>OY728151.1:1752693158-1754173560 GCA_963277665.1 Viscum album
GATTCTTTGGCTAATAGGTACATGGATGAGGTGGTTCGGTTACATGGAGTTTTGAGGTCCATTTTCTTTGATCAGGACACACATTTTACCTCATGATTCTAGAGGGAATTTCAACATGATTTTGGCACTCAATTATGCTTCAGCACTTCTTTCCACCCTCATATATATGGGAAGATGGAACACACTATCCATACGTTGGAGGATAGGTTGCCGGTGTTCATCTTGGACTTCGGTAGATCTTGGGTATGATTCCTATCTTTGTTATAGTTTTATTATAATAATAGTTATCAATATTTTATTGGCATGGATCTATTTGAGGATTTGTACTAAATACCATGTCATTCACCATTGTACTGGACAGAGGTTGGGGAGACAACTGTTCTTGGTCTTGATGTGGTATAGAGAATGACATAGAAATTTCAGCTTGTTCGTGAGAGGATGAATGCAGTGTAGGACCGACATAAGTCTTATACTGATCATAGGAGGATGCCCTTTGATTTCAAGTTTGGGGACCACATTTTCTTGAAGGTTTCCCCCTGACATGGGCAGTGGAGGTTTGGTAGAGGGAGTAAGATTTATTCTAGGTTTGTTGGGACCTTTGAGGCATCGAGACGAGTTGGTGAGGCAGTGTATCAGTTGGTGTTGCAACCATGGTTGGAAATAATCCATGACATCTTCTATGTATCTTAGCTTCTTTTTTATCTTCATGAAGACTCTCATGTCATTTACTAAGGAGAGTTGGATATCGAGGATGACATGAATTTTGTGGAATGACCAGTAGAGATTTAGGACTGTTAAGAGAAGGCATTGTGTGGATGGACCATTTACCTAGTTCGGGTGCTATGGAGACATGGTGTCTTATAATATAGTACTTGGGAGTGAGATATGTATATGTGTTCCCAGTAACCAAAGTTTTTTTAAGTTTTTCTTTGCTATGTTTTTCTTTATAATGTGATTTTTGAAACTTGTTTTTATGAGAAGAGCTATTTTCTTTGGTTTGTGATGTGTATGGTATGATGTGTGATAAAGTCCTAATGTTTGAAAATGGGAGGAAAAAATTCCTAATTGAGATGCATTAACTTTGATGTGATTAAACCTGTGAGGGAGAGTCAATGCTGCCTAGAGAGGATAGTATCTTAACATGGAGAATGGAGTTCCCCGATTCATGTGTTTGGTATAGTACATTTTGTTGGTTGTAGTGGTTTTTGGGTTGATCTATATGGAGGTTTAGGTGGTTTCTCAGTGGGTTTGTGGTAGTGTAGTTGTGTGAGAGGAGGCAACTTGTGGTCGTGCGGTGTGTTTGTGTCCATATGGGTTGGCGTGTTAATATGGTGGTAGTGTTTCATGTATGATGAGATCCTTAAGAGGTATCTCGTGGGGTGGTTGTTCAAACCCCTTTTCTTCTGGAATTTGTTTTTGATTATAGAGGGTTATAATCATTTGATAGGTATCTGATGTAACGATCCATGCCCGCCCAGTCTATTACTTTTCTAGTTTTGAGCATTGGAGGAATTCAGGGGAGGTTCCAGAAGTTTTTGGTGGAAGATGGAGATGCAAAAGAACTGCTATAGGAAATACATGTCATGTAAGTGTATTAGACAACATGAAAGTTAGTTTCACATCTTTTCTAGGGATGATTCATGATGTGTAGGTTTTTGGGGTTAAATAATAAAAAGGTGATGTGTTTTTCAGAGGAAACATAAATCTCGGGATTACATGATGTGAAAGGGGATTACATGTCATGTAATTCCCCGATGCTGTATAGTTTTAAAGGTTTCAGCTACTCAGGTTATTTCTCAAACCCTATAGTAGTGTATTCCTATCATTCTAGGAATCCTGAGTTCATCTCCTTCTTCATTTGGAGATTTATTTTGATGGGGATTGATCCTTGGGCTTCCATCTTTGATCTTTAGTGGGTTCGCTTATCATTCTCATCTTATTTCTCCAGTTCTTATTCAGGGTTTCACTATGGTAGTGTTTCTTTTGTTTGGGGTTCATTTAGGTTGGGTTTTGACCACCCTTTAGGGTGGTATGTGGTTATCCTCATGTTTCTTGTGCAATGGTGGTTTCTTCTTCTCCTTACGGTGCACAATGAGTTAAAAATCTACTTTGAGACAGGGATTCCCTCATTTCTATTTATTTGTGTGTCATTGGGGATGGGTTTACTTTTGTTTACCTATGGATCATGGTTGTGTTGGATTAATCAAATATAAATAATTTTTTAATTGAACTGAAGGGGTAAAGGGGTTTGATCCACATGTTTTTACAACTTTGATATTATTTTGATATTATGTATTGTTCGGGTTTGACACCCTGCTAAAAATTGTGGCTGTTGGGGGATTTTTTATGATGGATATATCTATTGTGTTTTTTCTTTGGTTGTGATTGTTTTGATATCACCCTAAATGGAAATTGGTTAATTAATTATAATTTTCTAATAAAATGGTTTCCCTAATATTTTAGTTTGTGTGATAACACCCCTAAAATAACGTGAAATGTGATAAAAGACCCTTTTTAAATCTATAAATGTCTCTTGATGTGTTGTGAAGTTTTGTAATTCTTGTAAGACAACGATGTGTGATTGGGGAATGTGGGTTGACATGTGGTTTGTGTGGTTTTTCTTTTAGGGACGAAAGGTGATGGTATGTTTATCTATTTGTGGAATGTGGTTGATTTGTGATAGATGCCTGAGTAGTGATAGGATAAATAATTGTTCAACAATATTTGGAATGACATGGTTTGGTTTGGTTAATGGAATGGAAATTGTTAATGGATAATTAAATGGTGGGTTGTATGGTTAAATTCGGATGATTCTAAATAATGAAAATAATGGGATGACTAAATTAAATTGGTTGGAAATATGAAATGGGGTTTAAAAGTTATTGTGGGGTGTTATGCATTTAGGTGTGGCAGAAAAGGTGAAAGTGTTGCGAGTTGGTCGCTTTTTTGAGAACCCATAGGTTGGTCTTGAGTGTTTGGTACTATATATATATTCTTGAAGTTTTATTTTGATTTATATATTCACCCCACCCTCTTTGAAAACTATGTTCTGAAAACCTACATAGTCACATAGGGGGTATCTTTCCCAACATCCCGGTGTGAGGATGGATGAAAGGCCACCTTCTCTTTCCAATTCCCACTTCCAGGCGATGTAAGTATTTCACATGCTATGATGGACAGAGGTCTGCTAGTTCATTAGATGGTATTTGGGATGTGGTATCCCAGGTGTCTTCGGAATGAGTTTTGATGTGATTTCCTAGGTGTCTTCTGGATGAGTTATGATGTAATGTCCCGAGTGTCTTCAAGATGAGATGTGATGTGTTGTGAGACCCAGGTGTATGTGGGATGATGTGTTTTGAGGCTCAAGTGTGTGTGGGTGGGATGTGTTGTGAGGCACAGGTGTGTGAGTTTGGGATGTGATGTGGTATATTTGGAAGAGGTGGGAGTTCCAAGACGTTTTCTATTGGGGTGTGAGCATATAATCAGAGGGAAATTGGTGTGGGGTACCCTATAATCGATGTTATTTACTTTATATTATATTACCTAGCTTGTGTTATTTGGTGATCATGCCTTTTTGAGGTTGGGATGGTTAGTATACATGTTTAGGTGTTGTTTAGTTCTGCTATTTTCTCATAGGTGCATTAGTATGCTTCTTTCACATGTGCATGAGAGACTTTGGTTTTCCAACTGAGTATAATTGTATGCTCAACCTATATATATATATATAACTATTTTTAGGTTTCCAAAATGATTCCATAGACTATGCTGGACCTTACTAGCTCAGATCCTTGATAGTTTATGTGTCGTTGCTTTAGCTTTACTTTTGGGTATTTACTTTGGAGACTTTATTGTATCTGTATCAGTTTTATTTTATGCATTCATGTGGGATGGTTTGGGTTTCTATTTATTATTATGTATTGGGGTTGATGTGGATGATTAATTATGTCTCCGAATCTTGTTTCTTATAAAGGGTAATGCTTCCCATATTGGGATATTTGTACACCCTTAGTTCTAGTCTCCAATCTGAGGCCTACAGGAGGGTGGAATCAGGGTTCATTATCTCCCTTTCTTCACTGCCATCCCACGAGCGGTATCTTTAGAGGGAGGTGGTCATGACACCTATCCTTAAAGGGTAGTAACTCATTCCTTCCATATCTTGGGGATGTGTAGGATGAAATCCATCATGGCATGGAAACCACCTAGATGCTACCGAGGAAGGGACATGTTCACTATGGTTATCATCACCAATGTGTGGCACTAATTCTATAATAAATTATAAATTAAGTTGTGCCTATCCAAACCATCCTGATTTAGGAATCTAGAAGGAGAACCTACTAGGTTAATATAACCATTATAAATCTATAGTAAGTCCATGAACCTACTATATCTAAAACCTCTAATTCCCATCAGTTCATCCCAATAGTGGATCGGTACCAATTCCGAGTTATTGCTACAAAAAGCTTCAAAAATATGAACAAATAGACTTGATGATATCAATTTACCAGGGGAAACCCCATCCCATGTGGATGATGGAATTTTAATCTTATTTAACCCTACAATCACCTTTAGTGTCATCAAGTGAGATGGAATGAAACATGATTCTAAATTCTCCTATGATGGAATCCATACATCCTATTTCAGGTTTCAAATCAGAAAATTTCATCACTGCTAGACTAACTTATGATGAAAACCATGAAACTGTTGAAAGGGGATTGGTGTGGAAACATTCACTACCCACCCATCACATGACCATGGTGAAACTTTCACAGTATAAGAGAAAATTACTCAGCTCGAAGCAAGAGTAGTAGAAATTAAGCATGTCAAAGCTGAGTTACTCAGGGGATGAAAATGATTTGTGTAAAGTCATTAGATTGAAGATATTATTATTTTAACTAAACCTATTCAATGTGTTAGGGTTTATCAAACCATAATGGTAGAATCAATCCACACCCTTGAATTGAGATTATATCAATTAGACCATCTTACTATAATGTTGATTGATTTCTAAGTGCTCCCACTGCTGGGAAGACCATAGCTACCAGTTCAAGAAACTCACGTGAGGTTTCATTAGATTGAAAATTTTCAATAATTATTGGATTATCTCATTTATAATATGGATTATATTAAAGGATGATTTGAAATATTAAAACCAGATAAGAAATTGTATCATGAGTGGGTTGATTCGACTCCTCCCCTCCCAACCTTGGGAACCCAATATTCTATGTATTTGATGAAGTGGTAGATACCGAATAGAATCTCACCCACTTATCTTCTAATTGTGGACCAATGTTGGGAAACCTAGAATAATAAGAGACTTCCAGAATCAGATGATTTTTGAAGACCTTGGAAGGACCTACCTTTTCTTAGTATAGTAACCCAGTAGCTAAGTCAATCTCAAGATTGGAAGATCTCTCTAAAAATTCCTCTACCAATTATTCTCTACACTGAATAAAAATAAAATCCTTGAACTCTAAAATTGAAAGAAGAAGTACAATGAGAGTTTCATGAATTTTCTTTCAATATGGAAGGGTTTGACGTATTCCATAGGAACAAAAATTCCATAACAACAGTTACAGGAGATCTATGTGGAAAACCTATGGGATGAGTTTTCAACTATGCTTATTATTATGGAGTACCCTGGTGGTTTCTAAGAGTTTATGATTATAGAACAATGTATAGAGTACTATATTCACAAAACCAACAAAAGTGATTAACAAGAAATACCATCACAATTATGGAATCCAAAGAAAAATGAAACATATACTGTCTCCCTCAAGATTAAAATGATGAGGTGAAATGATATTGAAAATAATAGGGATAAAATTTATTACTTCCATAATGATCAGGTTCCTAGGTAATTCACCATTGCTTTGGATAACAACCCGATCATGATTCTAGAAATCAATAAGCTAGATGAATCATGGTAGAATGATCATCCAAATTAATGTCCTTACCATTGTATGTTGGGTTACATGATTCTGGAATGCTTTTTTATCAAATATCTACTACAAAATATGATCTATGAGGGTCAAATGCTGATGGAATATTCCATGGAACATCTAAAATATGTTTCATCCATTCTCCCTGATGATGAAGAAGAATGGCCATGGGCACCGACCCACCAAACGAGTAAATGGGCACTGACCCACCAAACAAGAAAGCAGACACTGACCCACCAAAGAAGAAAATGGGCATCGACCCACCAAATGATAAAATGAGTACCAACCCAACAAATGGAATATTCAATTGAAGATGCGCACTAGTTAAACTATGTTTCCATCAATATGGTATCAACCAGGTCTGAAGACTATCCATCTAGTTCTAATGATCACACTCTTGATAAGGATGATTATACATTTCTACAATCTTCTGATCCCCATCAGGTTGACTTAATCTCTTCCCCAAGCATTGGTGCAAGAGGGCTCAGTGATACCCTTCCAACCTCTATAGAAGGAATTATCAACCCTGTTTATTCTTCAGTGTGAAACATTGATGGAAAATGTGGACTCCCATCATTGTCCACCCATAATACACTTGAAAAAGGAAAGGATGTTGATGATTCTTCTACTTATTATCCCCTTGAGGATGATAGGTCCGTATTTGTTGAAGAACAAATCACTCGGTTAAAGGAAGAAAATGAGGATCTTTAAGATGTAATTATGAAGATTCTTCATGGCTGTTTTCCACATGGAATACCTACATCCTCTTACAGTGGTCCTCCTACTATGAAGTACCCCATCCCATAGGGTTGGAAGTATTTTTGAAATTTTCACCCCCTCATCAGGTGAATTCTAGAACTCATTCCACCTTACCCCAACCCACAGGGTTGGGAGAAATTTCATATTTTCCACCTCATCATTAGGTGTATTCTTGACATTGTTCGACCTCAGTAGTTTCCACGGAACTTTTGATAGAGTCAAAGTTCCCCAGTGTAGGGGAGAAATCATTAGTATCTGAGGCCACCAATGCTTTAGCTTCTCCCACTGAATTGATCAAGATCAGGGAACTACCTCATAGATCTCAAATTCACCCATCACTACAAAAAACTGTAATTTAACGATGTTTTTAGCGACTTCATGAAAAGTGTCTCTAAATTAGCATCATTTCATGAAAATCATCTCCAAATTAGAAACTTTTCATAAAAATGTCACTAATTTAGTGACATTTCTTGAAAACATCAAGAATTTAGTGACGTTTCATGAAAAGCATCGCTAAATTACCAATGTTTCCCGAAAGACATTGCTAATTTAGCAACATTTCCTGAAAAAAAAATCTCTAAATAAATAAATAAATATATATATATATGTATAGCTCATTTCCCTGCAATGATGTAAATATATATTTAGATATATATTAATATATATAATCATAGAAACACACACACACACATATATATATACATATATATATATATATAAACACACACACACACAAACCCATATATATTTTAAATTTAGTCACGTTTCTAAGAAAATGTGGCAATTTTAGTGACATTTTTACTGGTGTTTTAAAACATGGCTAATTATATATATATATATATATAGACACATATATACAAAAAATTATAATTATAATTATATATATGTATACAAGAACATATATATTTATACACAAACACACACATATATAAACATATATATATATATATAAACATATATATATATATATATAAACATATATACATATATATAAACATATATATATATATATATAAACATATATATATATATAAAGATATATATATATATAAACATATGATATATATAAAATATAAACATAATATATATATATATAATGTAAACATATATATATATATATATAATGTAAACATATATATATATATATAATATAAACACATATATAAACATAAAATATAAACATATATATATATATAATATAAACACACACACACACATAATATAAATGATAAACATATATTTAAAATATAAACATATATATAGGATATAATATAAAATTATATATATAAACATATATATATATATATATATATATTAATATAAACATATGATATATATAAAATATAAACATATAATACATATAAAATATAAACACACTTATATATATAATATAAACACACACATATATATAATATAATCACACACATATATATATAATCATATATATAATATAATATAATATAATATAATATAATATATAAATATATATGTAAAATATTGACATATATTTAATATAATATAAACTTATATATATATATATATAAACATACATATAAACATATATATAAATATATTAATATAAACATATTATATATATGAAATATAAACATATAATATATATAAAATACACATACACACACGCGCGCACACACAAACATATATATAATATAAATAAATATATAAACATAAAATATAAACAAAAAAAATATAAACATATATATATATAAAATTTAAAATACAAATATATATGTATAATATAAACACACACACACAGATATATATATAAAATATATTATAAACTTATATATATATATATGTAATATAATATAAACTTATATATATATATATAAACATAAAATATAAAATATAAACACACACACACATATTAATATATGTAAATTAATATATAAAATTATATATATAATATATTATTATTTTAAATAATGACACATATTTAGATATAAAATATAAACACATATACATACATACATACATATATTTATATATAAAAACACACATATATTTTAAATTTAGTCACATTTTTAAGAAAACGTGGCTATTTTAGTGACATTTTTACCATCTTTAAAACATGGATAATTATGAATATATATAAATATAATTATAATTATATATATGTATACATAAACATATATATTTACACACACACACACACACCCATATATATATATAAACACACATATCTAATATTAATTTTTTAAATATTGTAATCTATTTATACATATATAAATATAAAATATCATAATTATACAATTAAAATCCTTATAAGTGAGTTGGTCTATTTGTTTGTTGTGATGTTGGAGGTGCAAGGATCAATTTATAATGGTGAAAATTTTCTTTGTTAGGTGGGCAGAGCATGAGGCAACATGGAGTACACTGATATTGGAGGTGGGGTAAAGGGGGTAGCATGTTGTACAAGGAGGTGGGGCGCATACTGGAGGGAGGTAGTTGGGTGAAGGGGGAGGCACCCTGGATGGAATTTTATTGGAGGGAGTTGGATGGAAGTGTGGGGTAGGTTGAAGGGGGAGGGTAGCATACTGTAGGGAGTATTGGATAGAATCATGAGGTGGGGTGAATTGGGGGGGGGGTTTACGTGGAGTTGGGGTGAAGGGGTGAGGTTGGGGGTAAACAAAAATATTAAATTTTAAAATATATACATATATATATATGTGAGGTGGGGCGTGGGGGGGGGGTAAATATATTAAATTTAAATATATATATTCCAATAAAAAATATAAATTTCAAAAAAAATATATAAAATTCATGAAAAAAACAATAAATTTCAAAAAAAAAACATTACCGACATTTCAAGAAAATATAAAATATGGTGTCTCTAAATAGAAACATTTATAAATATCACTTATGTACTGATTTTTATTTATTAACGTTTCTAAAAAACATCAATAAATAAACTAGCGATATTTTATAACAATGCTAATGTAAAAAAAAACTTTACTAAAACTGGAATATTGGAGGGATTATGGGATGGAAGTGTGAGTTGGGGTGAATTGGGAGGGTTGGCATGTTGTATGGGGAGGTGGGGCGAAGGGGTGAGGTTGGGGGGTAAACAAAAATAATAATTTTTTTAATATATATATGAGGTGGTGTGTGGGGGGGGGGTACAAAAATATATTAAATATTAATATATGTATATATATATATATATAAATTCCAAGAAAAAATATAAATTTTAAAATATATATATATAAAATCCTTGAAAAGAACAATAAATTTAAAAAAAATGTCACCAACATTTGTATAAAACGCCAGAAAATGCGGTCTCTAAATAACGATGTTTATAAAAGTAGATAATTTAGTGATGTTTATTTATTGAAATTTCTTAAAAACCTCAGTTAATGAATTATTGACATTTTAAAAGGTCTCTAATGTAAGAATAAACATTTCTAATTAGCCTTTTTGGAGTGCATGTGCCCATACCAATAGAGGAAAATTTAGAATAATGGGGAATCAGTGCTTCCATTTATCACTTGGTAACAAACAAAGGAAAGTGAATTCCTTCCAAATGGAGAAGGTATCTAAGTATTGTTCCTATGCCATGGAAAATGATTTGATCATGCTCCCATGATTTAAGAATCCAAAATAGGAAGATTTGAGAGAACATTTGAATTACTGCCCTTACCATTGATTGATAGGACATATAATCGAGAGGTTATTTTTCTTTAAGTATTGGCTTTAGATATAGATATATGAGGGGACATTGGATCCAATGATAACCAAATATCAACATCAGCCATGTGGAAGTCCTCAACAGAACACAAAATGTGTATTAAAGCCTCTAGGTCGTCCATCCCTAATAGATATAAAGAGTAAGTTCTATTCTATTAAATATGAGGATATGGTTTTATGCTTCATATACTCATTGGAGGACAACCTTCTCGAGCTTCTGAGGATCAGGATACCCATAGAGGAAATTATGAAAGATCATCCCAATTATTGTCCCTACCACCAAATTTTGGGATATGTAATTGAGGAATGCTTCATCTTCAAAAATTGTCTCCAGAAACAAGTAGATAAAGGATTTTTAGAGTTATAGAATGTGAAGACTCATTCCACATGAATGTAATTTATTTTCACTCCATCAAAAGATCACCATGAATAATGAGTTATGACCAAAAGTTATTAGTAGTAAGACCCTAAACTTCAATACATCACCAAGGTACTAGTCATAAGACCCTAAACTGCAAAAAATCATCAAGGTCCAAGTCATAAGACTCTAAACTACAAGACATTACCAAATTCCTAGTTGTAAGACCCTAAACTACAATACATCACCAATGTCCTAGTTGTAAGACCCAAAAATGAAAGACATCACCAAGGTCCTAGTCGTAAGACCCTAAACTACAAGGAATCACCAAGGTCCTAGTCTTAATACCTTAAACTTCAATACATCACTATGGTCCTAGTTGTAAGACCCTAAACTGCAAGACATCTCCAAGGTCCTAGTCATAAGTCACTAAACTATAAGACATCACTAAGGTCCTAATCGTAAGAACCTAAAATGAAATAAATCACCAAGGTCCTATTCGTAAGACCCTAAATTTCAAAACATCACTATGGTCCTACCCGTATGACCTAAAAAATACTAGACACCATATTCTGAGCAGTAAGACATCAAACTACAAATCCCCAACATCCTGTCCACATGACGTAAAACTATACAATACGATCCCTAATTCCCCATGTAACAAAAATGGGATTCCTATCCTGATAAGTGTAGGATTCCTTGTATGATAAGATGAAATACCCCATGAAATGAACACGAGATGCCTTGTATAAGCAAGAAGAGATACCTCATGTGAATAGTATGATAAAATTCCCCAACCTTTGGGTGGAAATTAATGTCCTTACTGTATGACTATAAAATATGCATTAAACATCGTTTCAAAAATATATTAAACTATATGATTTATTCTACATCATGAAATTTTAAACCACATGATTCCACGAGACCTCATTTGAGGGGATTGTGCACTCATAGAATTGGTCTCTCACTATGGTGCATCATAGAACTACATGTGTCTTGATTCTTGTCTACACAATATATTTAGTGATTCTTAGACTTCCTATATTAATCCCATATACTAATTTACCCCTTCATAAGATGGCTTTCACCATCCATTGTCCCCTGAGGCCTCTCTTCATGCCAATTCTTTTTCTTTCTGGTAAAAAAATCCAACTTTCCACAACTATTGGTTAAAGCATTGAGACTTGAAAACTATAGAAACCAAT
Source organism: Viscum album (assembly GCA_963277665.1). Classification (NCBI taxonomy): domain Eukaryota; kingdom Viridiplantae; phylum Streptophyta; class Magnoliopsida; order Santalales; family Viscaceae; genus Viscum; species Viscum album. Next base: position 1,752,705,125 of record OY728151.1, read on the forward strand.
AGTTCTTTCTATTTGAATTTAAATTTTATAGTAGTACTTATTGCATGAACCTAAAAGGCATGACCCATATCATCCTAATCATAAGATATTAAAATATATGACAACATCTTAATAACATGATGTCAAAATGTAGTCTTACCTTGTGTACAAAGCATAAGATGCCTTGGGAAACTAGCTCAGGTTGCGTCGTGTCACAAACACAGGATGCCTCTCATGATATGATTTCCCCGAATGCCTAAACAATGTTTATGGGACTTCATGCCTTATTTTTCATGTTGGGTAACCTTAGTCCTTACCATATGATGTTAAACTACATGTTTTCCCAAAACTATATACAGATCAATTCTCACTTTGATGAGATATGTAGAGACGCCCAAATTCCACATCCCAATCTATCCACCACCTGATAAAAATATCTCTATCCATTCATTTAAACACACTTATGTGGTTAAAGAAATATTTTCCACTCATTTTTTCTCATAGTGAGAATATCTCACATAAACTAAGAAATTTTGGTAAAGGATTTACCGCATGATCAAGGTGTATTAGTTCACGTCATGGTTACCATTGTCCTAGATGCAAGACCTTAAAAAGTCACACTAAACATCCTCATTGAATTACATTAAACTACATGGTTTATGTCTCTTACATGATGTAAAATGGATAATTAATATTCCCATCACCTGAGAGGACTGATTTCCTCGATGTTGGTTTCCCACCACCCCTCCATCCAAGAACTACATGTGTCTTGATTCTTACTTTTAAAAGATATACAGTGACTCCTGAATCTCAGATCTTGGTCCATCCACAATATAAAAAAATTCCCCCCACTCTCCTATGTATGATCCAGATATGAATTGGAGGGTATAGTATAGGTTCTCACCTTTCTCATGAGCCTGTATTTGAAGAAAAATTTCCCCTCTCCACACAATAATTCAATCAGCATGGGGAATCCATCCTAGAACTATGTGTGGATTGATTCCCATTTCTATGGGATATGTATTGTTTCTTGAAACCTCATCCCTAGTACCAACTACATTTTTGTCCTCACAAGTAAGAATGTATTATTTGGAATTTTTCCCCTGAGGACCCACTTCATGTCGGGTTTGTTATGGATATCTATCTAAGATATCTCACCCATTATTCAAATCCATGTGACCCTAAACTATAGCGACACTTTATCCCCACTGCATGAAATTAAACTACACAAAATTTGGTCTAAACCACATGAACTTTAATTAAGTGGCACATGGTCAGGGTCACACGACCAAAAGATTATCAAGGAGGTCACTCAAAAATGATCTTAATCAATAACCATGACGCTCCCATACATATTGAGTTCCAGTTCCACTCTTTTTGAGGTTTTAATAAACCTTTATTTAAATCATGGTTCATTCCTCCTACCCAAATAGCATGTCTAGAACTTGATGGTATTACCATGGAATTTTATGAAACCTTTTGAACACCCCTTCATCCACTTATCCTACTTCATAACTTTTTATGCATGAATAATAAAGTTAATTGAGTAAATTATTCCTCTTGGTTCTTTATCACATGGAAATTTTAGTAGTGAGGTTTAACTAAACCGAAGGGTCCCTATTAGGAAATTATTATGAATAGAATAGATTTCCCCTGAGCCTATGAAGTAACCCCTAGTAGACATTTTGTTCATAGAAGAAAGGTCCTCCTGAACCACATACAGTTTTCCTAGATTGAGTATGGTAACTTATAGACTACTCCCACTAATCTCCATCGATTGGGTATGAAATTAGTTTTCCACCATTACTACTGGTTATTCTACTCCCTCCAGTCTCTAGTCCCAATTCATATATTTGAGAACATGATTTAATTTATACATTTTTTTATGTTCAAAAGGATCAGGAATGTTTTTGTGTTCCATTCCATCATGCTCTGTAGCTATTATTGAAGAGCCTCCAATTGGTCCACCCTATATGACCTTAAACTACATTGAATGGTCTGGTCTGTTAGACTCACCTTCCTTACATATGAATTATATCTACGTAATATCCCCTAATGTATGGTTATATATCCATGATATTATGAAGGGATGTGAGTGTCCCTTGTGTATAATCATCCTGAACCAATGTAAGGTTTCTCTAAATATGAATAAAAAAATCTTAATGTTAGTTCAACTTGTCCTAGTTACACGACATAAAAATGTACAAAACATTTCCTCACTATATGATGTTAAACTTTGTGCCCAACATCCTTGTTTCATGATGTTAAAATGTGTGATACTCATCCAAGCTACATGATGTTAAACTATAGAGTAGGGTCCTCATCATATAACCCTAAGCGGTAGAACATCTGAGTCCTTATAGCATGAAATTAAAGTGTACAAAACATGTTCCATTCTATGTAGCATATTACCTACATGGGAGATAGATCCATGTAAAGGTACCTAGTATATGATCCCTATCTGTAAATCAATAGTAGGGTTGAATAGACTATTTTTTAAAAGAAACCCAGATATTCTGTCATGAGTACTAGCTATGGAGATTCACATTATTTTAATCCAATACCAGGATGAAATATAAAAGTGCCTCTACCCAAGGTAAGAGTTCAATATATATAAGGTTCTCTTTAAAATAACTACATGTGGATTGATTCCCATATTGTGGGATATGTAGTGATGCCTTGATCTTCTATTTTCAGGACTAACCATGAATTTTCATTGATTTCAACTATGTATCTCCATGAAATCAAAATCCATGTATATATTACCATTTTAATTAAAATTAAAATTCCCACACATGTTCCCTTTCATGTAATCTCAGGTTTCTTGAATGATTTCCCAAGTGGCCTTTTATTTTTGACACTGAACATGAGTCATGTTCACTTAGAGGACCCGAAGAGTTGTTTTTAATAACACGATTGAGTTGTGTTCTTATTAAAAGATAGGGAACATAGTTTCTATGGCATGAAATCAAAATGAGTATTATCCATATCTATACAGTGGATTCTAAAACATGATATCTGGTTTATGGACACATGTTTAGAATAAAATTACCCCACCCCTATATATGAGTCAGGTCTTTGTAAATAGAATTTTTATTCAAAGAACTATTTGTGGATTGATTTTTGTTCTAATGAGATACATAGTGATGATGAGGTTCCCTATCCTAGGACCAGACATAAACATTTGTTCTAAGCTATATGAGCTTAAACTTTATCTCTTCATGGTCCAAATTTCATGAACTTAAACTAAAAATAAAAATAATCTAAGGTTTTATCCCTTCAACATGTGAATGTGATCAATAAACGATGGAATAAACTTTAGAGAGTTCAATCCCTTCTTGAATATTTATGTTCTTAATGAACATAATTCATACCTTCTTATTCCTAAATCATCATGTTCCTTGAGTCAATTAGTCCTCTTGGTTCTTTATTGTATGGAAATTTTGGTAGAGAGGTTTGATTGATCTGAAGGGACCCTACTAGGAAATGATGGTGAGTAACACAATTTATCCTTGAGCCTATGAAGTAACCCCTAATAGATTTTTTACTTGGAGAAACAGTCCACCTAAAACCCATGAAATTTTCCCAGATTTACTATGGTAATGGTCACCCCACTCCCACAAATCTTTATTGACTAAGTGCAGTATTATTTTTCTACCATTACTAATGGATATTCTATTCCCACAAGTCTCTAGTTCCAATTTATTCTGACATACATAGGTTATTATTTACACACTTCATAACCCTCCTATTTGATAAGATACAAGTACTCTCAATTTTAGAAATTTTTGTATTGTTTCCACTTTTAAAGAAAGAGTATGACTCTATATTCTTTTTCCCATTCCTATCTAGGTGTATCACTCCTTTTGAGATGTTGAAGCCTTAAGTTTATCTTATCCTTTTGGAAACTTACACCCACCATGGTCCAATATTCATGATCACAAACTGAATTCCTCCATCTAATCACTATGACAATAAACTAGGTTTACTTAATCATGAGATCGTCTATACGAGTATTGAACTCTCTATTCACACAAGGTTTCTATTAGTCCTTGTAGTATGAAGCATCTCACCCACTATTCATGGTCCAAGTTGTGTGGTATTTAAACCACATTAACATTTTTTCAAAGTTTTATGAACTTAAATTCTATCCCTACATTGGTCTATCTTGTAAGACCTTAAACTACCAATGGAAGGATAAATAATACTTTATAGGTTGAAATCCTGCAAAGGGAACCCAGGGAAAATCTTGAGTCTTTTATCACTGGGAATGCACCCTATATAGCTGAGGGAAAACAAGATAATTTAAAACAAAAGGAAACGGAATAAAACTTGTCAGGATAAAAACTCACAAAGGTAAGATTGTGTAAAATCCAAGTCCTTTCCCTCTATGCCTCCCATTAATAGATTAGGAAAAATTTTGGGTGAAAATAAAATGGTACAAATATCTTAGGGACCGTTATTTCTCCCTAGAAAAAATTGAGCTATTTTTTATATGTCCACTATCCTAGGAAAAAATTAGAGCACATCTCTATTTATTAGGATCCATTAGAGGATACCTAGTCCCATCATGACTTTAAAATATAAAAAATTGGGCCCATCCTATGGGAAATTAATTGGATTATAGTGTCCCATTCTATGTGGACTAAAATATAGAATGAGAGCTAGATTCATGTAATGTCCCCACTGAAACATGGCGCCTTTCCTATGATTCTTTCAGTAATCAATGTCACCCCATATCCTACATATGAGCTATATTTATGCAGTATATTTCATCATATATTTCTTCACCAATGAACATGTGATTAAAATTGTATCCCTATATGTAATATATTGATCTACATAGGAATCCCTTTATAATAACTACATGTGGCTTGATTCCTATTCTCATGGGATACATAGTGACATCCAAATCTCCTATCTAGGATCCAATAGAAAATTCACATGTATTACACTCTTTTTTCTATCATATAATCTATATATTTCTTGATTTAGTATATCCATTCCTTGAGTTGAGATTTATCCTCTTGGAGAAATTATAAATCCATGAGTTGAGTTCATCCTTTTAACAAGAGTCATGTCACTAGTGAGACAACTCAAAATCCCACTAGATGATTTAGGAATTCATAAAAGTGTTAGACATTTACCTTATAATCTGATTCTTTTCATTCTGAACAAATCCAATTCTAAGGGGGGTAATTTTTTGGAATCAAGAAAAATTCATTCCATGCACTTTTCAACAAAACCAATGATATAATCCTCAATTAGAAAAAACATGTCAAGTTAGAAAAGAAATGTGTCTCTATTCCGAAAGAAGAATCATAATGGATTTCCATGTAATGAAATACATATCATACTATAAGGTATGGAGATTCATAAAAAATACCACCCAATCCAAGGGTGTGGTTAAAACATAATACTAGGGTTCATACATCACACCAAATAGGATAATTTATCTTTAAAATCTTTAATATGATTACTCGCAGAGCCCAAAAAGGCTTACAGATCAAAAGTTATGACTGTTCGAAGTCAGGTTTAATTTTTAGCCCGAATAAAAATTGAAAAATTCTAAAATCATGCATAACACTTTACTCCAAAAACATAGCACTGAAATCATCTTGTTTATACATTTTATTTTTCAGCTCATAGGTGGTAGTTTTCTCCACCACAAAGAAATTTTTCCATGACTACATGGTGCCTTGAACGGTTCGTGAAACACTCATCCCAAAAACTAAATTTGATTTTGTTCTGAGGTTGTGAATTTCATCCTCCCATGTACTAAATTAGTTTGTGGTATGAGGCATCATTTTATGAACTCCTACATAACAAAATAACTAGTTTTCTAAGACCCATTATGGATCCCCTATACAAAATCCCATTTGTGGATTCCCCTTTGTAATGCTCCTATATGGACGCTCCTTCACGAAGCACTATGGAATGCCTATTGATATGTGGCTTGTATTTATTTATAAGTAGTTATTAATCATTGCCTATAAATACCAGAATTGATATGGGATAGATAATATAAACATAGTAATAGAGGATTTATAGTCTTTAACCAGATTAACTCCCCTAGAACCACTAAGGTAAGAAAACCACTTTGCAATGTAATCACTTTGCAAAGAATTATATATGCTATGCATAACCTTGGTATTTTCTGGAACAAGGAATCATTTTATACCCTCCCAAATAGTAAATAACTCACTTTATGAAGTCCTATTTGGCCAGTCAAATGTGACTAACTTTATGTGGAAAATGCTATACCGAAAATGCTATGCAGACAATGCTATGATGAAAACACCATGCTGAAAATTCTATATGGAAAACATTATGCAGAAAACACTATGAATAAAATTATATGTGGATATACAAAGTATAAAATTCTATTAAAATCCCCTATGTGGAAAATCTTGTGTGGAAAATCCTATGCGGCCAGCCCTTCATGCCTGCTGGTCCACACCGCGGGTCTATACCCCCACAGCCCTACTCAAAATCAGTGTCTGGATGCGTTCTCGGGCTTCCAACTCAGTCCCTTCACTACCATCACTGAAACCATGAAAAATAAAGATTCACACCATGAAATATTTGGGCTGTTTTGAGGAAATTTTTTTTACACCCTATATAGCCCTAATTCCCACCAAATAAATTTCCAAGATTTGATATATTCCCCAAAACTACTTGAAATACCTATAATAAACATACTCCTCTTGGTCACTTTATCATGCCATGAGTTGATATTCTCCTCTTTGATCCCCCAAATACCCTGAGTTGAAATATTCCTCAAGAAACTTCTATATCCATGTCACTCGACTCCAATGTCAGGTCAAACCAGAAAGGGATGCTCTTGTATAAGTCCCACGAATAGTCCTTACTACATAATGTTAAACTTTATTATACCTTATGTGACAAGAATTGGATGACTCATATGAAAAAAATGAGATGCCTTATGCATCATGCATATTATTCCTCATGCAATGATCAGGAGATGAACCCCAATTGGACAACTTGGGAATCCTCCTAGGTTTAGTCCCCAACTAAACCTAAATTACCATGATTCAAGATACTCCTTATAGTTACATAAACATAGGAATCCTACTTGGTGTAATCCCCAACCAAACCTTCAAACCACAATGAGTTGAGATACACCTCATGGTTCTAGAAACATGGGAATTATCCTAGGTGTAATCCCCATCCAAACCCTCAAATAACCATGAGTTAAGATACTCCTTATGGTTCCTAAAACATGGGAATCCTCATTGGTGTAAGCTGGAACCAAACCTTCAAACTACCATGAGTTGAGTTTTCCATCATGGTTCCATAAACATGGGAATCATCCAAGGTTTAATCCCCAACAAAACCTTTAAACCATCATGATTCTTCTCATGGTTCTATAAAAAAGGGAATCCTATTAGGTGTAAGCCCTAACAAAACCTTCAAACCACCATGATTTGAGATTCTCCTCATGGTTACAGAAACATGGGAATCCTCTTAGGTGTAATCCCCAACCAAACCTTTAAACTACCATGAGTTGAGATTCTCCTCATGGTTTGAGAAACATGTTCAACCTCTTAGGTGTAAGACCCAACAAAACCTTTAATCTACCATGACTTGAGATTATACTCATGGTTCCAGAAACATGGGCATACTCCTAGGTGTAAGCCCCAACTAAACCTTCAAACCACCATGAGTTGAGATTATTTTCATGGTTCTAGAAACATGAAAATCCTCCTAGGTGTAATCCATAACAAAACCTTCAGACCACCATGAGTTGAGATTTTCCTCATGGTTCTAGAAACATGTGAATCCTCCAAGGTGTAATCCCAAACCAAACCATCAAACCACCATGAGTTTAGATTATCCTCATAGTTCCAGAAACATGGGAATACTCCTAGGTGTAAGCCCCAACAAAACCTTTAAACCACCATGAGTTGAGATTCTCCTCATGGTTCCAAAAAAATGGGCATCCTCTTAGGTGTAAGACTAAACTAAACCTTCAAACAAAATGGTATTCTCTCATGCTATGTAAAATAATCATATACTATGCCTTATTTATTACACTGAGAATAACTCACATGGTCTTAGAGATTTGTGATGATAATCTCATCAGCACGATTAAAATTCCTCCACTACAGGACTCCTTTTGAGGTGTAATCGCCGACCATTCATCGAACTACATAGGTTTTGATTACTATTTTCACAGGATACGTAGAATTCATCTTCAAGATTCAACCCCAACTCCAAAATACCAACCATCCCCCTGGATGAAAATACACCCTAGAGATCCCAACTATCCAGATTTAAACCATAGCATCATAAAATTAATAAGAGAAGATGGGGAGTATCTAATGCATATAGAGGTTTATATTATACACATATTCATAATCAGATCATTAACACAAGGGTAAACAATATTTCACTAGGATATAGGAAGGATTCATGAATACATCTTAAATATATAATAGATTCCTGAAGTAGGAAATAATTCACCCCAAAAGGGTGTGATGAGCCTGACCTCTCATCCTGTCAGCCAATGTGTTTTATAAAATGTCACTGGAAAGATATAAGTAACTTCCTACCTTTGGAAAGTAGGCCCTCATTAACTCAAAATGTGTGTGGGCATGAAATCCATAAAAAATAACCACCATATAAACATTTACATTCTATTAAAATTAAAACAATTGTGTGGACATGGGGCATGAAAAAAAATCTTTACTATAATACTTATCAACCCTGAGAAGTTTCGGTGGTCATCCCAAAACATCATTTAACCTACATAGATAATCAATACCCATTCAAATGTCCACATTCCATCTTTAAAATAAAAACATTCCTTTGAAGATTCACTTGAATTTAAGTCACCAAAATTCTCAAAACATAATCTCCCACACAATTTTCCCCTAAAACATGGATATGATGTTTATCTAATACTATCTATATGGAGATACCCAAATATATTTTTCCAATTGATCATCTAACCTATGGTGATCCTCACCATAGTAATTAGATCATAATGGCCAATTATGATATACGGTGATCCCCATAATCGAAATCTCCCACTGAAATGCATGCTCCTGCAGTCCAATGACCTTCCAACCACATTCCACATGATGCATCTAATTTTTTTTATTTCACCATGTACAACCATAGAAAGAAACACCAGTCAGAACACCCCCATATGAATTCCTCTAAAACCACTTAGTTATACTCACTGATGCATCTATAAAAGGAACAAATGACTCTAACCTGATATTTCCACTAATAACCCTACACTTAGGGTCTCACTCATGACCTCAACCAAGAAACCATATTTCCTTTATTTCTAAGATTTTTTCTCAAAGCAATAATTTGCTACATTGCTTCCCATTATTCACCCCCTAAATCATGAAAAAAATAGAGTTTCACCCATAAAAAAAGTGATGAAACTAGTTCACCCCCTGAACCATGTCGTGAAATGGGGTTTCACCCCCTAAACCACATCATGAACCATGGTTCACTCATGAGTCCACCTTAGGTCACGCCAAGATCACCCTGAGCCCAATTCCAATGTTCCAACTCCAAAAAACACACCATATGATTCTTGAATCTAGTATTCATCCAGGAACTAGATCACATCAGATCTTATCACACATCAATACCTTGGTGGCACCTCGACAATCCAATGATTGGTCTATCTACACTTGAAACTTAAAACACAAAGGTCAAATTTCTAAGAATGATACCATGATATCCACTATAGGAGTATTGTTATCATTTCCCAAAGAACCCAAATACTCATCATCCGTGGATCACACCCTATCCAACACTAAACAATATGACCGACATGACCAAGATTTCTCATATCCAAGTGCTCAAAAGAAACATTACATTACTACCCATTCTTTGATTAGGGAAGCATTACCCACAAAATCTATCAAAATTTTGTCAAAAATGAGGGCCACGCCCTCCCGCATCCAATGATAGACTCCCCACCATATGGGTTTCCTTGTCAATCCTCATTTGAAATTCCTCATAGATCTACATTTAATGCTCTTTGCCTATGTTGAGCTATTATTTTCAAATTCATGGGATACTAGTCCCACAACCAACTCATTAAACCCCATCAGTCTTTATCCCACTCATGAATACTTAACAATCAATCATCTGGTGATATAACACATATAAAACATGCACTACCTCAAAACATTTCAAATTTAGTAGGTGTTTTCTCCCATACCACTTGATCCACTATACCTCTATGGAACACCCTTACTATTGAGGTCTCTTCAAAACCCAATAGTTGAAAATTCTCATGCAACCCGATCATGAACCCAACTAACACTATTAATATTCATACACTATTAAAAAAGGATTAAGTGCCTAACAACTATACATTCCCCTATTTTATGTCAATATCATCTGACTAGAGTTCTATAGGAACTCCTATTAAAAATTAGATACTTAACTTATGTCATGGTCTACCTCATTATCACATGCTACAAAAGTATCATCCCAACACCAAAAGTGTCCCTAAATGGCCCAATCACATGATTATCCACCCAATAGCACTATTATAAGTCGTGAAATTCCATCGATTCTCTCACCACATACTTCACACATCCAAAATAGCATGTTCAAGAAGCCAAATAGTCCTTACCTTTGAATCCAGTCTCAATACTACGACACTCCAGGTGCCTCACATTCCAAAGTACTAGCACTCAAGGATCCATCACCCTACCTACACCATATTCAAATAATACCTTCCATGAATTGATTCCAACACAAAGAATCCACCCATGATTATGTCTCTAAAGAACATATGATCCCAGGTTGACCCCTCACTCAAGTTTCCCTCATAAGAAAACTAATCACCAACCTACTATAGTCTAAATCAAGTCTATAGGTCTAAAAGTATCTAACCAAGATAAATAATTCCAGTCACCCAAATGGCCATAGCTCACAAAACCTCATCTTTGCTCCCATCTAAAAATCCCATGGAACCACATGTGCCAGCCACTGGATTTAGGGTCTCATACAACATAACCCAATATCAGTAGTTAAAACCATAAAACCACTAGAAATTGACTCTCACCAAGAATCCACCTATGAGACTTCTCCCTCAAGTATCACAATCTCATCATCTAGGGTTAACAAAAAATCATTCCATCAAAGATGATCTATATTGAGATACTATAAACTTAATATTTGGTTTGATATAATTACATTACAAGATATATGGGAAAACACCATATATGTTGTTACTAGCATATTAAATAACAGATACTTTAAAGTAATCATATATAAGGGGTTCATCATTAATTAATCAAATGCCTAAACTGACCTACTAGGTTCACCACACATCTCTTTAATTGAGGGACTATATCATCGACATTGCCATCACTCATTCTGCTATAGGATCCACATGACCTTTTATCAAAAGGAAATACATATACAGGTTGGAACAATTGATTTTAATTCCACCATGTATTTATATGGTAAAATGTTGTATGAAAATTTATAGACACTTTAAAAAATTGATCCTCTATCTTTGGTGATAAAAATCACACTATTTGGCCCTCTATATTTCATTTTAATCAATATGCGATGAAAATGATGTATACATAGTCCTCTTTCCTCCATGGTCCAAGATCCAAAATCTATAATAAATCATAAACCTAAAACATCATGTGTGTCATGGAAGGTGACCTCAATAAACTATAACATCTAAAATCTAGAAGAACAACCCCATACCTGTTAACCTGAAATTTTCGAACAGATCAAGTGTTTATGATGCACCTGCCCAATATCCATCATAGGATATAATAAATTAATATATCTCCTAGATACCATATCCCAAAAAGTAAATCAAAATAAAAAGAAACACTAATACCACATTGAAATGTCCCATTGCTCCAGACCACTAATCGAGTTCCTAGATCGATAATTACTACTATACATCAGGTGTTCCTCCCTATGTAGTAGAGGTTGTCAACTATTAATGGGGGTTTAAGGAGGTACCATGGGGATACAATACCCCCTATATCAGAGTGAAAAATGATTAATAAATAACTAATAGTCATATACATTAGAGTATAAAGGAAATAATGAATAAACATGAGATGATATAAGAAAATAAATGCATCAATAAAGTCTTGAAGATTTATAAAATTTATAGGTCTGTTCCCCCACTAGGTGGACCACATATACATAATTAAAATGAAATAATAAATAAACATCCAAATAAAAATGAAGGTGAATCCACTACAATCCCTAAGACTCACCTCATCCCTATATTCAAATCCCAATTGGGTATCTCCATCTCGATCATGAAATTCAAGCCCTAACCCAACTTGATCCTGTGATAAGTTAGGGATACTCTGGTACCAAAGTTCCATGGATGACATATAATTGTGTCAGTACAAAACGTAGTAGGGAACCAACAATTTTTTTGGTACTATACTAATTATTTAGTGATATGATCATGTGAAATGATTAGGAAAATAAATAACTTCTTAACATAAATGAACAAAGAAACTAGTAATAAATTCTTTGGAATAATATCATAATGTCTCTGAGCGCATTGCATGGACCATCTCAACCCATATACCATACCATTGTTGATCCTTAGGTTTATGAACCTGATAAAAAATACCCGCTTCATCCAGTGATGGTCTGTATTAGAGCACTATGTGATGACCATGCCTCCCAAAATAATAGACCCCAGTCATCATGACAAACAGATAAGTATCATGGACCACACTTATGGGAGTATTCTCAGCATAGGCATATCCCGTAAGTATCACAGACCTGGGGAATATTCCTAGAAATTTTTATCCCATTATAATGGATCAACCCCTGGCTCAAAATACAAGGCATCCCCACTAATAGTATCATAGACCACCTCTAAGAGACTTTTCTTATCCAGTAGTAACATGAACTTCCCTCACATGAGTTTTCTTAGAAAGGGTTCATATGCCAATAAGTATCACATACCTCCCCTATGATAGTTTTCTTAGGTAGGTAATTACATAATAAAACACCACTCCTAGGGAATTTTACTTGAATAAATTAAGACACCACCCATTATGGTTATTTTCTCTACATGAATAAAATACCACTCCCTATGGGAATTTTCCATCTTATAAAAAAATAACCCATTGGAAAGTACCAAGTCCCATCATATGAGAAATAAAGAACAAGGTTTTGTCAAATACTTAAACCCATCATCATAATCCATACCCAATATCACCCCCATCCTTTATGATAAAACATCACTGGGGAACTCGTTGGGGTCCCCTGGGTATCAAACAATTCTTGACCTCACCATAGAACTAGGGTATACCTCATAGGTAACCCACTTCGGTGGTTGAATAATGATCATCTCAAATTATAGGGTCACTCATGGCTGGTCACTCACCCAACCCATGGTCACACGACCACCCACTAGGGTTAAATAATACTAACTCATAACTTTCTTCCATGAGAAAGGTCTAAGGAAACCTACACTAGGGCCTCAAGAATGAGGTTTAATTAATTTATTTTATTTCTAACCTCTCAAGGGGTCTTCAAATTATAGTATAGTTGATAGTAAAGACCTTGAACATCAATGGTTGTGGTATAATTCCAGTACACAAGGACCAATGTGGTCATGGAACTTTGTTATATTAAGGTAATATCAATTTAAGTTAAATTTTAACTAATCATTAAACAATTTAAATTAAACAAGACAACAACCTCATTATCATGACCACATGTACCATGCATCATAAAAAAACTACATAAAATCCATAGGGTTAGTATGTGGACCACTTATCTCAAATCGAAGGAAAACCCTCTTTAAGAGAAACCCAACAAATCCCTCTCAGGACTATACCATGATCAATCAGTAACCGTCCAACAACCCAATGTCATATCCCACACCAAGGAATCACAATTAATTAATAATAAATTTTATAATTAATTAATTTATTTATTTATATAGAAATAAATTCCTAAAATTCACTGATTCATCCCATCATGTTGAAAATACCGGTAATGAGGTGCAGTCCACTTCTAATGCACCCCTAGGACGTTTCAAAATGAAATCCCCAATTAATATCTTTGAATCAATAGCTAATTTTATCTAAATTTTCCAAAAACCACAGGAAAAATATAAAGTGATGTAACTTTTCCATAAATATGCATTCCAATATGTGGAGAGTATCTCAGGTTATTCTCTAGATAATATGAGTAAAATATCCTTTATTAGGTCAATTTCCACCATGCTCTAGAGGAAACAAAAAAAAACTGAACCAAAATCTGGTAAAATCAGTGGAAATAAAAGGAGAACAACATATAAGTAAGGGGAGGAATAACCTACCTAGAACCTCCATTTGATCACACCTAAAATTGGTAAGAATGGATAAAGAAGAAGAGCGGAGGCATCAACCATCGACCCTCCTATACACTGCCACCCGACCCGAAGGAGAAAGTAGGGATGAGCTATCTATTTAATTTATAAATAACCATACTAGATTATGTCATTGCAAGAAACATATGGCTATACTATGAACTTTTGGTATTTTCCCCTAGAATCCTTAGCCAACCCTCTTTCATATCCTGGAACACCCCATTAAAAATTTAACAATGTGAATTCTACTTTCATGCCATAAAAGGGATGTTGTTGTAGTTTTTAGTAGCTTTGATCCCCAAACCTTCCCTGATGTTCACTTGAACCCTAAATATATCCATCAAACCTTAAACCATGTCCAATAACACTCTTAATGGATATTAAAAACTTCAAAACCTTGTTCTGATTATCGATTCTTAAAATGAACCTCCCACCATATGAAAATTAAAATTCTCTTGAAATTAAAACTCCCATATGGAAACAGGTCATTATAAATCTCATTATAGATCCATATGAGCTATCATTAGAATAAACTATATCATGGCCGAGTTGAGTATAGTTCCACAAAATATTTTTATGGTAAAACACCATATAATTTTTTTGATACATTAAATAATTGGAATCTCATCATTAGTGAAATCAATATAGGTAATTATATGTAAGTCATATGAATCATACATTTCAAACAAATGCATGTACAATTAATTGGATCTTATCTGAGCACTAAAACTCAACACAAGTCTCATCTATCTAACTTTGGTATTCTGGGTCACAATAAACATCTCAATTATACTATAGTTCCTAGTATCAACATCAAACATCCCTTAGAAACTTGGGTTTCAACCGATGTCATGTTGTCTTGGGAGTCCTTGAAATCTATCTCCTTCACTGACCAACACTATACCATCCAAAACCATTCCATGATATAAATTTTTAATACCCTATCTTGGGATTCCTGAATGGTTCCCACATGGGGGTCAATACCTAACCTTAGGTTCATATCCCTATATACCAGAGTTTATCGTCTAAAAGAAAGGTCCTAGACTAGCCATGAGGAGAATATGCACTCCAATAATATGCCCAAGGATCATGCCCTATTCTACCAAAATGTTATCATGATCAATTTATAAAACAGGCATCCCAATAATCTAGAGACACAAAATAGGGAGCCCTATTCCTCCTATAGTAAAAAATAGAAACCAGTAAATTTATTTACATGATGCAATAATATATGATAGAGTACCAACATATATATAAATAATAAAAAGACACATTGGAAAATGTATTTTAAATAATAACTAAAAGTAAATTAAACTCGATCCCAACATATTTTTAATCATCCCATTGAAACTAAAACCTCCAAAACCCATCCATGTTAACCCACTCAATAGTGATACTCCAGAACTTGTACCTAACTGAACCTATGATTAATGAGTTATTCTTAGTTACCCAAGTGTTATGGCTTCCTAAGAAGGATGTGAGTACAACTAGATAGGGAACCACCAATTTAGTCCCTAAAATAACCAACAATATAGTGGATTCACATATGATATTCTTAGATGAATAAATAAATACATTATAAAATCATATATAATATATTCACCATTGATCCTCAGGTTCTAATGTGATACCCGAAATCAAATATACCTACTTTGATTAGTTCTAGAGTGTCCATAGGCGTGTCACCAGTCTGTAGTGGGGGATACTTTTCCTACCCCAAGACCTCACGAAAACACCTCCATTAGATATAACATTAGATCCTAAGAAGAACCCTAGGAATCCCTGATAGAAGAAAACACAATCCAAATACTAGGATATTCCAAGGCATCCCAATACATTAGGTCATCACCACATCCTTGTCATCTTACAAAACATCACCTCATGAATGATCACTAGATTCGAGCCATTTATAGGCATATCAAAATATTACCTCAGAGAAAAAAATCCTAGTTATCACTAATAATCTTATAATATTATTATATTTATCATTGTATCCTAATAATAACTAAGAATCCTATATAATATCATTATCATTAAGTATCCCTCTAGATCCTATTCATCCTAGGAATTTCTTAATATTCCCCAACCATGATAAACAGATCCTAGGAATCCCTAGGCATCCTATATAATATCATTATCATTAGGTATCCTATTAGATCCTTGGAATTATATACATCAATTAATATTCTCCATGTATGAAAACCATATCATAGAAATTACTAGGAATATTATATAATATCATTAGGTATGTCCACTGGATCCTAGGGAGGTAATCACTATAATTCCATTATATATATTTTGGGGCCTATATATACCTGGTAAAATCTCATAATTATCATAATAAGAATATCATGGGATGTTCATTTGACCAACTCATATCATATAACCATAGTATACCACTCAAGTGAAGGACCCTTACCTATCACTAAATCCATTCTAGGATGCCAACAATGATTTAGGTTCTAAGGTGACACTAGAAATCCTCACTAACCATAATGAATATACCTTCTATAGGATTAATAAATTATGGGGGAACCCTCTGATGTCCCTTGGACCACATCACAACACATACACTATATTAGGGTCCCTTTATAAAATTAAAATCCCTTGGGTGCAAGCCTACCCCTTAAAGGAATCCACATCCCTCTATGTAATCATAATCATCCTATATCTCCACTAACCATAGTAAATAAGCCATACTGGAATTATTGTAGAGGGATAGTATAAATCCCATCCCAATTTCCAAGGTAATTCTTGGTTAGTCCTCACATACCCAAGTTATCACCAATATACCTTGGGATAATCCACTCGGTTTCCCACATATCCCAAGTGGAGGAACTATCACCACACTCCCATAAATTATCCCTAAGGATATAAGTCATATCACAATTAAACCAAGGCCTACTTGGTTCCAATATCATTCTCCATCATTCTCCTATATATTGAGGTATTTAAGGGACTTTATACTAGGGCCACTACACTAATTTATTTCATTTATAACCCTTTAGGGTTATATGTATTCTAGTAATTTCATTGTAAATATTTAATTCTTTGGCCATCAGTAGTCATGGAATCAAGAAAGTGACTAAGTTCCAATAGTATCCCTTAATACCATGTTAAATTCATTAAAATTTCATTTAAAATAAAAAAATTACATTTAATAAATTAATAAAACAATTTAGTTAATTTGAATGTTCACATCCCTTGGTGGTGAGACAATATATCACGTGAAAATATAAAAAAATGCATTTTTTAAAAATTTGTATTTTTAAGGGACCACCTAACTCAATAAAAGAGTTATTCCCTTTATAAGTGAAGTTATACCCTCCTCATAAAAGATAATCTAAGTCTAAATGACCATTGTATCTCACTATGAGGCCCTAAACACATTTATAATACTTTAGTTATTTATAAAATAAATTCATAATTTATTTAATAATATATTTCACAATTAAGTTATACTGAATAAATAATAATTTATCTCCCCCCAAACCGCATTTTCAAAATGTAAAATAATCCCTTAAGAATATAGGGAAAAACTATTTTTTTTAAAGTTACCTTTTCACAGAAGGGATCCTTTGTAAGGGTAACTGTAGTTAACCTTACGCGAGGACCATATCCTTTCTAAGGGTAACTTTGGTTACCCATAAGAAGATTACTTGCTCTATATAAGGGTAACTACTAATACCCTTCCATAGGGTCAGACCCCTATGTAAGGGTAATCAAGTCCACCCTTACACAACGGGCCTCCCATCTCAACCTACTTACATAATGTTTTTTTCAATTTAGATTTTTTTTTGATATTTTAGTTTTCCTTATTCCACCTTTGTAGGTAATAAAAAACACACCCAAAATCCATTATAGACTTTAGAAAATACAATAAAAATTTATGAAAATGATATTTAAATCCACATGCACACCAATATATCCCTCATCCAAAACAATCAAAACTCAAATTATTAAAGACAATACAAAACTAGAATTTGAATGGAAATGTTGTGAAATTAAAAATAATTTTCTTACCTTGTGGTGAATCACTGAGGTATCAAGTTAGAACCCATGTTCTCTACTCATAGTACCCTAGTATGGCTCCAATGAAGTTCTCTATGACACCCTTTGTGTGCCTTCTCCCTATACCTTTTAGATTGGCCTCTTGACACATAGGGAGAAAACCCCTCCCCCCTTAGGCATATGTGAGAATAAATATGACGGATATAACTAATTAAATTTATTTTACTTAATTTTTAGTTACCTACTTAAATAGCCTAACCCTGGTATTGAAACCTGGTCCAAGATTATACCCTATATAGGTAAATCCTCTAGTTATGGATTAAACTGTGAAGTTGTAATTTCTATCTGTAAATCCATCTAAAATTTATCAAATTTCACACAAGTGAGAATAGTTAATATTTATTTAAGGTATATTAATAAATTTTGAAAAAATATACCTAACTCATAATATCTCCAAACTCTAGAATAAGAGTAAATAAACTATTTTTAGATTAGATAAATCATCAAAAAATATTTCTAAGATCTACTACTAGGGGAAATGAATATTTTACCCCTCGTGATCATCCAAAACAAAAAAAATCAAATTTTCCCTAAATTTAACAGCATAGAAAAGTGTGAGTTTATACATTTCATCTAATTGATAGACATCAAAAATAAATCTTATATTTTTTTCTATAAATTGAATATACGTTTAGTTAATTTTCTTAGTTTTGAGTATACGATGTGTGCTTTGTACTAAAATGTCACCTTTAAATGAAAACATGCAATTTTAGTCATAACATCCACAACATGTATTATATTGATGTATGGTTTATTCATACACATAAAGAATAAATAAAGATCTAATTTACTAGTGTATAAAGACAATAAATGAGTTTTTTATCAGATTTGAGTATGTGCACACATTTTGAATTAAGTGTCAGTTTTAAATAAAATCATGCACTTTGAGTCATATTAGGCACACTATATGTACGATTGACATGAAGTTTATTCCTACACATAAATAATGAATCATAAATAATTTTTCTAACCTATAAAAACAATTAGAGTGTTTTTACTCAATTTAGTATGTGACATGTGTTTTGAATTAAAATGTCACTTTTAAATGAAAGCACACACTATCTATCATAATGACCACACCATGTGTCAACATGAAATGTGTTTAATTTCTATACGTATAAAATTAATCATGTATAATTATCATATATTATCAAGTAAATATGAATTTTCATTATTATTTTTGAGTATGTGGTGCATGTTTTGGACTAAAATGTCACTTTTAAATAAAAACATGCACTTTTGGTTGTATCAGCCACACAGTGTGTCATATTGATGTTTGGTTGATTCCAAAACATAAAAATGAATCGAGGATAATTTTATAAAATTATTAAGACATTTAAATAATGTTTTCTTAGTTCTCAATAAGTGATAAGGGTTTTGGACAAAAATACCACTTTTATTCTAAAAATATACACTTTGAGTCATACCAACCACACTGTGTTAGATTGTGATGTGATTCATTCTTAAATTTCATAAATGAATAGATCATTTTCATAAATTATCAAGTAAATATGATTTTTTTGATGAGTTTTGAGTAAGTGAGACACATTTTGAAAAAAATGTCACTTTTAAATGAAAACATGCACTTTTAGTAACATATGTCACGCTATGTCAAATTGATGCGTGGTTGATTTCTATATGTCAAAAATAATCAAGGATCATTTTACTAAAGTTTAAATATAAATAAAGTTTGTTCTATTTGTTTTGAGTATGTAACATTTTTTTTACAAAAAATATCTTTTTTAAATGAAAACATGTACTTTTATTCATAACAACCACAACATGTGTCTTATAATAAAATGTCACTTTTAAATGAAAAAATGAACATTGAGACATAATGACCACACCATGTTCTTAATTGGTATTTTATTGTTTCCTACTCTTCAAAAATGAATCATGGACCATTTTTATAAATATTCAAGATAATACAAGCATGTTTTTTTGAGTATGTGAAGTGTGTTTTAAAATAAAATGTGACTTTTAAATAAAAACATACATATTTAGACATAATGGACACATCATGTATTGGATTATAATATTGTTAATTTATACACAAGACAAATGCACCATAGATATTTTTCCTAAATTATTAGTAAATTTTGAGTGAATTTTCTTCTTTTTTAGTATGTGATGTCAATTTTTGACTAAAATGTCACTTTTATATGAAAACATGCACTTTCAATCATAACAACCACACTAAATTTTATATTGAGAAATGATTAATTACTATATATGAAAAATAAATCACATATTATTATATTGAAGTATTAAGAAAATATGAGTTTGTTCACTCAACTTTGATTATGTGAAGTGTGTTTTAGAATAAAATGTCGCATTTAAGTGAAAACGCACACTCTGAGTCATATCAACCACACAATATGTTAGATTGATTCATGGTTAATTCTTAAACATTAAAAATGAATCATGAATAATTTTTATAATGTATCAAGACAATATGATTGTGGTTTCTTGATTTTCAGTATGCAAGATGTGTTTTGGATCAAAATATCACTTTTATTATGAAAACATTCACTTTGAGTCATATCGGTCACACAGTGTGTTGGATTGATATGTAGTTAATTTTTAAAGTCATAAATGAATCATGAATCATTTTTCAAAAGTGACAAGAAAATATAGTTTCATTTTCTCAATTTTGAGTTTGTGTGGCGTGTTTTTGGCTAAAATATATTTTTGAAATGAAAACATGAATTTTCAAGTATAATGGACACACTGTGGGTTGGATTAATGTGTAGTTGATTCCTATATGTCACAAATTAATTATGATTTTTTTTCATTAACAATCAATAAAATACGAAGTCAATTTCTATATTTTGAGTATATAAAGCATGTTTTGTACTAAAATGTCACTTTTAAATTAAATAAATTTATTTTATATTAGTAAATCACAATTTTTCTCCCAAACATGTTATTAAAAGGGATTTTAACCAAAAGATAATGTATTTTATCACTACTAAACATAAAATTTTTTAATAAAGAATAAAAAACTTTATAGGGAGAACATTAAACTATAATTGAGAAAATTATACTTGCTGAAGATTTAATCTAGAATTGATTTTTATATAAAAATTTTATTCCTATGAAGAGAAAGAAAAGGACTATATACATATTCTAAGGTCCTCACTAAAGGGTAAAATCATTTCCTTTTTATAATCCTAATCTAATAGAGTTGACATGTTGTGGTATTATAAATAGAAAATGGTTGGGATATAAAGAAAAAAACTAAACACTATATAGAGTCCTTTTATGCTCTTCATATGAAAAATTTTTTGGGACCAAGTTGGATGGAGAAGGAAGTAAGAAGATTTTTCTGTTATAGAGTGTTTTCTTTTGTTGTCAACGAAGATAAATCAATTAAATTTGTAAAATACATTAAATCAGATGATGCTTTGATGATTTATATTTCAAAAATATAATAGGTTTGGAGAACTTGTGATGCAAGCCTTATGGAGAAATGGTGAGTAAAGGTGATTCCCGTCATATGATGTTCTGATTAGAAAGAATGATGCTGCTAGAAGATAGTGAAGTTTCATAACTTCCCATTGAAAATTTGATGATGATAAAGATGTTCAATCAAAGGATACATATCACGATAGTGGATTTTGTGATGAAAGATAAAGAATGGTTATAAGATAGAGTGAAGAGAGAACATGACAAAGGAATAGACGATATGGGGGCGGCACAAAAGAACATTATAAGGGGGTGCCATTTTCCAGTGTTTTCCAATTTTTAGTGCCAAAAAATTGGGAGATGAAGAAATGTGTTTTGGAAAAGGATGTTGTGCACAATTTTGAAGATGGCTTGGTATGTTGTGCTCAAGTAATGTTCCATGATCCGAGCATCAAAATTTGGTAAAGGAGAGGCTTGCGTGAAAGATTGGGGTTTTTCCTGCAAGATTGGTTTTTGAACGCAAGATTGAAGGTAGTTTGGAATCTTGCATGTGAGGCTTGATTTGAGGTCCAAACTCTAAAAAATGGATAAGGAACGAAGTGCATGAAAGATTCAATAAGTTCATGAAATAATAGGGTGGTGCGAAGGAGACTTATGCGCCAAAGGCGATGTCAAATGGGGTTTTTTTCGATGTGGGACTTACGCGCCTAAGGCGACGTCAAATGGGGTTTTGCGTGACGCGGGACTTACGCGCCTAAGGCGACATCAAATGGGATCGTGTGTGACGCAACAGGGTTTTTTCATGTAGGGTTCAATGAGGTCTATAAATAAGATGTGACCCCCTCCAACTGTGTGGGCTCAACACTTAGAGAAATCTCGATCTCTGAGGTGTGGAAAAATATTAATAAAATGAGAGTTCGTGAAATAAATAGAGTTGCGTGCAAGAAGGAAAAGTTGCACGCAAGAAGAAAGTTGTGTGCAAGATTGAAGTTGCGTGCAATAGGTGTTTCACGATAAATGTTTAATCTTGCACGCATGTCATAAAAGTTGCGCGCAAGACACCTAAAAGGGTGTGCGAAAGATTTGGTGTCTTCACACGTATTCAGTTGTGTTTAAGATAGTTCTTATCAGCTTTTGGGTAAGAAAGTAAAGATTTGTACTTCAAAGAATACACCTGTTCAATTGTAAAGAAGCACTGAAATACTATAATTCCCTATTTGGGATAAGAGGGCGCACACGTGCTTGCGGATTGTTTTCTAAGTGCTATAAGAGTGTAAGGGTATATCCTACTCGTTGTATTATACAACAAAGGATTGTTTTCTAGTGGATTGTGTGGTAATGGATTATTTTTGTACCATACTAAGGAAGTAACTACTCTTGTTGAGTAGTTAACCTTGTAAATATTATGTTCCTATGGTTGTGTGTGTTCAAAAAGGAAGAAACTCCTCAACAGGAAGGGAAGGTTGTTTCAAAAAGAAGGAAACATAAAAATAAAAAGATATAATTGATTCACCCCTCCCCCTATCAGTGATACTTGGATCCTAATTGGGAACATCACAAAATTCCTAGAAAAAATCAATTCTTGATAGCTTTAGTGATCCAAGAGTGAATCATGGAAATGATAAATTCCAAACTAATAAAATTTTCATGATATTGTATTCTGAATATGAAATGATTTTATCCTTCCAGCTATATCTCGGATTGATGGTCATCTATTGTTACATTTATAAATTAAATTAATGGGTTATAGTCCTAATATTTTACTATATTACAAGTTAATAATAAATGGATAGATCAAATATTTATGATCTCTATGAAATAAAAAAATTACAAACATAATATGAAATCACATCTTCATGATATTTGTGAACATTCTAACACCATGTAATATACCCACTCACCAAATAAATATTTTTATTAAAGAAACACTTTTATGGATAAAGTGTGAAACCAAACAATACAACACAACCCTTAGACACTATAGCACATAAAAAAATTATTAAACACCAGCTTGAACCCATTTGACTTGACTTCCTTGAACAATTTCCAAGAGATATTTGTTACCTTTTTTTGGGTCTGTCTCTGATAATGTCTTCAAAATGAGAAGTCAGCTTAAGACACGCTCGCATGAAATCCTCTTCAACAATCTTCTTATTGTTGAAACCTCTAACTAGGATTATGTGTTGTTTGTTGATCTACTAGATTTTCTCCTTATTCATGTCAACTTGAATCAATCTTTCTTGCATCATTTACACAACCACATTTGAAGTGTGTATGGATACCACATTCTCTTCCATCTCTTCCCTGGATTGTAACAGCAGCTCCTATGGATCTTCCCTCATAACCACTTCTCCTTCCGGCTCCCCAGGCACCCCCCCACTCCCACCTTAGCAATTGAGACCTGTTCCCTCTCATGTACCTCTATTTCCTCTGCACCAACCGTATTAGTTCCTACCCCACACCGTGGACCAGGGGTAACTACTGATGTCACCTCCTCTGTATGTAGGTGCAGCTCCTCCTATTGATCTCTTTCTTTTGATGGTTCAATATCTTGATTTTGAGATTCGGAGACCAAGGTTTTCTATCCTTCCTCTCCCTCTACTGGATGAATCTCAATATCCTTGCGAATACCCCCCTTTTTTTGTTGATCGGGTCTCCATCGGTTTTGGAAGGTAGGAGTAGTCTTTGCACCCCTTCGGATTCGTCTTCCCAGAAATAATGCAGCACCCCAGGTCCCTGTTCTCTTTGTTCCCTTTCTTACTTCTTTGGCTGTGCAAGTTTTTTCCAGATCCTCCCAAGCCATTATCATCAAAATGTTGCTCATCGCCCTCAGACTCTATCTCGGATTGACCCTTTGAATTTTCCTCAAACTCTCCCCCATTGCTCAAGCTTCCAAATCAGTTTCTTAGGTCAATGCAGGACAAATTTCCCCTAAAGTTGGTGTCCTTCTTGGTATCCAGTGTCCTGCATACCCCATGGGAATATTTCTCCCACTCATGGATTAACTTTGATTTACTCTCACCATTTTCCACCCTACCAACGTTCCTGCAACTGCCAGTGCGCACCGCCATAGCATATGTGCATGGAGCCACTGCCCCATGGGATGGAGCAGCAGCACCATCAACTCCAACATACTCCTCGAGAGTCTGAGTAGGTGATTTGAGGGTGTCTAGAATTTCTTCCTCCACTCCACTAGCTTGGGTTCCCCCTACTGTAATGATATTAGGAATTCCATCTAGATCATTCTGAAGCCTTTTGAAAACTTTCACTACACTCGGCCCTGGAGACATAGCAGGTTTATGAATACTAGCTTCACCCGAGCACATGGTGTCCTCTGTCTCAACATTTCCTTGACCGGAACCAGTAGAACCTACACCTGTCTAAACAACAGTATAACCGCCAACACATTACACCTCCATAACGACTCCATGTTACCTTTACCTTCGCCTGAAAATCTCCAGATTGTGTCCCAATCGCTTGCACAAAGAACAATAGTCACACCAGAATTCAAAGATGATAGACTGCTTGTATTAGAATTCTTCTCCCACGATAATCCATAAAGAGTCAACAGGTTCCTTAAAGACATCCAATTCGACACACACCCTCAGAGAAATCAGGTGGCACACTGTGCGGGTCCGACTATCAGTACATAGGAATCACCCAACCAAATTTCCAAGAAATTGAAGGATAGAATGATTTTGAAATAGAAGTGGGAGTTTTGGAAAACTTACCCAAATAGCCATCTTAGAAGGGTCTCGTTTCATGTGAAAGTAGTGTGACCATTTGAAGAGGAATAATCAAGTTCCATCACAGGAGCGAGGTGTGCTTGACCATGCGTGAATCAGATCAACTTTGGAAGAAAAGCGGATCATAATGTTTCTGGAATCGAGAAGACCAATCGTGACTCTCTCCTATAAACCCCATGATTCGAAAATCTAGCGGTCAAAGGAGTCCAAGATGGCCTGAGTCTCTTGAATCATACAATCAAGGCCAGTTCTAGTAGGTAGGACACCTTATTAAATTCCAGGGTTGAAATTGGTAGAAGCGGGAGGCCCGCGAAGCATTCGGGAACTTTCGGGCTTACCGAAATATGAGGGAAGGGAGGAAGGTAGTCAGGATTTGAGAAGGGGATGAAAGGCCTATTCCCATGAAGATTCAAAAGAGGAACCTCCCCCTATGATGGGGGAGGGGCCGAAGCGAGGCTCATTGCCTCCTAGGGCATGGACTCGGCAACAGCGAGAGAGAAGGGATATCTCCACCACTCTACCCATGGACTAACCCAATCAGTTCTAAATAAATATAATTCCTCTTTTGAATATATATATTTTCAATAGTCTGTTAATTACTAGAAAAATATATATATAAAAAATATTAATAAATATTTTAATTGAAATTACACTTACCTTAAAAAATACCTATTTGATGTTTTTTTGTTGACAAAATATGATATATTTCATAAATTTAAAAATTTAAGAACCTTAATCATCATTATTAGTTTTTTGTATACTATATAATTATTTAACAAAATATTTAATTTGTTTTAATATATATTTTGATAGTGAAATATTTTTATATTTCCCCTAATATATTTTTAGTTGTATGAATTCATAGGTTTCTTGTGCACATTTTCCATCTTCATACCATGATTTTGAGGATAATAAAATACCACCCTGTCATAACAAAATTCCCATTAAAATATAATATAAAATAGATAATTTTAAGTTTATTTGTAAAATTATGATTTTATTTTTAAAAAAAATTCATAAATCACTTCATTTGTGCTTGATTTGTTGGATATCTATTCTCTGGATAAAATAAATAAATCACAAGAGTGTCCAAATTGATTACAATGAGAATCCAATGCTTCCCAAAAAACAAATAAAGTAAAAAGTAATAAAAAATGAAAAAAATATTTTATATGATTTGATTGTAGATTTTTAACCCTACATTATAGGTTTCAAGAAGAGTCTATCATCTGCTATTTTATTTTCAAATATTATTGCTAGTAGTGGTGATTTTGTTAAAATTTCTTCTTCTCCTAATGAAAAAAATTATACATAATATAGAAGAGGGATAATGAGAATAAATTTTTGTACATTTGTCTTCCCATTATATTTTAGTGATATATACACCTTTATAAAATATTATTAGTATTTAACTATAATTAACATAGTAAATCAATTATTTGATAAAGAGACTATAAAAATGTACCTCATGTATACATTCAAAACTGAGGATCCTACCCATTCATTATTGAAAAATTAATTTACACTCTCAAGACCAATCATTTTTTTAATGTCCTCTCAATACATTTGTTCTTTAAATATAATTATATACATACTTTTATCTTGAAAAATTATATCTATAAAAACTTGTAATGTTAGTAAATGTGGTAGTTGAATGGGTGGGATAAAGGAACTCTTGGAAAGTCCTTTTTTATTTATTGGTTGTTCCTATTGATTTTTTTATTTGACCATATAATTCCAATTATTTTTAAAATCTGTAAAGCATACCTCATTTAATACACCTTTTCACCAGCTATTAAGGGTTTTAAATATAATATAAATTTAAAATGACATAAATCATTATCATCATTTTTCTTTATAAGATTAAATTTCCATGCTATGAAAGTTACAATAGAATTTCTAGGATTTTTAATAACTAAATCATCAAGGGTAACAGGTAACTTGATGCTAGACCCATGAGATAATTAAATCCCTACTCACAGATGCTATAGTCTATTATTTTTTATAATATCTCCATAAAAATTGTACATTATACCCCTCAAAATAAGGCAATGTGTGGGTGATGATATTTATATATCATAATAAATTACCATATATAATTTAAATATAATAAAAGTTTTAGTAGTTGATTGATTCACATTTATCATGAATTATTAGGATAAAATTAATTACCTCTATAAATTCATGAATTTGAGGGGAATGGATAAACTCAATGATAGGGGGTTTGGATCTTATTCCTGTGGTTTCAACTAACTTATTTTTTTATTGATCCCCTCAAACAAACTACTTTATTAAAATATCCCACCAACAAAATTTTTCTTTTAAATAATCTATTTTTACCTTCATGTACTTTATCATTTCTTCTGTATCTCCTGGTGTCTTTTTTTTCTCACCGTATTGTTGGGTTGACACTCAAAAACCCCCACCTCTAACACATCCATACTATTTTGGCCACTTCATTGCCAATAGAAGTAGTAGTTCATCTTTTACTATGGATGAAGATTCCTATGTCTAAACTAGATAATATTTTTGGAAAGAAACTAATCATTGTTATATAATACCATTTAAATATAGAACAAATTTATATTATATAATACTTACACCTAATTCCTATACTTCTTGTGTGGTTTCATCTAAAATTTATCCCTTTCTATTTACTCAAATCCCATTCCCAGAAAAATGACATGGGATGGAAGTAGGTTATTGTTTAGATTTATTAATCTTATATAAACAAAAAATAATAATTATGTTATTTTTCATTTTACATAAGTTTTACTATAGATTTAAAATGAATATAATTTTTTGTTCACTTAAATCATACCTCATATTTAATTTATGGTAGGGGTATGTTGGTGTTCATGCACACTACTTATTTACTACACTCATTTTCTATTTCAAAAATTAACAATTCCAAATCAAAGTGATTAATAAATGTATTTTGAATTAAAATATTTCCAATTACAATGCAACTAAAATGATTCCTCTTCTCAACAACCAATGAAAGAATCCCATATTGATTGGTTTATTATAAGTGAGTATATAGTTTATGGGTGGGGGTTTACTTTCCCCTTATCATCCCTACGATTATGCTTCATCAAAATTATCTAAAAGACACTATAAGCCTTTCCCGGGACCATTAATATGAATTTCATATAAAAAACATCTAAAATAAGTGTACTCTATAAGGAATAATGAAGATTAAATAAAAAATTTCATTATTTTTTTTAGTAAAATAGGGAAAATATATCATAATGTTACCCTAATTTCTTCTCAAATCATTTACTTCAATACATACCCATCATTGTTCCATGTACCTATATCAATCGGAATAAGAATCTAAGTTTTAATGCTAATGTAACTAATGAAAATTAAGTTAGTGGGGTCAATAGGTTGATCAATTTTGTTCTATCCAACCCTGAATTTAAACCATTGATTCTTTCCTTAATTATTTTTATTAAAATGGTCATGTTATTCCACTCATATATTTTTTAACTACACATTATTCACATTCTAACAATTCCTCAGTTTCAACATCATCAATGTGTTGTTCCATGTGATTTTTAGAATCAACATTATGGAGAATCGATTATCTTTATAATTATATAATAATTTAATTTAGATTATATAATTTTAGTAGTGAACATATAATACAATGAAGAAACACAATATATATTTAAATATACATTAACTTGATCATTGAAATGTATTTTTTCTTTAATGGTTAAAGGTATTTATCCCCTATATCGAGTATTCAAATTACCTCTTTACGATCCCCTCTAACATATAATACACTATCTACATTGATACTACCACAAATTTATTGATATGTCCCAATGAAAGGGTTATCCTAAATTGAATTTTCATTTTACATTATAGTTATTTTAGTCAAAAATATAAAAATTGACCAATTTTCATTTGTAGGATCTAGGACATAAAATACGTGTATTTCTTATAATTCAATTATGAATATTTCTTCCATATACCATTACATAAATAAATCCATTTATATTAATCCTAATTCATTGATTTTAACTACACTCCTTTTGTTAATATATTTGCATCAAAAATTTAGAAATTGGAATATTGTGTAATCCAAATTCCATATTTTCTTGATTATTCAAAATTATGAAATATTAACATAATTAGATTTCAGTCTTTGGTACTAGATGCATGCATATATTCTACCACAAGAGTAACTCTTCTATTTTTAATCACAATATGTTCAACCTATTCCTTCATATCAAATGTATAACTATTAATTACATAACCATTCAAAGATTAAACATGTATACTTGGTCCTTTGGATAACCATCAAAGGCCTTATGAAATTTAATTTAGATTTATAGATAACATCTAAAAAATATGGTCTTGAAACTATCCTATAAATTTTTGAGTATGTGTATTTTATATCCATATTTCAACTCTTGATGGATTTAAATGACTAATAATTTCTTTGTGGGTTTCAACATATAGAGAAAACTATATACTATTATGTAAAATGTAAAGGCGACCTTGATCCCCATCTATTTTGGTAATTGTAACAATATATCTTTCAGAAATTCCTTCACCAAAAATACATTTTTGTGATGAGATATTGGAGGATAAATGTTATCCACATCTGATAGGTAGTCGGTATTGAATTCAATGTCTTCTTCAACAATATATCTATATATAATACTGCATTCTAATCAATTTAAATTTTTTATGTACACTTTCAAAATCATCATTTGTTGTTTAATGGGGTGCACCCATCTGTAATGTATAGGACTAAATTGGTAAATCTATATAACTAAGTAAACCATCAAGTGAATCATTATCAATGAATGATGGTGGGAAGAATATCTCAAATTACAATAAAGTGATAATAAATTTATTTTCTATAGTTATAAAAATTCTTAGGTATACAAGATTACTGCATAGAGATTTTAAAAAGAAGTAAATTATGGTTAATGCTTGTCATACATTTTTAGGTATAATTTAATGTAAATACACATGCAATAAATGATGCATCAAAACTAGAAAATCCAGAGATTTTGGACCTTAAACTTCAAACTAGTCTTCAAAATCATATTCTTGATATTTGATTAGTAACCCTATAAAAACTTAACACATTAAGGTTGTTAGAATAATAAATTTTCTCTTGTCTGGATAAAGTGTAAGCTATCAAAGGAATAAATTATCATCTTTTACACTTCCTTGGTTCCAAGTCTACCCTTACTCCCATGTTAAAATTTTTTAACCTAGCCTTAATACCATTTTTTATTTTGTCAGGTTCATTTTGTAATGTTCTAAATAAACTATCAAATACATTTTTTTCTTTGAACATTACATCAAGAAAATGTTTGGCATACAGAAAACTCCATTAAGGAGATTCAAAAAGACCAATATCTTTTTCCAAACCATTTTTGTAAGGCTTTTTAGAAAAGATTTACCAAAAACAATGAAAATATCTTTTACTTTCTCAAATTATTGATCACCAGTTAATGGAGAAAGTGATGTAACTTATTTTATATTCCCAAAAAATGATATTATCCAGGATCAGTATTTATATTATCAATCTAAGAATTTGTGTGAAGTCCTAGGCCCAATCTAGTGATAAGTGACCGGTTCCGTTCTCCAACTGGCCTCTAGCATGCCTCCCCATACAATATATGTTGTCAACTAGTATAAAGGGTCTATAATGGAATGGTATAGAGAATATTACCTCATAATTAGAGTGGATTACAAAAGTATATAATATATAGAACAACGGATCAATAATAATGAAGTAGTGGAAAATAGATCATCCATATATAGTAACAGACATAAGAAATAAACGTAATGATATAAAAAAAATATTTCATCTCTATACAGAAAATGGGAAGTAGAAGTATACGAGAACATGCTATATAAAAAATAAAAAAAGTCCAAATGATATCTATAATAACATCAAGAGAATTATCTTAGTCCTATGATCCCGCACTCTATCCTAGTATAGAAAACAAAGCATTGATAGTTGAACACTTTCCTTTATCCCTAATCGAATTCATGATGTTTATCCATGTACCAAATGATAACCCAAACAGGGTGTGAGTAAAACTCAGTAGGCTGCCACTAACGACGTCTAATACAATCTAGTCTACGAACACATAATGAATTACAAGAAGATAATAATAATAAAATATATAATGAAATAAGAGATTCCCTTATTATTTTGGGTTCTCATGGGATACCCATCTAATAAGTCCAACATTGAACTAAGATCAAATGTCCCAAAGTATATATTAATTTATAATTTTATTTACTTTATAGGATCGAACTCGCGGGTCATAGGAAAGGAGTCCTAAGATAATGTTATTCATATAAGGGATCAACATGTCCTATGACATAAAATACTTAATAGTTGAAGGAAAACCAATAAATTTATGTATCTAAAGTACTAACTGAATCCAAGTATATTCTTTGACTTGGAAGTCACATTATTTAGTTTTTTGGAATCCTAAACCTGTCCAAGAAATTACACATAGGAAATTGTGATGTCCCGACCTAGGAGCCATTGAATGGTTCCCCGAGCCAGTTGGCCACATGCCCTCAAGCATGCCTCCCTATATGACAGAGGGTGTCGATAAGCAGTGAGGGTCTAGTAAGTCAGTCTTGGGGAGACTATACCCTCTATTATCATATTAAAACGCTAGTGGAAGCAAATAAAAATAACCAAGTACAGATGAATATAAAAAACTAGAACAATACCTTGACATATGATAGTCAAAACTAGATAATACAATACTCAACTTAAATTTAAAACATGCTATGACAATGCAAGTTCCAAGTGTCTACAATGAAACTGAAAGTAAAGACACAACGACTTCAATCGAGTCCTGAACCATGTCTGGTTCCCTCTCCCATGATCCAATCCAAAACTACAACCCATCACTAGGCCTTGCCCTTATCCAGTCCTACAATAAAAAAGTCTGATTGGGTGCCAATTAGGTGGCCCGAATAGGGTGTGAGTACAACATAGTAGGCCACCACCAACAATGTCTAAAATGAATACAATCAAAAGATAGTGTATGTAGTTTTATGAAGCAATAAATACAATGCATAATTTAAATAGTTATCACATTGTCATTTAATCTTTAATCAAAACATTATGCAAATTTCAATTCATGTTTCCCATTTGAATCACCATTCATTATCATAAATCATTTTGTGTATTTCTTCATGACTAGCACTCCAATTCTTAGTTAAATCATCATTCATTATTATCATTAATCATTTGGTGTAGGTCATCATCATTCATAACACCACAAATCTCATTGAGTGTAGGTAGTCTTTCCTAACACTCTAATTCTCATTCGGTGTAGGTCTCCATGACTAGAAGCACATAATCTCAAGCTTGAATAACTATTGGGGAGGAATTCCATGTCCAAGTCCCAACTTCTAATCGGTCTTGGATGTCATTCCTAGCACCACAAAATCTCAGCCATTTAATCATTGTTCAAGTCATAAGAATTTTACACATTATTCATTTACTAATCCAATGATTAGTTAAACATTTCAAAGGCCATTAGTTAATTCAACAATTAACTAAGAATATAACCCATTAATTAATTCATAAATTAATTAATCAATCAACATAATTCTATTACAATAATTAATTCTTCACAATTAATTATCCAAATAAAAACCCAACAATTCATAATTAATTATCACAATTAATTATCTCACATAGCCAAACATAGATCCATAATTAATTAACCCCAATTAATTATCTTATCGCAATCAAATCAATATCTTAATTAAAAAATAAAATCTCCAAAAGATCTATTTGGGAAACCCCCCATCATTTTTTTCGTGAGTCAATTATCAATTAAATCACAAAGGAAACTCAATTCCATTCCACACTCCTAATTACTCCAATTTAGGAAATCAATCATAAAGTGAATCTAGAAATCATAATCTCACATTCACATATCATAAAACATGACTATGGGAGTTTGATTTAGACCACCTACCTTGGTTTATTGATGGAAGTTATCCCAACAGAAATCCCCAAAATCTGAGTGGCACAACGTCATCAATCAAGCTATGGATCTAAATCCCTAAACCAAAATTAAGATAAAAGGAATTAAGATCTTGAAAAACTAGATCTAGATCCATAGTCCTAGATCTAGATCTCAACTCATAAGTTTATATATATGGTAATAGTGGAGATCCTCTATGAAAATATCATGGAAAGATAGAGGAAAGAATGGGAGAAGAAATAGGATGAAATCCACTTACTGGGAGGAGAGAATATCTTCAATCCGAGCTTTCAATCTTCAATAACAGTGTTCATATCACCTTGGAATCTCTCCGGGAGGCTTTGGAAATAGTTAAAAATTTTCAATCCCAAGCCAAGGTAAAAAATATGGAAGTCTCAGGGGTTCAGGTGGTTTTAAAAAGGATTTTTAGAATTAAAATCCTACTTGCATGGTTTCCTGGGTAGAGGCACATGGTTAGAAAAACCATGCACTAACAGTGTGGACCTCTCTATACAAGTTTTTATAGTTGGCATGGTTTGGCCACATGGTTTGTCAAACCATTCACAAACTGTGCAGTCCTCTCTATCCAATTTTTCATGCATGCCACAGTTTTGTCACACGGTTTATCAAACTTTGCACAACCCAATATCCATTAGTTTTCCTAAAAAATTCACCCAAACGCACCCCAGTCCACTAATCCAAATCAGAAATACTTAAAAACATCAAAAGTACCTGAAAATGTGCCTGAGGTGACTCCATAAAAGGATGAGATCTTACAATCTCCCCACCTTATAACATCTCGTCCTTGAGATGCACTCCAAACTTATCTAATATTCCGAGCCAAAAAGATTGGGCCATCAGTCCCTCATGTCTGATTCCTATTCCCAAGTTTCCTCTTGAACACTTCCATGTTGCCATAACACATGAACTAACGACATATTCTTTCCCCATAACACTTTATCACTGCAACCCAACACACGTAATAGATGCTCCTCAAAGGACGCATCTAACTCGAGGTCAAATTACTCCACATCAATCACATGAGAAGGGTCTGGGGTGATATCGATGTAATTATGAAACATGGAAAACATAATTCATTACACTAAATTTTTATAGAAGTTCTAATCAGTACGCAACCAGCCCAATTTCCTCTAGCACCTTAAACAGACCCACAAACCTGGGCGCTAACTTTCCCTACCTCTGCACCCTGTGGTGACCCAATCTAGGAGACCCATGAAGGAATACCCAATCAACCCCTTTAAACTCTAGGGGTCATCTCTATATATCATCATACAACTTCTTATTAATCTGAGCCATAGTCATATGCTTTCGAATCAATTGTACCTTCTCTGATGTCTCCTGTACGAGACTCAGTCCCAAAATCTCTGACTCACTCGTCTCTAACCAACATAGCGGTGATATACAAGTTCTACCTTAAAGTGACTCATATGGTTCCATATGTATAGTTTCTTGATAAATTTTATTATAGGCGAACTCCACTAAAGCCAAGTGTTTCTCCCAAGAACCACCAAAGTCAAGCACACATGCTCGCATCATGTCCTCTAACACTTTTATGGTACACTCTGACTGCCCATCTATTTGTGGGTGGAAGACCGTACTTAACAGAACCTGTGTACCAAGAACATTCTATAAGCCCTTCCGAAAGCATGAAGTAAATCACTAATCATGATATGAAACTATAGTCAGTGGAACCCCATGCAAACGAACTATCTCCCTTACATACAGCTCTACCAACTACTCTATTGTAAAGTTTTTCTTGATAGGAAAGAAGTATGATAACTTCATTAGCTGATCCACAATGAACCAAAAAGAATCAAACTTCCAAATTGTATTTGGAATAGTTAACAGCTGAAAAAGGCCTCCTGGTCATTGACGCTCTGCTTTCACCTGCTGGTAAGTGAAACATCTTGTTACGAACCTTGTTATATCTTTTTTCATGCTTGGTCACCAAAACTGTCGTCGATGGTCACGATACATTTTTGTCACCCTAGGATGTACCACCCACCTTGAATCATGAAATCCTCACATGAGTTCTTCTCTAATACTTGTAGGCACAATAACCCAATTTTTCACATAGATGATTTCATCCTCATCTATTTTCCAGTTTGGAGGTGTCTCCCCACCTTCAAGGATTTCCCTCAAGACTAAACACTCTAGATTGTCATGCTACCTATCCCTGATCCATCTCAAGAGTGTAGACTCCAGTACTACAAAAACCAGATTCATCCTCTCTTGACTCTCTTATACTACCACATGCATTTATGCCAACAAATTCATCATCTTCCACTCTTCACTTGACTTATGTACCAACTGAGTTTGAGTTTTTCTTCTCAATGCATTAGCAACACTATTCCCCTTCCTTAGTGTATATTATAGTTCAAAATCAAAGGACTGCATAAACTCTACCAATCTTCGTTGCTGAAAATTCAAGTTGTGCTGTGAAAAGATATACTTCAAGATTTTGTGATCTGTAAAAACTATAAACTTTTCACCCAAAAGATAGTGTTTAAAAAACATAATAGCATAAACCATTTCTACCAAATCGAGGTCCTAAATAGGTTAATTCCATTCACGTGGCCTCAACCTCTGAGACCCATAAGCAATGAATCTATCCCCTTGCATCAACACGACTCCTAGTCCGACCCCAAAAGTGTCACAATTCACCATGTACTCCTCACCTGACTCAGGTAAGATCAAAATTGGTGCTGATGTCAAGCGCCTCTTCAACTCCTATAAATCATTCTTGCATGCTTCTGTCCAAAAAAACTCTATCCCTTTCTTGTTCAAACTAGTAAGTGGTGATTCCAAATGGGAAAAGTCCTGGATGAACCTCCTATAATAACCAACTAATCCAAAAAACGCATTGAATATCAAAAATATTCTTGGGATTATCCCAAGAAATCACTACCTGCACTTTTTCTAGGTCCACTTCCACACCTTCTTCTGAGATGATGTGTCCCAAAAAGTGTACCCTATCAATTCAAAACTGACATTTAGATAGCTTGGCGTATAGGTGATGCTCTCTCAATGTACCTAGGAATATTTCAATATGTTGAGCATGATCGTCATGAGTCTTAGAGTACACTAAGATGTCATCCACAAACACCACCACAAACTGATCTAAGTATGGATGAAAGATCCTTTTATCAAGACCATTAACACTTCTAGACAATTATTCAACCCAAACGGCATTACAACAAACTCATAAAGGCCATACCTACTCCTGAAAGTAGTTCTTGGTATATCTGAAATCTCACCAGATGATACCCTGATCTTTGATAACACAGTATCCCCCTTCAGCTGGTCAAATATATCATCAATAAGAGGAAGAGGATATTGGTTCTTTAAAGTCATTTTATTCAACTTCTAGTAATTGAAACACAAGCGTAGACTCCCATCAGCCTTATTTGCAAACAAAATAGGTGATCCCCAGGGCGACGTACTTGGACGGATAAACCCTTTATCTTACAACTCCTCCAACTATGTTTTGAACTCTTGAATCTCAGTTGGTGCCATTTTGTAAGGCGTAATAGATATTGTCTTAGCCCCTAGCATGAGATCAATAGTTAATTCCAAATCTCTCTTAGGTGGAAACCCTGAAAATTATTCCGAAAATATATCCTGAAATAGTTCTACTACTGGTGGAAGGACATCTTGCCTATCATTCCCATCATCCAGCAAAAGACTAGAAACTTGAGCTGCGAGCTCTCCCAATTGCTGAGTAATTAGCCCAGCTCTCTCTGCATGGATATCCCATTCGCCATGAGGGACATATTGTTCACCCTCAAGAGATACAAAGGTCACTCTTTTGTGATAACAATCTATGTGGGCTCAGTATATGACTAACTAGTCCATACCCATAATCAGTTCAAAGAACATTATATTAAGGACATATATATCCCAAAGGAAAAAATACTCTCCAATCTCTAGAGAACATCCCTTGTGTAAACATATATCCCTAGACTGTGTTCCCAACAGTTTATTGATATTCATCATCCTGCTTACAGACTCCATCACTAGTCTCAAGCCATTAACATGGTTTTCAGATATAAAGGAATTACAGGCACTGGTATCAAACAAGGAAGTAGATAAAGTAAAAGAAACTAGAATAGTACCTCTCACTTTCAATAGACTAGCCTTACTCTCCACAAGTGTAGCCTGCACTGTATGTAACTGTCTTTCCCCTCTTCCCTGTGGTGTCACCCGACTCCCTTGAGCAGCACCACTCTACTGATACAGGCACTCATACCCTAAAGCACCACATCCACTACCTCTACCGCCTCTACTAGTATAACTCCAGCAGTCAGACCTGTATAGTGTAGAAGTCCCCCTTCCCACACTCTGACTTTGAGAAGCTGCTCCCTCAGCACCAGCCTGCCGCTGCTTTCTGCAGAACTTCTATAGGTGTCCCATCTTGCCACCAAACCGGCACTCCACTGGTGGTCGAGGAAAATGTGTACGATAGTGTCCCTTCCTAAAACACTGGTGGAAAAGCACATGAGAAAGATCTTGTGTAACGATTCCTCCTGACTATCCACCTTACTTTCCACTATACTGACTAAGATTCTCATGATGGTGTTTCCTGCTCTCAGAAGGAACACTCCTTGATCATCCAACTACTTGTTCAGTACTAGAATATTCTTTTAGGTTCCCCTCTGAAATGAGAGCTTGATTAACCACTTCTAAAAATTTCTTCAGCCTAAATATATTCACCTTGGACTTAATTTCACACTTAAGTCCATCCTAAAATCATTTTGCCGAAGAAGCCTCATCTTCTGCCAAAGTTTTAAAAAAGCACTGTAAATCTATGAAACATTAAGAATAATCCATTATGGACATGCTTCCTTGTGTAATATGCATAAAATATGAAGCTTTCTCTTGCCTCAGTGTGTTTGGATATAATTTCTCTAAGAACTTCTCCAGAAAGTCCTTCCATAACATATCATCAGTCTATCCAGATCATACCTGAATGTATCACCAACGTTTTGCAGAACCCCGGATCATATAAGTAGCCAACTTGACCCTCCTCTTAGCTAGAGTCTCCAAATGGTCAAGTATCGTCTCTATGGATTCAATCCAAAATTAATCTCCCTCAGGTCCACCCTCTCTAGTAAAAGTAGGAGGGTACTGCATCTGAAACTCCCTTATCAACTCATACATGATTTTTTGAACCCGCCCTGGGTCACTCTCCATGAATTTCATGAAACAAGAAAATTTCTCTCATAACTATTCCCCTTATTCCTCATCTTTCACTAATAGTGCCTCAATCTCCCTATCTGGGAGTTCATTCCAGGCCATACCCCTTGGTCTCTCCCTCAACAAGCATCATGGAGGCATATATCGTCAAAGACAAACACACGTATTAGGTCTCATAACTCAATATTATAACATTTATGTAAGAGGAGAAACTAACACAAAAAGTTTCAACATGTATTCTCCCCTTTTTCTTGCCACATGGTTAACACTGAGACCTTATTACTACCCTTAACCATCCAACTCCTTGGTCTTGGTTAACAAGGGTGTAATCATTCTCATTAATTAATTCATCCATTAATTAATATCATTATCACAAATTAATTT
The DNA here is from genome assembly GCA_963277665.1 of Viscum album. Taxonomy (NCBI): domain Eukaryota; kingdom Viridiplantae; phylum Streptophyta; class Magnoliopsida; order Santalales; family Viscaceae; genus Viscum; species Viscum album. The sequence goes on from OY728151.1 coordinate 1,752,744,298, forward strand.
ATTCAAGAATTATTTAATTTATCATTCCAATTTCAATTATTATGGTTCTCATTAGACACCCATTTTTTCTCATTTTTCATCATTATTTCATTCTCACAATAAGAAAAAATAGTTCAAGTTCAACAACTTACCCATAACACATTTTCTCGTGAGTTCCTAGCATGATGCATGTTACAACAACCCTGAGTGCCTAGAATGATGCATGTAGACTCAAATATCATGCCTCTTTAGTCAACGAATCAAATTTCAACAATTGTCAAAACAAATATCACATCACACCAAAAGTGCATCACTCTAGGTGAAATAATATAAAATTGTAACAACAAAAAACAATCACAAAAATCCCACCTTGAGTACTCAGATTTCCCCCTATACATGGGTTTGAAACTCCCATGCATGAGCTCATTACTAAGCCTCAACTCTTCCTAGTATCCTATCTAGATTTTCACAAAATAGTAAGACAAAAAAAAACTCCTCTTATACTACTTTGTGACATCCCAACCTGGGAGCCACTGAACAGTGCCCCGAGCCGGTTGTCCACATGCACTCAAGCGCGCCTCCCCATATGCTAGAGGGTGCTGACTAGTAGCAAGGGTTCGGTAAGTCAGTATTATGGAGACTATACCCTCTATTATTAGAAAAAAAAACACCAAAGGAAACAAATAAAAATAACCAAGTACAGATGCGTATAAATAACCAGAACAATACCTTGACATATGATAGTCAAAACCATATAATACATTACTCAACTGAAAGGTAAACACATGCTATGACAATGAAAGTTCCAAGAGTCTACAATGAAACTGAAAGTAAAGACGCAACAACTCTAAATGGGTCTCGAACCACATCAAGTTCCCTCTCCCCTGCTGCAATCCCAAACTGTAACCTATCCTAGGGCCTTGCCCTTATCTAGTCCCGCAACAAAAAAGTCTACTCGGGTGCCGATCAGGCGGCCTGAATAGGGTGTGAGTACAACTCGGTAGGCCACCACCAATGATTTCTAAAACGAGTCCTGTCAAAAGATAGTGTATGTAGTTTTATGAAGCAATAAATACAATGCATAATTTAAATAGTTATCACATTGTCATTAAATATTTAATCAACAAATTAGGCCAATTTCAATTATGTTTCCCATTTTAATAATCATTCATTATCATAAATCATTTGGTATAGGTTGTCATGCCCAACACTCCAAATCTCAGTTGAATCATTATTCATTATTATCATTAATCATTTGGTGTATATCATCATTCTTAACGCCAAAAATCTCACTGAGTGTAGGTCTTCATGCCTAGCACTCCAATTCTATTTATGTGTAGACAATCATGCCTAGAACCCCATAATATCAAGTGTGGATAACTATTGGGGAGGAATTCCATGTCCAAGTACCAACTTATAATCATTCTAGGACTCCATGCCTAGCACCAACAAATCTCCGCCATTTAATCATTCTTTTAAGTCATAATAATTTTCCACATTATTCATTTAGTAGTCTAATGATTAGTTAAAAATTTCAAAGTCTGTTAGTTAATTCAATAGTTAACTAAGCATATAACCCATTAATTAATTCATCAATTAATTAATAAATCAACACAATTCTCTTTCCATAATATATTATTCATAATTAATTATCCAAATCAAAACCCAAAAAGTCATACTTAACTCTCACAATTAATTATCTTAGATCACATCATGGCACATTATTAATTCTCACAATTAATTATCTTAAATAGTCAAATGTTGTTCCATAATTAATTCCCACCAATTAATTATCTTATCGCAATCAAATAAATATATCAATTAAAAAATCAAATATCCAAAATATCTATTTGAGCAACCCCCAATTGTTTGTTTCGTGATTCAATTATCTATTAAATCACCAAGGAAACTCAATTTAATTACACATTCCTAATTAATCCAATTTAGGAAATCAATCATCAAGTGAATCCAGAAATCATAAAATCACATTCACATATCATAAAACACGACTATGGGAGTTCTATTTAGACCACCTATATCAGTTTATTGATGGAAGTTTTCCCAATGAAAATCCCCAAAATCCGAGTGGCACAATGTCATCGATCAAGCTCCCGATCTAAATCCCTAAACTGAAATTAAGATCAAAGTCATCAAGATCTTGAAAAACTAGATCTAGAACCCCAATCCAAGATTTAGATATCAACTAATAGGTTTATCTCCATGGAAACAGTGGAGATCCTCCATGAAAATATCATGGAATGAGAGAGGAAAGAGTGGGAGAAGCAACAGGATGAAATCCACTTACTAGGAGGAGGGAGGATCTTCAATTTGACTTTCAATCTCGAAGAAATGTGTTCTAATCACCATGGAATCTCTCCTAGAGGCTTTGTAAACACCTAAAATTCATCAATCTTTATCCAAGGTCAAAAATATGGAAGTCTTGGGGGTTCGGGTGGTTTAAAAAAAAATTCAAAATTAAAATCTCGCATGCAGAGTTTCTTGGGTAAAGGCACACAGTTAGGAAAACAATGCACTAATCGTGTGGACCTCTCTATCCAGGTTTTCATGGTTGGAATGGTTTGGACGCATGGTTTTTCAAACCATGTGCAAACCGTGCAGACCTCTTTGTCAATTTTTGCATGCATGGCACGATTTGGTCGTACGATTTGTCAAACCGTGTGCAAACTGTGCACAACCCACTGTCTATTAGTTTTCCCTAAAAATTAACCCAAGCTCACCCTAAGAGACTACTCCAAATAAAAGGTACTTAATAACATCAAAAAGTACCTGAAAAAGTGCCTGATGTGACTGTAGAAAAGGCCAGGATCTTACAAAAACTAAGGTATACTATAAACCCATCACCCTATGAGAACATCCATGGAATTCCATATAGGAACCCAGGTATCACTCAAGGCATGGTATAATTTCATTACCATTTGAGCCCGTCTAAGGCATTCCATGTAGGAATATATGTATCACCTATGGAATAATATAAATTCACCTTCTAGGTGATACCTTCCAAGGAATTCCATATTGGAATACATATATCACCCATAAAATTAGACAAATCCGTTAAATTTTCATTTAATGTAATGTGCCTAATGAGTCCATCCATGGAATTCTGAGTTGGAACCTAAGTATCACCCATAACTTAGTATAATTTCACTTATAATTCAATTAAAAATTCACTTAAATCTATTTATCCATTTTATTTATATGGGGAAACTCAAGTATAAAGTGAGAATGTCATGACCTGCCTTCTTTAAGATGAGGGAAGGGATGAAAAAGTTCCCTGTCATTCCTTACTCATGATAAAGGAGAGATAATAACCCCTGAGACCCACCTTTAGTAGGCCCTAGAGTGGATAATAGCATGAAGGGTAAGGAATCTCACACAAATGGAAGGAATTACCCTTTTTATAGAACAAGATCAGGAGATAACATGGTAAATCCTAGCAACACCAAGGACTAAAGGTAAAAGTAAATCCAAGAATCCATTCCCACATGCATGTTCAAAATTAAAGCTGATACAAACAAAAAAAAAACTCCCAAATAATATACAAAGGAAAAGAAACTAAGAAGAAACAACAACTATTTCAACGCCCAAGCTAGTAAGGTCTAGAACAGTCCTCAAAGTCCTCCTAGAAACTTGAAAATAGTTTTACATATGTACGGTGAGCATACAGTATACTTAATAGGGAATCTAAAGCTACTCATGCACAAGTGAGGGAACATACTAATGCACCTATGAGAAAACAATAGAACCTCAAGAACCTACCAAGGGATACTAACCATCCCAACCTCACCAAGGTACAATCACCCATGTAACGCAAGTAAAGTAAAGTAATAGTATAAGAACATTGACATCTGGGTACCCTACACCACTTTTCCCACTGGTTAGCTGCTCATTCCTAACAATATAATGTCTTGAAACTACCATTATTCCCACATGAAATCCCACTGCCGTAACCTACCCGAACACACCTGGGCCTCAAACCGCACACAACTACGCCCACAGTCACCTATGCAACAACAACCACCACCACAACTGAAGACACCTAGGCCTCAACAACCACACACTACGCTCGAAGTCACCTGGGCCTCATCCTGAAGGTACTTGGTAAAACATACCTGTTCTATAAGAACCTGATCCCCTCGTCCAAAATAAACATTTTCCTGAAGGATCTTAGAATATGGTAATCTTAAGGCCATTACAGCCTACCTGGCTATGCCCGAGTGACATGGTCTAGAAGAGGGTGAGAGTAATAAAATCAGTAACCAGCCATCCATCCTCCCACCAGGATGTTGGGAAAGACACCCTCCCCCATGAAATAGAGGAGTTCGGTACATAGTTCTAAATAAAGGTGGGGTTCATATAGAAATCACAAGGAACTACAATATATATAGGTAATAAAACACTCTTACCCAACCTACGGGTTTCACATGAACAGAAAACACGCCCACACCAACAATGCTTTTTCTACTACCCCTACATGAACAACCACTCAACAACCACTACCAAAGCATAAAAACAACACCCTTCCTGTTCAGTTGCCATTTATTTATTTAAGGGAATCCACTTTAAATTATTCCAACATTACCATGAAACTAACAACTGTAACCATGCCAAGAAATGAACAAAACCAAATTTCAGTCCAACGACACAACAAAATAAAACTAGACTTGTAGTCCCACTGTGCATCCCCTTTCAACTACTGCCAACTATCATTCTTCAAAGTGATAATGTCTATTCCTTATCTCACAACCCATCTCGACAACCTCACCGCACAAACAATTCCCCATTTCAATCCCACTGCTCGATGTCACTTTGCGACCACAACACAACAAAAGTCAGTTTGGTTACCTAAAAGTTAATCTATTACACAATCAATCAATCTCTCTGATGGAGACACCAACACCCCCTGTAACACCCCACACACCAAGCCCACATAACCCAAACCAGAACACACAACACATAACCACAACCATCAAACCAAGCATATTCAAATTTAACTAAAAGTGGTTCTTTACTTTCCACTTTAATATATATGGGGTGATCAGAGAACATGTTTGATCATGGAGAATCCCTTTATTTAACTTAGTGTACGTGATTAACCTAATTTCATGTTACATATGTACATCCAAACATCACAACAAAATATTACACCGCCAGTGCACTAGTAAACTCCACCAGCGTCCACGATTTTCTGAAGGTGAACATCCACAAAAGCCATAAAAGAATCAAAGATAACAAAATAAAATAGGCGACCGAAATCAAACCACACCCTTCCCATTATTTTATTTATCTTTTGATCATATTAAATTCATGTTTAATTCTAGTTTCAAGAAGAGTACCTGACCATTCCTTAAAATGAACCATTAATATACCCACCCCACATGATGAACAATTAAAGAGAAGAAAAAGAAAATCCATACTTAGATGATCAAAGATATAAGTTTCTTCTTGTGACAAGAATAGGGGATGGAACGACTCGTAGGAAGAACTATAATGCTGAGTGGGAGGGGCTCCAACATGCGCGCATGACTCGTCTCAGGATTAAGTCTCTAGGTGCATCAATAGAAACAAAAAGGAAGAAAGAAGAGAGGATCTTGGCTTAAGAAGTGTCCAGATCCTAAAATTAGGGAGACCATTTCAAAGTACTTAAAATTCAGATCATGGTTTGACCATGTGTCTTGGTGGTTTCACATGTTGGAATTAATTGAGATTTAATAATTACCCTCAGAAATGGTGGAGATAGACCACCGTATGACTATCATTTGATAGATTAACTTTAAATGGAGAAAAACACGTAATAGGGGTGAAATTGAAAAAACTAAGAAAAACTGGAAATGAGTCACCGATGGGTGAGTCATCGATGATGATCTACCGACGCCAGGGCTTACCGACCCAATGAAATGCTGTCGCCTAGACCTACCAATGCCCTGACCTACCGATGTTGAGCCACTTATTCTGAGATACCGACAGGTGAGATACCGAAGTGACCTATCGATGCCTCGACCTACCGACACTGATGCCCTCGACTCACTGATGGCAACGCCCTTGACTCACCAATGTCAATGCCCCTTGACTCATCAATACTGACACCCCTTGAATCATTGATGCTGACACCCCTTGACTCACTGACAGATTGACAAGCCGACACACTAACATGATGACGCACTGACATGCCGATGAACTGAGAATTTAAAAACTAACCCAGAAGAAAAGTGGTTTGAACAACCATCCCTTAAGATAGCTCTCAAAAGTAAACCACCCTGTATAGTTATAAACATGGAGAAAAATCGTCAACATCTAAGGACACCTCCTTGATATATATGGCCTGAACAACTGTAGAAACACTACCTCTCTGCTCCCTCAAGTAACCACCCAAACACCAAAATTCACATAGTCTAGACACATGGATTAGGGAGTCCATTCCACCATGTCAAGATACTATCCTCTTTGTGTGGAACTGACTTTCCCGTACGGGTTTAATTGCATCCACATTAATTTGTATTTATTAGGGATTAGGTTCACCCTCCCCATAGTCAAGACTTTTCACACAAAATTAGAGAACGAGTAAATAACATATCATACAAAAAGTCAGTTTAAACATTACATCATAAGAAAGGCATAAAGAAAACACAAGATCAAAACTTTGAATAGCTCTGGGTACTGGGCATGCATCTGTGCCTCCCATTCCTAGGTACTCTCATCAAGGCCACCATGCCTCTATGACACACGAACCAAGGGAATGGTCCATCCACGAATCACCTTCTCCTTACAATCCTCGATTCTCATTGGTCACTCCACAAATGTCACATCATCCTCAATATCAAACTCTCTCCAGTCTAGGATGTGGGAGTCATAGTTTAGATACCAATGAATCTAGTATACATGAAAGATGTTGTGGATCATCTCCAACTACAATGGTAATTCCAACTGATATTCCACCTTTACAACTCATCACAACACCTCGAAAGGTCTGATGAACCTGAGAGAATGCTTACTCCCCCTGCCAAAAATCTGATATATATGCAGAGGGAAGACCTTTAAGAACATGTGGTCCCAAAAATCTAAATCTAAGGGTCTCCTCCTATGATCAACATATGACTTCTGCCGGTCCTAACCTGCCTTCATCCTTTCACGCATAAGCTGAACCTTCACCATCATGCTCTGCACCACCTCAAGGCTAAGAACATCTGTCTCCATAACCTTTTTCTAGCACATGGGTGAATGACACGGTCTTCCTTAAAATTCTTTTAATGGTGCCATGCTAATAGTAGAGTGATAGCTATTATTGTCAGAAAACTCCACCAGGAATAAGTGTTGTACCCACAATCCTTTGAAGTCCAAGAAACATGCCTGCAGCATGTTCTCCAATGTCTGGATGGCCCTCTCGGTCTTCCCATCCGTCTGAGGGTGGAAAGAAGTGCTAATGCATAGTTGGGTTCCAAAATTACGTTGTAATCCATTACAGACTCATGAAGTAAAGCATGAATCCTGATCTGAAATGATGGATCTTGTAACTCCATGTAGCCATACCACTTCACCCATGTTTCTCTCTGCTAAGGCATCCATTGTTCTTGTCTTCTTAGCTGCTAAGAAGTGATCCAACTTCGTCAATTGATCCACCACTACCAAGATGGAATCACAACCTCCCTCAGTTCTGGGTAGCCCTATGACGAAATACATCGAGACATCATCCCACTTCCACTCAGGAATGTTCAAGGGCTACAAAAGTCCTCCAGGAACAAGGTGCTCAGCCTTCACCTACTAACACACGATGCACCATGCCACAAACTACACCATCACCTGCTTTACTATAGGCCACTAAAACTGACCTCTCAAGCCCTGGTACATCATGGAGACTCTTGGATATACCACCAAGGGTGAGTTATGGAACTCACCAATATCTCCCTCGTGCATCGCCATTGGGACAAATAGCTTCACATGGAACAACATCTGATTCTGACTATCCTCCAACCATCCCTTTGAAGCATCACCCTAGCTAACGTGATCACATGTCACTTCAGCCTCTGAGTTTCCCCACTGAGACTCCTCCATATATTATACCATGGAAGAATGCACTGTCATCTAAAATAGATAGCATGTACCATCCTCCATTGTCAAGCCCAGATGTAAGGAATCCAACTCCTCTATTGCCTTCCAAGCATATGAAGACTCTCGAACTACATCCTTCTGTGACTTCCTTCTCAAGGAATTGGCCACCACGTTCCACTTTCCTTAGGTTTTTGATATTTCGAAGTCGTAGTCCTAAAGAAACTCTATCCACCTCCACTTCCGTAAGTTCAGGTCTCATTGGTAGAAGATATACCTCAAGATATTTTAATCTGTGAAGACCACGAAGTGTTCCCTGATGAGGTAATGTCACCACAAATTCAGAGGAAACAAAACTGTTGTAAGTTCTAGTTTGTGGGTGGCATAGTTAAATTCATGAGGATGTAACTTCCTAGAACCATAGGAGATCACTCTCCACTAATTCATCAGCACACACCCCAACCCTAGACCAGAAGAATCACAAAACAATTTAAACATCACCCCCTCCTCTGGAATCCTAAGAACTGGGGCACTGACTAGCTTCCCCTTCAGGTAGCTGAAATATGCCTCACACTGCTTACTCTATACAAATGCCTGGTCTATCTTGGTCAAGGCTGCCAAAGGTGCTACAACTTGAGAGAAGTCAGGTACGAACCTACTGTAGTAACCTACAAAACTCAGGAAACTACGAACCTCTGCCACATTTTTGGGTGCTTCCCAAGAAACAACTAATTAGACCTTCGATGAGTCCACTTCAATTCCCTACAAGGACACCATGTGTCCAAGGATGTGCATCTCTCGTGTCCAAAAAATGAACTTGCAAAACTTCCCATAGAGCTTGTGGTGTTGGAGGACCTACCAAAATGTCCTTAGATGATCAACGTGATCCTCCTCCAACCTTGAGTGGATTAGGATGTCATTGATGAACATGACCACAAACTGGTCCAGATACTCACAAAAAATAGAGGTCATGAGATTCATGAACATAGATGGTACATTTGTAATGATGAATGACATAACCATGAACTCAAAGTTCCCATACTTGCACCTGAAAGAATTGTTTATGATGTCACCCTCCTTCACCCTCAACCGGTGATATCCAGACTGTAGGTCGATCTTAGGGAACCGACCTACTCCCTTCAACTTGTCAAAAAGGTTGTCGATCCTCGAGAGGGGGTAACATTTCCTGACCATCACCTGATTCAGTCTCTGGTAGTCTACGCACAGCCTGTGACCACCATCTTCCTTCTTTGCGAACAAAACTGGAGCACCCCATGGAGAAACACTTGGTTGGATAAAACCTTTATTCATTAGGTCATTAACCTGAATCCATAACTCCTACAATTCAGAAGGCACCATCCAATAGGGAGACATTAAAATAAGACAAGCACCATGTTGTAAGTCAATCTTGAACTCAACATCATGTTGAGGGGGTAGAGTCAAAACCCATTCTAGGAAGAAATCCAGTAACTCACTGACAATCCAAAGAACTTCCAACATCTTTGAGCCTACTGATTCCACTAACAGCTCGGCTAACAAAGAAATAAGGGGCTCCACATGCTGGCTGCCCTCCTGGTAACTCCGCTCACCAATGAAAGCTACACACTGGCTGCCAGTATTTGAGAACATGACCCTTATTCAGAAGCAGTAGATAACAACATTCATGGGAAACAACTAGTCTATGCCTAGGATGAAATCGTATGAATGTATTTGTAGCAGAAGAAGATCCCCATAGGACTAATGCAGCCCCAACGTCTGTCTACATGCTCGAAAAACATCAAACAGGCTGGTCTGACCTCCAACTAGTATACTCAAAACCAGTGTCATGGAAAGTCTCTTTACATATAGAGCCAAGGCACGAGCTATAATACATGCAACAAAGGAGTGAGAATATCCTAGATCAAACAAGGCACATGCAAGATTACTAAACAGATTGATCATACCTCAAACAACTTTCGGCCCTGATAGAACTGCTACCTCTAAAGCATGAAACTACTCATTCCCAATCCCTATTCCCCTCATCTATCGACTATCTCCCCAACCATTCCCTGGATGAGGTCCCTGGAGAGTGCCCTGAGGTCAGCCTCCTCTGTCACCATCCACCCTCAGTGGAGTGGGATCTTTCTTCCCCTACTGCTAGAAGGGCCTGGCTGGCATCTGCTACTCCTGAGGTGGGCACTAAACCTACCCACCCTCACTATTCTGCACTCGGAAAAGTAAATGATTATAAATATTCCCATGACTGCCACAGATAAATCACCTTGGTCCTAGTCCCTTGGGAAAATGGTGAGGACCAGGAGATCGGAACTGGAACTACTGAGGCCTACTCCCCGCTGGTCGAAACCTGGAAGGCCCTAATGCCTGAGACCTACTGCTGATAGCCTTTCCCATTTACAAACTCATCTAGATCCCCTCTCGAAACACACCTTATAGAATGTGTATCTTCTCTACTACTTCTTCCTTCTTCTAAACTTCAAGGTATACCGACAGAGTAAAGGGAGTGAAACATACTAAAGAAAAGGTCAGAGTGCCTATTCCAAGCGCCTTGTCCGCAACTCCTCATCCAGAAATAAGTCCAAAGAAAAACAAAGGAGATCCTTGAACTTGATCCTTAGTTACCTCACTGACATACTCCCTTGCTATAGGGAGAGAATCTCATTCCTATTCTTGGACTTCATCGTGGAAGAAAGAAAGTCCACCAAAAACTCTTTCTCAAAGTCCATCCATGAATCCTCGGTTTCCTTATTCTCCCTGAGGTAAAGTTTCCACCACTGACACGCCACTCCTTGAATCTAGATCACTTCCATAGGAACCCAGTACTCTGTTGGAGACCAGATCAAGATGAAAGAAATCACAAGCTCCTCGAGCTAGCTCTCCATCTCCATGTCTGAGATGCTTCCCTTGTACTTTCCCAAAGTCTGATGCTGGAAGGGACAAAGCATCTTCTGCCACTGGTCATCCTCCTCCTCTCCATCGGCCTTCCATTGATCAACCAGATCAACCTGATAGGCCTCGATTTCTCGTACCACTCACAAATTATGTTTGGGTTCCATATATAAAAAATAAAACAAGAAACTTATAAGCCCGAGTAGTGTGGAAATTTCTTTTTAAATTTTGTTTGAAATTTTTATTTATTTATTTTAATTCCAAAAACACCCAAGAAACCCAAGAACACAAGTAATTATGATTCAAGTACCTTTCCTAGGGTCTCTACACTATAATCAATGTAGCCTCACCTGCTCGTTCAATAGGTCCATAATCCTTTCATCGGATCATGGGAGGGGCCCTAAAATCCTGTGTCCTAGCCAGTCTTCCCTAGACTCTTTCACACACCAAGATTTCCTAACATTGTTTCCCTACCATCCCATGAAATATTCATTGTTCTTATCCCCAAACTTCATCCTATCTCTCAACCATCATATCTAATACCATCATTTCACAACCTACCTTTTTCGAGATGAGGGAAGGGAAAACAAAGTGCCCTTACCTTCCTTCCTCAAGATAAAGGAGAGATAATGACCCCCGAGTCTCACCTTCAGTATACCCTGGAGTTTTGACTAGCACCAAGGGTATGGAATCACACACAAATGGAAGGAATTACCATTTTTATAGAACAAGATCAAGACATAAGATGGTAAATCATAGCAACACCTAGCACAAAAGGTAAAAGTAAAGCTAAGAATCCATTCCCACATGCATGTTCAATAGTAAAGTTAGTACAAAGTAAGAAAAAACTCCCAAATAATATACCAAGGAAAAGAAACTAATCAGCAACAACAACTATCCCAACACCCAAGATTGTAAAATTCAACACGGTCTTCAAAGTCCTCCTAGAAACCTGAAAATAGTTTTACATACATAGGGTGAACATAAAAGTATACTCAATAAGGAAATCAAATTTACTTGTGCACAAGTGAGGGAACATACTAAGGCCCCTATGAGAAAATAGTAGAACCTCAAGCACCTACTAAGTAATACTAACCAGCCCAACCTCACCAAGGCATAGTCACCCATGTAATGCAAGTCAAGTAAAGTAATTTTATAAGCACATTGACATCTGGGTACCCTACCCCTCTTTCCCACTGGTTAATTTCTCATTTCTAATGATCTAACATCTTGACACTGCCACTCTTCCCACACACAATCTCACTTCCGAAACCTTCCCCCACACACATGGGCCTCAAACCACAAAAAACAACGCTCACAAACACCTAGTCCATAACAACCACTACCACGCCTAAAGACAGATGTGACTCAATAACCACACACCACACCCAAAGACACTTGGGCCTCATCGCGAAGGTACTTGGGAAAACATACCTGGCCCGTAAACACCTATGACCCTCATCCAAAAAAAAATTCCCCCAAAGGATCTTGGACTATGGTAAGACTCAAGACATTAAATCCTTCCTGGATACACTCGAGCGACAAGATCTAGAATAGGGTTCGAGGAAAAAATCAGTAACCATCCATCTATCCTCCCACCGAGATGTTAGGAAAGACACCCTCCCACATGAAATGGAGTTGTAAGACACATGGTTTTCAACAAGGGTGGGGTTTATATAGAAATAAAAAGGAATATATATATATATATATATATGTAATCAAACACTTAGCCCCAACCTACGAGTTTCACACGAGCAGAAAACAAGCCCACACCAGCACTGCTTTTGTTGCTACCCCTATATGCACAACCACACAACAACCATTGTCAACGCATAAACCCAACCCCTTCTTGTTAATTTTAAATTTATTTATTTAAGGGTATTTACATTAAACTATTCTGACACTACTGAGACACTAAAAACCGTAACCATGCCAAGCAATGAAAAAACCAAACTGCAGTCCCACGACATAATAGCACAAAACTAGACTTGCAGTCCCACTACACATCCCCATTAAACTATTGAAAACTATCATTCTTCAAAGTGATACCGCCCATTACTTCTCTCACAGCCCATACCTACATCCTTGCTACCCAAAAAAGTCCCCATTCTAGTCCCACTTCTCGACGCCGCTTCGCAACCACAACACAATAAAAGGCAGTTCGACTACCTACAAGTTCATCCATTCCACAATCAATCAATATCTCATACTGAGTCACCAACACACACCCCTGTACCACCCCACATACCAAGACCACATAACCTAGAAAATAACACACATAACATGACCACAACCAATAAACCAAGTGTATTCAAATTTAACCAATAGGGGTTCTTTAATTTCCACTTTAATATAACTAATGTGATCACAGAATAAGTTTGATCTTGGGGAATCCCTTTATTTAACCGAGTGTATTTGATTAACTGGATTTCATGTTACATATATACATTGAAACATAACAATGAAATAGAACCCCACCAATTCATAAGAAAATACCACCAACAACCATGATTTTTAGAAGGCGTATAGCCACAAAAGTCATAAAAGAATCAAAGATAACAAAATAAAACCAGTGACTAACATCAAACCACACCTTTCCCATTGTTTTATTTATCTTTTGATAATATTAAATTCTTTCTTAATTATAGTTTCAAGAAGAGTACCCGGTCATTCCTTACAAGGAACCATTAATATACCCCTCTCGCGATGCATAATTAAAGAGAAGCAAAATAAAATCCCTACTTGGATGATCAAATATCAAAGTTCCTTATTGTGCCAAGAATTGGGGATGGAACGACTCATAGGAAAAAATACAAGGCTGAGCGGGAAGGGCTACCGAACGGGTGCATGAATCTTATTAGGAGGAAGTCTCTAGGTGCATCAAGAGAAACTAAAAGGAATATGGAAAGGAGGATCTCATCTTAAGAAGAGGAAATATACTAAAACCACGAATACCATTTCAAAGTACATCAAAGTCGAATCATGGTTTGAAGACGTGTCTTGGAAGTTTAACACATTGGAATTAATTGAGATTTAATAATTACCATCATAAATGGTGGAGATAGACTATAATATAGTTGTGAGTTGATAGATTAACTTTAAATAGAGAAAAACAAATAATAGGGGAGAAAATAGAAAAACTGGAAATGAGACATCGATGGGTGAGTCACCGATGGGTGATTCACCAATGCTAAGACACCAACACCACAACTTACCGACCCAATGCCCTACCAACGCCTCAACCTACCGATGCCTTGAACTACCGATGCCGAGCCACCGATGCTGAGCTACTGATGGGTGAGCTACTTATGTGACCTACCGATGCCTTGACCTACAAACATCAACACACTCGACTCATTGATGATGACGCCCTAGACTCACTGATGTTGATACCCCTTGACTCACCGATGTTGATAGCCCTTGAATCATCGATGTAGACTCCCCTTGACTCACTGATGCCGACACCCCTTGAATCACTGATGCACTGACATTCCAACACACTGATATGCTGACGCACTGATATTCCGATGCACTAACATGTCGATGTACTGACATGCCATTGTACTGATATGCCGATTCACTGACATGCCAATGGAGAAACTAAAAATTTAAAAAACTCTTGAAATGATCCATTGAAAGCTCCTAGAACACCTCAGTACTGGATTTTCACAAATGAAGGGTCTTGGTAAAATATGGGTTATTACAAAGAATGATAAGGTGAAAGTGACATGGACTTACCATTATTCTTTTGTTTATTTCAATTTACATTTCATTTAACTCATTTCAACATCCCAATTTAAAGGGGTAAAATAACACACCTTAAGGGTGGTTTGGTTTCAAAATAAAGATATGGAAATTTAAGATAATTCAACATTGCACACCAAGGGGGGTGGTCTAATTTAGTTCATCAAACTCCTTTGGAGATAACGAGTGTCACAGTTCACATAGGTCAAGGCTTACACATTTAGTTAATGGAAAACACATTTTAATATGTGTCGCATGAAAAGACTGAGTGTTCAGCACAATGACGCATAATATAAATAGCTATAATTTTAGGGAAAAGTACTTGACCACCTACCTTATACTGGAAGTCAACTCCTCATCTAGTATCGATCTATAATTTGGGATAGAATGGTAGAAATCAAATAAATTAACAAATATAATGACCCAAACCCTTTACACATATTTTTACACGATTTTTAACAAAAATATCTATTAAGTACAAATTGAGGATTGAGAAATCCTATTTATTTGGAATAATAGGTACATAATACAAAAAAAGGAAAGTAAAACATAAATTTTTTATTTTTTTCTCCATAATAGGATCCTAAAATCTCTTTGAATTTTTAAAACTATAAAGTATAACTTAGGGAATACATAATCAAAATGGGTGAGCTATAAATCCCAGTAAGGTAATAAACATGAAAATGAAGCATATAATTTGTTTATGATGAATAATAAAATGATAACATAATTAGAATGGGTCATGAATAATCATATTACGGTATAACATAAATACCATGGAATCATAAGATCATTGAAACATAGGGAAGTGGCAGCAACATAAAATATGACATAAACATGATCTAGGTCTAATTTCCAAGATAATATCACATGGTGTATAAAGTCCCATAATGGATTAGGTTTACTTTGTAATCACATACATGACATCTCATGAGACTAAATCATTGCACAATTCATTGGATCACTATCTAGGAGCACCCATCATAACATGTTCATGGTTATGTACACCATAAAAGGGAATCAATCATAAGGATTAAACATAAGGCATTAAATAAAATAACTTATGGAATGTATTAACCTATAAAAGGGAGATGAATTAAACTTGATATATGTGTGGGAAATATATACATATTAAAGAATAAGTAAATGATAATAATAGAGAGATAAAGTGAGGTAAAGAGGGAGAAAGTGTAACCTAAAGGAAATGGGGTAGTTTGAAGAGTTCCCTTACCTTATGTCTGAATCTATTCAACACATACACTTAAAATACTAGATAATAAAATTCAATTAATTATTTACATAATTAAAAACCTTTTACATATATATTATTATAATTTTATTGTGTTAATTTATAAACATTTTAATGAGATATAATGTCCACTTTTGTTGTTTTGGGAGCATTCGTTACACAGTTCCATGGTTGAATCATTTTTGGATACTTAAAGATATATTTTTTCAAATGTGAATAAAACTATAGAAGTGAAATTAAATGGTATTCATGACTTTAAAAATTATAATGGTCCCAAATATCATTTTTTGTTCTGATCTAGGGATGATTTTTTAGTAAAAAATATTAATGTTATTTGGTTCGTTCATTTTGGCAGTTTTACCGACCCTCACAAACTAGTTCTATTTTATTTAAAATTATGACTATATAATCATCATATAATGTGAAAATATATATAATATACATATTTAGTTCAATTTATACAATTATAAGTGAATTTTAACCTATTATTAAGGCATTAGTGGAAAAGGAATACTCATCATCCATGAAGGCAGTGAACCGACATGATACGGACAATGGTTTCATTTTTATTTGAATGAGAGGAGATGAGAATGGGTGGATGGTAGATATTATATTATCGCTATAAAATTATAATATATATATTTTACTAGATTTATTATTCCATTTTTTATGATGAAGTAAAGGGGAAGGTAGAATAAAAAATGAATTTAAAAGATAAATTGGGAGGATTTTACCTTTTGAATGTCGTCTCCTTGAGAACCTCCTTAAGGAAATTGGAATTGGAATTTTTGTGAGACCATAGTCACTTGGATGTGGGGTAGAGGTTTGGGAAGTTTTTTGGGAAGAATATTTTCAAAATACAGGTCTTATAAGGTTTTTAGGAGAATGGGTGGTGAGGTGTGGTATTTATTAGGTGGGATAGGGGTGTTTTTGAATATTATAATCATAAGTTTATGATTTCGACTAAAGACTATAAACAGTATTGATTATTGTGAATATATATAGAAACTAGTTTATGTGATTTTGAACTAATTGGTGCTAACATCATCCGTGTCTAAAAAATTCATGTATTTAGCTTATAATGTTAAATATAATAATTTACTGTATTTCACTATGCACAAAAAAATATATTATTTTAAAAAAATACAAAAAATTATCCTTGATAATTTTTTTGACATTTATATTTAAAAAAATTAATCTATTTTGTGGAAACAAATTTCTAAATATGATATATTTAATTTTTAAATAAAACCATCATTTATTTGAAAAAAACCATTTTTAATATTATCATCGATTTTTTGACCCTTTGAAAAATTACTTATGGTATCATAAAATAATATTAACTTTATACCGAAACATAATATTAATTTATAAATCCGTTTAATAAAATAAAATTTATTTTAAATTTTTATATTTATTATAAAAGTGTAATTAAAACATTTATGTTTTATAAAAATTATAACAATAAATTTATTGTTTTTAACACATTTATTTACTTTTACCATTATATAATTATTCCATATTTTAATTTTATAGGATACCTAAATATTATTTTAAACTTTGATATGTTATAATCCTATTCTATTATTCCATTTACTATTCCTAACAGTTATATTATTATTCCAATGACCAGATAACTATTCTAATGACCAGATTACTATTCTAGCAGCCATATTTGTTATGTTCATATGGGTTCACTACTTTTTATAAATACATATCATTCATTCATTATTCATTCACTTATATTTTATATCATTATATATTTTCATTTTCAAAATTTATATTACATTAATAAAATCTTCTTCATTTGTATAATGTTGTTTGTGAGTGTATTTATTCTGGTGGATCGAGAAGATCCAAATTTTCATATTTTAGTTATCTATTTTTCTATTTTTTATCCTATTATTGTATTTGAAATTATTATGGACATTTTTTTTCTAAAATTAATGTTCAAATTAATATAATATAATTTAGTTGTTTTTATCATGTGGTGTGTGTGCATTATATTATATTACTAAATATAACACAATAGTAAGAAGGCAATTTCTATTAATAAAATTATGGGTCATTACATTATTCCCCCTTAAGAAATTTCACCCTTAAAATTTTATTTTACATACTAAGGTGAAAACAGGTGAGGGTACTTCTACTTCCTGGAATCCTCCAATTCCCATGTTTCCTCCTCAAACATTTCATTTCACCATAGTACTTTGACTAGGTAATTTGTCTTGTTTCATAGAACTTTATCTCTATGGTCTAAGATATTCATCATCTTCTCTACATAATAGAGATTATTTTATAGTTTTATCACCTCTAAATTTAGTACAGGGATATGGTATTTACTTCATCAAGAGGGATACCTAGAATACATCATGTACTTTATAAAGGGTTGGTGGGATTTTTAGTCGATATGCCATAGCTCTGATGTGATAGAGAATCTCAAAGGGACCCATGTACCTAGATCTTAGCTCACCCTTCTTCCCAAATATCACAACTATCTTATATGAAGATATGTGTAGGTATATATTATCTCCAACCTCAAACTCCAAGTCTCATTGATGATTATTTCCATAGATCTTCTACTGACTCTGAGCGGCCCTGATGTTCCGATGTATAATCCTAACCTTTTCTCCCATTTCCTCAACCATTTCAGGCCCTAGTAGCTTGGATTCACTAACTTCATCCCAGCATGAAGGTGTTCTATATCTCTTCCCATAAAGGGATTCATATGGATCCATTTTGATGTTTGATTTTAAACTATTTTGTATGAGAATTTGAACAAAGGATGATGCTGATCCCATCCTCCTTTAAAGTACATTGATCATGCTCTCAATATGTAATGTATTTCCTGGATAGTCTTCTTAGATTGGACATCAATTTGGGGGTGATAGGCCATACTGATGTTCAAATCATTGTTTAGAGCATGTTGGAAACTCTTCCATAACTTGGAGGTAAATCTCAGATCTTGATTAGATACAATAAAAAATGGTGTTCTATGGATCCACACCATTTCTTTAATGCATATCCTTACAAGTTGGTCGAGTTAGAAGTCCCCTCGAATTACAATGAATTAAGAAGATTTTGTAAGAGGATCCACCACAACCCATATATCATTATTTCCTCTAGATTTCTTCATAAGACTAGTAACAAAGTCCATAGTGATATTTTCCCATCTTCATGTAGGTATGGATAATGTTACATAATTCCCATGGAATTTTTTAGTTTTAGATTTCACATGCTAAAATTCTAGGCACTTTGATGTATTTTTAGTGATCTCCTTCTTCATATTTTCCCATTAATATTTCTCTTAGATATCTCGATACATATTCATGCTTCCTAGGTGAATGGAGAAGGTCGATCTATGTGCATCATTCAATATCTCCTTACTTATCTTTGTATTTAATGGTATATAGAGTCTTGACCCGAATATTACAATCCCTTCCTCATCACTTTTTAACTCTGAGGATATATCTTTTCTTATAGCTTACATATTCCTTTGAATTTACACATCATCTCTTTGAGAATCCTTTATATTCTCCAAAAATGATGGTTGAGCAATCATTTGATAAAGGAATGATGGTTTTCCTTCCATTATGATTTCCATGTCCATCTATTGAAAGTCTAAGAAGATTGGATCCTTCAAGATCATCATCATTGATAAAGTTATGATTCTTTCTACATAGATCATCCACCACTTTATTCACTTTACTAGGATGGTATTAGAATTAGAAGTCATAGTCCTTGATCAGACATAACCATCTATATTGGAACATATTAAGCTCCTTCTGTGTTAATATATACTTTATGCTCTTCGGATTCGTACATATTTCACACCATATAGATAATACCAATAAATTTTCAATGAAAAAATCATAGTATCCAACTCTGGATCATGTGTTGGATAGTTCTACTCATGAACCTTCAACTTCCTTGGGGTGTAATCTATCACTGTATCATTCTACATTAGTACAAAACTCATGACCTTGTTTGGAGCATCACTGTATACTACAAAAAGTTCCCCACTTGAAGGCAACATGATGACTAGTGCAGTGATAAGCCTCTTTTTCAACTCTTTAAAGCTTTATTCACACTCATTTTTTCATACATA
This sequence comes from Viscum album, assembly GCA_963277665.1. Classification (NCBI taxonomy): domain Eukaryota; kingdom Viridiplantae; phylum Streptophyta; class Magnoliopsida; order Santalales; family Viscaceae; genus Viscum; species Viscum album. Next base: position 1,752,764,325 of record OY728151.1, read on the forward strand.
CTTCACCCACATCTGATACAGCTTGGTTAGCGGGTTTGAAAACCATGAAAAGCATCTAAAAAACAATCAATAATACCAATCTAGTCCAAGGAAAGTATGGATCTAAGTTAAAATTCTAGTATGGACCACTCCTTAATTTCCTTTTTCTTATACGGGTTTACATATATCCCTTTTCTAGTGATAAAATTCCTCAATAATGATACTTCCTCCATCCATAACTCACATTTACTATATATTTCATATAACTTCTCTTTACACAAAATCTTTAGCACAATATTCAAATTCTCATCATGCTTCCCCTTGCTTTTGGAGTATATTAGGATATCATCTATAAATACTACCACAAATTTATCTAGGTATTCTCTAAAGAATCTATTAATCAAGACCATAAATATTTTTGGAGAATTAGTTAGCCCAAAGGGAATCACTATGAACTCATAGTGTCCATACCTTGTCCAAAAGGTAATATTAGGAATATCTTCCTTCTTTACCTTTAATTGGAGATATCTTGACCAAAGCTCCACCTTAGAGAAGTAATAGGCCCCCACCTAGTTGATTAAACAAGTCATATATCTATGGAAGGGGATACTTGTTCTTTATCATGGTTTTGTTGAGATCAGGATAATCAATGTAGAGGCATAGGGAACCATCCTTCTTCTTAATAAAGAGGACCAAAACACCCTACGGTGAAGCACTCGGGCATGTAAAACCATTTTCTAAATTATCTTATAACTAATTATCTAGTACTTCCATCTCAATGATGGATATTCTATAGGGATTATTTGATATAGGTAGAGATATAGGTATAGGTTTAATTGACAACTCAACCTCTTAGTTAAGAGGAAGACTAGAGAATTATTTAGAGAATACATCTGTACAATCCCTCACAATGGGAATGTATTTAAGAATAATCCTCCCGTTTTATCAATCATTTGGGATAAATATTCATTCTCATAAGAAAATAATATTCATACTTGATATTAATATTACAAAAGAGATTCATCCTCCTCCTTACCCTTGTACAGAAATAGAGGATGGCTTGGGATGTGTAAAGTTATCTCTCTTTCATGAAAGTTGATGCAGGATTTTATAAAGGGATATCCAATCCATGCCTAATATAACACCAAACCACACTAAATGAAGTAAGGAAACATTTTTTGGAAGGTTCAATCCAAAAAAATTAACTTGGTATGATTTATATACTTGGGATGCAATAATTAATCAGTTTACTGTTCTAACAGATAGCTCAACTCCTATTTTTTGAGGTGGTGTTTAAATAGTTCTACTAAACATGCAAGATATAAAAGAATTCATATAACCAAAATCAAAGTGTACTCTTATTATTCTCGAATGAATAGATAGTGTACCTATCACCACACAATTTTCTAGATCCACCTCAATATTAGTGATGTTTTATTACCTTACATGCTACCTTTGAGTTTTTTATCATTAATTTTCCCAAACAAACCTTGTATTAGGGAATTGGATCACAGAATTCCCATGTTCCATATAGTTTAAACACTATACCACATGCCAAGTGGTGATCTAAACCTTATTTTCCTTTGTCACATTAGTGATATTCTTCATATCTTGTTAGTGTTTATTGGATTGATTCCCATTTTTTACACATTTTAACCATCTCTTGATCCACTTTAGATAGTTTTAGAAATAATTCTTTCCTAATTTTTGACATATGGGATGTTTGGTTTTATACCCTAAATGATTATTATTAGTTGATCCTCTTAAAGTAAACTATATTTTATGATTTTTATCTCTAGTACCATGAGACCACTAAGTGTGACATCCCAAATCTAGATGCCACTGAAGGTGCCCCGAGCCCAGTTGGAAACTAAGACTCAAGCGCCCTCTTTGAATTCTAGAGGTTTCCTACTAGTAGAGAGGGCCTAAGATCTGTTTGTGGGGAGACTATGAACTCATAACCAGAGTCTAGATACATCATATAATTATAATAAAATTGGATATAATGAGGGGAATAAATATAAATAGAAGTCATAATAGAAGTATACTAAAGATATAAACAACTTAAGAAACTAATATAAATATACAAAAAATGAAGATGATATATGTCATGTGTATAATAAAGATTTAAAACATGGATATAAGGTAGTAGGAATAAAATTATATAAAAAATTAGTAAAAAGGAATCCAAAAACTATCCCCATCATCCCAAGATCCATCTAGATCATCTGCTACCAGCTCCATCCTAAGTAAGCAAGAAATCAAGTTTCCAAAGAATTATGCTTTCCTTTGTCGACACCTACATACATGTAGTCTACCCAGGTAGCAATGGTTATCAAGTAGGGTGTGAGATAAATCTTAATAGTCCACCATAAATAGAATATATAAAATTCAATCTGTCTAATGTAAACTGAAAATGTTTTCAAGCATGCATATATAAAAGTAAATAAGTATAGTAACATAAATACCCAAGTACCTGCTTCATCCCTCAGCTGGTGTCTAAACATGTAACCTATTAATTAATTAATTAAGTTCTAGTTTTTATAGTAATTCACATGAGGGGGTACCATCACTTAAATGATTATATAGATAAAGGATCCAAGGTATCACAAGGCATCCTATAATGATAATATTATGAAGAGGTTCCCCGGTAATAACCAAAGAAACCTAGACCTCAAGGGTTGCCAAAATCAGTAGAAACTACATCTTGGATGATGGGTAAGAGTGTAATAAAAGGAGATTCATCAAAGGTATTCCAAAATAATGAATATAACTGAGTCTTAGGAAAACATCCAAGGTAAAATAGGATAAGCTATGCCGAGGCCCAATGATGTAAGCAAGGCACCACATGTATGTAGAAGCCATTCTGGATACAAGGATTATATCTAAGGAATCCTATAATAGTGAAGGAGGGATCCTATGGTGTCATACTGGGAATCCACTAATAGACGAGGATTGGGTTCTAAGGTTGGTCTCTACTAACGCATCCAACATCCTTGAATCAGAATGGTGTCTATGAGTGCTTAAGTAATTCCCTTAGGAATCCCAAATCTAACTTGAATATAACCACTCCTATAATGATATCAAGGTCCATATGTAATTATCCATCTTAAAATTGATTCATTTAATAATTAATAAAATATATTAATTACTCTATTTAACAAGACAAAGGTTCATTACATGCCTTTCATACAAGTGAAAAGGCATTTCAAGACACGTAACCATTTATAATTCATTTATGTCATATTCATTTAATATAGTTCACTATGATACCTTCCAATAAACATGTAAAGGGGTCATATAGACATACAAACAAGCTATTTCTTTACAATTTATTAGGCCAAGTCATATACATACTATATACTTTCCAATTTAATATTTAACATTGATTAATCGAGTGAAACACTTACCTTAGGCGGCCAAGTGATAAGAAAACACGATACTTTTCATTTAACAATTCAAAATTCATTTAATTTGATGGTTTTACCATTTTATGGGTCAATCCACACACCTGAACGGTGGAGAAAGATGTCATAACAAACCATTAAGGAATAACTAGCTATTAAGACTTAATTATGGAAACACCCTATGTGGGGTGGTCGATGTTGTGGTCATAACCACCAACAATGAATAACATATATGGCATGGGTCTGAGAACACAATTATCATGACTAAAATAATGTAATATTAATTAAATAGGTGGCTCTTGATGAAACCGGTTTGACCACATGAAAGTTTATAAAATGACAAAACTTGAGGGATGAGTTTTAGACAACCTACCTCATAATCATATGACTCTCCTCATCTAGTATAAGCCTCTATTTTGTCCTAGATTATAACATATCTATTGAACATATCAATGCCCTAAAAATGGGGCATATAAACTTGCATCTAAATATCATCATCAATGAAAATAATAAAGATAAAAGATTAAAAAAGAATTGATATCTTATTGGCATGGATCCAACGAGATGAATGAAGATCGAATTGGACTTTTGATGACGATTCAGGATCAAAATCTATGTTAGATAGATTTTAGGCCTCAAAGGGGATTAAATTAGTGGGGCTATCCACTAGATATAAATAATAAAGGAGGGGTGAGTTTTAAAACATAATTTAAGGGAAAAGGCATAAAATCAAACAAAATTATACTTCACATGGTTTGGATGCATGGTTTTCCAAACTGTGTGCTAACCATGCATCGTTTTCTTAAGTAAGGGGGAACTCGCATGGCTAGGCCACATGGTGAGGAAAACCATGTTCCAACCATGAAAAACACATATACAATTTTTATGTAGTTTTTCACGGTCGTGCACCCCAAATCACATGATTAGGGAAAACCATGCCCTCTCCTGTAGATATCTTCATAGCTTCACATGGTTAAAAATAATGAGGCAACCTATCCTACATGATTTATTATAACTATGAAAAATACTTTTTTTCTCCCAAAAATTTGGGTTCTGGGCTCTGAACAAGCCCAGAAACCTCTGAGACCTTCCCTTACTCAATAGAAATCCATATTAGGTTCATAAAATAAAATTAGACTAAAATTTAAAGGATACATACCTAAGTGAAAAACTGAGTTCTTATAGTATTCCCCCTTAAAGGAACTCATCCTTGAGGTCACCTTCCAAGGGCAGTGAAACACTATCTATAAGAAAACATTGTCCACTAGGAATATATGTATACTTCCCGCTCCCAAGTCTCTTCCAATACATGATCATGCTTCCATAGCACCCATACTATAGGAAACAAACATAGGGCCTTCATGCTCCGGTCAAAAATGAGTATAGGATAATACTTAAATAAAACATTGACATCTATCTTAACTTCCTCAGGATCAAAAGTATGCGGTGGATCGGCCTGATAATGACGAAGCTATGAAATGTGGAAGTCATCATGCATGGCATTGTACCTATGAGGTAGAAGCAACCGATAGGATACCAACCCAAATATCTCCAATATTTCAAAAAACTCTTTATAACAAGGAGAAAACCACCCTTGACTTTATATATATCTCTGACCAAGCCTGAGTGATACCCGTAGAAAAACATAATCCCTGACCCCGAACTATATAGGTCATTGATAGTGATTGGAATAATATTTTTTTTCCTATACTGAGTAGTAGAAATACGCTTCCTAATAATATGAACCTACTTTAAAGTCTTCTGAACAATATAAGGACCTAGTAGGGATTCCTCTTCTACCTCTAGCTAGCACAAGGGTAAATTACATGACCTACTATATAAGGACTCAAAAGAAACCATCAGAGTCATCTATTGAAAGCTATTATTATGGGATAACCCTAAGAGAGGGATATTATTATCATAAAACCACTAAAATCAAAGATTCATGCATTTATCATGTCCTCTAGAACCTGTATCATCTGTTTTTATTTTCTATCAGTCTAAGAGTGAAATTTTGTGCTCAGAAGCACCTGTATAACCATAGCCTTCTACAACCCCTTCCAGAACTATGACATGAAATGGGAATCCTTATCTGAAATGATAGTATGAGGAACCCTTGTAGTCATATGATCTCATGGATATATAGTCTTCCCATCTCATCAACTGAGAAAGTCTCTTGGATAAGAAGTAATTGGGATACTTTCATTATTTTGTCAATGACTAACCATACAACATCACTACCTTGATGCAACCTCGGTAAAAAAAATACAAAATCCATGTAAATATCTTCCCATTTCCATTATAAGATTGGAATTAGTTGTAAAAAGCCTGCAGTTTTCTGGTTCTCTGCCTTCACCTACTAATTGGTGGAACACCTAGTGATAAATCCAACTATCTGACCTTTCATCCCACACTACCAATACTGGCATCATATGTCTCAATGAATTTTGGATATTCCTGGATGAAATTCCCAAAGAGAATTTCGGGACTCACACATAAGTTCTTCTCTCATATATTTAGGTACATAGACATTTCCACGAATACACCAGATTTTATCTCTATCTATAGACCTATCCGAAGGAGGGTCATCTCCTAAAATACTCTCATAAAGAACCAATCCCCCATGATATAAATATTTTCTACTCTTCACCTTCTCAAGGAGGGGAGAGGTAATGGTAAAGGATGAGAGATAAGACTATTTTTGACTATCATGAAACTCCATATGTAGCTTAAAAAAGGTCCATCCATTTCCAGTCATCACTGGATTCCCATATAGCATATGCTTGAGTTTTCCAACTCAGCACATCTGCTACTGTGTATACTTTTCCAGGCATATATGCAAGCTCAAAATCAAAGGACTGAAGATATTTTACCTATATCCACTATCTGAGGTTCAAGTCACATTGTGTAAAGATATATTTGAGGCTCTTTTAGTTTGTATACACCATAAAATTCTCACCCAATAGATATCATCTCCAGCAATGTAAGTCTTGGAAAACTGCTACTAGATCATGGTCGTGTGTTGGGTAATTTATCTTATGAGGCCTCAATTACTGAGAACTATATGAAACTACTCTATCCTTCTACATTATCATTTCTCTAAGGAAAATTCCTGATGCATCATATAACACTATATAGCCACTGCCAAGCTCAGGAAAAATTAGAATAGGTGTCGAGACAAGCCTCTCTTTTATCTCTTGAAAGGATTTCTTGCATGCTTCTGGCTACATGAACTTAACACCCTTATTTGTAAGACCAATAATAAGTGAATTAAGGTGTGATAAGTCTTTTATAGAACACCTTTAATAACCACCATCCCCAAGAAACTCTGTATATCAAACATGTTCTTGGGCTTCTCCTAGGAAACCACAATACTAACTTTATCTAGGCCAACCGATACTCCATATTATGAGATAATATGACCCAAGAAGTGAAATTTTTCATTCTATAATTGGAACATAGAAATATTGCAATAAATATAATTCTCTCTTAGTATACTCAAAATGATCTCAAGGTGCTTATCATGGTTTCTATGTGTGTGAGAGTACACTAAGATTTCATCCACAAATACTATGAAAAAAGAATCCAGATAGGGGTGGAACACCCTATCCATAATAGCTACAAAAATGGAGGGCATGTTTGTGAGACCGGATAGGATAAAGAGGAACTCATACAAACCATAACTTCTATGGAAAGATGTACGAGGTATGACTGATGGCCTGACTCACACCTGATGATAGCCCAATATCATATCAATCTTTGAAAACACCATAGCTCCTCAGAGCTGGTCAAAGAGATCATCTATTTTAGGTAGTGGATAAAGGTTCTTGACTGTGATCCAGTTCAACCATCTATAATCCATGCGTAGAAAAAGGGTCCCATCTTCCTTCTTGGAAAAAAGCATGGGAAAACCCAAAGAAGAAGTGATAGGACATATAAAACATTTATAATACAAGTCCGCTATCTATCTATTCAGATCCTGGAGCTCATTAGGTTCCATATTTAATGGAGGAATGGACATTGGAGCAGCTCCTGGAAAGCACTCAATCATAAACTCTACCTATTCTCATGAAGTAATCTAGAAAAATCATTAGGAAATACATCCCTAAAATGATATACTATAGGAGGTAATTCATCTAGAAGTAAACCCTGATCCCCCATAAAGAGATTATAAATCTGTTTAATCACTCCACATAGCCCATGATTTTATGGTCCAACTCTACTAGACTAGATATCCCACTCACCCATTTTTAGATAAATTTTTTCCTTTATTGATGTAAATGATACCCTTTGGTGATAGTAATCTACAAATTAATGATATGGATCCAACCAATCCATCCCAAGAATGACATAGAAGCCCATAATATCAAGAAAAAAAATCCCATAAGAAAGGGTAACTGCCTATATCAACGAGATAGTCCTTACATTGGCGTAATCTCTCTGATTATACTACCAATGGTGCATCTAGGGTCATTACACCATATTAATATTTTATTACCATCTTGATAATGTCAATTATATATAAAAAGGTAAAATATTTTGAAGCACCTGTATCAAATAAAGTAGATACTATGGTAGAGGATAATAGAATAGTACCTCGTATTATAGATGGTCATACAGCCTGATCCTTGGGTATCAGTTGTAATGCAAGCAACTGACCTAATCCATGACCCTATGCAATATCTATACTACCAAAATCAAAACATCTCCACTAGTGCTGTTGGTGATGAGGAGTCTAACTACCATGTCCATAACCTTCTCATCAACCATTTCAACCAGTAAAACTTCAACTCCCTTCCTGGAAAGGAATAAAAGAACCTACCCCTAAAGGTGGAGCTTTCACAAAACTTCTTCCACTAGAATTTGATGGAAATTTCCAAAACAATCTTTTAAGATACCTCATATGGCCGCAATCCCGGCACTCTAGAGGGTCTCTATCTCAATGAGGCTTTATATTCCCCTATCATATACACTGATGGAATGCTATATTAATACATATTTGAAGATCTTATGGTCCATTCATACAACAAACCATTCTCCCAAAAAATAATACCTCTAAAAATGAAAGGCATGAACCAAAACTAGTAACTCAAGATCATGAATCAGGTAATTCTACTCATGAGGTATCAACTTGAGAGACTTGTATTCCATAATTTTCTCACCCTATATTAGTAATTGTCCCAACCTGATGCTTGATGCATCACAATAAACTATATAAATTCTGCCCGACTCTAGAAGAATCAAGATCGAGTTTGAAGTTGACCTTCCTTTCAACTCATTAAAGGATTTATCACATGATTTAGATGATACAAAATTCATTCCCTTATTGGTTAATCCTATAAGAGGTGATGGAAGATATGAAAAATTATGAATAAAGTGACTCTAATATCTAGCTATCCCTAAGAAACTATGAATATCAAAGGCGTTCTTAGGTTACTCCCATGAAACAATGATTCTCACCCCCTTTAGGTCTGTAGATACTATTTCCTATCAGATAATGTGACCCATGAAGTTAAACCTATCAATCCTAAAGTGTAATTTTGTGAGATTTTCATATAATCTATGCTCTCTCAATGTAATCAATATTATTTTAAGGTGTTTAAAATGATTTTTTCAAGTATTTGAGTACACCATGATATCATCCATGAAAACCAATACAAAAGAATCCAAGTACGGGTGGAAACCCCAATTCATTAAGGCCATAAAAACCACCAGCATGTTTGTGAAACTGAATAACATTACCAAATACTATTAAAGTCCATATATTCTTTATAAATCTATACAGAGTATGTTTGAAGGCCTAACTCACACCTAATGATATTCTTACCTCAAATCATTATTTGAGAAGACCCTAGCTCCTCAGAACCAGTCAAAGAGATCATTTATGTGAGATAGTGGGTACTAGTTTTTAATCATAAAATAATTCAATTTGTGGTAATCTATAAAAAAACTAAGGCTCTCATCCACATTTTTGGTGAAAAGAATGAGTTAATCCCAAGGTGAAGTACCGGTCTATATAAACTTTTTGGCTTCTAGGTTCTCCAGATATCTCTCATGTTCCTGATTCTCTGTAAGACCCATCCTGTAGGGAGGAATAAATATTTTTGATACTCCTGGAACTAGTTTGATGGTGAATTATTCCTCTCTCTTAGGAGGTAGAACAGAAAATTCATTAGGGAAGACACCCCTAAAATGATCCACCATAGGAGGGAAAACTATCCAGAATTCTCCTTGATCATTTATAAAAGACTTTCAGTCTAGGATGACACTCCTCCCACCCCACAATGCTCATATACAAATCGACTCACCTATACATCCCATTCACCCTTGTGAATATAAATTTCACCCTCAGGTGATGTGAAAGACACCCTACTATGATAGAAATCAACATGAGTGTGGTAAGGTACTAACCTGTCCATTAAGAGAACGATGTCAACACCTATCATTTCAAGGATGAAGAATTTACTTAATATATGGTAGTAACCAATATTTATGGGACACTCCCGGCATTGGAATACACTATATAACCACACTCGCAATGGAGTATTAATGGTCATCACTCTATAAAAGTATTGAATTTGAAGCTCTAAACTCTCCACAATAGTCATGAATATAAAATAATGTGAAGTTCACATGTCAAATAAATAATAAGATAAAGTAAATGATACTAAAATTGTACCTCATATTATAGATGGCTTGACATCTTTCACCTCAAGTATAGATTGCACTGAATATATTTGGATATACCTATGGCTCTGAGCTATAGTTTTACCTCCCTGAGTAGAACCACTCTGTTGACGTTGCACAACTGGTGTTTCTCTTCCTCATCCATGACTACCTACTAAAATTGAATAAATGTTAGTACTCCATATCCCAACCTAATATGGAGCTTCTAATCCTACTCTAGAACCTAGAGTTAGTTTTGATCCACTCTCTCTGGTCACTGGGGGAAAGGTTCTAAAAAAACACTAAAGATTCCCCAATTTTCTACAAGATTAGAAAATAATGGGTTCTCTAACACACTGGGGATTCATGCAACCTAGCCTACCACAAAAAAATAATACTACATTACTAATGGTGTGGATACTTTGGCTACCAACTCCCTGATGAGAAATCTCAAGTCGATGATTCTTGCTGATGGTCGTAATACTTTTGGCTCTAGGTGTTGAAATGCCCTGACCCACACCTTCAGCTTCCATTAAATTTCTCTCAGTGATGAGGTCTTGGTCCACTATCTTATAAATTATAGTCAACTTAAATACATTATCCTATGATTGGATTCCATATCTGATCCCATCCTCAAATCTTCCTTCCCTAGACAACTTATCATCTAAAAGAATTGGTGCTGTAAGATCCCATCCCTTTGAATAGGTGTGATTCTATTTAAATTTTGATTAAAAACCTTTTAAGGTGGTAAATAAAACACTTATCAGGTTTCAGTGAGATCTTGAGGATGTATTGAGGGTTCGAGACATGAAAAAGAGGGAAAATGTGCCTTACAGTTCAACGTGCATGGTTGGTTCACTATTAGTGATAACAATGAACCATGACACCTGCGGGAGAACAAGAATGATTTTCAAAACCATGTGAGGTGGCCCAAGAGACTGTGTTGCTCGAGAACCTCTTATATAGTTGGGAGCTCATGGATACCACATGTTTTATCAATGCATGTGGGTGCCCAAAAAAACCATGTGGCACACTTTCCTCTAAGATAGAGGAGGCCACATTGTTGGCACATGATTAGGAAAATCATATGGCATAATTGTGTGCTCATTAAAATAGGGGGATTTCCATTTCAACATCTTGGGATAAAATATTTCCTCCTATATTTTTTTACCCCATTTCTCCTCCAATAACAAGGGGTGCAGAAGAAAAACTCCACCCTCTTCTGTGGGTGATTCTCCTTCTATTATTAGGCATTTGGAGTACTATTTAGTAGGAATCTAATCTCCAAGTAAGTCTTCGACTTCGCTTTCTTCTATTTTCTAGAATTTTCTTTACTTGTTTATATTTACTCTTCCAAATATTATGTACCCTATTTCTAGGGAGTTCTTTGTTGTGGTTTTTTTAGCTATTTTAGTTTCAATCAAGGGTCTTTGTTGGACAATTGGTTGTCTATTAGAATGAGGTAGGTTGTTTACAAGTTTTTACCCATAGTCTTGATGTTCTTCTTATGTATATGTTTGTGCCAATGTGATGCATTGTTTTATTTTTATGTTATTAATTAATAAAAGTAATTTGGGCCCTAAATTGATGTGTGAGACCCTTCACATACCCTATTGGGTGTGTTGTTGATTTGAGACTAGGCCTAGCTATACCCATGGGGTATACCAATCCCACAAATGCAGTGTAATGAGATTGTATATTAAAAGATAGAGAACTTATGAAAGTAAATGGGTCATAATGTTTTTTGGTATGTTAGTATGGTTAAAGGGATATTTGGTATAATTACAGGGTAAGGGTTTATGACATGTTAAGAGGATGATTTTAAATGTGATCTATGTTAGGATTTGTGAAATTCCTTGGAGGAGTTTGAAATGGTTTAAATGGTGTGTTTTGTATTTTGATCTATTTTTTTCTTTCAATAGGGGAAAACTATGTTTTAAAGTGGATGATATTTTGAAATGAGGTGTTTCCTTCAAGGTGATTTTAAAAAGGGCATTTTAAAATGGGTTTAAAATTTTGATTTTAAATGAGGGTGTGGTTTCCGTTTTTGGTGAAAATGCCTTAATATCTCTTTGAATGGTTTTAATAGAAATAAAGGTCTTGAGGTGTTGTTTGGTTTTTCAAAGAGTAAGAACCATATTTTAAAGTGTGTATTAAAGATGTTTTAAAATAGTACTTGGTTTTAGTGTTTTATGCAAATGAAATGGGTTTGGTTTTTTTGAACCAAGTTTTGTTTTAAGGGTCTATTGGGACCTCAGTAAATAATGTGTAATGGAGAAGGGGCATGTTGATATTATTAAATTGGTTTGAAGAACCTTTAATTATTTTTGTGTTGAAAAGGATAAGTGTATTAGAACATGAAAATTGGTTGTTAATAAACATTTCACTGATGGTGAACCATGAAATATATGAATAATGGTTTGGTTTGGATGATGGATTGGTGTTCGTCATCATTGGGTTTGGCAGACTGATGCACTAGGATGACTAATGTATTAAGTGATTTTGTTGTTGGAATAAGGCTCCTTATCCATGGTTTTGTCCAAACTAATGTTCCAATCCCACATATGTATTTTTTGATTTGGATGTTGAACTGCGTCTCCATATCCAAGGGTTTATCCAGACTGATGCTCTAGGACCGATGATGTATTGTGTGTTTTGGATACCTAGATCCATGATCCAAGGAAATTGGATTATAGTTAATTGATTAATGAATTATCTTATGATTTTGAGTGCTTAAATCCTTGGAATGTGGATTATACTTTCAGTGTGGATGAATTAGGTTTATTTGGTTGGGTGACATGGTGGAACCCATGAACCCAAATGGTTAATTATTAAATTATTTAAAGAGAAACATGGTTCATTTATTTACTTGTTTATTAGTTCCTTTGTCTCCTTCATTCACTATTTTTGGACTGGGTATTTCTTTATACACCATTTTTAGTGTCCTATTGAGCTATACTCACACCCTGCTTGGGTTGCCATGGCATTTGGGTACATGAGAAAATGCTGCTTGTTTTTAGGTATAGGTTCAGGGTGGGGACCTAATTTCTGTTTTATGCATGGGTTGATGGTTCAGAACATGGGATGAAAATATCATCTTTTCAATATCCTATTACTATTTTCAGGTATTACTAAACCTATATTTTTAATTATTCTTTTGTTGGATTTTGTTTGGTTTTTTTTTTGGGATAAATTTTGAAAATTTTGGAAGTTTCTAGGCTAGTGCACGGTTGGAGTACAATTTTACCAAACTGTGCACCCTCTCAGGGAAAACCATGAAAACCCAGGCAGTTGGGTTTTAAACAGCTTTCACACAGTTTGAAAAACTGTGCTCCCACTTAAGAGAAACTGTGTGGCCCATTTAAAATAGGTGCACAGTTTGGTCTAACCATGCAGCCTTTCCCAGGAAATCGTGAGTATGTGATTTTTAATCTGAAAATTAATTTTCAAAATTTCTCCAAAAACAACCCCAAATGGTTTAACCAAAACAATATTAAAAATATGGGTTTAGGAATACCTGAAAATATTAACAAGATGTTACAACCTCCCTATAATCGAAACTTTATGTCCCTAGAAAGCCTAAAAAGAAGCTTTCATGCCAAAAAGATGAGGTCACTACTCTCTCATCAAAGCCTCCCTCTCCCATGTCTCATGAGAATTAGAACCGTTCTTCCATATCACACAAACCAAAGGTATCATCCTCCCATAAAGTAACTTGGTTTCAGAATCAACTATCCTAACTAGTCATTCAGTCAAAGAAAAATCAAGTTCTACATCAAGATCACTTTAGCTCAGAACATGATATGGATCTTATAGATAATTTTGAAGTTGAGATACATGAAACATGTTATGTATCAATTTTAGCTATAATGTTAGTGCTAAATGATAATAAAATTATCCCACCTTCTCAAAAACTTCAAAGGTCTAACAAAATAAAGATCAAGTTTTTCTTTCCTCCCAAGTCATTGATAACCCAAACACGGTGAAACTTTCAAGAACACCTGATCACCAACTTAAAATTAAAAAGGTCTACGATGATGAACATCATAAGACTTGTACCGACTATGTGTCATTAAAATTGTCTAATAAACCAACTAAATATTTTCCATCATCTCTTGGACCAAACTCAGACCAACCGAGGAACTTTAACTAATCGCTAACCAACACAACAGAGATCTTCAAGGCCGACCATACAAGGACTCAAAATAATCCATTCTAATCGTAGACTGGTAGCTTTTTTTTATAAGAAAACTCAAACAGTCCGAAGTGATCATCCCAAGATGCACCAAAGTTGAGAACACAAGCGCAAATAATATCCTCAAGAATTTGTATAGTTATTTCTCTCTATCCATTTGACTATGGATGGTATGTAATGCTTAAATAGACTTGAGATCCCAATTCCTTCTGAAGGCCTCTCTAAAAGAGATAAGTGAACTAAGGATCCCTATCATAGACTATACCAGAAGGAAATCCATGAAAACAAACAATATCTTTCATGTATAGATTTCACAACTCCTAACCTTTGGTTGTATCATGAATGGGTATAAAAGTGAGTCGAATTAGTGAGCCTATCGATCACAACCCATGTCATATTCTTCTTTATCTAGATACATAGAAACCCAACCACAAAGTCCATAGAGATATCATACCACTTCTAATTTGAAATTGGAAGTGACTAAAGAAAACCCAATGGCTTCTGGTGCACATCCTTGACCTATTGGAATGTATAACAATGAGATACAAACTTAGCAATGCCCTATCTCATATCTGGCCACCAGAACTACCACTTCATGTCATAGAAAATTTTCATGGTTCCTTGGTGAACTAACCACTGGGAACTATTGAAATCCCCCATAAAACATTTCCTTTCCAAATACAATACCACAAAACCATTTACAAATCATACATTTCCCTCTTTAGAGAATAACCAATAACGCATGGTCTCCCCACAATTTAGAGAGTATCTAAAGCCACCGAACTCATCATTAAGATGTTATTCCTAAAGAATCTTCTCAATAAGAGTGGATTTCAACTGAACACTAGACAAGGATTCCTCAACCCCTGATTCCCAAACTCCAATATGCAACTGTGTAAAAAGATCCATCAATTACACTCTTCCAATGATTTTTTCACTTCCTTGTTTGTAAGTTTCCTGATCAAATAATATACAATGAAATTCCCTTTCCCTGGGGTATAAGCGATATAAAAATCAAAAAGACTACAATTATTCCACCCAATTACTCTAGTAGAGATTCAAATATTTTTGAGATAACATATATCTCAATATTTTGTAGTCAGAATACATGGTAAATATTTGGTGCACTATTTTCCAAAACCATATTCCCTCTTAGGGAAAACCATGAAAACCCAAAAAGTTGGGTTTTGAACAGATTATTAACAGTTTGAAAAACCATGCATCCACTTAGGGAAAACTATGTGGCCCATTTAAAATAGGCGCATGTCTAGGGTGCATAATTTAGTCTAAACATCTTGCCCTGCCCAGGAAATCGTACGTACAATATTCTTAATATAAAAATTAATTTTTAAAACACCTGAAACCCCGACTTAAGGTCCTCAATAGACCTGTACAACCCATAATCATTTTATTCTACCCAAGGTCTCCCAATAGTAGGTTTGGCCCCTCAAAACCCTCTAAGAAGTGAATAAAAACTTATTTAATGGAATTTTATCTTCTCTTAATTAGTTTCCTCTTCCTGTTCTCTATCTCCCACTCTCTCTATTTTCCTCCCTAGGGTTTGTTGGATCTCTATGTTAGTTGGAGGATCTAACCCCCCTCAATTTTGGATCTTAAACATAAGTTTTCTTCCCAAAATCCATTGTATTTTTTCTTCTTTGGTGAATACAATTAGGGTTTGGAGTTTTGAGATTTAGCAATTCTGAAGTAGGTGGCTCCTTTGTGATGCCCAATTTTTATTAACCCTAAATTTCTTGATTTAAATTCAATTGTTGAATTAAATTAAATTGTTTTTATAAATGAAATTTCTTTCAATTTATTGATTAAAAACCCAATTCCATTGAATTAGGGTTTTTGGAAATTGAAATTTTTGCATGAAATTGGGAAAACCCTCAATTCCATCGAATTGGGGTGTGATTGTGAAATTGATAGAAAATTATAGAGATTTAAATTGTTTGATTTTAATTGTGAAATTGATGGAAATTGTTTCAATTAAATTTTTGAATTTAATTTTGGAAATTGGGTTGTGAAATTGAATTGTGAATTGATTTCAAATTCTTGTTTATAAAAATGGCTTAAAATGGTTTTTATAGAAACCTTTGGGGTTTATATTAGAAAATTCATGTTTTGATTAAAAACCTATTTTGGATTTTAAATGGAAATTGGATCATTTGATAAAGGTATAATGTGATTAATTTTATTTTTATCTATTTTTAAAATAAATTTCCAATCATTGTTTTATACTAGATCACATGCAAGAATAGGTAGTTAGTGATTTATTAGGGAAAATCATGTTAGGATGGGGATTCCCTAACACCGAATTGATGCTTTACAACTCTAACATGAACATTATTTTTCACATCTAATTCCCCAGTGGGATGCTGATGAGTCATCTCTTTCCAATGATGAGGGACATGTGTACACATTTCAGTTATTATCACATGAGTGTGTGAGGATCCCATAACCTGGAACTATCATACCTTTTGGTAGATGACCATGTTTCTCTATTATTTATATTTTAGATATAAACTTGTGCTAATGTTTATAAAATATTTTACATGACTTGTGAATTTAGATAAATTTTTTTATATAAAGATGTTTATTTAAGCCATTATTTTAGAAATATCTTTATCAATTGAAATGTGAATCATTTGTTTAAATTAACTCCATAATTTGAAATTTAAATCATTATTTTTTTAAATATGATTTTTGGAATTAAAAACATATTTATTTAAATTTAAATATATTTACTTGGTTAATTAAATGTTGGAATATTGATATGGAATCCTTGGTGATGCCCTAATGGTATTTTAGCTCACACCCAACATGTGCCTTTGGGTTTTTGTAGATTATCTCCTTCCACATTCGATTAGGGGAAATGAACCACTTGTAGGTGGTTCTTGCTCTTTATCTGTGGACTTGGTGAGTTGCATCCATTGAGACTTGGGTAGTTTTTCCTATTTTATGGTACTTTTTTGCAATACTTTGGCTTGCTACCTGTTTGACTTATAGTACACTTATTCCTATGGATTTTCTTTTGTATTCATACTATCTTGTTATCTTCGTCTGCAATTCTTGTGAAAAAATCATTCCCACTTTCATTTTGTATGATGTCAGGTTCTAGTCACCAACCAGTGGGGATCGGGAATGCCATTTGGGCCATGTCAGGAATAGCTTGGTTATCAAGTTACTAGGGTACTCAGGATGGTTCATGAAAGGGTTTGGGGATTGAGATCATGTTCGGGGTTTTTTATAGTTTTGGTATTTGGGTTTTCTATTATATGACTTCCTGATATATAGAGATTAAATTTTATTATTGTGTGATGTTTTTCTTGTTTTATTATTGTTTCTTTCCACATGTGTTCCATTTACTGCTTATAATGGTTATTGTATCTATTGATATTAGTTCTACTATGGTTTTACTCTGATGGTGGGTATAGTCTCCCCAATGTTTCACTATAGACTCGTGCTACTAGTTAGTAGCCTCTAGCATAAGGGGAGGCATGTTTGAGGTCATGTGACACATCGACTTGGGAACTGGTTTAGTCACTCTTGAGACTAGGCATTAGAAAGTGGTATTAGAGCCAGTGAATTTTTTATTACTATTTTTTCCTAGTTGATAGAATATTAGGATCTTGTCATAGCTTGGTAATGAGGTCAAGATAGGGTTCCTATAGACCCAAGCACGGGAAAAAAATATGAGTTTCTAAGGGTGGAAAATTTATGTTCTTGTTTTTTAATTTATCATTCACTTATTTCTAACTCAATTGGTGCAATTGGTTGTGGTTTTACTGGTTTATGGGGTTTTATCTATTATACTAGTATAGAAAGTGAGGGTGAAAATTTATGCATCATTCTAGGCACATAGGATTGATAGGTCATCCGTATGCTACCTGTGATTGATAGTTCCCAAGGATTAAATATTCTGGTAGTATATTTTCGATTTTTAGTGTATGTTTTATATTCATTTATATATACCTATGGTTTTTAATGATTTAGAAGGGTCAGTATTTTAAGTGTCTGCATCCATTTATTTGATTTATATATAAGTATATGGTGACACTCTACTTTACTAACTCCTCAGGTGAATTCTAGGTAATAGGCAAGTATAAATGACTTGTAAGGTGATGGTTCTGGTTGAATAAAGTGTCAATGTTGAACTTATAAGGTGTTTCCTATAATAACAAGTGGATGAAATTGTATTTATCCAAAACCATGGATTATGAAATTGATTAAAGTTGTAAATTTTTAAATTTTGGTTAATGAAAGGATTTTTAATGTGAATACTTGGGTTTTAAATGGTAATGTTGACTAAAAGGTAATGATAAATAATGGAACCTTTAGGGACATTGATAATGAGTATTTATTGTGTTTTTGTTTGATCTTATGTATGGGTGGTTTTGGCTCTGAGAGTGCCTAATTTTGAGACCCTTATTCATGGATTGTGAGGCCTTGATGAGTTTAGATGTGTTGGTTAGTGGGATGTTTCTTATTTGTACCTTTGGTTAGAATTTGACCTTGAGGCTGTGAAATGTTGTTTGATAACATAGAAGTGGAAACCCTCATGGGTTGTGGTCATGAGGGTTGTATGTTGGACCCTAAAATGGGTGTCTTGGTTTGTGGTGTCATTAGTAGTGGTTATGTAGGTATATGTATGGAACCTAGAGTATGTTTCTACTTTTGGTGTTCTAGGAGCCATGTGTTTCAGAATGGGGGTAGGAGTTCCACCTATGAGAAGTGAAATTTGAGTTTTGATGTATATGGATTAGTGGGAGAGCCAGTGATCTTGGAATATGAATTGGGTTGTGTCCATGATTTGTTGACTTTGAGTAATCAGGGGTAACCATGAATGAGGGTAACCTAGTGTTTCAAGTGTTTTAGAATTTGAATCATGGGTGATACTCCTGGGTTGGAATCAATACATGGTAAGTTCCATTGGGTTTCTAAAAAATAATGGTGATACCTTGGTTTATTTATAAGGGAAGCACCTTGAGTTCTTTTAGTTGAATTTATTTCTTATTTCTAAAGGGAAGGATCTTTTGGATGCCCAACCCTACTATTTTATGTTGTTCATTTTAATTATCAGTGTTAACCTTGGATAAATGGGACAAGGATGGATACAATGTGGATAGAATATTCTAATATGGGAATAATTCCAAGGTGATGGGTGGCCATGTGGTTGAACCTAACTTGTGTGAGGGACAAGATAATGGATGGAAATGTTGAGGATGTCTCGATCCTGATGAGTTTGACGGGCCAAGATGCATCATTATTGTTTGAGTGGGTGTTTGATCCAAGTTTATATGATATATGACTTGTGATATTTTGAGTTGAGTTTATTGAATGTTTATAGGAAAGTATGAAACCATTGGTTTCTAGTGAATAAATGTGGTTAGGAATATGTTGGAAGTGTGTGATGCTGCTTGGGATACATAAATAGGTGCCTTGGTAGTAAGCACTAGTTGTTTGGTTAAATCAAGGTGATGCCTCTGAATATGCATGATACATTTTGGTTTTGTATTAATGTGATGAACTGTTGGAATTTTGGTTGAGAATCATTGCAGTTGTTGTAAAAGAACTCAAGAAGTGTGGTGGTGGTAGTTACAAAGAGGCACATGACTTCTTGGAATAGATTTGGGGGGTGGTAGTGAGTTTTGGTTAGTTCTCCCTCTTTAATTTTAGTGATCGGGGGTTGAGACACTTGTGAGAAGGGAGGCTCGAGGCCTTTTTTGGGGTTTGAAAAATCCCTGAATATAGAGGTGTCATCAGAGATAGATCAATTTATGGTGGAATTCATTGACAACAACTTAGTGCACTCTAAGTTTTTTTATGATAATTCCCAACAGCTTATCATTGTTCTGAGTACACTAAGAGAGAATCAGCTATATACCAAACTATTAAAGTGTATATTCTAGTATGATAAAGGTCATCCATAGATTTGGCTCATGGAGTGGTGTAGGTGAGACCATATGGTGGGAAGATAACCATTGTTAATTTTTTAGTAAGTTCCTTGGGATAGAAATGATGTTATAGAATTCCATTAGCACCATTATTGAAAATTATTAATAGGATATAATTAACTTTTCTTTGTGTTTATCAGTAAAGATTGAAAAATCCATGTCCACTTCTGGGGGTCAGGTGTGTTTGGATAGAGATACATGTTGGTTGTAGTTGCATGAATTGACGTTGATGATGATACTCTAATGGTGGGAAGTGACATGTCAGTCACAAGGCTACAACCATAATGTTGGAAGGTTTGAAAAAAATTGGAACTAATAATGGATCAGTCAAGGTAGAACTAGGATTCCATTGATATACTATTGATGCGTGTTCTCAAAATTCATAAGGATTTATAATGGGAATTAGATGCGGTGGATGATAGATCTGATCATGGATTCGAGCTATAAGTGGTTCTAAAAGTAATATGAGGTTCTTGTGTCATAGGTGCACCGATGGTGAATTAGGAAATAATGAAAGTTTTGGGAAAGTATAGGCTTTAACTTTGAAATCTCACCAAGAGTCAGTTATGGAATCCAATGAGAAATTTTCGGTAGTTTTGAAACACCTATGAGCTTGAAGGCATTATGAATAGACAATATGGAAATGCACTAGTTGTAGAAGATGATCATTTTCAATACTTGTTAGTTGAGGATAGTACGACTTGGGTTGACATGTGAAATAGATTCAGTGGGATTCAAATTACATCTAACATGTCATCTTGGAGAGGATGAGTGTGCTTCAGAAAAAAACTAGGATTTTGAGGAAAATTTAGTTTGTTCTTGTTTCAGGCATGGATGATTTTTATGCATCCTTTTAAATTTTATTTTATATGAAGAGGATGGGTGACAATGATGTTTTATGTTCTCATAGATGTTTGGGCATGGTAAGTTGGGAAATTTACTAGGTGAATTAATGGAGAAAGAGTTCGAGGTTCCATTGGTTTTTTTATATTGGAAGAGGTGCCAAGAATAAAAAATATGGGGGGGGTAAGGTGAAGCTTATGGTGGGTAAAAACATGGCTCTAGTGGGTAATCAAGAGATATAATACTTCATATTTTGGTTATATGGGCTTTAGTAAGCTTTATATTGGTGTATTGGTTTTGATGATGGGCGTTGGCTCGGGTTTAGGCCGGTTGAGCTCCTTGAGTTGTATGTCATACCTTGATTGTGTTTCAAACTTTCAAAAGTTAAATGAGGCCATTGGATGTATTTGGTGACTGATATAGGTTAGGTGGTGTGTATGGATTACCATTGAGGATTCTCAAGGATGATAAGTATTATAGTGGGGAAGTTGTAAGATCCTAACCCTTCGAAAAGGTGAATTTATATTTAAATTTTGATTAAACACCTTTAAAGGTGGTAAATGAAATGATTCTTGAGATTTGGGAAGGTCTCAGGAGTGTCTCAAGGGTTTGGGACCAGAAAAAGATAAAAAATGGTCCTTACATTGCAAGTAACATGATTTCTAAATAGTTAGTGCTAGTTGTGCACCATAACCATGAAATCTATAAGAGGAGGGGCACAGTTTTCAAAACTTTGTGATCTGGCCTAGGAGACCATGATATTGAAGTCCCTCTTGGATAGTTGGGAGAACATGGCTACAACATAGTTTTTCAAACCGTCCTAGTTCCAAGAAAAACCATGGGGTGCGATTTCCTTTTGGATAGAGGAGGATTCATGGTTATCACACGGTCATGAAAACCATGTGGCATAAAAACACACCTCGTTAAAAGAGGGAAACTTACCATTTTATCCTCTCAGGTTTAAAGCTTTACTTCATGATTTTCACCCCATTTATCATCAAGCATCTAGAGGTGCAAACCAAAATCTCTATCCTCTTTTTTGGGTTGTTCTCCTTTGATTCATAGGTGTTTGAAGTTATATTTAGTGTGAATCAAAGATTTAGGTAAGTCTAAGACTTCTTTTCCTCTTATTTTCTAGAATCTTTTCTTCTTGGTTGCCCTTTATCTTTTGAATCTTATAAACCCTATTTCTAGGGAGTTATTTATTTTAGTGTTTGAGGTTCAAATCAAGGGTCTTTATTGGATGAGTGGTTTTATATGAGCATGAGGTAGGTGGTTTATAATTATTTTATGATAGTCTTTATGTTTCCCTTATGTATGTGGTTGTGCCAATGTGGTGTCTTGCTAAGTTTTTATGTCTTTGATTAATAAAATTAATTTGGGTCTTAAATTAATGTGTGAAACCCTTCATAGACCTCATTAGATCTGCTGATTATTTGAGATCCGGCCTAGGGCCACCCATGGGGTATTCCAATCCCTTGAAAGTTGTATAATGATACTGGAAATGATAAGATAGAGAACTTATGAAAGTAAATGGTTCACGATTTTCTTTTGGTTTGTTAGTATGGTTAAAGGTATATTTGGTATAATTTGGGGACTAAGTGTTTATAACATGTTAAGAGGATAATTTAAAATTTTATCTATGTTAAGATTTTTGAAATGACTAGAAAACTTTTGAAATGGTTTAAGTGGAGTGTTTTTTATTTTTATCCAGTTGTGGATATCAATGGAAAAAAATTATATTTTAAAGTGTAATATGTTTTTAAATGAGATGTTAAACTCAAGGTGATTTTGAAAAGGGTTTTTTAAATGGTTTTAAAATGTTGATTGGAAATGAGGGTGTGATTTTCCTTTTTAGTTAAAATCCATGAATGGATCTTTGAATGGTTTTAATGTAAATGAAGAACTTAGGGCATTGTTTAGTTTTTCAAAGAGAAAGAACCATTTTTTAAACGATGGATTCTAGATGTTTTAAAATAGTACTTGGTTTTTTATTTTATTCCAAATGAAATGGGTTGGGTCTTTCTTGGGCCATGTTTTACATTAAGGGTCTATTGGGACCTTAGTAAATAATGATAAATTGAAAAGGGTCATACTGATATTATTAAAAAGGATTTAATAACCTATAATGTTTATTATATTGAAAAGGACTAGTGTTTTTTACCTTGGAAATTAGTTGTTAATGAATAGTTCACTGATGGTAAACCTTGAAAGATATGAATAATGGTTTGGTTTGGATGATGGAATTATGTTCTTCATCATTGAGTTTTTATAGACTGAGGCTCTAGGCCTACAGATGTATTATGTGATTTGGATGTTGGATTGAGGCTCCTTATCCATGGGTTTAGCTAAACTGATGCTCTAGGCCCACCGATGTATTATGTTATTTGGATGTTGGATTGAGGATCCTTATCCTTGGGTTTAGACATATTGATGCTCTAGGACCGCTAATATATTTCATGGGTTGGATACCTAGACCGATGCT
This sequence comes from Viscum album, assembly GCA_963277665.1. Classification (NCBI taxonomy): domain Eukaryota; kingdom Viridiplantae; phylum Streptophyta; class Magnoliopsida; order Santalales; family Viscaceae; genus Viscum; species Viscum album. Next base: position 1,752,787,860 of record OY728151.1, read on the forward strand.
CCAAGGAACTTTGATTATATTGAATTGATATATGAATTCCCTTTTGATTTTGAGTGGTTAAACCCTTGGCATGTGGCTTAGACATTTTTCATGTCTGAAGCTAGTTTAGTTGGTTTTGTGACATTGTGTAACCCATAAAAAAATGGATAATTATTAAATTGTTTAAAGAGAAACATGCTCTATTTATTTCCCCATTTATTAGTTAATTTATCTCCTCCACACATTTTTTTAGAATAGTTATTTCTATATACACCGTTTGTGGTGGCCTACTGAGTTGTAATCACACCATGCTTGGGTCACCATGACACCTGGGTACTCGAGTAGATTCTACTTGTTTTCTGGTACAGGTTCTGGATAGGGAACTAATTTCAAGTTTATGCATGGGTTGATGGGTTATAGTGTGGGATGAAAAGACCGAGTTTGGGACTTAGGATCGTGTTTGGGGTTTTTCATAGTTTTTTTATTTGGGGGGGTTTATTATATGACTGCCTAAAATATAGAGTGTACATGTTATTATTGTACCATGTTTCACATGGTTTATTATTGGTACTTTCCATATGTGTTCCATTTATTCATTATACCGGGTTTTTCATATATTGATATTAGTTCCACTATTGTTTTACTCTGATAAGTAGTTATAATCTCTCCAATTTTTCACCATAAACCCACTCTACTAGTCAAAAAGATTTGGCATATGGGGAGGTGTGTCTAAGGTAATATGATACACCATATCGGGGAACCATTTTAGTGGCTCTTAGGTCGGGGCATTGTAGGAGTGAAGCACTTAATCTAAGTAAATTGAGTTGAATATTTCATTATAGACATAATTCCCTACTACAGGTGTATAAAATCCCCTGATCTATTAGCTCTCAACATATCATGATAAAATTAATCATAAAAGGTAGTCTAGAAATACGTCTATACCATGACCTGATGATGATTGGACTAATTCAAAACATCCAACCAACATTTGGTAGATCCTTGAAGCATGTATGTAGCGAGATTCACTTTCCTTCTAGGATGTATCTCTAGATTCTCTAAGATAGACAATATAGATTCCATCCATGTCTCAGAAGCCTGGTGTTTTTTTCCTAGAAAGAGTAGGATGTTACTACTATTATAACTCCCTAGTGAATAATTCTATAGAAGAGGTAGGTCATAGAGCTCTCTATATAGAACACACTAACTGTAAAAAACCCTATTGAAATTTTGAATCAGTTCCTAGATCAAGAATAGCAGGAGGTGTTGTAGGTGGAATTATAGGAGGTAATAATTATGGTGTAGGTCCCACCCCCTTTGGATCATGGTTGTTTCCAAACTCCTAGAATTCAAACCAAGTCCATCATGGTTGAATATTCCTACAATGCTTTATAATAGGATTTGATAACTGAAAAGATCACATATAAAAGAATAGGATAGGTACAAGCCTTCTTACAAAAGAGTAAACACCAAATTCCTACTCCTAAAGCTAGTTTTAGGTTATATAAAAGATTATGAAGGGTTAAAAGATACACTCCCAATTACGCACTACTAAGGTCAGGTTAGGTTAAAGTTCTCTATTTCATAGAAAATGTCTTGGTATATGGAGCTTAAATTGTTAGTTATGGATGAAAACACTCTTTAAGTTGTAATTGTCATCCCCATTTAATGGTAATAATTTCTTTTAACCTTTAAGAATCATCAGGCACACATTTATATATATCATGGTCCAATTAAATGAGTTACTATTCTCAATTTATAAAGACCTACACTTTATAAGTTACAATTGGCACTTCATGTAACTATAACTAGACTTTTTTTCAATTAGTATCAGGATGTAAGAAGTCATATATGATGATTTGTTTATATAGATCACCATTACCAATTTATAGAGGCACAAACTTTATAAATTTAAATTTGTATCCATTTAATCATCATCAACTAATGTTTTAGCTTGTGTAACCACAGTTACATAGATCAAACATATGATATTTAGTAATTTAAGGTGCTATTTTTGATCATGTTCGGTGTTCTTCTCAGTGGTTTGGGAAGTGCTCGTGGTTGCGACCGGTTCACAGGGGTTCCTGGAGCCATGCCCCTATTGGGATCTTCTTGTTTCTTAGGGTTTTCTCTTTCCTTGGTTCTTCGTTCTTGATTTGGTGGTTTTTTTCTTTCATCCTCAACGTTGTAGATGTTGACTCTTTTGGTGTTGGTTTATCTGCTCTATGTCTTTTTCATTTCGGTTTTTGCGGTTCTGTTCGTGATAGATAGATTCATAATTTATTTGGTGTGGTATTCAGCCTCATTCCTATTCATTTATTTGATGAATTTTTTATTTATATTCGTGTTCTCTTTGGTTTTGAGGTGTACCCATGGAAGGGAGGATGTTCCTATGTAGGGTTCACTACCTGTCGAGTCCATCGCCCACTCAAACTCTGCCCTGACTCCTAGGTGATTTTCCCTCTTCCAAGTTGACCTGGTGTGATAGTGAAAAATGGAGTTTTGAGAGGTGTTTTTCGAGTGGATGATGACTTTATTAGAGGTGCAACGGGCAAGGGATTACTCTCCTTAGGTGAAGTTGCAGGTTTCATTTGGTTTGGGTGTTTTTCTGGCTTGGTCTGGTTCAATAAAGATGATGGAAAATGTTATGTTGTGCCACCTGTGTACTAAGGTCAGGGACAAAGGTTTTTATATGATTGGAACTATGTTGGGATGATCTTCAGTGGTGTAGCTCTAACAGGGATGGATTATGACGATGAAGAAGTTGTTATCCTATGATGATGGTGGATGACTGACAACATGACAGACTGATGCAGGTGCCTCATGGTTCGAGGCCGCCTTGGGGTTGGTGTTTGTGTTTTGAATTTCTAATTTCACTTATGGTTTTTGGTCCTAGATCCCACCTAATGTATGTGGCTACACTTAACCTTGAAGTGGACATTCATAAAATCAAATAAAAATATAAATCTCATTCAGTAATAGGAAAAACCCATAATGAAAGTACAATCCTAGAAAACTTAGCTTTCCCCCATATGTGGGTTAGTTACTCCTATGAATAGGTTCGTTACTAAAATTTTTCAATTTCCTAATATATTTTTTGCTATCCCAAAATAGTAAGGTAATGAAAATAAACCTTTTATACCACTTGTGACATCCCAGGATTGATCCACTGATAAGTGGCTAGTTCGGTTGGTCACCTATCCTCAAGTATGCCTCCATGTGTATCAGTGGTTTTTGACTAACAGTGAGGGTATATAGTGGTATAGTGTGGAGACTATTCCCTATTTATCAGAGCGGATCACAATGAAATATAATACATATAATAATGGATCAATAACAATGAATTAGTGGGAAATAGATCTTCTAGATAATAGTAACATATAAAATCAATAAATTGAATAATATAAAAAAATTTGTCATGTTTATGAAAAAAATGGTAAGCATGTATATACGAGTACATGTTATACAAAAAGTAAAAAAAATAAAAAATATATATATCTCTAATAGTATCATGATAACTAGGTCGGTCCTCTGATCCTACACTCCATCCAAGTATAGAAAATAAAGCATCCATTGAAGGTTGTTATCCTTTGTCCTTGCCTGCATCTAGGAATTTTGTCTTAGTACCAAACGACAGCCTGAACAGGGTGTGAGTAAAACTTAGTAACCCACCACTAAAAACATCCAATATTATCCAATCTATTAATATATAATTAATTGTGTGTTTGAAATAATAATAAATTTTTTAATGAAATAAGAGATACCCATGTCAGCTTAGGTTCTGTCAGGATACCCGTCTGATACTGCCTACTTTATCCCAAGTCATAATGTCTCTAAGTATTTATTAATTTATAATTTAATTTGTTTTATAGTCTCAGACATGAGGCTCATATCCAAGGAATCCTAAGATAATGTTGTTCATATAAGGGGTCAACATATCCCATGGAATATAAGTCTTAGTAACTAAAGAAAAACCAAGACAATTATGTATCCAAAGCACAAATTGAATCCAAATATGTATTTTGACTTAGAGGATGAATCATTTAGTTAATTTCAATCATAATCCCATCTAAGTAATTCCATATAGGGAAACCTAGTACCACTCTGGGTATACTATAAACTCATCACCCTATAAGCATGTCCATGGAATTCCACATAGGAACTCAGGTATCACTAAAGGCATGGTATAATTACATTTACCTCTTATCCCATCCAAGGTATTCCATGTAGGAATCCAAGTATCAATAGTGGAATACTATAAATCCATATTCTAGGTGATCCCATCCAAGTAATTCCTTAAATTAATACATGAATCACCCACAAAATGAGATAAATTCATTAAATTTTCTTTTAATGAAACATATAGGATGATCCCTTCCATTATATTCTGATTTGGAACCCAAGTATAACCCACAAATTAGTATAATTGAACTTATAACTCATTTAATGATTCACTTAAATCAATTTATACATTATATTTATAATGAAAAACTGAAGTATAAAGTGATAATTAAAATGGAAAATGGACTTACCATTCACCTTTTTGTTTAATTTAATTTATTTTTCATTTAACTCACTTCAACATCCCAATTTAAATGGGAGAAATAACACACCTCAAGGGTGGTTTGGTTTCATATACAAGGTATTTACATTTAATATAATTCAACAATAAACTCAAAGGATATGGTTATAATTGAATCCATAAACCTCCTTTGGAGATAACGAATATCACGGTTCACATAGGTTGAGTCTTACAATTTTAGTTAAAGAAAAACACATTTTAAGAGACATTACACTGAGAGATTGGAACTTGGCACAATGAAACATGATATAAATAGCTATAAATTTATGGTAAAGTTCTATATCACCTACCATATACTGACAGTTGAATGCTCATCCACTATCATCCTCTAATCTGAGCTAGAATGGGGGAAATCAGAGAAATTGAAAAATTCTCTGAAAATAGGGCATATTAGGTTGCATGGATACAACATTAAATATGGAGAAACAACTTAATAAAGGAAGAAATATGAGTCATAGACATACCATTGGCTATCCATCATGACAAGCGATGGTCAATTTTGATCCCAAACAAAAGAGATGGATCAAATCCTATGTTAAGAGGAAAAATAGCTTTCAACATGAGGAGGCTTCTGTGTAGATGGGGAAACTAAAGAGAAGACTAAGGGTTAAAGGCATAGAGGAAAAAATAGTAATTTCCACCTTTTTAATAGGGTACACTATTTGGTCGCATGGTTGGCCAAACTGTGTTCCTACCATTCACCACCACTATCTATGTGGCACACCCCTTGTATAGTTTGCACACAGTTTGAAAAACCATGTTCACATCATGCAATTTACCTAACCAACTTGTTTTTAGCTTTTTTCAGGACCATGAAATAACCCTCACATAGTTAAACTAACTGCGTGAAACCCCTAAAGGCATGCATGGTTGAGTTTCATGGTCATTACTAACCATGTGCTAACTATTAACCTCACACTATCCTTCTAAAATTATTAACTTTGGGCTCTAAAATAGCCCGAACTCTCTTAACTCCTTCTATGCACTCTTAGGCATTGATATGAGGGAGACAAAAATGGTTTAATCAGAAAATTAAAATGATTCATACCTATTATAAAAGTTAGGATCTTACAATTTTTTATTCCATAAAAACCTAATATTTAAGGAATGTTTCAACCAAACTAAGTTTCTACAATCTTCGCAAATAGAAAACCCTAAAATTCTATTAATAATATGTTTTAAAAAATTTCCTTAATCAAGAAATTCATTTATCATATCATACAATAAAATTCTCAATATTATTTCTTCACTACTATGAGGATAATTTAATGTAACATCCATATATCACATCAATTTCAAATCCTTGATCAATAAAGTAAAATTAAATTCAATATAACAATTGGGTTGTTTTAGTCCAGATAAAAGTAGATACAACATAATGTATTTTCACTTTATACATAACCACAATGGAAAATTATAATTTACCAACCTAACTGCTATGTACTATGAGTAGTAATTTATATAAAAAAAAGATTTCTTATGTCTTTAAATAGCATATAATGGAGGTTTTTCAGCTTGCTTCCAAATCCAGGATACCCTCGATTAATTTTCTTCTATTAAGGATAGTTAGTTGGGTAATGAAATTTCCAATCATGAATTCTTATATCAGAGAGCCACATCCATATTATTATAGTATTATAACATCCATATAGTGGTATAAACATTGGAATGACTATAATGTACCATAAAACATTTAAAGGAATTGATTTACCTTTTTTTAGATGCACCACACATTGGTAAATTATTAAGTGATTCATGGTCCTTGCAAAGCAATAAAAATTCTTTTGGATATACATACATTATTTTAGAGATCATAGCAATAGAAAATAAAATTCATTTAACATATTATGTTCAATAAGGAATCTCATTATCTTATGGTAATATATCATTCAAGATATTATATAATTTTGAAAAGCTGGTGTCACTTCATCTGTTACCAGATTTCAAATTATATAGTTTCAATATGATTGGAAATGATGTATATTTTATAAAATAGGCATTAAATAATGTCTTTTCAAAACTCTTCAACTTCTAAAACATCTTGGGATGGTCATGAAGGCTAACTTCAACTGCCATTTTCCATTTTCAAAATATGATCCCCAATTTAAATAAATTTTGCTAGCATTTTTTTTATAATTTTTTATCATAGTTTTAATTCATTAGTTTAACAACTTTTACTATTTTAGCTTTATTTTATGTAGTTTCAAAGTGTTTTTGAAATTTGAAAAAATTTAATTATATATCAATATTATTTATTAATATTATTTATAGTATATATATATATATATATATATATTAAAATTTGACATTATATATTATTATTAATTTTAGTATTACTAATATGAGTTTTATTAGTATTATTAGTTTTATTATTATTAGTAGTATTATTAATACTATTAAATTATATTAAGATTTATTAAAAGTATTTTTATCATATTATTAATGTGTGTTTAATGATATAATTAACTTAATTTATCTTATAACCTTAGCATATCTAATTATATGTGTGTGTGTGTGTAATTTTAACTATTTAACCATGTTAATTATTTTTATTAACATTTTTATTATAAAAATTATTATTATCTTCTTATGTTATTTTTTTTATAATAATTATTATCATCTCCCGCTTCGAGTGGACACCTCCACTACTATGTTACATGACACACCAGCCACCACTCAAGGATAACTCCATATTATGTAGTAACTCAAGCCACACCATCCACTCTATATGGCTGGTCGATCCTCTCATATGTACATCCATCCCAATGTCACTTCCCCACCCGATATGTAGTGTTGGAAAGACTTTAGCATTATACACTATCATCCTGGGAATTTCATTCTTCTATATGTACACCAAATTTCCCACCATTTGAGAGATATTTTATCAAATAAACATATATGATACACAAATGAGACTTCTCATGGTGGTCTTGTGTTTTTAACATCTTGGTTCATATCATTGTTGTGATGAGTGGTCATTCAGGTGCATGATGTTCATATAAATTATTCTTTTTTTACATTGGTTTAGTTTTCATTAAAAACCGGTGGTATTTTGTGTACGGTGGTTGGAACTGATATTCTGATGATTGGATGGGTGATGGTTATTATTCAAAAATTGTTTGCAACATCTTATGGTGGTCCTTATGTCAACCCGAACATGGTGATTTACATTATTTATTTTTCATGTCATATATTGGGACTAAAAATTATTGACCCACTCATGCAGAAATAGTTTAGAGATAAAATAAATATAAAGTTTTTAGAAATAAAATGACACTAGATGTAACATGGAAAAAACCCAAAATGAAATGGGTAAAAACCCACAAGAAACTAGAGGTATCTCTCAATGGGTAAAAGTGTATACACACTTCCTCATAATTATAAGTATAATATCCATCATAATTATCTCTCTTGAATATGTAGGGAAACTACCTCACAAAATACCATACAAATAATGACGGAGAAGATATGCTACTAGAGTTGTCCATGAAACTGTTGGGGTAGATCCCCTTTTATAGTCTACCTCCTCCCCCTTCCTACTCTTCTCTGTTAGATGGGTTGGTGGGGTTTTCCCACCCACCACACAACCATGCCCATCCCCCTTGACAAATCAAAGTTTGAACACCATCCATTAAAAATAATGATGATGTATCTCCCACTTGGATTGATTGAGAACCAATCACATCTCCACACTTCCTTTATATCTACCAAACCATGATACTCATATATCTATAAGTACACTCAAGGATCTTCACCATCTAAACTGATCAGAGTTAATTTCCTTCATCAAGAAATTTTCTATATTTTATTTAGTATGAATTTTATACATGTCCATACTTTCTTTTTCCACCACATCTTGGACAAAGTGATATTTATCCCTGATGTTCTTCATCCTGGAATAAAAAATATGGATTCCATACAATGTTTAAGGTGTTATGACTATCAAAAAATAATGTAATCTACTCCTTTATATGCATGGGATCCTCCAACAACCTTATCATATATATGAAATCTTTACAAGACTATTTTTATTTTATTTAATCTTACTCCCTTGTGGATAAATCAAAAAATGGCTATAACTTTGAAATCCGTCTCACATATCATCTGATAAGAGTAAACACATAACTAGTAGTGGATTTCCTCTAGTTATAATCACCAATAAAATCTAAATCAAAATAGCCTCTAATAGTGAAATATGATCCTCCAAAAAATATCGAAACATATAAGGTCTCATTGTTGTATCCCAAGATCCACTTCACTATGATATAATGATCTCATCCTAGATTCTCCATGTACTGACTAACTGCTCACATTGCATGTGAAATGTATGGTCTAATACAAACCAAAGAAAACATCATACTTCAAACTTCTGATGCATATGGTAATTAAAAAATCTTTATCCTCTTTTTTTATTACTAGGACACATCATAGAGGATAACTTGAAATTAACAGGAAGTGATGTAGAGATTGGATTTCATTCTTTAATGTTGAATTAATTCAAGAATTTCCTCAAGTAATTCTTCTATGATAACATAATCTTACCATTATTTCGATCTTAGTAAATATTCATCCCAAGAATATTGTTTTTGGTCCCAAGTCCTTCATTTCAAACTCCCTAGACAACTGTGCTTTTATCTCTTGGACCTGATCATTATTGGGAACTAAAACCAACATATCATCCCCTTACAATAGAATAATGATGAAATCATTACCACCCAAACCCATTATATATGAAAATGGTTCATAATAAAGTATATTTTACCCAAGTCTCAGTATATAGGAATAAAATCTCTTTTACCAACACCACGGTTCCTGCTTGAGACCGTACAGAGATTTATTCAACCTAAAAACCAAGTTCTCTTTTCTTTTCTTTTTGAAAAACCTTTAGATTATAGCATATGTATTTCTTCATCAAGATCACCATGGGGAAAATAATTCTTGAAATATAGATTCTATAGATGCAAAAAATATATATCACACATCACTAGAACTATCCTTAAAGTAATCAGTCTAATAACATGATAAAATATTTCATTGAAATAAATACTTTCCTAATGAGCATATCCTTTGATCACCAGACTCACATGATATCTTTCCACCAATTCATTTTCATCCTACATGATCTTAAAGTACCATTTCTGTTGATAAACTTCCTTTTATGAGGTAATGGAATAATATCCCAAGTCTTATTCTTGTACAAGACTTCAAGTTCTTCCAGCATCACCACCATCCATGAGGATATATATGAACTCTAGGTTTCCTTAATAAAAGAATATTGTTCTCTATCCTATATTAATAATAAGTACACAAAATTTATCTTAATTACATCGTATGGGTTCTATAATGCTTCTATTTTCTCCCAAGTTGACCATTATGGTCCACACTCTACCAGCACTTGATCGTTATGGTTAGGTAATGCCTCAGAGGAAACTGGTTCTTCCTTGGATTTTCTTCCTCTTCGATTGCTATAATTTATGTATTCTCTTTTTACATGTCTCCATAAATATTAATTTTCACCTTTTAATCTAAAAATATGATAACTCTTCTAAACATAAGTTTTTGGAAAGTGGGATCCCATAAAAATGATACCTCTTCACACCATTAGCATATCCCAAGATGATACATTTCCTAGATCTCAAATCCAGATTTTATCTTTCCTGGTCATTAAAAAATGTATATATAAGACTTCCAAAAGTATTTCACCAAGAATAGTTAGTGTGATTACCATTACCCATATCCATTAGTGTCCTTATATCAACTTACATTGAAGGAGACTAGTTGATCACATAACAGGATGTATTTACTAATTATGACAAAAATGTTTTGTCAATTCCTAGAGTCTTCAACACCATCCTTATTCTATCCAATAGGGTAATGTTCATCCAGTCTTCCACTCTATTATATTAAGAAGTGTATTCCGTTGTGAACTTCCTCTTGATTACTTCCCATCAAAAAAATTATCAAACTCTTCACTTGTATATTCTCCATAATTTCCAATCCACAAATAGTTAATATTCATTCTAGATTCAAGATCCTTCATTTCTTTTAATGTTTTGAAGACTTCAAAAAATATTCTTTTCTATTTATTGGTTACACCCAACATATCATATAATTATCATCAATGAATGTTATAAGGTATCTTGGTCCTCTTGGGGATATAATATGTGATTTCCAAATGTCAGAATGGATCAACTCTAAGATCTCCCTACTTCCCACTGTTGATGTCCTGAACTTGAACCTATATTTCTTACTCAAAACACAATACTCACAAAATAGAAAAGATGCCTTTTTAAGACCATAAAAATTCTTCTTATCAGTAATAATATTAAATTCATATTTAGACATATGTCCAAGATTTCGATGCCATAACATAATCAATGCTTCTATCGATGTAGTTGATGAAACAATTATCTCTACCTCCTTGTACATTTCATCTATAATTATGTACATGATCTTTGAGATCTTATCCACATTCCTCACCAAAACGGATAATTTCACAATTATTATCACTCCATTATATGTGTGAGTATTTTATTTTATATCATCAAATTGTCTCAAAGAATATATGATCTTCTTAAGACCCTTCATGTGGCATACTTCTCGGATGGTTTGAACAATACCATAATGTATCTTTAGTTTGATGGTACCAAATCCAATGATCTTTAATGTGTGATAATTTCCCATGTACAAAAGTCATTATAGGATAGTGTAATACTAACAAAACCATTCCCACTGATATTTTATGTGCCATTATTCTCCTGATTCAATTATTCATGCATCTTTGAGATATTATCTTCCTCCAGTAGTCATTGTCACTTCATTGACTAGAATGTCTCCACTTTTTGATGTACTTAGAAAATTTACATCTATGTCATGATTATGGATCCCATAGGAACCACACTTCATCATCACATTTTCATGTATTTCACCAACCTTCTATAAGAAATTATCCTTCCATAGAACTACATTCATATTTATTTTCCATAATGGAAGATTATTCATGTTGAATTTATTGATTTTGAATTTCTTCAACGTCTGGACACTTCTTCAGTCCAAAACATCCACTATTTAATAATGGTTTATTTTAATAATACCAATTAATTTTTTTTATGATGTGAAATATAAATCACAGTCATAATCACAAATCATACTCAAATTTATGAGAATGATTAATACAAAAAAGTGAACAACACCAAGCTGGAACCTGGCTCTAATACCACTTGTTGGGACTAGAAAATGATTGACCCACTAGTGCTGTGATAATTGTGAGATAAAATAATGTTCAATTTTTCAGAAATAAAATAATACCACATATAACATGGAGAACTCCCCAAAATGAATTGAAAAAATGGGAAAATAGAAGGATCTCACTATGGGTGAAATTTGGTACACACTCCCTCACAAGTACATGTAGAATACCCCTCATAATTATCTCTCTTGAATATTTAGGGAAAAAATTTCATAAAATACCATACAAAAATTGATGGATAAGATGTTCTGCTAAAGATAATGATGAAACCATTGGGTGGAGATACCCTTTTATAGTTTTCCTCCTCATCTTTCTTACTCTTATTTTCTAGATGGGTTGGTTGGGTTTTTCCACCCACCACACAACCACACCCACCCCTTTGTAAAATCAAGGGGGGGACTTCATCCATGAATATTACTGCTGACATTGTATTTGCGAGATGGCCGAAAATTTTCATCATGAATGAGTTATGATGAATGTTATAGTAATATCATTCCTTTATTTAATTTCCATGTTCAATTTACATTTAATTCATGTTAGTTTTACTTTTATTTATTAAATGATATCTATATCTCATTTAATTTATATGGGATCTATGAACATGGTTTTGTTCCTTGTTCACATGATACCAAATAAATAATCATGAGAATGACTACATTAGAGAATTTTTTATTCATATTTGGATCATATGTGAAAGAGAATCATATATCACACATGAGAAAATTAAAAATAAATAAATATATTGGTTGAAAAATTGAAATTTTTTGTTAGTTTTCTACAAACTTTCTTATATGATAGTTAACATGTAATCATGTGTGAGTGGACACAACATAGGTAGATACTTTGACTTTTTGAGAAAAATTCATTCTAATTCATGAAGTGGTTCGATGCTAAAATTTCATTAAAATTTTTAATCAAATTAGAGAATGAAATTTTGGATGATTTGTGTGAAATATTAGAGTACTGACTAATATCAAATAATCAAACCTGATGATATTATAATTAAATTTTGAATTAGTGATAATTGGGTTAATAAATATTCAGATATGGGAAGAAAATAATTAACATCTAATGAACTTGAATAAGAGTCATAATTATGACACTTTCATCTCCACTAGCTTCCCTAATTTAGATTAGTTTTAGTTTATTTTGATAGTTGTTCAATTTTCATAATTTTAATTTTAATTCACATGAAAAATTCATTAACATGAAAATTCATTAAAGAGGATTGTACCGGTGTCTATATAAATTCTCCATGTGGGATCGATCCTACTTCCACTACTACAGTAGTTAATTGGAATTATGAATTTATAAATTTGATGTGTTGTGGCAGTGTGTACCAATCCTATTCATTGTTTATAGTTGTAATCATATCACATGATCCACGAACCATTATGTTATCCTAACCATGGTCAATATTTTTTTATTCCCCATGTTTAGTCCATAATTTACAACTTTTATCTATTCTATAATACATCAAGTGTTATTCTAAATCCTCCAAAAAATTAATCTTGAATATAAAAAATATAAACATGGACAAAAAATTTGAGAAGGATCATTTCCATGCTCAATAGAAAACATAAAGAACTCCTTAACCCCATACTCACACTCTTTTATCATATGATTGGAATCCATCCATTTTCAATCCATATTCATCATATATCATAAAAGAATATATTTATTTAAAAAAACATAAATAAATACAAATAAGGTTTTCATATAACTGGGTTGAATGAAACAATGGTTCTAATAAAAGAATATTTTGAAATCCTCTAGACAAACTCATCACTACTACAAAACTGGCCTATAACAGCACTAAAAATATGCTTTATCAGTGTAAAAAATGATGAAAATCAAAGTTCCATTAAAAGAGATATGCCTTTATCAATGCTAATAAAAATCACTGATAAAGGATACATTTATCACTTCTTTAGTTTTAGTGATGATAAATGTCCCCTTTATCAGTTATTTTTGTTTATCGATGATAAAGTGTTCTTTTATCAATACTAAAAGAAATCACTAACAATAGAGGCCTTTATCAGTGCTATTTTATGTTGATAAAGTCCATTCCACTAATAAAAAGTTGTAGTAGACCTGTAATAGCCATATAACAACAAACTAAATCATAAAATAGATGGATTGGAGTACAAATATACAGAAAACCAGATTGAAACATAGATATAACATTGCACCATCATTTCAATTCAAAATTTACTTTATTTTTTTTACATGATGTGATATTTACAATTAATCAAAAAAATCACAACCAATATAAAAAAATCATAACTATTATAGTAGGATTTATCCAATGATCAACCTCCATAAAAAATCTTGTCCCTATAATAAAACCGATTATTATTTTAGTAACAGTAAATAAAAAATAAAAAATAAAAAATAAAAAAGATTAATTTTAATGTTATATAATCCACATTTGATAAATTATATTACTAAATTTTGTATATGTTAATTATATTATTATTTGTATTTTTAATTATATTATTAATGATTATATTGTAAATTTTATATTAATTATTAGTTGTTACTTATACTATTTATTGATAATTATATTGTGAATTATGAATTACATTTTTAATTAATAATCTATATAAATTTTATTTTTAATTACTAAATATATTAATGATATTATCAGTAATTAATTATCTCAATTACTTAAATAGTTGTTAATAATTATATCATTAAACTAAAATGATGTTTTTATATTGAAAAAATGCATTTGGAGTCATAACATCCATATCATATGTCCCATTGATGTGAGATCAATTACTACACATTTCAAATGAATTATGTACTGTTTTATTAAATTTTGAAAGAAATCTGATCTTTTTTTCTCAGTTTTGAATATGAGATACTCATTTTAAAATAAAATGACACTTTTATATTGAAAACAAAAAATTTGAGTCATATGGGACACATTCTTTGTCAGATTGATGTGCAATCAATTATTACACATCAAAAACTGATTATGGACCATTGTCTTAAATTTTGAAAACAATCTGAGCTTATTGTCTCATTTTTGGTTATGTGAAGGGTGTTTTACACTAAATGACGTTTTTATTTTGAAAACACATAGTTTGATTCATACCAGCCACATCATGTGTCAAATTGACACGTGGTCAATTCATACACATGTAAAATAAATTGTGGATTTTTGTACTAATGTTTGAAAACAACCCAAGATTGTTTGATTTTTTATAGCTATGTAACATGAGTTTTAAACAAAAATGATACTTTTATATTTAAAACATACACTTAGAGTCATATTGGGATCATCATGTGTCAGGTTAGTATGAGGTTGATTCTTACACATAAAAAATTAATTATGGATCATTTTAATAATGTTTGAAAACAATATGATCTCATTTTCTCAGTTCTGACTAGTGACATGCATTTTAAACTAAAAACACTTTTATACTGAAAACACACACTTGGATTCATAATTTCCAAATCATGCGACAAATTTATTTGAGGTCGATTCGTACATATTTCAAATGAGTTATGGATTGTTTTCCAAAATTTTCATAACAACATGATCTTTTTTTCTTAGTTTTGTCTTTGTAAAGTGAATTTTAAACTAAAATTACCCTTTTATATTGAAAAAATGCACTTTGAGTCATACCGGACCCAACATGTATCAGATTGATGTGTGGATGATTCTTATACATAAAAAATAGACTGTGTATTTTTTTCCTATTTTTTTTTAAAAAAAAATATGAGCTTGTTTTCTTAATTTTGGCTACGTGACACACATTTTACACTAAATGACACTTTAATATTGTAAACATGCAGTTTGAGTCATATCGGTCACATCATGTGTAAAATTGATATGATGTATATTCCAACACATTTTAAATGGATTATAGTTAATTTTAATAATGTTTAAAAACAATATGAGATTGTTTTATCAGTTTTGGAAATGTGACTTTCATTTTAAACTAAAATTAAACTTTTATATTGATAACATGAACTTGGAGTCATACCAATAACACCATGTGTCAGATTAATGTGTGGTCAATTACTACACATCACAAATGAATTATGGATTATTTTATAATTTTTTTAAAACAATCCAATCTCATTTTATCTTTTCTAGCTATGTAATGTGAGTTTTAAACTAAAATGTCACTTTTATATTTAAAACACACACTTTGAGTCATACCTCAACATCATGTGTTAGATTGATGTGCGGTATATTCATATGCATTTCAAATGAATTATGTATAATTTTCCTAAATTTTGAAAATAATATATG
The DNA here is from genome assembly GCA_963277665.1 of Viscum album. Classification (NCBI taxonomy): domain Eukaryota; kingdom Viridiplantae; phylum Streptophyta; class Magnoliopsida; order Santalales; family Viscaceae; genus Viscum; species Viscum album. Next base: position 1,752,803,940 of record OY728151.1, read on the forward strand.
CTTATTTTCTTGGTTTTGGATATGTGACACATGTTTTAAACTAAAATGACACTATTAAATTGAAAACACACACTTTGATTCATATTGGACCCATCATATTTTAGATTGATGTGTGGTCAATTACTAAACATCAAAAATGTATTATGTACTATTTTAATAAATTTTGAAAACATTATGAACTTTTTTCTCAGTTTGGGCTCTATGATACACATTTTACACTAAATAACACTTTTATATTGAAAACATGCACTATGAGTCATACCAGGGACATTATGTGTTAGATTAATGTTTGGTCAATTCCTATACATAAAATTTAAATTTTGGATCATTTTACTAAAGGTAGATAATAATATGAGCTCATTTGATTATTTTCTGGCTATGTGACATGTGTTTTAAACTAAAATGGAATTTTTATATTGAAAATACATAGTTTGAGTCATACCAGCCACATCTTGTGTTTTATTGACATATAGTTGATTAATAAACATATAAAATGAATTTTGGATCATTTTAATATGGTTTGAAAACATTATAATCTTTTTTTCTCAGTTTTTTCTATGTGATTCATGCTTTAAACTAAAAATACACTTTTATATTGAAAACCCACATTTTGAGTCATAAAAACCACATCATGTTTCAGATTGATGTGTGATCAATTACTACAGATCAAAAATATATTATAGATCATTTCCCAACGATTTTTAATCAATATGAGATCATTTTACTAGTTTTGAAAATGTGACATGTGTTTTAAACTAAATAACTATTTTATATTTGAAATAAGTCCTTTTAATCATACCATCCACATCGTCTTTTAGATTGATGTGAAGATGATTACTTAATGTGTAAAATGTATTATGTATAATTTACCTAATGTTGGAAAACATTGTGATCGCATTTTATCAGTTTTGGATATGTGAAATTCACTTTAATCTAAATTGACATATTTATATTAAAAACACAGACTTTGAGTTACAGTGGTCACATCATGTGTCAGATTTAAGTTTGGTTGATTTATACACATGTAAAATGAATTATGGATCATTTTATAAATGTTTTAAAATAATTCAAGCTTATTTTCTCAGTTTTGGATATATAACATGCATTTCCAACTAAAATGGAACTTTTATATTAAAAATACAAATTTTAATTCATATCGACCACATCATGTGTTAGATTGACATGAAATATATTCTTAAAAAACATAAATAAATTATGTAATATTGACTAATTTTTTTTAAACAATATGAGCTTTTTAATCAGTTTTGTCTATGTGACACATGTATTAAACTAAAATGACATTTTTATATTGAAAACATGTACTTTAAATCATACCAACCACATTTTGTGTCAAATTAACATGATGTTTATTCTTACATGTTTTAAATGTATTATAGATCATTTTTATAAAGTTTAAAAACTATCTTATCTTTTTTTATCAATTTTGGCTATGTATTGTGCATTTTAAACCAAAATGACACTTATATTGAAAATATTCACTTTGATTCATACCGGCCACATCATGTGTTTTATTGACATGTAATCAATTAATGTACATAAAAAATAAATTATAGACCATTTTCATAAATTTAAAAAAACTCCAAACTTGTTTGATCAGTTTTGGATACATGAAACATGTTTTAAACTAAAAATGACACTTTTATATTGAAAACACACACTTTGAGTCATACTGGACACATTGTTAGTCATATTGAAATATGGTATATTCCTATAAATATTAAATAAATTAGGTATAGTTTTCCATTTTTTTTAAAACAATATGATCTTTTTTATTCCTTTTGAAAAAATGAAATGTGTTTCAAACTAAATTAACATGTACAGATCAATCTAAATCTCAAAATTTTCACATTCTAACCCTAGTTCATATTCATTCACTATCAATTCATTATTTATACTTTGATCATTGGATAGGGATATGTGTGAGGCATATATCTTAGTATTTAAATTATCATTCATTATCATGTATTTGGTTAAATTAAACATGAAAGGAAAGGAATTCATCTTGATTCTCCATCATGGAGGTGGAAGTGACTAATAGGGCCCAAATTATTTTTACAAACTCATCAAAATATATAAATACATTAAATTGAAATTAAGAGGATAGGATCATGTAATTACTTATCCTATAAATTGGTAATATGTATTTAGATTTGTGGATAGAAGGATCCTTGACCCATTTCCCTCCCACCATTATCTCAGTTGTAGCCTTGAAGTCTAATCTCTCATGAGGATGCGAATCTTTAGAAATTTTACTAGATTTTATAGAATGCATAGAGGGTAACTGTTGGGAAAAAAACCCTCAAGGTAACATTGAATCATTTTTGGGTTGATTGTGTTTGTTGAAAAAACAAGTTTCCCTGGTAAGTTGTGGAGTCAAGAGAGATTGTTGACATAGTATGTTGAAAAAATCAAAAATGAAGAAATAGATGACCTGGAATTAGTACAGAAAAGTGCATACATAAGGGGACACCATTTCCTAGTGTTTTCCAAATTTTGGGGGTCCAAAATTTGGAGTTTGGAAAAGCATCATAAAAATTGGATTATCTTGAAGATCTCATAAAAATATGGTAAAGGCTCTAATTTTGTGAAGATGGGTTTCACGAGTTGTGTTTCACAAACGATCAAATAATTATGATGGTGATCTTTGCAATTATTCCAATCATCAGGAAAATATTTATTTTCCTAAAGACTATAAGAATTCCATATGAAAATATGGTAAAGCCATAAATTTTGTGAAGAATGGAGTTTGAAAAGGATGGTTCTTCAAGTTATGAAGGTTTCTAATGGTGATCTCTGCGATTTATGGTAGGAATCATGAAAGTCACGAAAGTTTTAATGGACATCTCTACGGTTACAACAAGCATCAAAAATGAGAAATTTTTATGGAGCGTTCTGAAATAGGGAGCACCACAAAGGAAATTTAGAAGCTTTGAGAAATGGTGATGACATAGCCAGAAGGTTCTGAAATCAGTGGAAACACCTATAAATAGGCATATACCCCCTTTATAAGGGTAGCAATACTTAAAAAAAATCTTAAGGCTTTGGATTTGTGAATGTGTTCATGAAGGTGGTATGTGAAGACATTATCAAAGGCTTTAAAAGAAAACCGAATGTTTTGAGATTTGTGAAATGGAATTGATTCGCGGAGGAAATTTGATTTTTGGGAAAATACAAGAGCTTTGAGAAGGCTATAAAATAAAAGTGAATGTTCTAAGTTTCATGAAAGTAAATGAGTTTAATGAATACTATTTGATATTCGCTAAGGATCGTTATGAAGATCTCTGTGAAGGAGCTTAACGAAAGAGGGATTTTCACGATGGCTGTGTGCATCATGAAAAGTATTTGAGAGGGGTTTCCCAGTAAATCTATGGTAAAGTGGTATTAATAAGTTGGATGAAAGTTTAGCTTCAACAAAGAATATATATATAGTTTGGGATGTGGGTTTTCATGCAAATGAAGGGACCTGCAATTCCATAAACTGTGAGTGGATCCCTTCCAAGAGCAGTGAGAAAAGAAAGAGGAAGACAATGATCCTTACCACTATAAGTGAGATAGGGTAAGAGACATAGGGAGTGACCCTTGGGAATGTAGTGAGAAGACCCTAAACATTGTAAAGTCAGTGAGCCTAGGCACTGAAGATCTATCATAAACCTTGTAAATAGTAGTGTGCTTTTAGTGGATTTGGTACATTGGCACATCGCTAGTGTATGCTCCTTGGACGTATCCCAATGAGGGTGAACTAAGTAAAATATTCATGTCCCATGCATGATTCAATTTATGTTCATATATTATTACAGTATAAATAGACACTACTGGATAAATACCCTATACCAACGGTTTGGAACCGTTGGTATAGGCCTCCAAACCGTTGGTATAGGCTATACCAACGGTTTGGAGAACCGTTGCCAAGTAATTTGTGAGGATAGGTCTATACCAAAGGTTTTGGGAAAACCATTGGTATAGACCTATACCAACGGTTTTGAAAACCGTTGGTATAAGTAATATGAAAATCTATACCAGCAATTACATAAACTGTTGGTATAAGTAATTCAAAAAATAATCATCCGGTTGGTTTTGATTTCAGCACCTCCCGTTTGTGATTGAATGACCTAACCACTAACCTAACTTACTTTTGTGAACATAATTTTCTAAATATATATATGTATTATCATAATTATTTTAAATTATGATTTATTTAATGTCTGCTGTAATAATATTCCATTAAAAATACATGTACGTATACCAACTATTCTCAAAACCGTTGGTATAGGTTCTTTAATTTTGGGACCTATACGAACGGTTTTGGACAAACCATTGGTATAGGTCCATATAAGTGACCTATACCAATGGTTTTGGCCAAACCGTTTGTATAGGTCCAAATTAGTGATCTATACCAACGTTTTGGACAAAACCATTGGTATAGATCATATTTCTAGTATTGAGAGAAGTGTGTTTTGTTTAATGAAAAAACAAGATCAAAAGGGGCCGTGGTTTTAATCTGTCATACCCTGATTCACCCCCCAACTCAGGGTATTCAACCTAGTGGACCTAACAATTAATATCAGAGGGAAAGGTTAATTTCAAGTGCTTCTCTCTCAAGGGTTTAAATAGAGGTTTTCAACCAAAAAGGGATTTTGATATTTGACGAGAATAATTTTTAGTTATGGAAGAATCAGATTCATCACTACTTTTGATCTTTGGGAATGGATGTATTTACAATAGCGATGCATGGTATTTTAGTTGATATTGATAGTACTACTTTATCAAAATCTAAAAGAATTGAATTGGATACTGACGCCGAAGGAATAAATGCTTTATGGGGTCCCTATAAAATACAATTTATATAAATTTTATGTCATTTATGTCATCACATGATATGTGGAATAAACTGCTAAATATTTATGAGGGTGACTCAAAATTCCGAGAAGAAAAGCTGCAAGTTCTGTGGAAAAAATATGAGGATCTAAGAATTCATCCTAAGGATTATTTTGATACATTCATTGACCAGGTAAATTTAATTGTTGAATACATGAATGGATTTGGATATGTTATTAAAGATATAAATATTTTTAAGCGTATCCTGTGGAAAATTCCACCTCGGTTCAATATGAAAGTCTCAGTTTTGTAAGATAAAGATCCGAGAGAGATAACATTACATAACTTTCATAGTACCTTTGTAGAATACAAAATGAGAAATGATGATAACTATGCTTTGGAAAAGGGAAAATTGAAAGAGGTGGCATTAAATTCCATGAAGAAGCTCACTATTGAATATGGACAGGATGATAAAGAGACTGATGAGGTGATGTCATTCCTTTTCTAAAATCATCAAAGAGGAAAAAAAGTTTAAAGGGAAACTTCCACTTGCATGCTTTTGATGTGGAAAGGTTGGAAATATTGCAGCAAGATGCTTGAAGAAGTTTTAAGAATATGATGAGGATGAAGTTGAAATTCCCATGAAGAAGCCACCAGCCTGTGTGAAAGGGAAGAAATAGTTTAAGAGGAATTTATTCAAAAATAAGAACCTTATTTCAAGAGAAGATGATACCTCAGAAGAATATAAGGTAGAAGAATTAGAGGACTATGAGAAACATGAATTTGATGCTATGGTGGAAGTTTTTGGAAATTCTATAGTAAAAGAAGACAATGAAAGTGAAGAAGGTGAAGTTGAAGGAATATTTGACCTTCAGGTTGAGCTAGAAGCTTCTATTGAAGAAATAGATGTTTAGAGAGATGAAACAAAGAAATACAACAATGTGGTTCATGATACCAAACTATATATTCTACAGTAAGAAGAAGAGAAGTCCAATCTAAATGAAGAAATTTAAAAATTGAAGTCTTCAATGAAAAAGAGTTCAGATAATGTTTCTTAGTACAAGTTCAAAATTGAGGAACCTAAAAGAGAAATAGATAGTTTGACTGAAACTGGAAAAGATCAAATCAAACATATCGAAGAACTTAAAGATCAATTCATCGGTCTATGATGAAGAGTCAAGGATCAAGAAAAAATATTGACTCTTGGTACGATATCAGTAAAGAATATAATACAAGCAATAGAGAAGATGGATTTTCAATGTAGTGGTCCAGCAGAACAGAAGAAATAGCCAAATCTGAATGATAATGCTAGAATGAGGCTTGATAAAAAACAAAAAAAAATTAATGGTTGAATTCATACCACAAGAACCCAGTCTGAGATTAAAGATATATTTGGGTATGAAGTATAATCATAATATTCATACAACCCAAGGAACAATTGGTGGTGTAGTATTTCCACATAGGAATGTTCCTCGCATCAGATTTTGTTACTGTGGAAATATTGGAAATTCACAAAATAGGTGTTCTATACAAGAGATATCAAAGGGCACAATAAAAACAATGGCATCCAAATAGAGAACGATAATCTAGAATATATTTCAAAGGTTGTTTTTTGGTGTGAATGATTTCGACACATGTCCAGATACTGTACATCAACCATGTAGAGGGATGTTCCAAAGAAGAACCAAACCAGTCGCATGAAGCAATTCAATGAACCATAAAGTGATATAAAAGTGAAAAATCATCTTGTAGTGTTATAGGATGAATCTGGTCCATCATACACTGAGGAAGATAATGATTATCAATATGTACTGAGCATGAGTTCAAAAAATGGATCAAGAATAAAAGATATGAGCAAGCAGTTGTTGTAGAGATTTCTTTTAAAGCATCGAATAGAAATAGAATATGGATCATCTATAGTGGATTCACCTCACATATGATGGTAAATAGGGATCTGGTGACTGATATTAGTTATGATAAACAAGGTATTGTAATATTTGGTAATGATGAAAGAAGTTGTTCGGTTTCACTAATTGGTGTCAGGATTGAAATTTAGTGATTCACTTATGGGATATTCATACTAATATTGTTTCTCATGCTGAGCATTACTCATGTGGGCTTAGAGTATGTGTTGAGTAAATCTTTGATCACTATCTGAATCATAAGAGGTTAATGTTAGCAGAATATGGAAGAATCTAAAGTGGTATCAAATTATGAATGAGTTTTCAACAAACCCTAAGTGGGACATTATTGGTAAAAAATACCTCAAGGTAACATTGAAGCTTTTTTGGGTCGGTTGTGTTTGTTGAAAAAGAAGGTTTCCATGGTAAGTTAAGGAGTCTAGAGAAATTGTTGACACAATATGTTGACAAAGATCCAAGATGAAGGAATGGATACCTTGTAAGTGGTATAGAAAATTTTATACATAAGGTGACACCATTACATAGTGTTTTCCAAATTTTTGGGGTCTAAAACTTGGAGTTTATCCAAGCATCATGAAAATTGAATTATCTTGAAGATCTCATCAGAAAATGGTAAAGGATTGAATTTTGAGAATATGTTCTTCACAAGTTGTGTTTCGTAAAGGATCAAATAATTATGATGGTGATCTTCATGATTATGACAATCATCATGGAAAGTCAGATTTTCTTGAAGTCCATGTGAAGGAAATATAAAATTATGGTAAATGAATGAATTTCATGAATAATGAAGTTCACGAAGGATGGTTCATGAAGGTGCGAAGGTTTCTCACGGTGATCTCTGTGATTTATGATAGGTATCCGAAATGCCACGAAGGTTTTGATGGATAGATCCATGGTTAATACAAGCATCGTGAATGAGAAATTTTCATGGAGATTCACAAAATAGGGAGCATTGTGAAGGAAATTATGAAGTTTCATGAAATATTGATAATGTGGATATAAGGTTTTGGAATCGGTGGAAACACCTATAAATAGGCCTCTACCCCCTTCATAAGGGTAGTGAGACTTAACAAAAATCTTAAGGATCTGGATTCATGGATGTGTTCATGAAGTTGGTATGTGAATACATTCATAATGCCTTGAAAATCCAACCGAATGTTATAATATTTGAAAAATAGAATTTATTTGAAAAATAAAAGTGATTTTTTGGAAAAGGAATGAGCTTTGTGAAGGCTATAAAATCCAACCAAATGTTCTGAGTTTCATGAAGACTATTTGATCTTTGTGAAAAGAGCTTCGTGAAGATCTCCATGAAGGAGGTTCGTGAAAGATGGATTTTAATGAAGGCAGTGTGTATTGTAGAATTTATTTGATTGGGGTTTCCCAGTAAATCTATGGTAAAGTGGTATTCATCAGTTGGATGAAAGTTGAACTTCAAGAGAGAATCTATCTATATTTAAGAATATAGGTTTTCATGAAAATGAAGAGACCTACAATTCTGTAATTTGTGAGTGGATCCCTTACAAGAGTAGTGACCCAAGGAAGAGGAAGATGGTGATCCTTCACACCTGTAGTGATCCAGAGTAAGAGACATAGAGAGTGACCATTGGGAATGTAGTGAGAATACCCTAAACATTGTAAAGGTGGTGAGCTTGGGTATAGAAGATCTAGCTCAGACCTTGTAAACAACAATTCACTTTTCTTGGATTTGGAACATCAGCACATCATCGGTGAATTATCATTGAACTTATCCAAGTGAGTTTGAACCAAGTAAAATATCCATGTCCCATTCATGATTCAATTTCAATTCATATATTGCTACGGGAGAAAGAGAGAAGTGTGTTTTGTTTAATGAAAAAACAAGATCAAAAGGGGTATTAGTTTTAATCTGTCATACCCTGATTCACCCCCCCTTGAAGTATTAAATCTAGTGGACCTAACAGTAACCCTCCATGATACACATCCTTGAGAAAAATCTCAAATATTTATTTCTTTGTAGTTTTATCACAAAATCATTTGTAGTTTCTACCAACTCATCATTACCCTTAAAGGAAGGAAATTAGTGAATAGTTGAATTTTATTTTAGGAAAAATATTATCTAATGCATTATGATACTAATCCTTTACATCCCAAATGTATCTATAATTTCATGATTTGTATTAGATCATCGACATAATAGGTAATCACATCAACCAGATGGTAGTAAACATTCTGACACTATACACTCTTCCCCCTCATCTCTAAACAAAGTTTCTTATTCTTTTGAGTACATAGATGGTTGGTAGTCCTGGTAGTAAAGAGAAAATATAGACAATAAAATTATTAAAACATATTTTAAATAAAATTGTAATTACCTTTGGAAATTACATGTTAGGGGATGCTAGTTTGATGATAGTATATAATATCCATAATAAATTTTAAAATGTTATATCCATAATCATTGTTGTTATTTTGTTTTGGATAATACATAAATATTAAACAAAAAGTAAAAAAAATATGTTTTTATAGTTAAATATTACTATATGTACCATAATTTTCTTCCATTTGAATAAATACATAGGCTTTTTGTGTTAAATCATCAACCTCATACCAGGATTTAGCTGATATTTATATACTGACCTATCATTAAAAAATTCTTGTTAAAACACAAACTAAAATGTATAATTTGAATTTTATCTCTAAAATATTGATTTTAGTGCATTAAAAATTCACAATGGATATCACGTGTGGTCAATTTGTGGTAAATACATTCTTTGGATCCAAAAAATAATAATTTTTGGTATCTAAATTGATTGAAATTAGCATCCAATGCTTCTTAAAAGTAACCCAAAGGACCGTCTTGTCTTAAGGCTTCCAACGCGACAGACGGCGATTCAATCGGACGCTCGGTCTGTAAGATATAGGCAAAAAGGTAAATAGGGATCGGTTGGATTTGAGTCCAATCCAACCCAACCGTACATAAACTTCTGCCAAAACACAAGTGAAGTATCTCAAAAGGACTATCTCGTCACAAGGGTCCTCGCGCCACAGACGTCGTATTAATCAGACGCCCGGTTTGCGAGTTACGCCGGTTTTAGTGAAACAGGGTCGGTCGGGCCCGGGTCAGGTAGGGGTCCGGCCCGGCCAACCCATTGAGCTCGCGGGTCTGGCCCACCTGGAGAACCCGGCCTGCATGGTGCGGGCTGGTTGAGCTGGACCGGATGTGAGTCGTTTGCTTCTCTCAGCTGGCGGCGCCAGCAGGGCGTCGCCCCGTCTCCCGAAACAGCTGGCACGAGCCAGTCATTGTGCGCCAGCCGAACGGGCCGCACTTCTCCACACAGTGCGTCGGTGTCGTCTGCTCCACCCATCGCGGCACCTGCAAGCGCCGCCTTCTCCACGCGGCCAGCACAGGTCGGCCGGCGCCACCGCGTCGGTGGTGTTGCACCAACGGCTCCTTCCACAGGCCACCGGAGATGCTCCAGTGGTCCATTTTCCTTCATATCTACACCTACGGGCCTCTCGGGTCGCCGCCTTCACTGCGAGCTCCATGGATTTGTCTTTCCGCCTCGTTGCTCAATCGCTCGCAAAAAACGCACAATATCCAAGAGCGGTGGAGGGTCTGGGCCTTGTTCGGATTGGCCCACACCCTCTGTGTTAGCATTTTATTATGGGGGTGATAACAATCATCATATAGAATAAGGAAATCCCCAAATCAAGACCCTACAACAACAACCCGCAAGAACGAATGAGTCGCGGATCAACCCGTTTGTCAGTTATTTCGAATTCGTTGTATTTTTCAAGAAAGGAATAAGAGGAATCATTGAACACTTAGAACAATTAAATCCCCTACCTGGATTCAGTGGAATACATTGTGGACGAAGGAGGGAATTCCGCGTTCGTTATCGTTCGATGTTTGTCGTCGCTCGTCGATCTTCGGGTCGGTTCTTCCAACGATCGCCGTTCGTTCTTCGTTCTTCATTGAAGGGCGATGTCGCCGACACTTCGTCAGAGGTTTCCCGCGATTGCCAATTCGTTCGTCAACAAATTGATTAATAAAAAGAAACAATTTCCACATTGTGTTCGTTAATACGGTTTATTAATGAACCATTAATTGAACAAGTGTTGCGGTTTCACAACAAAAGAAACAAGTCATTAAATGACCTTCATTTAATGCTCATCGTTACGTTGCGATTTCGCCAACCGTTGCTCAACGGTTGAAGAAAGAATAAAATAACTCATTTGGTTATTTTATTATTTTTTTCCAAAAAGTCCAAAATTTAACTTTTTCGTCCAACCTTTGCCGGCTGAAGTTAAGCTTCACCTAAGCGAATCTTGGCACTGCAAATTCAACGGTGCCCTCAGATTTTCAATCCGAGCACTGGTTCAAAAGATAGAAAAACTCACTCACATGTTTACTGAACGTACCTTAAAAAAGTTTAAAACACTATTCTGAGCTGTCCGGAGCTCGGAATCACATGCCGTCGAATTTCAAAGTCTCGTAATAATTCTATATAATTTAAAAAAAAAATCTACAGAATTTCCAGATCTTTACAGGCAAATTCTCTTACGGGTGTTCTTGCTAACAAGCGAGTGACCACGAATGATCTTATCCAATTTGATGTGTTACCTGTTGATTTAAATTACCTATGTGAAAGGGATCATTATAAAACTCACACTTTCAGACTTATGTAACTATTCTCATTCTAATAGAGTTCACTGGCTTGTTTGAAAAAAAATTATTAATTTCAAAAAATATTATTCTTTATATCATTTAAATAAATAGCTAATTTGAATGACTTTAAAAAATAATAATAATTTTTTTATCTTATTATAAAAAAGTATGTTTTTAAAATCCTTTAAAATTTCTTCTATTATACATTTATTTTCCTTGAACTCCAAAAAAAATTATAATTTTTTTAATGACTTCGAATAAAATTAATATTTTATGCCATTCAATAAAAATAATGGCTTAAAAAGTAATTTTTTTTTGCTTTAAAAATTATTTTTTATTATTATAACATTCAAAAAAATAATATTTTTATTCCTTTTGAAGAAAATTAATTTTTATGAATTTTAAAAAAGGTTAAAAAAATTTACCTTCAAAAATAATAAAGAATTTTTTATTTGATTAAAAAAATAATTGTTTATCCCTTTTAGAAAAAATTATGTTTTACGTGCCTTATTTTTTTTATGTTTCAAATAAACATAATAAATAATATGTACGCCATTCAAAAAACTATTCATTTCATTAAATAATAGAAAAAAAGTGGGACTATTAAAAAAAGGGTCTTTCAGAAAAAATAATATTTTATGTATTTAAAAGGTTATTATTTTTAGCATTTCATTACAAAAAAATATATATTGTCAATTATTTATTCCATAGGAAAAAATAATATTTTTTTTATTCATCAAAATAATAAATAATTTTTTATCTTTTAAAAATTATTGATTCTAAAAATATAATAGAATATTTTATTCATTTCAAGAAACGTTATTATTTTTATTCATTAACAATAATAAATATAACTTTAAAAAAATTCTAATAAAATTACCTTTTAGAAAATAGTATTTTTTTACCATGAAGTAATTTTTAATTTTTAATTTTATTTTTAAAGAATTATATTATTATTATTCCTTAAGAAAAATTATTATTGTTATATATTTTATATCTTTAAAAATATATATATTTTTTTAAATACTACGAAATTTTACATGCCTATTAAAATTATTAATGTTATTATTTTTATTCTTTTTAAAAATATTATAATTATTTTCATTTCTGAAAAATTGTAATTTTATATATCATTAAAATAATATATATTAGTTTCATTCTTTATGAGTTAAAAAATAATGTTTTAATGTTTTTATTAAAAATAATAAATTATGTTTATACATTTTAAAATTAAAAAAATAATTTAGGCCCCTAAAAAATACTTTAATAAATTATAATAACAATAGTTTTAATTTTCTATAAAGACCGTTCTTTATTTTAATAAATTAAATGTTTTAAAAAAATAATTTTTATGCATTTTAAATATAATTGGAATTTTTTTATATTTTTAAATTGTAATTATACATCAAATAGAATATTTATTATTATTCTTTAAAAATTAATGTTTATTTCCATTGAAAAAAAAATTAATGAAAAAATTAATGTAAAATTATACCTTAAAATAAATTCAAAATATTCCTTCAAAAATTTGGAGCCTTTAAAAATAAATAATAATTATTTATATCATTAAAACCATTTATTGTTTGAAAATAAATTAAAAAATTATTCCTAAAAAGTAATTTTCTATGCCTATAAAAAATAAAATTTCTTTTATTCATTTCAAAAAAATTACTTAGATAATAAAAATAAACTTTTTATTCCATTTAAAAACCAACGATTCTTTTCTTATGCATTTAAAAATAAATAAAAAACTTGTCTTAAAATAATTTTTCTTTATAAAAGTAATAACCATAAATCTTTATTAAATTTTAAAAATGATCATATTTTTATGATTTTCCAAAAACCAAAATTTAATTTTATATTTTTTAAATGAAAAATAATATAATTTTTTTTAGTCCATATAAAAAGAAAATATTTGTTTATATCTTTTAAAAAATCATTCCAATCAAAGAAAACCTATTTATTCTTTTCAAAAATAGTGTCTTTTATTTCATTAAAATAAAACAATATATTGTTTTTATATATTTTTTAAAAACACTTTCTTACTTTATCTCGAACAACATAAGTAATGTTTTTCTTTTGCATTTCAAAATAAATAATATATTTTTTATATTATTTAAAAAATAATAATTCTTATTACTTTAAAAAAATATTATTGATAACTTTATAAAAAAATTATTAATAGCGTTGAAAAAAATAATTAATATTTTTATCCCTTGAAGAAATTTCAATTATTGTCAAAATAATAAATTTTTATCTGTCTTGAAAAAAATCAAATATTTCATTAATTATTTTAAAATTTAATGTTAAAATAATTACTTATTATATATATGAAAAGGTAATATTTTTAAATTACTTTCAAATAAATAATTTCACTAATAAAACATTTTTTGTTTTTTTCAACAAAAAATCAATTCTTGAAGGATTCAACTGCCAAAAGAATCATCAAGAAAGGTTTGACAACTCATATAGAGGCAAATCTAGATGTTATTTCAGAGATGTTGGTCGGATGTAAGAATTCAATTTTTGCTAACTTGTTCTCCCGGGAAAAGCCTTGGAGGCATGAGGATTGGTTTTATTGGGCATCCTCCATTTGGGGATTCTAAGATTAGAATTTGAACGTGGTTTTTTCCATTATCTATTTCCTTCGAAGGATCTTTTACGACAGGCATGGGGTTTTGGTTCTCTGTACCTGAAACCGAGTTCGTTTTGAGCTCATGAATGGTCCCCTAACCTTGATTTGTTCAATAACAAGAACTCTTTTGTGCAGGTTTGGATTAGAATCCATAGGCTCCATTGGGTTCTCTAGCATCTAAAAATTCATTACGATATCACCGCCTTAGTGGGTGTTCCAATTCATCTGGATAAGGAAACTAAATTGGAATGGATTTTGGTAGGAATTGATCTTAGTGATACTCTTATCTATAAGGTAATTCACTCTACACATAATGATAATCTCAATCTTTATTGTTTTTTGAAAGGAAAAGATATATTACTGATCAAGAAAACCAGGATTACAAAGCCAATCAGGGAGCGAGTTCACCCAACAATGATCACCCCAACATTTCCCAAAATGGGCCAAACGATGGGCTTTTGAGTTCCTATCTCTTTTAATAAAAGAAAATTTGTATACATAGAATCCATCGATCAGGGACCAGATCTTCCTCAAGATGATGCCATAAGGTTGAGAATCTTCATCTTTTGTTGAGAGAGCGTTCACCACTTCGAGGCAATCGGATTCCACCAGAATCTTGGGCCATAATTTTGAACGGGAAAAAAGAATCTCATGGAGTATGACTGAGGCCTCTACCACCACAGGGCGCCATGAGTTAGGCACCGCCCTACACTGAGCTTCCACAATCTGGCCAAAACTGTTATGAGCAATGAGCCCAATACCGACCCTTGAATTAGCAGAGACAGCAGCATCTGTATTAATCTTGAAGAAACCCTTAGGGGGGGACCAAAAAGGAACCCCACTTGTCGAGCGTGGCCCAAAGAATGCACCGCATCACTTTTCTTCCAATCATTCATCCACTCCAAATCTATATCCACCCATAGGTGATCAGGGGTCACCTTCATTTGAAAAATGCATTCATTCCGTCGAGTCCAAACCAACCAAGCAATTGTGCATATCATCCCTACCACTCTCGGTTCCAGAGAAGACACTCATTTAGAAAGGTTTGGGACCAACCCAATTGAAAGATCAAAGAAAATACCAAAATCCGGCCTCCAAACCTTCCACACCCCTTCCACCCCCTTACAGGAAAGAATTGCATGTAACGGGGATTCCGCGTCATGGAGGCACAAAGGACAAGTTTCGTCCTCCGCCAAATGTCGCTGCACCAGGAAGTCACGGGTTGGAAGAACCCCAGCACAGACATGCCACCAAAAAAAGTTCACCTCAGGGGGATCGGTGAGGGACCAGAGGCACTTCCACCGATTATCGGTAAAAACCTGGGCCAAACCTTGAACCCTCATTTTGTAACCCGAACGAACAGAATATCTCCCATGAGGTTCCCCAGTCCAGCAAATTTGGTCAATACCAATTCCTAGTGTGAGAGGGATACTCAGGATGAGCTGACGATCCACCTCGTTAAACCATCAACAAAGCTTCTCCTGATCTCACTCCTCAAGCGATTCATCAAGCAGATCACGTACCCTTGCATCTTCGAATCCGGGAACAACCGATGAGGAAACCTTATGATTGACGTCATCTGCCAGCCATGGATCATTCCAAATTTTAATATTATTCCGATCAGAAATTCTCCACAAGCCGCCCAAATCAATGAGATATTTTGCTCCCCAAATGCTCCTCCACATAAAACTTGGTCGTGGCCCCAGTTGGGCATGCAAGAAATCAGAGTGAGGTAAGTACTTAGCTCGCATCACCTTTGAGAATAGGGTATTTGAGTGAGAAAGAAGGCATCATCCTTGCTTCACCAAAAGATCCTCGTTAAAACATTTAAACCATTTGAGATTTTGGAAGCCGAGGCCGCTACGGAATTTTGAAACACACAGCTTCTCCCAAGACATCCAATGGGAGTTATGTTTCCCCTCATGGGAGCCCCACCAAAAAATGGTCAACTGGGAGTGGATTTGATCAATGAGAGCTTCTGGGAATTTAAACGACGACATAGTATAATAAGGGATTGCTTGGGCCACTGACTTCACGAGTACTTCCTTTCCTGCCTTGGAAATCTTCCTACTAGACCAAAGACAAATCAGATTATCCACCCTATCCACAATCGCGCTGAAAACTTGTTTCTTTGACCTACCCACTAGGGTCGGGAGGCCAAGGTACTTAGGATTCTTATCAACCAGTGGAAACCCATACATTCACCGCAACTCCTCTCTCTTATCTTGTGGGATGCCTTTACTAAAATATAACTCTGATTTCGAAGCATTAAGACGTTTCCCAGAGGCATTTTCATACAGATTGATGATATTCAGCACTGCACTACATTCTTGTGGGGTAGCACACGCGAAAAGGAGGCTATCATCTACAAAGAAGAGATGAGAGATAGGGGCCATTTCTACATACCGTAGCACCATAGATAACTCCTTGATCTTCCGTCTTCAGGATGAGATGAGAAAAGACATCTGCCACCAGAATGAAGAGGTAAGGTGACAGGGGGTCCCCTTGTCTCAAACCTCTTGATGGTTTAAAGCTCGCTTAAGGAACCCCATTAATATTGATTCTGTAGGAGACATACATAACACAATTCATGAAATTAGAGATCCATTTCGTCCCAAAGCCCAACCTGGATAGAACAAGTTCGAGAAAAAGTCATTCAACTCTATTATAAGCTTACATCATATCAAGTTTCATTGCCATGGTGTCACGCTTGGATGTGAAGCGAGTTTTCAAAGAGTGGAATAATTCAAATGCAATGGCATCATTGTTAGTAATGGATCTCTTTGGAACGAAAGCACTTTGGTTATCTGAGACAAGCAGTGGGAGAAAATCCCTAAGTCTGGCCACCATGATTTTAGAGAAAAAAATTTAAATCACATTACACAGGCCGATTGGCCGAAACTCCAAGATTTTCTGAGGGCACTGGGAATTGGGGATAAGAGTAATAAGAGTTTCATTCAGGGATTCAAGAGAGGCTCTTCCAGCCCACACCTCCTTCATTAGGGCCACCACATCGGGCCCCACAATATGCCAAAAGCGTTTAAAGAACAGAGCATGAAACCCATTAGGCCCCAGTGCCTTAGTAGAGTGAATAAGATACAGGGCCCCAAGCACTTCCTCATCAGACAACTCTCTTTCCAGGTACCGATTCATGTCTTCTGTAACCAACTTTGGGATGCATCCAATCAGGCATGGGGGAGTGCTAATACTCTATGTTGAATAGAGGTTGCTGAAAAAGTTCAGGATAATGGAATGAATGTCATTTATGTCATGCGAAACTCTTCCAGTGGGGTCCTCCAGATGAGCAATATGATTCTTCCTTCTCCTCACAGACGCACGTTGGTCAAAAAATTTGGTGTTCAGATCACCATCTTTGATATGGGACTCCCGTGCCCGAAGGTACCAAAAACTCTCTTTCTCCCTCAGAGCTGCATTAAGTTTCTTTTCTGCCACGGAGATGTTTCTAAGGACATAGTATCAACAAGGATAAGAGTGGAGTCGCTTTAATTGATTCTCCGCCTCCTTAATACGACGGTCAAAGTTACCAAACCTAGCCGAGATCCACTTCTGAAGGCAAGACGCAACAGTGCGGAAGTTGGACATGATGCACCGATTTGATCCCTCTCAAGTCACTTGAACCAACTTTTCACAATCACTATCTTGGAGCCACATACTTTCAAAGCTAAAGGTTCGCTCAGGTCCCCTCTGTTTCCCTTATGAGACTGTTGACAAAATGATTGGGCAGTGGTCAGAGGAGATGGGGGGCAAGTTGATGATAGAGAAGGCATGGAAAAGAGAGGTTCACTCATTATTCCCAAAAAATCTGTCTAACCTTTCCACCAGGTGGTTCTCCATTGAACTACCCCGATGTCAGGTAAACGGCGAGCCAGAATACCCAAGGTCATGAAGAGAGTTCGACACAAGAGACATCCTAAAATCGTTAATCGCAGCACCACTCCTCACACGTCCCCCTTCTTTTTCATGGGGTGACAGAACCTCGTTAAAATCCCCCCCCCCATCAGAAGAGGGTCTGGGAGGGAGTCTCGCAGCCGCTTCAAAAAGGCCAATGATCTGCGTTTATCCTGCCCACCCGGCCACCCGTAGAACCCAACAAACGACCAAGGAGGAGCTCCTGGGCCAACAACTGTCATAGCAATGTGATTACTTGAGTAATTGGAGATCTTGACCTCAAGGTCCTCCTTCCATAAGAGGAAAAGTCCACCTGAGTGTCACTGTCTTCCAATGGGAAAGACGTTTTTGAACCCAATCTTTCAGCCCATAAGGCTCGCATCCTTGTTATCCAAGATAGAATACAAAAACTATGTCGGGGAGAAATTTGGAACTCCAGTGATGAAGAACGCAAACCGTTCGGGGATTTCCAAGCCCCCGACAGTTCCATCATAAGATTTTCATTGCCCTAGGTGGGGCTGGGAAACTCCCGCCGCCGCCTCTAAAACTTCAACTACCCGACCGTCGTCTGCCACTTTCCACCTCTTTGGTAGGCTCTCAGTCATCTGAGATTCCTCCAAGCGTCGTTTATGGTCCCTGGGCTGTGAACTGGGGGGATCCATACCCCTATCCCCGCTAATTATTCTTTTCCAGGACCGATGTTGTAAAGTACCTGTCAATGTGATCACAGTCATGTCATCTACAGCCTGAGGGGTAGCACTGGGTGTAACATCATCTGAACTGGACACCGGATCTGGTGGGTCGTTACATAGCCGTTGTACCCCTGAGCCTGGATCTGGTGGTTCCTTGTAGTTTGGTTGCAGCCTAGCAGATGGGGGGGAAATGTCCTGCAAAATAGATGTGGTCTGGCTTGGGGGCAGTCGGCCCCTGCCCCTGACTCATGTGTTGTTCCCTCAGCTCGACCGGGATCCGTGGCCAGCCCAGGTTCCTTCCTTCCGCCCATTGATCCACCTGACTGTCAGCAGCAATATTTGGCAGCCCAAGCATGATTATATTAGTATGAATTGGTTCATCCCGCTTAATAAGAGCCTTCTCTTGTTTGTCACGGTCCTGTTGTTTTTCAACTTTGGAAATAAAAGTTGTCCTAGAGGTTTTTGCACGGAGCCAGGGACCGTATTGCAAAATAACATTGACATGTCCATCCTCCTTCTTCGACTCATGCATTTTCTAAGTGTCTGAGGCACCCATAAAAGAAACAGAAAATATGCAGCTTTTCAAACTCAAAAGAAATCCAGACGTCAGAGTCCTCAATTGTCAAAAACATTCCCCTCATAAGAGGATGTGCAACATCCATCGAAGCTCTGATTCACACAAAAGGTCCCCAGTGAATTGGATCAGACCGGTCTCATTCCAGAAATGAACCAATGTGTCCTCCAATATCACACATAACACGTTCAGTTCTACCATGAAAGGGGATTCCTCTAATTCGAATCTAGAAAGGTGAGCAAGACAGATTAACTGACTGAAAATTTTCTTCGCCTTTAAGGTCCTCCATGAGAATGATTTTGTTGTCAAAGGACCATGGTCGACCTTTGAGGACTTTTAATTATCTCCTTAATTAAAGAATTCAAAGACTAGGAGTCTCGCATCAACTTCTCTTATAGCAACGCCGTCCTCCAATCGCCAGATATTTTGCAGAGTATTTTTCAGCGCTCCCTGATTGAAGGACCTTTTAGCTAGAAATTTTCCAACAATAAGCAAGGACAGTCGCTATGAGAGAAACACATCTTCACTCTTCCATGTAGCAATTATCGATTTTTCTTTATTAGTTAAGGAGAGGTTCCTCCAGCGATTCATTAGGTCCGGCTCCATTAAACTGAAAATGAGAACTTCCCTCGTCACCACAAACCCCTTCGTCCCCAGGCTGCGTAGTCACACTTCTCCACAGGCTCCCCTCAAGCGTCGTCGCACTTTGATCTGTCGCACGCCTGTACCTTCACGAACAAGCGACTTCGTGGACCCGCGCCATAACGCGAACCACCTTCGGGTCGCAAACCAACACCTTCGGTGAACCAACTCCAAGTCGCGAACCAACTTAACACACACCGTGCTCCCGCCCGAAACTCCTCACAAGCCTTCAAATCCCACTCCCACCGTGGATCAAACCCACCGCAGTCCAGGAAAAGGGGGCGCCATAGTAAAAAGGCTCCAGTTGTTTGCAGCCCACACCCATCCGCGAACCACGCCCGCAGCTGCCGCGCACCGCAGCCTCCACTCACCCTGTGCGGTTCTTCCTTCGCGATCACACCCTGCGCAACCCTTCCTTCACGCTCACACCTTGCGCGGCCCTTCCATCACGATCCCACCCTGTGCGATCACAAACTTGTCGCGGACAAAATTCACCTGCGCGAACCAAGAGAGACCCCCAAGCGCGAATCGAAATAAGCTCCCCATGAAAACAGAAAACCCTGAGCAAACAAATCTCCCCCCGTGCAAATAACACTCCACTGCGCAAACCAAAAATTCTTTCATGAGCAACACACCCTTGCGCGACCAAAACTCCTCATTCACGAACACAACTCCCCAGCCCAAACCGAAAACTCCTTCGCGAACACACCCTTCACGAAAACTCCTTCGCGGATCCGCCCTTCGCAAACCTGCCCTTCACGATACGTCCCTTCGCGAACCCGCCCTTCGTGAACACTCCCTGCAATAAAACCCTGGATGAAGGGTCGTAGCGCCCATAGGAAACCGGCAACACTACTCAAACATGAGGGTTCGTAAACGACGAAGAACCAGCACCAAAGAACCCCCAACAAAGCCCAGATTTACAACACAAGGAGACCGAAACCAAAGAAACCGCAGTGCCAGAGGGGGAACCGGACGCCGGAACACAGGGAAGGAAAAAACTGGAAGAGCCGACGCAGTCGGAAACCCACAGCCAGTGATGATATGCGGAATCATCACCTGGTGTAGATCTGGTAATCCGTGCCTCCGCTACTGCCAGAACACCGCGAACCCCAAAACCCTACAGCGCTCTAGGGAGAGAAACTCTCCAGTGAGAGAGACTTTAATCTCAATCTTTATTGAATATGAGAAACTACCATTATTTTGTGTGGAGTGCAAGTATGTTGGTCATTTAAAGAGTTCTTATGGTAGGGTCTTGTTTTGTGGTAATTGTAGTTTGAGAGGTCATTTTGATAGAGATTGTCATAGGAAGATGTCTGTGTGGAGGGATACTATTATTAGTCCCAATGATACTAAATTTTGACCTTTGGATGGTTTTGGTTTTGGTTTTGGTTAAGGGAAAGTTAATGGTTTATATTGTAAGGAGATTGGCAAGGAGTTGAGGTCAAAAGGCGTTGGGGATATTGTTACTGGAATTTTGACTTTTGGGAACCTGAGGTTGAATAATGGAAGTCTGGACTTGGTTTCTTGGAAGGGGAAAGAGATCATGAGGGAGAAGTAGATGCTCGTTGATATGGGAGATGAATAGGATTCTAAAGCTAGGAATCTTTCTCTATATCCTGGATATTTTTTTTAAAGCAATCTGGTTAGGGATAGGCAGTCTTGCCTAGGGATGGTTCTCCAGTAGGTTCTATAAGGGTCTTGGAAGTGAAATGTCAGTGTTCAGGAGATGTTAGGATAGCGAGCCTGGGAGCTGATGCAGGCATGAATGTGCTTTCTGTGTGTCTGGATGGATATGTTAATAATAATCCCAATCTGGTTGTGTGCCGAACTCAGAAGCAAGGAGCTGCTATAAAGGAGGGGATAGTGATCATTGATGTCATTGGTCTCTGGTCTGCTGCTTCTGGAGTGCAAGAGCAGAATACAGGATCTGATTTTTCTCCTCGTATTTTTAGCTTGATGGGTCTACGGCGGGATCTCAGGTCCTTAGAGGACCGCTGGACAATCAGGGGAAAATTTAAGATCTAGTGTCTGGGCTTGGAGGCTCCTCCCTGATGTTGAAAGGTTCTCATCATTAGGGGCCGACATCTTCTCAGGATCAAACTAAAATGGGTTAGGTTGGTTCCTCTATGCAAGTTTAATTCATCAATGTCCAGCCTATTGGGATAAGCTTCATTGTTGTCCTCTGCACTGATATAAAACCTTGGCATGGAGCTAAGCTGAGCCTAGGTCATAATGGAATGGTTAAGACCGAGGCTCAGTCTTTCTCTTTACAAGATGGTAGTTTGCAGCAGGTTCATGAGCTAAAGGAGACTAATTTTCACCGAGCTATTTAAGATCCAAGGAACTATTCAGGAGTCACTAGTAAGTGGGAAGATATTTCAGACCAGGATGAGGATGATATGGTTCAGAGAAGAAAAACTTCTTACAGGGATGCAGCTGCTAAAGAAAGGAAAGAAGATGTTGAGGGCTTCACAGCTACTAATATGAAAAACCATAGACCCAGAAGGACTCCTCCAAGTTAAAACCTATTATGAGCATCAGATCCACCCCTATAGTTAAAGAGAGAATGGTCCAAACTAATATGTGTAGGTTCCGGGCGCAGCGGAAGCGCGTTGGTGGGTTTGCCCAACTTTAATTTTAGTGTTAAACAACGTTCAATCCGAGATCCGTCACGATATAAAACACCGGATCTTCGGAATGGAACGAAGAACGAAAAAGAAAAGAAGAGTCTCAGAACCATTGAGATAGGATCATCATATGTTTATTATAATTAATTTAATTAATTCACAAGAATTACCTCGGTGGAATTCTTTCTTCGTTGATGTCTCCGGTCATGATCCTGGGATCTGTCATTGCGTCGTAGAATCCAAGTGTAGGATTCCTCTAGCGGTGATCCGCACGTGCTCCATGTATCTTTGGACGTCGCTGAAGGGATCTCCGGGTGCTAGTGCGGAAGAACCTTCGCTTGCGATGTCCGCCTTTGACCGCCTTGATCCGGTGGAAGATCTTGCTCTCGTAACTTGAGGGCGTTCTTAGTGGAAAGGGAATTCTCTCTTGGCTTGAGAGTATTTCCAAATCTGTTGTGCACAACAATGGCTCTTATGGAAAAAGTGTTGGAGTTGTGAGGATATTTATAATCGGGTTTGAGGTTAATAGAGTTATGACAATAAATAAACGTGTTACGCGTTTTATTTATTTCATTAACTCTTATTGAAACCCCCATGTAGAATTATTAATTCCTTGACATGCACCCACGCTGATTATAATTAATATCATTTAATAAAATGATATTATATCCTCAAAATCCCGACTGGAAAACTACACGGCGTGTAATAGATAATACACAGCGTGTACTTGTTTTCCATAAAACTACACGGCGTGTATATTTAATATACACGACGTGTACTTTTATTTTCCATTTTTCTCCACCACATTTATTAGACCTTGAGTAATGGATAGTTATTTCTTAAATAAACGTAACTGCATTACTCACTAATAAATATATTATTTCACCCACAATATATTCTCTCGAATAACTAGTGTCGAAATAAATGCGATCAGGAATCCTTAAATAATTATTAAACCATAGTCGGGAATAATATTTATTTAACTTGTTAAATTAATATTTAACTGAGATACATGGACACACTTAGTGTGTGACCCTCTAGGCCTCTTTCTCAGTGGCATTAGGCGGAGCCTGCCTAAAGTCCAAAGTTAGTGTCTAGCAACACGCCAAGGCACCCATAGAGAAAGAAGTTAACGCCGCAATGACGTGTCACCTCCTACGAATGTTTACCGTATAATATAATCCATTTGTCTCGATATCTCTAATCAAGCGGGTTGCATTCTAGTGCCATCAACCCATGTGCTCCATTATTCTTTCTTTGACTTCCCAGAATTGAACTCACTCATACCTTACCATGTTCATTGATTTATTTAGGCTATATCAATTCCATCAAAGGGCATGAGATATCTACTTCCGTTATGAAACAGAAGGGACAAATCCTTTCTCACATTATCTATTAATGCAGTATTACTCGTGACGCACCCAACGTATCCTACTTTGCTGCGAATAGTGTGTCGTCACAGTTTTCGTCAATATATCTAAGTGCGCGAGTTGTAATACCCATTAATAATAATCTTAAAGTCTAAGGACCAATACACATGTCCGCAGATAGGAATATCCAATGACACTATGAAATGTGGATTTCCTAATGGCGGGTCTCGTTCTCATAATATCCTCCTGGATATTACCAAGGGAGCACACCATGAGAAGGTGCCTCAAAGTTTTATGAGTCTTCACCCCTAATGACCTGTATTATTTGTGTCCCTCAAATAACATCATCCGGCCATAGAACATATATTCAAGAACAGTGTTATGGCACTTTCGGGTTCTCATCATAGCAGGGATCCGCTATAACCCTTTAATGCAACAGCTATCCTTAGGACATTATCACATGCATTGTCACGCAGAATAACAAACAAGATGTGATAAGGATTTTATTAATGAATAAAGTACAAAGTAGTTGATTCTAGGCCACCAAATCCAACAGACTCCCACTTGGACTAGATATAACTGCTAACAACCTTTAACCTGCTAGCACTCACATGATATTCATGCTTCTGCTGAGATAGGCCTTTAGTCATGGTGTCCGCCACATTCTCTTCTTTGGAAACTCTGCTCACAGCAACTTCACCCCTCTGATAGAAATCCCTCAAGAGGTGATACTTTTGGAGTATGTGCTTTGTCTGTTGATGTGACCTAGGTTCTTTTTCAAGAGTCACCGCTGTAGTATTATCACAATATAATGTAATGGGATCTTTACTGCTAGGCACCACATCAAGCTCCTGGAAAAAGTTTCGAATCCAGACGGCTTCCTTGGCTGCATCAGAAGCCGCTATATATTCGGACTCCGTTGTAGAATCGGCGACAACTGGCTGCTTAGAACTCTTCCAGCTCACAGCTCCTCCATTGAGATAGAAAACATATCCAAATTGCGACTTTAGATCATTCTAATCTGTCTGAAAACCAGCATCAGCATACCCTCTGATGACAAGCTCCTCGTCTCCTCCATACACCAGGAACATATCCTTAGTTCTTCTAAGATACTTAAGGATAGTCTTAAAAACATTCTAATGTTGTTCCCCTAGATATGCTTGATATCTACCTACCATGCTCAGTGCATAGGCAACATCAAGTCTGGTACATAACATGGCATACATGATGGATCCTATAGCCGAGGCGTATGGGATCTTGCTCATCCTATCTTTCTCTTGTTGTTTCTGAGGACACATTTTCTTAGAAAGATGTAAGCCATGTGACACTGGAACCAATCCTCTCTTGGATTGTTCCATACTAAATCTCTTTAGTATCTGGTCAATGTATGTACCCTGACTTAGTCCAAGCAGCCTCTTGGATCTATCAAGAATGATCTTGATCCCTAGAATGTAGGCTGTCTCACCTAAATCTTTCATGGATAAGCACTTGTTCAACCAGTATTTAACTGACTGTAAGGCTGTTACGTCGTTTCCAATAAGCAATATGTCATCAACATATACCACTAGGATGACGACCGCATTCCCATTAAACTGCTTATAAACACATGGCTCACATTCGTTCTTAATGAAACCAAATTCCTTTATGGATTCATCAAATTGAATGTTCCATGACCTGAATGCTTGCTTCAATCCATAAATGGATTTCTGAAACTTTCAAACCCGTTTGGCTTCACCTGGTGTCACAAAACCTTCTGGTTGTGTCATATAGACATCTTCCTAAAGGTTTCTGTTAAGGAATGTTGTTTTGACATCCATCTGCCAAATCTCGTAGTCATGGTAAGCTGCTATGACTAGTATGATTATTATGGATTTAAACATGGCAACTGGCGAGAAGGTTTCATCGTAGTCAATTCCTTGACGCTGTCTGAATCCTTTAGCCACTAGCCTTGTTTTATAGGTGCTAACTTGACCTTCCATTTCTAGCTTTCTCTTGAATACCCATTTGCATCCAACAGGCTTTACATCAACTGGCTCATCGACCAGAACCCAAACTTGGTACTGATACATGGAATCCATCTCAGAATTCATAGCTTCTAGCCATTTTGCAGCTTCTGAGCTTTCTACTGTTTCCTTTTAGGATAGAGGTTCATCATTTTCCAATAATAATGATTCACCATCCTCAGTGAATAGGAAACCAAATCTCTCTGGTTCCCTTACCTCTCTTGAGCCCCTACGCAGTACTTGTGTTTCTGGAACCTCTTCCACGGGGACCTGTGGAACTTGTTCCTGTACCAACTCCTGTGTATCTTGAGCATCAACTTCGTCGAAGTCAATCTTGCTCCCACTATCCTTTTTGAGGATGTGCTCCCTCTCAAGAAAGACGGCTTGTCTGGAGACAATCACTTTCTTGTCCTGAGGGTTATATAGGTAATCTCCTTTCATTTCCTTAGGATATCCAATAAAGATACACTTCGTGCCCTAGGGTGCTAGTTTGTTGCCTGATAAGGCCTTAACAAACACCTCGCATCCTCATACACGTGTATGCGACAAAATGGGTTTCTTTCCATTCCATAACTCGGAGGGAATTCCATTTTCCACCTTAGTTGGTACTCGGTTTAATGTGTATTCCGCAGTTTGTAATGCA
The DNA here is from genome assembly GCA_963277665.1 of Viscum album. Taxonomy (NCBI): domain Eukaryota; kingdom Viridiplantae; phylum Streptophyta; class Magnoliopsida; order Santalales; family Viscaceae; genus Viscum; species Viscum album. Next base: position 1,752,830,447 of record OY728151.1, read on the forward strand.
TATCCCCAAAAGGATAATGGAAGATCTGCATGACTCATCATCGACCTCACCATGTCCAATAAGGTGCGGTTACTCCTTTCACTAGCACCATTCCACTGTGGTGTATAAGGAAGAGTGAGCTGAGATAGAATCTCAGACTCTCGTAGAAGATCAATGAACTCTTGTTTCAGATATTCTCCACCTCGATCTGATCGAAGTTTATTTATCTTCTTACCAAGCTGATTCTCTACTTCATTCTTGAATTCCTTAAATTTCTCTAAGGCTTATGACTTATACCTCATTAAGTAGACAAATCTGTATCTACTCAAATCATCAGTAAAAGTAATGAAGTAAGAATATCCACCTCTAGCTTCTACTGGAAATGGTCCACATACATCTGTGTGTACCAATCCTAGAAGCTCTGTGGCCTTTTCACCCTGTCCACTGAAAGGCAGCTTGGTCATTTTACCTTGTAAACAAGCATGACATCTATCAAGTGGTTTTAGCTCAGTAGAGTCTAAATAGCCATCTTGGCAGAGCTTTGTCAAGCGCTTCTCGTTTACATAACCGGGACGGTGATGCCACAACTGGGTGATGTATGAGTCATGTGAGTTTGTTTCTTTATCGATTTCCAACACTTGTTTTTTGTAATTTAATACATACAAACCATTATTTAAATGTGTCATACCATAACATACGTTGTTCTTATAAAAGAGACAACCCTTATTTCCAAACTTGAAAATAAATCCATCCATATCCAAACAAGATACAGAAATTATGTTCTTGGTAACACTAGGCACATAATAACAGTTATGTAAAACCAAAATCATGTCAGTCGGCAATGAGAGGTGGTAGTCGCCAATAGCCAATGCAGCTAGCCTTGCGTCATTGGCAGCTCGAAGATCCACCTCTCCTCTGGAAATCTTTCAAAATCTACTTGGTTCTTGCATTTGAATACAGATGTGAGCCCCACAAGCTGTATCTAATACCCAATGTGTAGAAATAGAAAGACTACACTCGATAACGAACGCACCATTAGCATCCCGATGCTTCTGGGTACAGTTCCTCTTCCAGTGGCCTTGCTTGCCACATGCAAAACACACTGCCTCTCGTTCCTTGCCCTGCCTCTGGATCTTCCCCTTCTTGGATGGACGGTGCTTGGGGGCTTCAAACCGTTTATAAGTCTTTGGCCCATTTTCCTTGTCCTTCCTCTTATTCACCATAAGGACTGCGGGTTTGTCATGCCCCATGTCCTTATCTACCTGGTGAGTTAAGGGCAGAATTTCTGATCTAGGCGCAACTGGAACAGGCTCTTCCAGCACATACAATTTCCTCTCATGGTGATGGATGACGCGTAAATGCCTCTTCCACTCTTGGAAATTGGTGCCGGTGAGAAGGTTTTCCTTCTCGAGTATGGTTCTCAATGATATGTTTGAAGTCATTTTCTTGTCGTTTCTACAAATTAATATGAGTAAAAGTTTAGTACTTTATTACAAAACTGAGACAAATAAATTAATTAATACTTATTAGTCTCCCACTATTTTATCAAATCCAGTAGCCCTCACCATTGATTTCAGAATATTCTGTTGCCTGAATATTCTAGTGGCAAGGATCCATATTGCCCTTCGCATTACCCCAACTAGGGTTGGTCAAGAAACTTGAAGGGTTTTAGGTAGGCATTCCAAATTCCAACTGCATTAACTCGCAGCTCCTTGATCCGCTGAGTGGACTCCCCAATCCTAAAATCCTTTTATTTTGGATTTCCTCAACCTTTGCCTCTTGGTCACACCAAGTCCTGCTGTGGCAGTCAACCCTTGATGGGAACCAAGTCAAGTCAACCCAAAAACTTGAATTAGAATTCCCCGATAATTGAAAGCACCCCAACTAGGGTTGGTCAAGCACTTTGAACTATGGTTCGATTCTAACCAAGATTATGGAAGGCTATACCGACTTAATATTTTTTTGAGGGATTTTATCCTTATACGTAAATTGTCATTTTATTATCTTTGATTACATGCTTGTTAATATTAAGTGGGATATACTTAAGTGATTAACCATGTCTAAGATAATATTTACGCGTAAGCCGTTTTTTATTTTAGTTCCATCTTTCATGCTTGTTTAATTCGTTAATTGTGTGATCGTGACAACACACCCACAATAAATAAACCATGAAACTGATAGAAATAAAATAAATGGTATGATCATGAGCTTTTTCTATTGGTTAGTTTATCTAGCGGTTGATAAACTAACCCAAGACCTAGGGGAGAAACACCTTGAACCTTTCGGGTTCGTGTTTACATCTTTCCACCTGTCCACCTTTGTATCTCATTGGATTGGTTTCACCTTGGCTCCTGACTTGAGCCGCCTCCACTAGCTTGGGAGCTCCATCCATTACATATGCATTTATCTCACATGCAGGTGAGGGGTAAAAAGGGGTTTTTACATAAAATAATCCTTGGGCGTGCAGACTCTACATATTAATGAGGAGATGGCTCGCAGGCCAACAAATTTAATTTAAATAAATAAATTAAAAGAAACCATTCACATACAAAGGTCTCGGTCTAGCTCATGATCATTCATACATGCAACGATATTTACGCATAAATAAAACTAGCATTCAATTCTTTAATCGTTCTTGTTTAAGATAAATCACGCTCGAATTAATTAATTATCTTTAATTAATCAATCATTTTATCTTAAACCCTTTTTCTGAACTTCCTTGAGATTCTCATCTATCATAATTTTAAACAAATAAATTCATTTAAAATTATCCTTGTACGTAACTTGTACCTTGAGGAAACCCGGTGAATTCTCATTTATTACGCAGATGTTAAATTAAACACATATATATAAAACACCTATCACGTGTTGTGCCTCAGCTTTACGCCTGCACCATGGTACACGTCTCAAGGGTTTGTATAATATAATAATAAATTTTAATAAATCTGCGTAATTTGGGTGAGTACACGGCGTGTAGTTCCGACTACACGGTGTGTACTTTTCTTCACCGTTCATCCGAAGCACACGCCCGGGGACACGGCGTGTTAATGTACTTCAAAAATTTTTGGAGTACATGGCGTGTACAGTGGGACACACGCCGTGTAGTTTCCACGTTACACGGTTTCCAGCCGGGCAGGCCGTGTACGAGGTACATGGTCCAACCCTAACCTGAAGGGACTACACGCCGTGTTCATTGGACCACACGGCGTGTAATCCGGAAACCGTGTGCCACCTGTTTCTGGTCAACACACGGTGTCTTAAATTCTTAGAAAGAATCCAATACACGGCCTGATTTGGCGGATCAGTCAATGAATTGAACCTAGACTACACGACATGTACTTCCGAATACACGCCGTGTATTCTGGTGTTGTACGGCCAGAAATGTTTGGCTCCTCCGGATGAGTTCCTCTATTTTATTTTAATCAAAATTAAAAGAAAAATTTGTTTCTGTGAGGTGAACGAGAAACGAGGGAGGAGGAACAGATCTCGAGATTCATATTTCCAGAATGATTAAACTTGAATTGAAAACAGCTAAATTATTTAATGCGTAAATCACCAATGAAAAACTAAATAATTATAATCAACGATATGACCCCTCTGATACCACTTGTATGTTCCGGGCGCAGCGGAAGCGCGTTGGTGGGTTTGCCCAAATTTAATTTTAGCGTTAAACATCGTTCAATCTGAGATCCGTCACGATATAAAACACCGGATCTTCAGAATGGAACGAAGAACGAAAAAGAAAAGAAGAGTCTGGGAACCATTGAGATAGGATCATCATATGTTGATTATAATTAATTTAATTAATTCACAAGAATTACCTCGGTAGAATTCTTTCTTCGTCGATGTCTCCGGTCACGATCCTGTGATCCGTCGCTGCGTCGTAGAATCCAAGTGTAGGATTCCTCTAGCGGTGATCCGCACATGCTCCACGTATCTCTGGACGTCGCCGAAGGGATCTCTGGGTGCTGTCGCGGAAGAACCTTCGTTTGCGATGTCCGCCTTTGATCGCCTTGATCCAGTGGAGGATCTTGCTCTCGTAACTTGAGGGTGTTCTTGGTGGAAAGGAAATTCTCTCTTGGCTTGAGAGTATTTCCAAATCTGTTGTGCACAACAATGGATCTTATGGAAAAAGTGTTGGGGTTGTGAGGATATTTATAATCAGGTTTGAGGTTAATAGAGTTATGACAATAAATAAACACGTTACGCGTTTTATTTATTTCATACTCTTATTGAAACCCCCATGTCGAATTATTAATTACTTGACATGCGCTCACGCTGATTATAATTAATATCATTTAATAAAACAATATTATATCCTCAAAATCCCGACTGGAAAACTACACGACGTGTAATAATTAATACACGGCATGTACTTGTTTTCCATAAAACTACACGGCGTGTATATTTAATATACACAATGTGTACTTTTATTTTCCATTTTTCTCCACCACATTTATTAGACCTTGAGTAATGGCTATTTATTTCTTAAATATATTATTTCACCCACAATATATTCTCTCAAATAACTAGTGTCGAAATAAATGCGATCAGGCATCCTTAAATAATTATTAAACCACAGTTGGGAATAATATTTATTTAACTTGTTAAATTAATATTTAACTGAGATACATGGACACACTTAGTGTGTGACCCTCTAGGCCTCTTTCTCAGTGGCATTAGGCAGAGCCTGCCTAAAGTCCAAGGTTAGCGTCTAGCAACACGCCAAGGCACCCATAGAGAAAGAAGTTAATGCCGCAATGACGTGTCACCTCCTACAAATGCTTACCGTGTAATATAATCTCTTTGTCTCGATATCTCTAATCAAGCGGGTTGCATGCTGGTGTCATCAACCCATGTGCTCCATTATTCTTTCTTTGACTTCCCGGAATTGAACTCGACCATACCTTACCATGACCATGGATTTATTTAGGCTATATCAATTCCATCAAAGGGCCTGAGATATCTACTTCCGTTATGGAACAGAAGGGACAAATCCTTTCTCGCATTATCTATTAATGCAGTATTACTCGTGACGCACCCAACGTATCCTACCTCGCTGTGAACAGTGTGTCGTCACAGTTTTCGTCAATACATCTAAGTGCACGAGTTGTAATACCCATTAATAATAATCTTAAAGTCTAAGGACCAATACACACGTCCGCAGATAAGAACATCCAATGACACTATGAAATGTGGATTTCCTAATGGCGGGTCTCGTTCTCATAATATCCTCCTGGATATTACCAAGGGCGCACACCATGAGAAGGTGCCTCAAAATTTTATGAGTCCTCACCCCTAATGACCTGTATTATTTGTGTCTCTCAAATAATATCATCCGTCCATAGAACATATATTCAAGAACAGTGTTATGGCACTTTCGGGTTCTCATCATAGTAGGGATCCGCTATGACCCTTTAATGCAACAACTGTCCTTAAGACATTATCACATGTATTGTCACGCAAAAGAACAAACAAGATGTGATAAGGATTTTATTAATGAATAAAGTACAAAGTAGTTGGTTCTAGGCCACCAACTCCAACAATATGTTCAGCTCTAGTTTGACACGAGTGATTTGGGGAGAAAAGAAATGATATTGAGGGAAATAGATTTCTAATGTTTGGTGATCAAATATTAAGAGGGGAGAAATGATAAGGGAAGAAATAGAGAGAAATAGATTTCTCTGCTCTTATGTTTTTAAATCATCCCAAAATTGGGATGATTTGGAAAGAAATGATGTGTGAGACTAATTAATATTTTAAATTTCCAATTTTATCCCTATTTTCTATATGTATCACAAAATAATTTATTTTCTTTTCTTTTAAAAAGTTTCACCAAACAAAATGGGGAGAAATCCAAATCATTTTTTTTCTTTTACTAAGTTATTGATCCAAACACAAGAAGAGAAATCACTATCATTTCATTTCTTTTCTTTTCTCTTATAAACTATTAAATCATTTCTTTTCTTTTACTAAAATCTCACCAAACACAGTGTAAATTTTGATTCTGATTAGTATGAGGATTATCATCCAATTGTTTTTTGATAAAACCACTTTAAGGTAGAGTGGTAACCATATAAACCAAGACCAGAAACAAAAACAAGATTCAAACCAGGAAATCCAGAAAGCCACACAATAGAAAAACATGATCAAAACTCAAAATCAAAACAGAACAATAACAACACACCTGAGAAAACCATAGAAGGTTCCATAAGATGTGCAGCCTTGGACCAGCAGTAGTTCAAGCACCAGCCTTTAACAATCATCTCCAGCACAATATCCTCTGCACACACATAATTGATTTTTTCTTCCCTTCTTGCTCACCGATGAGAGTGGTTCCACTACCTAAGTGTACGTTTTGGGTGCTGCAAGTTAAATTTTTATTCATTGTGAAGAAAATCACTTGAAGGAAAAGTGATAAACCAGTTAGGTACAAGATTAGCCCAAAATAGGAAATGTGTTCCCCTCCCAATGTAATATTAAGGTGTTAAAATCTTGTAACTGGAGGAGACTCCATATGATAGGGAATTTTTCCCACTTAGAATTCTCATATAACAACTCTTTAAATAAGGAAGCCATCATATCCCATCTTTTAATGAACTCCTCCATAATGATCATAATTTTTTTTAATCCCCAAAGTAAAATGTGGGCATGAGTATTAATCCATGTCAATTGTTCCTTGGAGCCAACTTTTACAACTCTGACCTTCATCCGCATTTGATATTCCTTTGATGCTTTGATAGTGAAGTCGCCTTCCTCCATTTTCTCCTTATAGTGCATAAGCAGTATCATAGTAGGAGATTTGGCAGTCACTGGTTCTTCTAAAGGTCCAAGCGGCTCTCTACTCTCAGGTTTATCAAAATTGACGTCGTACTTCTTAATACTGTCTTCCGGGTTCAAACCATTCATTGCTTCCACCGGTGTGTTTTCCATGGAAGCCTCCTGTTATGGGGGTAGCTCTTGATATGTGGGAATCTGATTACGACCTATACCATCCACAAGACCTTTATTGGAAAACTAAACTGGTTCCTTATCACAAATATCCTTACCTGTAGATCTAGTTACCATAGGTTTTGGAAGATACAGGTAGTCATTACAAGCCTTTGTTTTCATCCCTTTATAAACTGGATGATCACCAACTTTAGTGGCCCCTTACTTGCCTTTATTCTTTCCATTCTTGTAGAAAATTGAGGGTTTCTCATCCACTTCATACTCTGATAGAGTCTGAGAATTCTGAGAAGTCTCAACTGCACCTAACTGAAACTCTGAAGATTGCTCCTCTTTAGAAAACCCAGCCTTCTTAGCATTCCTTTTACCAATCCTTTGCCATCCCCCCACCCTGAAACATCGTCATATGATGCCCCATTGCCTAAATTCGAGAACCAGTTCTGAAGGGGAACTCCTTTGGAACACCCAAAGTTAGGAGGGGAGGAAAGCCCCTGCATCATCATAACAGTGGAATCACCTTTACCGGATAAGCTGGTTGCTAGCAGATGAAGGGTGTCCAGCACCTCAGGCGAACCCAACCCCTTCTTGGTTGCCTCCGCCTGTAAGACAAGGTTAGAGAGCTGATCAACCTCACCAGAAACATCCCTTAACCCATTAGATCTCTGAGGGCTAACTTCCATTCTTTGGTATGATCAAAAGAGTTCCTGGATTTTTCCCATCTGAGCCCCAATTTTGAACCTCACATAAGACACGTTCATCAGGGCTCCCTGAGGTTGAAGCCACAGCATATGTGTAGTATCTATTCCCATGCAAAGAGGGGCCCGAAGAGAGAACATTAGGTTGAGTAGTGTTTGTTAGCAAGAACCTTGCTGATATGGCTCTATCAACATTGCCCTCCTGCCAGGCCTCCACTTCATCCATGTTCTGAAAGTTTTCATGAGACGCATCTTTTTCCCCAAGATCCAGGAAAGAGTTAACATTATTGTAGGTCAGAGACAAAGGACCAGATCGACCCACAGGTCAACGTCTACAGGACCATTGAAGGTGACCCAGACGATTACAACTGGAGCAGAAGTCCACCCAATTTCCAAAGACCATCACTTACTTGAACCGATACTCATTTTCAATCTCAATCTACACAAAACTCATCGGAGGTTTCAAAACATCTGTCTCAATGCAAATGTGGGGAGCAATCAGATGGTAAAGGGCTCGAGATCTGTCATCAAAATAAAGAAATCTACCTACCAAACTACCAATCATCTTGAATATCGAAGGGTCTTGAAACGGTAGAGGGAGCCCTGGAAAACTAACCCAAAGTGGAGCTGACGGGGGATCACAATTCCAATGAAAATCACAGGACCGCCAGAAGAGGGAGAATCGGAAGGCATTGAAGGAACACTTGTCGTAGGACCAAGCATTGGTATGAGGATTACGAAGTATGCAATTCACTCGATTATTGTAGTTTCTCGGATTTTTCCGTGTATTATTTTTAAATATTATATGCAATTATTACGAGATCAGGCGCAGAGACAGCACATCATTTCGAGGCCCGGTGATCCCGAAATGGTGTTTCAAACTTTTTTTTTTAAGTTAAGTGAGTCGGAACTTGTGCGCGATTGTGGAAGTTTCCAAACGGATGCCCGGATTAAAAATATGAGGGGACCATTGCGTCCGGGACGGCGACTTTACCTAAGAACGGGTCTAACCTCGGCCGGCGCGGGTCGAGGGAAAAAGTTAATTTTCAGACATTTTCAGTAGAATAAAATAAAATAAATGGCAATGTTTATTTTATGGAAACATTCGCTGCAGCGCGGCGACGGGGCAGCTGTTTCTTTAATAAACACCACGTCATAATGACTCTGAAACGGCAAGCTGGACTCATTAATACCGCAGCGTATTTTGAATTTCAAACACGTTTCTCTTTTTATTGGGATAATCGAATGATGCTCGTTGGCAAGGATTTAGAGGAAACTCTGGAAAATCCATGGCGCTTTGGAGAAAACTCTTGGCGACGAACGACGACGGATCGAAGCTGCGAGTCGCTGTGCCAACGAAGTTGAAGAATCTCGACGACGACGGCAGTGCGACCCTTTGTCAGCGATCGAACTCTTTGTGAGGTAGGGGTTTGTTATTTAAATTCTTTTCCCCGCTTTTGATTTAAACGACGAACGCGGATCAACCACGAACAAGTTGATCCGCGGATTCGTACGTTTTTGCGGGAGGGTTTTTGTTGGGATGATTTTGGGGAATTAATCCATGTTAAATTGTTGTTGTTTGATTCTACTCCGTTTAAGCCTACTAACGGGAGCGGGTCAACGTCGTGGCGAACAACGGCGGAGGTTCGTTCCTAGATTTTCTTATTGGATTTCCCTCCCCCTTTTTCTTTCGCGCATTCTTCGCGTTCTTCGTGGGGCGATGAACAACAGATCGTTGCGCATCCATTTTGCGACGCAACGATCCCGAATTGAAGATTCGACACCACAACGACCTTGCGGAGGTGCGACGATGATAATGGACGACGAATCGGACCGGATCGGGATGGGCCGTTCTTCGAGCGTTCTTCGCGCGGGTGAATCGTTGCACGTTTTCGAAGCCGATCTGAGGACCGAAAACAACAGAATCAGCTTCATGGTGTCGGGGGGACCAAAACCTGGGAGTTTCATGGCGATCGGATGGCCGGATCGACAAACGAGACATCACGGAAGGCGCGACGGTGGAGGTTCGCGTTTCTTGAAATTTCCAGAATACACAGTGTGTATCTCCGAAGAACACGCCGTGTAGTACTGGCAGCGGCGGATAGGGTTTTGAGGGTCGGAGAGGAATAACACGGCGTGTGACCCTGGTCACACGGCGTGTTGGACTTTCCCCGAAGCTCGGCGTGTATTTTGGAAGGTACACGGACACGGGATGAAGTACACAGCATGTACTGCATCACACGGCCAGGCGAGGCCAGTAACGCGGGTCACCCCGTGTACCGATTACACGGGTTGGAGTACACAGGTCGAGGACCGTGTACGGGCGTGTCGTAAGGCTGGTCGTGTAGAAAAGTTAGTACACAGCGTGTATTACTGTGTACACTCCGTGTCCGAGTGACTGGGGTCGGCTCCGTGTACGCTGGTCGTGTGCCCGTACACAGTCCTCGACCCGTGTACTCCAACCCGTGTAATCGGTACACGGGCAGTACCCGGGGTCAAACGACACGACGTGTAACTTTTCTACATGCCGTGTACTTTTTGGAAAATGGCATGGTCCTCTTGTCCACCGTATCTTGGACATGTTTCGTTTGGGTTAGTGCCCCTTCTTCTCGTTCCCCTGAAGGTCAGGCATCGTTTCCTTCTACAGGAGTATGATCCCTTCAGCAGGACTTTCTATGATAGAGTCGGCATCCCTCTGAGAGGCCCGGAGCGAGATCCTCTATCCATTCCTGACCCTATCTAGAGTCAGGCATCGACGTGACCAACTCTACCTGGCGTTGATCCTCTACCTAGCTAGTGAATCACCTAGCTGGTGAATCTGGATGAGTCGCGGTATCCGACATGGCTCTGGCAGTGATCATCATCTGTGTATCGTGATCTTTCTCACTCAGGAGTGTCTCCCATAATGAGTGCTTCTATCTATCGTGATCTTCCCACCCAGGAGTGTGTCTCCCGTAATGAGTGTAACTACCTCTCGTGACGTTTCCCGATGAACAGTACTTCTTGGACGGACGTCATCAGAGCTACCAGACTCGTGGAGTGTGTTCTCCCGGAACGAGTATTTCGTGGAAATCTTCGAACTGAATCCCTAGCGGGGGTATGCGATTGTGTGACTTGTCTCTAGACTCCGGGTCTGGATTTTGAGTATATCTGGATTGTGATCTCCTATTATATGTTCAGTAAACATATATTGTGTAGAGCTGACTGTGTCTTTCCTTTGTGTACTTGATTTGTGTTTTTCGAGGTCCTCTACTGAGTATTGTTATACTCACCCCTGCATGGGCTTTGCCCACACGTGTCATGTCTTGTGCAGATGAGCAGCCCTTTGACAGAGTCCAGGGCGGACTAGGACAGGACCGAGCTTTCTGAGTTCCCTACAGGCCGAGGCGTTCCTTCGGCTACGAGCAGCAGTCCTGGTACCTCTTTGTGTTTTCAGGTTGGACTTTGCAGTTTTTCAGACTCTTGTTTTTGGTGGGCTTGTATTCTGGCCCATTTTACTTTCGGTACTTTACTTTCGGTTGTACTTTGTTTGTTGGGTTTAGTTATATGCATGCATTTTTGTTCCTTAATGGTTTTTACATTTCAGCATTTGTGGGCTTGGAGATGTGTGCGTGTGTGCAAGTTCTTAGGCAATGCCTCCCAAGTAGTAATATGCCTACTCGGTGCTAGTCACCAGCCCCTGGCCTATTAGAGGCGGGCTTGGGGAGTCACGGTGCGGGCCCCACTGGGATGGGTCGTGACAATTATGATGCATGGTTATGCAGTTGATCTTAGTTCATGTTCTCATGGGTCATTGTGTTTTGACTCTATTGGGTTAATACTTGACATTGTTTTCTATTTTTCTCTTTTCTTATTGTTTTTTGCTTTCAGAATAAGGGCAGGATTGCATTGTCTAACCCCATCCTTCTGTGGTACTTGTTCTTGCATTTCTTTAATAAACGCGCTTAGACCCCAGATTGTTTCGATAAATTTTTTAAATATTTAAAAATAATATTACTTATAGTAATTTTAAAATAAAATAAAATTATTTATATTCCTTTATAAAAAATAATAATTTTTATACCGTTCAAAAAGAAAAACAATTATGCATTTTAATATAATAATAAGTTTTTATAACTTTCAAAAAAAAGTAATATTTATTCTTAGAAAAGATAAAAGTTTTTAATACGTAAGTAAAATTTTCATTCATTAAAAATTATAACTTTTTATATCAATGAGATAATTGTGTTTAAAATAATATTTTTGTATTCCATTTAAAAAATTGCATTTTTACGCCTTTATTAAAAAATGTAATTTTGTATACCTTTAAAAAAGTCTATTTGAAGAAAATTATTATTTTATTCATCTAAAATAATAACAGCTTTTTATGTATTTTAAAAAATAATATTTTTATAACGTTTAAATAAATCAATTCCATTTAGAAAATATTTTAAATATTAAAATAATTATGTTTTTAATAAATTATAATTTTTTATATGAGAAAAGGCTCGAGCATGGGGTGACCCAACCCACACCCCAAAATTCATTAAATAAAAATAAAATTACAATGTGAAAGCACTAGATGCAATGTTCTTGCACCAACTAGGAGCTTAAAGATTACATGTGATAAGACCAAAAAAGATAATGCACCCAATACACCCAAGTCGTTAATTAAAGCAAAAACTTGAGCAAGATCAAAAGGCATCACATTGTTGCAACAACGTTCTTCATAATCATCCCATCATCAGGTCTTTTGAGTTCAACAACATGTAGATTGTAGCCGGCATCAATGTGATATCAAAAACCACCAGAGAATCAGTACCCTACCCTTACATAGCATCCTAAGATTGTTGGATTGGTATACCCCGATTTGTTTGGATGATGTTGGATTGAATGCTAGCAACCCATATTGCACACCAAACGTGGGTCAAGCTCCGCGGTGAGCTCGTTGGGGGTTGTAAGGGGCAATGCACCCTGCTCCGGGGGTCTGGGGGTCGAAGGTACCCAACCCAAATTGTGGGGGAACTGTAGCAATGCTGACTAACTATAGTAGAGCTGACCGGCGACACCGATAGGATATTGTAGCAGTATGCGACAGGACACTCTAGTAGTGCGAACTTTAACACCGGTGAATATTGCATCTCGGAATTTTGGAGACATCGGTAGTGTAGCTCCACGAACTTCCAACCACCGGTCACTGTATCAGCGTGGAATTAGTAGTTGCGGCACCGTAACACAGTGGACTTGTTGTGTGGTTTGTGAAACAATGCATCATCTTCTTTATTAGCTCATTTGAGATAAGGTTTCAGTGTGTGTGGAACTCTGAAACCTCCCTGTAATTTTGCTCCTGATTTTAGTGAAGTGATTCTGCCTCTCCAAGGACGTAGGGATTATTCCCGAACCACGTAAATCTATGTGTCCCGTGTAATCTTATTCTCGTTCTTTTCTCATTGTTTTATTCTGTATTTTCTTCATTTGCAAACATTGTAATGACTCGGATTTTCTCCGATTTTATTTTTATAAATTAAATGAAAAAATTTTGAGACCAGACGCTGAAACGGCGTGTGATTCTGAGATCCGGTATGCTCGGAACAATTTGTTGAAAAATGTTCAGTTTTTAATAAAACGTGCTGGCAGTTTTTCTTTAAAACCAGAATAACTTCTAAACGAGTGTTCGGATCAAAAATCTGAGGTCATTGTTGCGTTCAGAACAACGACTTTACCTTAAGCGGGGCCTAACATCAACCGGCGCGGATCGGCCGTGAAAGTTAGTTTTTGGACGTAAACATCATTAAAATATTTTATTCAACGCAGCAGCATTGAATCTTTTAATAGGCTCTTGGCGAGGATTTCAGGGTTTACTACAAACCTGGAATTCCTCTGAGTTGGAGAGAAGAACCACTGGAGAAAGTGTTGGCAAACAACGGTGGATCGATACAACCTCAGGTTTGACGGATCAAGGATCGAAGAACGACGGCGACGCAGCATCACTCTTCGTCAACTATCGTTCCAACTCGAGGTAGGGTGCGCGTTTTGATTTGATTCCTCTATATTCTTTATCCCTACGACGAACGTGAATCAATCGACGAACGGATTGATTCACGGGTCATGCGTATTGCGGGTTGGGTTTATTCTTGCGGGATTTTATTAGCATGGTTGATTTGATTAAAGATTGTTATGCTTCGTGATCCTTCTTATAGAATGGACCAAGGCCAGAACGAACAAAAGGTCGAGGTTCATTCCAGTGGTTGTTCCATGTGCTTTTTCTCCCCCGATGTTATTCACGTTCTTCGTGATTTTATGAGCGGACGATTGTTGCGCCTTCAATTTCTGGCGCGACAACCTGAGACCGAAGATCCAACGCCACAACGACACCGCGGAGGTGCGACGGCGAAAGCACGGCGCAATTCGGCCAAGGCAGCGCCTTACAGCGGCGCAAGGTGATGGCGCACAACAGCGCCCGAAACAGCGGCTTCGGTCAGTCCAGGCAGGCCGCAGGTGGGGCGGCCAGCGGCAAAGGCAGGACGCGGCCTGGCGGGGTCGGTCCAGGAAGAGCATGAGGCGGACGACGGGGTGGCCGATGGTAGAGGCAGAACGCGGTCCAGGCGGGACCGCGTGGGAGCTCGCGGCCGGAGTGGTGTCGCAGACGGCGATCGAGGGGCCGCGTACGCGGGTGGGGGTCCTCATGGAGCCCGAGGTGACGCATGTCGTGGGGCAGTCAGCAGACGCGGTGGTCGTCAACGTTAAATGTGGTGACGCCGCGTTGACTGGGAGCACGCAGCTGGGCCGGCCACGTGCGAGAGATGGGGGTCGTCCCACACATGCGAGCAGAGCTGGATGAACTGGGCCGCTCCAGCAGCCCCGCAGACGGGGTCCAACGGTCCAGCAAACCGCGGACCGGGCCCGAACCGGACCCGAGTCAGACTTTTTCACTAAAATGGTCGGAACTTTCAAACGGAAGGTCTGTTTGACGAGCCATCTACGACGTTGGAACCTTTGCGACAAGCCGGTCCTTTTGAGATAGCTTGGTGGGATTTTTTAGCTTGGACCAGTAGAGATGGAGAGTTTCCCTTAGTTCTTTCCTCGAGGGTTAAGTACGGTATTATGTCCACATCACCGGATCGTAGTCCCCTTTAGAGGCCGAGTCCCGGATGGAGTTACGGTATCCCTCCTTGGGACAGGAGCGATCCTTTACCACCCCCCTAACTGTGTTTTGTGGGAATTGTCGTGACCTCCGAGCACAGGGCGTTAGTCCTTCATCTAGCGGTTCATATCGATAGGGTTCTTGGTATTTTCTAAGAAGGATCCCCTACGTTACGAGCCGCATCTATTGGGTTTTTGGTGTTCTCTGAGAAGGATCCCCTACGTTGCGAGCTAATACGGATTGGGTTGTTGGTATTCTCTGGGAAGGATCTCCTCTCTGTATATTATGATCTTTGACCAGTTTATCTCTCTTTGGGCGGGGACCAAATTAGGGGGACCTCTTAGCGAGAGTCTCCGAGGATATCATGGCGCGAGCAGTGAGTTCTCTCGGAACGAGCGCGACTCGAGCAAAATCATGTGGCGGTGATTGGTTGCGACTTACCTCTTTACTTTTTGGTTGGTTATGAGTATATCTAGACATCCTTTGTATATGTGTTACAGACATATACCTATGCGAGCTGATTGTACTTTTTGTATTTCCTTTGTGATGTATTTCGTGTATTTCCTTTGTGATGTATTTCGTGTATTTCTTAGTGGTATTCCTTTGTGGTTTTGGAGTGTCCTATTGAGTATTATTTTACTCACCCCTGCATGGGTTTCACCTGCACGTGTCGTGTCTTATGCAGACGATCGATGCCTTGATAGAGTTCTAGGTGGACCAGGATCAGGTGGTGCTTAGAGAGATCAGACAGACGATGTGTGCTCCTACGGCTTCGGACAACTGTCCCACACCTACCTTCAGGTAGGGTTTTCTACGGACGAGTTTCAGAAACTTGTGCTTTCACTTTTACACTCTCTCTTTTGGTGGGCTTGTATTCTGACCCTGTTTACTTTCAAGTTTCCTATTGTCGTACTCTGAAGTTGGGATCTTACTGTATGCATGCATTGTTTACTTGGTGTTTTTACATTTCAGAATTTTGGGCTTGGAGATGTGTGCGTGTGTACAGGTACTTAGGAAAATGTCTCTCATTTGTGGGATATGCCTACTCAGTGCTAGTCGCCAACCCTTGGCATATCGGAGGCGAACTTGAGGTAGTCGCGGCACGGGCCCCTCTGGGATGGGTCGTGACAGAATGGTATCAGAGGGATCGATTCTACTTAAGGACCGGGAGTCTGTAAGGTTGGTTTGGGGCAACAATGTCAAGTGTTTCGAGTTCGGCTTTCAGGTCAGGGAATCCAATGTTTGTGCGGCGGCCGATGTATCCATACACCAGGACTCTGGAAACTTTCTTTTCCACTCGGTACATGAAAACACTGGTTGCAGGTAAAACAATGGTACATGCATCATATAAGATTTGGGTGTGTTCTCATGTCCTTCTTGAGTCAGCTCACCAAGTATACTCTATTGACTGTGGTATATCTTGTTCTATTTCAGGATGCCTCCACACAGACACTCGGTCAGGATTCTGTCGCATGATCACGAGCATGATCCGCCTAGCGATGAGGCGCTGGTACAGGGGCATGAACCGGAGATAGCACCTCCGGGTGGTTTGTCAGCAATACCACTACCCGTCAAGCAGCAGTTACTACCAGCGCTACCGGTTGAGGATGCACGCAAGCTGAGTGCGTTGCATGAGTTCCAGAGGCAGCAACCTCCCAGGTTTCGGGGTGAGACGGACCTCCAGGTAGCTAAGGATTGGCTGGAGGCAGTTACACGTGTCTTCCGCCTTGTGAGGAAGTCTTTTGACCAGATGGCAGTCTTAGTCACGGGTCTTCTTCAGGGCTCAGCGAGGCGATGGTAGAGCTTAGTGACCCAGACACGCGATGAGGCGACTCTCTCTTGAGAAGACTTCAAGCGTCTCTTCAGAGATGATTTCTTTCCAGCTACGTTGCGATCAGTACTCATACAGGAGCTTGGCAAGGTTTACTGATCTTTTTCGCTACTCCACGAATATGGTGCAAAGCTCGTTCTTTAAGGCTCGGACCTTCGATCAGGGCTTACGCCGGGAGATCAGGGCATTCATGATATCCCTTAGCATTCCTACATATGTTGGGGTACTGGAGCGAGCTCTACTAGTGGAGAGCTTTCTAGCGGAGCAGATACCAGCAGTGGGAGCTACCAGCAGGCACCAGGTAGTTGAGTCTTCGGCAGTAGGTAGCCAACGGCAGTCGCAGGGACCCAAGAGGGTCAGGCACTTCTGGAGACAACCCCAGGATATTGGGTCAACGATGTAGGGCTCCCAGGGCGGCTCGATTCAGCCTAGAGACACGGTGTTACGCATGCAGCGGTCAGGGGCATCTATCACGAGATTGCCCAACCCGACGTACAGCTGGTCGAGGGATGGTTGAGGGACCACCGAGGAAGAGACAGAGACAGGAGCAGGGTGGTCCGCAAGGCGGCGGACGTGGCAGAGGAGCAGGCGGGGCAGCAGGAGGTGGGCGGAGGTTCGACCTATTACCACCACCACCCCCAAGTGGTCCACGCCAGGCTCAGGGAGGTGGTGGTGGACAGAGACGAGGTCAGCTTCAGGCGATGGAGGCTTATATGACCCTGAGACTCCATGAATGATTAGAGGTACGATATGTGTCTTTTCCACCCTAATTGCAGTTTTGATAAACACAGGTGTCAGTCATTCCTTTCTTGTCACGGACCTTGTTCGGGGCTCGGAGATTCTGGTTGAACCGTTGACTCGACCCTTATGCTTAGAGACTCCTACAGGAGGGGATACGATGATTACACACTGGTGACGACAGTGTGACCTTACTCTTAGAGGTGATAATTCCGGTTGGGATCTCTTGGTAGTGGCGTCGAGACCTTACGATGTCATTTTTGGTATGGACTGGTTATCTGCAGTCCATGCTCAGATTGACTATTTTAGGCGCAGAGTGCGGTGTGTCCGCGGTGATGGGGTCAGGTTTTCCTTTATTGGTGAAAAGGAAATGCATGCAGCGTGGGATGGACTTACTCATAGGAGGGTGCAGTCGATTACTCATCAGTTGGCTAGTCTCACCCTCGGTGCAGTGGATGATGGGAGTTATCGGTTTCCTGCAGTGGTGGCGGAGTATGAGGACGTCTTTCCTGAAGATGTTCCCGAATTACCTCCTCGCAGAGAGGTAGACTTCTGCATAGATCTATACCCCAGGAAGACACTGATATCTACACCTGCATATCGGATGGCTCCCGTAAAGCTTCGTAAGATGAGGGTGCAGTTGGAGAACCTGCAGAGGAAGCGTTTTGTGAGACCTAGTGTTTCACCCTAGACAGTCTCAATTCTTTTTGCCAAGAAGGCATACGGGAGTTTGAGGTTATGTGTAGACTTCCGACGCTTGAACCATATGACCGTGAAGAACAAGTATCCACTACTGAGGATTGACGACCTCTTCGATCAGCTGAAAGGAGCGAGGTGGTTCTCGAAGATCAATCTCAGGTCGGGCTATCACTAGCTACGGGTACAGGATGAGGATGTGCCTGAAGACGACCTTCACAGGTCGTTACGACCACTACGAGCACTTGGTGATGTTGTTTGTCGTGACGAACACCCCAACAGTGTCCATGGGACTCATAAGCAGGATCTTCCAGCCTTAGACCAGTTCATGGTGGTCTTCATTGATGACATCCTAGTTTACTCGGCGTCTGAGGAGGAGCACGCGAGATACTTGAGGATGGTCCTGGACACTCCGAGGGTACCAACTTTATGGGAAGCTCTCGAAGTGTCAATTCTGGATTCAGGAGGTCCATTTCCTAGGACACGTCATTTCAGAGGCCGGAATCGCAGTGGATCCAGCGAAGATTGAGGCAGCGCTTACTTGAGAGCCACCCAAGAGTGTTATCGAGGTGCGAAGTTTCTTGGGTTTTGGCTGAGAACTATCGGAGGTTTGTACCCGACTTTTCCAGAGTAGCAGCATCCTTGTTGGCTTTGACACGGAAGGGGCAGCCTTTCGTGTGGAAAGAGAAGTGTTAGCGGTGCTTTCAGGAGCTGAGGCAGAGATTGATGAGCGCTCCCATCTTGAGATTACCAAAGGATGGCGTCAGGTGTGTAGTGTTTTGCGATGCATTGGGAACCGTGCTTGGTTGTGTTTTGATGCAGGAGCAAGTGGTGATTGTCAATGGTTCGCACCAGTTGAGACAGCATGAGCAGAACTACGCGACCCATGATCTTGAGCTAGCAGCGTTAGTTTTCGCATTGAAGATGCGGTGACACTACTAGATGGGCGGATAGTTTATAATCTATTCCGACCATAAGATTCTCAAGTATATCTTCTCTCAGAAGGATCTGAACTTAAGACAGAGGCGATGGCTAAAGTTCCTATAGGGCTATAACTTTGAGATTGTCTATACTCCTTAGAAGGGAAACGTGGTGGCGGACGCTCTCAGCAAGAGATCCAGCTTACAGTTGTTGAGCGAGGCGTCGGAGTAGTTGGTCGTGTTGCAAATATCCTTTATGGATAGAGATGGAGCAGTTTACCTCCAGTCGATGGTTGTCACCTCTCACTCTTACAGCGAGTCGGGGAGGCACAGCTTGGGGATACCAACTGTGAGGCCTTACGTGCTCAGATATCCACAGGGCATGCCCCTCATGGATATTCGAAAGGTGGGGAGCATGTCGTTCTTTTCAGAGGACGCACAATGGTACCGGTGGCGTTACGGGGGGAGGTCTTGAGGGAGTTCTGTACGTCCCCTTCGGCGGTACATCCGGTTGTGGCGAAGATGTATCAGGGCCTCCGACGTCAGTTCTGATGGTTGGGGATGAAAAAGGCAGTGGCAGAGTTCGTTTCTTGATGTCTCACTTGTCAACAAATGAAGGTTGAGCACTAGTTTCCAATGGGCTTGACCCAACCACTTGAGGTGCCAGAGTGGAAGTGGGATGGGATATCGATGGACTTCGTGACAAGTTTGTCACGTACGTCCAGGGGATACGATGTCATCTGAGTGATCGTTGACCAACTCACCAAGTTGGCACACTTCCTACCTATCCGGAAGCAGGGTTCAGTAGAGAGTTTGGGACGCCTCTACGTGCAGGAGATAGTTTGACTTCATGGAGTTTCGTCGACGATAGTCTCGGATCGTGATGCTCGTTTTACTTCCCAATTGTGGACGGGATTCTAGGAGGCGTTTGGGAAACAGCTACGCTTGAGCACAGTTTTTCACCCACAGACGGACGATCAGACTAAGCGGACCATTCAGGTTCTGGAGGACATGCTACGTGCTTGCATCCTATATTTTGACCTCAATTGGGAGGATCACCTACCTCTGATAGAGTTTGCGTACAACACCGCCTACCACTCCACCATTGGTATGCACCATTTGAGGCCTTGTACGGGTGACCATGTTGGTCACCACTTTGTTGAACTGACCCAGAAGAGTCAGTACTCATGGATCCAGAGTTGGTGCGGGCTACCACTGAGAAGGTGCAGATCATCCAAGAGCGGATGAGGACTGCATAGAGCCGGCTGAAGTCGTATGCTAACAGGAGACGGAGGTCTCTGGAGTTTGAGGAAGGAGACCATGTGTTCCTTCAGGTCTCACCTCGACGTGGGTTACAGAGATTTGGTCAGGGCGACAAATTATCTCCAAGGTACATCGGTCCTTTTCTGATTCTGCGTAGAGTTGGCGAGGTAGCGTACCGCCTAACTCTACCCCATAGTTGCATCGGGTACATGATGTCTTTCACATGTCGCAGTTGAGGAGGTACGTGCATTATCCATCACACGCCATCAACTGGGGCGAGCTAGACATTGACAATGGGGAAACTTTTGTGGAGTACCCGGTGGAGATTGAGGATCGACATGATAGGACCCTTCGTGGGACGTCGATTCCTCTTGTGCGCGTTCGGCAGCAGCACGAGAATCTCCAGGAGAGCACATGGGAGCGGAAGGCTCAGATTCGTGCTCAGTACCCTCATTTGTTTATATAAACCTTGTTTTGGCTTTTGGGGACGTAAATACTTAAGGTAGGGAGAATGTAATGTGATACGTCCTTAGGGGATCCTGCACCCTTGAAGGTCTATTCAAGGAGGGGGGAGCGGTCCCCACAGGTGGTTTAAGGGATCTTTTTAGGCGATTGGGTGGTTCAGCCTATGGTCCTACTTTTTCTAGTTTTGAGGTGGTGGTGGTCCCCACGAGTGTTAGTAGCTGGGAGTTTGTTGGCCAGCTGTACTTTTTCCCCAAAATATTCTTTATATAGTACTGTGGTGGCAGTGTTCAGGGGGGAAATACTGGGTAGTACGGCCTTGTGGCTTGGATCAAGAGGGGTCTTGGATCTCCTGGGAAAAAATATGCTGTAAGTGTCAGTTTATTTTCTTGTACTCTCCTATTCCCGCTACTTAAAATTACTTATTGCTCTGCTCCTGGCCTCTGTTTCTATCAAATTCGTCTGATCTGCCGCCTTTTTTTTCTCCTCTACAATGAAAACCGGCCAAGCTAGGCATGATAATCTCGACCAAAGAATGAGCACCCTGGAATCTGCCTTTGGTACGTTGGAAACTTCCATGACTGCAGTCCGCACATATCAGGCTGAATTCTGCAAATCCCTATCTTCAGAAATAGCATACATCTGCCATCTAATCACTACCACAGTTCATCTCCCAGCCAAGACCCCTCTCCTAGTGGACACTACTCACCATACTTCTTCCGCTACCCCTTTTATTCCCCCTAATACGACCGGCACATCACCTTGGGACCCGACTGTTGCCCCTCACCCAATCCCCATGCTTCCAACCTCACCTTCCACCTCCACTCGCCTTGACCTTCCCCAATTTGATGGCCTCGACCCTCGGGGCTGGATAGCCCGCGCTGAGCTTTTCTTCCAGCTTCACAACACCCCTGATGACATCAAAGTATCTCTTGCACATATTAGTATGGCTGGCAAGGCAATTCACTGGTTTACTATTGTTCAAGAACTTCATCCTTCAATGACCTGGCCACTCCTGAAAGCCGAATTACTGGATCGATTTAGCGGCCTTGAAATACAGAATCCTTACGAGGAGCTGGCCGCCCTTCAGCAGCTCTCTTCTGTGCAAGATTATATCGAAGAATTTGTATACTTAGCTTCCTTAATTCCTCGCCTACCTGAGCTTCAATACATTGGCAATTTCCTTCATGAACTCCAGCCAGATATCCGAGATTGGGTGCGAATTCATAGCCCTGAAACACGTCTCCATGCTATGCGGCTAGCTTACCACGTCGAACTCGCTCTTAAGCGCGGAATTGGGCAACAGGTCCGTAGTACCACTTGACGCCCTTGGTCAACCCGGGAGGGCTCGACTGGCCAACCACCTCCCCAGCCCAACTTCCCTTCTTCTTCTTGGCTACCGCCACGCCAAGACAGACGTTCTATAACGGAAAAAGGATTACTCCCCTCAGAGCCCACCCACAAACCCCCTCCAGCGGGTCGAGGCGTTCGCCATTTATCTCCTCGGGAGTGGGAAGACCGGTGCAGGAAGGGTCTCTGTTTCAAATGCGCCAAGACTTTCACTCCTGTGCATAAATGTCCTAATTCCAACGTTCGGGTGATACTTTTGGGTGAAGATGAGCTCCCACCACCCACTGCCTTTGCTGATCCTCCAGTCCCTTTGGAACCCAACGACGGTTCTCCCCCTGAGGCTGCTGAGTGTTTGGTCCTAGATTTTTACACAGCATCTACCCGCTCCTCCCACAACCACTCTCCCATGTTTTCGGACATGAAAATTGAAGGCAAACTGGGTGGTGTCCCCCTTTTGGTCCTTATTGACAGTGGGGTAACCCACACAACTTTATTTCCCCTACCTTAGTGACCTTACTCAGCCTCCCTGTTCAATCCAACATTACAAGACCCGTTAAGCTCGGTGACGGTCACCTTTTCTCTACTTTGGGTCTTTGTCCACAGCTGCAGCTAGACATGGGTTCTTATCAGTGCACAATGGACGCTCATGTCCTGGATATCGGCGGACTCGATTTCATCCTTGGCATTGCCTGTCTAAGGACACTTGGGGAGGTCCACACAAATTGGAAGACTATGACGATGAAGTTTCGTTCCAGCCAGAAGCTCCACACCCTTCAGGGGACATATGACATTTCCAACCTACTATCTAACTTACATACATTGACCTCCAGCCCCCCAAAACCTTCTCTGTTACCTCAACAATAGCAGCTCCCCCCGCAGCACCTTCTAAACACCTTCCCTTCCATTTTCCAGAACCTCTCAGGTTTACCGCCTCAACGGCTTCATGATCATCAAATTCGTTTATTTCCTAGTCAGGGACCTGTTTCGGTTCGCCCTTATCGTTACCCGCATGCCCACAAATCGGTCATTGAATAGCAGGTGCAACTCTTACTAAGGTAGGGGCTCATCCGCCCTAGTACAAGTGCATATTCCAGCCCAGTCCTCCTAGTCAAAAAAATGTGACAATTCCTGGCGCCTGTGTGTGAACTATCGGGCTCTTAACAAGGTCACAATTCCAAAAAAAATACCTGATTCCAGTGGTTGAGGAACTGTTGGATGAGTTGCATGGGGTTGCCTACTTCTCCAAGCTGGATCTCCAGTCCGGTTATCACCAAATTCGTATGGCAGCGGCTGAC
The DNA here is from genome assembly GCA_963277665.1 of Viscum album. NCBI lineage: Eukaryota > Viridiplantae > Streptophyta > Magnoliopsida > Santalales > Viscaceae > Viscum > Viscum album. The sequence goes on from OY728151.1 coordinate 1,752,853,747, forward strand.
ATCGATAAAACTGTTTTTTGTACACATAATGGCCACTACGAATTCCTGGTAATGCCCTTCGGCCTCTCCAACGCTCCCTCCACTTTTCAGGCTACAATGAATGATTTATTCTGGCCCCATCTTCGGCACTTTGTCCTAATCTTTTTTTATGATATTTTAGTCTATAGTCCAACGTGGAACTCCCACATGCAACACCTGCAGGCGGTTTTGCAGCATCTTCACGACAACAAATTTTTTGTCAATGCATGGAAATGCTCCTTTGCACAAACTTAGGTGGACTACTTAGGCCATATAATCTCTCAGGAGGGTGTTGGGATGGATCCGGACAAAATTCAGGCAGTTCTTTCTTGGTCGCTTCCCCTTATGGTTCGCAGGTTCCTCGGCCTCACTGGCTATTACTGCAAATTTATCCGTGACTACGTCAAAATTGCTCAACCCCTGACCTCCCTTACAAAGAAGGATGGTTTCTCCTGGACAGCAGCGGCTCAACTAGATTTTGACTCTCAAAACTGCCTTGTCAACAGCCCCAGTTCTGGCCATGCCAGACTTCTCTTGCCCCTTTGAAGTCGAATGTGATGCTTCCGGTCGCGGCATCGGGGTTGTTCTTATGCAGAATCACCGCCCAATTGCATATTTTAGCAAGGCACTCGCCGCTAACAACCTCTCTAAGTCCACTTATGAGAAGGAAATGATGGCAATGGTCTTTGCCATCCAACATTGGCGCCACTACCTCTTGGGACACCCCTTTGTGGTTTTCACTGATCAACGCAGCCTTAAATACTTATTGGATCAGTGGCTCACCTCCTCCGATTAGCAATGTTGGATTGCCAAGATCCTCGGGTACACCTTTGACATTTTCTACAAGACGAGCCGGGTCAATACCGCCGCGGATGCCCTTTCTCGTCGCCATGAATGCACTGCCTGCCCACTTTCTGTTTCCTCCGCATTTTGGCAGCAACAACCTACCTTAACTGCTGGCCGGCAGGATGACCCTTTTACCAAAAATATTATCCAGCTCCTCCGTACAGGCAGCCCCACTCCAAGTGGCTTCGTTCTCTCCTGTGATGTCCTTTATTACCATGGTCGCCTAGTCCTTCCAGCCAACTCTCCTTGGATTCCTCGCCTCCTTGAAGAGTTCCATGTCTCTTCTCAAGGTGGCCATTCGGGCTTCTACGGTACTTGTCGTAAACTGGCTGCTAATTTATACTGGGTTGGCATGCGTCGTCAGATTCTGCCGTATGTCCACCAGTGTGACACCTGCCAACGTTAAAAGTATTCGACACTCTCCCCGGCAGGCCTCCTCCAACCACTACCCATTCCGAAAGCAATTTGGGAGGACATCTCAACAAATTTCATTACCAGGTTACCTAGATCTAAAGGCTACGATGTCATCATAGTGGTGGTCGATCGGCTCTCCAAGTATGCTCACTTTATCCTCTTAAAACGTCCATTTACCGCCAAGACCGTTGTCAACTTATTTTCCAAAGAGGTGGTTCGCCTACACGGCATCCCCAAATCCATTGTGAGCGACCGTAACCCACTATTCGTCAGTCATTTTTTAACAGAACTCTTTAGATTACAGAGCACCAAATTACAAATGAGCTCCGCTTATCATCCCCAAACTGACGGTCGGACCGAGGTAGTCAATCGCTACTTGGAGACGTACCTTTGCTGTTTTGCAGGAGAGCAGCCCAAAAATTGGTCCTTTTGGCTCCCCTGGGCTGAACTACGGTATAATACCACCTGGCACTCCTCCATTAAAACAACACCTTTTCAGGCAGTTTATGGTCGTCCTCCCCCGGCCCTTCTGCCCGGGTTGCCTTCAGAGATTCAGGTGGAGGTCGTCGCCACTGCTTTATTGGATCGCCAGATAGCCCTCCAGCAGCTCCGCCATCATCTTTCTCGGGCACAAAATTACATGAAGCATCAAGCGGGCAAACATCGTCGTGATCTGTCTTTTCAGCCAGGGGATACAGTTTATCTCAAGCTCCGCCCTCACCGCCAACACTCCCTGGCCCATCGCATTCACCACAAACTTTCCCCTTGCTTTTACAGCCCTTTTCAGATCCTCTGTCTGGTGGGCAGTAGAGCTTATCTGCTGGATTTACCCGTCGCAGCTCGGATTCACCCAGTTTTTCACGTTTCCCAATTGAAACACGCCATTGGGCATCACCCCTTGCAGCAGACCCTGCCGGCTGACCTGGATGGCGACGCTTCCCCTCTCCTCGAACCTGAATGCATCTTGGCTAGACGTTCTACCTCTTCCTCCAATGCAACTACTCCACATAGCCTTGTCAAATGGAAAATCCACTCTCTTGAGGATGCCACTTGGCTGGATGATTATGTACTTCAGAACCAATTTCTCACCTGCAGCCTTGCGGACAAGGCTGCTCTTTCAGAAGGGGCGACTGATACATCCGTAGGGGATCCTGCACCCTTAAAGGTCTATTCAAGGAGGGGGAAGCGGTCCCCACAGGTGGTTTAAGGGATCTTTTTAGGTGGTTGGGTGGTTCAGCCTATGGTCCTACTTTTTCTGTTTTGAGGTAGTGGTGGTCTCCACGAGTTGTTAGTAGTTGGAAGCCTATTAGCCAGCTGTACTTTTTCCCCAGAATATTCTTTATATAGTATTGTGGTGGCAGTGTCCAGGGGGGAAATACTGGGTATTACGGCCTTGTGGCTTGGCTTGGATCGGGAGGGGTCTTGGGTCTCCTGGGAAAAAATCTGCTTTAAGTGTCAGTTTATTTTCCCGTACTCTCCTATTCCTGATGCTTAAAATTACTTGTTGCTCTGCTCCTGGCCTCTGTTTCTATCACAATGACTTGGATTTTCTCCGATTTTATTTTTATAAATTAATTGGGAAAATTCCAAGGCCAGACGTTGAGACGGCGTGTTATTACGAGACCCGGTGTGCCCGGAACAATTCGTTGAAAAATGTTCAGTTTTTAATAGTGCCCGGGCGGTTTTTCTTTAAAACTGGAATAACTTCAAAACGAGTGCACAGGTCATAAATCTGATGACATCGTTGTGTTCAGAACATCGATTTTACCTTCGACGGGGCCTAACATCGACCAGTGCGGGTCGCCCGTGAAAGTTAGTTTTTAAACGTAAACGTCATTAAAATATTTTAATAAAAATATTTTATTCAACGCAACAACGTTGAATCTTTTAATAGGATCTTGGTGAAGAATCTAGGGTTTACTACAAACCTGGAATTCCTCTGAGTTGGAGAGAAGAACCTCTCGAGAAAGCGTTGGCAAACGACGACGGATCGACACAACCTCGGGTTCGACGGATCAACGATCGACGAACAACGACGACGCAACATCGCTCTTCGTCAACGGTCGTTCCAACTCAAGGTAGGGTGTGTGTTTTGATTTGATTATTCCTCATTCTTTATCCCTACGATGAACATGAATCAATCGACGAACGGATTGATTCACAAGCCATGCGTATTGCGGGTTGGGTTTATTCTTGCGGGATTTTATTAGCGGGGTTGATTTAATTAAAGATTGTTATGTTTCGTGATCATTCTTACAGAATGGACCGAGGTCGGAACGAACAAAAGGTCGAGGTTCGTTTCAGGGGTTATTATGTGTGCCTTTTCTCCCCTGATATTCTCCGCATTATTCGTGATTTTATAAGTGTACGATTGTTGCGCTTTTGATTCGTGGCACAACAACCCGAGACCGAAGATCCAACACCATAACACTGCGGAGGTGCGACGGCGAAGGCGCGGTGCAATTTGGCCGAGGAAGCGGCTTACGGCGACGCAAGGTGGTGGCGCACTGTAACATCCCTGTTCCGAAAGTCACTCAGAGGTGCCCCGTACCCGGTTGGTCACATGGCCTCAAGCACATTTCCCCGAACGTCAGAGGCTACCGACTAGCAGCGAGGGTCTTGGGTGTGATAGTGGGGAAACTATGCCTTCATTGATAGAGTAACACAGCAATAGCGGAAGCAACAATAGTACCATAACAAAAGTAAACAGCGGAAGATTAGAAGTAATAACAACTGGAGCACATATATAAAATGATGCATGATGCATATTTTTAGGAAAACAGCCAAACAAGTCACAATGCTGAATACAGTATTAATCCAAAGTACAAAAGAAAAACAAGTAAACAACTCCTCAGCATCGCAAGCCATAGCTTGGTCCCATGCTCTCCAGCTCCAAAGCAGTCATGTACCTGAAGTAGAAGGGTGCTTGCCCTTATCTACAGCTGCAGCAATATAATCTGTTTGGGCCCAAAAGCATGGCCCAAACAGAGTGTAAAACTAAATCCCAATAGGAAACCACCACAATATCTGTGTCTAACAGTCAGAGAATATATGACAGGTAATAAGTAAAGAAAGCATTAAACAAGGAAGTACTCAGCAGTAAACAATCCACAGTTTCAATGCATTCAGTCTCATATATCAAGCAACAGCTAATCAAAGCAGGTAACCCTCTGGGTGGTATTCACAGCCTAACAGCTCTGGTTTAACCAAACAAGTACAAGCAAGTAGTTGTACACAAACGGTAACCCTCTGGGAAGTACTCACAGCCTAACCCCTTTGGTTCAACCAAATAAGAAAAGCAACCCTCTGGGCAGTACACTCAGTCTAACCCTCTGGTTCAGCTTAAGCATAGACTCTCTGAGGAAGCACTCACCGTCAATTTCTCCTATAGTCTCGTATCGATAACTAAATGCGCTCTGGGGAAGCACTTACGTCACATTCCCCCTGTGGCCCGCGTCGAGGAACTACACACTCTAAGAAAGCACTTATGTCAATTCCCCATATGGTTTCGCATCGTAACAGTAAACAGCCACTCTGGAGAAGCTCTTACGTCCATTCTCCCTATGGTCTACTACACCAGGTTCTCACGGCCCTGTGTAAGTCAAGCAATCCTAACAACGCGTATCAGCCAAAGTAAACCTCAAGAACTATTTGGCTAGCGGTCTACAGCATAACAGCATGCCAGATAAACAAATCACTTCATCCTACAATATTAGGCATGGGAAAAACAACAAGGCAGCCTAACAGGCTAAGCAGGACCAAACGGTCAAAACAAGGCATGCATGAGCAATCACTTCCAAAGCATAACAATTAACCCTATTCACATTCAATCAACCTCTACTCAAGCATACAAGCATAGCAGGCAATTAACAGGGATAAAACAGTAAACACGCAATACCCCGTTCAAGGGTATTGGTCAAATTGCACATATAACTCAAAGACTTTCAACAGAAAGGCACAAACCACCTACCTCGGTGTTAGGAGATCGTTATACGTGAACCTCAAGCCTTGAATCGCCCAAGAACACCGTAGATCTACAAAAATGCTCAAAACGTTCAACGGAGGATAACTTAGGAAAGAGGAATCAGGAAACAAAACTCTAGAAGAAGGAAGGGCTTACCGAGGCGATCCCAACACAATCGACGACGGTCGAATCGAAGATCGGATGCTCGATCGGGGGCTCTGGGAAAGATCGCGGTCGTACGGTTTCTCTCGGACAAACCAAACCTAGAAGGAGACGGTTCTGTACGTCAGACGCAACCCCGGTGCGTTTAATGAAAAAAAAAAGTACACGGCGTGTACTTTAGAAGTACACGGCGTGTACTTGCCTTCACCGGCCCCCGCATTAGGCGGTCTTCAGGTCACCACACACGGCCGTGTGCATGGCCGTGACACGACCATCACCCGACTACCTGCGTTAACCAAGTACACGGCGTGTACTTAAGAAATTTCCAGAAAACTCCTCTTTTTCCTCAAAAACACTAGAAAAGGAAATCATACCTGAAAAGAAAATTCTGGTTCTTACAAACTTCCCCCCTTAAATAAATTTGTCCCCGAATTTCCCTAGCAAGGCGGCGTAGAAGAAGAAACCTCGAACAGCTCTGGCCACTATGATCGTACATCGGCCTCCCTCTCTCAAGCCTTGTTATGTACTCGCCCGTGCTGTCATAGCACTCATACCAGAGGAACAGACCGGCCACGGAGAACCTTCGTACTTCGATCAACAGTCCGGATAGGATTCTCCTCGAAAGATGCGTCCACTTCTAACTCAACCTCCTCGGGTTGAAAATCATGAGAAGGGTTTGAAAAGTAACGTCGGAGCTGAGAAACGTGGAAAACGTCGTGCATAGCCCAGTACCTCTGATGTAACTGCAACCGATAGGCAACCGGCCCAACTCTCTCCAACACCTCAAACGGTCCGACGTAACTCGGCGAAAGATTACCCTATCTCTTAATCCTCCTGTGTCCCAACCTCGGTGTGACACGCAAAAAAACCTGATCTCCGACCTCGAACTCCAGAGGTCGTCTCCGCTGATCAGCATAAGACTTCTGTTGAGACTGTGCAGTAGTCATGCTCTTCTGAACCAACTCTATCTGCTCTGTGGTCTCCTGGACAAAACGAAGTCCCAACATAATTGTCTCTCCTGCCTCCAGCCAACATAAGGGTGATCGACATGGCCTACCGTACAAAGCCTCATAAGGTGCTATCTGAATAGTTGCTTGAAAGCTATTGTTGTAGGCAAACTCCACAAGAGGTATGTTCTTCTCCCAAGAACCACCCAAAGCTTTCTGTAGTCTCTGTCAGACCCGAGAAGTAAAGCGTGCATCCCTGTCTGAAACAATGGAGTGCGAAACCCCATGTAAACGTACAATCTCCCAGATGTACAATCATCACAACTCATCAATACTGAAGGTCTTCTTAATCGGCAAGAAGTGTGCAACCTTCGTAAGTCTGTCAATGACAACCCACACAGCATCATTCCCTCGAGGCGACCTCGGTAAACCGGTCACGAAATCCATCGCGACATCATTCCACTTCCACTCGGGAATGGGTAACTGCTGCAAAAGCTCTGCTAGTCGCTGATGCTCCGCATTCACCTACGGACAGGTGGAACACCTCATGACGAAACCAGCAACATCTCTTTTCATACCTGGCCACCAATACTGACGGTATAGATCACGATACATCTTGGTGACACCAGGATGAACTGCCCAAACTAAGGAATGAAAGTCTCGCATCAGCTCCTCGCGTATGTCTGCTGACACCCATATGCGCCCATGAAAACGTAAGATCTCATCCTCGCCTATGGTTCACCCAAGAATAGGGTCCTCTCCTGACACGCTTTCCCGTAGGACTAGGCCTTTAGAATCTGATAGTTGTCTCATTCGTACTCAGTCAAGAAAAGTAGAGGTAATAGCTACGGAAGAAAGAAAAGTCTGCATATGTCTGTCGTGCACCTCCAAATGCATCTTAGATAACAGAGCCATAAGCTGTCACTCACTGTTGGCCTCCTGAACTGCATGTATCTGAGTCCTCCTGCTCAGCGCATCAGCCACTGCGTTGCCTTTCCCAGGCGTATAGGCAAGCTCGAAATCAAAGGACTGAAGGTACTCAACCCACATTCGTTGTCTCAAATTCAGATCGCGCTGAGTGAAGATATACTTGAGACTTTTGTGGTCAGTGAAAACAACAAAATGTTCTCCCAACAGATAATGTCTCCAACAACGTAAGGCATGACCAACTGCAGCCAGCTCAAGATCGCACGTCAGGTAGTTTCTCTCATGTGGCCTCAACTACCGAGACCCGTACGCAACGACTCCTCCCTGCATAAGCACTGCTCCCAACCCAATACTTGATGCATCACAATAAACAGTATAGATTTTTCCCAGCTCTGGAAAAACTAGTATCGGTGCTGAAGTCAACCTCCCTTTCAGCTCCTAAAAGGATGACTCACAAGAATCTGTCCGCAGGTACTTCGCACCCTTCTTAGTCAGGCTCATTAGTAGCGCTGATAAGCGTAAAAGTCTTGTATGAAACGTCTGTAGTATCCAGCCAGCCCTAGAAAACTTCGTACCTCAAAAACGTTCTCTGGCTGCACCCAGGAAACTACAGCTCTCACTTTCTCTAGGTCTACTGATACTCCTGTCTCTGAGATAACATAACCCAAGAAGTGAATCTGGTCCATCCAAAAGTGGCATTTTTAGAGCTTAGCATATAACTGATGCTCTCTCAGTGTACTCAAAACGATCTCAAGATGGGTGGCATGGTCATGTCGAGTGTGAGAGTACACCAAGATATCGTCCACGAAAACCACTATGAAAGAATCCAAGTATGGATAGAACACTCGGTTCATCAGTGCCATGAAAACAGCAGGCGCGTTCGTGAGACCGAATGACATAACCACATACTTGTATAGACCATACTTACTCTGAAAGGTTGTAAGAGGTATATCAGATGGTCTAACGCGCAACTGATGATAACCGGATCTCAAGTCAATCTTCGAGAACACATGGACTCCTCGAAGCCGATCAAAGAGATCATCAATCCTCGACAAGGGATGTCGGTTCTTGACCGTCAACAGGTTCAGCTTTCGATAATCCACGCAAAGTCGAAGAGTACCGTCCACCTTCTTCGCAAACAGGACAGGCGAACCCCAAGGGGAAGTACTGGGTCGGATGAAACCCTTTGTCTGCAACTCCTCCAACTGCTTCTTGAGCTCCTGCAACTCTGGTGTAGCCATCCTATAAGGATGAATAGACACCGGTGCCGCTCCTGGCGCAAGCTCAATAAAAAAGTCCACCTCTCGCTCCGGAGGTAAACCTGAAAAGTCCTCTGGAAAGACATCCCTGAAACGAACCACCACTGGAGAAAAGTCCATCTGTGAAATCCCCTGGTCATTCAGATAAAGACTAACAATCTGGGTTGTAACTCCTCCCAACACATGATGCTCGGGTCCCGCTCTGCTCGCCTGGACATCTCATTCGCCCTTATAAAGAAACGATTTGCCTTCTAGTGATGTGAAACTCACCCTACGACGATAGCCGTCAACAACAGCCTGGAAGAGAACTAACTAATCCATTCCAAGAATGACATCATAGTCTGTCATCTTTAGGACATAAAGGTCCCAAAAAAAGTGACACCCAGCAACCTCAAGAGGTCACTCCTTGCACTGTCGTACACTAACTGTTCTTGTCCACAACGGTGTGTAACGTTAAGATATCCGCAGAAGAAAAGACATAGAGCCCAAGGCTCTCCACAACAACAACAGATATAAAGCTATGGGAAGCCCCTGTATCGAAAAGAGCAGAAACTAAAACTGAGGCAACTAGAATCGTACCTCGAACTGTAGAGCGTCCGGGATCCTGCTCCTGCTGGGTCTGCTCCACTGCAAAAGTCTGACCTGCACCGCGGCCCTATGACCCTGTCTGACCACTTTGAGCTGATCCACTCTGTCGTCGCTGAAAGCCCGATGACTAACTACCACAACCACGACCGCGACCTCGGCCTGAACGGCCAGAAGAACTCTAGTTCTCAGACTGATGAGAAACTGGTGGTGCTGCTCCTGAACGATGAGTCGTAGAAGAACCTCTGTCACTAGCTACTGGTGAGAAGAACTGACAGAAGCGCTGAAGATGACCCATCTTGCCGCAAGATCGGCACTCCACTGGGTTTTTTGGGCAATGTAGCCTCGTATGCCCGCTCTTCCCGTACTGATAGCACATCACCTGGCTACTAGAAGAAGTGTCTCGCCTCCTTGGATCACCGCGCGAAGACCCCCTGCGGCACTTCTTGCTGTCAGTAGGAGAGATACTAACTCCGGATGTCAAACCGCCCTGACTCAAAACTCCAGAATCCCTCATATTGCGCTCTGTGATCAGCGTCTGGTTGACAATAGAAGTGATAGACGTCAACCTGAAAATATTCACCTGCAATCGGATGTCGTGGCTCAGACCATCCTCAAACTTCCTTGTCAGGAATAACTCATCACCTTCTAGAATAGGCGTGAAGCGCTGCAGCTCAGTGAAGCGAGAAGAATACTCTATAACGGAAAGAGTACCCTACTCCAGACTCATAAACTCTCGGGCTCAATCGACCCTCAAAGTCTCCGGAAAGAAGTAATCGTAGAAGGCACACTGGAACTCAACCCAGGCCATGACCTGCTGACGTCCCGCCTGTGAGATCATATCTCACCATCTCTTGGCGGAATCCCGAAGCATGTACGTAGCAAGCTTGACCCTCCTCCCTGGAGGCGTCTCCAGATGCTCGAAGATAGAAAGCATGGCTTCTAACCATGACTCTGCAACCTGAGGTCCTCCTTCCCCTGTGAAAGTGGGAGGATGCTGCTGTTGAAAGACCCGCGTCAGCACTGCCATAGAAGGGGCAGGATGCGGTACTCCTTGGAAGGTTTGCATAAACCTTATAAAGCCCTCTCGGAACTATGCATCAGCACCTGTGTCCGGAATGACGGTTGGTGCCAAGACTGACACAACTGAAGGATCTGCTAGAAGTCCCTGATCAGCTATGTCTGGTGTCTGATCGTTGCCCTGTAACTGGCGTACAACCGGAGGACGTCTCGGTGGCATGACTCTGCAAGGTCAAGCGCACACATTAGACCAGGATTATCAAGGACTGAAAACTGGAAGGGTAAGAAGGGAACAGGAGAAAGAAAGCATTCAAGTTTTACAAAACATGGATACACGGCGTGTATACATAACTACACGGCGTGTTCCCTTAAGCCTTTCACATGGGCGTGTACTTCTGCTAAAACTGGTCGTCTAACACCCCAAACACACTGCGTGTTGTCCTAACACACGGCGTGTGCTTGAATCCTCTTCCCCTGCCCGAGTCCCTCTACACGACTAAGCTACACGGTTCTCCTAGAACAAAACTACAAGGCGTGTTTGTGCCAGACACGGCGTGTATTAGACAAACTTCACTGACCCGTGTTGTTAGATACACGGTCGGTTACACGGCTAACTCTACACGGCGTGTTCCAGGTGGACACGACGTGTACTAGCAAAGATTTCACCGACCCGTGTTTGTTAGTTACACGGCCGGATTCCAGAATTACACTACACGGCGTGTTCAATCTTGACACGGCGTGTATCTCATAATTTTTATCCATCTGTGTCGTTAGTCACACGGGTGGACAAAGGGTCAACACAGCACGGCGTGTAGAACCGGTACACGGCGTGTTCCCCTAAGGATCTCCCTATCCCGTGTCTCTGCCCACACGGCCTATGACACGGTTAGAGACTACACAGCGTGTACATACGGTACACGGCGTGTACTTAAGAAAAACAGTTTCTTCCCGAACAGAAGAACACATGGCATGTATTCAAAACTACATAGCGTGTATTCTGGGTTTTTCCGGACAGTAATCCCCAGAAACTACTCCGGAACCCAGAAAAACACTAAAACAAAACCTTTAAGTGCCAAATTCCGATCCGTGAGAGCTCATACTCCCTGCGAATCAAAGCGTGGCATCTCATACATGTTATAAACAAGGATAACAGGACAATGATCCACCAAATCCCGAACCATGAGGGCCCATAACACCTCAAGAACCAAAGTTTGGCGTTCATTCAAACAAAACCTTACACAATCAATGTTCTAACAAAAAGCAGGTATTCTATCAAGGCATCTATCACAACAGCATGCACATATAGCACAACATTTATCACAACAACATGCAATCGCTAATGCACCCTAAATGACATGGCAAGAATGCATGACATGTGATTCCTAGCAAGTGCCTATATGATACATGAGATGGCATACCCTCATCTCATCAGGTTGCAACAGAAATAAAACCTCAATAACATCAACAATAACAGCACAAAACATTTGAATCACCCAACGGTGAAATCAAATCAACCGTAAAATTGCAAAACCAGAAAATTGCAATAAACGAGGTAAATTGGATTTTCTCTGTACACGGGTTAGCTACTCCCGGGCACAGCTTATTACCAAGTACTTATTTTCGTCATATCCCGGACTATAGGCTCCAAACAGTAAGTCAAGAAAAAAGAATTCCTCTGATACCACTTTGTAACGTCCCGGTTCCGAAAGTCACCCAGAGGTGCCCCGTACCCGGTTGGTCACATGGCCTCAAACGCATTTCCCCGAACGTCAGAGGTTGCCGACTAGCAGCGAGGGTCTTGGGTGTGATAATGGAGAAACTATGCCCTCATTGCTAGAGTAACACAGCAGAAGTAAATCAATAGCAATAGCGGAAGCAGTAATAATACCATAACAAAAGTAAATAGCGGAAGACTAGAAGTAATAACCGGAGCACATATATAAAATGATGCATGATACACATGTTTAGAAAAACAATCAAACAAGCCACAATGCTGAATACAATACTAATCCAAAGTACAAAAGAAAAACAAGTAAACAACTCCTCAGCATTGCAAGCCATAGCTTGGTCCCATGCTCTCCAACTCAAAAGCAGTCAAGTACCTGAAGTAGAAGGGTGTTTGCCCTTATCTACACCTACAACAATATAATCTGTTTGGGCCCAAAAGCATGGTCCAAACAGGGTGTGAGACTAAATAACAGTAAGCAACCACCACAAGATCTATGCCTAACAGTCGGTGAATATATGACAGGTAAAAGTAAAGAAAGCAGTGAACAAGGAAGTACTCAGCAGTAAACAATCCACAGTTTCAATGCATTCAGTCTCATATATCAAGCAACAGCTAATCAAAGAAGGTAACCCTCTGGGTAATATTCACAGCCTAACCCCTCTGGTTCAACCAAACAAGTACAAGCAAGCAACTAAACACAAACGGTAACCCTCTGGGAAGTACTCACAGCCTAACCCCTTTGGTTCAACCAAACAAGACAAGCAACCCTCTGGGCAGTACACTCAGTCTAACCCCTCTGGTTCAGCTTAAGTATAAACTCTCTGAGGAAGCACTTGTCATCAATTTCTCCTATAGTCTCGTATCGGTAACTAAAAGCGCTCTGGGGAAGCACTTACGTCACATTCCCCCTGTGGCCCGCGTCGAGGAACTATAGACACTCTGAGGAAGCACTTACGTCAATTCCTCCTATGGTCTCGCATCGTAACAGTAAACAGACACTCTAGAGAAGCCCTTACGTCAATTCTCTCTATGGTCTACTACACCAGGTTCTCACGGCCCTGTGTAAGTCAAGCAAGCCTAGCAACGCATATCGGCCAAAGTAAACCTCAAGAACTACTTGGCTAGCAGCATAACAGGATGTCAGATAAAAAAATCATTTCATCCTACAATACTAGGCATAGGAAAAACAACAAGGCAGCCTAACAGACTAAGCAGGACCAAATGGTCAAAACAAGGCATGCATGGGCAAATACTTTCAAAGCATAGCAATTAACCCTATTCACATTCAATCAACCTCTACTCAAGCATACAAGCATAGTAGACAATTAACAGGGCTAAAACAGTAAACACGCAATACCCCGTTCAAGGGTATTGGTCAAATTACACATATAACTCAAAGACTTTCAACGGAAAGGCACAAACCACCTAGCTCGGTGTTGGGAGATCGTTATATGTGAACCTCAAGCCTTGAATCGCCCAAGAACACCGTAGATCTACAAAAACGCTCAAAACGTTCAACGGAAGATAACTTGGGAAAGAGGAGGAATCAGGAAACAAAACTCTAGAAGAATGAAGGGCTTACCGAGGCGATCCCAACGCAATTGACGACGGTCGAATCGGAGATCGGATGCTCGATCGGGGGCTCGGGGAAAGATTGCGGTCGTACGGTTTCTCTCGGACGAACCAGACCTAGAAGGAGACGGTTCTGTCCGTCAGACACGACCCCGGTGCGTTTAATGAAAAAAAAAGTACACGGTGTGTACTTTCCTTCACCGGCCCCCGCATTAGGCGGTCTCTAGGTCACCACACGCGGTCGTGTGCATGGTCGTGACACGGCCAGCACCCGACTACCTGCGGTAACCGATTACACGGCGTGTACTTAAGAAATTTCCAGAAAACTCCTCTTTTTCCTCAAAAACACCAGAAAAGGAAAACAAATCTGAAAAAAAGATCTGGGTTCTTACACGCACGGCGGCGCCCGGAGCAGCGGCTTCGGCGGGCCATCAGTGGCAAAGGTAGGACAGGGCCCGTCGAGGCTAGTCTGGGTGAAACGCGAGGCAGACGGCGGGCCGTCGGCGAGGTAATCGACGGCGGGCCGTCGGCGAGGTAATCGACGGCGGAGGCAGAACGCGGTCTAGGCAGGGCCGCGTGGGAGCCCGCGGCCAGAGCGGTGCCGCAGGCGGCGACCGGGGACGCAGCGAAGGGGGGCCGCGTACCCGGATGGGGGTCCGCGTGGAGCCTACGGCGGCGCAGGCTGCGAGGGAGTCAGCAGATGCGGTTGTCGTCCGCATTGAACGCAGCGGCGCCGCGTTGACCGGAAGCAGGCGGCTGGGTCGGCCGCGTGAAAGAGATAAAAGTCGGCCCGCGCGTGCGGGCCTGTTCGGGTCGGATCCGGACCGGACTCGAGTCAGACTTTTTCACTAAAATGGTCGTAACTTTCAAACGAAAGATTTGTTTGACGAGTCGTCTATGGCGTTGGGACTCTTGCGACGGGGCGGTCCTTTTGAGATGGCTTGGTGGGATTTTTTAGCTTGGACCAGTATAGGTGGAGAGTTTCCCTTTGTTCTTTCCTCGAGGGTTCAGTACGGTATTACGTCCACATCACTGAATAGTAGCCCCTTTAGAGGTCGTGTCCCGGATGGAGTTATGGTATCCCTTCTTGGGATTGGAGCGATCCTCTATCACCCCTGGCGAAGTTTTATGGGAATTGACGTGACCTCTGAGCGCAGGGCGTTAGTCCTCCATCTAGTGGGTCGTATCAATAGGGTTGTTGGTATTCTCTGAAAAGGATCTTCTACGTTACGAGCCGCATCGATTGGGTTGTTGGTATTCTCTGAGAAGGATCTCCTACGTTGCGGGCTAATACAGATTGGGTTGTTGGTATTCTCTGGGAAGGATCACCTCTATATATTATGATCTTTGACCAGTTTATCTCTCTTTGAGCGGGGCCCAAATTAGTGAGACCTCTCCGCGAGAGTCTCTAATTGTATCATGGCGCGAGGAGTGAGTTTTCCCGGAACGAGCGCGCCTCGAGTAGAATCTTGTGGCGGTGATTGGTTGTGACTTACCTCTTTACTTTGTGGCTGGTTATGAGTATATTTGGATATCCTTGGTATATGTGTTACAGACATATACTTGTGTGAGCTGACTGTACTTCATGTATTTCCTTTGTGGTATACTTCGTATATTTTCTTTATGGTGTACTTCGTGTATCTCTTAGTGGTATTCCTTTGTGGTTTCAGGATGTCCTACTAAGTATTGTTTTACTCACCCATGCACGGGCTTCGCCTGCACGTGTCGTGTCTTGTGCAGACGATCAACGCCTTGACGGAGTTCTAAGTGGATTAGGACCAGGTGGTGCTTAGAGAGATCAGACAGACGAGGTGTGCTCCTACGGCTTCAAACAGTTGTCATACACCTACCTTCAGGTAGGGTTTTCTGCAGATGAGTTTCAAGAACTTGTGCTTTCACTTTTACAAACTCTTTCTTTTGATGGGCTTGTATTCTAACTTTGTTTACTAGGACATCCTGGCCCCGTTCAGGATGTCCTACTGAGTATTGTTTTACTCACCCCTGCACGGGCTTCGCCGACACGTGTCGTGTCTTGTGCAGACGATCGACGCCTTAACGGAGTTCTAAGTGGACTAGGACCAGGTGGTGCTTAGAGAGATCAAACAGACGAGGTGTGCTCCTACGGCTTCGGACAGTTGTCCTACACCTACCTTCAGGTAAGATTTTCTGCAGATGAGTTTCAGGAACTTGTGATTTCACTTTTACAGACTCTTTCTTTTGATGGGCTTGTATTCTGACCATGTTTACTTTCCAGTTTCCTACTGTCATACTCTGTGGTTAGGATCTTAGTGTATGCATTGTTTACTTCATGTTTTTACATTTCAGCATTTTGAGCTTTTAGATGTATGTGTGTTTACAAGTACTTAGGCAAATGTCTCCCATTTGTGAGATATGCTTATTCGGTGCTAGTCGTCAGCCCCTGACCTATCAGAGGCGGGTTTGAGGTAGTCACGACACCGGCCCCTCTGGGACAGGTCGTGACAAACAAATTCTGTTACTGCGACTCTCAGCATTTCCGCAACAAAGATTATAGTTACATTTACGCCCGTTGCCCTTAGGCACATTGGATTCTACCCTTGTGCAACATCCTGAATTTAGGATTACCTTTACACGTGATTCACAACACCCTTACACAAAAGTCCAATGACCTTTACACAGTCTGTTTTCCTTCACTCAGCATTGCTTGCACCTTTACGTATGCTCCATGTGCATCCAAACTACACTTACGTACTCCAATGCTCCACAAATGACCTTCACGCAGCCAAGTTACCTGCTACCCTTACGTCATGCAGCATCCAAGTTTTAGACTTACCCTTACACATGATTCAAAACATCCAAAATCATAGGTCTAATGACCTCTACGCATCCTGCAGCCCTGCCTAAATCTTTATGTAACCTCCATAAGCACCCAAGCTACCCTTACAGACTCAAATGCTGCAAAAATGACCTTTACGCATCCAAGCTACCTGCTACCCTTACGCACACAGTATTCTACCCTTACGAGCATTCTGGTTTTAGACTTACCTTTTCCTAAGAATCACAACATCCAAATGAAAAGGTCCAATGACCTTTACACAGCCAGTTAAACTTCTCACAGCCTTGCTTGAACCTTTACAAAGCCTCCAAATGCAGTGAATCCACCTTTACGTACTCATCCACAACCATTCCAAAATAAACCAAGACTCCTTCGGCCTTCCTAAAGCAACAAGGAACTACTCCAAAAAAAAGGCAGCTCAGAATACAACAAATAAAACACCATGCCAATAAATTGATGCATATTCAAGAACTCCATATAGGTAAATGAAAAGTAAATCATCTCCAGGGAATTCCCCTAAAATTAGAGTTAGGATTGAATTCAAACTCATCTTCTAACTTAGAGAACATATGTTCTCTGATTTGAAGGTAATCCTCTAAAGTGATTTCATGCATATTCAAGAACTCCATATAGGTAAATGAAACTTAAAGTAAATCATCTCCAGGGAATTCCCCTAAAATTAAAGTTAGGATTGAATTCAAACTCATCTTCTAACTTAGAGAACATATGTTCTCTGATTTGAAGGTAATCCTCTAAAGTGATTTCTCCAGCAATATATTTATTGTACACAATTGTGTCTTGTTCGTCAATCCAAGAGTCCGGATCCTCCCCTAAGTCATCCCTGATCTTATGAGCATTCTTCAGCTTGGGATCAGCATCATCATCTTCATCACTATCGGAATCAGTAGATGATTCCGTCTCAACCACAACTGGTGTGTTGGTAATATCAGATTCTTTCATGGGGATGACCTTACTATTTTCATCGTTCCTTTTCCCCTCTAATTGGGAAGGGGTGTTGGTTTCCCCAGACGTATCCATGAGGATATAATGCCAATAGTTCTTTCTAATTTAGAATAATCAATATGATTTTGAGTCTTTCTCGAGTGCCGAGTGATAAAACTGTCCGAGTCAACAATTGGCTTCTTCCCTTTTTTAGAACTCGAGTGTAAAAAATCGTCAACAATTTGTTGGAATTGGTCATTTGCATCTAGATTAACTTTTTTAGATTGAATAGTCTCAATCCTTGTAGTATTTATCAATCTCACCCAGTGCGGGAGGATTATAACCCAAAGGACAGTCAACCAGCCCAGGGGAATGCCCTGAGCCCATTGAAGCTCCATTACCCTGTCGATCAGTTGAAATGCAAACCGCCTCCACAAATGAATCACAACCAACAGGTTCAATAGCTTGGTTCTGAGTGGTTGGAACAGACTCATTAGAAGCTAAGAATTGAGGAATCTGAACCTTCGAGGGGCCAGCTTGGCCTTGATATTTCCCTTTCTCCACCCAAGTATCCTTTTTCCAAGTAGGGGGTCCTAATTATGGCGACTCAGCTTGCCACATCTCTTAGAGGGGTGACCAAATTTAAAACAAGTCATACAATAGTCTGGGATATCTTCATAAACAATCTTCTACCAGAAACCATGGTAACCATTTTGCATCTAAATCTCAGAGGGCAATGGCTTCAAAAGATCCACCTTGGTGCAGATCCTAGCAACCGAGGGGTGAGAAAGCTTCGCAGTGGCTACGTCAATTTTAAGCAGCACACCAACCAGAATACCAATGGCAAAAAAGGCCACCCGCTTGAAGAGGTGTGCAGGAAAACCAACAAACCCTAGCCAAATTGGGGCAATGGGAGGCTCAACAGAAGTTTCAATGTCAGGAGACCGTTTCAAAATTTTCATTGAGAAACCCGCAATATTCCATAATCCCCAAGACCAACAGCAATAATACTCCTCTTCAGAAAAGAAACGAATAAGCAGATGCATGGAATAGAGGAGGCCCAAATCGAAGCGTGAAAACCCAGTTAATTTAAAATTTCTCCTAACAAATTTGATCGAAGGATGAAGAAGGGAACTTACCGATAAGAAAAAACAAGAGATATGAGGCAAGAACATCCGCATCTTTTTGGGAAAAGACAACTGTCGGACGCCCTTTATGCTGAAAGGGAACAGGAGAGATCGTAGCACGGAAAATGACATCAGCATGATGTGGAAAAGAATCGGCAACAACTATAGTAAGAGAACAAGAAGGAATCGCGCATGAAGCACTCCTGTGATCACCTACGATGGAGCTCCCGCGAACGAGGTCATCTTTATAATTTTTTTATGTATTTATAAATAAAATAATATGTTTTATACATGTAAAAACATATTTGTTGCATTAAAAAATATTTTTATTCCTTTTAAAAAATTATAATTTTAAGATATTAAAGAATAATTACATTTTATATATCATTTAAAAATTAATTTTGTTATGAATTTACAAAAATATATTTTTTAACAAATATGGAAAGTAAGAATATTTGTTTTTTTACCTTTTAAAAATTATATATTTTTTATGACTCTGAGACAAATATTGATAAATTTGTTTGTCTTTAAAAATAAAAAAATACCAGGAACAACGCAAACCATTGATTAAAACTCATGGTCCCATAAAATTTATTATTAAAAAGAAAGTAAATAAACAAAGAGAGATGGGTTGCAAGGTAAAAAAGTGGCATGGATAGCACCATCAAAATCATAAGATCATCCAACAATCACCTTCTTTTATGTCTAACGCCCCTTCCTCTGGAACCGCATCAGCCTCTCAGGTGTTTGTCTCTCTTCCATTGCTTAGGAGTCTGTCAAGTATCATCATGGTCATCCATGTCCAATGAATCGTCCTCTTTATCATGAGGCTCAAAGTCTTGACCTACAGTGGGATCATTTTTTTGATATCAAAACAGAGCCTTCTTGAGTTGAGGCAACCTCATTAAGTGTGACCTCATTAAGAGGAGGCATATCTCCTAGCATGTCATGAGTGGCATGTGGGGACTTCCCAAAATGGAAAGTAGCCGCATGTAGATCCTCATTGGTAGCATGTACAATCAGGAAAGGAGGAGAAGTAACATTAGAATTAGAGTTTATCAAGCTTATGGAATCTTTCCTATGACGACTCTCAATGTAGATCGCATCAAAATCCTAGGTTGTTGATGGACTCTAGCATCACGAAGAAGTTTGGTGGAGCAACACCCTTCCCCCCACTGCTGACAGCCTCAATTATATGTAGGCTCTGTCCAGAAGAAACATCCCCTACAATAGGGACCCGACCTTCATTGCAACAAGATTGCATTGCATCCATTGTCTTTGCAACCTCCATCACTGGAGATAGAGCTGTGGAGATAGCCAAAACCAGATCATGCCCAAGCATCAGAACATCAACCTTAGTGGCAATAACATCCTCTGCACGTTGATCTAGTTTAGGCTCTGCAGCCCGAGTGTCCCCTGATGCCTCCACAAACCGGTTCACATCCACATTTTTTCTCGTCTTCCCAGCATTGGTTGTCTCTTTATTCATGTAAGAGTAAGATCCTTTGGGATGCAGTGTGCCAATAACTAACTTACCCTTCGAAAGAAATTGCTCCTCCATTAAGACAATAGAGTCCCCTTCAATATCTCTGTTAATGTCCTGATTTTTTGGGCATTTTGGCATGTCACCCCATTTCAAAAGAGAAACCTCTCACTGGAACATTATGTCAACATGGGAAAAGTCATAACTATTCACCACATGGGAAATTGAGTGTCGACCAGGACCCCCTATTGCCTTAGGCTGCTCACTTTTATCCCCACCTTCTTCATCTAAATTAGTGCTTTTTCCAAAATAAGACTTTGGATTGGTGCCAATAACCACAACAAAAAAAGAGGTTGTATTTTTCCCTTGATGAGCACCAACATATGATTTAGGGCCAGAGTTCCCACTCCCACTCACAGGCCTGTAAATCTTACTACCCATCAAGTTACCCTTCTTGGTTGGTAGAGGAGTAGCACTAATGCCATGCTCTCTAATCCTTCCCATGCCATCCTTCCCTCCTTGCACATCATAGGATCCCTTCTTCTCAGCCACAGGCACAGAATGCATGTCAACTGAAGATTTAAATCCATCAGCAATGGGTAATTTAAACTTGTAGGTTTCAACCTGATGCCTATATTTTTTACAATTAGAACATCTCAAACCTCTATGGCATCTCTCTCTAACATTCCCAACGCACACAAAATTACAACAAAATTCAGACACATGTTCATACTCAATCGCAAGCTCGAATTTAAAATCACCAGTAACCAAATACACAATTTCAACAAGTGTTGAAATAAGATCAAAATTGACCAAAATTCTGGCATAGTGACCATACTTGACCATCTCGGTCTCCTTGTAAAATTTAATTGGAGTGTTTACTATAGGTTTTGGGCACAACAGAAGCCTCATATGGGGCATGCTCAACTCTATTTTTTTTTTCACGAATGATGATTAATTTGAAATTTTCACAATGATAAATGTCGTTATCAACAGAATTGAAGAAAAGAATATAAATAATAGATAAAGGTTGGAACCAAAGTGCAGGATCATCACATACTATTTATAATTAATTTAAGTAATTAATGAATTACCTTACAAGAAAAATTTTCTTCATTGATAGATCTTCCAACGTCTCTACGTCGTACAATCATTACATTGTAAGAATCAAGAGTAGATTCCCTCCAGTGGTGATCCACACATGTTCCACAGACCTCTGAATACCGTCTTAGGAATCTTCAGGTGCTATCACAATAGATCCTAATGTTTGCATCGTTCACCTTTGATCACCATGAGAATCGCTTCAAGGAATGGTTCTCTTCGATCTCTCTTGACATGAGAGTGGTGGTGGAGGAGGATCACTCTCTATTCTTGAGAGCATTCTTAGAAAGGGAGCTCTCTAGGGATTTTAGAGGATTCTCTTCAAATCATGTTGTGTACAACACAAATGAATTTACACTCTTAAGAAAATAATATGATTGGGTTTATATTCCGTTAGGGCTAGAAAATAATAATGGAACATCTACCCTTATTATTTTTGTAATCCCTATGGAACCCCGTGTCTTTAATAATAATAATATTATTATTATTCCTTGACATGTGCTAAACTCCGAATTAAATTAAATATTATTTATTCAAATAATATTCAATATATATTATTTATCATCGGACCATTAAACTTGATCTGTTATTCCTCCACAACATTTATCGAGATTTGAATAATAACTATTTATTTAATAAATAAACATCACTGCATTATTTGCTAATAAATAAATAAATATTATATTCACTAAATAATAAATAAATATTTATTAAATATTCTTCTCACATAATATTATCTCAAATAACTGATGATGGAATATATGCGATCAAGAAAATATGAATAATTATTAAACCATGTGTGAGAATAATATTTATTCAACTTGTTAAATGATAATATTATTTAACTAAGATTCTGGATACGCTTAGTGTGTGACCGTCTAGGTCTCTTTCTTAGTGGCATTAGGATAAGCAACCCAAAGTTCAAGATTAACATATAACAACATGCCAATGCACCTATAAAAAATTAAGTTAATGTTGCAATGACATAATACCTCATACAAATGCTTATTGTGTAATATAATACCTTTTTTTGTGATATCTCTAATCAAGTGGGTTGTATGTTGGTTCCATCAACCTATGTCTTCAATGTATCTTTATTTGACTTTCCAATAATCGAACATGCTTATAGAACACCATGACCATGAATTTATTTAGGATATATCATTTCCATCAAAGGGCCTAAGATATCAACTTCCATTAAAGAATGGAATGGAAAAATCCTTTCTCACATTATTCATTAATGAAATATTACTCATGATGCACCCAATATATCATGCCTCATCATGAACATATGTCATCACGATTTTCATCAATACATCAAAGTGCGTGACTTATAATACTCATTAATAATAATCTTAAAGTATAATAATCAATACACATGTCCATAGGTAGGAACATCCAATGACACATACAAATGTGGATTTCCTACTGGTGGGTCTCATTATCATAATATCCTATACTGTAAATTAATAAGGGCATACACTATGAGAAGCTGCCTCAAAGTCCTATGAGTCTCCACCCCTAATAGCTTGTATCATTTATATCCCTCAAATAATTTCATCTGGAATATTTAAGAATATTGACATGACACTTCTAGGTTCTCATCATAGTAGGGAACTACTATGAACTTTCAGTGTGACATCTACTCTTAAGAAATTATCACATACTATGTTACGTAGAAGAACAATCATAGCCTAATAAGAAGTTTATTAATATTCAAAACAATGAATACAGGTTATCATAAAGTGCACAAAAGTTGGTTCTAGGGAACCAACTCTAATAGACTCCCACTTGCACTAGAGCCAACTACTAACAACCTTCTGTCTGCTAGCTCTCACATGATACTCATTCTTCTACTGAGATCAACCTTTAGTCAAGGGGTCCACCTTGTTTTCTTTTGCGGGAGCTCTTCTTACTATAACTTCACCCCTCCATGAAAAACCCCTCAAGAGGTGATACTTCTAGAGTATGTGTTTTGTCTGTTGGTATGACCTTGTTTCTTTTTCAAGAGCCACCACTACATTATTATCACAATATAATGTGATAGGATCTTTACTACTAAGTACCCCGTCAATATCCTAGAAAAAGTTTCATATCCAAATGGATTCCTTGGATGCCTAAAAATCCACTATATACTCAGTCTCCATTGTAGAATTAGCAATAACTAGATGCTTTGAACTCTTCCAGCTCACAACCCCTTCGTTGAGATAGAAAACATATCTTGACTTCGAATTCAGTTCATTTTGATATGTTTGAAAACTATCATCAGTATAACCTCTGATGACTAGCTCCTTATCTCTTCCGTACACCAGGAACATATCCTTAGTTATTCTTATATACTTAAGTATAACCTTAACAACAGACCAATCATGTCCTCATGGATCATCTTGATATCTTCTTACCATGATCAATGCATAGGCAATAATAAGTCTAGTACATAACATGGCATACATGATTGATCTCATCGCTAAAGAACATGGGATCTTACTCATTCTCTCATTCTCTTATTGTGTCTGAGGACACATTTTCTTAGAAAGATGTATACCATGTGACACTGGAACCAATCCCCTCTTGGATTGTTCCATACTAAATCTTAGTATCTAGTCAATGCATGTATTTGACTTAGTCCAAGAAGCCTCTTGGATTTATGACAAATGATCTTGATCCCTAGAATATAGGCTACTTCACCTAATTCATTTATGGAGAAACACTTGTTCAACTAGTCCTTAACAAACATTAAGAATGGTATGTTGTTTCTAATAAGTAATATGTCATCGACATATACTATTAGGATAATGACTATATTTCTATTAACCTCTTGTAAACACATGGCTCACATTCCTTCTTAATGAAAACGAGTTATTTTATAGCTTCATTGAATCAAATGTTCCATGACCTATATGCTTGATTCAATCCATAAATGAATCTTTGCAACTTTCCTATCCTTTTGGAATCACCTGGATTCACAAACCTTTCTGGTTGTGTCATGTAGACATCTTTTTGAAGGTTCCCATTAAGAAAAACTATTTTAACATCTATCTTCCAAATTTCATAGTCATGGTAAGATGTTATAACAAGTAGGATTATATTGGATTTAAACATGGAAACTGGTGAAAAGGTTTCATCATAGTTAATTCCTTGATGCTGTTTAAATCCTTTAGCCATTAAAACTATTTATAGATATTTACTCTACCTTCCATGTCCAGTTTTCTCTTGAATACCTATTTTCACCCTATGAGCTTTACATCAACTGAAACATCGAATAGAACCCAAAATTATTTATAATACATGGAATCCATTTCATAATTCATAGATTATTTTCATCTTTCAGCTTCTGAGCTCTGTATCATCTCTTTGTAGGAGACAAATTCATCATTGTTAACCAATAATGAGTCACAATATTTGGTGGCTAGAAAACCATATCTATATGTTTCTCTCACCACTATAGTGATCCTATATAGTACTTATGTTTTAGTAACTACTTCTTCCATGGGGACCTATAAAATCTATTCATTTACTAACTCTTGTGTATCTCAAGCATCATCTTCATCGAAGTCAATCTTTCTCCCACTATCCTTTTTGAGGTTGTGTTCCCAATCAAGAAATATATCTTTTCTGGCAATAATAACTTTCTTTTATGATGGTTTATATAGGTATTATCCCTTTTTTTCCTTAGGATACCCTATAAAGATACACTTTGTGCCCCGGGTATCTAGTTTGTTTCCTTAAAAGGCCTTAAAAATGCCTCACAACCCCATACATGTGTATTCAATGAAACAAGTTTCTTTTCACTCTATCAATCGAAGGGAATTTTGTTTACTGCTTTAGTTGGTATTCGGTTTAGTGTGTATGCTATTGTTTGTAATGCATATCCCTAAAAGAATAATAGAAGTTCTGCATGACTCATCACCAACCTTACCATCTTTTATAAGGTACAATTCCTCCTTTCACTAATACCATTCCGTTGTGGTGTGTAAGGTGGAACGAGTTGAGATAGAATCCCAAACTCTCATAGAAAGTTGATGAACTCTTAGTTAAAAAATTCACCACCTAGATACAATCAAAGATTCTTTATATTCTTTATAAGTTGATTCTCTACTCCATTCTTGAATTCTTTGAATTTATCAAAGGACTCAGACTTATACCTCATTATGTAAACATAGACATATATACTTAAGTTGTCAGAAAAAGTTATGAAGTAAGAATACCAACCTATATATTTTACTAGAAATGGTCCATGCACATCAGTGTAAAATAATCCTAAAATCTCTATGGCCCTTTCACCCTATCCACTAAATAGAAGTTTGGTCATTATTCCTTATAAAAAAGCATGGCATCTTTTAAGTGGTTTTATCTAAAAAGAGTCTAAATAACTATCTTGATAGAGATTTTCCAAATGCTTCTCGTTTACATGAACAAGACAGTGATTCCATGGATGGGTGTTATATGAGTCATGTGAACATGGTTCATTATCTATTTACAATACTTGGTTTTCATAATTTAATACATAAAGACCATCATTTAAATGTTTTATACCATAACATGTGTTTTATTTATAAAAGAAGTAACTTTTATTTTAAAACTTGAAAATAAAACCATCTGTATCTAGGAAGGATACAAAAATTATATTCTTGGAAATAGTTGGTACATGATAACAATATATTAAAACCAATATCATTCTTGTTTCCAATGAAAGGTGGTAGTCTCTAATGGCTAGAGCAGCCAACCCCACACCATTAGCAGCTCATAAATCCACCTCTCCTCTAGTAATCTTTCGAAATATATTTGGTTCATGTATTTGGATATATACGTGATAACCAAAAGTTGTATCTAATACCCAATGTATAGATATTGAAATATTACATTCAATAACGAATTCCCCTTTATCTTCCCCTTTCTTTTGGGTGCAACTCCTCTTCCAATGGCCTTGCTTGCCACATGAAAAATATACCGCTTCCTTTTCCTTACCCTGTATCTAGATCTTCCTCTACTTGGAAGGATGATGCTAGAGATCCTTATAATTTTTATGAGTCTTGGGACCCTTCACCTTGTTCTTACTTTTTTTTATTCACCATAATGAATGTGGGTTTGTCATGCCCCATGTCCTTTTCCATTTGAAGAATCATAGTGAGAAGTTCTGAAAGACTGTTCTGAAAAACTGGTGAAGGAATTGGGTATTGAGGAAAGAATGATATATGTGCACAAATCATCTAGTAATTTAACCCATGAGACACCTAAGAATTAAATATAGACAATAAGCTTGACTACATGAGGCTCAGTTGGTGTTGACTCTCAAAGATTAGTTGTAAACATAACATTGGAGATCTCATAACTCTCTTTTTTTCCTTCCATTGATAGAGATCCTAAAGGTGATATGTCATGCTATATGCATCCATGTACTCATGTTTCTTTAGAGGCTCATTATTCATGGGTGATAACATAAAAAACTAAACATTTTTGGAATCATTCAAATGTTTCCCATAGAGAGATAAATCTTCCTCACTAGCCACATTACCAAACACATTAGGAATAGGTTTCTCCAGCACATATAGTTTCCTTCCATGGCGTAGGATAACATATAAGAAACTTTGGATCTCTTGGGAATGTGTTCTATCAATAAGGTTATTATTCTCAAGTATGGACTATAGTGATATGTTTGAAGTCATTTTATTATTGTTTCTACAAATAAAATGAGCATAGTTTTAGTACTTTATCTGATAAAATTTAGACAAATAAATAAATATAATATCTATTAATCTCCCACTCTTTTACCAAAACCAAATATACCTCACCATTGGATTAATAATATCATATTGTATTGATATTCTAGTGGCAAGGATCCATATTCCCCTTCTCATCACCCCAACTTTGGCTGATCAATCAATTTCATGGGTTTTAGGTAGGCATTCCAAATGCCAACTGTATTAACTCACAATTTTTGGATCTGTTGAGTGGACTCCCCAATCCTAAAATCCAAAAATTGGATTTCTTCAACCTTTACCTCTCAGTTACACCAAGTCCTACTTTGGAATCCAACTCTTGATTTGAACTAAGTTAATTCAACCCAAAATATCAAGTTTTAATTTCCCGATAATTGAAAGCACCCCAACTTTGGCTGGTCATACACTTTGAACTATGGTTCAATATTAACTAAAGTGGTGGAAGGCTATACCGAATTAATATATTTAATTAAGGTATTTTATCTTTTATGCATAAATTTTTAATTATTATCTTTATTACATGCTTGTTAATATTAAGTGGATTTACTTAAGTGATTAACCTTGTCTTAAATAATGTTTACACATAAGTTAGTTTATTTTAGTTATATCTTTACTATTTGTTAATTCATTGATTCATGTGATTGAGAAAAAACATACATAATGAAATAACCATGTAACTTGATATAAATAAAATAATAAAGTGGCATGATCATGATCTTTTACTAATGGCTAGTTTATCTATCAGATGATAAACTAACTGTCGATCTAGGGGAAAACACTTTGAACCATTTATGGTTTGTGTTTTATATTTCCACATGTCTGCCTATGTATCTCTCTTGGATTGGTTTTTCATCGAATCCAAACTTGAACTGCATCCACTAGCTTGGTAGCTCTATTCATTACATATGCTTTTACTCACACACGAGTGAGGAAACCAAAGGATTAGTTAATGGTTTTACATAAAATAAACCATGCGCATGAAGGCCCTTACATAATGAGAGGAGGGATGACATGCATACCAAAAATTTAATTTAATAATAAATTAAAATAAACCAATCATATACAAAGTTCTGGTCTAGGATCATGATCATTCACATGCATTCAACAAATTACGCATTTAATAAAATTAACATTCAATTCTAATTGTTCTTATTTAAGATAAATCAAAATCGAATCAATTAATTATCTACTTTAAATAATCAATTATTTTTATCTTAATTCTCATATGAATTTTACTGATATTCTCATCTATCACAATTTTAAACAAATTAAATAAATTTATTTAAAATTAACTTTGTACAAAAAAATGAACCTTGGAGGCAACACAGTGAGTACTCGTTCAAACTACCCAATGTGTATTATACTAATATACAGTTTAATCTTTTGACATGTGGAATACATGACTTATCAAATAATTTCATGGAATGTACTATCAACTTAATGACCACATGAAACACATGGTGTTTACATAATGTATTATGCTTCAATGCACACAGAATAATAACTGTAATGCGAATTATACATGATATGCAAATCTAAAAATTATGAAAAAATTAATTAGAAATTTATATATATATAAACCATCACATGGAATGAACTATCTACTAAATGAACACATGAAAAAACATGTTGATAAGGTTTAAACAGTATAATAAAATAAAATTTTAATTCTACATAATTTGGTAAAAGTACACAGTGTGTACATTACAGCTACCTGACATGTATTTTTCTCACCATCTATCCACGAAATATGCTTAGGGGCTCGACATGTAACCATGTCATGGAAAATATTGGAGTACATGATGTGTAAATGGGCCACACAACATGTGGTATCCGAATTACACAGCCACCAGTCATGTAGGTCGTGTAAGAAGACACACAACCTATTTGTGACTAAAGGACTACATGTCATGTACTAAAGTTACACGGTGTGTACTATAGATAATCGTGTGTCGGGATGACATAGTCAATATGTGGTGTGTAATTAAATTCACCACATATAATAAATGTACATGGCTGGAATTAATTCTGAATTAATTTTGGGCACATTAAACACAGGTACACAATGTGTACCTCTGGGTTACATAACATGTACTCTTTTGTTTTCCAGATAGACTCCTCAACTCCTCTAGATGAGATATTTGAATTTATTTCATTCATAAAATTAATCAATTTGATTATATTTACAAGAAACAAAGAGTAAGAAAGTAGATCTCATAATTCATATTAAAGAATGATTAAACTGAAATTGAAAACTAATGAAAAATGAATAAATCAATCAATGATCTTTAAATAATTATAAATAACTATGTGAACCCTTTGATACCCTTGTCGGTTATGGGTGCAGCGGAAAGCTCAGATGGGGAATGCCCAACTCTTCTTTTTGTCATGATCAATGATTAATCTGAGATTTACATGATGATAAACACCATGATTAATGGAATTGAATAAAATAATATAGACAATAGATAAATGCTGGAACCAAAACATAGGATCATCACATATTATTTATAATTAATTTAAGCAATTTAGGAATCACCTTGTGAGAAATTATTTATTCGTTGACAGATCTACCAACGTCACTATATCGTACTATTGATTCATTGTAGGAATCAATAGTAGATTCCCTTTATTGATGATCTACAAGTGTTCCAAAAACCTTCAAATGTCGTCGTAGGAATATTCAGGTGCTAGCTTGATATATCCTAATGCTTATGTCGTTTACCTTTGATCACCCCAAAATCGATTTGAGGAAGGGTTCTATTCAATCTCTCTAGACTTGAGAGTGGCGGTGGAGGTAGACCTCTCTCCATTCTTGAGAGAATTCTTAGAGTGGGAGCTCTCTAGGGATTTGAGAGGATTATCTCTGGATATCATTGTGCACAAAACAAATGAATTGAAACACTTAGGAAAATAATATAATTAGGTTTATATACCACTGGGTTTAGAAAATAATAATTACACATGCGCCCTTATTATTTATATAATCCCTACGATACCCCATGTCTATAATAATAATAATATTATTATTATTATTTATTAACATGCACTAAAATAACAAATTAAATTAAATATTAGTTATTCAAATAATGTTCAATTTATATTATTTCTCACCAAACCATTAAACTCGGTCTTCCATTCCTCCACAATATTTATTGGGCCTTGAATAATGACCATTTATTTAATAAATAAATATCACTACATTATTCACCAATAAATAAATAAATATTATATTCACTAAATAGAAAATAAATATTTATTAAATAATCTACTCACATAATATTCTATCAAATAGCTATTGATGGAATATATGTAATCAATAAACCATGAATAATTATTAAACCATGTGTGGGAATAATATTTATCCAACTTGTTAAATAATATTATTATTTAACTGAGATTCTGGATACACTTAATGTGTGATCCTCTATGCCTCTTTCTCTATGGAATTAAGTGAAGCAGCCTAAAGTCTAAGGTTAGTTTCTAGAAACACACCAAGACACCCATATAGAAATAATTTAGTGTCACAATGACATAATACCTCAAATGGACACTTATTTTGTAATATAATCCCTTTATCGTGATATCTCAAATCAAGATGGTTGCATGCTGATGTCATCAACCTATGTGCTTGATGTCGCTTTCTTTAAATTTTTGGAAATCGAACTTGACTATAGAAAACCATAGTCATAGATTTATTTAGGCTATATAATTTTCATCAAAGGTACTAAGAAATCAACTTACATTAAAGGACATAATGGAAGAATCATTTCTCACATTATTCATTAATGATATTTTACTCGTGACGTACCCAATGTATCCTATATCACCGCGAACATATATCGTCATGGTTTTCATCAATAAATCAAAGTACATGACTTATATTAATTAATAATAATAATATTAAAGTATAAGGATCAATACACATGTCCGCATATATGAACATCCAATGACACGTATAAATGTATATTTCTTACTGGCGGGTCTCATTCTCATAATATCATATACTAGATATTACTAAGGGTGTACACTATTAAAATGTGTCTCAAAGTCCTATGAGTCTCTAACCTTGATAGCCTATATCATTTGTGTCCCTCAAATGATTTCATTTGACTATAGAATATATATTTAAGAATACAGTTGTGGTACTTTTGGGTTCTCATCACAGCGGGTGACTGCTTTGACCTTTCTATGTGACAACTACTCTCAGGACATTATCACATATTATGTTATGCATAAGAACAATCATGATGTGATAAGGAGTTTATAAATATTCAATCAATGAATACTCGTTATCATAAAGTACACAGAATTTGGTTCTAGGGAACTAATTACAACACCTACAGCCAATGAAACAACCTAGAGAAAACTAGGGTTCCAAAAAACTAGTTTAACCCTTTAACCCAAATACAAGACTGAGCAACAAAGTTTTTTATTTGAAACAAGTCAAACCCAAGGTCCCAATCTTGAAATATTACAACCCCTAGTTTGAGATTAACAAAACTGTATCTCCACACCATTAACTTTAGTTCATGTGAATGGAAATTAATATGGAAAAAAACCCATGCCAATCGACATAATTTTCCAATCATAATACCCCCAAACTTACAACACACGTTTCCTTAGATCCTCAATATTCTAATAATTGCTCCTTATTTGAGGGGTGAGCTGCTCAATAATCAAATACTTACAATCCTTGATCCTCTCTTCAAAAATCTTAGGGTTTTCTTTAACAAAAGCAGGGGCATTATTCCTTGAGATTCAGTTGTGCGTGATGGTTGAATCTTTTTGAGGATCAGGAAAAAATCTATCAATTGCAACATTACCTACCTGCGACGCGTTATCAGCCTTTATAACATTGTGAATCCCCAGACCCATAGGATTAAAAGAGGGAGAAACATGGTCATACCTCTTCAAACCCTGATATACTTCTGAAAAGAGCAACTACTCACTGTGCAATCCAGATCCGACATTCAACTTATTCAAAGGGATAATGAAAACCTTAGTTGTATCAAAGCATGCCTCGAATATTGAGTTTATAATAGGAATCAACCCTAGACACCATTGCAATAGAGAGAGAAGTGCCTAACTCATGAATTCCCCATCTCCTATCACTATTAAATAAAAATAAAAAAATTATATTAAATTAAAATAATTAATTTTTATGCCATTTTTAGAAGTAATAAAAAAAGTATATCATTCAAAAAATCATATATTTTTATCTACAAGGAATTCAAAAAAAAAGCAATAATTTTATTTATAACTTTAATAAAATAATATTTTTCCTCTTAAAAAATAATAGATTTCCTATGACTTCTAAAGTAATAATTGTTTTTATGTCTTTTATTTAAAAAAATCACCTTTTTATCCTTTTGGAAAAAACATTTTAAGGGTTTTAAGAATATTTTTTATAGTTTATATAAAATATTATATATAGATCACATTAAAATAATAATAGTAATTTCTTATTTTACCACTCTGAGATTTTATAATATATTTATATTTAATAAATTTTATGTGTTTTATATCTTATGATGTACACAACACCATGCTTAAATGAATCCTCATATACTAAGAAATATTATTATTAAATGTCACTATTATCGCATGGCCATTGGATTGGATGGTATGAATAAGACTAACAGAATTATGAAAAATATATAA
Organism: Viscum album; assembly: GCA_963277665.1. Lineage (NCBI taxonomy): Eukaryota > Viridiplantae > Streptophyta > Magnoliopsida > Santalales > Viscaceae > Viscum > Viscum album. Next base: position 1,752,886,042 of record OY728151.1, read on the forward strand.
AAAAGTTTTACTTAATGAAAATTTATTTATTAATTTCTATGAAATAAGTACATATTTTTTAATGATAATAATGAAATCATATATGGTTAAAAACAATTAAAGATACATTTTACTATAAAATCAGTTCAGTTGTATATTTTGTATTTTTATTTAAAAGATAAATTTATAAATTTTAGAAATTGAATTTAATAAAAAATTATTTCATTTTTAAATTAAAATTTGAAAATTATCTTAGGGTGAATTTTTGAGATTTTCTGAAAAGATTGATTTTTGAGTGAATAGTGAAAAATACCGATTTTTGCCGAACTTTTATTTCTTTTCTTTAAATCAAGTAATTTAAAAGTTGATTCTATTTTATATTTGGTTTAAAATTAACATAAGAATTATTTTATTAAAAATAATTCAACTAATTCTATGGGAATAAAAATTATACTTTATTTTTTTATAAAATCATTTTTATGCATAAAACATGTATTTTTATAAAAATGTTTTTCGTTGTGTTTCATGCACTCATATTAAAATTAAATTTTAACACTTTCAGAAACTAAATATTAGAAAATTTATTTCATATTTAGAATTATAATATTAAAATTTTGTAATATGGTCCATTTCATTTTTAGTCATAATGAATGGTAATCGTAATAAAAGTTTATCACCACGGTCAAGGGTAAAATTAGTTAAATAGTGTTAAAATTATGGGATAAGGTTTGAAAATCAATCCAACGCTTAACTTTATTTCATTATATGAGTTTATTTCTACCATAATCATCCTATATTTGATAATATGGCATTTTTATTCCACCTTCCTTTGATTACAACCTTTATTTTATTTTAATTAAAGGATAATTACAAACTTTCACTCTCTTTATTTTAAAATATATAATATGTTTTCATAGAGATAAAATTAAGTTATGAATGATTCTAAGTGGTTATTTTAAATATTAATAATTTTTTTATTATAATAATTAATTTTTAATTTTTAGTCATGGTATAATTACCTTGAAGTCTTACACAATGCCAACACAACGCCTGTGCAAGAAGTAGAAAAATAAAGTAAATTATTTAAAAAACATTACAAGTACTATATTTTGGATGAATTATGATTTTCCATGAACTTAATGGATAATTATAAATTATTAATGATGGTGAAAGTTTTTATATTCAAATTCCATTGTTTTCTTGACATGTTTAATGTCAAATTTTGTGAATAGTCCTAAAAATGATCTTAAATGGTATTAAATGTTTAAAAATTATTTAAATAATTTTAAAATCATAAAAACATAATATTTAATCAAGTTTATGTGAAATTATTTATCCTATCATTAATGGTTAATGTATTCACTACTTGGAATTTTTAAAATTACTTCCATGACCCTTAAATATTGAAAAATTACAAAAACACCATTAATTTTTCCTAAAAAGGGGCTAAATTTATGCTTTCCAATGGCATATATGAGTTTATTTTTCTCTAAAAAATCAACCCAAATTCCTATAAAAATTCCTTATAACACATCCCCATGCCCTGAGAGTGACCATAAACCTCTCCTTCAATGTTTTTAAGCTCAATCAAAAGGAGGATATCAAAAGAGGAGGTATATGTCATAAGCGATTTCTTTTAAGTTTATTTCTTCTTCTACCTTATTCAAATATATTGTATCCATCATAAAATATTTACTTCAGTATCATAAATATAATTAAATGTTATTATGTTTATGGAATAACTATTATCTACCTCATTTCCATCTAATTAGAAATGAAATCATCATTGGTGCATACGTACACACTACCGTCTCCACAAAGTGATGTTATTCATTTTTCATCACCATCTTATATGAATTATTATAAAATTAATATATTTAATGTACCATTTTTTTCATTTAAAGTTTTTAAATATATATAGTTATATTTTTGAATCTATACACTAAGACGACATGAGATTTCGAGGCCCAGTGAGTCCAAAATTGATATTTTAAAAATATTAAATATATTAATACCACACATGCACAGTTTTCTTAAGAAATTGTAATAAATCCCGAACTAAGTCTTTAATTGGAAATATAAGACTCTCGTTGATTTCATAGTGTGGGTATGACCCTAGGCATGACATAATCTTTGTCGATGTCGGGTGTTTGTCAAAAAGTCATCATAGGTGCAAATAATAAAATAAATAAAATTTATTTATTTATTTATTTGTATTGATGTAGTGGCCTAACCCTCTCCTATTTAAACCCGATTATAACCAAATTTCAGGTTTCACCTCATAACCTTAGAATTTGAGAGAGGAGACAGTGGAGGAGCTTCTGAGGATGATCATCAACAGATCATGCTTTGGTAATCGATGCACCAACGAAACCTATGGATATTATCAACAACAATGACCCATTACCAATCTTTATTAATGAATGATCTAATATTGAGTTTAGAAATTTGATTTATGTGTATTTATCCTGGTTTGATTCTTCCACAATGAACACAGTTCAATCAATAAAAAAATTGATTTGTGGACCGATCGTGTTATGGGTATGGGTTTGTTTTACCTAGGATTTAGAGATTTTTATTATAGATTAAATATATATCTTCATTATTTATTCTAGAAACAAAAAATCAAGGTGAACATCAACATTAACTGAGGTCCATTCCTCATGTTTTTATTTTGTTCATTTCTTCCCCCATTTTTTGTTTGTTCAACACTGGTGTTTTGTTTGATTGGTGGTTTGAAAAATACCCAATAATCAATCATTATGCACCTATTATTCATCATAACAGATTGATACCATAGATCAGGTTCAAGTTTGGTGATGGTATTGAGCTATGATAGTGACGAAGATGATTTGGGACATGATCAGAGATGTTCGGGCATGGGTTTTGGGCATATGAAGAAGGTATGGCTATGAGTGGTGATTCCCAATGAATAAGAAGTTAAAATTAGGACATCGACAATGAAAAGGATGTTTAAACCCTTAAATACAAGATTATTGGACATGATTGGTGTTGGATGTGATGGAATCAGAAGACCGTGTGTAGAACCGTGGGATTCTAGAAAATATCATGTTACACGGTGTTTAATCCGGAGATACATGTCACATGGGGCTCTGGCTGTGGTGTTAGGATTTCCATGGAGAAGAAAGTATTGCATGTCATGGGACAAGTTTCATACATTGTGTGACACATATACTTCCAATGTGTACTTATTTATGGAAAGACCTAACAAACATAACATCTTGGATGGACACCAGTAGTGCTATCAAACTTACGGAGTGGGTTCTCCTAAGTGAGTGATACTATAAACTCTTTAGCACAATCTTAGGCTGGCAATGTGGTTGTGAACTTACCTTGAGATTGAGTGTCTACTATGAGTATATCTGGATGTGTATTTCTATATGTCTCATATTTATGATTGACATTCCCTGTGATTAGATGACTATTATCTTGATGATTTATGCTTAGTGATTTTGGGGTGTCCTAATGGATATTATTATAGTCACTCCTACATGGTATCTTCACACACTTTCCTTGTCTTATACAGATGATTTACTATTCGACATGGTTCTTGGTGGACTAGGAGAAAATGGGGATTTGATTGGGCTAGAAAGACTATAGTTCATACCAAGAGTCACATTTGACTATTTTCCCCTCTTTCTACCAGGATGTACTTCTTTACAGTTTTTAGTGGGCTTGAATTTATCCCTTTATGCTTTCTGGTATGATTATCATACTCTGGTTGTGGGATTTAGATGTATTCATGCATTTGGTTTTAGTTGTATTTTACATTTCAGCACTGTGTGGGCTTGGATATGTGTGTGTGTGTGTGTTTGTATAGGTACATTAGGCTAAGGCCTCCCATGTGAGTGTTATGACTACTTGACGCTGGTCACCAACCCTTGGCCTATTAGAGGTAGGATTGGGGTAGTCACACTCATCTTATTATCGGCCAAGTGGTCCCCAGTGGGTCGGGATGTGATAGAGTGGTGTTAGAGTGGTTCCATGTTAGGACCAGAGTTTGGAGTTTTTTTCTAGATGTGAGATTGGTTTTGGTTTTATGGAAACAATGTTAAGTATTTCGAGTTTAGTTTTCAAGTCTAGGGACTCCAGTGTTGGTGTAGTAGCTGATGTATTTATACACCAGTTCCATGACTACCTATATTTTGACTTGGTACATGTAGACATTGGTTATAGGGAAAACATTGGTGCATGCATCATATAGGAATGAGTTATGTTTTCATGTCCTTCTTGAGTTATCTCTCTAGATGTTCTCATCAACCGTGGTATATATTGTATATTTATGAATGTCTCCATGATGACTGCTAGCTAGCATTCAGTATCCGAATCATGAGGAAAATCTCATTAGTGATGAGGATTCAATTTAGGAGGTAGTTCCTCTGGGTGGTTTTCCAGGGATACCTCTACCCGTCAAGAAGAAAATAGTACCAACAATGCTAGTAGATGTGGTGTGCAGTCTAAGCGTGCTTTATAAGTTTCAGCATCAACAACCCCTCAGGTTCTAGGGTGAGCCAGACCCCTAGGCAGTTGAGGATCAGCTCGAGGTAGTTATGTGATCCTTCCATCTTGTTAGAACACCTGCAGACTAGATGGTAGTCTTTGATGTGATCCTTCTTCATGGCTATGAAGGGCATTAGTGGAACCTTGTGGTTCTATCATATGATGAGGTGACTCTTTCATAGACAGAGTTTGAGTGCCTCTTCATATAGGAGTACTCTCTAGGCATGATTTGAGCAGTGTGCATATAGGATCTTATATAGATATAGCAAGTTAATATGACCATGGATGAGTATTCATTGTGGTTTACCAACCTCTCATGATAATTTATAGATATGGTTCAAGATCTTTTCTTTTAGGTATAGAGCTTCGAGTGAGGTCTGCATAGAGACATCCAAGATAATGTGATACCTCTATGCATTCCTACCTATTTTGGGGTTCTGGAGCATGGCTTGGTGATTGAGAGCTTTCTGGTCGAGAAAACACTGGCAATGGTTGCTAGTAATGGGAATATAGAAGATGAGACTTCAGTAGTAGGTAACTGACGACATACACAAGGATATAAACATGTGAAATGTTTTAGGATGAAATCTCAGGATATAGGGTCTACAATTATTGGATCTTAGGATGGTTTTATTCATCCTAGGGAGAAGTGGTTATACTCTTGTGATGGGCAGAGACATCTTTCATGATATTAACTACACCAACTTCATAGTTAATTGGAAGTTTTTTAACAGCAGTTTAATAAACCGTCGCTAAAAAAATTACATGAATTTAGCATCGGTTTTTAGAAAACTACTGCTAAATATTAAGAATTTATTAAAAAACAACTCTTCCTCCCAAACCTCCCCGCTTCTCCCCTGACCCCCATTCTCCCTCGAGCACCCCCTACTCCGAGCCCTAGCCACCACCCCCTTGCCAACACTATAGTGCCCCCCCCGACGATGCTCCTCTTTCCCCCTCGCCCTCCTGAGCACTCGAGCCCCACTGAACCTCACCCTTGACAATGATTGAGCCCCTCGAACCCTCACCCTTGCTAGTGCTCAATCCCCACTGGCCCTTTCCCTCACCTGGATATAGGGTTTCCCTTGAGCCCCCTCTCCCTCAACCTTGCCATCGCCTCCTGTAGGTAATTTTTCTCTGTGCAGTGTAATTTTTCCTATTTTTTCCACTATACATTTTGACTATTACTATAATATGAAGTGATGGTTGGATTATGTTGCTGTAGACCATGTGGTCTTGGTGATTTACACATGTTTTTTCTTAATTTTTTGTTTTCGTTATCATTATCATGTTATTCATTTCAATGTTGACACCTCTAGAATGGAAATTCTTAAAGGTTATATAAATATATATCTTCTTTATCGATAACCATTTCCCTCATTGATCTCTATTTACTTTAACATATGGTTTCAGATTTTTGAGGACTCAATGATTTAAATGGGTGCATAATATAGACACATAGAAATTCCAGCTTCATACTTTGTTAAAAAAATTTAAGGGTAGAATGATAATTTTGGTTTATTTGGACAATAATTTTTTTAATAGATTTTTATATGTAAATAATTATTTGATTTTTAAAACAGTTAATATTTATTTTAATTAAACTAATAATTTTGGTTTAAAGTGGTTATATATAAAACATGGGATATTTGTGGTGTTGAATTTATTATATTAAAATATAAATTTTATATAATCATGTGATTAATTTTATAATGTCATGAATATAATTCATCATGCAGATTATTATTGTCTATAATTAATTAATTTCATATAAGGAGGTAATTAATGATATGTTGGATTTTCATAATGCGTTAAATAAATAAAATTATATGATATAAAAATTAAAATAAGTTTTTGATTGGGAACCAATTATTAATAAAATATAAAGGTTTATTAAATTCTTAATTTTTTAGATTGATTATATTGTATTGACTATAATTAATATAGTATAATTTTATTAAATAACATGGTTGATGATTCTCAGTAAAATTGGAAATTCATGTTGAACAATCTTATTACCAAATTTATTAGTTATGTTGTAAATTTTTTATTTTTTCTACTTATATATTTAAAATTTTCAAATAATTGACATAGATAAATTACCTTAGGTTCATGGTGGTGTGCTAAAACAACATGATGATGTGCTAAGACAACACTGGTGATGTGCCACATTCTGTAAAATTTGACTAGAACATTCTCAAGACTTACATGGGATCCTACACAATGTAGTGCTAAATTTCCTTGGGTTCATGCAAAATCATCATTATGATGTGCCAAAATTCTAACTCTCTTCACCTTTTTCACTTTTTATATGGGGTAGTTCCCAATTAGAAAAGGAATTGTTTGTCATATATTTTTAAGAGAGATAATCTATATTAGATGGTCCTTAATACAATATTAATGAGGTTTATTTATGATTATATGTGATATAAATGATGGGAATAATGTTTGAATATTATAGAATGTTATAGTACACAATGATGTTGTGAAAGGAATGTGGTGACATGAATGGTAGATGATAGAGATGATGTAATGATGATAATGGGATGATGTTGAAGGATTTTAGGTGGAAGTTAATATTCATGGGTGTTCTAAAATGGTACTATTTAATTCTAATAGAAGATGGTTTAAGTATAATTTTTGGTAATTGATAATGGTCCTTCTGGTGAATTATCAACGGTTCTTTCGGTTTAATATCAATAATGTTTCCTAATAGTTAACAAAAATTTATGTTTTAATTTAAAATTTATTTTTATGTTAATTTATCTTACCTCTAGATGATTTATGAGGTGTTTCCTTCCTAAGATTAGTTACCCGGGTCAGAGGATATGTGTTTGTCTAACTGGTAAGTGCAATGGTCATATTTTTTCCCCTTGATGTTTCTTGATGTTGTTTAATATTTCTTGATGTATTAATATTTTTATTGACCTTTTATTTTTCTTATGTTGTTCATAATGATAATATTGATGCGATTTTAGATGATTAATATATTTATGGTTTATGTGAATAGAATGCTTTGTAATATATTTTTTTTAATGTAAGGGTAAGTGAGTGATGTGATATTGTTGTTTCTTGATGGATAATGGATCAATTGGTTTTGATATATCTAGTGTTGATATTTTCTAATTTATTTGTTCATACATATTATCCAATGATGCTTAATGATTTTTTTATTATTTGAATGATTTGTTTCACCTTGTAAAGTGTAGGAACATTTTGATATACATGGATAAAAGTTGGATCACATTACCAAGAAACACACCTCAATATGCTAAGATTTTGGAGGATTTTTTAGATTTTTCAATTTCTAATTGATCCGTTGATGGGACAATAATATGTCCATGTACTAAATGTAAATTTATAAGATGGTTGAAGAGAGATTAAGTTTATGAACACTTGATATTGAAATAATTACCTGCTCAATATTTGTGTTGGATTTTGCATGGAAAATCGAACATTGGAGAAAGTTTGAGCATTGATGTCATTCAATAGAATGAGCTCCCAAATTCATCGACAATGAACAATGAAATGAAAAAACTTATAAAAGATGCTTTCAGAATTGCAATACAACAACATCAACATCTAAACATAACAAAAAAACCAGTTGAGGGTGCTAAAAACATTAACTTGACAAGTGATGTTTTTGGGACCATAGGACAACCGGATCAAAATTGGAACATATCATTGGATCCCCCTCTTGATTTTATGGATACAAATACAAGAGATAACTTTACTAAGTAGATAAATTCATTTAATGATTTATTTTATGATGGAAATCAAGTGATGTATGGTGGATGTTTGAAATATTCAAAACTTTATTTTCTACTGAAGTTGTATCATATCAAATGATTATGCAGATTTACAAATAAAGAGATGTCCATGATATTGGAATTACTGAGTAATTCATTTCCTGAATATAAGATCCCTATTTATTTTTATGATATGATTTTTTTTTAAAAATCTTAGTCTATATTGTATAAAAATACATTCTTGTCCTATTGATCGTATGCTTTATTGGGGAAAGGATTAAAGAAAACAAGATCGCAAAAAATGTTCTTCTTTTAGATGGCATTCAATGGGTGATGTTGGAAGTCTGAATCAATATACTACTATGAAGAAGAAGAAAAAGAACACACCTATAAAGGTTTTTCATTACTTCCATTTAAAGCCTTTATTGCAAATATTATTCATGTTATCAAAAACCGATGAGCACATAAAGTGGCATTCTAGAGATAATAATAATGATGGGTTAATGTGACATCCAATAGATTCACAGTCATTGAAGATATTTGATTCATTAAATCCATAATTCTCATCTGATCCTAGTAATGTGTAATTGGGATTGGATACCAATGGATTCAACCCATTTGGGACTTTGAATACCAATTATAGCATTTAACTAGTTGTTTTGATCCCTTATAATATGCCTCCATAGATATGTATGCAACAAACATCTTTTACCATTTTGATGATTATTCATGGAAAAAAATTCTTAGAAATGATATTGATGTATACTTCCAGCCTCTAATTGAATAATTACAGGAGTTATGGAGTAACAATGTTGAGAAATATGATGCATCTTCTAGAACAATGTCCAAAATTCATGATTCTCTAATGTGGACCATTAGAAACTTTCCTATACTTGGGAACTTATCTGGTTGGAACACTTATATAGGTTTTGATTGTCCTATTTTTAACTTTTATTTTGATCCTGAATAAATACATTATAGTAAAAAATCTTTATTCTTGTGTTATCAATGATTTCCCAATGCATCTCATAGATTTTGGTTAAACAAATCAAAATTTAATAGTTCTATTGATAGTAAACCACCTCCAAAGTTGTTGAAAGGTTTTGAAATATTGGCACAACTTATAAATGTTGAAAAAGAATTTGGGAAGGTGCATCATTTGAATGATAGTGGGAAATAAGTTTGAATTTCATCGTCAAGTGAAATCAGAATACAACAATGGAAGAAAAAAAGTATACTCTTCAAAATTTTATATTGGAAATTTAATTTGTTGCGGCATAATATTGATGTTATGCATATTGAGAAGAATGTTTGTGACAATTTGATCTTCACATTTCTTAATGATCATTGGAAATTAAAAAACCATCTCACTGCTTGGAAGGAATTACAAACAATGAATATAAAGCGTGATCTATATCCAGATGAGAATGAAAAGTTTGCTCCGACAATTTTTGTAACGAAAAATAGGGATAAAGATACATTCCTTCAAATTTTAAAACATGTGAAGGTTTCTGATGAGTATTTAAGTAACATATCAAGGTGTGTTGACTTAAATCATCATAGGCTACATTAATTTAAAATCCATGATTCAAGTATTTTGTTACAATAGTTACTACCATTGGAATTGTGTACATTATTGCTTGAAAAAGTTATTGTTGTTGTACTCCAATTTTGAACATTCTTTAGACAACTATATGAGAAAACTCTACAACCATCCAAGCTTGAAAACCTCCAGTAGATATTTGTTTGACACTTTGTGTAATTGAGATGATCTTTCCTCTATCTATTTTTACTATCATGATGCATTTAATTGTGCATTTGGTTGAGGAAACTAACTTAGGGGGGCCTTGTACATTATCGATTGATGTTCCAATTGAGAGGTAATTTATTTATATGTTTTTAATCTTAATTAAACAATTCTTGGAACTTCATTAAATACATAATTATGTTTTATTTATTTTATTTCACAGATATATTGGTAATTTAAAATTATATGTGAAAAATAAAGCTCAACATAAAGGCTCTATTTCTGAAGTCTATTTAGAAGAGGAGTGTCTTACATTTTGTTCTAGATACTCGGGTGATACTGAGATAAGATTCAGTCAAGTTGTACATGTTGACAATACATCGACTCAATATGAACTACATGAGAAATAAAAAATCTTTCCTATTATTGTCCAATCAGTTGGGAGGATCTCAAATATTACACTGACAGAAATGGAATTATTATAGGCACATAAATATGTGTAACAGAATAGTGAAATTTTAGATCTATTTATTAAAGAGATCATGATACAAAAAAGAGACAAATGAGATACCGAACATGAAATGAGAAAGATATAACAAAAGATTTTAATAAAGAGCTTGTAGAATGGTTTGCACATCATGTATGTTCATAAATATTAAAACCAATACATATATTAGGTTGACACATATATTTTTTAAATCTAATAATGTATATTACTTTTTGTAGATCATGAATACTGATACTCAGGCTGATTTTTCATAAGATTTGATGTTTCTGGGTCAAGGTCCTCTAAAACAAGCTATAAAGTTTGATGCTTACAATGTGAATGGATTTAAATTTCATACAGTTGATCGGGAAGAGGGTTTAAAAACATAGAATAATGGTATATTTATGGTTTTTTAATTGGGAAACTATGGAAATTTTACTGATATTATCAAATTAAACTACCACAAACATTTTTTAGTTGTTTTATTCAAATTCAAGTGGGTTGATATTACTAGGGGTATTAAAAGAGATTACTTGCAATTTAATTCTATGAACTTATATCACTTTATGGATATTAGTGACGATGAATTACATGATCCACATATCTTATCATCATAAGTGAAATTGGTATATTATGTGGAAGATGTTGTAGATGAAGGGTGAAGCATAGTTGTTCACATAAAACAAAGAGAATTGTACGATATGGGTGATGAAGTGGAAGATTTTTCCTTAGAACATTTAATCCCATAAATAGTAATAAATGGACTTATTTTCCCATCATGATATTGAAAATATTAGTCTTTCAAGGGAGGATAAAGTAGAGGCTGTAATGATGAAGTAGGATAATGACATGATTGATGGACAAAATGATTGTATGTGAAATCATCCATTAATTTATTAACCACTTATGTTACATGTGAATTCATTAATTATTATTGCTATGTATATTTTGTTTATCTGTACTATGCATTTGTTATCATTTCTATTTTTTTTGCATGAATTTTTTGAAATATATGTTCTAAAGTTAATTTTATTTGATTAAATGATAAGAATGATAATAAGGAAGCATTTCACTTATCCCAGTCGACTCTCAGCATCTAAGACAACACCTGCCCATTTAGTAGGTCCAACATTGAGGGAGTAGGTCATCACTCCTATTTCATCATGAGGAAATTAGAGGGTGACATTTATAAGTAAAAATTTTAATGTGAATAAATTTGTTGCACTTTTTTTATACTACTAACTATTTCTTCATAAAATATGAAAACAATGTTACTACAGAGAGAAATATGAACAATTCAGATGTCTGAAATCTGAATGGATTGAAGATAGTTGTCCCATTTTACTGTTATGGGGTCCCTACAGATGATGTTGTAGGATTGTTTGGCCACATTCTAGGCCAGTTAGCAGCGAAGATGGTTACCCTTCCAATTACCTATGCTGATTGGAGGCATGTGCCTTAGAAGATGACTAGATCATTACCTGGTGATATTTGATCGATGGATGGTAGTGATCAGGTAAATCACACAATTTCAAAATCATTTAGTACACAAAATTTTATTGGTTTTAAGTTTAAATTTAAATATACAACTCTGTTTAATTTTCAACATAATTATCATGCATGTTCTGGTAGTTGGAAGTGGAGATGGAGATAGAGAGGGTATTGAGAAGAGTTCATTGGGATGGTACATGGAGTAGTGAATGTGGAACACCAATCAATGTGAATTTTGACTGTTTCATATGCATTTTCAGTTGTGGGAGTGATTTCTTAGGGTCTTTTTCACCGTATTGTCCAAAATGATTTAGATACTTAATGTTATCAATGTTGTACATCATAAACTCATCGAGTTGGTGTATTTAATTCAAATTCAATAGTGGGAGGATGTATGTATAAAATCTAGTGGTTATTTAAATATTGATGTGTTATAGTTGGATATCTTTTTTTTGGCTTTTGTGGGGCTGTGGATTTTGCAGTTGGATTTTTTTAAAATTGATATATAGTGGTAGTTTAAACCACCACCTTATATGCCAAATTATTGTCTAGTGGCAGTTCAAACCACCACTATTTAGGGTTGATTTTGTTTAGCGGTGTTTTTTTTGCTTTAGCGGTGGTTTCTCCTCCCAAAAAATGACCATTAGATAGCGGAAGTTCAGACCGCTGCTATCCTTCAGGCATTTTTTGGGAGGCCAAACAGCCCCTAAAACTAAAAAATCACCTCTAAATAAACATTCTATGATGGTTACTAGAAACCACCACTAAATGGATGGAACCAACATGAGTTGGATGCTGATGCCAACTTTAATGGTGGGTTTTAGAAACCATCACAAAACCATATAGTGGTGGTTTAAACCACCATTATATGTTGATTTTGTTGCAGTGATTGTATGACCCTCCATACAGTTTATCAAGAGACAGTGGATGGGATGCCTAGGAAAATGAAAAGATAGGATCAGGGAGGTCCTAAGGGTGGAAATCATGGTAGAGGAGTAGAGATAGTAGTTGGAGGTGGCTAACAGTTTGATTTGTTTCCACCACCACCCCCAGGTGGTCCCCACTAGGCTTAGGGAGCTAGTGGATAATGGTGAGGGTAGCTACAGGCCATGGAGGCCTATGATCCAGAGACTATGAGGATGATTAGAGGTACATTTTTTTGTCTTTTATACCTTACCTATAGTTTTTATATACATAGGTGTGTGCCACTCTTTTCATTCCATGTATTTAGTTTGAGACCTAGAGGTTCTGGTTGAGCCCTTAGATCAACCCTTACACTTGGAGCCTCATACCGAAGATGACTTGGTGATCACACAATTTTTGTGATAGTGTGATATGATTCTTGGAGGAGAGAGTTTCTCATGGGATCTCTTTGTGGAATAAATTAAGCCTTATGATGTCATCTTAGGCATGGAATTTCTATACACAATTCATGCACAGATTGACTATTTTAGGTAGAGGATGTGGTGTGTCCATCTATATGGGACAATATTTTTCTTCATAGATAAAAAGGGAACCCAGGAGAAGAAGGATGGGATCATACATAGGAGGGTGTAATCGATTAATCACTAGTTGGATAACATGACTCTTGGAGTAGTGGATGCTATGAGCTATCAGTTTCCTACTGTGGTGGATAAGTACGAGGTTATATTTCCTGAGGATGTGTCAGGCTTACCTCCCCACCAAGAGATATACTTTTTTATTGACTTAAACCCTATTACAACCCCAATATCTATGTCAGCACATTGGATGGATCTTATAGAGCTTCACAAGATGAGGGTGTTGTTAGAGGACTTACAAAGGAATGGTTTTGTTTGACCCAGTGTTTCCCCCTGGCCAACCCCAGTGTTGTTCACCAAGAAGGTGGATGAGAGCTTTAGATTTTATACAGATTATCGACACCTGAACCAGGTGACCATTAAAAATAAGTATCCACTGTTGAAGACCTAATACCTCTTCAACCAGTTAAGAGGGACATCATGGTTCTCAAAGATTGACTTCAAATCAGTCTATCACTGGCATCAAGTATGGTATAAGGATATACCGAAGACAATATTTTGACGTAGCTATGGTCATTATGAGTTCTTAGTGATTCCCTTTGGCATGATGGATTCCCTAGAAGTGTTCATGGGACTCATGAATCGGATCTTTCATCCTTTCTTAGATCGGTTTGTGGTGGTCTTCATTGATGATATCCCAGTGTACTTTATGTCCAAGGAGGAGTACGTGAGACACTTGAGGATGGTTCTATACATACTCCAAGAGTACTATATTTATGGTAATCCCTCAAAGTGTTAGTTTTGGATTCAGGAGGTCCAATTTATGGGGCATTTAATCTTTTAAAAGGGAGTAATAGTGGACGCAACAAATGTTAAGGTAGTGTTAGCTTGGGATACACCCAAGAGCATGATGGAGGTTTAGAGATTCCTTGGGTTAGTAGTCTACTATAGAAGATTTGTGCCTAATTTATCTAGGATATCATTGCCTTTCAATACTTTGAGCTGAAAGTGGAAACAATTCATGTGTATATAGAGGTTCTAGTAGACTTTTTAGGAGGTGAGGCAAAGGTTGATGAGTGCCCCCATCTTGATATTTCCTAAGGAGGGGTATTGAGTACATAGTGTTCTAAAATGCCTCTAGGACTAAACTTGTTTGTGTTAGGATGCATAGGTAGGTAGTTATTGCTTATGGTTCACATTATTTAAGACCACACGAGCATAACTATGCAACACATGATCTCGATTTGATAGTGGTAGTCTTCACACTAAAAATGTCATGATACTACCTTATGGGTGAGTGATTTATAATCTATTCTAAACACAACAATCTCAATTATATTTTATCTCAGAAGGATATTAACTTGAGATAGAGGCAATGGCTAGAGTTCCTCTAGGATTATGGCTTCAAGATAGTCCATACTCCTAGGAATGAGAACATAGTGGCTGATTCTCTCGGCAAGAGATCTTATTTGTAGTTGTTGGTCGAGGTGTCTAAGTAGTTAGCCTTGTTGTAGTTATCCTTTATGGATGAGTGCAGTTCATATTATATATAGTCAATGGTATAGTCAATGGTTGTTACCCTAATTATTCTATAGTGTGTTAGGAAGGCTCAACATATATATATTAATTTTGAGACCTTACATACTCAGATATCCACTGGATGAGCTCTTGATTAATTTTCTAAAGGTGGGGAGCACGTCATCCTTTTTAGAGGATGAATAATGGTACTAGTGAAGTTGTGAGAGGAAGTGATGAGGGATTTTCATACATCAAATTTGGAAGTACATATAGGTGTGTAAAATATATACAAAGACCTACAATGTCAGTTCTGGTGGCCAAGCATGAAGAAGTCAATAGAAAAGTTTGTCTTTTGATGCCTCATTTGTCAGTAGGTGAAGGCTGAGAACTAGGTTTTAGCAGGTTTAACTCAACCCCTTGAGGTTCTAGAGTGGAAGAGAGATGATATATATATTGATTTCATTAATATGTTACCATATACATCTATAATACATGATTCCATATGGGTGGTCGTAGACTGACTCACCAAGTCAGCCCACTTCCTAGCTATATGAGTGTAGAGTTCAGTAGAGAGAATGGGATGACTTTATGTGCAGGATATAGTTTTTATCCATGGAGTTCCCTCAACGATAATGTTATTCCATGATGATCACTTCACATTGAAATTATGGAGAGGATTGTAGGAAGCCTTTGGGACTCAGTTGCATTTGAGCATGACATTTTACCCCTAGAATGATGGCCAAATAAAGAAGACTATTAAGGTTCTAGAGGATATGCTGTGAGATTTCATGTTGGACTTTGGCCATAGTTTCGAGGATCAATTACCCTTGGTGAAGTTTTCGTACAATAATAGATACCATTACCCCATCGGTATGGAACCATTCGAGACCTTGTACATATGACCCTAAAGGTTGCCACTTTGTTGGATTGATCTAGGTGAGTCATCACCCATGGAACTAGAATTGGTGTGAGCTATGAAATAGAATGTGAAGATCATCCAGGAGTAGATTAGGATTCCATAGAGACATCATTAGTCCTATATGAATTGACAATGAAGGCCTTTGGAGTTCAAAGAGGGAGACCATGTGTTTCTATAAGGTCTCACCTTGACGTGAATTATAGATATTTGGATAGGGTGAAAAGTTATCTCCAAGATTAATTGGCCCTTTCCAGACACTACATAGTTTCAGTGAGGTGGAATACCATTTGGTTATACCTCCATTGTTAGAATGGGTACACGATGTCTTCCATGTGTCGCGGTTGAGAAGGTATGTGCATGAACCATCACCTGTTATCAACTAGGGAGAGCTGGGAATCGAGGATGAAGGTACCATTTCAGAGTACCCGATGGAGATCAATGATCATAAAGATAAGATCCTCTATGGGAAAGTGATTCCTTTGGTGCATGTCCAATGGAAACATAATCATCTTTAAGAGAGCACCTGGGAGTGGGAGACTCAAATGCGATCTCGGTATCCAAACCTTTTCCAGTAGTGTTTTTTTCTTTTTGGGATGAAAATATCTAAGTTGGGGAGAATTTAATATCTTTTTTCCCATGTAAATCTTTGAAATATACTTAGTAATACTTTTAATTCCAGACACTGAGACAACATGATATTTCAAGTCTCAGTGAGCATGAAATTGATATTTAAAAAATATTAAATGTATTAATATAATGCACATGGAGTTTTCTTGAGAAAGTGGAATAAATCCTAAAAGGAGTATTATATTGAAAATTTGAGACCACAATTGAGTTCAGAGTGTATGTTTTATCCAAGGCATGACATAATATTTGTCAGTGTCATGAATTTTTCAAAAGGTGGAGAGGGATATGGAGAGGGTGTTGAGAAGAGTTCATTGGGATGGTACACAGAGTAGTGATTGTGGAACACCAATAAATGTGAATTTTTATTGTTTCATATGCATTTTTAGTTGTGGGGGTGATTTTTTAGGGTATTTTTCACCGTATTGTCTGAAATGATTTAGATACTTAATGTTATCAATGTGGTACATTAGAAACTTGTAGAGTTGGTGTATTTAATTAAAATTAAAGAGGGAGATATGTATATAGAAAATCTAGTGGTTATTTATACCTTGATGTGTTATAGTTGGATATCTTTTTTTGTTTGGATTTTCTAGGGATGCAGATTCTACAGTTGTATTTTTTTTTAAATTGATATATAGTGTTGGTTTGAACCACCACCTTATATGACAAATTATTTTCTAGTGGCAGTTCAAACTGCATTTATTTAGGGTCAATATTTGTTTAGTAGTGTTTTTTTTTGTTTTAGCGACAGTTTCACCTCCCAAAAAATGACCATTAGATAGCAGCAGTTCAAACCACTGCTATCCTTGAGGCATTTTTTTGGGAGGCCAAACCACCGCTAAAACCAAAAAAATCACAACTAAACAAACATTCTATGATGGTTACTAGAAACCACCACTAAATGGGTGGAACCGATGCGAGTTGAATGTTGATGCCAAATTTAGTAGTGGTTTTTGGAAACCATCACATAACTATATAGTGGTAGTTTAAACCACCACCATATATTGATTTTGTTGTAGTGATTGTATGACCCTCCATAAAATTTATCAAGATACAGTGGATATGACACCTAGGCAGAGGCATAGATAGGATCATGGAGGTTCGAAGGTTGGCCAATGTGGTATAGGAGTAGGGAGAGTAGTTGTAAGTGGCTAACAATTTAATTTTTTTCCACCAACACCCCTAGGTGGTCCTCGCTAAGCTTAGGGAGCTAGTGGATAACAGTAAGGGTAGCTGCAAGCCATATAGGCCAATGATCCAAAGACTCTGAGGATGATTAGAGGTACAATTTTTTTTCATTTATACCTTAGCTGTAGTTTTTATATACATAGGTGCATGCCACTCTTTTCTTTTTCATGTCCTTAGTTTGAGACCTAGAGGTTATATTTGAGCCCTTGGCTCAACCCTTACACTTGGAGACTCCCACCTAAGATGAATTGGCGATCAAACACTTTTTGTGATAGTGTGATATGATTATTGGAGGAGATAGTTTCTTATGGGATCTCTTTGTGGAAGAAATTAGTCCTTATGATTTCATCTTAGGTAAGAACTTTCTATACACATTTCATGCACAAATTGACTATTTTAGGTATAGGATGCAGTGTTTCCATGTAAATAGGATGGGTTTTTTCTTCATAGCTAAAAATGGGACCCATAAGAAGCAAGATGGGCTCATACATAGGAGGGTGCAGGTGATTACTCACCATTTTTCTAGCATGACTATTGGAGTAGTGGATGCTATGAGATATCGGTTTCCTACTATGGTCAATGAGTACGAGGTTGTATTTCTTGAGGATGTTTCAAGATTACCCCCCCACCAAGAGATATACTTTTTTATTGACTTAAACCCTAGGACAACCCCAATATCTATGCCAGCACATCATATGGGTCTTATAGAGCTTCATAAGACGAGGGTGTAGTTGGAGGACTTTTAGAGGAAGGGTTTTTTTGACCTAGTGTTTCCCCCTAGGAAACCCTGATGTTGTTCACCAATAAGTTGGATGGGATCTTGAGATTTTATATGGATTATCAACACCTAAAATTGGTGACCATGAATAATAAGTATCCACTATCAAGAATATAATACCTCTTTGATCAGTTAAGAGGGAAATTATGGTTCTCAAAGATTGAATTCAAATCAGTCTATCACTGGAATCAAGTATGGAATAAGGATATACCGAAGATATTATTTCAATGTTGCTAAGGTCACTATAAGTTCTTATGGATTCCCTTTTTCATGATGAATTCCCCAGAAGTGTTCATGGGACTCATGAATCAGATATTTCAACCTTTATTAGATTAGTTTGTGGCGATCTTCATTGATGATATCCTAGTGTACTTTATGTCCAATGAGGAGCATATGAGACACTTGACGATGGTCCTAGACATAATTTGAGAGAACCATTTTTATGTAAATCCCTCAAAGTGTCAGTTCTGGATTCAAGAGGTCCACTTTCTAGGAAATTTAATCTTATCAAAGGGAGTAATAGTGGACCCAACAAAGGTTGAGGTAGTGTTAGGTTGGGATACACCCAAGAATATTATGGAGGTTTAGATATTCCTTGGGTGGGTAGTCTACTATAAGATATTTGTGCATGATTTATCTAGGATATCATTTCCTTTCACTACTTTGACCCGAAGGGGAAATTTTTTTATGTGGACAGAGAGGTTCTAGTAGGCTTTTCAAGAGGTGAGGTAGAGGTTGATGAGCACCCCCATCTTGAGATTTTCTGAGGAGGGTCTTGAATACATAGTGTTTGACAATGCCTATGGGACTAGACTTGGTTGTTTTCTGATGCAGAGGGAGGTGGTGATTGCCTATGGTTCACATTATTTGATACCACATGAGCAGAAATATGAAACACACGATCTTGATTTGGTAGCGGTAGTCATCGCACTAAATATGTTGTGATACTACCTTATGGGTGATAAATTTATAATCTATTAAGACCACAAGAGTATAAATTATATATTCTCTTAGAAGGATCTTAAATTAAGATAGAGGTAATGGCTAGAGTTCCTAAAGTATTATGACTTTGAGATAGTCTATACTCCTAGGAAGGGAAACGTAGTGGATGATTCTCTCAGCAAGAAATCTTATTTGTAGTTTTTGGCCAAGGTGTCTAAGTAGTTAGCCTTATTATAATTGTCCTTTATGGATGATGGTAGTTCATATTATATATAGTTAATGGTTGTTACCCCAATTATTCTACAACATATTAGGGAGGCTCAACATAGAGATACTGATTGTGAGACCTTACGTACTCATATATCCACTGGATGATCTCCTAATGGTTTTTTAGAAGGTCAGGAGCATGTAATCCTTTTAAAAGGATGGATAATGTTACTAGTGAAGTTGTGGGAGGAATCGATGAGAGAGTTTCATAAATCCCATTTGTAATTACATCTAGTTGTGGAAAATATGTACCAAGACCTTCGATGTCAGTTCTGGTGGCCAGGCATGAAGAAGTCAGTATCAGAGTTTGTCTTTTGATGCCTTACTTGTTAGAAGGTAAAGGGTAAGAACCAGGTTTTAGCGAGTTTAACTGAAACCCTTGAGGTTCTAGAGTGGATGTGAGATGATATATATATGGAATTCATGAAGTGGTTACCGTGTACATCTATAGGACATGATTCCATATGGGTGATTGTAGACCGATTCACCAAGTCAACCCAATTCCTAGCTATATGAGTATAGAGTTCAGTAGAGAAAATAAGATGACTTTATGTGTAATATATATTTTTGATCCATGGAGTTCCATCAATGATCATGTTAGTCCATGATGATCGCTTCACATAGCGATTATGGAGAGGAATGTAGGTAGCCTTTAGGACCCAGTTGCATTTGAGCATGCTATTTTACCCCTAGAATGACAACCAGGCAGAGGAGAATATTCATGTTCTAGAGGATATGCTTTGAGATTTCATGTTGGACTTTGGACATAGTTTGGAGGATCACTTACCCTTGGTGAAGTTTTTATACAACAATATCCACCATTACACCATCAGTATGGAACCATTCGAGGCCTTGTACAGATGACCCTAAAGGTTACCACTTTGTTGGATTGATCTAGGTGATTCAACACTCACGAGACTAGAATTGGTACGAGCTATGACATGGAATGTTAAGATCATCTAGGAGTGGATTAGGATTGCATAGAGACATCATAAGTCCTATACAGACTGACAAAGGAGGCATTTGGATTTCAAATAGGGAGACCATGTGTTTCTAAAAAGTCTCAACTTGATGTGGATTGTATATATTTGGATAGGGTGGAAAGTTATCTCCAAGATTCATTGGCCCTTTCCAGACATTTCATATTGTCAGTGAGGTGGAATACCATTTGGTTCTACCACCAAAGTTAGACAAGGTACACGATGTCTTCCATGTGTCCCGGTTGAGAAGGTATGTGCATGACCCATCACCTATTATCTACTGGGGAGAGCTGGACATCAAGTATGAAGGTACCATTTCAGATTACCTAGTGGAGATCAATGATCATCAAGATAAGATCCTCTGTGGAGAGTGATTCCTTTGGTGCATGTCTAATGGCAGTACAAGAATCTTCAAGAGAGCACCTAAGAGTGGGATACCCAGGTGAGAGCTTGATATCCAAACCTTTTCCAGTAGTGTTTTTTTATTTTTGGGATGAAAACCTCTATGGTGGGGAGAATTTAATTTCATGTTTTTTTCCATGTAAATATTTGAAATATACCTAGTAGTACTTTCAAAGTCAGGCACTGAGACAACATGATATTTCAAGGCTCGATGAGCATGGAATTGATATTTTAAATATATTAAATGTATTAATATAATGCACATGTATTTTTCCTGATAAATTGGAGTAAATCCTAAAAGGAGTCTTTGATTGGAAATTTGAGACCTCAATTGAGTTCAGAGTGTATGTTTTATCCAAGGCATGACATAATATTTATTAGTGTCAGAATTTTTTCAAAAAGTGGAGATAGAGATGGAGAAGGTGTTGAGAAGATTTCATTGGGATGTTACATGGAGTAGTGAATGTGGAACACCAATCAATTTGAATTTTGACTGTTTTATATGCATTTTTAGTTGTGGGAGTGATTTCTTAGGGTCTTTTGCACCATATTGTCCAAAATGATTTAGATACTTAATGTTATCAATATAGTACATCATAAACTCATCAAGTTGGTGTATTTAATTCAAATTCAAGATTGGGAGGATGTATATAGAAAATATAGTGGTTATTTATATCTTGATGTGTTATAGTTGGATATCTTTTTTTTTGGCTTTTCTAGGGCTGCAAATTCTAAAGCTGTATTTTTTTAAAATTGATATATAGTGGTAGTTTAAACCACTGCCTTATATACCAAATTATTTTCTATTGGCAGTTCAAACTACCACTATTTAGGGTCGATTTAGTTTTACAGTGTTTTTTTTGTTTTAGCAGTGGTTTTGCCTCCCAAAAAATGACCATTAGATAGTGGCGGTTCAAACCATAACTATCCTTCAGGCATTTTTTTGGTGGCCAAACCACAATTAAAACTAAAAAAAGCACCTCTAAACAAATGTTCTATGATGGTTCCCAAAAACCACCACTGAATGGATGGAACCAATGCAAGTTAAATTCCAATTCCAACTTTAGTGGCGGTTTTTGGAAACCATCATAGAACCATATGGTGGCAGTTTAAACCACCACCATATGTTGATTTTGTTGTAGTGATTGTATGACCCTCCATATAGTTTATCTAGATAAAGTTGATGGGGTTCCTAGAGAGAGACAAGGATAGTATTGGGGAGGTTTGAAGGGTGGAAAATGTGGTAGAGGAGCAGGGAGAGAAGTTGGAGGTGGAGAACAGTTTGATTTGTTTCCACCAACACCCCCAGGTGGTCCCCACTAGACTCAGTGAGCTGGTGGATAGTGGTGAGGGTATCTACAAGCCATGGAGACCTATGATCCATAGAATTTGAAGATTATTATAGGTATTATTTTTGTCTTTTATACCTTAGCTGTAGTTTTTATATACATAGGCGCATGCCACTCTTTTCCTTCGATGTTATTAGATTAATACCTAGAGGTTATGGTTGAGACCTTGGATCAACCCTTACACTTAGAGACTCCTGTAAAGGATTACTTGGTGATCACACACTTTTTTGATAGTGTGATATTATTCTTGGAGGAGAGAGTTTCTCATGGGATCTCTTTGTGGAAGAAATTAGGCCTTATGATGTCATCTTATGCATGGAATTTCTATACACAGTTCATGCATAGATTGACTGTTTTAGATAGAGGATGCAGTGTGTCCATGTAGATTGGATGAATTTTTTATTCATGTATAAAAAGGGGACCCAAGATGTAACACCCCAATCTTTTATGATATGCTTCTTCTTAATAATTCAATAGTCTGTGTTACATGCAACACTGAGTTCGAGTGCACCACGACCTATCAAACTAGCCGTTTAAAAAGTGGTTATGAATATTATTAACCAAAATTTGAATTTTATATATCCCATATAATTTTAACATTCATATTATGAGTTTCTTATACATAATATAAGGACAAATTCAATTTTTCAAATAAAAGAAGTATTTTTAAAAAAATGCAGTTTTCTGCTTTTTAATGGAGAATCCTTTTTAAATCCAATATTTGACACATTTATATATTAAATTTGACAAAATTAAAATTTTCTTTAGAATAGAGACATAAAAATTTAGTTTGGATAAATTTTTGGTGTTTTTCTAATAACTTTTATATTTTAATGAATAGTGAAAAATATTGCATTTTAATTCAAAACTGTTTTTTTCATCTAAATTATTCATATAGTTAGATTATATTTTTAACTAGTTTTAAAGTGTAATTAGATTATTTTTTTATAATTTAAATCAATTTTGGTCATTGTAAGTAATTTCACATTGAAATTGGACATAAACACATGCTAATCTTTTGATAGTTTTTACTTCTTAAAAACCCGCATTCTGGTTTTGACAACGAGAATTAATTTTAAATTAATTTCTACCAATTATGTGTTTTTAATTTGGAAAAATATATTCCATATTTGGAATCATAAGGTCTAAATTTCGTAAATAAGTACCTTTTATTTTTGTACATTATAGATAGTACCTCAAATAATTATTTTTATTTACCATGCTTAAAGGGTAAATCAGGTAAATAAGGATAACAAATAATATTAAAATAATATAAAACCACCTTAACATGTGTCCTAATCCTATTGGATGATATATTTATGACCATTATCATCCTTAGGTAGATTTTAGGACCCCATGGAACCACTTGGGTGTGAAAATGACATGTTATAATAATTAATTTAAAGTAAAGGGAAATATAACATAAACATGTATCGTATTACAAAAAAAAATTTAATTCAAGTTATATAAGTGATATATTAAACTATAAATAATAATTATAAATATAAAAATATTTACTATATCATGGTATTTTATTTTTAATTTATATACATTAAATAATTAAATTTATTTATGACACAATAATGATGCAATGTTTGCCTTATTAATGAAAGAATCAAATAAATGATATTATAAATATTAAAATAAATGTAATTTTAAAGTTTTTATGACATTCACGAATTTTATGGATTACTATGACATGTTATATTTTATTTAATTCATTATTTTTTAAGGAATAAAGTTTTTGTTACTTTAACAAAAATCAATTACTAAATAGTGTCAAAATTGACATAAATGAGTTTTTAAAACAAATACTATTTTATTAAATGATATAAAAATCGTAAAAAATATAAGATTAGGCCAAATGACTTATATAATTTTAAAAATGACATTAATGATCCACTTGAAGCTCTCTTTTTATTTTATAGTAACTATATTAACCCTATAGTATAAAAATACAAGAAGACACAGTGAGAGTTAAACTGTTTAACTAAGGGTTAATCCCAAAATATAAGGTTAATTTCATGACCTAAACATGTCTAAAAATCATTTTATGATTGTATTTATACCCATAATAATCTTATAATCTAAATAAATCACTTTTTATCTATTAGAAACTGATAATAAATTTATAATAAATTAATATTTCAAGATTTTCCTAAAGCACCCCTCACCTTTCTTATAAAAGGAAACTTCTCCTTCTCTTTAATTAACAACCCCAAAGCCCTTTTTATTATCTAAAACCTGCCCAAATATCCTTAAAATCCCCCTAATTTCATCCTATAGTCCACCCTTTTGGCATAAAACCATCTTAAGGAGTCCTTTTGTGAAAATCAAAAGGAGACACCAGAAGAAGAGGTAACCATTTTATCTTTTCTTTCAATGTTCTTTTCTTCTTATAATTCCTCTTCCTAAGTTGTTACTATAATAAAATAATAAATCCCTAATAAAATATATTCTGAGATGTTGTTTTGATTATGGGACAACCATATTCCTCGTTTTACCCATTCTATGAAAAACAATACTACCATGCGTACGTACGTACGACTTACCATCTCCACGCCGTGGTGTAAACTGTTTTTCATCTATACTTTATTTAGACAGGTATAATGATGAATATAAATGGATTAAATAATAAATATAACATGATATTATTTCAAAAAAATCATATTCCGTCCAATTATATACCATTAAACCATTAAGTAAATGATATTGTCGCTCGTGCGTTCGTACGACTTACCGTTTCCACAACGCAATGAGACTCATCATCCACGTTCACCATCTAAGAATGATTATTAATATATATATATATATATATTATGAATAATTATAAAATATATGACATAATAATTCTATTGGAATAATATGTGTGTGTGTGTGTGTGTGTGTACATATATGTCATTCACTTACTTCCATTCAAAACACTAAGAAAACAAAAACATCATTCATGCGTACGTAGGCCTACCGTCTCCATGAACGGTGTATTCCATTTTATATATCTATCTATTATATATATATTTATATTATGAATATATATGATATATAAATCATATTATACATTCTTTAAGTAAGTAAATCATGATCTAAGTAATATGATCAAGAATAAAAATTCAAAACATGTACGATAAACAAAGTGATTATTACCCAAAATGTTGCATTAACTTGGAATTGTTAATAAAAAAGTAATATAAAGTTATAAAAGAATCATATATGATATCATAAATATTATTATGATTCTTATATACGTTAATAATATGTTTAAAAACATTATACATGAGTTTTGGACACATACAGAGAGTATCAGACCTAAGGTAAGGGTTAATTCCTCAATCTCATTATTTCCGAGATTGTTTATGTGTAAGTATTTACTAGGACATATTTATGATCCATGTCCATATTTCATAAAAATGTTTTCAAAAGGAATATTTTAAGGTTTTATGGAATGTAATCTTTAAATATATCATCATTATAAATGTTTTAAAGATTTATTTTTCTAAATTTGTTTAATTAATGTCCATGATTTCAAAATTATTTTAAGGATTTATTTTTATGGACATGATTGTTTTAAAATGTTAATTACTTTCAAAAGTTTCAAAGTGGTATGATAAAATTTGATTCAAAAATCTCTTTTAAATGACTTATTTTATAAATTGTGCAACTTTTAAATGATTTCATAATAAAAGGATATTTCTCTCAAAGAGTTTTACTGGTTATTTTCATCTATGTAAACATCCTTTGTTGGATATTATTCTTGATTGAGGTTGATTTATTATAATAAAATATTCCAAATCGTATTGAATGAGTTATTATATGTTGTACTGTGGATGTACTATTTTTATACCATTCATGGTTTATGGTTAAAGTATTGACATTTCGTATGCTAGTTTTAATATGAATGTTTATGTTATGTTTCACCCTTTTTATATGAGGAATGCATTGAACTTAGTAAGTGATAGGTGAATCCCGCTATAGCCCCTAGATGCATTGATAGGTCTCATGAGACAAACTATATATGGACTTGGTCGAGGACTTAACCATTTATTTTCAGATATCGATTTGGATGAGGCCATAACCATTTATTTTTAGATGTCTTGGATGAGGCCTCAATGACATGTTTCAGATATCTGACATTATGCATTCCCTCATTATGAGATTAGTTATTGATATTTCATGTGATTATTCGAATAATAGAATATCCATGTGAAATTTTAAGTGAAATTATTTGATTTATTCTTTCCATATTATGCTGAATATTATGTTTAAATGGCTTGTGTTTTAGTTTTATACCTTGAATTAAAATTTTATGCTTATTTATGTCATCTTCTGCTATATTGTTTATCCTTACTGAGCATATGAGCTCACTAATTTCTTATTTTTTATTTTCCTAGGATTCCAAGAAGTTTTTTATGATTGATATGCATGGTTAATATAGGGGAATAATGTCATTCTCAAAGGATTATCTATGTTGTGTTTTATGTTAGAAATTTTAATGTAAAGTTCATGTATGTAATCTATTTTCCATGACTGCTAAACTGATCAGTCCTTCAGGAATTAATTCCTTGTAATCATGGAAATGTATTAAAATAATGCATCGGCTTCGGGCTTCTGAGGTCATGGAATTACAGTTGGTATCAGAGGAAGTTTAGAAAAAAAACTTGGAAATGGATTTAGATAACTTAGATTAGGGATCATAACATTAAGATAGACTTTGAGGATAAGTATAGAATAACCCCCTAGAATTTTGGTAACGATCATAGATAAACTAGGATTAAACTTAAGATATTATAGATTGAAAGTACCTTCCCTTGATTATGTGGTTTTCTTCAATGAGATGTGTTTCTCACCCTATGATTTCTAGACTTGGTTAATGGAGGAAACTAGAAGGAATTGGATTAACATTGAGTTTGATGGAAAATCCAGTGATTTTGAGCAACAAAATTGGATAATGACTAGAGATAAAAATATTGTGATTCTACCAAATCAGTTATCATGATATATGATTAACAATTCGATATTTTGTGACTTTACTAACACATTGTGTAAGAGGAAGATGAACGTTTATAAATGTTCAAATTTTAAGAATCATAGAGGAAAGAAGATTTGGATTCCTACAGGTCTAGAGGAAGGGAAGAAGAACTTTGAGGAATACCTCAAATGGAGGGGAATATGTAATCTCTATGGGAAAAAGGGTCATAGAGTGACCAATTTTTATGGAGTTCAATGTATCATATGTGGAAATCATGGGAATTACCCAACTCAATACCTAGACATAAGAATATACCTCCAAACCAAGGAAGGAACTATTCCATGCCAACTATTAAATTGGATGGATTTAAGTATTTATATATTTGGATCCAAGAAATACAAATAGTGAATTATATAAGGAGTATTCAGTTTATGTTTTTTTCTAAGTATTTTCAAGAATATGTTGAATAATTATAATGTACAAGAAAATTGATTTAAGGGTAAGATTATATTTAGAGAACATATGATTAAGGTAAAGATAACCCTTAATATGTTCCTTATGTTAAGATAATGATTTTTGGATAAAGATATGTTGGATTTGAATAAGTAAATTGGATGATGCTAGTTTCTTGATAACTAATTATGGATTTTTCGACAAGAGGGTTATGCTATCATGGATGAAGTGTGCAACTTTTTGGGACTTAAGGAATAATCCACTATGTTTTGGAACAAGAAAACATGCATGTTTTCAATAAGGATATCTGATAATTCAGGTTGTTACCGTGACTCAAGAGAATACATGATGAAGGTGTTCACATGTTTGGAATGTGACAATCGAGAACTACCCTATGAGATATGGGAGATAAATGCTAAGCTGATTTGTTTCACCTCTTTCTAAAGTTGTAGTTTTTTAGTTTTTGGAAGGATTGTAAGGTTATCCATTTATAGATAGTATAAGTTATACTCCAATTGAAGTTTTTTATATTAATGTAATATATCTCTATAGGTGGACTTATGGATATGTTAAAACTTATGATAACAATTTTGGTGAGATAAATGGAATGAACTATCATTCTATTTACGGATCACATGATCATCCAACACTTCAGGAATGAAAAATTCAACTTCATTTCCTTGAATAAGATATGAAGTGGAAATTTTTTAAGGCATGACAAATGGTGAGATTGTATTTAAATCAAGTAAGTATTTCTTCTCATGTTCTTCAACTTTAGGGAAAGTATATTGAAAACCAAAAATGTTTTCCTAGTACTTTCTTTTGTGATGAATCAAATGGTCCCTTGGATCATCACAGATTTATGGATTTTAGATTATTAATTTTCTCATAATAATATTCTCTATCACTATCCATTAGAACTTAATGGTTATATTTTTCTTTAATGTCCATGTTTTCCTACATAGAACCCTAGTATGTGTTATTTCAGGTAACCTTCATACTTACCTTTCTTTATTTTAAAATAGAGGTCTCATTAATCCATTTTTCGATGTGGGATTTCAATGAAGATATTTTGAAATGTCAAACCCCTAGTTTTCAATCCTGATTTTAAATTTTGAGGATTAAATTCAATTTTTTAGATAAAAGAAGTATTTTTTTAAAAAAATGCAGTTTTCCGCCTTTTAATGGTGAACCATTTTTTTTAAATCCAATATTTGAAATATTTATATATTCAATTTTATGAAATTAAATTATTATTTATAATAGGGATATAAAAATTTAGTTTGTATAAATTTTTGATGTTTTTCTGATAATTTCATATTTTAATGAATAGTGAAAAATACTGCATTTTAATTCAAAACTGCTTTTTCATCTAAATTATTTATACAGTTAGATTATATTTTTAATTGATTTTAAAGTTTAATTGGATTATTTTTTATCATTTAAAACAATTTTGGTCATTATAATTAATTTCACATTGAAATTGGACATAAACACAAATCAATCTTTTGATAGTTTTTATTTCTTAAAAACTCGCTTTCTCGTTTTGACAATGAGAATTAATTTTAAATTAATTTATGCCAATTATATATTTTGAATTTGGAAAAATTGATTACATATTTGGAATAAAAAGTTCCAAATTATTTAAATATTTATCTTTTATTTTTTGACATTATGAATAGTAACTTCAGTAATTATTTTTATTTACCATGGTTAAAGGGTAAATCGGGAAAATAAGGGTAAAAAATAATATTATAATAATATAAAACTACTCTAACACGTGTACTAATCCTATTGGATGATATAAGTCTGACTATGAAGATCCTTAGATTGATTTTAGGACCCCATGGAGCCACTTAGGTGTGAAAATGACATGTTATAATAATTAATTTAAAGTAAAGGGGAATATAACATAAACATGTATATTATTACAAAAACAATTTTAATTAGAGTTATATAAGTGTTATATTTAACTATAAATATTAATTAGATATATAAATATATTTACTACATCATGGTATTTTATTTTTAATTTTTAGACATTAAATAATTAAATTTATTTATGACATATTAATGATGCAGTATTTTCCTTATTAATGAAAGAATCAAATAAATGATATTATAAATATTAAAATAAATGTAATTTGAAAGTTTTCATGCCATAAAAAAATTTATGAATTACTATGACATGTTATATTTGATTTAATTCATTTTGTTCTAAGGAATCAAATTTTTATTACTTTAACAAAAAACAATTACGAAATAGTGTCAAAATTGACATAAATGGGTTTTTAAAACAAATACTATTTTATTAAGTGATATAAAAATATTAAAAATATAAGATTCGAAAAAATGACTTAGATAATGTTAAAAAAACATTAATGATACAATTTATGTTATCTTGTCATTTTATAGTAACTATATTAACTATATAGTATAAAAATACAAGAAGACGCAGTTAGAGTTAAGCTGTTTAACTAAGGGTTAATCCCAAAAGATAAGGTTAATTTCATGACCTAAAAATGTATAAAAATAATTGTATGATATTATTTAGACCCATAAACATATTATCCTTTAAATAAATCACTTTTTAGCTATTATAAAGCTAAAATCAATTTATAATAAATTAATATTTCAAGCTTTTTCTAAAGTTCCCCTCACCTCTCTTATAAAAGGGCACTTCTCATTCTCTTTAATTCACAACTCCAAAGACATTTGGCTCAGCCAAAAACTGACCAAATATCCTCCCAAATTCCCTCAATTCATCCTATAGTACACCCTTTGGGAATAAAACCAACTTAAGGAGTCATTTTGTGAAAATCAAAAGGAGACACTTGAAGAAGAGGTAATCGTTTTATCCTTCTTTCAAAGTTATTTTCTTCTTCTACTTCCTCTTACTAAGTTGTTACCATACTAAAATAATAAATCAAGAATATAATATATGATTGTATTTTGTTATTATTATGGTACAACCATATTCCTTTTTTTACCCATCCTATGAAAAATAATACCACCATGTGTGCATGCGTATGACTTACCGTCTCCACACCATGGTGTAAACTGTTTTTCATTTATACTTTATCTAGGCGGGTATAATGATGAATATAAATGACTTAAATAATAAATATAACATGATATTATTTCTACAAAATTAATATTTCATTAAATTTCATACCATTAAACCATTAATTAAATGATATCGTCGCTCATGCATACGTACAGCTTACCATCTCCACGACGCGATATGACTCATCTTCCATGTTCACCATCCAAGAATGATTATATAAATATATATTATGAATAATTATGAAATATATGAAGAAATAAGGCTATTTGAATAATATATATATATATATATATGTACATATATGTCATTCACTTACTTCTATTCAATATGATAAGAAAACAGAAATAGCGTTCATGCGCATGTACGACCTACCGTCTCCATGAACAATGTATTCCATTTCATATATATATCTATTATATATATTTATATTATGAATATATATGAAATATAAATTATATTATACATTATATAATTAATTAAATCATTATCTAAGTAATATGACTAAGAATAACAAGTCAAAACACGTATGATAAACAAAACGATTATTACCCGAAATGTTGCATTAACTTGGAATTGTTAATAAACGGGTAATATAAAGTCATAAAAGAATCATATATGATATCATAAATATTATTATGATTCTGATATAAATTAATAATATGTTCAAAAAAATTATACCAGAGTTTCGGACACGTACGAAGAGTATCATACCTAAGGTAAGGGTTAATTCCTTAATCTCAATATTATCTAAGATTGTTTATATGTAAGTATTTACTACGAAATATTTATCATCCATGTATATGTTTCATAAAAATGTTTTCAAAAGGAATATTTTAAGGTTTTATGTAAGGGACTCTTTAACTATACCATCATTTTAAATGTTTTAAATATTTATTTTTCTAAATCTATTTAATTAATGTCCATGTTTTCAAAATGATTTTAAGGATTTATTTATATGGACATGATTGTTTTAAAATATTAATTCCTTTCAAAAGTTTCAAAGTGGTATGGTACACTTTTATTCAAAAATCTATTTTAAATGACTTCCTTTATAAATTGTGTGACTTTTAAATG
Source organism: Viscum album (assembly GCA_963277665.1). Taxonomy (NCBI): domain Eukaryota; kingdom Viridiplantae; phylum Streptophyta; class Magnoliopsida; order Santalales; family Viscaceae; genus Viscum; species Viscum album. The sequence goes on from OY728151.1 coordinate 1,752,918,045, forward strand.
ATTTCATGAAAAAGGGATATTTCTCTCAAAGAGTTTTACAGATTATTTTCATCTATGTCAACATACTTTATTGGATATTATTCTTTATTTAGGTTGATTTATTATAATAAAATATTCCATATTATATTGAATGAGTTATGATATGTTTGACTATGGATGTGCTATTTTATACCATTCATGGTTTATAGTTAAAGTATTGGCATTTCATATGCTAGTTTTAATACGAATGTTTATGTTATGTTTCACCCTTTTCATATGAGAAAAGTATTGAACTTTGTAAGTGATGGGTGGGGCCCACTATAGCCTCTCAATTCTTTGGTAGGTCTCATGAGACAAACTATACATGTACTTGGATAAGGAATTGCCCATTTATTTTTAGATATGGATTTATCCAAGGCCATAACCATTTATTTTTAGATGTTTTGGTTGAGGCCTCGACGATATGTTTTAGATGTCTGACATTATGCATTCCCTCATTATAAGATTAGTTATTGATATTTCATGTGATTATTCAACTAGTATAATATCCATGTGAAATTTTAAATGAAATTATTTGATTTATTCTTTCCATATTATGCTGAAGATTATGTTTAAAAGGCTTTTGTTTTGGTTTTATACCTTGACTTAATAGGTTTATGCTTATTTATGATATCTTTTGCTATATTGTTTATCCTTACTGAGCATCTGAGATCACTCCTTTCTTATATTTTATTTTCCCAAGATTCCAAGAAGTGTTTTATGATTGATATGAAGGGTTAATCTAGAGGAATAATGGAATTCTAAAAGGATTATCTATGCTGTGTTTTATGTTAGAAACTGTATTGTAAAGTTCATGTATGTAATCTATTTTCCAAGACTGTTAAACTAATCAGTCCTTCAGGACATGATTCCTTTTAATCATGCCAATGTATTAAAATAATACATTGGATTCAGGATTCTGGGGTCAGGGACTTACATAGGAGAAGAAGGATGGGCTCATACATAGGAGGGTGTAGCCCATTACTCACTATATGGATAGCATGAATCTTGGAGTAGTGGCTGCTATGAGATATCGATTTCCTATTATGATATATGAGTATGAGGTTGTATTTACTCAGGATTTTTCAGGCTTACCTCCCCACCAAGCGATAGAATTTTTCATTTAATTAAACCTTGGGACAACCCCATTATCTATGTTAGCATATCAGATGGATCTTACAGATCTTCATAAGATGAGGGTGTAGTTAGAGGACTTACAGAGGATGGGTTTTGTTCGACCCAGTGTTTCCCCCTAGGAAACCCCAGTGTTGTTCACCAAGAAGGTGGATAGGGGCTTGAGATTGTATATGGATTATCGACACCTGAAATAGGTGACCATGAATAATAAGTATCCACTATCGAGGATCTAATACCTCTTCGATTAGTTAAGAGGGACATTATGATTCTCAAAGATTGACTTAAAATCAATCCATCTCTAGAATCAAGTATGGTATAAGGATATACTGAAGAAAATATTTTGATGTTTCTATGGTCACTATGAGTTCTTAGTGATTCCCTTTTTTATGATGAATTCCCCAGAAGTTTTCATGGGACTCAAGAACTGGATCTTTCATCCTTTCTTAGATTGGTTTTTTGTGGTCTTTATTGATGGCATCCTAGTGTACTCGATGTCCAAGGAGGAGAATGCGAGACACTTGAGGATGATCCTATACATACTACGAGATCGCCATATTTATGGTAATCCCTCAAAGTGTCAGTTCTATATTGATGAGGTCCACTTTCTAGGACATTTAATCTTATCAAAGGGAGTAACAGTGGACCCAACAAAGGTTGAGGTAGTGTTATCTTGGGATACAACCAAGAGAATGGTGGAGTTTTAGATATTCCTTAGGGTGGTAGTCTGTTATAGGATATTTCTTCCTGATTTCTCTAATATATCATTGCCTTTGACTACTTTGAACTGAAAGGGGAAACCATTTATGTGGATAGAGAGGTTCTAATATGATTTTTTAGAGGTGAGGAAGAGGTTGATGAGAACCCCCATATTGAGATTTCTTGAGGATGGTGTTGATTACATAGTGTTATACAATGCCTCTAGGACTAGACTTGGTTGTGTTCTGATGTAGAGGTAGGTGGTGATTTCCTATGGTTCACATTATTTGAGACCAAATGAGAAAAACTATGCAACACATGATCTTGATTTGGTAGTAGTAGTCTTCACACCAAAGATGTCATGATAATACCTTATGGGTGAAAGATTTATATTCTATTCAGAACACAAGAGTCTCAATTATATATTCTCTTAGAAGGATCTTAACTTGAGATAGAGGCAATGGCTAGAGTTCCTCCAAGATTATGACTTTGAGATAGTCTATACTCTTAGGAAGGGGAGCGTAGTGGGTGATGCTCTCAGTAAGAGATCTTGTTCATAGTTGTTGGAAAAGGTGTCTAAGTAGATATCCTTGTTGCAGTTGTCCTTTATGGATGAGGGGAGTTCAGATTATATATAGTCAATATTCGTTACCCCAACACTTTTATAGTGTATTAGGGAGGATAAACATAGAGATACTGACTATGAGACCTAATGTACTCATATATCCACTGGATGAGCTCCTGATGGATTTTCTAAAGGTTGGGAGCACATCACCCTTTTCAGAGGATGGATAATGGTATCAGTGAAGTTGTGGGAAAAAGTGATGAGGGAGTTTCATACATCTCATTTGGAAGTAAATATAGGTGTGGAAAATATGTACCAAGACCCCCAATGTTAGTTCTGGTGTCCAGGTATGAAGAAGTCAGTAGCAGAGTTTGTCTTTTGATGCCTCACTTATCAGTAGGTGAAGGCTAAGAACTAGGTTTTAGCAGGTTTAACTCAAACCCTTGAGGTTCTAGAGTGTAAGTGAGATGATATATATATATATATATATAATTCACAAAGAGGTTACCATGTACATCTAGAGGACATGATTCCATATGGGTGATCGTAGACCGACTCACCAAGTCAGCCCACTTCTTAGCTATATGAGTGTAGAGTTCAGTAGAGAGAATGGGATGCATTTATGTGCAGGATATAGTTTGGATCCATGGTGTTCCATCAATGATCATGTTAGTACATGATGATTACTTCACATAGAGATTATGGATAGGATTATAGGATGCCTTTGGGGCTCAGTTGTGTTTGAGCATGGCATTTTACCCCTAGAATGACGGCCATATAGAGCAAACTATTCAGGTTCCAGAGGATATGTTGTGAGATTTCATGTTGGACTTTTTCCATAGTTTTGAAGATCAATTACCCTTTATGAAGTTTTCATACAACAATATCTACCATTACACCATCGGTATGGAACCATTCGAGGCCTTGTACAGATAACCTTGAAGGTCACCACTTTGTTGGATTGATCTAGTTGGGTTAGCACTCATGGGACTAAAATAAGTATGAGCTATGACATAGAATGTGAATATTATCTAGGAGTGGATTATTATTGGATAGAGACATCATAATTCCTATACATACTGACAAAGAATGCCTTTGGAGTTCAAATAGAGAGACCATGTGTTTTTAAAAGGTCTCACCTCGACATGGATTTTAGATATTTGGATAGGGTGGAAAGTTATCTCCAAGATTCATTGGCCCTTTCCAGGCACTGCATAGTGTCAATGAGGTGGAATAACATTTGGTTCTACCTCCGTAGTTAGACTGGGTACATGATTTCTTCCACCTATCACTGTTGAGAAGATATGTGCACGACACATCACTTGTTATAAACTGGGGAGAGCTGGACATCGTGGATGAAGGTACCATTTTAGATTACATGGTTGAGATCAAGTATCATTAAGAGAAGATCCTCTATGGGTGAGCGATTCCTTTGGTGCATGTCTGATTGCAGCACAAGAATTTTCAAGAGATCACCTGGGAGTGGGAGACCCAGATCCAAGCTCGGTATCCACACCTTTTTCAGTAGTTTTTTTTTAATTTTTGGGATGAAAATCTCTAAGGTGGGGAGAATTTAATGTCTTGTTTTTTCCATGTAAATCTTTTAAATATACCTAGTAATAATTTCAAAGCAAGGCATTGAGACAAAATGATATTTCAAGGCTCGGTGAGTATGGAATTGATATTTTAAAAATATTAAATGTATTAATATAATGCACATAGAGTTTTCCTGAGAAAGTGTAATAAATCCTAACATGTGTCTTGGATTGCAAATTTGTGACCTTAATTGAGTTCAGAGTGCATGTTTTATCTAAGGCATGACATAATATTTTTCAGTGTCAATAATTTTTTAAAAATTGGAGATATAGATGGAGAGGGTGTTGAGAAGAGTTCATTTGGATGGTACATGGATTAGTGAATGTGGAACACCAATCAATGTGAATTTTGACTATTTTATATGCATTTTTAGTTATGGGAGTTATTTCTTAGGTTCTTTTGCACCGTATTGTCCAAAATGATTTAGATACTTAATTTTATCAATGTGGTAGATCAGAAAATCCTAGAGTTGGTTTATTTAATTAAAATTCAAGAGGGTGAGGATGTATTTAGAAAAGATAGTTGTTATTTATATCTTTATGTGTTATAGTTGGATATCTTTTTTTTGTATGGATTTTATGGGGCTACAGATTCTACAACTGTATTTTTTTTTAAATTGATATATAGTGGCAGTTTAAACCACCGCCTTATAATCCAAATTATTGTCTAGTGGCAGTTCAAACCGATGCTATTTAGGGTCGATCTTTGTTTAACAATAATTTTTTTTTGTTTTAGCCACAGTTTCACCTCCCAAAAAATGACCATTAGATAATGGCGGTTCAAACCACCACTATCCTTCAAGATTTTTTTGGGAGGCCAAACCACCACTAAAACAAAAAAATAAACCTCTAAAAAAATGTTCTATGATGGTTCCCAGAAACCACCACTAAATGGATGGAACCAATGCGAGTTGAATGTCGATGCTAACTTTAGCGGGAGTTTTTTGGAAACCATCACAAAACTATATGGTGGCGGTTTAAACCACCACCATATATTTATTTTATTGTAGTGATTATATGACCCTCTATATAGTTTATTGAGAGATAGTGGATGGGAAGCTTATGCAGAGGTATATATAGGAACAGGGAGGTTTGAAGGGTGGCGAACGTGGTAGAGGAGTAGGGAGAGTAGTTAGAGGTGGCCAATAGTTTGATTTGTTTCCACCACCACCCCCAGGTGGTCCCCACTAGGCTTAGGGAACTGGTGGATAGCAGTGAGGGTAGATGTAGACCATGGAGGTCTATGATCTAGAGACTCTAAGGATTATTAAAGGTACAATTTTTTTCTTTTATTCCTTAGTTGTAGTTTTTATATACATAGTCACATGCCACTCTTTTCTTTCCATGTCCTTAGTTTGAGACCTAAAGGTTCTGGTTGAGCCCTTAGCTCAACCCTCACACTTGGAGACTCCTACTGAAGATGATTTGGTGATCACATGATTTTTGTGATAGTGTGATATGATTCTTGGAGGATAGAGTTTCTCACAGGATCTCTTTGTGGAAGAAATTAGGCCTTATTATGACATCTTAGTCATGGAATTTCTATACACATTTCATGCATAGATTGACTATTTTAGGTATAGGATGTGGTGTTTCCATGTAGATGGGATGAAGGTTTTCTTCATAGCTAAAAAGTGGACCTAGGAGAAGTAGGATGTGATCATCTGTAGGATGGTGTAGCCGATTACTCACTAGTTGGCCAACATGACTCTTGGAGTAGTGGATGTTATGAGATATCAGTTTCCTACTATGGTGGTTGAGTATGAGGTTGTATTTTTTTAGGATGTTCAAGGATTATATACCCACCAATAGATAGACCTTTTCATTGAATTAAACCCTGGGAAAACCCTAATATTTATGCCAGCACATCAAATGGATCTTATAAAGCCTCTCAAGATGAGGGTGCAGTTGGAGGACTTACATAGGAAGGGTTTTGTTTGACCCGGTGTTTCTCCCTAGGCAACCCCGGTGTTGTTCACCAAGAAGGTGGATGGGAGCTTGAGATTGTATATGGATTATCAATATCTGAACCAGGTGACCATGAATAATAAGTATCCATTATTGAGGATCTAATACCTCTTCGATCAGTTAAGAGGGATATTATGGTTCTCAAAGATTGACTTCAAATCAGTCTATCACTGGAATCAAGTATGGTATAAGGATATAACAAAGATATTATTTCGATGTTTCTAAGGTCACTATGAGTTCTTAGTGATTCCCTTTTACATGATGAATTCCCCAGAAGTGTTCATGGGACTCATGAATCAGATATTTCAACCTTTCTTAGATCATTTTGTGGTGATCTTCATTGATGATATCCTAATATACTCTATGTTCAAGGAGGGGCATGTGAGACACTTGATGATGGTCCTAGACATACTCCAAGAGCACCATATTTATGGGAATCCCTCAAAGTGTTAGTTATGGATTTAGGAGGTCCACTTTATGGGACATTTAATCTTATCAAAGGGAGTAACATTGGACCCAGCAAAGGTTGAGGCAGTGTTAGCTTGGGATACACCCAAGAGCATGATGGAAGTTTAGAGATTCCTTGGGTTGGTAGTCTACTATAGGATATTTGTGCCTGATTTCTCTAGGATATAATTGACTTTGACTAATTTGACCTGAAAGGGTAAACCTTTCATGTGTAAAGATAGGTTCCAATAGGATTTTCAGGAGGTTAGGTAGAGGTTGATGAGTGCCCCCATCTTGAGATTTCCTAAGGAGGGTGTTGAGTACATAATGTTCTACAATTCCTTTAGGACTAGACTTGGTTGTGTTCTGATGCAAAGGGAGGTGGTGATTCACTATGGTTCACATTATTTGAGACCACATGAGCATAACTATGAAACACACTATCTTTATTTGGTAGTGGTAGTCTTCGCACTAATGATGTCGTGATACTACCTTATGGATGAGAGATTTATAATATATTATGACCACAATATTCTCAATTATATCTTGTATCAGAAGGATCTTAACTTGAGAAAAAGGAAATTTCTATAGTTCCTCTAGGATTATGACTTTGAGATAGTCTATACTCCTAGGAAGAGGAATGCCATGGCTACTACTCTCAGCAAGAGATCTTATTCATAATTGTTGGTTGAGGTGTCTAAGTAGTTATCCTTATTGCAGTTGTCCTTTTTGGATTATGGTAGTTCAGATTATATATATTCAATGGTTGTTATCCCAACACTTCTATAGTTTATTAGGGAGGCTCAACATAGAGATACAGACTGTGAGACCTTACATACTTAGATACAACTGGATGAGCTCCTAATGGATTTTATGAAGGTGGGGAGAACGTCATCCTTTTTAGAGGATGGATAATAGTATCGGTGAAGTTGTGGACAAAAGTGATGAGGGAGTTTCATAAAACCCATTTGGAAGTACAACTAGGTGTGGAAAATATGTACTAAGACCTATAATGTTAGTTCTAGTGACCAGGCATGAAGATGTCAATAGAAAATTTTGTCTTTTGATGCCTCACATGTCAGCAGGTGAAGGCTAAGAACCAGGTTTTAGTGGGTTTAACTTGACCCCTTGAGGTTCTAGAGTGTAAGTGAGATAAGATATATATGGACTTCATGAAGAGGTTACCATGTACATATATAGGACACGATTCCTTATGGGTGATCATAGACCAACTCACCAACTCAACCCACTTCCTAGCTATATGTGTGTAGAGTTCAGTAGAGAGAATGGGATGCCTTTATGTACCAGATATAGTTTGGATCCATGGAGTTCCCTAAATTATCATGTTAGTCAATGATGATCACTTCACATAGAAATTATGGAGAGGATTGTAGGTAGCCTTTGGGACTCTGTTGCATTTCAGCATGGCGTTTTACCCCTAGAATGACATCAAGACAAAGTAGACTATTAAAGTCCTATAGGATATGTTGTGAGATTTCATGTTGGACTTTGGCCATAGTTATGAGGATCACCTACCCTTGGTGAAGTTTTAATACAACAATATCTACCATTACACCATAGGTATGGAACCATTCAAGGCCTTTTATAGATGAACTTGGAGGTCACAACTTTGTTGGATTGATCTAGGTGAGTCAGCACTCATGGGACTAGAATTGGTGAGAGCTATAACATAGAATGTGAAGATCGTCCAGAAGTGAATTAGGATTGCATAGATACATTGTAAGTCCTATACAGACTAAAGACAGAGGCCTTTGGAGTTAAAAGAGGGAGACCATGTGTTTTTAAAAGTTCTCACCTCGACGTGGATTGTAGATATTTGGATAGGGTGGAAAGTTATCTCCAAGATTCATTGGCCCTTTCCAGACACTTCATAATGTTAGTGAGGTGGAATACCATTTGGTTCTACCTTCGTAGTTAGACTGGGTACACGATGTATTCCATGTGTTGCGATTGAGAAGGTATGTGCATGAACCATCACCTGTTATCGATTGGGGAGAGCTGGACATCGAGGATTAAGGTTCCATTTTAGAGTACCCTATAGAGATCAAGGATCATCAAGAGAATATCCTCTATGGGTGAGCGATTCCTTTGGTGCATGTCCAATGGAAGTACACGAATCTTCAAGAGAGTACCTGGGAGTGGGATGCCTAGATGCGATCTCGGTATCCACACCTTTTCCAGAAGTTTTTTTTTGGGATCAAATTATCTAAGGTGGAGAGAATTTAATGTCATGTTTTTTTCCATGTAAATCTTTGAAATATACCTAGTAATACTTTTAAATCCATTCACTAAGACAACATGATATTTCAAGTCTTGGTGAGCATGGAATTGATATTTTAAAAATATTAAATGTATTAACATAATGCACATAGAGTTTTCTTGGTAAAGTGGAATAAATCCTAAAAGGATTCTTGGATTATAAATTTGAGACCTCAATTGAGTTTAGAGTTTATGTTTTATACAAGTAATGACATAATATTTTTCAGTGTCAGGCATTTTTCAAAAAATTCATCATGAGTGAAAATAATAAAATAAATAAAATAAATAAATTTATTTATTTTTATTGATGCAATGACCTAACCCTATCCTATTTAAACTCAGTTATAACCAAATTTCACTTTTGGCCTCATAAACTTGGAATTTGAGAGAGGATCTGATGGAGGACCTTCCAAGGATGATCATCGACATATCGTGTTTTGGCAATCAGTGCACCAATGGAACTTGTGGATCTTATCACCAATAATGTATTAGAACCATTCTTCATTAATTATCAATCTAATATTGAGGTAAGAAATTTTATTTATTTGAATTTATCCCCATTTTAATCTTCCACTATGAACGTGATTCAATCAATAAACAGATTGATTCACGAGCTGATCGTGTTGTGGGTATAGGTTTGTTTTACTTGGGATTTGGGGTTTTTAATTTTTGATTAAATATATATCTTCATTTTTAATTTTAATGGAAATTAATTGAGGATAACATTAACATTGGATGAATTATATTCCCAATGTTTGTGTTTTGTGTATTTCTTCCCCCGCTCTTCGTGCGTTCATCACTGGTGTTTTGTTTGACTGGTGGTTCAAAAAACACATGGGAATCAATCATTATACACATTTTATTTATATAAATGGATTGATACCAAATATTGAGTTTGATTTTGGTGAAGGGATTGATCTATGACAGTGATAATGATGATTCTGAGGAAAATCAGAGATGTTCAGGCATGGGTTTTGGGTGTACGATGAAGGTGTGGCTATGGGTGGCGATTCTAAATGAATCTAAAGTTGGAAACTAGCCAATAGAAATGGAAAGGACATCCAAACCCTAGATCTAAGATTTTTGGGGGTGATTTCTAGTGGAAGTGAAGGAATTGGGAGACTGCATACAAAACCTCAAGAATCTAGAAAATCTTGAGTTACATGATGTGTAATTCAGATATACACATTGTGTGGGGACCTGGATGAGACACTAGAGTTTTCTTGGAGAAGAAAGTATCACACTTTGTGTGACACATGTCACATTCCATGTTACTCATGTCACACAATACATGACTCAAACTAGAGACTTGTTGTGTGCCCTTGGGTATATGGGCATGGCCAGAGTTCATGGGATAAGCCATGTACTTGGATCTAGCCCAGGAACATGGTCTGAGATGTGTACTTGGACACAGGTTGAGCCGTGTACTTGGACATGGACAAGTAAATGAGCACATCCTAAGGTACATGGATATGAAAAAATGTACACGGTCAAGTCTTGGAGTATAGGGGCATGAGTTAGAGAACTTGGGTTGACTCGAGACCGGTAAGACACGTCATGTACTACTAGTACATGATATGTAATTTTTCTAGAAAGGTCTAAGGCCATTTTTCTCTTCATTTTGGTCTAGTTTCTTTAGGGTTCATTCCCTCAATCTATACCTTTGAGGGTATAGTTTGGCATTATTTCCTAGACAAAGGGTTGTGATCCTCTTTAAGGGATTTGTTTCGGATAGAGTTCTTGGTGTACCCTCATGGCCCTAGGTGGGATCCTCTATTGTCTTATTCTCTAGGTGGGGTTTGAGGAATTAGTGTGACCAAAATAAATGGTAATTTATCCCCTACTTATTGGGTTAATATAGTTAGTGTTTGTGGTGTCCCTAGTGCCTTGGGTGTGATCCACTATTTGTGTATCAATTTCTTCACACTTCTAGCATGTACTTCCTTATAGTGAGACCCAATGAGTACAAAATCTTAGATGGACTCCATTAGTGCTATCAGAATTGTGGATTGAGTTATCTTAGGTGAGTGATACTATGAACTCTCAAGCAGAATCTTAGGCTGGCAATGTGGTTTTGACCTTACATTAAGACTGAGCATCTACTATGAGTATATATGGATGTATATATATGTATGTCTCTTATTTATAATTGAAATAACCTATGATGAGATGAATTTTATCTTGATGCTTTATTATTAGTGATTTCTGGATGTCCTACTAGGTATTGTTATACTCACCCCTATATGGGATCTACCCACACATGTTGTGTCTTATTTAGATGACTAACTGTTCGATGAGGTTATTGGTGGAACAATAGTAGACATAGATTAAATTAGGATATAAAGACCATAGTTCATACCGAGAGTCACATTTTACCATTCCCCCACCTTTCTAGTAGTTTTTACTCCTTTACAGTTTTTTGTGGGCTTATATTTGGACCTTTATACCTTCCAGTGTGATTTTCATACTCTGATTGTGGGATTTAGATGTATGCATGAATTTGGTATCTGTTTTATTTTACATTTCATCATTTTGTGTCCTTGTAGATGTGTGTGTGTATAGGTACCTTGGGATAAGGCCTCCCATGTGAGTGTTATTCCTATTCGTCACTGGTCTCTAACCCCTAGCCTATTGGAGGTAGGCTTGGGGTAGTTACACTCTGCTTATCATCGACCAGGAGGGCCCTGATGGTCCAGGTCATGATAATTTAATAAATAAGTATGATATTTATATCATGTTTAAGATTTTTTATATGATTAAAATATGATCATGATTCAAGTACCATAACCACTGAACCAAAACATGCATGAAAAACAGAATAGTTAACACCCAAAATAATTATTTTAATAAAGAATTATTAATAAATATGTGATAATATTTTATAAGTGAATAATATTTAGTATGATAAGTATGAATATGGTTCTAGTATAGATTTATAATAAATACAAAGTTATTATACATTATTTTAAGATCACATATAAAGCAATTCAGGGCATGTGGTAAGAGTTTCTTGTCAGACTTTTATTTCTATGAGACACATTCCATACTCACCACTTGATTTTTTTATAGTGAATTTACTACCCATGAATGTATATTATGATTATTTTAATTAAAATTATGTGTATTTCAAAATCCATCTAAGTTTCTCTCTTTCACGAGGTTTTGATTTAGATATTAACAAAAATATACAGGTTTATGTTATAATCTTATTTATTTTCAGGATTTTCTATGTTAAAATTTTCATTAAGGTAAATTATATGATCCTTATCTTTTAAACCACATATATTTTCTTATAACCTGGTTATTTATAGGTTATCATGTTTTCCTTACATTTTCCCTCTTTGTTACTTAAAATGATTGAGAAAATGTTTTTAATAAAAGTTGAACTTATTTCTTCTTTTCAGGTTAAGAATATTTCTACTCTATGTCCATGTTCTTCAAAATGTTTTATATAATTTTTTATATATAAATAAATGTTTGAGAAAGGTTATTTTTACTACCTTTTAATTTCTTTAAAAATGATTAAAAGGAATCTTTTCAAATGTTTTTTGTACAATTTGTTTTTTACTTTATTTACTAAAGTGTGAAAATAAACCTTATATTAATGTTTACCGAATGAATATATTATACCATAATCATGAATATTATTTTATTTGAAACATTATTTAAAATTTTACATGGTTATTTTCAAATAAAATATTTTTCTCAATATTTTGGAAATTTTTATTTTTTAAAATCCACCAAAAGAAAAGGATGTTTTCCCATGTTTTTAAAGTATATTTTTAATGCTTTTATAAAAGATATTTTTCATCTATGTCAACATCCTTTAAGGATTGTTATGATTTTTTGTGGATGTTATCTTATGATACCATCTACTTTATTACTCATAGTATATTATGATGATGATTTTTTTAAGGATGATTCTATGAAACATGTTACTTTCCCACTGGTTATTTAAATTATGATGAAATATTTATGAACCCCATTTACTTTTCATGGGTTATTATATAATGAATGATTTTTTGATATTAAAGAAAAATTATGAATGGTTTTCATTATTTTATGTGTGATCCTAGAATTATATATCACTCCAATGAATTAGGTAAAGATTGATATCTTATGATATAGTATTAGCTAGAATGGGGAGTTAACCCAGTTTAGTAAGGGACTCTATCCACTATGATAGTCTTGGCATTGAGCATTGACTAAGGAAATTATGGAATGAGGAGTAAACCCAATCTACCATGGGACTTTTTCTACTATGATAGCCTTGTAAGTGATCCTTGAATAAAGAAATGATGGGAATAAGGAGTGAGCCCATCTCACTATGGGACTCTATCCACTATGATAGTCTTGGAAATGAGCCTTGAATATGGAAATTATTTTCTATACTTATGTGTATGAGAAAACCTTATGTATTATTATTATGAAATGTTATTATAGATCATTATTGATTATTGATGATTTCACACTCTTATGACTTATGTATTTTGTTATGAAAAAGCCTTATTCCATGACTCATGATTAATGATCTTTGACTGATTGGGTTATACTTTCATAAGTAATGATCATGTTCTCATAAAATTATGCTTATATTATGATAACTTATCATCATTGATTGATATCTCATAGGTTTACCCTAACTGAGCATCTGATCTCACCCTTTATTATGTTTCCTTGTCCCCAGGTTATGAAGAAAGGTTTTAAGTAGAGTGTGTTTAAGAAGGGTACTTTGTGAGAATAACTTTTTAGGAGATAATGAAGATCTTTTATGAAATAATTTTATTATATATCTAATCACCAAATAAAATAAACCTTTATGGTTCTAAGACATGTATTACTATGATATGTATTGAATATTCATCTAAAATGATTTAGTATTTATATATGTAATGCTTGGGTCACTTTATTTGGTATCATAGTAAGGTTTAGTTTTTTTGGATACCGGGATTAGAAAAATTTTATGGAAACCCAGGGGATAAGTCTAAGTATATGATAATATCATTAATTTTTGGTAAATTTGAGATTGTTTGGTTTCATATTAGTGGAATATTTGTATGATACAAACAATTTTATGTAGTCTTTGGCACAGATGCACCTAGGGATAATAATCTAGAAAATTTTGGTTGGTTATTAACTTGATCTTCACCTGGTGCATGATAAAAAGACCAAACCGCACACATATTTTGACACTCTAAATGTATATTATTTGGTTAATTAATATTATATTTATGAATCATTATGATGGATTTGAATATATTCTATATTGAAACCTAAAATGTCATGGGTTGATAAGAAGGTCTCATAATTTAGGACATTTATGGAATAATTTTATGATTATATGGTAGCTCACTTTGATTAATGATGCTTGATGATCATAATAAGATTTTTGGTTTTAGTCAATGGTTTGAACTAGCAGGAACCAAGTTAACAATTTTTGTGAAGGAAAATGTGGTGGTTTTATGAATAAGAAACTAAATGTGATATGATTTGAAGTGAAAAATATAGTGGTTAATCCTAACGAGCTATCTTGAGTCATGATTAACAACCTGAACCTAGGTGAGTTTCTTGACACACCAAATAAAATATAAATTTGTTTTCATGGAAGTTCATATGATAAAGATCATAAAGGTAAAATGATTCAACTTTCTACATATCAAGAATGTTGGAATAATCAATTAGAGAAATGTCTCAAAGGAACATAAATATGTTTCAAATGTGGGGAGTATAAGCATTATAAAAATAAATGTCCTAGGAGAAATTTTTGTGAGGGAGATCGGTAATATTGTATAAATAAAGGATTAACAAGGTTATATGATAAAGATAAAGAAACTTCAAATAACATATAAAAGGTATGTGTTATTTGAATATTTTTTTATTATATTTAAAGTATAAAACATGATTAGATTTAGATTTATGAATCTTGGGACATGATTCATATTTTTTATTATATAAATTAAATAATAAGGAATAAGATGAAAAATCTTGTTTATAGTTTTATGATGGACATTGAATGATTCAAGTGTCTATATATAGGGTTTTAAGATTTATGATGTAGTTATATTTCATTTAAGGATTGATAAGCTTTGAAGATAATCATAAGATTAAAGTAATTAATACTCTTTTGAAGTTTTATGTGATGGGAGCACTTTGGGAGAAACTTATTTAGTTTTTATAGATTTTTGAGGTATATGTAATCCTTAATATTAACTTATGTTTTTAATGAAATGTTTATTTGAGGAATAATGATTTTATATTTTATATACATAAGTTTAAAGGTATTGATAATCTTTAGCGTCGATGTGATATTTTATGTTGAGGTAATTATGGTTAATTTGGATAAAATGATAATGAATTTTAGGAACATATGTTTTATCGTACAGATAACCATGGGATTAATAAGTGATTTTATGACTAAGTGATTAAAGTTATTTTTAAATAATTTCACTATATTGGGAACATTATGTGATTAAGGTAAGAAAAATATTATTTTCTAGGATGGAATTTTATGTCAAAGTGGTTGATATTATTTAAGGGATAAAGCTTGAGTTAAATTTTTGAAGCATATATTATTTTAGGATTTAGGTTATTTTCAAAAAAAAAATATTATCATATTTTGGAAGAATATGTGATCAAATCTTTCAAATATTTGGGTTTTGAATTTTTTCAAACATATTTTTGAATATTTTCAAGGTTAATTATTTATGGAATGATTTAAGTTTAACTTTTGTGTTATTGTTGAGGTTTTGAATATTGATGTATAAAGGTTTATTATATTAACATGTGCTTACCATTTTGGTTTTGGTTAATGGATAAAAACCGGGGGAATAACTTTTAATCCTTTTTTGGATCTTATGATATGTTAAAATTTAATTTTATTACTTCATGCATGAACAATTCATCATGGTAATTTTTCATATGGAATAAAGTAGAAGTGGAAAATTTCTCAAGATACAACCAAAGGATGAAATTTTGGAAACAAATCAAGTAAGTATATTTTCTCACATTCTCTATCTCAATAGTAAAACAATTCCTTAAACTCAATCAATAAGAAGATAAATGCATAAAATTCTATGTTAAAAATATCACTTAGCTATCAAGGTATGTTTTTTAAATCTATTAAAAAGTATGATTTTTATAATACAAACATGTTTTAAGAAATATTTAGGAAATGATAAGTTTCATAGTCATAACATTAACATTAAAATTCTTTTAAAAAATAAATTTAATTGATGTGGATTAAAAGGTATTTCTTTTCACTTATGTATATTTATCTTCTACTGCTTGGAATTTATTTTGAAAAGATTTTAAACCCCTGTTCATCAAACACGAGATACAAAATGTGAGGATGAAATTTATTTAAGGTGGTATAAATAACACCCTGATATTTTATAATATATTTATATTTAATAAATTTGATGTGTTTGATAGCTTGTGATTCATGAAACACCAATCTTAAATGAACTGCATTATACTATAGAAATATTATTATTAAATGTGACTAGTATCACATTGACATTGGATTGATGAGCATGAATATTACTAACTAAATTATAAAAAATACATTTTAAAGTTTTACAAAATGAAAATTTATTTATTAATTATGAGGAAATATGTACACAATTTTTAATGATAATAATGAAATCATATAAGGTTAAAGAGTCATTTTTCTATAAAAGTGGTTTTAATGTATATTTTGTATTTTTATTTAATTTTTTTTAAATTTTATAAAAATGATTTTATTTTTGAAATAATCGTACCAAAATTAGATTATGGTGAATTTTTTGGATTTTTCTGAAAAGTTTGATTTTTGAGTGAATATTGAAAAATATTGATTTTTGAACAATTGTTATTTCATTTATTTAAATCAAGAAATTTAAAAGTATAATTATTTTTTATATTTGGTTTTAAATTAAAATAATTTTCATTTTATTAAGCTTAATTCATTTAATTTTAAGAGAATCAATATTTGTTAGATCTTATATCTTCTAATGAGGTATAGACCCCTTTAAATTTTAGTGTAAATTTCTTGTTTTATTCTAATGGTAGTGCTTAAAAGTTTGAGAAATGGTTTGGGATAATCTAGGGATTATTTAGTGCATGGAGCTCTAGTTTTTGGAGGAACAGGCAGAGGCACCTGATTAGTAGTAACTGTGTAGCTCAACCGTGAAACCCCATAAAAGGTGGAGCATAGTTTCTAAACCGTGTGAGGAGCTGCATAAAAACTATAGAGGGAACCCACATGGGATGCACATGGTTTTAAAAACCACGCATTTATCCATATGGATAGTTCCAATTATGTAGTAACCCCATATGGTTAGCACATAGTTTGACCAAACTGTACGACCTAACCGTGCAAGGGGGTGATTCCCTTAGACAAAGTTAGTGCACGGTTAATGCAAAATTTGGCCAACCATGCAGCCAAAACATGTTCCCCTTTAAAAAATGGTAAAATTAACCTATTTACCTTGAAACCTTGTATCTTTTAACCTCTTTTTATTTCCTCCACATGCACAACACTCCCTCTTATTAAGATCTCCATGGATTTCCAACCTAGCCTTTGAGCTAGGTTCCTCATACAATGTCTGATTCCTTCGCTGTCAATCAAGTTGGATCTGTATCAATAAGATTTTCAATCCTTTTAGTTCATTTTTTTGTTTATCTTTTCATATGTAATGATAAATCCATGCGAGATCTTTTTCCCTATTTTCAGAGTGTTCGTCTATTTCTTAGATTTCTCCCATTCTAGCCCTAATTAAAGGCTAACAACAGACAAGTATAATACTACCTATCTAAGTTAGGTGGTCTATACCTTTTCCCTAAATTTTGTGTGTTTTATAGCTTTCATCATAGTTATGAACACCAAAATTTCCAAGCGTTCCCCCTTAAATTAATTTAACCTTAAATTGGATGTTTAAACCATGATTTAAACATGTTATTACACCCACATTCAGGGTTGTAGGTAGTCAGCCTCAACCCAAACCACCTTTTAGGCAGGTTATTTTATTGATCGTGTTTACACCACCCATGGGGTGACTTATCATTACCATTTATTATTGGGATCCAAATATAAATTAAATGAATTATTAAATGTTTATCACCTTATTTAGAACCTTGTCTTTTATAAATGAAATGATGATTGAAATGGAATAAATGTGAGTTGTGGAATGAAATGGAAAATACCTTGGCTTAAGTTTAATTATGTGATTGATGGAATGGACATTAAAATGGCCCTCCTTATTATCACCTATATGTAAATTGGTTGAATAATTGAATATGATAAATTAGATTGACAAAGGGTATGGTAACTAACATGGACCCTTGATCCATTTTATAATTTATCAAATAAAATTGATTAAAGGCATGTACACTAACATGGCCTTCTCCCTTTTCACTCGTATGTGAAATTATTAATGAAATTATTATGATAAATTCAATTGATAAGAGAATGGAAACTAACATGGACCCTTAAATCATTATATTGAGCGTGTGGATAATGGGTGATACAATATGGCACTGAAGACCTACTTAAATTTTATACATTGGAGGCCTTGGACTGTTACCTTGGATCCGTATTGTTTCAACTGCCTCAGACACACTCCTTAGGATCCACCCAAGTTTTTATCAAGTTTTCTATGGATGAGATCTGTGGAATTAAAGAGGATTCCAAGACCACGAACCATGGGTTCCTGGACCATGTTGGTCTAAATTACACCAAGTTTTCTATGGATGAGCTTCGTGGAATAAAAGAGGAAACCTTGGTCATTAGCCATGGGTCATGGCTCCCATAGGTTAGATACATTAATATTTGGAATATTTCATAGTTTCCTAATACTTGACATGTTAGAATAGGCCACATTTTATGCTTTTCTTATTATAAAGATATTCATATTTTATAGACTTCTTTTTATAGAATTTTCTTATAGACTAAATTTCATCACATATCATTTATTGAATTTATTACTGTTATACCTTCACACTACTTCGACTTATATGTACAAACATAATTTGTTATAGAAACCATTGGTGGTGGTTTAATAATTATATCTCATACCATGTTCAGGATGCCAAATGGTACCTACATAGAATTTATAATTATAGGTAAGAATAAAGGGAAGTTTCCAGTTATGGATTCCTGATTTCTTATGCTAGGATAGAGTATGGTAGTAGAGGATCGAGCATATGATCTTAATACTATTAGATATAGATTGGTTATTTTATTCATTTTTGTATAGAATATTGTATATTCTTTCTCCCTGTATCCCCCATATCCCCTTTTGGTATGGCATGAAATGATTGACATCATTTTTTACATGAATTTGGATATAGTTTCTACCGGTTTATCTATTATACCTGGATGATTTAATCTTCCGTTGTTGGCTGGTTATTTATTTATTATGATTTCATTATTAATTATTATTATGTAAACACTATTCCACACTTTGATCATGAGGGTATAGTATCCCCACATACTCTTATATACCCCTGCTACTAGTTGATAGTCTTTGGAATATGGGGAGATGAACTTGAGGCCGTGTGAGCACCAGTTCAGCTATTATTATCAAGTGAGTTGGGTCGGGATGTCACAAAGTGGTATTGATGAATTTATTTTCCTTTTTGAATTACTATTTGGTTTATTAGATAGGAGAATAGGAATGTGTTGGAATTTGGTAATGAGCATGTACCTAAGAGTAGATATCCCACATACATGGAAAATCCAAATTACCTAGGAAGGGAATTGCTATTTTGGATTATTCCTATTACTGTTGTATTGATTTAACTATTGGGTGATGTACATAATATGCAACATTTATTATTATTGATATGGATTCAATTTTACCCTTGTTCTGATATGATAAGAAGGTATTGGACTCATGTATCATCATAGTCACATAGATATTCACATGCCATTCATATTCCATGCCATGTCGGTTTCATTTCTTGACAATATGATTATGTGTCATGCTTGTCTTTATACCATGCTTCTGTGATTATTTCTATGTTTACTAGTATTATTGACTAGTTAAAAAATGTTTTTTACTTTTTATATAAAATTGGTTATTAAAGCACCTATATCAACCTAAATGGTGTTTTCCTATATAGATTGATGGTGATTCCTTAATTAAACAATTATGAAATGTTTGAGCCATGGAACACTGGTTTCATGGGCTGAAATATTTATGGTTTTAATTAAATGGATTCCAATAACAACTTATAAATTGTATGGGACTTTATAATTTGGGAATGGTAACTTATATAATCAAACCATCATATATTAACTTATTGCATTCTAATGTTGAATGAAAATGTCTGGTCATGTTTGCATGATGTGCCAATTGCAATTTATAAAGTACTCTATAAATTGGGAATGGTAACTCACCTAACTAGACCATTATATACACAAATGATTAAGAATTATTGATTTTCAAAACTTAAATGAAATGGTTTCCATTAAATAGTGATTCCAATTGAAACTTAAAGGGATTTTTCCTCTATAACTTGTAATTGACATGTTATATACTAGAACCCCTGATATGAAATAGAGAACTTGACCTAGAAAAGACCTTAATAGTGGGAATTAGGTAGTTTTTTTTGTGATTCTTTATGGTTTTATATGTCACCCAGACCTGGATTTAGAAGAAGGTATAGGGGTGTAACTCTTAAATAGGAAGGATTTTGCTTGTCTTATTATTATATTTGTGATATTTATTATTATCAAATCTACTTTGAGGTTTGTTCTTGGAATCTGTAGAGTTTTCCACCATTACATACTTGATTCATGTGCCATGAGTGTGGAAATGACCATGCTCCAGAGGTGGTGGGCACTGAGCCTCCAGTAGTACCTCTTATAGTGCCACTAGAGGAACCTATCATTATACCTGATAAAGGCATTAATGCCCAGTTTTGAGAGGGATTATTATGGCTCATGTAGACCATGTAGGGAGACCCATGACCTACCCCTATCATGTAAGATTTGACATAGGAATTTGACCAGTATCACCCACCCATGTTTTCGGAGGATGGCGGTTTAAAGGCTAAAAATTCAGGGATGGAGGCTATGCTATCTATTTTTTAATATCTTGAGACACCTCATGAGAGGAGGGTCAATCTCATAACTTATATTCTGCACGATTTAGCTAATATTTGGTGGAATTTTTTGACCCAGTTTTATCAGTGTTGAGCTATGGTTTGGAGAAATTTTTAGACACCCTTCTACAATTATTTCTTTCCCATGATGCTGAGGTTTGACAGAGATAGGGAATTTATGCACCTGGAGTTGGGAGCTTTATCAGTTATGGACCACTCTTCTCATTTAAAAAAACTCCAAAATTTCACACCAATCCGTCTAGGTGATGAGATTTATAAATCTAGGAAATTCAAGGATGGTTTCAGGTATGACATCTGATTATAGGTGAACATGTTTCATTTGACCACCATCACTGAGATAGTAAACTAGGCCCTAATTAATGAGTGTAACATGAGAGAGGATGTGGGTGTGATCTAGGGAAGTTCGGTTCCTAGATCTAGAACTACTTCAACCAGTGGTAGGAAGCATCACTTGGAACTTTATTCAAGAGGAAGTAGTAGTCAGAGTGTGTGCCCGGGTAGCCATGTGATCTATCATCAGTGTGGTAAGAAGGGCCATATAAAAACCTAGTGCGATAGAGCCCTAGTTGAGTATAGAGATTTTGGTAGGATGGGGTATATATAGAGATTCTGTAGGACCTTTACACCCATGTCTAGTGGAATAGGATCTACACCATCTCCACCTTCAGGAACAGGATCAGTAGATCCACATCAGATAGGGAGATGGAGAACTACCGACTGTACAGGCTGAAGAGGTGGTCATGGTTGAGGGATCCATACCTAGGATTTACAGTGATAGTAGAGTGGGAATACCTAATGAAGTTATGTTTTATCTCAAGACCATGGACATGGCTATATATATACAGTGTAGATAATCCCTGGGGAGAAGATTGTTTCTCATTCTATGGTTATAGGTACAATTTTAGTAACCCATACTCTATTTTCTGCTTTATTTGATACAATAACTTCTCATTCCTTCATATTTTTTTCTATTGTAGAGATACTTGGGATCTAGATCCAGTATTTTTGGGGTTTGATGACACTCGATGCTCCATTGGGACTTTGATTACAGAGTATATTCCAGTGTAAGGAATTCCCCCTTAAAGTAGGTGGATATCATTTCTTATAGTACCTCCTTATCCTTGAGATGATAGTTTTTGACATCATTCTCAAGATGTACTGGTTGGTTACTTATTATGCTTGTGTTGATTTCTATCATCAGAGGGTGTCCTTCACATCATAGTTATATTCACAAGGGTGAATGGGATTTCCAGGAAAGTTGAGCTAGACCTAAGAATCATGGTCTGGGTGGAGTGACATATTAGATTTCTAGCCTTTATATGGATGATCGAGGAACACGTCAGGTTGATTTCCCTCCTATAATAGATAATTTTAGGGAATTATTCCCTGATGACTTCCCTAGAATAACTCCTAAGATAGTGGTAGAGTTTATTATCGATCTAGATCTAGGAGAAACACCAGTATCCATTCCTACTTATAGGATGTTTACTATTTAATTTCAAGAGCTCAATAGGTAGCTAGAGGACTTGGAAGATATGGGTTTTATATGGACTAGTACTTCCATATGGGGTTCACCTATCCTTTTCACCAAGAAGGTGGATGGTACCCTTAGGATTAATGTGTATTACCATTAGTTGAACTAAATTACTATTAAAAACAAGTATCCATTTCCACATATAGATGACATATTTGACCAGCTCTAAGGGGAGATGGATTTTTCCAAGATCGATTTGAGGTTGGGTTACCATTAGGTGCATGTTAGATCATTAGATACACCACATAAAAAATTTCATTATAGATATGGATTGTATGAGTATTTGGTCATGTCATTCAGTCACATGAACATGCTATCAGTATTCATGGCTTTGATGAATCAAGTTTTCCACTAGTATTTGGATTAATTTGTGGTGGTATTTGTGGATGAAATATTGGTGTACTCACATACTTGAAACGAACATACCCAACATCTTGAAAACATTCTAAGTACACTGATATAGTACCAGTTGTATGATAAGCTCACTAAATTCCACTTTTGGATTGATAAGTTCCACTTCCTTGGTTATATTATCTCAGATACATGAGTATCAATTGTCCTAGAAAAGGTGAGAGACATTATTTACTGGGAGAAACCCAAGAATGTCTTTGAAATGAAAAGTTTCTTGGGGTATGGATGGATATTACAGGATATTTATATATGATTTATCATATCTTAAAACAAAAATCATGAGCTTGACCAAGAAAGGTGTCAAGTTTACATGGTCTGAAGCATGTAAGAAAGCTTTTCAGGAGCTGAAAGGGAGATTGAATTCAACACTGATCCTGATTTTACTTGAGTCTGGAAGTAGTTATAGGGTTTATTATGATACATCATGAATTAGGATGAGAGAAATTATGATTCATGGAGATCGAGTCATGGCATACGAGTCTCGATAGATGAGGGCTCATGAGTGGAATTACCCAATGCACGATCTCGAGCTAGAAATTATGGTTCATGCCTTGAATTGTTGGAGGAATAACTTACTGGGAGAGAATTTTGTGGTGTACATGAACCTCAAAAACCTCAAGTATATATTTACACACATTAATTTAATCTTAGAAAGAATATATGGGTTGAATACTTATAGTCGTTTGACTTTTATATTTCTTATATGCTTGGTAAAAGCAATTCTATTATTGATTCCCTGAGTCGAAAGACTCAGAAACAAGTAGCTCAAGAGGCTAGTAGTTAGTGGAAGTTGATGAACCTATTTTATAAGATTCACTTGGAGGTTTAGGGCCATCATGGATATTTCGTACTCACATCATTATCATTAACCTCTTCACTCCTATATAGAGTGAATATGAGGAAGCGTTTTGATCCTGAGGGCTTGGTCCTATAGGAGAGAATTTTAGGCAAGGACCCACTGCCTAGTTGGATTATTGACAAGGATGAGGTCTTGAAAATTCATGGACATGTTTGGTTTCCTAAAAAAATTGAGAGGAATTGATGTGGTAATCTCATGCCTCTTCTTGGGTGGTACATCTTGGCCTTACAAAGATATACCGTGATTTTCATCGCCAGCACTAGTGGCCTGGTATAAAAAGGGATATAGTTGGTTTCACTACTCAGTTTTAAACCTATCAATAGGTGAAGGTGGAACACTAGTGTCCAACATGGATTTTGTAGCTATTTCCTATTCCTGAGTAGAAATGGGATGACATCACTATGGATTTTGTGATGGGTTTACCTAGGTCACCTTGAGTTTGTGATGTAGTGTGGGTGGTCAGAGAAAAATTGAAAAAGGATGCTTACTTTCTACCCATCATAGATAACTTTTAAGTGGATGATCTAGGAAGGATACATGTTATAGATAATATACACCTTCATAGAGTTCCACATACTATCATATCAGACAAAGATGTTAATTTTACATTGCGGTTATGGAAAGGGTTGTAGAGGTCATTAGGTTCACAGATAATACTAAGTACATCCTATCACCCATATATTGATATTCATTTTAAGCAAATGATATAGGTTCTAGAGTACATGATCTGGGTATAAATCCTAGATTTCAAAGGTTCTTGGAAAAAACACTTACCTCTCACTAAGTTTTCTTATAATAACACCTTCCAAACTACTATACAGAAGGATCTTAATGATGATTTATATAGTAGGTCATGTCATTCACCCATGTGCTAGTTAGAGGTAGGAGAGATAGTGTTACTGGGACATCATATAATTTATGAGACTTCAGAGTAGGTACAACTTATCATGAAGCATATGGATACAACTCATTTTAGGTAGAAGTATTACACTGATTACCACCATTGACCACTAGAGTTTGAGGTGGAAGACTGGATCTTCTTATGTGTTTCTCCTATATTGGGGAATAAAATGATTTAGATATAGGGTAAGATTTCACCCCATTATGTTAGGACTTTTGAGGTTTTGGAGAGAGTTGGTCTCGTATCCTATCAGTTGCAGTTACCTCAGAGGTACTGAGCCATGAATGATGTCTTTCTTATATCTTAGTTATGTCATTATCACTCAAAACCATCTCATATTCTTCAGTCCGATCGGGTTTAGTTGGATATGGATGATTCCTTTGAGGATCATCCTATATGTATCATTGATTGGAGCATAAAGGCTCTCTGAGGTAGGTCAATTCCTCTAGTATGGGTTCTATGGTAGTATGGTTGTGTATAGGATGAGACCTAGAATCGAGAGGTTGATATACGTGCTCAGTAGATAGAGTTATTCTCAAATGATGCTTTATCACCCTTAGAAGGGAAATTCAGGGACATGTTGTTTTAAAGAGGGAAGATTATAAGATCTTGACTTTTCTTATGTGGTATGAACCCCTTTAAATTTTAGTATAAATCTATTGTTTTCTTCTAATGGTAGTGTTTAAAGGTTTAAGTAAGGGTTCATAAGTGTCTGAGGCTCGATTGGATCTAGGAGGTCCAATTTTTTAAGGAACAAGAATAGGTTCATGGTTAGCACATGGTTAGTAGTAATCATGCATCTCAATTGTGCATCCACATAATAGGTAGATCATGGTTTATAAACTATGTGAGGTAGGTTGCACAACCATGTGATTAGATATAGAGAAACTATAGAGGGGACTAACATGGGTTGTGCATGGTTTGAAATACCATGTACTTAGTCTCACGGGTAGTTCCACTTAGCCAGTAACCTTGCACAGTTTGACCAAACTGTGCTATCTAACCACATGAGGGGGTTATTCCCTTATAAAGTGCTAGTGCATGGTTGGAGCATGGTTTTTCCAATCATTCATCTAAATTGTGAACCCATCTAAATAAGAGTAAAATTAACCTTTTTCCCTTGACTCCTTATATATTTTAATCTTTTTTTATTTCCCCTCCATGCATATAATTCCCTCTACTTAAGAGATACATGTATTTCCAACCTAGGATTTGATCTAGGTCCCTCATATGGTGTCTAATTCCTTCATCTTCGATCACATTATATTCATAGCAGTAAGTTATTCAATCCTCTTTATTCATTTCTTAGTTTATCTTTTTTGTTTGTAATTCAAAATCCATGCAATATATTTGCCCTATTTTCAGGGTATTAATCTATTTATTTTATTTATCCCATTTTATCCTTGATTAAAGGCCAAAAATGGATGCGGAGAGTACTAACCATCTAAGGTAGGTGGTTTATACCCTTTCCCTAAATTTTGGGTGTTTTATAGCTTTCATCATAATTATAAATGCTAGAATTTCTGATTATTGCTCCTAAAATTAATTAAACCTTAAATTGGATGTTTAGAACATGATTTAAACATATTATTACACCCATATTCAAGGTTTGAGGTTTTCAACCTCAACCTGAACCACTTTTGATATGGGTTCATTTTATTAATCACATTTACACCACCCATGGGGTGAGTTAACCTTGACAATTATTAATGGGATCCAAATATAAATGTAATGAATTCTTAAAGGTCGAGAAACTTATTTATCACCATGTCATTTATAAATTAAAGGATGATTAAAATGGAATAAATGGGAGTTTTTGAATGAAATGAATAATCCATTTCCTTAAGCTTAATTATGTGATTTATTAGTGAAGTTACATGGAAATTAATATAGCCCTTCTTCTTATTACCTACATGTAAATTGGTAAAATAATTGAATATTAAAAATTCAATTGAAAAAGGGAATGAACACTAATAGGGACCATTGGTCCCTTCTATAATTCATCAAATGAAATTGATTAAAGGCATGGGAACTAACACAGCCTTCTACCTTTTCACTGGTATATGAAATGGTCAATGAAATGATTATGATAAATTTAATTGATAATGGAATGGAAACTAATATAGCATCTTAAATCATTATATTGATTACATGGATAATGTGTGATATGATATGGAATTAAGACCCACTTATGTATTATACATTGGATTCCTTGGACTGTTACCTTGGATATGGCTTGTTTGGAGCACCTTGGACAAGCTCCTTAGGATCCACCCAATTTTTTACAGAGTTTTATATGGATGAGATTCATGGAATTTAAGAGTACACAATGACCATGGGCCCTAGGTTCCTAGCCCATGTAGGTTTACAATACACTGAGTTTTCTGTGGATTAGATTTGTGTACTCAAAGAGGATTCCTTGGTCATTAGCCCTAGGTCCTGACCCTTTTTGGTACGATACATGATTATTAAGAATATGTTGTAGTTTCCTAATACTTAACATACCATAATTGGCCATAGTTTATGATTTTATTATTATACACATATTCACCTTTTATAGACTACTTGTTATAGCATATGTTTATAAACCGAATTTCTTTATGTATCATTTATAGTCTTTATTACTGTTATACCTACACACCACTTCAACTTATATTCACAGACTAATTTTTTTATAGAAACCATAGGTGGTGGCTTACTGAGTATATCTCACACCCTTTTCGGGCTGCTGAATAGTACCTAGATAAAATTTATGATTACAAGCAGGGATAAAGGGAAGGGCCCAATTCTAGATGCCTAATTTCTTATACTAGGATAGATTATATGAGCATAGGACTTAGCTTATGCTCATGATTATATTGGAGATAGTATGGGTATTTTATTCATTTTTGTATATCATGTTGTATATGTAAGTTCCTTGTATCCACTGTATCCCCTTTTGGTATAACATGACATGATCAACATCATTTTGTATATGAATTTGTATTTGGTTTCTACCAATTTATATATTGTACTTAGATGACTTACTCTTCCATTGTTGGCTAGTTATTTATTTATTATTCATCTATTTTTAATTATTATTACATCACCATTGTTCCACACTCTGATCATGAGGGTATAGTATCCTCGCCATACTCTTACAGACCCTCAATGCTAGTCAGTAGCCTTTGGAATATAGGGATAAATGCTTGAGGCCATGTGGCCACTAGTTTATCTATTGTTATCGAGTGAGATGGGATGGGGTGTCATAATATTATACTTTATTTTGTTATAAAATAATTTTTATGCTTAAAATGAGTATCTTTCTAAAAATTATTTTTCATTGTATTTCACACACTTATATTAAAATTAAATTTTACCACTTCTAGAAAATAAATATTAAAAAAATTATTTCATATTTGGGATTATATTATTCAAATTATGTAATAAGGTCCATCTCATTTTTAGTCATAATTAATAGTAACCATGATAAAAATTTATCAACAAGTTAAGGGAGTAAAATTGGTTAAATGGGGTTAAAACCATAGGATAAGGTCTAAAAATCAATCTAACACTTGCTTTTAATTAATTGAATGTTTTTATTTATATCATCATCATCCTAGATTCAAATATATGGAATTTTTATGCCACTTGGCTTTGATTACAACCTTTATATTATATTTTTTTAAAATAGGTTGAGGTTATAAACCTATTTTATTAAAACAATAAATAAAATACCCTTTTAAACTGGGTTGAGGGGGAACCCAATACATGGTATGCAGGCCCAGAGACACGCGGGTCTATGAGAAAAGGCCCGAAGGCCCATACATGGTCCAAATGACCTAGTTACCTGAAGGGCCATAAAATAACCCTAAAAAGGGAGATCCCCTAAAGGTCCAAGAGGTAGTAAGATTTATTCCAAGCACCAGTCAAAAATTATTCCACCCCCCTTCTAGAGATACTGAACCTGTGATTCCATCCAAGAATGTTGCATCACCCCTGCCAAAAGTTACGTCGTGTTGGACCGACACAACAAGGAAGGGTACCCCTCCATCCCATATTTCAGTGTGGGGGAGGAATGGATGATGTGTTAAAACACACCCATAACTCTTTAGATCCACTAACTCAATCATTCTTGCATGAACTTCACTACATCATCAACCTAATACTCTACATCATCTAACTAAAACACTGTACATAAAGCCACAAGGCCAGGTTCCCATCCATCCCTTAAGAAATATGGTTGAATGATGGGTGTTAGAACACCCATCCCTCTTTTTAGGATTCCCACACAGCGACACTTACATGATGTGTTTTACTAACTACCAAATGTTCCAATACATAGCCTAAGTTCATCATGCCACCTGCAACCCAGAAATGGACCAGAGTCCCAGTAACCCGGAGTCCCAAACCAACATGGACTGATGGACCAAGACCAATACCTGAGGGGTCATGGGTAATAAAACCCTAATCAATCTTCCAGATATGAACCCATGCTTTCAATTCACTCCCTATTAACCACATGTACCAAATAAAAGTCATCAACACTATCTGAATCCATGCCACCATCGCCAACCAAATTCACAGGTGCCACTGCCTTCACAACCACCTTTCAGCACCACACTACTAGCACCACAACCACATTACAGGGACCAAAGGCACTCCAGATCCATGTTAGTGCCCAATCTATACCTACAACACTATTTACATTGACCACAATGCTTATAAAAACTAAAAAGCACTTGTCACAAAACCATAAACCATCATTGTCTAATGAATCATCATGCGACGTTGACTACCCAACAACACACAACCACCAAAACATCATGTGACTTCCAAGCATCACTGCTTGAAGGTGCCCAGATTGAGGCTGACCACTCAATGTCACATTGATCTCTATTTCATTATTTCTTGAAAGACCCCAAATAAAATCATGAAACTTAGTGGCCACTGATCCACAATCTTCAATGACACAAGGATGCCTAGATCTAAAGCTCGACCAAATATAGGGAGGATGAGGCACCGCATGTTAGAGTTGGTATCCTAGGAACAACTATTTGTACTTTGATTACATGTATATTCAATATATTGAATATTAATAAAACAAATTATTATATATTGTTCATTATTCTTCATAATTCTAATATAATAATTTCCTAGAGTATATGTCACATTGATAAGGTCAGAGCAACTCCCTACTATGATGAGAACCTTAAAGTGTTATAATGATATTATTAAATATAGTTATGTAGTTGTATAATGTACTATGATGGGACACATAGTATATATACTTTTATGTGTGAGTACTCATAAATGGATGAAGATTCTTCTCATGAAGTTCACACTTGGTAATATCTAATATGTGAGATTATGAGAACAAATTTTTTATTAGGAATTCCACATGTTTTTGTTTCATCATATATTCCTATCTATGAATGTGTGTAATGCTCCTTAGAATTTAAGATTATCATTAATTAATTTCATGACTTGTGCACTTTTATTCACTAATGAAAACCATGATGACATATGTTCATGGTGAGGTAGGGTAATTTTGGTGCATCATGATTGACATGTCATTAATGGATAAGTTGAGAAGGTATTTGTCTCTTCCATCTTTATAAAAGTGGATATTTTTTCCCTTTTATTAGAATAGAAAATTTTCCCTAAATTCCATGGCCATGGTTTAATGACATGTTTATTTCAGATGGTGAAAGAAATACATATCAAGAATATAGGTTGGTGATATGGATGTGCAACCTTCTTGATGAGATATTGTGATAAAGAGATTATATTACACAATGGTAATTCATATGTGGTTTCCATCATTACAACATTAAGTTATTTATCTTGGATTCCTTGACCCATTTCTAGATAGTAATCTTGGACTTCAGGCAATCCCACCTAATTCCAATGATAAAGAATCCTAGAGGGTCACACACTAAGTATTTATCATGATCTTGATAAAATTATATTTGAATTTAATTAATTGAATAAATATTATCCTCAAGAATGAGGGATAATTTTATTCATGTTTTATCGATCATGAATATTTATTGATGAATTAAATATTTATTCGGGTGTTAAATAAATGTTAGAGGAGTTCCAATAAACCAATATTATGCTCAGTGAAAAATATTAATTAACAAACTAGTTAAATTATATTTGTTATTACGCAAGTTGGAACACACCAAAAAATAATAATATTACTATTAATGGGGTTTATTAAATTTTATAATATTATTTAAGTGATGGAATGAAGTTAAATAATTATTTTAACCTGAACCCTAGCTTAATAAATAGGAAGTTATGTCTGTTTTCTAGTGTGTTTAATCGAAAATAGAGAATTTTTGTGCACAAAAAATTCTCTATTGACTCCTCCATCTCTCTACCTCTCAATAATGAGAAACCCAAGAGAGATTCATTCAAGATCAAAAGATGAATGATTAACACAAATAACACAATACAATCATTCACCACGCTAGCACCCTAAGATCGATTGGCATTACTCAAAAATAAAAGGAGCATGTGTGGATCACTGATAGAGGAATTCTATCCTTGGAACCTTACAATGTGACAAAGGAAAATCAAAAGGGTATTTTCAGATTATCAAAATCTACATCAAAAAAATAATCCTTGGATTAGGTATTCAAATATCATATTCTAAATAAATTAATTATAAATTTGACATGCAAGATCATCACTTGGGGTTTCAGGAAACTCAATATTAAAAGAAATTTTAATATATCTCCTACCACTGCATGATTCTACTATGCCCATAACCTACAAGTGGTGTCAGTTCGGTCACATTTAAATTTATAATTATTTATTTTATTGTTGATCCATACACAACTGCGGTTTAATCTTGATTTCATATTATTTATTCTTTAATCTGTTTTGAATTATCATGTTATAGATATATTGATCATGTTCATTCAGTGTTTCATTTTCTTAAAGTTATAATAATAGATGAAGAATGACCATAGATTCCATCAGGAACTATCAAAATTTTGGCTGCTAAGATAGGGTTGCATGATGTGTATCTAGAGTACACACCATGTACCCTAGTACGTTGCACATGGACATGTTTTAAGATACATGACACAACATGTTGTTATTACATGTGGTGTATGCCACGTGTTGACTGGAAAACCTGACTCACAATTTTCAGATTACATGGAGTGTATACAACATACACTCTGTATAGTCTATATGGGTTAGCAGTATAAATTGCACAATCCATGCAGTCAATCAAACCATGTGAGTTTAACAACCTAGAGCATTTATGATATACATGATGTGCATGTGGTGTAAATGACATGTGTTTGATGTTATTAATATTTTCATGACTTATTATATAATCCCTTTACTTATTTTATATGAAATGTGCATAATTTGTGTGAAGTATTAATGTTTTAATATTAAGTATAATTTTTTAGCATTTTTTAGAAGTAGTCCAATTGAGTCAGTTTACTGTTTTAATAATAACTATCACTATACTGATCCAAATTGTGTTTTAAATATTTTTTAGGATTTTAATTTAAATATACAACATTTAATTAGAAGGTACCATGAGCCAATTCTGCCATTTGAAGGGTCATATGGTCCTCACAAACAAGACCAAAGAATCTGTGAAGAAAGTGGACTATTCATGAAGATTGATTTACTGGGCTACATGCAGAAGTCCAAATTCTATTATTCTCCACCATAGTTTGGGGGACAATGCAAATAGTCTTGTATAAAAATTTTAGGGCCCAAATCTAAGAACAAGAGGCCCAAATGAAGCTTTAAAATCCATCCCAC
Source organism: Viscum album (assembly GCA_963277665.1). Taxonomy (NCBI): domain Eukaryota; kingdom Viridiplantae; phylum Streptophyta; class Magnoliopsida; order Santalales; family Viscaceae; genus Viscum; species Viscum album. The sequence goes on from OY728151.1 coordinate 1,752,950,343, forward strand.
CATTCTGGCCGAGAATTAAAATCAGTATAGCATGCATGACATATCTCATGATGTAAGCATCCAATATAGATGATATTTTTCAGTGTAAAAGAGGAGATATAGATGTCCGAATTTTTTGAATAAATCATTCGGATTTGAAGGCATATTCATATTCAAAAACCCTTTCACATTTTGGACTTCAAAAAGACTGCATTGAAATGGACAGTTTTACTTTGTTTAATCAAACAGCCATAAACTTTTATCCTTAAGTCCAAATGAATCCAAATTTTGAGAGTAGTCTGCCAACTTTATTATCTACAACTTTTAAGGAGTATATTTCTCGATATTCAGCTGTCTTGATGTCTATATCGGCGAGCCAAGTGGAGGGGTATTTCTGGAATGTAAACAATCCACCACCTTGGGCTATAAATACATCCCCTCCTCTCCTTTCAAAAGGGTTGGCACTTTAGAACCTAAAGAGGAGGTTAGGAATTACTAGATCCTTGAAAAGGTTCTGGGAGGATATGCTTTGATCTTTTTTCAACAATAGAGATCTCTCCTCCACTTCTCTTTCATGTTTGTTTATGTTTGCTTTCAATTGTAATTGTGTAACTTTGTTTTCATTTCAATCAAATTTTAGTGCTTGTTTCTTCTTCAATTTCTCTTATTCTCATCCACCTTCTATAGTTTAATATTTATGTTCTTAAAATAGTTTAAATTCAGTTGAATCCCCTTCCCTTTTTTTTCTTCCTCATTCAATCGAAAATCCGTTTTTAATTATCATCATCGTTCGTGTGTGTGTGTGTTCGACGCAAAAATATTTTCTTATCCCTTTCTTTATCTTATCTTCTTAATTTATCATCATAATCATTATAACCAGATTATTAATCATTTTAATGGCTGATTAAATCTTTAGTTTGGGTGAGTTATAATTTAGGTATGTTAAGTGATTGAGATCTTTTGCTCGACGAATGTTCTTTAAATTAATATTGTGTATGTTGGACTTTATATGTCATGGATTAATGACATGTTTTGTTTAATATGTGGATTCCATGGATTATTGGAACCACAAATACACTACCATAAAAAAGTAATGGTAATGATTAGAAACCTCAGTTAAGTTACGGCTTGGATTAAAGTTTTAACACTTGGGAATTCCGATCAAAATCATCTTGGACATGGGTGTTAATTTAATTAAATATAAAGAAAAGATCAAGGATATCACAAGCTTAACTACCTAATGATGAATTCAACCCAATATTTATCAATTTGTTAAATAAAACATCATCCATAAATTATTTCATAATCTCTACAAACAAACCCCCCAATCAGAATACAATTAACTAAAAACAAACGACTATTACAAAGTATCATCGCCGAGGATTCGACCCGGGTGCTGCTATACACATTAGCAGAGCACCGGAACCTTGACTGGTCGATAGGAGACAATCGGCCGTGTATTTCAAATGGAGGCGTTGTCAGGGATGGTGATTTATGTAGTCATTAGTTTCTGGTTATTGTAAAAAAACCCAAAAAAACAAAATTTAAAAAAAATTTAAAAAAAAAACACAAAGAAAAACCTGTCTTCCTCTTAAAATCATAAACTGAAAAAATACAAAGAAAAACCCATCTTCCTCTTTCTTCAAAATCTATCTGAATTCCCCGTAGCCTTCCAAACAATCCCTCGGATTTGTTTGACCCTGAAATTGAGCGAACACTTCACCAACTTAGGAGGAACATAAGAGATAATCAAATAATTCAAGAACCAGTCCTTGTCCAACCAGTTGAATTAGATATGGCCAATCCTAGGGAACAAACACTTAAAGAACTTGCTGCCCATGATATGAATTACCAACCTCTTGGTATTCAATATCCAAACATAGAAGCTGACTTCGAACTCGAATCAGGTTTGATCTATCTTCTTCCTCATTTCCATTGGCTAGTCGGTGAGGATCAACATCTCCACCTTAAAGAGTTCCAAGTGGTGTGCTCTACCATGAAGCCTCAAGGGGTTTCTGAAGAACAAATCAAGCTTAGAGCATTCCATTTCTCCCTAAATGACACTTCTGAGTCATGGCTCCACTACCTTCCTCCTAGTTCCATAACCACATGGAATGACATGAAGCGACTCCTCTTAGAGAAATTCTTTCCTGCTTCTCGTACTACTTCTATCTGAAAGAAAATAAGTGGTATCCATCAATTCCCAAGTGAATCACTCCATGAGTATTGGGATAGGTTCAAAAATCTTGTTGCAACCTGTCCACATCATCAAATCTCTGACCAACTCTTGATCCAATACTTCTATGAGGGGTTATTGGCTATGGAGAGAACTCTCATTGATGCCGCAAGTGGCGGTGCTATTGTTGATAAAACTCCTGCAGAAGCAAGAGATATCATAAGTAACATGGATGAAAACACACAACAATTCCATACTCGAGCACATGATCAAGTAAAAAAATCCCAAGATAATCAATCAATTGAGACGAACAAGATGACCTAGTGGATGAGTGAACTTACAGGTCTTGTGCGACAACTAGCTGTGGCTACCAAATCCCCAACCTCATCTTCTCCACAATCAATGTTTCCTGGACCTTTCAAAAACTGTGGAATCTGCAACTCTCTATCTCATCCAATAGACACATGTCCACAACTTCAAGAGGATCAATCCGATTCATCTGGACCAATGGAGCTCAGTGCAGCATATGCTCAGCGGAACACCAATCCTCAACTATCAGGTCAGTTTGTTAGAAACTTCAACCAAACTCACTTTGATCCCTTCTCTTCTTCCTATAACCAAGGCCTTAGGTATGGTAATCACATATCTCACCCCCCTCAATTCCCTCCTCAAAACCCAAACCAATTCCAATATGGTCAAGGTGGTGGTAACTTCCATCAACCTTATTCTTTTGTTCCTCAACCTCAAAGGAACAATCCTCCTCCTGGATTCCATTATCCAAGTGAGCCTTCCCAATTCCAAAACCAATACAATCGATTTCCCAAAAACCAAAATCAAGGAAATCCCAATCCGGGACAAGCCTCTTCTTCCAAGCAACCATGGGAAAGTGTAATAGAAGATCTTGCCTCCTTCACCCGTTCTAGACTTAAAAACATTGAAACTCAAATAGGTCAACTTTCATCCCACCTGAGCCAGCAACAACAATCCAATTTTTCCCAACTTCCAGCTCAACCATTACCCAACCCAAAGGGTAACGTAAGTGCAATTTCACTTAGATCGGGAAAGCAAATTTCTATGCCTCAAGATAAGTCTTCCAACCCTCCTTTGAATGTTGAACTAGAAAATGAAAAGAAAAAGAAACTTGAAAAGGAACCTGAATCCATTCCCTAACCTCCTTCTATTCCACATAGGAACCCAATTCCATTTCCTCAAGCTATTTCTAAACCAAGGAAGTACTTTGAACCCGATCCTGAAATGCTCGACATTTTTAGACGTGTTGAAGTCAACATTCCCCTCTTAGATTCCATAAAACAAATTCCTAATTATGCCAAGTTTCTCAAGGAGTTGTGTACCCACAAGAGGAAACTTAGGACCTTCGAAAATGTTTCCACCCAGCAGTCTATTCCCATAAAGTGAAAAGATCCAGGGACCTTTACGGCTCCATGCCAAATTGGATGTTAGAACCTTGATGATGCACTCATAGACTTAGGAGCCTCAATTAATGTCATGCCCAAATCTATATTCTCCAACCTTGGTCTAGGTCCCTTACATCCAACGGTTGTTGTCATTCAGTTAGCCAATCAAAGCACAACCAGTCCTGAGGGAATAATTGAGGATGTCCTTATCCGAGTCAATGATCTTATCTTCCCTGCTGATTTCTATGTCCTTGACATGGAAGGTGAGACTAACTCTTCTCGATCTCCCCTAATTCTAGGAATACCATTCCTCATGACTGTGGGAACCAAGATTGATATCCATTCAGGCATCCTATCCATGGAATTCGGTGACCAATTGGTCAAGATCAACATTTTCCAAGCCATGCGATACCCATCCAAGGATCACTCTGCATTCTCAATCCATGCTTATGAGGACACTTCTAAGAGTCAATTGAACCCCATTCTATCATGTTCATCCTGTTCTGAAGAGATAGGATGTTGTGAAATCTGCACTAGGATTAACCAAGTCATAAATGGTGAAGTTGATGTGGACCTTTCATTCATAGACTCCATCAATCTAGAAGAACTTGAAAACTCTCTTGAATTACACATCAATTATGATCTCTACTGCTCCACCTTGGATAGTATTAGGGAAAATGAATCTGAAGCAACTGAAGTCCCTTCTTCCATTCCTGAGTTGTCTAGCCCAAAATTGAAAGATGATACTGATCTGAAACCTCTTCCTGCACACCTGAAATATTCATTCCTCTTCCATGATCACTCATATCCTGTCATTATCTCTGCCACACTTACTGAAACTGAGTATTCCAAACTTTTTCAAGTGTTAGAGGAAAAAAAGGCCTTAGGTTGGACCCTAGATGACATACCAGGAATCAACCCTGCCCTTTGCATGCATCACATCCATCTGGAGGAGACATCCAAACCAATTAGAAAACCACAAAGAAGACTCAATCCACTCATACTTGAGGTAGTTAGGGAAGAGATCACCAAGCTTCTTCAAGCTGGTATTATCTACCCAATTTCTGATAGTGAATGGGTTAGTCCAATTCAAGTTGTACCAAAGAAGGGTGGGATAACTGTTGTCACAAATGAACATGGGGAGGTAGTCACAACTCGAGTGAAGAACAAATGGCGTGTATGCATCGATTATCAAAAATTGAATGCTGAAACATGAAAAGATCACTAACCTCTTCCATTCCTTGATCAAATTCTAGAAAGATTATCCGGAAAGTCACACTATTGCTTTCTTGATGGATACACCGACTATTTTCAAATCCCAATCTCACCTCAGGACCAAGAAAAAACTACTTTCACATGCCCCTTTGGAACATATGCATATAGAAGAATGCCTTTTGGACTTTGCAATGCTCCTGCAATATTCTAGAGGTGTATGATGAGTATCTTTTCTGAATTCATTGAACACTGCATGGAAGTCTTCATGGATGACTTCACCATTTATGGTGAGTCATTTGAATCTTGTTTGAATTCACTCTCTCTTGTCCTCCAAAAGTGTGTCAAGTGAAACCTTGTGTTAAATTTTGAAAAATGTCACTTCATGGTTGCAAATGGGATTGTTCTAGGGCACATAGTTTCAAAAGATGGTATTGAAGTCGATCCTGCCAAAATTGAAGTGATCCAATCACTTCCTCCACCCACTTCTATTCGAGACATCCGTTCATTTCTCGGTCATGCCGGTTTCTATCGGCGATTCATCCATAACTTCAGTAAAATTTCCCTCCCACTCACTCGTTTGCTCCAAAATGATGTCATATTCCATTTTGATGAGGCTTGCAAGAGAGCCTTCATTGAACTCAAAACTTCTCTTATATCTGCCCCAATAATCCAACCCCCAGATTAGTCCTTACCCTTTGAGTTAATGTGTGATGCTTCTGATAGAGCCGTTGGGGATGTTCTTGGTCAAAGAAGAGAAAAAATCCCTCATGTCATCTATTATGCCTCAAAAACATTGTATGAAACTCAATCTCACTACACTGTGACTGAAAAGGAACTTCTAGAATTGGTTTTTGCCTTAGATAAATTCTGATCCTATCTCTTAGGTGCCAAAATCATCATCTTCATAGACCATTCTGCTATTAAGTTCTTACTCAAGAAAAGTGATTCCAAACCGAGGATAATAAGATGGATCCTAATGCTCCAAGAGTTTGACCTTAAAATCAAAGATAGACCTGGAAAAGAAAACCCTGTGGCTGATCACTTGAGTAGAATTTCTAATTCTTCTCATTCAGAAATTATTGATCCTAAATTCCCCATTGAGAACCTTTCGTCTCTCACTCCAAAGTTACCATGGTATGCCCTAATTGTAAATTATTTGGTTTCTGGTGTTTTTCCTGAAAATATTTCAAAAGAACAAAAAGTAAAGTTGAAAAGTGATTCAAAATACTATTTTTAGGAAGAAAAGAAACTTTGGAAAACTGGGGCAGACATGGTAATTAGGAGATGTGTTGAAGAAAATGAGCATTGTTTCATCTTATAATTCTGTCACTCACTTCTCAGAGGTGGCCACTTTGGACCACCAAGGACATCCTGAAAGGTTCTAGACTCTGGATTCTTCTGGCCTTCACTCTTCAAGGACTCACATGAGTTCTGTCAATCATGTCCCACTTGCCAAAATTTCGGCACAATCTCCAAAAGAAATGAAATGCCCCAAAAGCCCTTAATCTTTTGTGAAATATTAGATGTTTGGGGCATCGATTTCATGGGACCATTTCCACCTTCCAATGGATTCTCATACATCCTTCTTGCGATTGATTATGTTTCTAGGTGGGTTGAGGCCAAACCCACTAGAAAGGATGATTCACATACTGTTAGTGAGTTTCTAAAGACACACATCTTCCACAGATTTGGCATGCCTTGTGCCTTGATCCGTGACTTAGGAACCCATTTTTGTAATAGAACCATGGAATCACTTTTGAAAAAGAATGGGGTTGTACATAAAACTTCAACTGCATATCACCCCCAAACAAATGGAATGTCTGAACTTTCTAATATAGAATTGAAAAGAGTGCTTGAGAGAATTGTAAAACACACCAGAAAAGACTGGCCTAAAAGACTTGGTGAAGCACTTTGGGATTATCGAACTGCCTATAAAACACCCATTTGGATGTCTCCTTTTAGGCTAGTTTTTGGTAAAGCATGTCATCTACCAGTTGAAATCTAGCATAAGTCTTTTTGGGTTGTGAAAACCTGTAATTTTGATTGTCAAAAATCTGGTGAAGAAAGATTATTTCAATTGGCTGAACTGGAGGAGCTTCGACTTGAATCCTATGAGAATTCCAATATGTACAAAGATAAGGCTAAGGTACTCCATGAAAAACACATCCTGAGAAAGGTATTTCATGAAGGTGAAAAGGTAATTCTATTCAATTCTCGATTTCGTCTTCACCCAGGTAAGCTTAATTCTCATTGGGAAGGTCCTTTTATTATCACTAATGTTTACCCATTTGGTGCAGTGCAAGTCCAAGAACCCTCCTCCAAAAGGACATTTATGGTAAATGGACATCGGTTGAAACATCACCATGATAGGACATGCAATACTGGAACAACATCAACTTCCATTGGATCCATAGTAGACCCACCACTAGATGGATATAGAAACCCACCAAATCTAAACTAGGGGCACCTCTTTCCCTTTAACTCTCTCTCTATCTCTTCCTCTCTCTACCTCTTTCTTCTTTTTCCTCTCTCTTTAATTTTTTACCACTTTCTTTATCAAAACCTTTCTTTTTCACTTTCTATTTTGTGTGGGTGTATATTTATAAAAAAACTAAAAAATACCAAGAAAACAATCACTAAAAAATATACAAAAAATTAAAGGTTCATGCTTACTCACCATCGAGTTTTGAAATTTTGTCCAACCATTTTGGTGAGTTAACAAACATGTTTTCATCTCAAAAATTTTGTATTTTCATCATGAATTTGGATAAAGAATTTTGTGTCAAAATTAACAAATTTTGAATGCTCAATTTTTGATTTAGAAAATGATTTTTCCGAACCATGAGGAACAACATTTGCTTTCATGCCAAGGCCACCTATGTAAATATTTTCAAAATGTGTGTTTTCACCCCCGTTTGTGAGTCTTGAGTTTGTGGACCTTCGAGCTGAATTTCCTACCTTAGTATGCATTAATATGATAGAGGCATTTTCTGAAACACATGAGAATCACAATAGCCAAATAGCCTACCATTTCCCTTACATTAATCCTCCTTTTGAAAGCCCCTTCGAGCCTATGAAAACCTTTTCTTTGATAGCCACATTACAAGCCTAATACCTTTTCCCGCCCAATATCAACATGGATTTTCATTGCATATTTTTTTTGAAATTTAAGTGTGGGGGGAATGGATTTCATTATTTGGGTACCCTATTATTGATTTTCAATGAGTTATCATCTGCTTGAGGGAAAGCATCCATTTCAGTGTGGGGGAGAGGTTGTCATTCAGTGTGTTTTTGGGAATTTAATGTGCTTTCATTTATGTAATTTTGTAAATGTTATTGACAAGTGTTAAAAAAAATCAAAAAAAATCAAAAAAAAATCAAAAAAAAAATTGGGTTGTTTCTTTGGTAGTTAAAAAATCACTCTTCCTCAACTTTTGATCTTGTTATAACTATTACAATTAGTGTCATGAGGAGATCAATCATGGGTTGGGATATGAGTGTGAGATATTTTCCAAGTTCAACTTTTGAAAAAGAAAAAAAAGGCAAAAAAAGAACACTTGCATTGTATTCTTATTGGGAGAAGTTTTGTGTTTTGTAAATATTCCATCTTCTCATTACCTTCATATTTTCTTCCTCTATTATGTATTTCTTCACACAATAATTCCCTTGTAAATATGTGTTCTCATTTCCTTCAATGTTTTATTTCAAAAAAAATGTGCATTTCTTTTTCTATATTGGTATTTTAACCCTCTTCTTCTCTCTCTTGGAAATTATATTCCTACCATCCCATAGCCACAGAAAAATACATTAAAAAGACCTCTCTATTCTTGTTCACTTTGTATAGGGATTGGAAGTTGAGAGCTCTTTTAAAACTCTAAGATTTTCACTTTTGGTTGGTGAAAGAGTGAACCTCCAAAAATGAATTTTATCATCTTGAGAGGTGTGAGTTTTGAGTGTCCACATTTTCCATTTCTAAATTTGGGCATGAAAAAATGAATTAGTTTTAGAACATTGTTTCTGTAACAACTTGTGGTGGAATTAAAAATGGATGAGTGAAATAGTCTAAACCTCCCCTGATTGAAGAAAACAAAATTTTAATATTTGTTGGTGAGTGGAAAAGATTTTGTCATGTTTTTATATTTGTTGCACATGAGGACATGTACAAAACTAAGTGTTGGGGAGTTGATGTTATTAATATTTTCATGACTTATTATATACCCCCTTTACTTATTTTATTTTAAATGTGCATAATTTGTGTGAAATATTAATGTTTTAATATTAAGTATAATTTTTGAGCATTTTTTAGAAGTAGTCCAATTGAGTCAATTTACTGTTTTAATAATAACTATCACTATACTGATCCAAATTGTGTGTTTCTTGTTTTTTAGGATTCTATTTTAAATATAAAACATTTCATTATAAGGTGCCATGATCCAATTCTGCTATTTTAAGGGTCATATGGTCCTCACAAACAAGACCAAAGAATCTGTGAAGAAACTGGACTATTCATGAAGATTGATTTACTAGGATACATAAAGAAGTCCAAATTATATTATTCTCCACCATAGTTCTGGGGGAAATGCAAGGAGTCTTTTATAAAAATTTCAGGGTCCAAATCTAAGAACAAGGGGCCCAAATGAAGCTTTAAAATCCATCCCACCATTCTAGACTAGAATTAAAAATTAGTATAGTATGCATGACATATATCATGATGTAAGCATCCAATCAAGCTGATATTTTACAGTGTGAAAGAGGAGATATAGGAGGCAGACTTTGTTGAATAAATCATTCGGATTTGAAGGCATCTTAATATTCAAAAACCCTTTCACATTTTGAACTTCAAAAAGACTAGATAGAAATGGAAAGTTTTACTTTGTTTAATAAAACGGCCATAACTTTTTATCCTTAAGTCCAAATGACTCCAAATTTTTATAGTAGTCTGAAAACTTTATTATATAAAACTTTTAATAAGGATATTTCTCGAGATTCGGCTGTCTTGATGTCCATATCGGTGATCCAAGTGGAGGGGTATTTCTGGAATGTAAACAGTCCACCACCTTGGGCTATAAATACATCCCCTCCTCTCCTTTCAAAAGGGTTGGTACTTCAACACTTAAGGAGGAGGTTTGGAATTACTATATCCTTGAAAAGGTTCTGGGAGGATATGCTTTGATCTTTTTTCAACAATAGATACCTCTCCTCCACTTCTCTTTCATGTTTGTTTATGTTTGCTTTCAATTGTAATTGTGTAACTTTGTTTTCATTTCAATCAAATTTTAGTGCTTGTTTCTTATTCAATTTCTCTTATTCTCATCCACCTTCTGTAGTTTAATATTTATGTTCTTAAAATAGTTTAAATTTAGTTGAATCCCCTTCCCTTCTTTTTCTTCCTCATTCAATCGAAAATCCGTTTTTAATTATCATCATCGTTCATGTGTGTGTGTGTTTGACGCAAAAATATTTTCTTATCCCTTTATTTATCTTATATTCTTAATTTATCATCATAATCATTATAACCAGATTAGTAATCATTTTAATGTTTGAGTAAATCTTTAGTTTGGGTGAGTTATAATTTAGGTATGTTAAGTGATTGAGAGCTTTTGCTCGATGAATGTTCTTTAAATTAATATTGTGTATGTTGAACTTTATCTGTCATGGATTAATGACATGTTTTGTTTAATATGCGGATTCCATGGATTATTGGAACCAAAAATACACTACCATAAACAAGTAATGGTAATGATTAGAAACCTGAGTTAAGTTACAGCTTGGATTAAAGCTTTAACACTTGGGAATTCTGATCAAAATCATATTGTGACATGGGTGTTAATTTAATGCAATATAAAGCAAAGATCAAGGATATCACAAGCTTAACTACCTAATGATGAATTCACCCCAATATTTATCAATTTGTTAAATCAAACATCATCCATAAATTATTTCATAAGCTCTGCAAACAAACCCCCCAATCAGAATACAATTAACTAAAAACAAACGACTATTACAAAGTATCATCGCTGAGGATTCGACCCGAGTGATGCTATACACATTAGCAGAGAACCGGAACCTTGACCGGTCGATAGGTGACAATCGTCCATGAGTTTCAGTGGTTAATCAATTCTTACACCCAAGATATATGCTGATTCCTCAGTCTTATTATCGGGACACACAACATTAGAGATACACGGTGTGTAGCTGGTGGAACATGTCTTGTTGTCTCTCACACGAGAACATGCTGAGTCTTTTGGTGGGTTTCATAGACACACAACATCCAGACCACATAGTGTGTAACTAGCATGTACAAACCATTTTTTCTAGCCGATTCAACATGCCGAATCCCTAGGCCCGTGACCCGGTTACACAGAAATAGAGTTACATGGTATGTAGCTAAATAGTACATGTCATGTATTCTCCTAATTACTGGATGAATTAAATTTCATTAAATTAACAATTGCAGCATTAAAACCCTATTGATTTAATCAGAACTTTAAGTGTTTGAAAATTTAATAAGGGTTTTAAATAATTTTAAATGCTCAATTAATTTATTGTAATAAATCTACAACTATTGGATCTACTGTTTATTTTACATTAATGCCTTTATGATGGTTATCTCCAAATGAATTCATATGGTCGTAAAGATGAATGGGAATTAATTAATTAATTAATGCTAGCATGTTTCTCTTAATAATAAATAATGGATAAAGAAATAAATATTATCTATTTACTTTTTTGTATACGTTACATGTATGATCGTTCATGAGCTAGACCAAGAATAGTGTATGTGTTGGAATTAATTTAATTTAATTTATTTCATTAGTTTGAAATTATTTATTATTAAATTAGATATGATGGCTTGTGATTCATCCCTCACTTCATTATTATGTAGGACCTATATGTCTAATATTATTTAAGTGATCCCTCTTTAACCAATCCTTTGGTTCCCATCAGCTGTGTGTGAGTTATAAATATGTGTAATTGATGAAATCTCTCAAGGTGCGTGGAGGAATTTCAAGATGGAACAATAATGATGTCAACCTAGGTGTTACACATGTGGATAGGTGGAATGTTGTAACTCATTCCAAGACAAAAAATGGGAGTTATTTCCCCTAGTTTATAGGTTGATTTAATGTATTCTCATTAAATCAATCATTAGATAAATCTCCTAAATGGGTCATTTAATTTTTTATTTATTTCTATCTATGCAATTATTTAGTTTATGGATGCAAGAGTGAGATCACATTAATTAATTAATTAATGTGAAAGGACTAAAATTTAAATAAATGGATTACGTGTAAATTTTTTATCCATCACAGTTAATTAATTAAGTAACATCCACTTAATATCAAAAATACATGTAAAGGATAAAACAAGATAAAATTTATGCATAATAAATTAAAATCCATCAATTCAATATTAAGTCAGACTTGGCCTTCCATTACTTGATTAGGAATTAAATCCTTGAAACTAAGTGTTTGACCAACCCTCATTAGGATGCTTACTTTTAACATAGAGTTCTTATAAAGGTTATGGGTTGAATTAACCATATTACATCAAGAGAAGCAGCCCTCATTAGACTTGATGTAACTTGGAGGTGGGTGTTGAGGAAATCCAATTCAAGATTTCTGTATAGGGGGAGTACACTCAATGTATCAAGGATATGCAAGCCCATAGTTGAAAAAGACCTATCTACCTAAATACCTTTAAGTAGCTTGACCAACCCTCATTGGGGTTATGAAAAGGGGAATATGGATCATTTCAACTAGAATGTCCTAGAAACTAGATATTTTGAGTTCAATGGTGAGGGATATTGGGACTTGATAAAATAGTGGTAGATTTAATAAGAATAAATTAATTTATCATTTCTCACATAATTTGTAATCAAGAAAAGTACCAATAAATTGATCTTTAATTTTATAATAAAATGTAAATATCATCATTTACACAATCTCCATGATCAATATTTGATAAATACAACCTCCTTGATGATAGTAACTTCCATGAGTGGTTTAGAAGCTTTCAGGTTGTGCTATGACATGAACGGAAATTTTATATGTTAGAATCCTCAATGCCTAATCCACCTACCAAGGAGGAAAGTGATGAAGAGTTCCCTGTCTATGAAAAAAATTTGAGTGATGTGGTCTATATTCAAATTTTGATGCTTTTGTTAATGTCTAGTGAACTCATGAAGTCTCACAAAAACATGGATTCATATAGCATGCTTGATTACCTCTGTGGTCTTTACCAAGAGAGAGCTAGTAATGAACAGTTTGAGATTTATAATGTGATCTTTTAGATAAATCTTGGAGAGGGTACCCTTGATGGGCCTCACATAGTCAAGATCATTGGATACATTGAGTGCCTATAGGTTCTAGGGTTTAAACTCCCCAAAGAACTGGGCATTGATCTCATTATCACATCACTCCCTTAGAGCTTCTCCATATTTTTTGTAAATTTCAATATGAACAACTTTGAGAAGTATTTGATAGATCTTATCAATCTTATTCACCAAGTAGATAAGGATATGAAGTGTGAAAATCCTTTGGTCCTTATGGTGAACAAGAAGAAAGGGAAATAAAATAGATTTAATCCCAAATCTTCTTCATGCCCTTCCAAGAATAGGAAGATCAAGGGGAATTCAAGGGGGTAGGATATTGTTTGTTTCGCATGTGGAAAGAAGGTCCACTGGAAGAAAAACTGCACCCAACCAAAGAATAAAGGGGAAGCTTTAGGTGAATTTTTTATTGAGTTAAATTTATCTTTTTCTACAAATTGGGTATTAGATACAACTTTTGGTGCTCACATATGTATTCAAATACAGGAACCAAGTAGATTCATAAAAATTGACCAAGGGGATGTAGACATACAAGCATCCAATAGAGATAAACTTGTTGTTGTAGCTATCAGGGATTACCACCTCATGTTTCCAACCAAAATGATCTTTGTTTTGAAGGATTTTTATTATCTATCATTCGTTACCAAAAACATTATTTCTATATGCAGACTTGATAAGGATGAATTTATTTCCAAATTTGGGAATAAATGTTACTTATTTTATAAAGATAGAATTTTTTTATGGTAAGGTACATTTAAATAATGGTATTTATGTGTTAGATTACATGAACCAAGTAATGTAAATCAATAATGAAGTTACTTCACATCAGTCATACCACACCCAAATATGGCATCACCTACTAAGTTATTTAAACAAAAAGCGCTTGATTAAATTATACCAAGATGAATATTTATATTCTTTTGAACTAAAACTGCTTGGTATATGTTATGTGTGCTTACAAGGTAAAATAGACAATTCTCTACTTAGTGGAAAAGGAAAAAGGTCCAAATAGCTTCTTAAATTAGTTTATACAGATGTGTGTGGACTATTTCCCATCAAGGTAGGGGTGGGTACTCATACTTCATAACTTTTACCGATGATTTTAGTAGATATGGATATTTTTACTTAATAAGGTATAAGCTGGATTCTTTTGATAAATTCAAGGAATACAAGAATGAAGCTGAGAACCAGCACAATAATAAGATTAAGAAACTCTTCTCAGACCATGGTGGAGAATATCTTAATAAATATTTCATTGATCACTTATGGGAGTTTTGAATCCTATCTCAACTCACTCCTCCTTATAAACCTTAGTGGAATGGTGTAAGTGAAAGGAGGAACCACACCTTGTTAGACGTGGTGAGATCAATGATGAGTCATGTGAGTCTTCCATTATCCTTTTGGGGTTATGCATTAAAAATAGTAGTAAAAATACTAAACCAAGTTCCAAATAAAGTGGTATATAGTATACCATACCATTTCTAGAAAGGAAAGAAATCCATGTTTCCATACTCACATGTGTGGGGTTACGAAGCATTTGTTAAGGCCTCTTTGAGTAACAAACCTACACCCTGAGGTACAAAGTGTAACTTTATGGGATACCCTAAATAAACAAGGGGATATTACCTATAAAACCCATCAAACAAAAAGTTAATAATGTAAAGACACGCCATATTCCTTGAGAGGGAGAATATATATAAAAGATAGAGTGGGAGAGAGATATAATTCCATGAATTTTAGGATAAAGATATACAAGATTTTTCATAGAAATAGATTCTACAAATCTCTATAGAAGAAGAAGTTGTTCTAGAGACATAGGTACTATATAGGAGTACAAGAGAGGTTAGAGAACTAGAATGGTATGGTTTTCTAGTAACTGAGGATTCTGACTCATTATTATTTCATAATAATTATCCTCATAACTACAAGGAAGTAGTAAGTAGAATAGATATTACTAAGTGTCAAGAATCTATAAATTCTGAAATGGATTCCATATACCAAAACCAAGTCTAGATTTTGGTAGATCCTCCAATGGATGTAAATCTCATTGTCTGCAAATGGGTATCAAGAAGGAATATGACGTGGAAGGAAAAGTTAGTTCCTATAAGGAACAACTAGTTACAAAAGGGTTTAAAAAACATTAAGGAATTAAATATAATGAAACCTCTTCACCAGTTGAAATGCTGAAATATATTAGAATTATACTTTATATTTTGGCTTACCATGACTATTAGATTTGGAAAATGGATGTCAAAATAACCTTCCTTAACAATAACCTTCTGGAAAATTTCTATATGACACAACCCAAAGGTTTTGTGACTCCAAAGGATGCTAATAAGATATGGAAATTTAAAAAATACATTTATGGATTAAATCAAGCATCTAGGTCATGGAATATTCATTTTTATGAAGCCATAATGGAATTTGGTTTCATAAAGAATGAGTGTGAGCCTTGTGTCTACAAATGATTTAGTGGGAGTGTAGTCATTTTATTAATAGTATTTGTTGATGACATATTACTAATTGGAAATGAAATAATATTCTTACAATCTATTTAGTCATGGTCGAATAAATGATTCTCTATCAAGGACCTGGGTGATGCAACACATATTCTTGGGATCAAGATTTATCATGATAAATCCAAGAGATTTCTTGACCCAATTCAAAGAACATACATTAACAAGATACTTAAGAGATTCAGTATGGAAAAATCCAATAGGGGGTAGTTTCTAGTGTCACATGTCATTCATCTTTCTAGGAAAATGTGTCCTTAGACACATGAGGAAAGAAATAGAATGGAAATTATTTCACACGCATCAATGATTGGGTTAGTCATGTATGATATGTTGTGTAATAGTCTAGATGTTACTTATATATTAAGTGTGACAGGAAGATATCAAGATAATCTAGGTGACCTCTATTGGATGGCAGTTAATACCATCCTTAAGTATCTGAGGCATACTAAGGATATATTCTTAGTTTATAAAGGATATTAAGAACTATTCATTAAAAGATATGCAGATTCTAGTTTCTAAACTAATCAAGATGACATGAAGTCACGAATGGGATACATATTTACTTTGAATGGAGGTTTTGTGAGTTAGAAGAGCTCAAAGAAGGATGTGGTTACAAATTATATAAAAAATTATGAGTATATTATAGATTTTGAGGCAGTTAAATAAGTAGTATGGATTTTTAATTTCATAAAAGATATTTATGTGGCACCTAGAAGTAAAGATCCTATCACACTCTACTGTGATAATACTGTAGTGGTGGCTCTTGAAAAAGAGCCAAGGTCACATCAGTGGATGAATCACATACTTTATAAGTATCATATATTGAGAGATTTTTCATAGATATGTGGGGTTATAATGAGAATTATTTCCACAAAAGAAAACTTGACAGACCCTTAGACAAAATCCTTCACTCAGCAGAAACATGATTATCATGTGAGGTCTGGAAGACTGAAAGTTGTAGGCAATTGGCTCTAGGAAAAGTCAGAGTTTGTTAGAGTTGGTGTCCTAAGAAAAACTATTTGTAATTATATTACATGTATATTTGATATATTTAATATTAATAAAACATATTATTACTTTTTTTTATTCTGCATGACTTTAATGTAACAATGTCCTAGAGTATACATTGTATTGATAAGGTCATAGAAGTTCCCCACTACGATGAGAACCATGAAGTGATATGAAGATATTACTAAATATAGTTCTATAGTCAAATAATGTACTAAGATGGGACACATATTATATAGACTATTCAGTGAAAGTACTCATAATAAGATGATGCTTCTTCTTATAAATTTTTCACTTGGTAATCTCTAAGATGGGAGATTATGAGAACAGACCTTCCAGTAGAAATTCCACATGTTTTGGTGTCAGTAGATATTACTATCTGTGAGCCTGTGTAATGGTACTTAGAATTTAATATTTTCATTAATGCATGTCATGACTCATTAATTTAGATTTGATGACAAGATCCATGATAACATATGTTCGCGGTGAGGTAGGGTATGTTGGGTGCATCACGATTGACATGTCATTAATGGATAAGTTGATGAAGGATTTATCCCTTCCATCTTTATGGAAGTTGATATCTCAACCCTTTGATTGGAATATAACCATCACCCTAAATTCCATGGTCATGGTTTAATGACATGTTTATTTCAGATAGTAAAATAAATACTTATAAATCCTATAGGTTGGTGACATGCATGTGCAATTTTCTTAATGAGATATTATGACAAATGGATTATATTACACAATGTGTGTTAGTATGTGGTTTTTATCATTGAAACATTAAGTTTTTTCTCTTGGGTTCCTTGAACCATTTCTAGATAGTAATATTGGACTTTAGTAAATCTCACATGATACCAATGAGCAAGAATACTATAGGGTCACACACTAAGTGTTTCCTATGATATTGATTAAATTCTATTTGAATTTAATTAATTGAATAAAAATTATTCTCAAGATCGAGGGATAATTTTACTCATGTTTTATCAATTGAAAATATTTATTGATGAATGAAATATTTAAATTAAATATTTATTTGTATGTTAAATAAATTCTAGAGGAGTTCGAATGGACTAAGTCCGTGTCCGATGAAAAATATTAATTAACAAGCTGGTTAAATAATATTTGTTATTGCGCAAGTTGGCACACACCAAATAATAATAATAATAATAATAATAATAATAATAATAATAATAATAATATTATTATTATTATTATGTGGCATGGGGTTTATTAAAGGTTATAATATTATTTAAGGGTCAACATACAATTAAATAATTATTTTAACCTAAAACCTAGCTCTATAAATAGATGGTTATGTCTATTGTGTAGTGTGTGAAATCAAAAATAGAGATTTGTTGTGCCCAACAAATTCTCTCTCGACTCCTCCTTCTCTCTCCCTCTTAATAACAAGAAATGAAAGAGTGATTCCTTCAAGATCAAAGGACAAGAAATTAAAATTAATAATGTAAGGCAATCGCTTCACCACACTAGCACCCAGAGATTGATTGGCGTTACTCGAAGATCAAAAGAGTACATGTTGATCACCACTAGAGGAATTATATTCTTGGATCCTCATAGCACATGAAGGTAAAACAAAATGGTCTTTTTATATGATCAACATATATATCAAAGAAATAATCCTCAGATAAAATATTCGTTTCTTTCGATCTAAATAAATTAATTATAAATTTGATGTGAAAAATCCTCACTCGAGGTTTCAAGAAACTCAATATTAAAATAAATTTTAATATATTTTCCACCATCACATGCTTATGCTATGCCTAGAACCAACACTATAAACTAGATGATGATCTATGACCCTACGCCTACACTACAAAAACCCAATGATAACATGACACCAATAGATCTGAAGTCAAGATGTCGAGATTGAATAGAGTAGTGGAGTGTCAAATCAGCTGGAGACATAAGCAGGTAATGGGAATCAAATCCATAAGGGTGGAAAGATAAAGCATAATGGAGAGATCCATAAAGAAATGGGAAATGAGGAAGAGAGAATCTACTCAATCACTATGGAAAACCATGGAATAAGAAGAAGTGTACTCAAGAGATCCCACCTGGGGAGAAAGGCGCCATATTTTTACAACATTTATATTATTTTAAGTAAAGAATATTTACATAATGACACTATATTTATTTTAAAATAGTTAATATGTTTTCATATAGGTAAAAATAATTTATGAACAATTATAAATGGTTATTTTGAATATTGATAAAAAAATTATGATAGTATTTTTTTTAAATTTTTAGTGATGGTATAATTATCTTTAACACTTACACAAACAGAAGAAAAATCAAGTAAATTATTTTAAAAATATTAAAAGTAACATTTTTTGGATGAAATATGATGTTCTATTAATTTTATAGGTACTTATAATGTATTAGTGGTGGTGAAAGTTTTTATATTCAAATTCCATTATTGTATTGATATGCTTAAAGTCAAATTTTCTGAATAGTCCTAAAAATGACCTTAAATTGTATTTAATGTTCAAAAATTATTTTAAAAAATTTTAAAATCATAAAAATCTTATATTTACTCAAGTGTATGGGGGATTTTTTATCTTTTCATTCAATTTTCATGTATGTTCCACTTGGAAATTTTAAAATTACTTTTAGGACCCCTAATGATTGAAAAATTATGAAAATGTCATTGATATTTCCTATAAAAAGGGATTCAATTTATGCTTTAAAAAGGCACATATGAGTTAGCTTTTATCTAAATAATATTCCAAAATTTCACTCCAAATTTCTCTTACCATTTCCCCAAGAACCTGGAGTGACCATAAACCTTTCTTTCAAAGTCATTAAGCTAAATCAAAAGAAGGATATCAAAATAAGAGGTATAACTCTTAAACAATTTCTTTTATGTTTATTTCTTCTTATTCCTCCTTTAAATATATTATATCTATCATGAACCCCTCCCTCAAAAAGATTCCCATCCTAAGCTAGCAATAGAGAGAGAGAGATAATGAACCCTGAGTCCCACCTCCAGTAGGCCCTAGGGTGGCAACCAGCACCAAGGGTATAGAAATCTCGCAACATGGGAGGCATTACCCTTTTTTATAATAACCAGGATCAGGAGATAAGATGTATCAACCTAAAAAAACTCCAATACATATATATAAAAGATTCAAAAACCATACCACATGCATGTTTAAAGTAAAAATGCTAGAAATATAATGAAAAGATCCAAAGTAAATACCAAAAAGAACAAAGCTAAGCAGCAACACGAAAATTGTCCCAACATATGAGCTAATAATGTCTACCATGGTCCCTATAGCCCTCCTGGAAGCCTGAAAATAGTTTTATATATGTAGGGTGATCATACAAGTATACTCAGTAGGTAAAACCAAAGTCTCTCATGCACAAGTGGAGAAGCATACTAATACCCCTATGAGAAAACAATAAAACCCAAAATCACCTAACAAGGTGTACTATCCATCCCAAAATATCACCAAGGTACACTCACCAAATAACACAAGTCAGGTAAAGTAATATAATAAGAACATCGATGATAGGGTACCCCACACCACTTTCCTACTAATTTTTTTCTCTCACACCCTAACAACAAACATCCTAGTGCTCCTACATCT
Organism: Viscum album; assembly: GCA_963277665.1. Lineage (NCBI taxonomy): Eukaryota > Viridiplantae > Streptophyta > Magnoliopsida > Santalales > Viscaceae > Viscum > Viscum album. The sequence continues at coordinate 1,752,970,598 of OY728151.1, forward strand.
TCTGAAAGAACCATGTAACAATCTACCCACACACACTTGGGCCACATACCACATCACATCCTGTCCCGCACACACCTGGGCCTCGCAACTACATCTCATCCCACTCGTAGACACCTAGGCCACAACCACACCATATCTCATCCCGAAGACACCTAAGAAGCACAACTCGCCCACACACACCTGGTCCATATACCACATATTGTCTGAAGAGTCTTGGGCTATCACTGCTTGGAAGGAGCAGGGAAGATTGGGTGTCCAGAAATCCATCCTCCCACTGGGATGTTTGGTAAATACACTCTCCCCCATAACAATGGGGGTGTTCAGCATGTAGTGCTCAACTAGGGTGGGGTGCATATAGAATCACAAGAAAGTAAAAGTATACATATATAGGTACCAAACACTCATCCTAACCTATGGTTTCTCAAGAAAAAAACCACCACATAACACTGCCACCTTTTCTTCTACCTCTAAATGCACGTATAAGGATGAATGACAACCAATTATGAAGTTAATAAAATAAATACATTTAACACCCAATTATCTTGACGTTGTTAAGAATTTACTAGTTATTCTATCCTTATCTGGGAAAATAACAACCACAACAGGCAACCAACCTCACAACCAAGACAAACAGAGGAATAAAACTATGATAAAACACCCCACTTCACAATTCCTCTCCACTTATCACCCAAGACAACCACTACCATTATCATTATTCAATTTCATTACACCCTATCCTTTCTCTCAACAAGAAAACTCCCAACTTACAACTAAACCCTGCAACACACCTCATCAAAACCATACTCGGCAGCCCCGCTGCATATCCACACCACACTCACCATATCCATAAACATCCATCCCCCAAAACACAACCATCGGCAGCCCCACTGCATGAACATACCATGCCCCAACAACCATAACACAACCCAAATGTATCACCAATTCATAAAAAGTTCATCAATTCCACAATCAACAATTCTTTATACCTAAGATTCCATTACACCACCCGTACCACCCCATACACATAGCCACACTCCCATCCACAACACCATATGACCAGCACAAAACACAAGGTCAAACAGAACCGTACACATCACACAACCACACCAAACAACAATCTGTATTCATATTTAGCAACCCAAATTCTTTAATTACACTTTGATAATTTCAGGATGATCATAAAACAAGTTCAATCCTGGGGCATCCATATTTTTGACCATATATGTGTGGTTAATAAATTTCATAATTTTAGTAGTTCAACAAGGAAACAACAAAAAACATTCACAAGTCATACTGGTGCACAAACAAAGGCCAACAATGAACATAATTTTTAGAGGGATACAATTTACAACATGGATCAAAGATAACAGATAAAATGAAAGATCATCATCAAAATCTTCCCTGACCCTCATTTATTACTAATGCAACAAAACCCATTATCATAATAAGTCTGATTATCTTCATAACAATTTAGATTATCTTCGTAACATTGTGATTTGACTGTAAACACAAGGAGACATTAGCTTACCCACTCTGCATGATACAAAAATAAAGAAAGACTAAGGGATCCTTACCTCAAAGAATAGATGATCAGTAACTCCTCCTTTCACCAAAAATAGGGGGTCATGCAAGCATCGGGAAATACTCTAAGGGAAAACTCAACCGACGTCTACAACACATATGCCGATCCTCAGGGAAGAAAGGTTTTAGGTGCACCAAGTGAAAATGGAAGGGTTCAATGAAGAGATGATCTTGTCTTTAGAAAATATCAGATCCTATATCAATGGAAGGGAGATGGTTTCAAAGCACTTAAAAGTCATATCACGATAAAGATTATGCGGTTTGACTATTTTAAGGTCCTAGGAGTGTTAGGATATTTAAGATATAATTAATATCCTTTGAACACCTTTAGAAATTCTCAAAAAAGTTTTTAAACACAATTTACGTCAAATAAAATGTTAAAGTGGTGAGATTGGAAAAACCCATGAGAACTGAAAATTTTGGAAAACTGTTAAACTGAGTCACTGATGGCTGAGGCACCGATGATGAGCTACCGATGTTGAGCCACCGATACTGAGCCACCAACACTAAGCCACCGACAGTGATCCACCAATGTTGAGCCACTAACAATGATCTATCGATACAAGATACCAATTTTGAGCCACTGATAGTGAGTCTCCTACATGAATCACTGATGCGACCCACTGAAAGCGAGTCACTGACACAAGCTATTGACGCTAAGCTACTGACAGTGAGTCACCAACATGACCTACCGAAATGAGTCACCGATGCGACCTACCAACACGATTCACTGATGCGATCTACTGAAACGAGTCACCAATGTGAACTAATGATGATGAGTCATCGATGCCCGAACTACCGACACCCGACCTACTGATGCCTGACCTACTGATGGAAAAACTTAAATTTTGGAAAACTCTTAAAATGAGCCATGGTTTCCTACCAGAACACCTCAAACACTGGATTTTTGACAATGTAATGGACCAGAGGGGTCTGAACCATTACATCATATACCTCTAAAACTATTCTCACCCTCAATAATTTAAAACCATACCCAGAAGAAAGAGGGGTCCGAACAACCACCTTATAAGATACCTATCAAGGTTCTTGCTTCACTTGAAGCACCGCTACCGTCATCAAAGTTCAATGATAAACCAACCTGTTCTATTTGAAAGGTGGGGTGAAACCTCAACATCCAAAAACACCTCCTCCAACATCAAATACCCCCAACCAACTAGAATACACACCACACAATCACCAAAACCACACTATCTAGACACATGAATCAGGGAATTCCTTCCTCCATGTCGAGATACTATCTTCTCTGGGCGGTAATGACTCACCCGCACAAGTTTAATCGCATCTCAATTAATGTGTCTCGATTAGGAATCATTTTCTCCTCTCCTCATGGTCATGACTTTATCACACATCATTGAACAAGGAAACAACTCATATTATAGAAAACAAGGTTCAATCATTACATCGAAAAGAAAAACACATAAGAAAAACTCAAAACAACTCTAGGTACTGGGCATGAATCTATGCTTCTTTCTCCCAAGTACTCTCCTCCAGGCCACCATGCCTCCACAACACATGAACCAAAGGAATGGTCCATCCACAAAACACCTTCTCCCGATGATCTTAGATCTCCATTGGTCGTTCCATGAATTTTTTATCATCCTCGATATCCAACTCTCCCTAATCAATGACATGGGAGTCGTCATGAAGATACCAATGAAGCTGGGATACATAAAAGACATCGTCGATCCTCTCCAACTGTGATGGAAACACCAATTGGTATCCCACCTCTCTAACTCTCCCCAACACCTAGAAGGGTCCGATGAACCTGGGAGAAAGCTTTCTCCCTCCACCAAACCTCTACTTCCCACGTAGAGGGGAAACTTCAAGAACACATGGTATCCAATATCGAACTCCAAGGGCCTCCTCCTACAATCATTATATGACTTATTTCGGTCTTTTTTTTCCTTCATCATCTCATGAACAAGCTGAACCTTCTCTTTCATAGTCTGCACTACCACGGTACCAAGAACAGCTATCTCCCCAACTTTTATCCAGAACAAGGGTGAACGACACGATCTTCCATAAAAATATTAAAATGGATCCATGAAAATAGAAGAGTGATGACTATTATTGTAAGAAAACTCAACCAAGGGAAAGTGTCACACCCAAGACCCACCAAAGTCCAAGATGAATGCTCGTAGCATGTCCTCTAATGTCTGGATGGTTCTCTCTATCTTCCCATCTGTCTAAGGGTGGAAGGTAGTGCTAAGATGTTACTAAGTTCCAAAATCATGCTTAAATCCCCTCCAAACTCATGAGGTAAATCATGTATCCCAGTCTAAGACAATGGATATCATAACTCTATGAAGCTGCACCACCTCATCCACATACTTTCTGTCCAAGGCATCTACTATGCCCGATTCCTTGATTTCTAAGAAGTGTGGTGATTTATTCAACTGATCCACTACTACCCAGATAACATCATACCATACTTGAACCCTAGGTATACATGTGAAAAATCCATTGATATTTCATCCTACTTTCACTTGGGGACATATAAGGTCTATAACAAACCACTAGGAACATGGTGCTCAGCCTTCACCTACTGGCACACTAAGCATCTCACCACAAACTCTGCCACTTCCCACTTCATCTTGAGCCACCAAACTATTTCTTCAAGCCACGGTACATATTTTAAACTCTTGGGTGTACCACTAAGGGTGATATATGAAACTCATGATGAACTACCTCATGAATCGCCACTGGAACAAACAGTTTCCCACAAAACAAAATTTGATTATATCCATCCTTTGACCATCCCTTTGGAGCATTACCCAAGTTGATGAAATCCTGAATTACCCCTTCCCCTGAGTATCCCCATTGAGACTCCTCCACCTACTACCTCATAGGTGAATGCACTATCATATGGAATAAACAACCTATGCGACCATCCATTCCTGCATCTAAGTGCAATGTGAACAACTCCACCATCAGCTTTCAAGCATCTGCAGATTCCCAAACAACCTCTTTCTGCAACTTCCTGTTCAAATAATCAGTCACAAAATTCCCCTTACCCGAGGATTAGGAAATATCAAAGTCATAATCTTGTAGAAACTCCATCCACCTTCACTATATCAAGTTCAGATCTCGCTGGGAAAAGATATACCTCAATCTCTTGTGATCTGTGAAGACCAAAAAGCATTCCCCAATGAGGTAATGCCACCAAAAATTTATCACAAATATGACCATTTCTAGATACAGATCATGGGTGACATATTTATGTTCATAGGGATGTAACTTCCTAGACCCATAAGAGATCACTCCCCATCTTTGCATCAACACACACCCCAAGCCTAGACAAGAAGCATCACAAAACACATCAAACATCGCCCCTTCCTATGGAAACTGAAGAAATGGAGCACTAACTAAATTCCACTTCAGATAGATGAACGATACTTGGAACTAATCACTCCACACAAAAGCCTGGTCTTTTCTGGTCAAGGTAGTCAATAGAGCTACTACTCAAGAGAAATCAGGTACAAATCTCTGGTAATAGCCTAACAGACCAAGAAAAATACAAACCTCTGCCACATTCATGGGTTCTTCCCAATAAAAAAATACCTAGACCATCAATGGGTCCACTTATACACCCTATTGAGGCACCACATATCCAAGTAAGTGGACCTCCCATGTCCAAAAATCACAGTTAGATAACTTTCTGTAGAGATGGTTCATCGAAGAACCTCCAAGATAGTCCTAAGATGCTTGGTATTATCCTCCTATGACTTTGAGTAGATCAAGATATCATCGATGAATATAGTGTAAAACCAATCCAAGAACTCATTAAAGATATATTTCATGAGCCCCATGAACACAGCTGGTGTGTTCGTAACACCGAATGACATAACCATGAACTCGAAGTGCCCATACCTGCACCCAAAAGTAGTCTTCAGGATGTCACCATACTTCACCCTCAACTAGTGATACCCAGACTACATATTGATCTTAGAAAACTAACTTTATCCCCTCATATGGTAAAAAATATCATCTATCCTTGGGAGAGGGTAACAGTTCTTGACCGTCACTTGATTTAACCTCCAGTAGTCTATGTACAGCCTCAGACCACCATCTTTCTTCTTTGAAAACATGACCAGAGCACCCCATGGAGACACATTGGGATAGATAAATCCCTTCTTCATCAAGTCTTAAATTTGAATCCACATCTCCTACAACTAAAAATGTTCCATCCGATAAGGATCCATCAAAATCAGAGAAGCACCGAGCTGCAAGTATATCCTGAACTCAACATCACATCAAGGGGGTAGAGTCAAAACCTACTCAGGGAGGAAATTCAAGAATTACCCAACAACACTGGGAACCTCCTCCATATCATCATCCACTAATTCCACTGATAGCTTGGCCAACAAGTAAAGAAGAGGCTCCACATGTTGACCGCCCATCAGACAACTCTACTCACTAAAGAAAGCCACACATTTCCCATCCATGTATGAAAACATGAATCTTCTCTAGAAGTATTTGATAATAGAATACACATATTATAACCAATTGATTCCATGGATGACATCATATGATTACATCTTCAATAGTAAAATATCCCCATAGGACTGATGCGGCTCGATCATCAGTATGCATCCCTGACACACATTAAACAAGCTGGAGAGACCTATGACTGGTGTACTCAACACCAGGGACATGAAAATTATTTATATGTCTAGTCCTAGATAATGGGATAGACTGGGTGTAATAAAGGATTAAAAAGCTCTTGAATCAAACAAGACACAAACAAGAGTACTAAATAAGTTGATCGTACCTCGAACGATCTCTAGCCCCACTGGAACTACTGCCTTTATGGTGTGCAACTGACTACACCCAACTCCTCAAACCCTCTACTAACAATTGCCTCCTAAACCATGTTTGAATCGAGGTCCCTAAGGAACACCCTGAGGTCGGACTACACTTTCTCTATCTCCCCTTGGTGGAGTAAACACTTGTTGTCCCTACTGCTGAAACGGTCTGGCCGACAACTGCTGTTGAGATGAGTATTGAACCTGTCCACCTCCACCATACCAAGCTCGAACAACCATCGGGAACTAACTATGAAGGTTCCCATGAACTCCACATATAAAAAATACCATCCCCAGGCCTACAGGATAGGCATGAGGACTAGATGGTTAAAATGGAAACTAATGATGTTGGCTCCCTAATGATTGAAACCTCAAAGTCCCTAGTGCCTAAGACCTTCCACTGGTAGCATTTCCCTTCGAAGAACCCTGGTGGCTCCCATATCATGGTATAACTCCTATTGAGTGCATTATCACAACTATCTCCTCATTATTATGTAACTCTAGGTATGTTGGCAAGGTGAAGGGAGAAACTGTGTACTGGAAAGAAGAATGAAGTGCCTCCTCTAAGCATCTTGCCTGAGACTCTTCATCTGAAAAGAGAACCGAAGCAAAGAGAAGGAGATCCTTGAACTTGATCCCCAAATACCGTACTGACATACTTACCTATTAGAGGGAGAGTAGCTCATGTATCTTTTAAGCCTTCATGGTTGAAGAAAGGAATTCTGCCCAGAACTCCTTCTCGAAATTGACCCACAGAACATCAAACTCCCTTCTCTCCCCCAAGTACATCATCCACCACTGACCCACAACTTCCGTCATCTAACTAACTTCCAATGAAACCCAATACTTCGTTGGATCCTGAATCAGGATGAAGGTGATCTCAAGCTCTTCGATCCAGCTCTTTGTCTCCATGTATGAGACACTACCCTCGTACTTTCCCAAGGTATGCTGCTGGAAATCACGTAATGTTATCTACCACTGGTTTTCCTCCTCCTCTGGATCAACCCTTTGCCGATCAGCCAGATCGGCCTGCTGAGCCTCCACTACATGAGCCATTCAAGGACGATGACTGGGTTCCATAGCTGAAAGGTAAATAAGGAACTCCCAAGACTGAGTAGTATGGAATTTTGTTTAAGATTCATTTTAACTGGTTATTTATTTTAATTTCCCGAAACTCCCAAATTTAAACAAGAATATAAGTCATCATGATGCATGTAAATCTCCTAGGGTCTCTACCCTACAAACAGTGTAGCCTCACTTGGTCGTTCATTAAGCTCAGAGTCCTTTCATCAGATCACGGGGGGCCCTAAAATCCCATGTCCTAGATGATCTTCCCTGGCCTATGTCATGCACCGAGGTCACCTATCATTGTTTCACTACCAACCCATGCAATCCTCACTATTCCTAAATCCAAAATCCATCTTATCTCTCAACCATCACCTCTGATACCATTCTGTCCTGACCCCCTCCCTCCAATGATGCCCCTCTTGAGCTGGCAATAGAGAAATAGAGATAATAACCCCCCGAATCCCACCTCCAGTAAGCCCTAGGGTGGTGACCAACACCAAGGGTATAGAAATATCACAACATGGGAGGCATTACCCTTTCTTATAGTAACACATATCGGGAGATAAGATGTATCAACATAAAAAAAACTCCAAGACATATATATAAAAGATTCTAAAACCATCCCACATGTATGTTTAAAGTAAAACTGCTAGAAATACAATGAAAATATCCAAAGTAAATACCAAAAGAACAAAGCTAAGCAGTGAAACAACAACTTTCCCAACGTCTGAGCTAGTAATTCCCAGCAAGGTCTCTATAGTCCTCTTGGAATCCTGAAAATAGTTTTATATACGTAGGGTGACAATACAAGTATACTCAGTAGGGAAAACCAAAATATCTCGTGCAAAAGTGGAGAAACATACTAATGCCCCCATGAGAAAACAACAAAATTCCAAAGCACCTAAAAAGGTATACTATCCATCCCAAAATCTCACCAAGGTACACTCACCAAATAACGCAAGTTAAGTAAAGTAATATAATAAGCACATAGATGATATGGTGCACCACACAACTTTCGCATTGATTAGCCACTCTCACACCCTAATAGAAAACGTCCTGGTGCTCCCACCTCTTCCAAAAGAACCATGTCACAATACGCCTACACACACCTGGTTCACATACCACATCACATCCCGCCTGCACACACCTGGTCCCCGTAACTACATCTCATCTCACCCACAGACACCTAAGCCACAACCACACAACATCTCATCCTAAAGACACACAGAAAGCACAACTCACCCGCACACACCTAGGACACATACCATATCCTACCCAAAGAGTCTTGGTCTATAACTTCCTAGAAGAGAGAGCAGGGAAGAGCGGGTGGCCATCCATCCATCCTCCCACTGGGATGTTTGGGAAAGACACCCTCCCCCATAATAATGGGGGTGTTTGACATGTAGTGCTCAAATAGGGTGGGTGTATATTGAATCACAAGAAAGTACAAGTATGTATATATAAGTACCAAACACTCTACCCAACCTATGGGTTCTCAAGCAAAAAACCACCCCATAACGATTCCACCTTTTCTGCTACCTCTAAATGCACGTATGAGGATGAATGATGAACACTTTCAAATTTGATAAAAGAAAGCTTCTTAACACCCAATTATCTTGAAGTTGTTAATAATTTACCAATTATTCCATCCCTACCCAGGAAACTCACAGACACAACACACAAAAAGCCTCACAACCAAGCCAAACAGATGAATAAAACTATGATAAAATACCCCACTTCATACTTCCTCCCCACTTAATACCCAAGCCAACCACTGCCATTATAATTCTTCAAATTCATGTCTCATTGTCCTTTATCTAAATAAGAAAACCCCCAAATTACAACTAAACCCTACAACACACCTCATCACAACCACACTCAGAATCCCCACTACATATCCACACCACACTCACTATATCCATAAACATACACCCCCCAAACACAACCATCAATAGCCCCAATGCATGAACATACCAGGCCCCAACAACCATAACGCAACCCAGATGCAGTCCCAATGCATAAAAAGTTCATCTATTCCACAATCAACCAATCTATCAACCTTATATTCTATTACACCACCCATACCACCCCATACACACATCCACGCTCCCTACCACATCACCTATGACCAACACAAAACACAAGGTCGAACAAAACCATACACAACACACAAGTCATACAGGTGTGCAAACAGAGGCCACTAATGACCATGATTTTCAAAGGGATACAATTTACAATATGGATCAAATATAACAGATAAAATGAATGATCATCATCAACATCTTCCCCACCCCTCATTTATTACTAATGTAACAAAACCTGTTATCTCAAAAAGTCTGATTATATTTATAATAGGTTAGATTATCTTTGTAACATTGGGATTCGACTGTAAACATAAGGAGACATTATATTACACACCCCTCATGATACAAAAATAAATAAAGACTAAGGTATCCCTACCTAGAAGAACAAACAATCAACAACTCCTCCTCGTTCCAAAAATAGGGGGTCGTGCAAGCAGCAAGAAAGACTCCAAGGGGAAACTTGACCGACGTCTACATCATAGATGTGACTCCTTAGGGAAGAAAGGTTTTAAGCACACCAAGAGAAAATTTAAGGGTTCAAAGAAGATAAGATCTCATATTTATAAAATCCCAGATCCTATATCAACAGAAGAGAGACAGTTTCAAAGTACTTAAAAGTTAGATCACGATCAAGATTATGCGGTTTGACTATTTCAAGGTCACGTGAGTGTTAGGATATTAAAGATATAATTAATATCCTTTTAACACATTTATAAACACCCAAACAAGGTTTTAAACTCAATTTACATCAAATATAATATTAAAAGAGTGAAACTAGAAAAACCCGAAAGAACTGAAAATTTTGGAGAATTGAAAATTTTGGAAAACTTTCAAAACGAGTTACTGATGGTTGAGGTACCGAAACTGATCCACCAACACTGATCCACTGATATTGAGCCACAAATGATGAGCCACTGATGTTGATCCACCAATGTCGATCCACCAACATTAATCCATTGACATTGAGACACCGACACTAAGTTATCGACATTGAGCCATCAACAAAGAGTCACTGACACGACTCACTGACACAACCCACTCATAGTGAGTCACTAACATGAGCTACCAATATTGAGCTACCGAAAATGAGTCACTGATGTGACCTACAGCCGCAAGTCACCAAAGCGACCTATCGACACGAGTCACCGATGTGACCTACTGATATTGAGCCACCAACGCCTGACCTACCAATACGAGTCACCGATATAGCCTACTGATGCTTAGTCATTGACATCCAACCCCCCAAAACCCAACCTACCAATGCACAACCTACCGATGTCTGACCTACTGATGGAAAATTTGGATTTTTTGCCAAACTCTTGAAATGATCTATGGTTTCCTTCTAGAACACACCAAACACTGGATTTTGAAAAAGTAATAGACCAAAGGGGTCCGAGCCATTACAATATATATCCTAAAATAATGAATTCAGTATCATAAATATAATTAAATGTTATTATGTTGATGAATTAACAATTATCTACCTCATTTCCATCTAATGAGAAATGAAAGCATCGCTTGTGCATATGTACGAATTACCATCTCCATGAAGTGATGTAATTCATTTTTCATCACCACCTTATATGGATTGTTCTAAAATTTCATATAATGAATAAATATAATATTTATATCACGATTATGATTTTGGAGATGATAAAAATTTGATCATTATGTGAGGATCATAATGTGACGTCCTAGACCCAGATGCCACTTAATAGGTGCCCCAAGCCTGGTGGGTCACATGGCCTCAAGTGCATCTCCCCGAATGCTAGAGGCTACTGACTAGAAGTGAGGGCCTAGGGTGTGTCCATGGGGAGACTATTCCCTCATTACAAGAGTGTAGCATAGTGAATAAATATAAACAGAGGTAAATAGTAGAAGCAATATAAGTAAACATAAGGCACAATGTAAATAGAGACAATGATAACCATAACTAAATCAACTAGAATAACATACAACAACTGATGATGATATTACAAGTATATAGTAATCTATAAAACATGGATAAATGGTAGCAATAATACATGAAAACCCCAATGCAGAAAAAAGGAAATACATAAACTATCCCAGGCATCCTGAGCTACAACTCACTCATATGCTGCCAGCTCCATCCTAGCACAACAAGAAATCAAGTGTCTAAAGCATGACACTTCCCTTTATCAACACCTTCATTCATTTAATCTATCATGGGTACCAAATGGCACCTGGAGAGGGTGTGATATAAATCTCAGTGGGACACCACCGACGGTGTCTATAACACTCGGCTCGTGTAATGGAAATGTAATAGTGTGAAAGCATTCATATATAAAGTAAAGCAGTGAAATGTAACTAAATAACCAATTACCTACTTCAGAACTCAGCTGGTGTCTGACCAGGTAATCATTTAATTATTTTATTATCACTAGATTATAAATAAGTCACGTGTTAGCAATAGAGATGGTTCCAAGATGTAACAAGGAAGCCTGTAAAGATATTTAATAATGAAGTTCCAATGTAATAATAAATGAAACGTATACCTCAAGGGTTTACAACTCAGTAATGAATGTAGGTTGGCTAAGGGTAATAGTGTAATCTAAAGATCATAATCCAAGGAATTCCACAATAAGATGTTTACCGAGTCCAAGGAGTTTATCCAAGGTAAAATGGGGCTAAGCAATGACTGGGCCTGATGGGATTTAACCATGGAACCTAATTGTCAATTATATATCCAAGGATTGTATCCAAGGAATCCTATAATAATATTAAATGTATCCTATGATGTCATACCAGGCATCCAAGAATAAACAAGGATCGAGTTCCAGGTGGGTCTCAACCAAGGAAAGCTGTATCCTTGAATCGAAATGGGGTTCCCAAGTGCTCAAGACATTCCATAAGAAATACAAGGTGAGATCGAGTCAGGACAATCTTATTTGATAATGAAGTCATATAATATTCCATTCAGTTCAATCCTTTCCTTTCATTAGTGTGAAAATGCCAAGTATCATGCAACCCTTTAATCAAGTCAAAATTAATCGATAAGTCCATTTGGTTCAAGCTTTGCCTTTCATTAGTGTGATAAGGCTAAGTAGCTTTCAACCCTTCATTTAATGCATTTAAGGAATTTTCAATAATAAAGGTTCACTCCTCTACCTTCCATTAACTTGGTAAGGGGTGATATGGATATGCAGCCTATTATTCAATTACATTTAATATGTCCAAGTCATATACTTAGTATACTTTCCAATTTCCATTTCACATTTAATTATCACATTGAATCACTTACCTTAGGTGGGTTAAGTGGTGAGAATATATGGTACTTTCAATTATTAAATTCACAATATGATTTAAACCATTTAATATAGAAAAGTTTACCCTTATAAAGTTCAAGCCAAGGCATACCTGAATGGTGGCTCAAACGTGTCAAAACACTAAAATGACAATTATGAAAAAACATCCTACATGGGATGGATGAAGTTGCAGGCATAACCACTAAAAACTAATCACATATTCGGAAGGATCATAACCATATGGTTCTAATGATTATAAGAATGAATTATAAATCCAATAAACAACACTTGATAAAATTGGTGGGCCCCACCTGTAAATTTCAAAATCAACAAACATGAGGGATGAGTTATAGAACACCCAACTTAGGCTTGTACGTCTCTCCTTATCTAGTATTTTCCTCTAATTTAGATTGGATTAGAGTATATCTAAGAAAAGAGGAAAAACACTTACACCTCGATAACTAGGTTGAGAGCAAGAGATATGAAGAATGTCTCAAACTGACTTTATTACTTACTGTTGCGCATCCAACATGGAAAACGAAAGCTCAAATGGATCTCAGATAAAGGATATCTCTGTATCTCTAGGTTAGTCCTTTAAAAATCTCCAAAATGGGAGAAAATGGAGTTTTTTTCCACTGTATCCTGAATTAGGGAAGAATGGGTGAGATAATTAGATCATTAAGGGGTAAAAGGTAAAATTACACAAAAATTAGCCTATGCATGGTTTGGCTACATAGTTTTCTAAACCATGTGCCAACCATGAATGGGTACCAAGAGAAAGGGGGCAGTTTCATGGCTAGGTCGCACGGTTAGGGAAACTGTGTGCCAACCATGTGCGATGACTCTGCCCAAAAATGTAGACCATCAACATGGTTAGATCTAACCATGTGTCCTCCCCACACATTTTACTCTAACCATGCTACATGACCATTTTTCATAAAAATATGGGTATCGGTCTCTAAAAAATCCCCGATCACCCCTGATACCTTTGATAACTCATTAGGCATCCATAAAAGGTCCAAAATAAAGAATTAGACTAAAATTTAAAGGATCTATACCAGAGTGAAAAAATGGGTTCTTATAGTCTTACCCCCTTAAAATAACTTGTCCCCGAGTTCACCTTCCAAGGGAGGTGAACCACAATATGAGAAAAACTCTAGCCACTAGGCATGTACATCAGCCTCCCGCTCCCAAGTCTCATCCTACATGTGGCAGTGATACTATAGCACCCATACTAGAGGGATGGATCATCCTTGAAGAGAATTTGTGCTCTGGTCAATGATGTGTACTAGATACTCCTCAAAGGTAGAATTGAAATCTAACTCAACTTCCTTGGGATCAAAGGTATGAGATGGGTCAGTGTGATATTGGTGAAGCTATGAAACATGGAAGATGTCATGCATGGAACGATACCTATGAGGTAGTAGAAACCAATAAAATACCGGCCCGACTCTCTCTAAAATCTCAAACAACTATACATAATGAGGCAATAACTTTCCTTGATTTCATAATCATTTATTCCCTATCATGGGTGATACTTGAAGGAAAACATGATCCCTGACATTGAACTCTAGAGGTCATCGATTACAATCGACATAAATTTTTTGTCTATACTGAGTAATAGTCATACACTTTTTGATCAGTTGAACCTACTCTGAAGTCTCTTGAATGAGATGAGGAACTAGTAGGGCTACCTCACCTACCTTTATCCAACATAGGGGTGAATGACACAACCTACCATACAAGGCCTCAAAAGTATCAATCTGAATTGTCTTCTGAAATCTATTATTATTGGTGAACTCGATGAGAGGTATATGATTCTACCAAAAACTTCTGAAATCAAGGACTCATACTTGGATCATATCCTCTAGAACCTATATCATCCATTCTGATTTTCCATTATTCTGATGGTGAAAATCTATACTTAGAAGCACCTATGTTCTCATAGCTTTCTACAATACCTACCAGAATTGTGATGTTAAACGAGTGTCCCTATCTAAAATGATTGTATGTGGGACCCCATGTAGTCATATAATCTCACAAAAATACAGTCTTCCCATATCATCAACTGATAAAGTTCCCCAACTAGGAATGAAGTGATCTTATTTCATTAGTCAATCAATAACTACCCATACAATGTCACTACCCCTCAATGACCTAGGTAAGACGACTACGAAATCCATAGCAATATCTTCCCATTTCTATTTCAGGATAAGAAAAATATATAACAAGCCTATAGGTATATGGTGATCTACCTTCACCTGCTAACAGGTAGAACACCTAGTGATAAAGCCTACAATCTGACATTTCATCCTAGGCCACCAATATTGGTGTCACATATCTCAATACATCTTGTAGATTCCTGGATGAACTTCCTACTGAGAAGCATGGGACTCATGTATCAACTCCTATATCACATCTATAGGAACCCAGACATGTCCATAAATATGTAGGATGTCATCTCTATCCATAGAATAATCTAGAGGTGGGTTATCTTATGATATACTCTCACGGAGAACCAAGACCTAAGGATTTGAAAATTGCTTACCCTTCACCTTCTCGAGGAGGGAATAGGTAACTGCCAAAGATGAGAGGTAAGAATGATCATGACTATCATGAAACTCCATATGAATCTAAAAAAATAAGGCAATTAACTTCCATTCATTATTGTCTTCTCATATGTCCTATGTCTGAGTTTTTTGACTCAACGCATCAGCAACCACATTGCCCTTTCCAAGCATATAGGTAATCTCAAAATCAAAGGAATTAAGATATTTGACCCATCTTTACTATCTGAGGTTCAATTTACATTGAAAAAAGATATATTTGAGTTTCTTGTGGTCTATGTACACCATAAATCACTCACCTAATAGATAGTGTCTCCGAAAATGTAAGGCATGTAAAACTACTTCTAGCTCAAGGTTATGCATCGGGTAATTTCTCTCATGAGGCCTCAACTACTGATATCTGTATGCAATAACTCTATCCTCCTTTATCAGCACTACTCTTAGGATGATTCCTAATGCATCACAGAAGATGATATAGCCTCTTCCAGACTCTATAAGAATTGGAATAGGTTTCAAGACAAGCCTCCCTTTCATCTCTTGAAAGGATTTATCTCACGCTTCTAACCACGAGAACTTAACACCCTTATTTGTAAGGCTAATAATACACTACTGAAATTATGGTTTTTACCAATGCCCATATCCCAATATTTCTCTAAAACCATTGGGAAAGGGTGCACAGTTTTATGGTTTCCCAATGGTTTTGAAAAACCATTCAGAAAGGGATGTCGAAACCACTCTATACCAACGGTTTTAATTAACCATTGGTATAAATAATATATCCCAATGGTTTTTAAAAAATTCGGGATAAATTTACCTCAAATGTAGCACGATCCACCCCCTCCCCATTCTAGATCCGTTCTTTTTTCCTAACAGCACATAGCTCCTCTTCCATTCAGTGACCACTCTTCCACTGACAATCCATCATTGTTTTAATTCAGTTTCTTTCACATAAAATTGGTTTATTCCACTTAAAATTGGGTTCTGTCTATATTTATCTTCAAATTGGTGAGTATGGTTTCTTCCATTTATTTTTGGTTTCCCCGTTGGTCTACAATCTCTCATCATTTATATGTATTGATTATGTTTCATATACTATATCTCTATACACATAGATTCATTGATTCTTTTGAATATACGACATATCTATACACTAATTTTGTAAAAATTCATTACATTTCATCTGTATAGATACAAAACATCTTTGTACACATAGATACTGATACACATAGATGCTGATTCTATATCTTTATACACATAGATGCTGATTCTGAGTGTAATTACATGATTTTTTACCATCCTTGGCTAGGGATTAAACCACCCCTTGGGTGTATTATTTAAATTTCTTAGAATTTTATAAATTATTTAATAAATTGAAATAGGTTTCAATGAACTGATTTTCCCTTGATATCTTGCTTTATGCTTGATGTTTATCTATTGATCAATATTATTATTTTAATTTAATTATAATTTGTTTAATATTTTTTTGATGAATTATATTAAGGAATGTATGATCTCATTGGATGTTATTATTATTTTAATTAAATTAAGATAATGAAGGTACACCGAACCTTGAGAGATGTTGGGTTCCTCTTTATGGATTTCCTTAGATAAGGTATCATAGGGAAAGTGTGACTACATTATACTAAATTATTATAGAGGTAACTTGATTAGTTTTGTGGGCATGGAATTTAAAACCCCCTTGGTATAGGATGTTTGACATGGAATTTGACATCACTTAGGGTTTTGGGAATGACATTCCATGCCCCTCCATTGAGATGATGGGTGTGAACCCTATCAGTGTTATTTATAATACTTAGCATGGAATCCTACATTGATTATGTTAATCAAAATGACATCCTATATTAATTATGAATTCAATATTGGTTCCCATTATTTTTCTATGAGACATATGGGCACATTGACCCTTATTTAAATTATGAGACTCATATTATTATATAGGGACATTGGATTAAGGCCTTGGGTCTTGGATAGTACTACACATCTAAATATATGGGTATATATATTAAAAAATATATAGTGAATATATATGCATACATACTTATATATATGTGGACACACATAAAAGTAGGTATTGAATCTTAGAATGAAGTGGGTATAGTGGGATAGGTGTCCCTTGAGGAACCTCGGTGTCCCTTGAAAATATTGGCATGTATTAGAGTAAGGTAAATATAACACATTGAGGTATACCTTGAAGTTCTTCAACCCTTCAATAACTCATCTTGATGGATTTATATCATTTTCATTGAGCACCTACATGTTTCTAGTTCATGACACCAAGATGGATACCTTTTAAATAACATAACCTATAAAAAATATCATTGATCATTAATACTACAATGACACCATTTATTAGAAATACATCACTAATTATGAAATACAATGATCTCTATAAATTTAGACTTAATGCCAACTATTTTCTCATAATTATCCTAGAGTGATCATTCTTTATATAATGATTTTCCATCACATACACCATGTTTCAATTAAATATCATAGTTTTATATTTATAGTATTTTATTATATATATAGTATTTTGTTGTCTTTCATATTATGATTCTCATATAGATTAGTGTGTCAGTTTTGGTTTTATATAAACTGAAAAATTATCATTTACTTAAATATATTTTCAATTTAACTTAAATCTTATTGAATTGATTTCAAAAAATGACTTATTACAATTTTTTTATAGAATGAATAGAAGTTGGATGTATGAAACTGATTGAATCTCAAGAGATTTTCAAAACAATTTGGGGAGATTTTTAGATTTCTCATTTAAAAATGCTTCAGATAGTGTTCACATACACTACCCATATTATAATTGTGTTGGAATACCTTGGTTGATCCATGAAGAAGTTATCTTCCATATAACCAAATATATTTTTCAAACAAACTACTATGTGTGGTATCACAATGGAGAGAAAATATAATCTCAAATTGTTGATGATCTAAATAAGAGTACTAGATTGGAGAATTTGATATATGACTGGTTTCCATTTATTCGTCATCATGAGAAGGAAAGGATGTCAACCCACGAATCCTTTGATACGAGCACACATGATGTGTCTAATGAAAATGATGATTTTGATAGGGTGAAAAAATTGAATGATACTATGACGATGCCAATATATCAACAATGTGGTAAAATGAAAAAGTTGGAATTTCTAATCCAATTGCTTCATGGGAAAAACATGTATGGGATTTCTAATACTTCCATCGATTATATTCTTACCTTATTGAAGGAATTACTTCCAAATGATGAAAATGTTTCCTCAAACCACTATATGGAATCAAAGTTAGTTGAAGAACTTGGATTTTCAAAAAACAAAATTCATGCTTTCCTAAAAGATTACAGCCTATTATGGGAGGAAACTTCTAAAATAAATGTTTGTATAAAATGTGGAACATCATGATAGAAGACAAAAGCTGATGGAACACCATCTCTTGTGCCACATAAAGTAATGTGGAACTTTCCATTGATCCCCAAACTACATAATCTTTTCATATCTGATAAAATATCAATAAAAATGTGATGGCATGATACTGAGATAAAGAAGAAGAATGAAGAGTTGGTTCACCCTACAGATGAATTTTCATGGTAGAAATTTTATGCTCGATATCTTGATTTTTCAACTGACATGCATAATATGAGGCCAAGTCTTTCATGTGACGGTTTTAATCTATTTGGGAAGATTCTTACTTCACACAACACATGGTCGGTTTTCATACACATTTATAACCTTCCTCTATGGTTGTGTAGGAAAAAACCTTTCACTTTCATGAGTATACTCATATCTGGCCCTTCTGATCCTAGCAATAATATAGACATATACATGAAACCTTTAATAAAATAATTGAAACTTCTTTGGGATGTGGGTGTGTGCAAATACGATGCATGTTCTAAAGAGATATTTCATATGGGTGTTGCACTTATGTGGATGATCAATGATTTTCCTGCTTATGCAATGATTTCTGGATGGAGCACAAAGGGAAAACTATCATATCCTATTTTTATGAAGAATAATTGATCTAGAATACTGAAATATATCTATAGTTTTAGTTTTATGGTACATCGATGATTCTTGCCAGTGGACCATCCATATAGAAATAATCATCAAAGATTTGACAATACCATGGAGATAAAAGATCCACCTCAGCGTATGTCTGGAAATGATGTGCTTAATGAATTAAAATATTTCATTTTTTCATTTAGGAATGGTCAAATGAAATCTAGAAAGAGGAAAAAAGTTTCCAATGATACCTATTACAATTGGAAGAAGATGAGTTTCTTATTTGAGTTTATTTAATGGTAAACCAATTTGTTATGTCATTGATTATATGTAACGCACATTGAAAATAATATATGTGAAATTTTGCTTTCAATTCTTCTAAATGTCAAGAGAAAGACAAAAGATGATTTACGATCTCGGTGTGACTTGGTGGATTTGGGGATAATACCATAATTGCATCATGTGTGTATCAGTGAAAATAAATGGCAAGTTATATGTGATTATTATATGATGAAACTAGTAAAAAGAAATCAATTTATAGAAGTACTAGAGACTATTAAATTTCCTGATGGATATTTAAGTAATATATCAAAACGATTCAACAGAAGAGAGTTAAAGCTGTAATCTTTGAAGACTCATGATTATCACGTCCTCCTGTATGTGTTGATTCCAATATAAATCTATCATATTTTGTCCAATAATGTAAGGGTGTCAGTTATTCAATTGTTCCATTTGTTTAGAGACCTTTGTGCTCAGAATTTGTCCAAATATTACTTGCAAAAAATGTTGGCAGAGACACCATTAATTTTGTGTGAGTTAGAGAAAAAATTTCCTCTATCATTTTTCACATGCATGTTGCATCTAAATGTGTACCTTCCAACCAAAATACTTCTTGGAGTACCTATTACTTTTAATTGGATGTATCCAACTGAAAGAAATATGTACATATTGAAATCTTATATCTGGAACATGAATCATCCCGAAGGTTCTATCATGAACAGTTACTTGTCTCAAGAATGTATGGATTTCTAATTAATGTGTTTGTCTAATCTTACTATGAGAATGAACATACCAATGAGAAATAAAGAATAAAATTATGAGAAAATTGAACCCAGTTTCCATCACTTCCTCAAATAGGGGGAATTCTCAGATCATATACATTGATGACATTAAGCATTGAAGAGTGAAAGATGGCACATCACATAGTGTTGTTAAATTATGATTTTTTCGATTAATACATCAATTAATTAAATTGAAAATGTATATATCTCTTGTAATTGTACATATTTGTTAAAATATTTCTATTTTTATCTATTGGGAACATAAAAAAAATGATAAATAGAAAGCATTGTTCTTTATCATTGATAAGGAGAGAGACTTTTCATAGAAAATATTTTTATTATTGGTTTAAATTTAAGGTAGAAATATTGATGTAATAAATAAATAAAATCAATATTTAATTAATTTTAATATTCATTTATATTTTAGGTATCAAGTTTTCCTACTGACACTGTCTCTGAGAAAATTAGAGATTTGGATTTTGGTCTGGATATTGTGGTTTGTGAATGTAAATCAATTGTGATCAATGGGTATAGATTTATTATCACTGAACGAGTAAATAAAATGAGAACACAACATGATGGAATTATGATAACCACCACAAAAAACTGTTATACTAGTGCATCAGATAATAGACCTCGTTTTGAAAATGTAGATTATTATAGATTCATTGAAAAAATAATAATATTGGATTATTACTCTCATGGTTGAGTCACTATGATAAAATTCTAGTGGTTTTATTTTATGATGAGGTAGAGCACCTTTATTAATGATTATGGATTTCGGGTTATTGAAATGACTCTCACTCTTGCTACCGATGAACCATATGTATTGGCATAAATAATGAAACAAGTTTTTTATGTCAAAGATCATCTTTGACCTTAATTTGGTGTCATTATTGAAGTAATACCAAGAAATATTTTTTCTGATGGTGATGATGGAATTGACACCATCCCTGATCCCATTGGCCCCGATCCATTTATTACTTATGATAACTCCAATACTTCAATTGTTAGAGTTGATTGTGAACCTGAAGTTGTGGTGGAAAATATATAGAAGCATTTTTCTTTTTTCTCAATTCTGTTGGTTTAGCTTGACTTGAGTTTTTGAGGTTTGTGCTATAAAAATTGATTTAATATTGATTAAAAATATTTTTTATCCAACTAGACCTTCATGTGAATTTTCAATATTTACCGGTTGTAGTTTTCTTTGAGTTGCATTTTATAATATTGAATTGAACTATATTCAGACCTACCAAACCAAAAAAAATAGAAATAGTTAAATTATAACAAAAAACTAGATTAATTGAATTATAAATATTAAACTAATTGATATTAA
Source organism: Viscum album (assembly GCA_963277665.1). NCBI lineage: Eukaryota > Viridiplantae > Streptophyta > Magnoliopsida > Santalales > Viscaceae > Viscum > Viscum album. Next base: position 1,752,992,415 of record OY728151.1, read on the forward strand.
AATCAAAACCAATTAAAATAATGACCTAACCCAAAAAATAGCTAAATTACCTAACCAAAAATATGAACCAAATGACCTAAGAAAAATAAGGCATGTATCAATTTTTTTGTTTTTTTGTTACATAGTAGTTATAATTTTCTAATTACTTATATATTTGTTTTCAAATGAAGGAAATGAAACCTTATGAGTAGCATCGAAGAAGAAAGATGACGAACAAAAATCGTCAAATGGATGAGATGGGAATTCCTTCATTAGTGCCTATTGTGAGTATTTTATTTCAAATATATATATATATATCAATAAAATATAATGTCATGTGATTAATTTTGTTTTAAACTTTTATACAGGATCCACCACTGAGGTGCTAGTTATTTAATGATCAGCCTAGTAGTGGTCCCACTACTTAGGTTAGTGGTATGGGGGGGGGTACGAGAGTTAGGCACTCTAGTTGGCATACCCGTTTAGACCCTACCCCTCCCACTGACATACCATATTTCATACATTCTGATCCTATTGTGTCATTAGGGACACACAGGATATTTAGGCTTCCCATTTTTTCACCACCCTTTACATATGAGACTACTCACCCATCTTTACCATATCCCATGATGATTCCCACTCCCCATCCATATTATACAGTTGGTCAGCCATTTATTCCATCTTATTTACCTTATAATTATTTTTCTTTGAGCTTCTACATTCCTTATTCGAATCTTTATCTGACACAGTATGTGCCTACGGAGCATACACTAGGACCTATTCCACCAGTACAAGGTGATGTTCCTTCAGTGGTAGTGGATCCAGAGGCTCCCATTGAGCAGACTGTCGCATGTGTATTTTAGAACCCTAAAAAAAATTTACCACAATTTATTTTCATTATAACATGTATTGATATAATATTTGTTTTTCTATAATAATAGATACATATAATAATAGGCATTGGGGTCATGGGCGTACACACATGTGTTCAGTATGGAACCATTGTATGCAGTTGATGGTGGACTACAACGAAGACAACCAAATGATAAAAAAATAGGGTAGCAATGTCAAAGTTTTTTGGCTATGCTTTCCAAATACTCTGAAATAATTCTTGTCAGCTCGATCTCATAGTGACAATTGCCAAACGAAGTCAAGGATAATTATTGGGCATAGATGTGGGTAAAAAAATCTGTTGAATTTAATGTGATATTATTTTTGTATTTATAGGAATTAATATTTTGGTGTCATCTTTAGTTTAATTTTCCCAATGGTGAGGGTGCATAGCCAGCATGTCTAAAGGAGTTAGGTGAGCTTTGAAGATCCTATAAGCACAATTTGTATATCTTATATCATGCTAGAGTTGGTATAGAGTTAGAGGCAGTAACTATATTAGATTATTTTCCAATAGAAAAGTATCGAAAAATGATTACTCATTGGACGACTATCAAGTTTAAGGTATTAATCACATTTGAGGTATTTAAATGAAAATTTTCATGTTTTTCATTAATACTATCTTTTTTATTGTTGAATTTTATTTAGGAGTCATCCAAAAAAACAAAAAAAACATTGATGCTAAAAAATACCTCCACACTTTGGGGTGTACTATGATGTCAGATCATGAGAGAAAGTTGGTATGATAATTGTTTATAATTTTTCATTAGGACTTTCACTTTCTATTATTTCTTCCATAATTTATTCTATTTCTAAAGTTTTCATATAATTTTAGTTATAAAATTCATTATTGTTAACCTATTTTTAATTATGGTTTCCTACATTCAATGTCATTACAGAGGAAGGTATTGAATATTGAAGGACTTGTGCCTCGAGCAAAACTATTTTGCTCGAGTAGAAGGAAAAAAGATGGAAGTGCGGTTAATGAACCAAGACAGTAGTAGATTGTAAATTTTACTTTGTTGATTTCAAATTTTAATATCTATTTTTTAACTTAATAATCTATTTATATTTTTAATAGGCTTCTTTAGAGGCCCTTGATGCCTAGGAACCTGACAATTTTGGTCCAAATGATCACTTACATAAGGTGTTGGGAGATGCACACCTTGGAAGAGTATGCTGCTAACTTGGGAAGAGTATAGTCTCGATGAGGTATTTTCCCTCTTCAGGTACTATTTGTAGTGCCACTAAGTTCGAAAAGGTTAAGGCATGGGAAGAACAGGCTGAAAAACGGGCCACACAGGTGGAAGAATGGTCTGCTAGGAAAAACACTAAATTTATGAAACTGATGAAATTTTTATGTCCAGCACTTCCACTAAAGATCAAAACATATTGTGATGAATATATGTCATTGATTCGTTCAATATATAGTGCACCAGGTGGTAGTTCTAGTGGTGGTCTAGATGATTTCATTTCGGGCGATGATGATGGTGAGGAATAGGCTGAGGATAAGGATGATACCAAGATCGAGGATGAGGATGAGGTTGAGGGAGAGGCTGAGGCTGAGGCGGAGGATGAGGGTGAGGATGAGACCAAGGATGAGGTCGAGGATGAGGCTGAGGATGAGGAAGGGGATGAGGACAGAGATGAGGACAGGGGTAGGGATGAGTGTGAGGATGAGGATGATAGTGATGGTTATGGTGATGAGGGAAAAATTGATCTGTTACATTTTTGACTAATATTATTGGAATTTGATGTTTTATGATTTTTTTTGACTGAATGTATGTGTGATTTGGTAGGTCACATTATGCCTGTCTCGGGTAGCCTAAATACTATATAGTTTTAATCAGATTTCCTTTTACCAATTTATTGTCATCTTTTTTGATAAAGTAATTAGGGTATTTGGATATTTAATATATGATTCAACATTCAAAGGATTGATTAGGTAAGTGTTCTTACTTGTATATTTATTTCTTCATCTATAATTGGATTCTATGAATTCTATTTTTACATGGTATCAAATCTATTTCACAACCCTACCCATCCTTATCCATGACACCCTCCCCAACGCACCACCCTCCCTACCAAAACCACCCATTTCCATGGCCCCTACCAGTATCCCCTTCCATGTTATCTCTTTATCACCCTCTCATAGTGCCATGACATATTTTCAAGGACATGGTGGTGTGCACTATTCCACTAATCATGTAATTTCCTATGTAAGTGTCTATAGACACATCATTTTACAACATTATAGAAGAAAATTCTATCACATTCATGTCTATTAGACTCTCAATGAATGCCCAATGTCCCTTCACACTACCTAGGTAGCCTTCGGTGAGTCACAAGATCCACTAAATCATACACTCAAACTATAGGTTGAAGAACTTGAGCTTATTCGTTGTCATTATACCACGTCTTAGTCATCTTAATCTGATTCATTGTCTTTTGATGCTTTACATTATGGGACACCATTTTGATTCAATATCATTCCAACTTTCTAATGGTGATTGGTCTCTCACCACTAGGGTGATGATGATGGCTCCCTTAATCCATAAATTCATAGATGATTTCTTCAATCTCTCTTTGAGTAAGCATTCTACTCAATTTCATTACAACCCTTAATTTAAATACATCAATAAAAATCAGTACCTACCACCAATAAACTATTCTAAAAAATCATTATTGTTGTAAATACTAAACTCATCAATCAATAATAGCAACACAATAAGGATGTATAATGCTCACATGGGAAGTAAAAAATCTTTTCTACCCAAGAAATGAGCATTTTTCATGTCATTTTATAAAAAATAAGTTTTAACCATGTCATGGTGTAGTAGATAACACACCATTGAATACTCAATGATAAAATATTTGTGATAATTTTGAGTAAATTCAAAATTTTGAGATGTTTGCACCAAATAAATTGAAATGGGTTAGTTGGAAGAGTGGTTGTCATATGAATATTGAAATGGGGAATACTATGTTCTGGTACATTCCATTGTTGGAAGAGTATTCTATTTTTATGTGCTATTGAAGTCGTTTTTTGTGTTTTTTTAAGTGTTGTATGCCAGTATATGCAATGGGGGATTCTGGCTGGCTACTATACAAAATTCTAAAAAAACTCTATACCAATGGTTTTAAACCATTGTTATAGTGTTAAAAAACATGTATTTACCTACGGTTTACTAAAAAAGTTGGTAAAACTCTATACCAATGGTTTTAAAACCATTGTTAAACTATTAAATTATACTATATACGAATGGTTAATAAACTTTTGGTATAAATATATACCAACAATTGTTCCAAAACCATTGGGATACTGACATTTACATAGATCTATACCAACGGTTGAAGTAGAACAGTTGGGATAGGCCTATACCAATTCCAAACTAACCAATGGTTTGGAAAAGCATTGGTATAGGACATACCAATGGTTTTCCATCCTATACCAATGGTTTTAAACCATTGGTATAGACTACCTTTCTAGTAGTGAGAGTTGAAGTAAGGCGTGAAAAGTATTGTATGAAATGCCTGTAATATCTAGACAACCCAAAGAAAATCTATATATCAAACACATTCTTTGGTTTCTCCTAGGAAACTATAGCACTAAACTTCTTTGGGTCAATAGATACTACTGATTTCGATATTATATGACCCAATAAGTTAACTATTTTGATCCAAAAGTGGTACTTAGATATATTATCATAAAGATGATGATCTCTAAGTGAACTCAGAATGATCTCAAGGTGCTTGGAATGGTCGCTACGAGTGTGAGAATAAACCAATATGTCATCCACAAAGACTATAAAAAAATAATCCAAATAGGGGAGGAACACCCTAGTCATCAAATCCATGAAAATGGATGGTGCATTCGTAAGACTAAACAGTATAACTAGATACTCATATAGACCATACCTACTACGGAAATTTATACAAGGTATGTCTGATGGTTTGACTCACAACTGATGATAACCTGATCTCAGGTCAATATTAGAGAAGACCCTAGCTCCGTAGAGCTGGTCAAAGAGATCAGCTATACGAGGCAGTGGATACTGATTATTTACCACAATATGGTTCAACCGTCTGTAATCCACACATAAACGAAGTTCCCATAAGAAAGGGTAACTACCTAGCTCAAGGAGACTGTCCCTACATTGGCATATTCCCTTTGACTATACTCCCAACAGTGTATCCAAGGTCATAACACCATGGTAGCACTGTATTTACAGCCCAAGTATTTCCACGATAGATAAAGATATAAACAAGTGTGAATAACCTATATCAAATAAAGAAGATATTATAGTGGAGGATACTATAATTGTACCTCAAACTGTAGATGGTCTCGTAGCCTAATCCTCAGGCATCGCCCATAAAGCATGAAACCGACCTGATCTATGGCCCTATGAAATATCTGGGCTACCATGATCATAACTACCCTATTAGCACTACTATTGATCAGGGGTCTGGCTACCATGACTACGACCACCTCCTCATCTGGTCTTTTCGGTTCTATTCCAACTACCCGCCTAACGCGACACAAAATAACCCGCTCCTGTAGGTGGAGTTGGAACGAATACTTTTCCACTCAAGGATGGTGGAAAGGTCCTACAGAATCTATAAAGATTCCCTATATGTCCACAACCCCAACACTTTATTGGGTCTCTATCATAACAAGGATTCAGGTTCCCCCATCGTCCACACTAATGACACACCATGGAATTATCAATATGGATACTCTAGTTGTCATTAACCTGATGAGAAACCTTGAGGGAACGTTTTCTGCCACCGGGAGAACTACTGGCTTTCCATGACACTAATCCTCTATGACTAGTGTTATTGTCATCCATCAGGTTGTGCTCAGTGATAAGATCCTGATTAACTATTTCATAAAAATTAGGTAGGTGAAACACATTCACCTATGTACAGATGATATACTAGAGCCCATCCTTGAATCTTTTAGTACGCGAAAGCTCATCACTGGCTAGAAGCTGTTCAAATCACTGCAACTCTGCGAAATGCAATGAATAGTCCATAATTAACATAGAACCCTACTTGAGATATATGAACTCTCTGGCTCTATCAGCTCTAAGTATTTGAGGAAAGAACTGATCATATAAGGTAGTCTGGAAATCAACCCATAACATGCCCTAATGATGACCAGCCTAGGTAATCACATCCCACTAGTGCTTTGACAAATCTCACATCATGTAAGCAGCAAGTTTGACCCTCTGCTCTGGAGTCATCTCAAGATTCTCAAAGATAGATAGGGTGACCTATAGCCAAGACTCATTAGTCTATGGAATGCTATCCCCTGAGAAAGTAGGAGGCCTCTACTACTGGAACTCACGATTCAGATTAACCATCGTAGGTTCAAGACATAGAGCACCACACATGGACTGCATCAGACATAGGAAAATACCATGAACTTGGTAATCAGTGCTCGGATCAGGTACAACATGTAGTGCCTCTGGTGGAACTCCTAGAAATATGAATGGTAGCTCATGGCCCACCACATCTAGAGCATGGTCATCACCACCTTCTTGGCATATGACACAAGAATTTCATGGATGCATTGATCTACAGATTCCAAGCACATGCCTCGGAATAAGCTTAAAAGCATATAGATAGTAACACCTATGGAAGCTAAACAATTAAAGGATTACTAACCATGGTATACTATCCTAACTACCCACTTAGATGGCCAGGCATCAGTGAGTGTTCAGTTATAAGTTTCAAGGGTTCTAGTAGATGAAGGGTTAATAGTACCTTGCCTCATCATTTAATAGAAACTATTTCATTTCATCTAATTTTCAATTATCAGGTTCACTTATTTACTATTCATAAGCATGACAAGGTAGGATAAGGATGTGAAACCATCCCACTTTTATGTTTTCATTTTCTTATAACTTGTATCAGGGTTCCTTTAAAATGGACTATCATCCCCAGTGAATTAGGACACGTACTCCTTATCCCTGATATTAAAACCCACTTGAATTTATAATAAAAGGCATGATTCAGTAAATTACTCATTCTATCCCATGAGGTCCCGTAATACCTCATGAATTGAAATATAAAATCACTCAATCACATCTCAAAAATAGCACAGACATATATGCAAATCAAGGCTCACTCAACAATCATAGGCATATCAAGCAATGTAAAGAAATGAAATGCACCTATATGGCCTGACGATATCCATGAAATGTGAATTATAGGTGTCTACTATGATGCATGTAACAATTCTCCTTTCCATCATATTATTGGGGTAAGGATAAAATGAAATATCAATCAGATGGATAATCGATATCACTACACAACATGTACTTCACCCAACAGTGAAATGATATCAACTGTAATAGGCAAAAGAAGAACAACAATTACAATTTAGGCAACTTATCTTTTACCCTGAACATGGGTTCACGATTCCCAATAATGACTTATGAGAAATTTCCAAGCATTCATAATCTTTAATCTATTATCTTCAAATAGTAAAGAAAGGAAACAACTTCTTTGATACCACTTTGTGACGTCCCAGACCTGAATGCCACTTAATGGGTGCCTCGAGCCCAGTGGGCCACATGGCCTCAAGTGCATCTCCCCGAACGTCAAAGGTTTTCGACTAGTAGTGAGGTCCTAGGGTGTGTCTATGGGGAGACTATTACCTCATTACCAGAGTGTAGAATAATGGATAAATATAAATAGAGGTAAATAGAAGAATCAATATAAGTAAACAGAAGGCACAACATAAATAGAGACAATAGTAACCCTAACTATATCAATTAGAATAACATACAACAACTGATAATGATATTTCATGTATCTAGTAAGCTATAAAACATGGATACAAGGTATAAATCATACATAAAAAACCAATGTAGAAAAAAGGAAATATATAAACTATACCAAGCATCCCGATCTACAGCTCGGTCATCTGGTACCATCTCCATCCTAGAATAACAAGCAATCAATTTTATAAATCATGATACTTATCTTTATCAACACCTACATACATGTAATCTTCCCTAGGTACCAAACAACACTTGGAGAGGGTTTGAGATAAATATCAATGGTCTAACACCAATGGTGTCTATAACATCCAGCCCATATAATGGAAATGGAACAATATGCAAGAATGCATATATAAAGTAAAGCAGTGCAATGTAACTAAATACCCAAGTACCTGCATCAACCCTTGGATGGTGTCTAAACATGTAACCAGTTCATTATTTGATTGTTACCAGTTTATAAATAAGTCACATGTTAGCAATAGTGATGGTTCCAAGATGTAATAAGGAAACCTATAAAGATATTTAATAATGAAGTTCCAAGGTAATAACCAAGGAAACATAAACCTCAAGGGTATCCAACTCAATAATGACTATAGCATGGATAAGGGTAATAGTGTAATCCAAGTATCATAGTCCAAGGCATTCCATAATAATATGCCTATCGAGTCCAAGGAGTTCATCCAAGGTAAAATGGGGCTAAGCAATGACCAGGCCTAATGGGATTTAACCATGGTACCTAATTTTCAATGTCGGGTCCAAGGAGTGTATCAAAGTCATCCTATAATAATATTGAAGGGATACTACAGTGTCATATTGGGCATCCAATAATGGACAAGGATTGGGTTCTAGGTGGGTCTCAACCAAGGAAATCCACATCCTTGAATCAGAATGGGGTTCATGAGTGCTCAAGGCATTCCCTAAGGAATCCAAGGCAAATTGAGTCAGGCCACTCCTATTTAATAATGAATTCATATAATATTCCATTTGATTGAATCCTTACCTTTCATTAGTGTGATAATTCCAAGTAGCATGCAACCCTTTAATCAAGTCATAATTAATCAATAATTCCATTTGGTTCAAGCCTTTCCTTTTATTAGTGTGACAAGGCCAAGTAGCTTGAAACCCTTCATTTAATCCATTTAAGGAATTTTCAATAATCAAGGTTCACTCCTCTACCTTCCATTAACATGTTAAGGGGTGCTACGAACATGAAACCTATTATTTGATTACATTTAATACAGTCAAGTCATATACTTAGTATACTTTCTAATTTCCAATTCACATTTAATTATCACATTAAAGCACTTACCTTATGTGGGTCAAGTGGTGGGAATACATCATACTTTCCATTATGAAATTCATAAGATAATTCAAACCATTTAATATATAAAATTTTACCCTTATAAAGTTCAATCCAAGGAACACCCTAACGGTGGCTCAAACATGTCAAAACACTAAAACAAAAATTATGGAAAAATATACTATATGGGATGGTTGGAGTTGTGGGTGTAACCACTAATAACTAATCACATATTTAGAAGGATAATAACCATACAGTTCTAATTATTATAATAATGGAATATAAATTCAATAAACGACACCCAATGAAATCTATGGGCCCCACATGTAAATTCCAAAATCAACGAACTCGAGGTATGAGTTATAAAATACCCACCTTAGGCTCGTATGACTCTATTTATCTAGTATTATCCCCTAATTCGGATTGGATCATAGTAGATCTTAGAAAAGAGTAAAAATTATTACACCTATATAACTAGGTCTAGAGAAAGATAGATGAAGTATGACTTAAACAAACTCAAGTACTTACCATTACACATCCAACGTGAAAAATAGAATCTAGAACGGATCGCAGATGAAGGAGATCTCTTGATCCCTAGTTTAGGCCTTAAAAAAGCTCAAAAATGGGAGAAAATGGAGTTTTTTTGGATCCCTAATTAGGAAATAATGGGTGAGATAATTATATAATTAAGGGTAAAAAGGTAAAATTACCCAAAATTTAGCCTATGCACGGTTTGGCCGCATAGTTTTCCAAACCGTGCACCAACCCTGCATGGGTACCTGGAGAATGGGGTCACTTGAATGGCTAGGCCACACCATTAGGGAAACCAAGCACCAAACATGCGAGATGGCTCTACCTGAAAATGTAGACCATCTGCACAGTTAGATCTAACTGTGCGTCCTCCCCACATGGTTTACTCTAACCGTGTGATATGACCATTTTTTTTCAAAAAGATGGGTTAAGGGATCCAAATAATCCCTGGAAACCCCTGAGACCTTCTCTAACTCATTAGGCATCCATAAAAGGTCCAAAATAAATAATTAGGCCAAAATTTAAAGGATCCATACCTGAGTGAAAAACCAGGTTCTTACACGAAACCACCAAACCAAAACAGGCATGAAAAATGGAACTGTTATCACCTGAAACAATGATTTTAATGAAGATATATTAATAAACGAGTGATAATATGTTATAGGTGAATCATATTTGGTATGATAAGTATTAATATAGTTGTATTTTATATTTATAATAAATATAAATTTATTATACAAGAGGTTAAGAGCATGTAAGAAGCAACTCATGACTTGAGGTAAGGGTTTCTTATCTCACTTTTAATTCTATGAGTCATATGTCATATTCACCCCTTTTTTTGGGGTGTATATACTTTAGATTAATATATATTATGATACATTTAATCAAAAATTATGGGGATTTAAAAATCCATCTAAGTTTATATATTTCATGAGTTTTTTATTTAGATATTACTAAAAGTGTATGGGTTTATGTTAGAATCTCATTTCCTTTCAAGATTAACTATGTTAAATTTAATTTAATGGAAATTATATAATCCTTATCTTTTAAACCTCATAAATTTTCTTCTCCTAAAGTTATTTCTTGGGTTTTCATATTTTTATTATATTTTCCTCTCTTTGGTACTTAAAATTACCGAGAAAATGTGTAAAGGTCCTTTCCATCCTGATTCATTTTCTAATTTTGGCGGTTGGAGGTGTTTGAGGGAGGTTCTGAGAGTTTTAAGTGGATACTAGAGGTGTAGAAGATCCACTACAGAAAATACACACCATGTATTGTTTACACTATGTGAAATGGTCGTTCATGGATTGTGTAGTCGGTCGGTTCATGAATTGTAAATTGGATAAGGGTGATCCATGAAACAAATACATGTCATGTAAATGTAGTTCATGACATGTAATAAGTAAAGGCTGAGGTGATGTGTTTTTTTTAATCTATAAATTTTCAAAAACCTGAGGATTATATACCATGTAATGTTTACACGATGTGAAACCAGTAGGATTCCTATTTTTAATTCCTTTTCTCAAATGAAATTTCATTCATTTGGATGATGCATCCCTCACTCATTTTGGAAGAACCCTAGGTGCCATGAGAGGATCTTCTAGCCCCCTTCATCTCGCTCTTATTAATTAGATCTTGTGGGTTTCTATTGGTGATCTATGGTAATCCCTTCTCCTTGGTTAGTTTCTCCTTGTTCTTCTCTTGGAGATTCACTATGGTGATGTTGTCTTGGTTTAGGGTGTGAGTTGGGTTGTGTTTTTATTATATTTGGGTGTGGTGTAGGTTGATCCATGGTTGTGGTGTGATTGTGGTTTACAAGTGTTTTTTCTTCACCCTACGGTGCACAATGAGTTGAAAAAGCTTCTTTGAGGTAGGTAATCCTCATTCTCACTCTTATACATGATATGTGTGAGATCTGTATGCTTTTTCATACCTTTGGGTGGATAGTAAGGGTCAGTGTAATCATATAATAAATTGGAATGTCTAAAATTGATGGATATTGGGAGTTATCACATGATTTACTTCTTTGATATATGTTGTTGATGTTATTATGCATGCATGTTTCCAATTCTAAAAATAATTGTTATTGGAATCCTTTTTTGTGATATAGTTGTTATACTGTGATGACCCTTATTGTGTTGTTGTGTGTTCACACCTGAATAAAAGGTTAAAGAATGTATATTTGGATAATAATTGGTTTCCCATGGATATTTTTTTTTGTGTGATAATACCCATTCCAATATAAATAATTAATGTGATAAAGCCCCTGAATAAATGTGAAGTTGGGATGTGTTGTTGTTGTATGTGGTTGTGCTTTTTGTGATAATTTGTGTTTATTGCGATTTGTGTGCAGTGATGTTATTGACCAGGTGGGTTATGTAGTGTACATGGAAGTGACAAGGTGGTTGGTTAGCATGTATGGTTGTGGTGTAGTGGTTGTGTCATAGTGGTTGTGGCACTGAGTTTGTGGTGTAGTGGTTGTGGTGAAATGATTGTGAAGCATAGGTTATAACATAGAGGTTGTGGTGTAGTGGTTGTGACGCAAAGGTTGTGGCATAGTGATTTTGGCATAGTTGTTATGGAATAATGGTTATGGCATAGAGGTTGTGCTGTAGTGGTTGTGGCACAGAGGTTTTGGTGCAGTGGTTGTGGCGTAGTGGTTATGGTGCAGTGGTTGTGGTGCAAAGGTTGTAGCACAGTGGTTGTGGTACAAAATTTGTGATGTGTGGAGGTTGTGGTTGTGTGATGGATGATATGTGTCGTTGTTGTGTTGTGATATGGATTGGGTGATGTGATGTGATGATGGTGGATGATGTGTGGTGCTGTGAAAGTTGGTGTGTGTTGGGCCGATTGTGTGGTGGGGTTGTGATAGATTCCTAGTTGTGGTAGAATAAATTATGGTGCTAAATGAAATGAATAAATGAATGGTTTGGTAATTGAATATAATGGGATGTGATGTGTGGCCCAGGTGTCTATGGGTGAGATGTGATGTGATGTGATGTGTGTGGAAGGAATGGTAGCATAGGATGTTCGACGTTGGGGCGTGAGGGTAGAAAACTAGCAGGGAAGAGGTAGTGGGGCATATTACTTTATTACGATCTCGGTGCTATATTATTATATTAGATGCGTGATTTTGTGATCAAGACATGGTGAGGATGGGCTTGGTTAGATGACTTGTATAGGTTCTTGTTGGTTCTATTGTTTTTTCACTAACACATTAGCATTCTCTTTTCAAATGTGCACTTGAGTCCTTGGTTATGTCCCTATTGAGTGTTCATGTTATGATCACCCTATATATATAAACTATTTTTTAGGTTTCTAAGAGGACTTTGGGAACCAAGATGGACATTACTAATTGGGTTGGAGTTGTTTTTGAGTTACTATCGTAGACTTCTCTTTTGATATTCTACTTTAGAGACTTTATATGTATCAGTATTACTTTATTCATGCATTGTGGGATGATTTTTGGTTTACCTTTATATAATCCATTGGAGTTATTTGGTGATTTTTTATCTTATCTCTCGATCATGTTTTATTTATAGAGGGTAATTGTAACATCCCAACCTAAGTGCCACATACCGGTGCCCCGAGACAATCGGTCACATGACCTCAAGTGCACCTCTCCATATGCTAGAGGCTGCTGACTAGCAGCGAGGGTCTGATAAGTCAATAATGGGGAGACTATACCCTCTTTATTAGAGTAAACACCAGCAAAAATAATAATAAATAGAAGAAGTATATATATAATCATAAATAATACCAATATCTCAAGATAATTCATGCAGGAAATACAATATCCAATTGTAATACAAATCATGTCATGCTAAAGTAAGTGAGAAGTGTCTAAAATTAAAACTAAAAATAAAGACACTAAAAACTCCCAAACAGGCCCTAAACCATGTCCAATTCCCTCAACCATGCTCCATATCGAATCAACCATATAACATGGTCCCTTTTCCCTTAACATGCCACATCCATGAAATCTATTCAGGTACTGATCAGGCAACCCATGTAGGGTGTGAGTATGACCCAATAGTCCACCACCAACATTGTCTAAAAAAATCTAATAAAATAATAGTGTATTTGGTTGTATAAAGAAATAATTACAGTGCATAAATAAATAGTTATCACATTAACGATTAATATTTATTTTACTATATAAACCCTCAGGTTCCTTGTGGACACCCGAATCACAATACCTGCTTCAGCCCTTTCCAGAGTCTGATCCATATAACATAATCAATTAATATTTCATTATTTCACCCACTTAGCCCCATATTCCATTGCCAAATTTTTGGGTGTATAATTCCATGTCTATTACCCCATTTATCAAACATGCATATATCTATATATCTATCATGGGTATAGAACATCATGTCTAGCATCCCAATTCTCAAATGTGTATATATATCATTGGTGTAGATCATCATGTCTATCACCCCAATTCTCAATTGTGTGCGCATATAATTGGTGTAGATCATCATGTCTAGCACCCCATTTATCAATCATACTGATAGATCTACCATTGCCACAAATCGTCATGTCTAGCCCCTATTTAACAACTATACATGTATATCATCATCGGCCTAGATCATCAAGTTTAGCACCCCATTGATCAACCATTAATTAATTCATAAATTAACTAATCCAAGCCCATTAATTAATTAAACAATTAATTAATCACATCTCTTTTTCCGTTAATCAATTCAACAATTAATTGGCCATTAACATACTTAATATCTAATAATTAATTCACCAATTAATTATTCTCAATTTACAATTCAACAATTTGATAATTAAATCAACAATTAATTATCCTCGAATCCCCAATTCAATACTTTGATTATCAAATTATCAATTAATTATCCCAATTCCACAATTCCCAATATTCAATCAAATCCCCAATCCCTCAATTTAAACCTTGATAATTAATTCACAAACTAATTATCTCAATTCATCAATTCCCAATATTCAATCAAATCTATTATCCCACAATTTAAGACTTGATAATTAATTCATCAGTTAATTATCTAAATTCCACAATTTCTAGAATCTCATAATTAATTCTCCAATTAATTCTCTTGTTCATCGATCCAAAATCTCACAATTTCACAACCATCTTAATTAATTAATTTAACGCATTAATTAATTCAATTATAGATTTTAATTTCTAAAAAACTCTAGTAATTCTATAACTTGAGTATACGTAATCAAAATCACGACTATGGGAATTTAATTTTAGACCACCTACCTTTAACTTAATATTAAACAACATTTCCAATGGACAACATCCATGTGGAAAGATGAGGATGGTTGTAAAGAGGCTCCTAGATCAAGATTGATCAAGATCAAAACCAACAACGCAGCTTGCTAAGGGGTTTCACCGCAATGGGTGGGAAAAGAAGGAAGAGAAAGAAGAAATCCAACCAAGAAGACTTACTAGGGATTGATTGCATGAATGGAACGTCCATAAGGGGGTTTGGAACTCCAAAATCACATGGAGAGCCACCCTAGGTCGTGAGGAGAAGTGTTGTAGTAGGTTCTAAAAAAAATAAGCCACACATCCACTTTAAAACTATAGGTCAGGCATTTACATGGCATGTAATTTAGCTACACATATTATAAATCTTTTTAATCGTGTTCTCCAAAAAATCTATCACCTCAGATTTATTTTATTTAAACCCATGAATAATTACACAACGTGTAATCCCATTACATGATGTGTAAATGTTCTACAGTTGAGTTTTCAGCCCATTTGCCTTTTAAATCCTCTCAACTCACCATGAACCCATTTATACCTACACTCCATTAATTCAAACAAGCATAAATCCCTAAATTTTAGGTCATTTTCTCCAATAAAGGATCTTTGTCTCTAAACAAGACCAGGCCACTAAAAAACTTAGAGATAAAAGTACCTGAAAAAAATGGGATCTTATAATCTCCCCACCTTATAAAAGCCTATCCTCGAGCTGCACTTCTAAGAATCTCTAAGATTCTGAGTCAAAAATATCAGGCCATTTTACCCACATATCTACTTCCCTTTCCCAAGTTTCCTCCTGTATACACCCATGTTTCCACAATACATGAACTATCGACATGGTCTTTCCACACAACACTTTCTCACTGTGATCCAACACACGTATAGGATGCTCCTCAAAGTACGCATACATCTCAAGCTCAAAATCATCCACATAAATCACATGATGAGGGTAAATTTGATACCTACATAGTTATGATACATGGAAAATGTCATTCATATCACTATATTTCTACGGAAGATCCAATCGGTACACCACTAGCCTGATTCTCTCCCCAACCTCGAATGGTCCAACAAACCTAGGCACCAATTTTCCCTACCTCTATATCCTACAGTGACCCAACCTAGGTGATGCTTAAAGTAATACATGATCACCCTCTATAAACTATTGAGTTTATCTCCATATATCATTATATGATCTATGCCTACTCTAATCCATAACCATATGTTTCCAAATCATCTATACTTGATTTGATGTATCCAACATGAGACTCGGTCCCAACAACTCTGAATCATCTGCCTCTATCTAGCATAACGGTGATCTGCATGGCCTACCATAAAGAGCCTCATATAGAGCTATCTGTATAATTTCATGATAAATATTGTTATAGGAAAACTCCACTAAATCCAAGTGCTTCTCACAAGACCCACCAAAGTCAAGAACGCATGCCTACAATATATCCTCAATTACATGTATCGTATGCTCTGACTGCCTATCTTTCTATGGGTGGAAGATCTTACTCAATAATACCTACATTCCAAGAAATTTATGTAAGACCTGAAAGAAGCATGAATTGAAGCATGAGTCATGATCAGAAACTATAGTCTATGGAACCCCTTGTATATATATTGTCTCTCATACATACAGTTCTTCCAACTACTCTACTGAGAAACTCTCTCGTATAGGCAATAAGTGTGCTACTTTCATTAGTCGATCCACAATAACCCAGATAGAGACATTCTTCCTAAGTTTCTTCAGAAGACCTACCACAAAGTCCATGGTCACATCCTCTCTCTTCCATTCTGTAATGGGAAACTACTACAACAAACCTCCAGGTCATTGATGCTTTTTCATCACCTGTTGACAGGTGTAGGATCATGTTATGAACCCTACTATCTCCTTCTTCATTCCTAGAACCAAAACTATCATAGTAGGTCACAGTAAAAAATTTTGACCCCTAGATGTACCACCCATTTCAAGGCAGGAAATTACCACATGAGTTCCTCTCGTATGCTCATAGGTTCAACAACCTGATTCCTGACATAGATGATCGCATCTTCATCTATACTCCAATTGGAAGGTGAATCTCCACCTTAAAGGATTTACCTTAAGGTAAAACACTCTGGATCCTCATACTTCCTATCTTACCTCTGTCTCAAAAGTGTATACTCCATTGTAACCAAAACCAGAGTCATCTGCTCCTCACTTTTTTGAACCACCAAATGCATCTCATCTAGTAAAGACATCATCTTCCACTTAGCACTAGACTCCTGAACCATCTGAGTTGGATTTTTTCCACTCAAGGAATTAGAAACACTATTTACCTTCCCAGTCATATATGCTAGCTCAAAGTCAAATGACTACATATACTCAACCCATCTCTACTTCCTAAGATTCAAATATTATTGTGAGAAAATATACCTTAAGCTATTGTGATCGGTAAACACCGTAAACTTATCACCCAAAAGATAATGTTGCAAACACTTAAAATCATAAACAAAATCTACCAAATCAATGTCATTAATAGGGTATTTTCATTCAAGTGTCCTTATATATTTAGACCCATACACCACAACTCGATCTACCTTCATCAATACTACTTTGAGTCTTATCCTAGAAGTGTCACAATACATCATGTACTCCTCACCTGGATCAAGTATGATCAATATCAATGCAAATGTCAAATGATTATTCAAATCCTAGAAGTCTTACTCACAAGCTTCCAACCATTCAAACATTATCCCCTTTTTGGTCAATCCTGAAAGCGGTGCTTCCAAATGGAAAAATTCTAAGATGAATCTTTGATAATATCCAGCTAACCCCATAAATCTTCATATATAGAAAATGTTCTTAGTATTCTCCCAAGACACCACTACCTAAACCTTCTCTGGGTCTACTGAAACACCTTTCTCTAAGATTATGTGCCCCAAGAAGTGTACCTAGTCATTCTAAAATTGAAACTTAGAGATCTTGGAGTATAACTGATGCTCTCTCAGTGTACTCAAGATGATGTCAATATGTTGGGCATGATCATCATGAGTATTCGAGTACACCAAGATGTCATCCACAAACACTACCACAAAATGATCAAGATACATATTAAAGATCCTATTCATTAAGGCCATAAACACTACTAGTGTGTTTGTCAACCCAAATGGAATTACAATGAACTCATATAGGATATACCTACTTCTGAAAGCAGTCCTTAGTATATCATAAGTCCAAACACTTAGATGATGATACCCTGATCTCAAGTCAATGTTCAAGAACACACAATATCCTCTCAACTGGTCAAAAATATCATCAATACATAGAAGAGGATATTGGTTCTTCAAAATCATCCGATTTAACTTTTGGTAATCAGTGAAAAAGTGAAAACTCCCATTAGACTTCTTTGCAAACAGTACAGGAGAACCCCCAAGGCGACGTACTCAGATAGATAAAAAAATTTATCCTCCAACTCCCCCAGCCAAATTTTGAGATCTTGAATCTCTGTCAGTTCCATTTTATAAGGTGGAATTGAAACTGGATCATCCCCTAGCATGATCTCAATAGTGAATTTCACATCTCTCTTAGGTGAAATACCTAATAAGTCTTTATAAAAAACATCCTAAAACTATTCCACCACTGGTGGAAAGATATCATGATTTACTCCTCCATTATCCAAAAATAAACTAACAACCTGGGATGTGAGCTCTCTCAGTTTATTAGTAATTGGCCCTACTGGGCCTGCCAGGATATCCCACTCCCCACATTGAATGTAATGGTCACCCTTAGGAGACATAAACATCACCCTCCTGTGGTAACAATCAATGTGGGCTTGGTATGTGACTATCCAGTCCATACCCATAATTAAGTTGAAGCCTAACATGTCAAAAATATATAGATACCACAAAAAACAATATTCCCCAATTTTAAGAGAACACCCCTTTCATAAAAAGATGTCTCTAGACCGTACTCCCAACAATGTATCAATAATCATCACCCCACTCATGAAATCTACCACCAAGATCAAAACGTTAACAAGTTTTGCAGATATAAAGGAATGAGAGGCATCAGTATCAAACAAGTCACTAGATAATATAGAGGCTACAATAATAGTACCTCTCATTATCGATGGCCTAGACTCACTATCCACAAGTATAGGTTGCACCGTATGTAACTGTCCTTCCCCTCTTTCCTGTAATGATGTATGACTCCCCTAAGTTGCACCACTCTGTTGATATGGGAACTATTTCCTAGAATCACCACATCCACTACCTCTACCACCTTGGCCAGTAGAACTCCAACAACCAAACTGGTATGGTGTAGAAGATCCCTTTCCCGCACCCTGGTTTTATCTAACTCCTCTATCACTAAATATTTGTCTCGAGTTCCTACAGAACCTATTTAGATATACCATCTTTCTATAGGCTCAACACTCTAATGGTGGTCAGGGACAATGTTTAATAAAGTGTCTCAGCTTACCACACTGGTGGCAAAGCACTTGGGTAAGTTCCAAAGTGACTGGTCCTCTTGACTACCCACTTTTCTTCCCACTGCTCTAGATGAAGTTATCATAACCACACTTCCTACTCTCAGAATACATACCCCCACATCATCTAGAAGAAACCACTTGTATATCACTATAATCCTCCTTTAGGCTCCCCTCCGAAATGAGAGCATGATTCACCACTTCTGAGAACTTCTTTAGCCTAAAGATATTCACCATGGACTTAATTTCACATCTAAGTCCATCC
Source organism: Viscum album (assembly GCA_963277665.1). NCBI lineage: Eukaryota > Viridiplantae > Streptophyta > Magnoliopsida > Santalales > Viscaceae > Viscum > Viscum album. The sequence continues at coordinate 1,753,011,904 of OY728151.1, forward strand.
TGAAATCATTTTTCTGAAGTAGAATCGTATTTCGGTAATGTTAGATAAAAGAGATGCAAATCTATAAAGCTTCCATCATAGTCCATCATGAACATGTTCCCCTAAGTCAATCTCATGAACTCGGCTACTCTCTCCTGCCTCAGCGTCTATGGGTAGAAGTTCTCCAAGAACTTCTCCAAGAAGTCATTCTATAGCATACCATCAGTCTATCCAGTCCGAGCCTAGATGCCCCACTAATTCTTTCATTGATCCTCATATCATATAAGCATCCAGCTTGACCCTCTTCTTAGAAGTAGTCTCCAAATGGTCAAGTATCATCTTAATCGACTCAACCTAGAACCCAGCTACCTCCGATCTACCCTCTCTAGTAAAAGTAAGTGGGTGCTACAACTAAAACTCCATCATAAAATCAAATATACTCTTCAAAACCCTCCTCAGGGTCTCTTTACATGAATTTCATGAAGAAATAAAAGTTCTCTTGAAACTTCTCCCTTGCTTCCTTGCTCGGAACTATCGGTGCCTCAAGTTTCACTATTGGTAAATCATCACTAACCATCTCCTCCTTTGGTCCTCTCAACACGTATCATCATGGAGGCATATATCTACAATTCCAAACAAAAATCTTAGAACTTATAACATAAATTTATTACATTTACATTAGGGTAAAAAATAAAATAAGTCACAACAAGTCTTTTCCCCAAGTCTCACCACGCAGTTAAAACCAAGGTGCTATTACTACCCTTAACCATCCTAAACCTAGGCCTTGGTTATCAATGGTATTCACATTTTCATATTCAATTTTCTCATTTATACACCCATTTATTCTCATTTTTTATCATTTAACCATGTTAAATTCATATTAGGCACCATTTTCAGTTCAATTTTACATGTAGGGAAAAACAGTTTAAGTTCAACAACTTACCCAAAACTCATTTTCCCATACGTGCCTAAAATAATGAATGTCGCAAAATAATCTTGAGTGCCTAGAATAATTCATGAAGACTCAAATCTTGTGTAATTCTAGGCCATGATTCAATTCTCATAAATCTCAACAATAATTATCACAATACATAACAAGTGCATTACCCAAGGTGAAATAACATTCAACTGTAGTAGCAAATAGTAATAACAACAATCCCACCTAGAGAACTTAGGTTTTCCCCTATACATGGGTTTGAAACTCCCATGAATGAGATCATTACCAAGCCCCAACTCTTCCTAGTATCCTATATACCTTTCCCAAATAGTAAGACAAAATAAGAAGTAAATAAAACTAGATTTTTGACACCACATTGTAACATCCCAACCCAGTTACCACATACCAATGCCCCAAGTTGGTCTGTCACATGACCTCAATCACACCTCCCCACACCAGAGGATGAATAATAGTAGTGAGGGTCTAGTAATTCAATCATGGGGAGACTATACTCTCTTTTATCATAGTAAACACATGCAGAAATAACAAGCAGTAGTGGAAGCATATATATTATCATAAACAATACCAATATCTCAAGATAATCCATGCAGGAAATAAAATATCCAATTCAAACAGAAAATATGTCATGATGAAGTACGAATCAAGTTTCTAAAATTAAAACTAAAAATAAAGACACTAAAAAATCCCAAACAGGCCCCAAACCACATCTGGTTCCCTCGACCATGCTTCATCCCAACTAAACCATCTATCACGGGCCCTTTTCCCTTAACTTGTCCTACATCCATGAAATCTATTTGGGTACCGATCAGGAAACCCAAGTACAATGTGAGTATGAATTATTAGGCTACAACCAATGGTGTCTAAAACAAATTTGGTCAAATAATAGTGTATACAGTTGTATAATGAAATAATTACAATGTATAAATAAACATTTATCACTTTATCAATTCATCTTTATTTAACTACATAAACCCCTGGGTTCTCATGGAAACCCGAATCTCAATACCTACTTTGTCCCATTCTAGAGTCTGATCCATATAACATAATAAATTCATATTTCATTATTTCATCCACTTATCCCCATATTCCATTGCCAAAGTTTTGGGCGTAGAAATCCATGTCTAGTACCCCATTTATAAAACATGCATATATCTATATATCTATCAGGAGAATAGAACGTTATGTCTAGCATCCAAATTCTCAAACATGAATATATACCATTGGTGTAGATCATCATGTCTATCACCCCAATTCTCAATTGTGCACACATATCATTGGTGCATATCATCATGTCTAGAACCCCATTTATCAATCATACTAATAGATCTATCATTGGAATAGATCATTATGTCTATCCCCCATTTAACAACTATGAATGTATATCATCATCGGCCTAGATTTTCATGTCTAGAACCCCATTGATTAACCATTAATTAATTCATAAATTAATGAATCCAATCCCATTAATTAATTCAATGATTAATTAATCACATATCTTTTTTCGTTAATCAATTCAATAATTAATTAACCATTCTCATACTCAACATCTAATAATTAATTCACCAATTAATTATTCTCAATTTACAATTAAAAATTAGATAATTAACTCAAAAATTAATTATCCATGAATTCCCAATTCAATAATTCGATAATCAAATTATCAATTAATTATCCCAATTCCACAATTCCCAATATTCAATCAAATCCCTAATCCCAAAATTTACACCTTGATAATTATTTTACCAATTAATTATCCCAATTTCACAATTCCCAATATTCAATCAAATCCCCGATCCCTAAATTTAAGCCTTGATAATAAATTCATTAATTAATTATCTTAATTCCATAATTTTGAGAATCTCATAATTAATTCTCTAATTAATTATCACATTCATCAATCTAAAATCCCACAATTTCACAACCATCTTAATTAATTAATTTACCACATTAATTAATTCAATTAGATATTTCAATTGCTAAATGACTCTATAAATTCTACAACTTGCATATATGTAATCAAAACCATGATTATGGGAATTGAATTTCAGACCACCTACCTTTAACTAAAGATTAAACAATGTTTCCAATGACTAATGTCCATGAGAAAAGATGTGAATGGTTGGAAAGAGGCTCCTTGATCAAGATTGATCAAGATCAAAACCAACAACAAAACTTTCCAAGGGGTTTCACTGCAACGGGTGGGAAAAGAAGGAAGAGAAAAAAGAAATACAACTAAGAATACTTACCAAGGATTTATCACATGAATGGAACATCCAAAAGGGGGTTTGGTACTCCAAAATCACATGTAGGGTCACTCTAGGTCAATAGGAGAAGAGCTGTAGCAAGTTCCAACAAAAATTATCTGCACATCACTTTAAAACTATAGGTCGGGCATTTACACGGCGTGTAATTTCGTTACACATCATTTAAATATTTTTAATAGTTTTCATCAAAAAATCCGTCAACTCAGATTTATTTTATTAAAACCCATGAATAATTACACGATGTGTAAATTTTATGAAATTTGAGTTTTCATACCATTTTCCTTTTAAAGCCTCTCAACTCACCATGAACCCATTTTTAACACTTAACCCATTTATACTCATACTCCATTAATTTAAAACAAGTATACATTCCCAAACTTTAGGCTTTTTTATCTAAAAAAGGATCTCCGTCTCTGAACAAGACTCGAATACTAAAAAAACTACCTAAAAAATATGGTATCTTATAGTAATGCCTCCCATATTTTGATATTTTTATACCCTCAATGCTAGTCACAAACCCGGGGCCAACTGGAATCAGGACTTGGGGGGTCATTATCTCTCTCCCTTTATTGTAGCAACTTTGGTGGGAGGGGGTCATGAGAGAGTAGTATCATAGGTGATGGTTGAGAGATAGGATGAAATTTGTAGTTAGGCATAGTGAGTATTGTATGATTTGGTATGAAAATAGTTCCATTTGACCTTGGTGTATGAAATAGGCCAGAGAGACCGACTAGGAAATGGGATTGTAGGGCCTCATATGATCCAGTGCACAAACTCTGATCTTATTAAATGGCCATGTGAGGTGGACCTATTTGTAGGGTAGAGACATAGAAGAGGTACATTTATCATGATAACTTTTTTTTTGTGTTTTAATTGGGTGTTTTGGGAAAATAAAATGAATAAATTAAATAATATTTGATAAAATTATATGCTGTCAGGTTTAGGATGTTCTTTTTTTTCAGAAATGGATACTTTTCACCATCCATGAGTTGATCGGGTAGATGAGGTTCAGCAAGCTAATCTAGTTAATCATTGGAGGGTTTACCCGAAAGAGGATTATAAGGCATGGTAGTGGGACTTGCATGCCTTTTTGTGGTAGATTTTGGGTAAGTACAAGGGGAGTGTCTTAGATATGGAGATGGAGCATTGGATATAGGATCTCAATACTAATTTCAGTCTAATCTAAGAATGGGATGAGTTTTGGGTACCTCTAGTAGTTAGTCAGGTGTGGAGAGATGTGTGTTATTGGTGGACACTATTTATTGGTGACTATAAGGAGGCATATGTGTCATGGACCGAATTTCAGAGGAAGTTTTGGGAAATGTTTCTGTCATTAATGATGAGTTCATCCAAGAGGTAGGATATGTTCTCCCTTTAGTAGGTGATTCTAAGCATTCAGGAGCTTGGGATCAGGTTCAAGGACCTCTTGAACTTTATTCTAGATGTTTTCTTAGATAAGGATTCTAGAGTGCGGTGTCTGGAGGAGGCTTTGCATCTAGTGATCAGGTATACGGTCACACCATTTACAATCCCAACATATCTAAAGGTGCAGAATAAGGATGATGTTATCAAGTGTTTTCTTTATATGGGAGTTTAGCTTAGTAGGGTATCCATCAGGGTGTTTTGAGGAGCAGATCTTTGGGTAGTGGGTCATGGGTGTTCAGGTAGTCAGGGTTCCTTTCAGTAGGGAACCGGCCACGATAGTTTCTTTCCTGATTTTCAAGGAAAAGTGGTTTAAGAGTACCTTTAGGGGGTTTTCCATTTGTTTTCCATGACTATTGGAGGTATAGGAACCATCGGTATTAGTTTCTGAATGCTCAGGGAGGATAGTTTTGGATAGGTGGTTAGGTCCCTTTTCGATATTAGCAGTTGCCTCCAAGGTAGTTCCAGTGGAAAGGACCATGGGTTATTGTTTAGGAGCCAAGATTAGGTAGAGTTGGTAGAGGTAAGCCTCATGATAGTCCTCATCCATATGGATCTAGGACAAAGTATAGTTATAGAGGTTGGCAGTAAAGAGATATAGGATTTGGACATGGTCAAATGCACTCATTAGAGGCAACAATGCTAGCAAATCCAAGATTTGTTCGAGGTATGATCAGTTTATCATCTACCCTTATGTGTGATTTTTTTGATTCAAGAGACTCACACTCCTTTTTTCTCCTGCTTTGGTCCATATGTTGGGACTATACATGGAGAGGCTTCCAATGCCCCTAGTGTTATCTATGTAGGTTGGAATCCATGATTCTTTGTTTGATGTGTGTTGGGATTTTAGATTGGTGATGGGGAATGTTATCCTTGGTATGGATTGGTTGTATTCCGTGTGTGTATTCATCGACTGCTTTTAGATAAGAGTCTTATTTTCTAATGTGGAGGGCCAGTGAATGGCTTTCGTTGGTGAGCAAGGTCATCGGTTGGGTAGTAGGAAAGTAGAGCCTATTTTTTAATAGTTGGTGGAGATGTCAGTGGAATCCAAGGTTGGGGAAGTCCCCAGGGTTGTGGGGGATTTCCTAGATGTTTTCCTAGAGTAGGTTATGAAGCTACCTCCTTGATGTGGTGTTGAGTTTGGGATAGAGTTGCAGTTGGATACATCTCTAGTTTTGATGGATCCCTATCAGATGGAACCCATGGAGTTGTATGAGTTTAGGCTATAGGTGGATGATTTGATGCATGGGGTTTTCATCCAACCCAATATGTCATCGTGGTATTCTACAGTATTGTTCATTATGAATGCATATGGTGGTATGTACTTGTGTATAGACTACTAGAGGCTGAATCAGGTAATAGTCAAGAATCATTACCATCTTCTATGGATCGATGATCTGTTTGACCAATTTAGAGGAGCAAGTTGGTTCTTTAAGTTTGTTCTACAGTCTAGATATCACCAGTTAAGGGTGAAAGATATGTATATTAATAAGACTGCCTTCAGATGCCGATATGGGACCTTTGAGTTTGTGGTCATGTAGTTCAGTGTTATGAATGTACCAACCATGTTCATGCATCTTATGAACTCATTGTTCTATGAGTTCTTGGACTAGTTCATCATTGTATTCATCGATGATATCTTAGTCTACTCAAAGTCATATTAGGAGAATGTCGAGCATCTCAGAGTTATTTTTCAGTTCCTTCAATACCACCATCTTTATGGGAAGTTGTCCAAGTGTGAGTTCTATACATGAGAGGTGTGTTTCCTTGGACATGTGGTGTCTTGGCAGGGTGTCGCAGTGGACCCATCAAAGGTCAAAAAAAAATCTTGGGTAGCACCCAATAATGTGGTAGAGGTTTGTAGTTTTCTTGGTCTCATAGGCTATTATCATAGGTTTAGGCCTGATTTCTATTGAGTTGAATCCCCACTAACAGTGTTTACTAGAAAACACCAGTCTTTTGTATAGACAAATCAATGTGAGGCAGTGTTCTATTACCTGAAGGATTAGTTGGTTAGTGCCTCGATGCTTCAATTTCTAGAGGAGGGTGTGTTGTTTGAGGTTTTATATGACATGTCCCATTTGGGATTGGGATGCGTGTTAATGCAGCAGATGGTGGTGATCTCTTATGGGTCTAGGAAGTTACATCCTCATGAGAATAACTATTCCACCCATGAACTAGAGTTGGAAACAGCTATGTTCGCACTAAATTTGTGGCATAATTACCCCATCAGTGAGAATTTTGTTGTTTTCAAGCACCACGAGAGCTTGAGATATGTTTTCTATCAATGTGATCTAAATCTAACAGTGGAGGTGGATGGATTTTCCTCAACATTACGATTTTAAGATCTCTTACACCCAAAGTAGGGGTAATATATTTGATGATACATTGATTCAGAAGACCCGAGAGGGTGTGAATCAAGACTCTAAGGATGTTTGGAAAGGAATGGAGGAGCTTTTAGTGATTCATCTTGACTTTGGAGAGAATGGTGGTTTATGTTGTCTTTATCAGATGATCTTGGAGTTGTATTTGATGAAGTAGGTGGAGGAGTCTTAATGGTTATACTTAGAGGAAAAGGTGATGTGTGATCATATTGCCCATGATGATGCTCCTGATGGATGGTTATAGGATGGTTGGAACTGGGTACTATTCTAGGAAAGAATATTTGTCCCATAAGTGATGCATGAGGGAGTTCTTCATGAGTTTCATAGCTCACCTTTATTTGTATATCCTAGTGTGACAAATATGTATCATGGATTGAGGAGATAGATTTGGTATCCAGGGATGAAATTGTCATTAGAGGAGTTTGTGGCAAGATGTCTGGTTTTTCAGTAGGTGAAAGTGGAACACCATGTTCCAGGAGGTTTGTTTCAGTCCTTGGATATTCCCGAGTGGAAATGGGAGGCCATCTATATGGATTTCATCAAAGGGTTACCCCAAGATCGGGGAGGTTGTGATGCGATTTGGGTGATATTAGACCAACTGATGAAATCATCTCACTTTATGGCGATCTGTGAGTCAAGTACCATGGATGTTTTAGTGAGGAGGTATGTGTATGACATGGTTAGGATTCATGGGTTGTCAAGGACCATCATCTATGATTGGGATCCTTGTTTTGCCTTGTGATTATGGAGGGTATTTTAACATGATTTTGGATCCCAATTGAGCCTTAGCACTATTTTTCACCCTAAAAAAGATGGGTAGATGGAGCGAATCATCCAGAAACTAGAGGATATATTGTGAGCATGCATCTTGGGCTTTGGTGGATCTTGGGTACGACACCTATCTTTAGCCAAGTTTATATAAAATAATATTTATCACTCGTCCATTGGTATGACTTCATTTGAGGCGTTGTATGGGAGGTCGTTTCATTCTCCATTATGTCAGATAGAGGTTGGTGAGTCAGTAGTTCATGGTCCTAATGTGGTGTAGAGAACAACTGAGAAGATTTAGTTGGTTCATTAGTAGATGAGGGTGGTGAAGGACTGTCAGAAGTCATATGATGATTGTAGGTGGAGCCCCCTAAAGTTTGAGGTTGGATAACACGTGTTCTTGAGAGTCTCCCCTTGGCATGGGAAGCAAAGGTTTTTCATAGGGAGTAAAATTTCTCCCATATTTATTGGGACCTTTGAGGTATTGGGGTGTGTTGGAAAGGTGGTGGATCAGTTGGTGTTGTCACCACAGTTGGAGAGGATCCACTATGTCTTCAACATGTCTCAACTTCATCAATAACTTCATGATGACTCCCACATTATTCACTGGGGAAAGTTAGTTATTGAGAATGATAAAACATTTGTAGAGTATCTAGTAGCAATCCAAGATCATCGAGAGAAGGTGATACATGGGCGAACCATACCCTCGGTTTACATGTCATGGAGGCATAGTGGCTTAGAGGAGAGTACTTGGCAGCAAGAGGAACATATGTGCACCCTGTACCCAGAGATGTTTTGATTTTTTATTTTCTCTATTTTTTTGATGATTTGATGTTTGGATATTACTATGTTATGATATGTGTCGTTTCCATTGATGTGTTATGTGTAATAAAAACCCCAATATATAGAAAGGGTAGGAACTAATTCATAATTGAGTTGTATTAATTGCGATGAGATTAAACCTATGCGGGTGAGATGGTACCACCTAGAGCAGATAGTATCATGCCATGGTGGATGGAATTATTTGATTCATGCGATCATGGTGGCATGGTTTGTTGGTTTCAATGGTTCTTAGTTTGGGTTGTGTGGAGATTTTATGGCTATGCAAATGGTTTTGTAGTGATGAGGTTGTGTGATATTTTTTTGGCCATTCAGTTTGGCGTGTTTGTCTGGTGGTAGTGTTTGAGGTATGACGAGATTCTTGAGAGGTATCTCATGGGGTGGTTTTTTGGACCCCCTTTCCTTCTAGGCTTGGTTTTGGATTCTTGAGGACAAGAATCATATGAGATGTATCTTATAAAGTAGTTTGTACCTTATTGGTCTATTACTTTTCTATTTTTTGTGGTTTGAGGTGTTTGGGGTAGTTTCTAGGAGTTTTTAATGGAGGATAGAGGTATAGTAGAGCTATTATAGGAAATACACATCATGTATTGTTTACACGACATGAAATGGTGGTTCACAGCTTGTGTAGTCAACTAGTTCATGGATTATAAATCTACTTAGGGAGAACCCTGCAACAAATACACATTGTATAAATGTAATTCATGATTTGTAATAAATAAAGGTTGATGTGATGCATTTTTCATCAAAAGCTATAAATTTTCAGAAACTCGAGCATTACATGCCATGTAATGGTTACACGATGTGAAATTGGCAGGATTTCTGGTTTTAAGCCCTTTTCTTGGATAAACATTCATTCATTCATCTTCTCCCTCCCTCTCTTGTTTTGGAAGAACCCTAGGCACCCTGAGAGGATCTTCTAGCCCCTTCCTCCTTTGATTTGTTAGATCTGATGGATGCTCATTCATGATCGATGGTAATCCATTCCTTCTTCTTGGTTAGTTTCCTCTTGTTCTTCTCTTGGGGATTCTCTATGGTGATGTTTTTTTTTGGTTTGGGGTGAGATTTGGGCTATGTTTTGATGATATTTGGGTGTGGTTTAGGTTTATTCGTAGTTTCTTGTAGTGCGGTTGTAGTTTGTGGGCGTTTCTTCTTCACTCTGCAGTGCACAACGAGTTGGAAAATCTTCTTTGAGGTAAGGAATCTTCATTCTCACTATTCTACATGCTATGTGTGAGATCTACATGATTTTTATTACCTTTGGGTGGATAGTAAGGGTCATAATAATCATATAATAAATTAGCATGTCTAAAATTGATGGGTATGGGGATTTATTGCATGCTTTACTGCTTTGATATATGTTGTTGATGTTATTATTCATGTCTGTTGATAATTATGAAAATAATGGTTGTTGGGAGCCTTTTTTCACTATAATTGTTATGTTATGATGAACCTTGATGTGTTTTTATGTGATCGCACCTAAATAAAAGGTTAAAGAATGCATATTTGGTTAATAATTGGTTTCCCCTTGATATATGCTTTGTGTTATAATACCCATGCTAATATAAAGAAGTAATGTGATAAAGCCCCTAAATAAATGTGAAGTCATGATGTGTTATTGTTTTATGTGTTTGTGATTTTTGTGATGATTTGTGTGGATTGTGGTTGTTGTATAGTGATGTTATTGACTGGCTAGGTTGTGTAGTATGTAGGACAATGACATAGTGGTTGTTCGGTATGGATAGTTGTAGCACAGTGGTTATGGCATAGAGGTTGTGGCATAGTGGTTATGGCACATTGGTTATGACACTGAGGTTGTGGTGCAGTGATTGTGGTGCATTGGTTGTGGTGCAGAGGTTGTGGAACATAGGTTGTGGTGTAGTGGTTGTGGCATAGATTTTGTGGCACAGTGGTTGTGGCGTAGTGGTTGTGGCGTGGAGGTTGTGGCATAGTAGTTGTGGCGTAGTGGTTGTGGCGTAGAGGTTGTGGTGTAGAGTTTGTGGTGCAGGGGTTGTGGTGATGAGGTTGTGGCACATAGGTTGTGGCATAGTGGTTGTGGTGTAGTGGTTGTGGCATAGAGGTTGTGGGGTAGTAGTTATGGCACAGTGGTTGTGGTATGTGGTGGTTGTGGTTGTGCAATGGATGAGATGTGTGGTTGCTTTTTTGTGAGGTGGCTTGGGAGATGTGACGTGACAACAGTGGAGTATTTGTGGTGTTGTGACTGTTTATGTGTGTTGGGTTAGTTGTGTGGTGTGGTTGTGTGGTGTGGTTGTGTTAGTTTCCTAGGTTTTAGTGGAATAAATTACGGTATTTAATGAAATAAATAAATAAACGGGTTGGTAATTGAATATAATGTTATGTGATGTGATTTGTGGATCAAGTGTCTGTAGGTTGAATGTGAAGTGATGTGATCTGATATGTGTGGAAGGGATGAGAGCATAGGACTCTAGATGTTGGGGTGTGAGAGAATAAAATTAGTGGGGAAGAGGAAACGGATTGCCTTGTTTTGTTATGATCTCAATGCTATATTATTATATTTGATGTGTGATTGGTGAGTGAGTCATGGTGAGGCTCGGTTTGGTTAGATATCCTATATAGGTGCTTGTTGGTTATGTTGTTTTTTCACTGGTACATTAGCATTCTCTTTTCACATGTACACTTGAGGCCTTGGTTATGTCCCTACTGAGTGTACCTGTTATGGTCAACCTACATATATAAATTGTTTTCAGGTTTTTAGGAGGACTTTGGGGACTGAGTTGGACATTACTAGTTGGGTTGGAGTTGTTTTTGAGTTGTTTTTGTAGGCTTGTATTTTGGTATTCGAATTTGGATAATTTATATCTATCAGGATTACTTTATTCATGTATTGTGGGGTGGTTTTTGGTTTACCTTTATGTAGTTTGTTGGAGTTTTTTGGTGATTGTTTATCCTATCTCCCGATCCTATTTTATTTATAGAGGATAATGCCTCCCATATTATGAGATTTTTATACCCTTAGTTCCAGTCACCAATCTGGGGCATACTGGAAGCGGGACTTAGGGGTCATTATCTCTCTCCCTTCATTGCAACATCTTTGGTGGGAGGGGGTCATGACAAAATATTTTTAAGAAAAGCCGACCTTATTTATTCTTTTTGGGTCAAAAATATTTACCCACTATGTCCATATTATTAAAAATTATTTATATAAGTTTTTATCTATAATTAAATATTTTAGAAAGATTATTTTTACTAACTTTGAATTTATTTACAAATGGTTAAAAAAATATTTTCAATTTTTTTCCATACAAGTAGTTTTTGTCTTTCTTTACCAAAGTGTGAAAGAAATATTTTTTTAATGTTTGTTGAAAGAATAGATTTTCCCATTGAAAAAACTGTTATTTTTTAAGATTCTTTTAATTTATTCCATGGTTATTTCAAAATAAAATATTCTTCTCAATATTTATAAATTTTTAGTTTCTAAAAGTCACAAAATGGTCATTTTCTCATGTTTTCAAAGAAATTTTTTAATGCTTTTATAAAAGAAAATTTTCATCTATGTTAATATCCTTAAAGTAATTTTATTATTTGTTGGGGATATTATATTATAATACCATACACTTTATTTCTATGGATTTCTTATGATGATGATGATTTAAGGATGATTCCATGAAACCCGTTACTTGCCCACATATTAATTAAGTTATGTTAAAATCTTTATCAAACTCATTTATTTTACATGGGTTATGCCATGATGAAGGTTTATTTGATCTTGTGGAACACTTATATATGATTGTAATTATGTGAAAGGTGGGTCTTGAATTATATATCCCTCTAGTACATTGGGTAAAGATTGATATCTCATGAGATAATTTGAACTGGAATGGGGAGTGAACTCAATTCAATAAGGGACTCTGTCCACTATGATATTCTTGGAAGTGAGCCTTAACTAAGGAAATGATGGAATGAGTAGCGAACAAAATATACTATGTGAATTTTTCTACTATGATAGTCTAGGAAGTGATCCTTGACTAATGAAATTATGGTAATGAGGAGTGAACCCAAGCCACTATGGGACTTTTTCCACTATGATAGTCTTGATAGTAAGCTTTGACTGAGGAAATTGTTTTCTCTACTTATTTGTATGATTAAAACTTATATCATATGCTTTTTATATGTTTTCATGGATTTTTATTGACTATTGATGATTCCACACTCTGACTTTTATCTTTTGTTATAAAAAAAGTCTTATGCCATGACTTGTGATTAAATATCTTTGATTGATTGGGTATGGCTATCATATGTTATGATAATGCTCTCATGCCATTATACTTACCATATGATCACTTATGATCATTGATTGATATCTCCAATGTTTACTCTTATTGAGAATTTGAGCTCACCCTTTCTTATGTTTTATTTTTCTCAGGTTATGAAGAAGGGTTTTAAGTAGGGTATGTCTAAGAAGGTTACTATGTGAGAATATCTTTATGGAATATGTTGAAGATATTTCATGAAATAATTTTATTATGTATCTAGTCTCTAAAGACACTAAACATTTAAGGTTCTAGGGAATGTATTGTTATGAGATGTATTAAATATTCATTTATAATGATGTAATATTTATATATATAATTCTTGGATTTCCTCACTTATTTTTTCATGTAAGATAATACTTTTTACTATTTAAGAAAATTTTGATTCCCATAAAAGTATAAGATATATTTTTTCAAAGAATATATTTTTATTCCTCTAAAAATGCTATTAGTTTTTATATAAGTTGGATTACATCCACCACCATGGAACACAACACAAGGAAAGAAATTTTAGTAAACATGTAGGTTCGGGGGCTTGATCATGTGACCCACCCCTCACCCCCCCAAACCCTTACCACCTCCCCACCAATGGTGGGGAAAAAGGTTATTAATTTTTATTCACTTAAAATATAATATATATTTTATCCATATAAAAAATCATTAACATTTTTAAGAATTAAAATATATATATATATATTAAAAAAAATTAATGATTTCTTCTTTTAAAATGAAAAGAAAATATGTTTTATAATATTCTAAAAATAATAAGTCTTATTCCATTAAAAAATTAAATCATTTAAAAATAAAATAAAATTTTATGATTTTATATAATATTATTTCTAAACATTTCAAAAAAAAATATGTCGTAAAATAATGAAAATTTATATTTCATTCTAAATAATGAAAATTTTAATGTCTTTAAAAAGTGATGTTTTTATGGATTTCAAGAAAATGTAGGGGTTTTATTAAGGGTGTATTCTACTACTTCCTTGGCACTCACATTGCTATGAAGCTTAAATTTAGGGTGTTATCTATGAGGTCAATCATGCATGGGAACTCAAATGGTATGATCTTTAGATTTAGATTGATTATACTTTGGTTGTTAACTTGATCGAACACATATCATGCAGTGTTCCATGGCAGCTTCACTATACTTGGAAAACCTATTTAGATTAGATGTTAGAGATGCATATCATTGCCTATCACATTTATAAGGAAGGTAATGTAGTTTTAGATGCACTTTCAAAAAATGTAGTGGAACTTTAGGTTTCCCTATGGTATTATTATTTTTGTGATGAGATTATACACCTACAACTCTCGAACTCTGTCGAGGATGTTTACACTCACATCTCACAACCCTCCTCGGTTTATGTCCTATGTTTTCATTTATTGAGAGGGAATGAGTATCTTTCTCATGCCTCAAAGCATTTCTATTATAAAAATAATTCTAACCCCTTTCAAAAAATATTTATATATTTATTCCATTAAAAAATATTTTTATACTTAATTTTTTCCCAATGATCCTTTAATTTTTTATTTTTTGGAATTTAGTTTTAAAAATAATAATTTTTAATCACTATAAAAAAAATACATCATAAAAAACTAAAATAAGTTCTTATTAATTTTAAAACAATATATATAAAAAAATTAATACCATTAAAAAAACTATGGATTTTATAAAATATATTTGTTATTTTTATAACTTTAGAAAAACAAAATAATTTTATGTCATTCTAAAATAATAATATTTTTATAACATTAAAAAATAATAAAATATCATTTAATTAAAAATAAATAATTTTTTCATTCATTTAAAAAGTAATTAACATGTTTTTATTCCTATATATATTATTTCTTTTAAAATAACTATAATTTTTCTATGACTTTTAAAAAAAATATATTATTCCTTAAAAAATAACTTCTTTTTATATCATAAAAATAAAAATAAAAATTATTTCTTAAATATAATACTTTACAGCATGTGAAAAATTAATTTTATATCTAACAAAAAGTAATATTTTTATTTCTTCAAAAAAATATTATAATATGTTTTATAGATAAAAACATAATATAATTTTTTTATTTAATTAAAAAATAATTTATCATATTCTATAAAAAATTCATTCCATTTAAAAGGAACATATTTTATATAAATTTGAAAATATATAATTTTTAATTTCTTTTAAAGAATTTTTTTCATCCTTTTTGAAAAAAACTTTTCATGACCCCCAAAAATATTTTTTATTTCCATTAAAATAATAACATTGTGATATGATTTTGTATCACCCCAATAATTTACAATATTTTCATTTTAGAATAAACTTTATTTTTTTGCTATATTTCTTTATACACAACACCATGTTAAGCTTACACTACATGCAACACAGAGTTAGCTTGCGTTACACACAAGACTAATTTTTACCACCTTTTAATGACACACCTATTTTAAAACTAAATTTTGACTCTTTTATAAATTTTATTTTTCAAAATAAACATCATTTTTTAATTCTTAATGTCAAAATTAGCTTAGGGGGAATTTTTTGTATTTTTCTGAGAAGTTTCATGTTTTGATGAATAGTGAAAAATACTGTATTTTAGTTAGAAATTTATTTTCATTTAAATAATTATTAATGTTAAATTATATTTTAAATTAGTTCTTAAAGTCTAAATGGATAAATTATACATATATTAATCCAATATAGGTCATTGGAATCATTTTTATAATGAAATTGGATATAAATACTTATTTAACTTTTGAACGTTTTTACTTTAAAAACTCGTGTTCTCACCTGTGGGATTAGCGTTAAACTCAATTTAGCTACTTCTGTGAATTGAATTTGAAAAAAGGACATAAATGGTTGTAATCACTATTATATTTTTAGTCTAATAACATCAAAAAAAATTTGACATAAAAGATTAGTAAAAGCAATTAAAATTAATTATAGCGATTAAGGTAAAATTAAGCTTAAAAAGGGACCAAACCTTAAACTTAAGGGCCAAAATGACCTAGAAACTTTTCAAAAGGACATTGGATACCAATATTTTGACTATATTCCCTCTTGGTTTTAATTTTATGAGTTATTGGGATGCATGTTCGTGAATGTTCCCTATATAATAAGTTAAGTAAGGAGAAAGACAAAGAAGGAACCTTCATTACCTTTAACATTTATAAAACATTGAGATATGGAAAAAAATCATATTTTTGGTTATAAATATCCTTTAGAAATATAAATGGGTTATTTTTATCCTAATAATTTATCATTAATTTTTAGATATGAATTAGTTACTTAAAATACTTGAGATATGTCAACGTAATGATTATTTTGTTAATAATTAACTAAAATAAATGATACTATAAATTTTAAAAGTGAAGTGAATTGATTGAAATATTGTATTTAATTATTTTTCTAAATGAATATATCAGGTTAAAAAGCTGTGAAATTAATATATTTTAAATCCAATATCGTTTTGATATTTTAAAATTAAAATTAAATAAATAATGTAAAAATTGACTTTAATGTTATTTTACAATAAATGATATTTTATTAAATGATTTAAAATTAATAAAATTATTATATTCTTACAAGTAATTTTTAATTATTAATATATATTAAGTATTTTCTATCAATAGACCTATTTATCATTTATATAATTTACATATTGACCCATAGATTGTGAAAACAGTGTTAGCACAGTCCAGGTTAAAGTAGTGTTTTTGCGTATTACATGTGTTTGTTTTAAAATTAATTTCCAACACACGTGTGAATTTTATTTTTTAAATTAGATATCATATTTAGAATAAATTGGGTATATATTTTCTAATAAATCTCACTTTAATTTAGTCTTAATGGTTAAATTACTTAGGTTAGAAAACCAGATACTTTAATAAAAACCAAAATGATAAAATTGGGGAGTCTTGGAAGTTAAAGAACACAATTATAAAAATGGACTTATTTTTGTGTGGTGGATATTTTTATCAAAAATTATTCATATTTACTCCATTATTTTTCCATTTTGTAAGCACGTGAGGTAAGGTAAACCTCCCATTATTACTTACCTTTAAGTACTTACAAGAATGTCACTCCTCCTCCACTATAAAAAGACAAGCACTCTTCCCCTTCCACACACCTATCAAGTCACTTTGGATCAACCAATATCTACCCAAATAGCTCCTCAACATACCTCCCCTCAACCTAGAATCATCACCTTGGGTAGAAATCCATCCAAGGAATGCGACGTGAATTCATCCCATCTCAAATAACTTATCCGATTTTTTTTAAAAAGCATTTTGCGATGGGCCTGTCACAAATAACTTTTTGAGATAGGCCCCTCAAAAATAATTATTTACGAGGGGCCTGTCGTAAAAAAACTAAAAAAATAATAAAAATATAAAAATATTAATATTAATAAAATTTAATAAAATAATAATAATAATAATAATAACTGGTGAATTTAGTAAAAATATAATTAAAATAATAAAATTATAGAAAACACAATATTCTTAAAAATGTAAAAAATAATAATGATGATAAAATAAAATAATAATATAAAATAATAATAAAAATAATAATAAAATAATAAAATAATAAAAACACAATATTCGCAATAATATAAAAAATGTACTATATAGAAATATAAATATATGGGATAATAAAAATATTACAAAAAAGTTTTACATTCATATGTTTATCATAAAAAGTAAATAAGTCACTAGGAGAGGGTCATTTGGAGGAGTTGGAGGAGGGAACTTCATCCCCAAACCATGAATCATATGTCACATTTACTCCATCATCTGCTCATGCTATTGATGTTATCATCGATGCATCTCTTCCTGTTGTTGTTACTATTGTCGATGGAGCTCTTGCTACTCCATGTGCATACTCTCTATAAGCTCACCCTAAGCTCATAGATGTTACTCATACTGTGTAGCAGATGATGATGACTCTACAAGAACTCCTCTCGAGCTGCATGATGACATCACAAAAATACCATAATAACTCTTAGGTGTCAATTGAGAGTCGATATCAATAACTCAACCTTTATTAAAGGCATACCGGGTCACCTGCATCCATGTTGCATCATCAAATCTTGTTGCATTGGGCTGATCCTCAATCTCGGTCTGACTCTCAGTCTATGACTGAGATGTCACGGCTTTATATGTCTCTTTCAATTGCAATTTAAAATTAAAATAATTAAAATATTATTTTCAGTTAATTTTAAAACTCAAAAATAAATTATACTGACCACAATCTGATGTTGGTGATCACCTTTAATATCTCTAGTGACATGATCATTTTACATCCTCCTATAAATTTCAAACTCTATAATAACGGGTTACTCGACTACCTATATGAATATAAAATAAAAAGTTTACATTTAAAGTTATATAAATTATTTAAAAAAGGTACTTAACATATGTTGCCTATGTGTACTGAATGTACGTCTAAAAGCTCAAAGTATCACCCCATGTCTTACTCAGTTCTGTCAACATACTGATGATCTCCCCTGAAAATGACCACTCGTCCATTGTGAACATAATCCATCCCAAACCTGAGATTAAATTTAATTAGGTCGGTGGGAACAACAAGACTGATCAAACTCTGTGGATCCCGCTTTCCTCATTGTTATCCTCCTCAAATTATGAAAAAACTGACAACAATGCTCACACATACAACCCTCACATTCCTCCTAGATAGAGTCATGCATGTTGTCATCGATGAGATACCATAAACCCTAAAAATAAATAATAATACCAAGTTATTAATTAATTAAATTTCAAAATAAATATTATTTATTTACATACCATCTAATGATCGAACTTGCAGTGCTGAACATCAATGGGAATCTGATCTCATGTAACCCATGCTGCAGAAAAATAATTCTGCAATATAGAACTCCCATGTCCAACAGCTATATGGAAAAATATGAGAAAAAAGAGAACAAATAAAAAAAACTAGTATATAAATAAATTAATGATAATTAATGAAAACTAACTAGAATACACAAGTAAACATGCCTCTTTATGCATGGATCGAAGTCAAGACGTGGACGTCACTCAGGGATATGGTCAGGAATCATCAATCTCACAAGACCATGACCCCTCTGAGTCATTCCTGAACTACTAGTAGTCTGAGGGTCAAATGATCCAACATCATGCTCGTCACTAGGTAGATCAGCCTCCTCCAACTCAAAAAATAGATTCGAGTCCATCTAAAACATGAAATGATTATTGTTAGTAAATAGTTTTAAATAACTATTATACATAGATATATATTATATATGATTATAACCAGTATTTAACTGTTTCAATCTTCATTTTCATCCTCATCTTCATATATGATGGCGTCAATATCTTCATATTCCTCCTCAGTATCATCAATTTCTATAGGAGTTTTAGTTTCATCATCTCTTGTCATTTCAAATTCATTTGTTACATCAATAACATCATCGTCACCATAAACCCTTAACTGTGGGGTGTCATCATCTATATTCATGTCTCTCCATGGAAAAGATGGATTTGGAGTAGTATATTGAAAATTTTCAATTCCTTGCACTTCAAAGAACCGCATTCACTTTGAATAAACTAATTTTCCCAATATTTCATTTTTATTATGCTCCAATGATCACTTAACCCTCTTGAAGTAGGGAAATAATTTGAATAATAAATTTGATGTGTATGATGAGATAATAAAAATGGTTCATTTAATACAAGAAGGATTTTATATTTAATATCAATGATTCCATGGATCATATGAACATGAAATCCTCTGTCAGTATCAAACCACTGACATTTAAACATCATTATGTAATTATGTCCAAGATAACATAGTTCAATTATTTATTCCAGTATATTGTGAAAGTTAACTTCAATTTCTCTATGATGAGATCCTCTCAAGAAAACACCACTATTCATTGTTTTTTTGATTCTCCATATGCACATGTATGAAATCAAAAACTATTCACCACATATTCATTATAAGATTTAACCATTTTGGATGGTGGGTTACTCAATACACACAATCGATTATCAATTTTATCAGCATATTGAGATACCTGAAAATTTGTAAAAAATTTATCAATATAAAAAGTAATAAATTGATTTTATATGTTAAACCATAAATAATTTATTTTATTAGTTTTCTAAATCATTCAGAAAAATTATTTTGTCGATGTTCTTCAAGAGTAGCTGCTGTAATTTGCAGAAATTATTTCTTGATATGATTATAATATAATCTACAAATAAAATAATATTAATTTATTTTAACAAATATTATAAAATAAGTGATATAAGAACTCACAATACAAATGGTGTCATTTCTTCACAGTTGAGTAGAACATATGTATGAGCTATGTGATATTCATCATCTGAAAGTCATCGTTCATGAACTTTGACAAATCCAAGTTTAGGATGATTAAAAACTAATAACTAGTTATTAATTTCATCATCAACATTTCTCTCGTTACGGCCCATGCAGTTATGTTTTGAGGGATATTCAAATTGAAAATAATGAGAACATAATAAAGAAATTTCCTCCTATAAATAAGATTCTATAATTGATCCTCCAACCGATGCTTTGTTACATACTTTTTTCTTCAATTTGTGTATGTATCTCTTGAATGGGTACATCCATCAGAACTGTATCAGACCTCCACATTTTTCTTCATATGGAAAATGTAATATCAAATATTCCATTGAGTCAAAGAAATCCAGTGGGAATATTTTTTCCAATTTACATAAAATTAAAACAACATCTTCTTGTAGTATGCTTAATACACCATAGTCTGTTGTCACCTCACAAATGTCTCGAAAAAAATATGATATGTCTGTTAGTACATCCCAAATTATAGAATTCAACAAACATCTTAATTTAATCAGTAGAAGTATTTCTATTATAATATGATAATCACAACTTTTTAATCCGGTAATATAACCATTTCTGAAACATCAGTCCAAATTGAAAATATAACCATCTATAAATCTCAAATCTACAATTCACTGATAAAATAATAATCGATTTTCTTTGGAAATTATATAAGCTTCTTTTGGATTCATTAACTTATGTGATCTAACATTTTCAAATAGTTCAAGTTCTAGTCGCCTGCAAATTTGGGCAAGATCTAATCACGACTTTACATTATATTTGGTCTTACCAAGTGTCATGACATATCCCTCAGGGCATGTGTTGTGACATACCCCAAGCCCACCTCCTGAAGGCCAGGGGTTGGTGACTAGCGTCGAAGGTGTCAACCTGCAAGTGGGAGGCATTTTCCTGAGTACTTGTATGCACACACACACCCAACCACGTCCCATAAACTAAAAGGGGGGAAACAAGTATACTGAAATAAGTGTTGAGTACAAGTACAACTAAAAATAAGTGGTCCAGAATACAAACCCAACAAAAATAACTAAAAACAACAAAGTACAAAGGGACTCGAGTAGGAATCTGATGAAAACCCCACCTGATGGTAAGAGTAGTGTAACTACTGGAAGTTGAAGTATCACGTCATGTCCGCCTGATCCTACTGGGTCCCACCTGCTCCTAGGCCACCAATTCCTATGTCAAAATTTCTATCATCTACATAAGACACAACATGTGCGAGCGAAGCCCGTGCAGGGGTGAGTAACACAATACTCAATAGGGGACCCAAATCCAATAAGGAGAAACACCACAAAGAAACCACAAAGCAAATCCACAAAGCAAGGAAAACTCACACCAGGTATATTCTAGAGTAGGAAAGGTTCATCGATTATAGTGAAAAAGTTTTTTATTATTTATAGACTCATCCCTGATGAATCATTGCTTGTCTTCCGGGTGGGCCACTAAGGATCTACATGGTTGTTGCTCGTCTGTCACGCCACTAAGGATACACATAGTTGTTTCTCATCTTCTGGGCCACTAAGGATCCACACGGCTACTTATCGTCTATCGGGACACTAAGGATCCACATGGTTGCTACTCATTTTTTGGGCCACTAAGGACCCAAACGTCTACTACTCGTCTATTGGGCCACTAAGAATCCACACTGTTACTTCTCATCTGCATGCTTGATCCCAAGAGAACCGCTCCCCCAAGCCACACGTTGAAATTCAAATTCCTTGTAAGTTTCATTAGAGCATACCAAAAGATCCTCCTCACCGAGAGGGTCTCAACACTGCAAACGACTCGTCAATCGGATGCTCAGTTTGCAAGTTATTAGCGTTTTAGTAACCAGGGGTCGGTTGCGTCTGGGCCCGGTCCAACCCGATCATACCGACCCGACCAACCTGGCCTGGAGGTCCCACATACCCCAGTTTAATTCGACTGGCCCGACCTGGCTTGGTTCGGGTTAGGGTAGGTCTGGTCCATCCTGGTTAGTGGGCTAGGCCCAATGGGCCTCACTAGGCCTGGCCCAGTTTGGTTGGGGGTCCAGCCCACCAGGTCACCCGGTGACCCGGTCTCATCTAGTGTGGCCCGCTGGCTGGGGGCGCGACCCGCTAGCTAGAGCTTGGTCCGCCAGGGACAGACTGGTGGTGTGCGCCCAGGATGCAGCAGTCACCTCCATGTCCCCTCATTGTCTGAATGCGGCCCACAAGGAGTGGTTTGCTCCTTCCATGCGGCACCCACCTGGCACCCCATCCAGCGCCTGCCTGGAGTCGCATCCAATGCCTGTCGCGGCTGATGGGCCGCAACCTCCCCTCTTCCACGACTGAGCAACCATGGCTCGCCAGGTCTTCCGGGCAGCACAGACTTGAGACACCGCCTCCATGAGGTGCTAGCCAGCGCCACTCCTCTATGCCACTATGGCCAGCCGGCCGCAGTGCTCTGCCTCCCTTCGCCCGTGGTCTCCACCGTCGGTTCCTTTTGCGGGCCACCGGAGTTGCTCCGGTGGTCCGTTTCTTGATCAGCCCGTGCCTACGGGCACCGTAGGGCATCGTCTTCCCTACAAGGGGCTTGAACTTGCCTTGCCGCTATTCAAAAATTTATCCACCAAGAACGCACAAGGCGGAGGGGTTCTAGCCTTGTTTGTGTCGGCATGCGCCCTCCGCGTTACAGGTTTAAAGCAGGGGAGGCTCGATATTACAATTCTATCAACAATAAAATTTATCCCGAATAGAAAACCCAAGAACGGCACCCTCTCATAATAAAGCATGATCCACGGATTAACTTGTTCATGGTTTAATCTGTGTTCTCCATTTAGAATAATAATAGGGAATAACTTCAAAATAAAACAAACCCCTACCTCGTTGACATTCGTTATTGTAGCACTTTGTCCTCGAGGGTCCAAGAGGTCGATAATGTTCTTTGGTCTTCGAGGTACGTCGAAGTCGATGACGTCTGTCAGCATTCTTCATTATTCATTGAGGAGGAAATAAATTGGAAGTTCTTTAGATAATCCTCATAGTTTAATCCTCATTCCACCAACGCGTTAAACTATTAAAAAGAAAACACGTCGCAACTTTTCTGTTACGTTGTGACGTCGCGTCATTACGCTATTTCATTTATGAAACATTGTCGCTATTACATGTCATTAAAGCATCATTACACTACATATTAATGATCCATTAATGAGCTCTATTAATGTGTCTCATCATTGCCTCATTGTTTCACTGCAACATCATTGTTTCATTGCTCGTCGGTGAGAAAATAAATAAAATAACTTTTTTAAGTTACTTTATTATTTTTCTTGAAAAGTCCAAAAATTAAATTTTCTATTCAACCCTTACTGGATAAAGTTAACTCCTTTCTAGGTGAATCTTGGTATTCTAAGTTCAACAATGCCCTTATATTTTTGATCTGAGCACCAGTTAAAAAGTTAGAAAAATCTGCTCACACGTTTACTGAATGTACCTAAAAAAGTTAAAAATTATGTCCCGGGATCACCGAGTCTCGGAATCACATGTCGTCAGAGTGTGTAGTCTCAAAATAATTCCATATAATTTAAAAAAAATAAATGGAAATTATAAGAAATAACATTCTCCCCACCTTAGGGATTTACGTCCCCAAAATTTAAAACAAGGGATAATCAAACAAATGGGGGTACTGAGCACGAATCTGAACCTCTTGATCTTATATGCTCGTCTGGAGGTTCCCGTGATACCACTGAACACGCACCAGAGGAATCAACCACCCACACAGGACCCACTCATGTTGATCCTCTATCTCCACCAGGAACTCCACAAATGTCGCCTCATCATCAATGTATAGCTCACCCCAGTCGATGACGTGCGATGGATCATGCATGTATCTCCTCAGCTACAACATTTGGAAAACATTATGCACCTGATGCATATATGGGGGAAGATCTAGGTGGTACTCCACCTCGCCAACTCTGTTCAAGATCTGAAAAGGTTCGATGAACTTCAGATATAACTTGTCGCTCCAGCCAAATCTTTGTAATCCTTATTGGGGTGAGACTTAAAGTAACACATAGTATTCATCCTCAAACTCTGAGGTTATCTGTATCCTATTTTCATAAGACTTCTTCCTACTCTGTGCAGTCCTCATACACTCCTGGATGATCTGCACCTTCTCGGTGGTAGCCCGTACCAACTCTGGACCCATAAGTGTTAAATACCCTGGGCATGTCCAGCATAGAGGTGATCTGTAAGGCCGCCCATAAAAGGCCGCAAATGGTGTCATGTCAATGGTGTAGTGATAGCTATTATTGTATGAAAACTCCACCAGTGGTAGGTGGTCCTACCAACTATGAACAAAATCCAGGATGCAATAACAAATCATGTCATCCAAGGTTTGTATGGTCCGCTATGTTTGACCATCCGTCTGGGGATGAAAATTTGTGCTCAAGTGCAGTTGAGTCCCGAAAACCTACTATAATCCTTTATACAACTGAGATGTAAAGAATTCATCGCATTCTGAGACTATAATTGAAGGAACCCTGTGAAGACGCACTATCTCCCAGACGTAGTTGCATCACAAGCCATCTACCAGAAGCTGATCCTGGATGGGTCATAAGTGAGCTGACATGGTGAGTCGGTCAATGATCACCCAAATAGAATCATGGCCTCTGGATGTACTTGGTAACCCCTTCATGAAGTCCATTGAGATACTGTCCCATTTCCACTCTGGTACCTCAAGTGGCTGAGCCAAGCCTGTTGGAACCTGATGCTTGGCCTTCACTTGCTAACAAGTGAGGCATCGTGAAACAAACTCTTCCACCACTTTATTCATCCTTGGACACCAGTACTGACATCAGAGGTCCTAGTACATATTCTCCACACCAGGATATACCGCCAAAGGAGAAGTATGGAACTCCTCAATACCTCCTCTCGTAACATCACTGGTACTACGGTGCATCTTTTAAAAAGGATTATGTGCTCCCAACTTATCAAAAATCCATCAGGATCATGTTCTGAGGATATCTGAGCACGTTGGGCCTCGCAGTCAACATCCACAAGTTGTGCCTCCCTAACTCAATGTAAGAGTGGGGGAATGACAGTCATCGACTGAAGGTAATATGCTTCATCTTCATCCATGAAAGATATTTTCATCATGGCTAGCTACTTTGTTGCCTCACTCAACAGCTATAAACCAGACCTCCTGTGGAGTGTGTCTTCCACTACGTCTCCCATCCCAGGAGTATAGACTATCTCAAAGTCATAGTACTGTAGGGACTCCATCCATCGCTATTGTCTCAAGTTCAGGTCCTTCTATGAGAAGATATACCTGAGACTCTAGTGCTTATATTAGATAGTAAAATTTTCACCCATCAAGTAGTGTCACCACATATTTAAGGAAAAGACCAATATTTCTAACTCCAAGTCACGGGTCACATAGTTCTGCTTATACTGCATCAATTGTTGTGAGCCATAGGTGATCACTGATCACTCCTACATTAGTAAACAACATAGTTTGGTCCCTGATGCATCATAGAATACTATATACCCAACACCCTCTCCGGGTAGTCTCAATATGGGGGCACTCGTCAGTCTCTGTCTCAACTCCTATAAACTATGATGGAACCTCTCCATCCACAAGAAGGGATGTACCTTCTTTGTAAATTCTAACAAGGGTGTTTATACTCTGGAAAAGTTGGGCATTAACCTCTGGTAGTATCCGGCCAACCCCAAGAAACTTTGCACCTCAATCACGCTCCTAGGTGGTTCCCAAGCAAGCACTACCTCTATCTTTACCAGATCCACTGCAACTGCAGCCTCCGAGATGACGTGTCACAGAAAGTGGACCTCCCAAATCCAAAACTGGCACTTTGAGATCTTACCATAAATATGGTGCTCTCATAGTGTATCTTGGACTATCCTATGGTGTGTAGTGTGCTCCTCCTCTGACGCTAAGTACACCAAGATGTCATCAATGAAGACTACCATGAAACGATCGAGGTAAGGCTGGAAGATCCTATTCATGAGTCCCATGAAAATTTTTGAGGCATTGGTCATGCTGAAAAGAATCACCAAGAACTCATAGTGGCCATACTAGCACCTGAAGACTGTTTTCGGTATGTCCTCATCCCGTACCCGAAGCTAGTGATAACCTGATCTAGGGTCGATCTTTGAGAACCATCTCACTCCCTTCAGCTAATCGAAGAGGTCATCAATCCTCGGAAGTGGATACTTGTTCTTCACGGTCATTTGTTTTAGGAACTATAAGTCCACGCATATCCTCAAGCTCCCATCTTCCTTCTTGGCAAATAACATCGGGGCTGCCCATGGGGAAACACTGGGCCTTACGAACCCCTTCTCATGCAAGTCCTCTAGTTGTACCCTCATCTCGCGAAGCTCCATGGGATCCATCCGATATGTTGATGTGGATATCGGTATCATCTCGAGGTACATGCCGATGAAAAATTCTACCTATCTACAAGGAGGTAGTCTCAGAAAATTCTCAGGAAAAACATCATTGTACTCGTCCACCACTATAGGAAAGCTTGGACTCCTCTCATCCACTACACTGAGGGAGAGGCTAGACAACTGGTGAGTGATCAGCTGCACCCTCCTCTAAGAAAGTTTGTCCTATTTTATAAGGGTTTCCTTCTTGCTAGTTAAGGAAAACCTGGTCCCATATCTACAGACACACCGTGTTGTAAGCCTAAAATAGTCGATCTGAGCATAGACTACAGATAACCAGTGCATACCCAAGATGACATCGTAAGGCATCGACGCTGCTACTAGGAGATCCAAACCAAAGATCTCATCTCCTAGAGTAATCTCACACTACCAGAACCAGTGTGTAATCTTCGAATCCACTCCTATAAGAGTATCTAGCCGTAAGGATTGATCCAATGGCTCCATTAGAATCTTCGATCTCTGAACAAGAGTCATGGCAAGGACAGAGTGACTGGAACTTGTGTCTATAAGAACTATAGCTAAGGTTTAGAATACATATATCATACCTTGAATCAACTCCATAGTGTTATGGTCATAAGCCTATGTTTCTTGAAGCTGAGCTCGACCATGTACGCCTACTCACTGAGGTCGGTGTGGACCACCTGGAGGTGGTGGCGATAGTACCTCAAACCATTTCCCACCACCTACTGCTCGTCCTGCTCCCCTACCACATCCACCACCCTGCGGCCCTCCTTTATCAAACCTCTTCCTATGTCTCAGTGGTCCCTCGACCATCTACTAATTGTATGCACGAAGGGTCGTGCAGTCATGATCCATGTGTTGTTTCCCACCGCATGAGTAGCACACCCTGCTCCTCTGTTATCCCCCGTTATCTTGGCGGCCTCACACCACCGAGCCTTAGTCCTGGGGTCGTCCACTAGATAATCTATCCCGTTTGGACTGTTGCGCCATTTGTTAGCTACCTACCATGGATGTCTCGACTGCCTGTCGCCCGGTGGTGGCACCCACTATCAATGGCTGCTCTATGAGGAAGCTCTCCACAATAAGGGATCGCTCTAACACCCCAAACTGGGTAGGGATGCTGAGAGACACCATTGATGCCCTTATCTCCCACCTGAGTCCTTACTCAAAGGTTTCGGCCCTAAAGAAAGGATCTTGCACCATGTTTGTAGAGAAGTGAGAGAGGTCTGTAAACCTCATAGAGTACTCAGCCACTGATAGGCTGCCCTACTGAAGGTGAAGCAGCTTCTAAATGTGCACCGAACGCAAAGTCACAGGGAAGAAATCCTCTCAAAAAATCCACTCGAAGTCAACCCAAGAGAGGTTTGCCTCATCACAAGTCTGAATCGTCAAAATCCACTATCTCCCTGTCGATCCTTGAAGAAGTCTTGCAACTAAGGTCACCATCTAGCCGAGCAGTGTCCTTACTAGGCAGAAGACCCACGTCACCGCCTCTAGACAATCCTTAGAGACTTGGGGATTCATCTCTTCCCTAAAATTGGGAGGTCTCTATCTCTGAAACTTATGCAGGGAACTAAGTCTATGCACGTCCTCTGGTGGTACCTCTGGTAGTAGATGTTGGCCAACGGGTGGTGGTAGCACTAGTGCACCACCCGGTGGGTCCATCTCAAGGACTAGTCCCTGAATGGATGCCTCATTACTAGGAGAGATTTCCTCCCAACCATGTATCGGAAGCCTAGCTGGCTGTCTGAGTAGAGGCATCCTGAAATAGATCAAGATGGGCTACAGTCAATAGATTATACCTAGCGAGATGACTCTTATATAAAATAACATATGGAGACACTTTTGCAATCGGTTTTTTATGCATTGAGCTGAAAAGAAGAATTCAAGGTCTTGGTGTGTGGATACTTCGATCATCGCACCAACACTAGACTCCCCAAATATGAAATTCGGACTTGTAACATTTAACATTGTTGCCCCAAAACAAAAACAATAGACTCTCAGCCTCTGAGGTAGAATCAACCACCTCTAATACCACTTTGTCATGACTCGTCCCCCAGGGCCTATGTCATGACATACCCCAACCCTGTGTCCTAAACTATATAAAATATATTATCAAAACAATTCTTCTCAATATTCATGATATCCAACATGTGAGGGACCAAAAAATCATACCAATATGGATGATCCCAAAAAATTATTTGTTTTATCCAATTGTTTTCTTTTCTAAATCCACCAATTTTCTATTGATTTATAGTTTGTTCAAATGTAATGGTAGGTAATGAAGAGACAAAATATTTTAACTCCATACCAGAGATCATTGTTATAGTTCCATCTCTTTCAATTGTGCCTTTTCTGAAATGATATTTGTTCCTCTGAAAAGGATGATCAGTTGGAAGAAATATGTGATGACAGTAGAAAAAATAATTCCTTCTTCCATTGATGATAATAAACACTTTGTTGTCTCTCATACAGTATGAACATGATTTTGTATCACATGTAATCTAGCCAGATAACATTCTATATGTTGGGAAGTCACCAATTTTTCACATTAATGCAGCTTTCACTAGGAAATTTTGTTTCGCAACAATATCATATGTACTGAAACCATTACACCATAATAAATTTAACTCGTCAATCAATGACTTCAAATAAACATCAATATTATTTTTCGGATGTCCTGGAATTAATAAGGTCATAAAGATATATGAATCCTTCATCAACATCTAAGGAGGTAAATTGAACAGAGTTATAAAGATATGACAATAAGAATATTGATTACTGTAAGAACCAAATGGACAAAAATCATTAGTAGAAAGACTCAATCATATGTTTCAGTCTTCTGAAGAAAAAGACAAATGTACTTAGTCAAAATGTTTCCAATAATAACAATCAGATGGATGATTTAAGCTTTTACTGGTTTAAATATTGGTTTTGTTTTATGACATCAATGATGTTGTGTTCTGAGACATAAATAAACACTGCAATCTGGGTGTAAGTGAGAAATACCTCAACTATTTTATAAGAATCGATCCAGAATTCCCTAGTTGAGCCTCTTTATACCTCAATTTTCCACATGTAGGACAACTATCCAATGACTCATTTTCACTATAATATAAGATGGAATCATTTGAACATGAATGAATATTCTGATAACCAAGAACTAAATTACAAACCGGCCTCTTGATCTTATATAAATTTATAGGAAACACATTTCCCTCATGTAACAGTGTTTTAACCAAAGAGAATATCTGATCAAAATGGTTATTTGATATTATATTATCTGATTTAATAGGCATAAATTTTGTAACCGCTTCAAATTTTCTTATCTTCTATCCAGGATATAAGGCATCCTCATCAGACCTCAACAACTCATAAAATTGAGATGGTTTCAACTTAGGAGTTAAATCAATATCATCCTGAGTTTTAGTTTGTTGAAAAGATGGGTCTGCCATATCATGTACTAAATTTTGAAATCATGATAGACATGGAACCAAATTATTAGTATCTTCTCTAGAACTGTGTTCACTAATTTGACACCAAAAAACATAATCTGTTCAAAAACCAAAATGCAATAGATGACCCCAACATTGTCAAATGTTTCAAACATCATCAGATCACATTTCTTACATGGATACTTAATTTTCCCTTTTGAAACAAATTCTGGTTTTGATGATGTAAATGATAAAAAAAAATTAACATCCTCAATATATATAGGATTTATACAAGAACTGTTTGGATTTCTACGATGATTTATCCAAGCGTGATCATCTAATAATGAATGTTGTCGACATCCTTGTTCCATATTTCACAAAAAATATAAAATAATTAATTTTTTATGATTAATTAGATATAATAAAAACACGATCCAAAAAAATAAATTCTTTTTTGTTAATTATTCCTAAGTATTCCTAATTTTTAGTAATTATTCCTAATTATCTAATTATTAATAATTATCCCTAATTATAACTAATTATTCCCAATTAATCCTAATTATTGTTAATTATTTCTAATTATTAGTAAATTTTATTAATTATCGCTAATTATTAGAAATTATTTCTAATTATTCTTAATTATTTCTAATTATTTCTAATTATTCCTAATTATTCCCAATTATTACCAATTATTAGTAATTATTGCTAATTATTCCCAATTATTCTCAATTATTGCTAATTATTAGTAATTATTGCTAATTATTAGTAATTATTGCTAATTATTAGTAATTATTGCTAATTAGACCTAATTATTGTTAATTATTGCTAATTATTAGTAATTATTGCTAATAATTCCTAATTATTTCAAATTATTACTAATTATTAGTAATTATTCCAAATTATTTCTAATTATTGCTAATTATTGTTAATTATTGCTAATTATTCATAAGTATTTCTAATTATTAGTAATTACTGCTAATTATTTCTAATTATTAGTAGTTATTTTTAATTATTCATAATTATTATTAATTATTGCTGATTATTCCTAATTATTGCTAATTATTAGTAATTATTTCTAATTATTCCAAATTATTGATAATTATTTCTAATTATTGGTAATTATTGCTAATTATTCCTAATTATTAGTAATTATTCCTAATTATTTCTAATTATTTCTAATTGTTGCTAATTGTTAGTAATTATTTCTAATTATTAGTGATTATTGTTAATTATTGCTAATTATTAGTAATTATTGCTAATTATTTCTAATTAATAGTAATTATTGCTAATTATTTATAATTATTAGTAATTATTCCTAATTATTTCTAATTATTCCTAATCATTTTTAATTATTTCTAATTATTCCTAATTATTCCTAATTATTCCTCATTATTAGTAATTATTGCTAATTATTCCTAATTATTAGTAATTTTTGCTAATTATTTCTAATTATTACTAATTATTACTAATTATTACTAATTGTTGCTAATCGTTGCTAATTATTTCTAATTATTGCTAATTATTGCTAATTATTGTTAATTATTCCTAATTTTTCCTAATTATTAGTAATTATTACTAATTATTAGTAATTATTCATAATTATTAGTAATTATTCCTAATTATTAGTAATTATTGCTAATTATTGCTAAATATTCCTAATTATTGCTAATTATTACTAATTATTGCTAATTATTGCTAATTATTCCAAATTATTCCCAATTATTAGTAATTATTCCTAATTATTCCTAATTATTAGTAATTATTCCTAATTATTGCTAATTATTGCTAATTATTCCTAATTATGGATAATTATTGCTAATTATTGCTAATTATTGATAATTATTGCTAATTATTCCTAATTATTACTAATTATTACTAATTGTTACTAATTAACACTAATTATGACTAATTAACACTAATTATTACTAATCATTGCTAATTATACTAATTATTACTAACTCTAATTATTTCTTATTAATATTAATTATTGCTAATTATTGCTAATAATTGCAAATTATTACTAATTTTTATTAATTGTGACTAATTTTTTGTAATTATTACTAATTTTTTGTAATTATTACCATTTTTGTAATTATTAATACTTTTAACTAATGATTACTTATTATAACTAATTATTACTAATTAACATTAGTCTTTATTAGTTTGTGACAATCTATTACTAATTTATATAATTTTTTACTAATTATTACTAATTACCATCAATTATTACTAATTTCAACTAATTATTACTAATTTTCACTAATTTTTACTAATTACCACGATTTTTTATAAATTGCCACTAATTATGACTAATTTTTATCACTAACTATTATTATTTATTACTAATTATTATTAATTAGTACTAATTGGTACTAATTATCACTAAATGTCGCTAATTAACATTGATTTTTATAAATGTATAACATTTTATTTCTAATTATTACTAATTGCAGAAAATTAAAATAAATTATTGAAAATTAAAATTATTTAATTTTAATTAAAAACATTAATGCAAATTCTAACTAAATAGTTCTAAAAGATTCATACAAAAAAACTAATTAATTTTAATTAAATCTAATTACTACTAATCAATAATAGTTATTACTAAAATTAAATAAAATAAATAAAATAAATAAATACCTTGAAATTGAATCCTTTGACGGATGTAAAACATTGAAAGTTGATCACTTGTAATGTTTGAAACTCTAAAAAATTTAAACTAAGAAATATCATAACAGAGGGTGAGAAAGGTTTAGAGAAGTTGTGAATGAAAAAAAAATCAGGGGAGGGGTATATTGTAAGGTCTCAGATTTTCTTAAGGGATGTTTTCGTTTAAGTTTTGGTTTGGGTCTCTTCTTTTTGGCTAGATAAGTGTCTCTCCATGTTCATGTGAAGACCCGAGGGTGTTTCGGGGGTTCAGAACACGAAAGAGGAAGAAAAAGAAAATTATGGGCATGTTGCACGGTTTGCGCACAGTTAGTGCAAACCGTGCGGAGAATCTCAGGTGACCGTGAAGCCTTGGACAGAGCCCTACGCACAGTTGGCGCACAGTTAAGAAAACTGTGTGGAATTCCCAGGAAACCGTGCAAAGGGGGTGATTTTCAGGCAGTAGATTCCGCAACGATTTGCGCACGGTTTGGAAAATCGTGCGGGTAAACCGTGCGGCCCAAAAAAGTTAGAAAATTTACAAAATTGCCATTATGGGATTTTAAACCCCAACTCGGGTTTCTCCTCCATTCCACCATCTCCAGCCCTAGTGACGCCCCAAGTACCTTAAGAGCTCCCATGGATCGATCTCACTCGTTTCTTGGTCGTTTTGGACGCAGTTGGTTGCGAATCGAAGCTCCGAGTAAGGTTATTCCTCTCATTGCTTCCTCTTTTTTATTAGGGTTTGTATCCTTCTCTCATCTTCTTCCAAAGCTCTAAAACCCTCTTTTTTGGGTGAGGGTTAGGTTGAGGTTTCAAGGGATGTTTGAATCCAGATCCAAGGCTACGATTGAGAGTGTATTCGTCAAGGGATTCGAGGTAGGTGGTCTACAAGTATTATCCCATAGTTTTATTTTAGATTTATGCATGGAAGCTTGTGTTCTTTGTTTCCCTAATTGTGTTCTTGGTTCCGTTGGAGTTTTTGATAAAAATGGGGTGTCTAAGTGACCAATTGAAACCCTCACAATCCTTATGGGATGCGTTGAGGATGACGTGACCATTTTAGGGTCACCCATGGGGTGTGCTGGAAATCCCAAACCTAGAGAGTGGTAGGGTCAAGTGAGGGATTTTCAAGTAAAGTGTGAAGCCCATGTATAACATGTTTTAATGGTTGATTAAATTGTAAATGGAATGATAATAGAGATGCCTAGGGTGACAAGGAATAAAGGGTTGTTTGACATGACATGGAAATGGGAAAATGGATGAATATATTGATTGGGTTAATACATGGGAACTGTATCACAGCTAATGGTGGAATGTAATAAGTGGTTGGGTTATGGAATATGAGAAATGTACTTGAAATGCATAAGTGGATGAAGGCTTGTGAAATGATAAATGGGTTAAATGGGTAAATGAATGGTCATTGATGAATTTGGCTAAGGCATAGGGGTTGTTGATTAAACTTAAGGGGTTAAGGCACGAGAATGGGAACTTAACTAAATGGATATGAATTGAAATTGGAAAATGTGTTAATGGGTTATGGCATGGTATTAATTCCCATGTTATTTGTTATGCATTGTGAATGATGATTTCCAATGGAATTGGTTATGTTGTGTTGTGTTGTGGTATGATTATGGTGATTTGATAAATAAGCATGTGCACAGGGCTTGGTAGTGTGGGGTATTGACTTGAGGTTCTACGCCCATGGGTCGAGTTATATACTGAGGCTCTAAACTCCACCCCAAAATGCACGGGCTAGGGAAGAGGACAGAGGCTCTATTCCCCTAATGGTTGCATTCCACCTGGACTAAGGCTTCGAGGTGAGGATAATGGTTTGATGTGATATGTGTGTCCCTAGTGAGATAGGGACTTGATTGATTTCCCCTATGCATTGTGATTTATTGCCTTATACCCATGTATGGATGACATATATGCCTAACCCAAAGAGAACATGTTGAAATAGATTATGTGTGAAAATGGTATAAGAAATGAAATTGGGATGAACTCTAGTCACAAAATAATGAACCTTGTTAACTGATGTCACTCGAACTATCCCTTGTTCACTTACCTTTCATTTTTTACTTTCATGCACTATCTATTAGACTGGATATTTTGTAAACACTGTTGGTGGTGGCCTACTGAGTTTTGTACTCACACCCTGCTCGGGCCGCCGTTGGGTACCCGAGCAGACTTCTTGGTTGCAGTTCAGGACAAGGTAAAGGACCCTACACTAAGATTTTGAGTTGGGCTCGATATGTTCATGGAGAAGGATCCAAAATTTGAGTCGGGACCCATTGGGAGTTTTTGGCCGTTGTTTTATTTTGGGTTTCTTTCACTTGCATTGTAGCATGGCATGACATATTTACCGTTGTATATGATTATACCCAATTTTTGGGAATGGGTCATTTATGCATGTTGTTGATTGTTTTCTATTGTTTCCGTTGTTTAAACTATTATCTGATGTGTCTTAATCTGGTAAAGAGGGTATAGTCTCCCCATGTGACTCATTAGACTCTCACTGCTAGTCAGCAACCTCTAGCATATGGGGACGTGCGCTTGAGGTCATGTGACGACCTGACTCGAAGCACCGGTTTAGTGGCTTCTGGGTCAAAGAAATTACAAAGTGGTATCAGATGAGTTCTTTTCTCTTACTTACTATTTGGGG
Organism: Viscum album; assembly: GCA_963277665.1. Taxonomy (NCBI): domain Eukaryota; kingdom Viridiplantae; phylum Streptophyta; class Magnoliopsida; order Santalales; family Viscaceae; genus Viscum; species Viscum album. The sequence goes on from OY728151.1 coordinate 1,753,047,318, forward strand.
ATGGTAGACAAGAGATTAGGATGTTTCGGGCCTTGGTAATGAGCTCGTGCTTGGGAGTAGCTAACCCATGTACGAGGGAAAACCCAAGTCACCCTGGGTGGGAATTGTTGTTCTTGATGTATGTTGTTACAATTGAATGATATTTCACCCTTGGGTGATGCACATGATGTGTGATTTGACTGATTTATGATATTTTGATCATGTTCGGAATGGCATGAGGTTGTGCATTCATGCATCATTTTAGGCACCTAAGGATATAGGTGACATGTATCATTATAGGAACACACATGGGATGGGTGTGCGGGGCATAGAGAGTAGAATGCATTTTACTTCCTTCATAGATATGAAGAAAATGATTCCTAATAATTGTAATGAAAATGGGTTAATGAAAACAACACAAATGAATAGTTAAGAAATATCATGTATAAGGAAATGTTGTGACCGGGTTAAAGTTTTGGGCTGTGATAAATTGTAAAGGTTGTTATGGTGTCTAAAATAAAAAAAAGGGATTGCATAATGATGGTAAAATTGTTAATGAATTTTTCTAAAGAAGGGTGTAAATGAATTAAAATGATGATTGTAACAAGTTGTTAAATGGTAAATATTCCTAAGAGGAAGGGATTGTTTTGTAAAAGAAGAATGGGTTTGAATAGGTGTTGACGAAAGACTTGTGATTTAGTAAATTGGTTACCCCATGTTGACCATGACCCACAGTAGGTATAGTAAAGGGTAGTGTTCTAAGTGTTATGATGATCGTTTGGATAGAGCATGAAGAATGGGTTGTTTAAGGTTGTTATCATGAAACATTTTTCCATCTATGGTTAAATTCTTTCAGTCATTCTTTGAAGCGTCCGGTGAACGATAAGTTTAAAATGAGAATGTTGAGTTCAAGGGTGGGTATCCCTTATATTGATGGTTTTACCCTTATATGTGTGGGTTGGGGCAATGAGAATGCTCTAGTTTGAGACCTTGGATTTGGATTGTGAGGCATGGTCGGTAGTGATGTGGCCTAGGTGGTGTGCTTAGGGAACCCTTGGTAGGGTTATGGACTTTGAGTTTCTAGGCGTTGTTTGGTAGTGTGAGTGAGAGAACTCTCGTGGTTTGTGACCGTACAGAGTACATGTTGGACCTTAAGGACGGAGCCAGGGTACTGGTGACCTGGAAAGTAGAGACCTTGCGAGTTGTGTTTTGGATCCTAGAGAGGATGTTTGGCTCGTATTGTTGATGGATGTGTAAACCTTTGGTGTGGAAGCTAGAGTATATGGTTGTTCAGTTTGCCAAGCATAGTGTGAATCAGAATGGGAGTGATAGTTCTATTCATGAGCATTTCTTTGTTCGTATCATGATAAGTATGGTTTAGGGAGAGGACTAATGGATTATCCTGGTTGTGACTCTAGTCTAGGGAGTTGGTATCATTCAACTTTCAAGGTGACCAATGAGAGGGGTTTAATAGAGTTCCTAGTGCTTTTGGGTGTGTATCCCACATGTAGATGTCTTGGACTTTGATAGTGGAACTCAGAGTGTTGTATGGTGCTAGTTTGGCCTAAAGGGATAAGTGGGAAGGTTGATGGTTGGTGGTGTTACTTGAGTTGTGGTTATACAATGATAGTTTCAGAAAATCAAGGGTGACCTCATGGGAGGTTAGGCCAGCAGTGAAAGTACCCTGGAATATGAAGCATGGAGATGCCTCAGATGTGGTGTCAATGCATACTAAGTACCACCAAGTTTTAGTAAATGTTATAGTGGTACATGGTTCTTTCATAAGGGCACCCTAGTGTTGTGATAAGGGGTAATATTTGTTTACAAGGGTTTTGTCGTATGGATTCTCGACTCACCTGTTTGGATAATGATTAACGGAGGACTCGAAGTCATCTTCGAGTGGAAGAGACAAGGGTGACTGAAGTGTGGTTATATGCTTTCTATTGATGGTGACACTTAGGGTGAGAGTGGTCACATGGATGAACATGGTTTTATGACTGGTTTTAGTTGTTGGGTGAGATGTAGAGGCCACCTCGGGGCTGATGAGGCTGACTAACCAAGATACATGGTTAGGTAAGTAAGCAGGTGATGGTCTATACACAAGATGAGGTTGCTTTGTGAGAGACTGTTGGTTTGAATGGTGTAGTATACCATTGTGTTTCAGTTGTTAGTTATCAGGGAAACATCGTAAAAACTTTAGCTATGTGGTGGGAGTATTGCCACATGAAATGCTGGTTCACAATTGCTTGGTGATTTGGTCGTGGAGCGATGGTTAGGCTTGGTTGGAAATCACACCTGAGTGGCAGTAGTTACGTGTTGATTATATATGTTCAGCAAGAAGGCCTGAAATCCTTGGTAGGTCAGGGTGTCCCATAGTTTGACATCAGAAATGGATAATTTGGTGGTGGTGTTCTTCGACGACTTCTTAGCATACCTTAGCTAGTGATGAGCATGCCCAATATCCTAACATCGTCCTAGGTACGTTGAGAAGCTTTGGCTTGTGCCAAGATACAAGAAGGTGTTTGGTTAGATAAGGAACATTATGTAGTTTACACTCAAGGAAATGGTATATTTGTATCTTGGTGGTGGGATTTACACCCTCGATGGCTTGGGGTGAGGTCCTCAGGATGGACCGAATATCGACAAACATCATGGGTACCATTCACAGAATTCGATAACAAGCACTGGGTGACATTCATTTTCTTGTTTTGGGAAAAATTTGGATGTCCATGTCTAAGTTTGGGGTTATGTTTGTGATCAGGTATAAGATGTGGTGGTTGGAATCCCTCTTAAGAGTAGTGGTAACAACACCCCTAAGGTGGGGAGTGATAAGTCAGTCCTGGATGTGGAGAAGAGAACATCGAGTCGATGTAGTGGCACCAGGATGCCAATGAGGAACTTGTAAGGTGTATGTGAGGTTTCCCAGGGAGAGAATGTGGGACTTGGATGTGGTGACTATTGATCCAAGTGTTGGATTCGATCTCATGTTGGTTCCATGTGAATCTTACTATGGTTGTACCAAAGTCGAAAAAGGGTGTGTTTGGATGTGACAATAGGTTATGGTAAGCAAGGTTGGGCTCTATAACTCCAACGAAGGTTGAGGTTAGACTTGGGTAATTTTCCCTTGTGTGGTTTTGGAACGTCATGAAGCTGAGTGAACCTTGGCTATGTGATGTGGTGTCGTGACAAGGGTGAATCCTGATGACGGTTTGGAGGGAAGTAATGTTGTGATGATGAAATTCCACTGGAATTCAGGGAATGACCTCAGTGGGTGTGTGGGATGATAATGATAGGCTTAAAATCAGTAAGCACCTTGGGAAGGTGAGACAAAGGGGTAGGGTACCATCAGTGGAAGGTGGGTGTTCTGGGACAAGCCAATCGAGTGTGGTTCGACCTGAGATAGTAAAATTGAATGGGTGTGGTGAGAGTGACCCACGTCTTGGTTCATGTTGTGGCGACAAGTGCCTTTTGGAAATGAAGTTGTACCTAAGTGAGGTCGAGTTGATCTTAGTCCTTGAAGGGATAGTATAGGAAGGTCCTTTTGAATAGTTTCAGTGGTGTGTCTAGATGCTAATGTAGGGTCATGCCCCTATGGATGTTTGGGCATGGTGAGATGGAACATTTTAGATGATGGGAAAGTTGAGTTGAGTTTTGGTGGTCCTTCGTCAATGGGGAAGGTTCCATGTAACTGAAAATGGTGGAGAGAACCATACCAGATAAATGCTTGGTTGATTATGTGATAAGAGATTCAAGTTGGAAGGACTCGAGTGGTCACTATTCGGGTGAGTTATCCTTGGTAGAGAGCCTTTGCATGGGTTTAGTTGGTCGAGTAACTGGGAGTGTTGGGTGGAATTTGGTTGTATAGTTGTGGAATGAAATCTTCAAGAAAAGTGGTTGTAAGGATCATGTGTTTCCCTTCGAGTGATATCAGGTTGGGTCACTGTTAGAGTTTGAAAAATAGAGGATAATGGTGCCAAGTGATTTGGGTCGTGAGTTGTATAGAGGATCAGGCTGATGAGGTGTAGATTAGTTCCTCTATGAAAATGTGATGTTGTGTGTTAAGTTTTCATGTGTTACAAGTTAGGTGTTGTCACCTAAGTTTCCCCCATGAAGTTCTTGTGGTGAAAATGGTTGAAGTTGATGAATCCTTGAGGAGTTTTCAACTCGTTTTATGGTTGTAGTGAGGAAGGCTTGTGGGGAAATTCCATGCCCTTGATCTGTGTTCGGTGGGAATTGTGATGTGCAACCAGAAACATGGAGGATGGGAATGGATAGACAGACCTAGTGGAATGATCTCTAGTGAAAGAAGCTTCATGATTCTTGGAGAAGCAGATCGAGGGTGAGTTGTTATAAGGTGGGGAAGTTGTAAGGTCCCAGATTTTCTTAAGGGATGTTTTTGTTTAAGTTTTGGTTTGGGTCTCTTTTTTTTTGCTAGATAAGTATTTTCCCATGTTCATGTGAAGACCCTAGGGTGTTCTGGGGATTCGGAACACGAAAGAGGAAGAAAAATAAAATTATGGGCTTGTTGCACGGGTTGCAAACGGTTAGTACAAACCGTGCGGAGCATCCTGGGTGACCGTGCAGCCTTGGACAGAGCCTTACGCATGGTTAGAACATGGTTAAGAAAATCATGCAGAATTCCCTGGAAACCGTGTGAAGGGGGTGATTTTTGGGCAGTAGCTTCCACATGGTTTGCGCACAATTTGGAAAACCATGTGGATAAACCGTGCGTCCCAGAAAAGTTAGAAAATTTACAAAATTTCCATTATGGGATTTCAAACCCCAACTCGGGTTTCTCCTCCATTCCACCCTCTCCATCCCTAGTGACGCCCCAAGAACCTCAAGAGCTCCCATGGATCGATCTCACTCGTTTCTTGGCCGTTTTGGATGTCGTTGGTTGCGGATCGAAGCTCCGAGTAAGTCTAATCCTCTCATTGCTTCCTCTTTTTTATTAAGGTTTTTATCCTTCTCTCATATTATTCCAACTCTCTAAACTCTCTTTTTCAGGTGAGGGTTAGGTTGAGGCTTCAAGGGATGTTTGAATCGGGATCCAAGGCTACGATTGAGAGTGTGTTCGTCAACAAATTTGAGGTAGGTGGTCTACAAGTATTATCCCATCGTTTTATTTTAGATTTATGCATGGAAGCTTGTGTTCTTCATTTCCCTAATTGTGTTCTTGGTTCTGTTGGAGTTTTTGATAAAAATAGGGTGTCTAAGTGACCAATTGAAACCCTCACGATCCCCATGGGATGTGTTGAGGTTGATGTGACCATTTTAGGGTCACCCATGGGGTGTGCCGGAAATCCCAAACCTAGAGAGTTGTAGGGTCAAGTGAGGGATTGCCGAGTAAAGTGTGAAGCCCATGTATAACATGTTTTAATGGTTGATTAAGTTGTAAATGGAATGATAATAGATATTCCTAGGGTAACAAGGCATAAAGGGTTGTTTGACATGACATGGAAATAGTAAAATGGATGAATATATTTATTGGGTTAATACATGGGAATTGTGTCACACCTAATGGTGGAATGTAATAAGTGGTTGGGTTATGGAATATGAGAAATTTACTTGAAATGAATAAGTGGATGAAGGCTTGTGAAATGATAAATGGGTTGAATGTGTAAATGAATGGTCATTGATGAATTTGGATAAGGCATAGGGGTTGTTGATTACACTTAAGGGGTTAAGGAATGAGAATGGGAACTTTCCTAAATGAATATGAATTGAAATTGGAAAATGTGTTAATGGGTTATGGCATAGTATTAATTCCCGTGTTATTTGTTATGCATTGTGAATGGTGATTTCCAATGGCATTGGTTATGTTGTGTTGTGTTGTGGTATGATTATGGTGATTTGATAAATAATCATATGCACATGGATTGGTAGTGTGGGTTGTTGAATTGAGGTTTTACACCCACGGGTCAAGTTATAGGCTGAGGCTCTAAAATCCACCCCAAAATGCACAGGTTAGGGAAGAGGACGGAGGCTATATTCTCCTAACGGTTGCATTCAACCTGGACTGAGTCTTCGAGGTGAGGATAATGGTTTGACGTGATATGTATGTCCCTAGTGAGATAGGGAATTGATTTATTTCCCCTATGCATTGTGATTGATTGCCTTAGAACCATGTATGGATGATATATATGCCTAACCCAAAGAGAATATGTTGAAATGGATTATGTGTGAAAATGGTATAAGAAATGAAATTGGGATGAACTCTAGTCATGAACTAAATGAACCTTGTTAAATAATGGCACTTGAACTGTCCCTTGTTTACTTACCTTTCATTTTGTACTTTCATGCACCATCTATTAGACTAGATATTTTTTAGACATCGTTGGTGGTGTCCTACTAAGTTTTGTACTCACACCCTGCTCGGGCCGTTGTTGGGTATCCGAGCAAACTTCTTGGTTGCAGGTCAGGACAAGGGCAAGGGCCCTACACTAAGATGTTGAGTTGGGCTCAGGATGTTCATGGAGAAGGACCAAACTTAGAGTCGGGACCCATTGGGAGTTTTTGGCCATTGTTTTATTTTGGGTTTCTTTCACTTGCACTGTATCATGGCGTGACATATTTACTATTGTATATGATTGTACCCAGTTTTTTGGAATGGGTCATTTGTGCAGGTTGTTGATTGTTTTCTATTGTTTCCAATGTTTAAATTATTATCTGTTGTGACTTACTCTGGTAAATAGGGTATAGTCTCCCCACGTGACTCATTAGACCCTCGCCGCTAGTCGGGAACCTTTGGTGTATGAGGAGGCGCGTTTGAGGTATTGTGACAACCCAGCTCAGAGCACCGATTTAGTGGCTTCCGGGTCGGGGATGTTACATATATATGTGTTAGATCATTTATGACGATATTTCCATCGCAAATAGTTAAGCGGTTATTAATTTAGGTGGCGATAAAAAATAGTATTTGCGAGGGGTCCCGTCGTAAATATTATCCTGTCGACACATTATTTGCGACGACCCGTCACAAATATTATTTTTTGAGATGGGTCCCGTCACTAATAGTAAGACGATTATTAATTGAGGTGATGATAAAAGATATTATTTGTGACGGGTCCCATCGTAAATACTATTATGTCGACATATTATTAGTGACGGGTCGTCGCAACTAATATCATGTCGACATATTATTTAGGACGGGGATCCTCCCTCATCGCAAATACTCTTCTCGCGCTAAGGTGCACATGGTGCGTCAAAGGTATTTGTGACGGACCATTGCAAATACCTATTTTTTAAGAACTATTTGTGACAACTCAAAATTCTTGTCGCAAATAGTCTTTTTCGACGAACTATTTGCGATAAGCCCTACTCTCATCGCAATTGATCCATCACAAATAGTTGAAATTCCTGTAGTGAAGATCTTTAGTTTTATTTCTCTTTTCACTCTTTCAATTCTCCTTTTTCCATGATTATATAACAACAAAAATATCCTCAATATACTGATATGTTATTGTTGTACCTCTCGTTCCCCTCGTTGTTTGATTTTCATGATCACAATCACCTTATTATTTATCTAATCCTCTTTGAAGTGTTTGTGCTGATAGGCAAAAGGTTGCCAAGGACTTAGGCCAAGAAGAAGCCAAAAGTGGACTGAAATTCAGTCCACCGGCCAACCGATGGAAGACCACCGGCCAGCCGATGGAGGACTGGACAAGAGGGATTCCTCTGTCCAGACCACCGGCCAACCGGTGTCACACCAGCGGCCAGCCGGTGGCACCCAGAACAGAGGGCTGAGCCACTGCCTCACCACCGGCCAACCGGTGGCCTCAGCACCGGCCAGCCGGTGGCACTCAGCAGAACAGTAGGAGCTACTGTCTCCACACCGGCCAACCGGTGGCCTCAGCACCGGCCAGCCGGTGGAGGCTGAGCCCGAATCCTATGCCATTTTGCACACACCGGCCAGCCGGTGGGACTGTACCGGCCAGCCGGTGGAGCCAGTCAAACTAGCCGTTGGGGCTTTGACCAGGCTACTCCACTTGCCTCCCAACGGCTCCGAAAGCCTTTACAACGGCTCCGAAGACCTCCAACGGCCATATGAGGGTTCCCCCTCTATAAATAAAGGACCTTGAAGCCCCGGACACTAGCCGGACCATAATTAAGCATTGTGAAGCCAACGAACACAATTCTCCTCATTTGGCAAAACCTCCGGCGGATTGCTCCAAGGGAACCACAACTGCTCCAATCCAATTCCACATCCAAGGAGCACCACCATAGAAGCTTGGGAGTGCACGTCTTCAACTCCATTCAACCTTTGGCGCCCAAGTCTTCTCAACTATACGGTTTTATTGTTTATTTTATTTTGAGCTTAAAATTGGGTTTGTACCTACGAACCCCAAACTCTTTCTTCATCCCCCTTTCTTTTGGGTTTCACACCACCACTAAGGTGTGAAAAGGTTTCTTCAAGCCTTTCCTTTTAAAAAGCTTGAGTTTTCGGTGAGCTAGCCTTCACCCGTTAAAAAGGCTAGTGGGTTCTTGCTATTCCATTGAAAGCAAGTGGGTTCTTGCTAAACCACAAAAAGCAAGCTGTAATAGGTCCTAGTGCTACCTCAAAGCCTAGTGGGTTTCTTGCTAAAACCATTGAAAAGCAAGCGGTAGGAATCTCTCAACGGTTGAGTTGGGAGCGGAGACGTAGGCCGGGTTTTGGCCGAACTCCGTTATCAATTGCGTGTCTTGCCTCTTTTATTTCCGCTGCATTTCAACTTTGATTTTAATTTGTTAATCATTTTTTAAAAAGGCAATTCACCCCCCCCCTCTTGCCATCATTCCCGTTTTGTTCCGACCTAACAATTGGTATCAGAGGAATCTTTGAATAATTCCCTAACCCGGTTTCAAATTTAAGATCCATTTAGATGGCATCAACCTCTTTTGCCCCCGAAGGCTTTTCATTGGGTCGTGCTCCATTTTTTGATGGAACCGACTATAATTATTGGAAAACCCGCATGACCACTTTTCTTAGAAGTATAGGATATCCCATTTACAAAATAGTCATGCAAGGTTACACTTTGTCTACCCCCGACGAATCCAAATGGACCCAAGCCGACATTAGAAATTTTGAGCTTGATGGCAAAGCCATGAATGCTCTTCATTGCGACCTTGACCGAAATGAGTTCAATCGAGTTTCCACATGCACCTCCGCACATGAAATCTGGAAACTTTTGGAGGTTACCCATGAGGGGACCAACAAAGTAAAGGATACTCGATTGGACATGTACCGTCAGGATTTTGAGTCTTTTTCCATGCACCCAAATGAATCAATTTCTGAAATGTTTACTCGATTTACTGATGTGTGAAATGATAGAAAATCTCTTGGAGATGACATTTCTGCAGAAACAATGGTCAAAAAGATCCTATGGGTCCTTCCGAGCTCATGGGCACCAAAGGTGACGGCGATCCAAGAAGCTAAGGACGTCAAAAATATGCCGGTCGAGGAGCTCATTGGATCCCTAATGACCTACGAGATCACGATGAGGAGGCAAGCTCAAAAGGAGGGCACACCAATCAAGACACCAAAGAACATCGCCCTCAAAGTACAAAAAGAAGTAAGCTCCTCCTCCTCATCATCCTCTTCATCTTCTTCATCTTCAAGCGGCGATTCGGAAATGGAGAATCTCACCCGCCAAATGCACAAATTTATGAAGAAGCATAAGAAGAAGAAGAAATCTCGCAAGGCGCGAAAGCAAGAACCCACCGAAAAATCCGAGCCCAAGGTAAAATGCTACGGGTGCGGCGAAAAGGGCCATTACAAGCCCGATTGCCCACTCAACAAGAAACGGGCCAAGGAAAAAGGAAAGAAGAAGGTCCTCAAGGCGACATGGAGTGACACCTCATCCTCCTCCTCCTCCTCCTCGAGCGACCAAGGTACAAAATGCCTAATGGCATTCCATGAGGTAACATCATCCGACTCCTCCTCTTGTTCTTCAAATTCCAATTCTTTAAATCATCTATCCTATGAAGAACTCTCATATGCTAGAGACCAATTAGAAAATGGTTTTCATGAGCTTTCTTCAAAATTTGTCGCTTTAAAAAAGAATTTCAAAAAACTTTCCTCCGAAAAAGACCAACTTCTCAAAGAGAAGGAGGAACTGTCCCTCAAAATCCAAAATTTCCCAAATGTTGATTCCATGGAATCAACCATCAAAGACCTAAGGGAGACCCTTGCTAAGTTCACCCAAGGTGAACAAAATTTGAACAATCTCCTAGGTTCCCAACGAATTTCTAGGACCACTCAAGGACTTGGCTATACCAACCAAGCCTCCTCCTCCCATGCACCCACTGTTTTTGTAAGGGGGAGCTCCGCTTACAAATTTTGTAATTATTGCAAGAAAACCGGGCACCTCATTTATGAATGTAATTGTAAAAACGCCCGGTATGGGCAACCCAAAAGTTTTTTCTTTTCGGACGAATTTTATAGGAGAAGACCCGCTATGAGACAAGTATGGATTGAAAAATCCCTTCTTGCGAGTCTCTCCGGGCCAAAATTTATTTCCTCTCCCCGGTGATTTATTGTTTTTATTTAGGGGGAGTTAGGTTCTTTTAAGCCTTTTTGTGAATTAAAAATTTTCATTCAAAATTCTCATTTCAATTTTTTTATTCAAAATTTTCAATTCCAACTTTCAATTTCAACACTTGGTTTCAAAATTTTCATTTCAAAATATTCAATTTAAATTTTCAATTGGATTTTGATTCAAAACTTTCAATTCAAACTGTTATTCAAATTTTCATTTCAATTTCAAAAATCTCAATTGATTTTCAAATCTCAATCTTGTTTTTCAAAGTTTTCCCTCAATCAAGTTTTATGCCCCATTCTATTTTGATAATCACAAAGGGGGAGAAATTTCTTGATTGATTGGGGGAGAATCCTTTTCATCATGCTTAGCATTTCCTTTCAAATTCATGTTTTTACTTTAATTGTTTTGGTGATTTTGATCATCAAAATAGGGGGAGATTGTTGTACCTCTCGTTCCCCTCGTTGTTTGATTTTCATGATCACAATCACCTTATTATTTATCTAATCCTCTTTGAAGTGTTTGTGCTGATAGGCAAAAGGTTGCCAAGGACTTAGGCCAAGAAGAAGCCAAAAGTGGACTGAAATTCAGTCCACCGGCCAACCGATGGAAGACCACCGGCCAGCCGATGGAGGACTGGACAAGAGGGATTCCTCTGTCCAGACCACCGGCCAACCGGTGTCACACCAGCGGCCAGCCGGTGGCACCCAGAACAGAGGGCTGAGCCACTGCCTCACCACCGGCCAACCGGTGGCCTCAGCACCGGCCAGCCGGTGGAGGCTGAGCCCAAATCCTATGCCATTTTGCACACACCGGCCAGCCGGTGGGACTGTACCGGCCAGCCGGTGGAGCCAGTCAAACTAGCCGTTGGGGCTTTGACCAGGCTGCTCCACTTGCCTCCCAACGGCTCCGAAAGCCTTTACAACGGCTCCGAAGACCTCCAACGGCCATATGAGGGTTCCCCCTCTATAAATAAAGGACCTTGAAGCCCCGGACACTAGCCGGACCATAATTAAGCATTGTGAAGCCAACGAACACAATTCTCCTCATTTGGCAAAACCTCCGGCGGATTGCTCCAAGGGAACCACAACTGCTCCAATCCAATTCCACATCCAAGGAGCACCACCATAGAAGCTTGGGAGTGCACGTCTTCAACTCCATTCAACCTTTGGCGCCCAAGGCTTCTCAACTATACGGTTTTATTGTTTATTTTATTTTGAGCTTAAAATTGGGTTTGTACCTACAAACCCCAAACTCTTTCTTCATCCCCCTTTCTTTTGGGTTTCACACCACCACTAAGGTGTGAAAAGGTTTCTTCAAGCCTTTCCTTTTAAAAAGCTTGAGTTTTCGGTGAGCTAGCCTTCACCCGTTAAAAAGGCTAGTGGGTTCTTGCTATTCCATTGAAAGCAAGTGGGTTCTTGCTAAACCACAAAAAGCAAGCTGTAATAGGTCCTAGTGCTACCTCAAAGCCTAGTGGGTTTCTTGATAAAACCATTGAAAAGCAAGCGGTAGGAATCTCTCAACGGTTGAGTTGGGAGCGGAGACGTAGGCCGGGTTTTGGCCGAACTCCGTTATCAATTGCGTGTCTTGCCTCTTTTATTTCCGCTGCATTTCAACTTTGATTTTAATTTGTTAATCATTTTTTAAAAAGGCAATTCACCCCCCCCCCCTCTTGCCATCATTCCCGTTTTGTTCCGACCTAACAGTTATTATGTTAAGAGTTTGACCTACACTTACACACACTTCCATCTAATGGGTAACGAACTTACCATTCTTGTGTACGGTGAACTACCACATCACGAAACGAAGTTGTTCATTTTTCCTTTACCACCACCTTTCATGGTTGGACATTATGATGAACACACTATTTATATATGATATATATGATACTCATTATGTATTTATTCTTCAGTAATTCTTTTATAACACGTACCATTATACTTTCCATTTTGTGTAAATATGATAACATCATTTGTGGAAGTGTGGACTACCGCCTCCTCAAAGTGATGTGATACGTTCACACACTACATGAAACGTACTAAGGATGGTCTTAATTAAACATATGAGACATAAAATGATATATATATGATATTCATGACATAATTACCTTTCTAGAAATAGAATACATAATTTTCTTTATTACCCTTTTCACACACTAAAAAGTGATAACGTCGTTTGTGGATGTGTGGACTAACACTTCCCCGACACGATGTGATCCCTTTTTACATCACAAGAATTCTATATATAAGTATATACGATTAAATAACATGGTATTTATTATATAATGATCATTCTGGAAATATGTAATGTTACTTACCTTATTTCCATAACAATCACTGAAAAATGGGAGTGTTACTCATGCGTACGTATGACCTATCGTCTCCATGATTGTAACGTTGGTTCATTTTTCATAATAATATTTCATAATTGGTTTTAAAAGTATAATTAATATATAAATATGATATTTATTTCATGATTATTATTCTTGAGATGTTTATATAATGACCTCTTTAACCAAAGTTGACCCACCAAAGTCATTTTTAACACATGAACCAAATTTTGTCAAAACACCCGACGTAAACTTAATTGTTTAAATAGTTGTATACAATATTGTAATAAGTGAAGTAAAGGTAATTATAAACTTGAAAAAGTTTTTAAAACAAGTAAATAATTAACATAAGTTTATTATTTAGGAAGATAAAGGAACACATGGCAAGTCAGATTCAAGGTACGGGATTTTCATCTCACTTTTTACATTTGTGAGATAAATGTCATATTCACCACTTACTTCTTTTATGTGGTGTATCTACTACTCCTTTTGGTATAGTATATTATGATTCTTTTATCTTCATGGTATTTAAATGTTTCATTGGTGACTATTATTTTTGGGGATTATAATTCAAGAGTTACCAAGTAGTAAGAGATTTTCATCTCATTTTTTACATCTGTGTGATAAATGTAATGTTCACCACTTACTTATTTTGTGTGGTGTATATACTGTCCATTTTGGTATATTATATCATGAATTATTTTATCTTCATGGTATTTAAATGTTTCAATGGTGACTATTATTTTTGGGTATTATAATTCAAGAGTTACCAAGTTGTAAGGGATTTTGTTTCAATTAACATTTCATTGAGACTTATTTGGTGTTATGCACCAATTCACTTTTATATGGTGTATATATTACCCTTTGACATGTTATATCATGAATCTTCTTATTCTCATGATATTATAAATTTAATTTAATGTTATTCCTTCATGGAGATTATGATTCAAATGTTTCAAAGTTGTATGAGACACTTTGGAATGTTTGATGATTGTTTTCCTCAAGAATATTTTAATGATCTTTAAATGTTATTTCTATTCATCAACATCAACAACCCTTATTGTTACTTATTCTCCACTGAGGAATTATTGATAAAATCATATTATTTATTTAATACAGATATTTGATGATAAGACACATTATTTATTAATTAAATTGATAATTTTACATACGAGGAATGCTTTGGATTTCATACATGACGAGCATGACTTGGTATAGCCTCTCGATGTATCGGTAGGTTTCATAAAACAAACTAGATATGGTTTTTTCTGAGGCCCCATTTATTAGATTCTTAGCGTGAAGTCTTCACAGTATTAGATTCTTGGCACGAAGCCTCGATGGTATGTTTTAGATATCCATCGTTATGCATTCCATCATTATGTGTTTAGTTATTGTTATTCCATGTGATTGTTCAATTAGTTATAATATCCATGTTTAAGTTTCATTCTCATGTTATTGATTAAATGACACGTGTTTCAATTCACTACCTTGTCATATTGATATTGCCTTATTTAGTTATTTGAATGACATGTGTTATCAGTTATTTACCTTGTCATGTTGATTTATTCTCATCAATTCATTATTGCTTTCGTTTTACTTACCCTTACTGAGCATTTGAACTCACTCTTATTACGTTTCTTTTCCCGATGTTATGAAGAGGAATCTTTTGAATGAGTTTCAAGGATATTGTTTAATTCATTTTAATATGTACCATGTTTGTATTTTCTATTTCCTAATGTATTATGGGTATCATGTATGTAATCTGGCTTTTCAAAACAGATATATTGATCGGTCTTTCGGGATTTGATTCCTTATAATCATGTCAATGTAATAAAATAATATATCAGCTCCAAGCTTTTAGGGTCGGGGCGCTACAGCTTTTATAAAAACATATTTTTTGTAATTCACTTAATTTTTTTCTCTCTCAAAAAATAAAAACAATAATGATAAATTTGAAAATAATTATATTATTTATGAATTTCAAGTAAAAACTATAGGTTATATAGAACTATAAATTTTAAAAAATTAATAATATTTTTCTATTAACGCCATTTTAAAAAAATTATGTCATTCTAAAATAATAATGTTTTTTTCCATTTAAAATTATTACAAAGTTTTTCATGCATTTACAAAAAATATTGAAATTTGTATGCCATAAAAAATACGTTTTAATCTATTATAAAATAATATATTTTTAATCCTTTGTAAAAATAAATTATATAATTTTATTCGCATTAAAAAATAATATATGTATATCATGTTTCCCAAACAAAAAAATAATTGAAAAATAGTAATAATTTATTCATATAAATAATTTTCCCCTTTCAAATGTTCTTTTTCATTTATGAAATAATTAATTTTTATGTCAAATGTGACTTAAAACCATAACCAAATCTTTTATTTCTCATTCAAAAATAAATAATGATTTTTTATATACCTTTTAAAAAATAAAATTTTTATTTCATTAAGAAAAATGTTTATTCCTTTCAAAAAAACAAATTGTTTTATTCTTTTGAAAAAATATATTAGGTATGCCTTTGAAAAACTTTTTTTTCAATTATTCTCTAAATAATATTATTTTAATATCCTTTAAAAATATTAAAAGGATTTGAAAAAAATATCTTTTTAAAATAAAAAATCGTTTTCTATTACTCTCAACATGAATAATTATTTATTTCTTATATTTAAATAATAATTTTGGTATATCTTTACAAAATTATGAATTAAAAATAATATTTTTTATCATCTTTTATTTTTATACTCTTATAAAGATAATATTTTCTATAGATTCCTAAAATAATGATATTTTTTGCACCATTAAAAAACTTGTCACGACCCGACCCTACCCGGGCTCGAGCCGCAACTACCCCAAGCCCGCCTCCATAGGCAGGGGCTGGCGACCAGCGCCGAAGGCACAATAACTCGGGGAGACCTTTGCCTAAGTACCTGTACACACGCATGCAGCAAACTCAATGCAACCGTGTAGAGTAAAAGTAAATACAAGCAAAGAAAAGGAAAGGGCAACTGCTATATAAATACCACAGAGTGCATCGACCTCTACAAGGACAAAGTACAAACTGAAAAGAAAAGGGGCAAAACACGCGCCCAACCAGAAAGTGCCACAACCCGGCAATAGGTAAACAAAAGAAACTGTTGATGGGTCTCCCACCTGGAACCCAGCCACGACCACCGCACGCGGTCCAAGCTCCCAAGCTCCTATGCTCCACTAAAGTCACGCTCCACCTGTCCATCGTCTGCAAGGGCACACCAAGTGTGGGCAAAGCCCAAGCAGGGGTGAGTATAAAAATACTCAGTAGGATACCCCAAAGGCTCGAGGGAGCAACAAAGGAGGTACCGAAGGGTGAGCGGTAGAGCGAACAGAAAAGTAGAGGAGTACAACTGAAAGTGAAGTAAGGAGTCCAGCTCAACCCACAAGAGAAACGTAGAAGACTTGTCCTAACACAAGGAGCTAGGAACGGTGAGAAGGTGCACTTCTCGTCGAGCTTTCGCTGCCTATAGCAGGAGAGTAGACTCATCCAACTATGAGAAGCTATACACGGAAAGCATGTGGCATACCCCGCGCATCTTCGCCTCTCCTGGAGGGAGAGTAACCAAGCCCAAGAAGTGGGTACCGGAAACAAGGTATATACATATCCTTATGCTCTGCCAAGAAGCCCGAAAAAACTCTTAGGGGATCTTCATCCCGTAGCTCAGCCCAAGAAAGAGTAGCCAACAGTCCCAGACATAACCCCATCATCGATACCCAGCATCCCGCACGTCTGCCCTGAACCGCAAGCCAAGGGGCTCAATCACCGCACCTCGATACTATCCGCTTTGGGCGGCACTGACTCGCCCGCACGGTTTAGATCGCGTCGCAAGAATGCGTCTCAGTGGGGAAAGCACCCCTCGTACTTGAGAGTTCTAGGAAAGTCAAACCACACCTCATCTCTGCCCTGCAGTCGAGAGGTATCCTCAAAGCCATAGTCGTTCCATCACCGACCCGTACAACCAAGGGTCCCGCTCCGGTAATCACGGAGGTAAGCCACAGACTAGCCTAGTCGAGAGGACTGAGTCTGGAATGCCAACAACTGTCCCACTGCCCAGCTCTAATGGAGGGTAATTCATAACCAAAAGTCGGGTGACCCACTGCCCAGCCCTGCTGGAGGGTAAACCTTAATACATCGTCAGGCGACCCACTACCCAGCCCCGCTGGAGGGTAAACCATATTCAGATATCGGGTGACCCACTGCCCAGCTCTGCTGGAGGGTAAACCCTAATACATCATCAGGCGACCCACTGCCCAGCCCCGCTGGAGGGTAGACCTAGAATAAGTCGACAGGCGACCCACTGCCCAGCCTTGCCGGAGGGTAGACCAGGAACTAGACGACGAGCGACCCACTGCCCAGCCCTGCTGAAGGGTAGGCCCTAAGAGGTCGTCGGGTGACCCACTGCCCAGTCTCTGCTGGAGGATAGACCCTAAGTGCGTTGGGTGACCCACTACCCAGTCTCTGCTGGAGGGTAGACCCTAAAAGCGTCGGGTGACCCACTGCCCAGTCTCTGCTGGAGGGTAGACCCTAGAAGTCAGTGAGCAACCCACTGCCCAGCCCTGTTGGAGGGTAAGCCCGAGGAAGTCGATGAGTAACCCACTACCCAGCCCCGCTGGAGGGTAAAACTCAGAACCGCTCTGCCATCTCTACAGGAGGGTACAACACTGGCCGACCGAACACGGAGTGGGCATCACGCGACCACCCAACTCCAGCACAACTCACCCAAAGGGGTTCAACACCTGTTCCATCACTAGGTTCAACTGGCCCCGCTACCGGCCAATCCATCGAGAACGAAACCAGGGGGAGACCACTCAACCCTGCTGGTCAACAAACGAGCACCGAGCCAGGGGAAAGACTCCACCCTGCTGGTCAAACAAACACACCGAGGGACCCTCTACGTCGCGAGAGGTCAAAGTACGTAAGGCAGAACACAACACGCACATGGGGCCCACATGACGTGTGGCCCCAAGTTAACCCCAACCAAGCGCACGAACATCTCAGGTACGAACAACCACATGTACCTCCAAGCATTTCCGTATACTCCCAGAGTATACCACAGTCTCAGCCCAAGGGCCATCGTGCACACAGCACCCAACGTCAACGCGAAGGCGTGACATAACAACTCCACCGCAAAGGCCCAGGCACGGCCAGCCACATCTCGTGAACCATTTATATCACTCTCCCAAGAGTACGCGATCACACGCCAAGGGTCCGCTACAAACAAGTTAGGGCGAACCACCACTGGAGCACCTTCCATGCTTCCACATTTAACAAGATCGCGCAAGAGGCTCCGCACAGCCAAACGGTTCACACAGTCGTAAACCTCGCGGAAAAACACGCGAGATAGACAACTCACTCGCCTGAAACGGTCAACCGGTGAAAACGGCACTATTCACCGTAACCAAACCCGTGTGGGGCCCACCCCAGAATCCCGAAACTGAACAAACGGAGCACACCACAGCGTTCCCCTTAGAAAAACAAATGGGATTGACTACTCAATCACCCAAAATGGTCACTCGGTGAAAAAGGTACTATTCACTGTAGCCCGGTCAGGTGGGACCCACAACACATCTCCGAAAGAGGTCGAGCGGACTGCGCCATCGCGATGCTCTCGGAAAAGCACGTCAAAAGCACTACTCACTTGAGTGCAACGGATATCCGGAGAAAAAGATGTCTCCCGGCGCACCGCACACGAGCGGTGCCACGTGGGACCCACACCCCAGTCCCGAAACTCAACGAACGGATCGCACTGTTGCGATCCTCTCGAAAAAGTACACAAGATGGACTATTCACTTGTCCAAAACGGTCGCCCGGTGATAAAGCTGGAAAATCACCGTCGACGCCCAAACGACCCTCGTGGGCCCCGCACCATCGTGCCGAATTAGGGCGGGCGGATTGCACCACTGTAATCTCTTCGTAAAAACACCCAGAAACGACTGCTCGCACGCCTCGAACGGACGTCCGGTGAAAAAGTCGTGAAACGCCGCCCGCAGCTCAAAAGACGGGTCGTGGGGCCCGCGCCTCAACTCTGTCCTCAACGCCTGGAACTGCACTGGAAACCTCTGCCTCAGTGCCAGCGTCACAACGCCGCTGACGGCGCTCAAAACGGATGTCGGACGCGTCCGCGCCGTCCAAAACAAGAATCCCGGAAAAACGCTTGTCCACTTAAGGACGCGTCGCGCCTCAGCGGCCCCTCGTTTCGGGAATTAAAAATTCCCAAAACCATCTCGAAAACTCCGTCTTGACGCAAGCTCCGCACTGCCGCAGACGGCGCGCAAAACGGACGCCCATAGCCCGAAATACGGGCGTCCGAAGTCTGAGGGCCAAAGCCCCTTGGGCCGGACCGGCCCGGACCGGCCGGTCCGCCCTGCTTGGGCCGGCCCGATCCGCACAGCAGCCCCCGGCTCAGCCACAGGTCCGGTTCACCTCGCCGCGGCCAGCTGGCCGCGACTCGCTCCAACCGACCGGCCGCCTCGCGGCCGGTTGATCCCCCACAGCGACCGCAAAACGCGGGTCGCGGTCGACGCACGGAGCCGCGCGCTGCGCGTCCCCCCTCTCCTCCGCCTGCCGACGCCCGCGGCCGGCTTCCGGTAGCCGCCGCCGAAGGCCGCCGCCGCCTCCCGGCAAGTGCCGCCGCCGCCTCCGAAGCCCCGGACGACCGCCCTACTACGCCGCGCTCCGCCCCGCGCCGCCCCGCGCCGCCGCCGTCTGCCGCCTTCGGCCCTCGCCGGAAACCGGCCGTGGCCGGAAAATTTCCAAGGACCACCGGGAACGATCCGGTGGTCGAAATTTCGATCCGGATAGCTTCCCGGAAAGCTCGGGACGAGATCTACGCAACCACTGGATTTGTTCGAGGATCCAGTGGTGCGATTGAGCATAAAAGAGGATTAAAACGGGAAAGGGGAGGAAAACTCAAATCCGCCTACCTCATTGGGCTTCGCCCGGCGCTTCCCGCGCGATCCGCCGCGCGCCATCGCACCTTGCCGGAGCTGCCTCACCGAAGCTCGCCTCGTCGGAGCTCGCCTCGCCGGAGGTGAAGGAGGGGGGAGGAGGGTTTGAGGGAGAAGAGGAAGAAGAAAAGGGGGGGTGTTTAAGTATAAATCGATTAAACGCCCGCCCGACAGCCCCGAACCCGAACTCCCGACGGGGTCGGGATTTAGCCTCCCCTAGGCTAAGAACCACGCTCTGAGCGCAACGGCGGTCTCGGAATTTTATTCCAAGACCCCGTTAAAAAGTTACTAAACTTAGCGCCCGAGGCCGCCAAATTACGAAAACGCCCCTGGGGCCATTTTTCACAAACGGCCCGCGCCCGCGAAACTTACACCCCTCCTAGGGTAAACGGCATGCTAAGAACTCAACGGTGCCCTCGGTTTTCCAATCCAAGACACCGTTTAAGAGATACTAGCGTTTCGCCATTAAACGAATTAATTAATTAATTAATTAATCCGTTTAACGTTCCAGAAGCGGGCGAGGGGTCCAAACATCCCGCGCTGACAAGTTTTATGTCGTTAATAGGGTAAACACCCTATTCTGGATCCATCCGTACACTCGTATCTCTGATCCAGAACTCCGTTTAGGAGTTATCCCATTTATTTAGCGTTTCTATTGTGAACACACTGAAAATTTAATTCCGGCCACTCCGGGGCTCGGAATTGCACGCCGTCTAAAGGCGCTGCTCTGGAATATCATCAAGAATATTCCAAAGTCTTTCGTAGCAAAAACCGGGTTCTTAAATCATTCCCTCCTTCAAGATTTTCGTCCCCGAAAAGCAAAACTAGGGAGCAACACAGGGTACTAAGCTCACACCTGGCTTTCCCATACCCAGAAGAACCCACGCACAGCTCTGCATCACCGCACACAGACCAAAGGATTGATCTTTCCATGCTAGGTCAGCCCTTGCCGACATCGTGCACCCACTCCAGACTTTGGGGTTAGGGCAAGGCGGTAAAGAGCCTCGTCATCCCTTTGCACAGTCTCAAACGGCCCGAAGGCTCTCGGGGGTAGCTCATCTCCCCGAATGAACCTCTACGTCGCATGTCGCGACTGGAATCACCGCCCGCACCTGAAACAAGGCCTGGTGATTCCCTCCTTCAGAATATCCATATGGTGAAACACCCAAGGATATCTGGTCACGCAAGGTTCCACAGTCGATGCTCTCTTACACGCTCAATAGGCGAAGGAGCCAACACCATCGACTAAAGGAAAAGGTCTCACGCCTTTTACCTTACCAACACAAGGTTACACCTGACGCCCCGCGTCACCCTGGTAACACATCAAACAAGGAGCAGGGAGGAAAGCAGTTCACACACAGAGTCAAACAATTCTACTGCAAAAAGGTAGAAGAGATGTAGAGCGTACCTCCTATCACCTCATGCTCTGTAGGATAATAGACATCCAAAGCTCGCGGCTGTCCTCGGTCCCAACTATCAGCTCCCGGAGCCTAACGTGGACCACCTAGTGGTGATGGGGGGGAATCTCGTAACGTCGTCCCCCCACTACCAGCTCCTCCCGCTCCTCTGCTAGCACCACCTCCCTAGGTACTACTCTGATCACGGCGCTGCCTTTGTCGTGGTGGTGCGCCTTCTGCCTGCCCGAAGCTCTCAGCAACTCGGGTCGAGCAGTCCCGTGCCAAGTGACCTCGTCCGTCACAAGCATAGCACTGGCGCTCTCTGGGCTGCCCTGGTGCCCTCCGACGCCACTGTGGTGTACGACCACGGCCCGGGATCCACTCACGGAAGGGCATCCGCGGCTGAGGCCCTGCGCCTTTTCGCCACAGTGGTATACAACCACGTCTCCGAAACCGGCGGTGGGAAGGCCACCTGCATCGAGGTCCTGTACTCCGGCGCCTGCTAGCTACGACAGACGTCCCGGCTCTGTTGCGCCCACTACCACTACCAACCACAAAACATGACAGGAAGCCCTCTGTCACCAGCGCCTGCTCTAGCACTCCGGCATATGTGGAAATGCCCAAGGGTACTCTGACAGTAAGAATCTCTCGGCGGAGACCCTGCTCAAACTTCTGCGCTCGGAAGTTGTCGTCACGGACCAAGTTCGGGTAAAAGCGTGCACGGTCTGCAAAACTAGCCGCGTACTCGGCCACCGTCATCCCTCCCTGCTGAAACTGCAGGAGCTCCTGAATCCGAATGGAGCACAAGCAGGAGGGGCAAAACTCCTCATGGAGCAACAACTGAAAGTCGTCCAACGAAAATGACGACTCGTCAAGAAACTGATTCACCAGACTCCACCAACGCCAAGCCGATCCACGGAAAAAGGCCGGCTGCCAAAGCCACTCTCTGATCTGTCGGCGTTTGCACAAGCCTGAAAAGGTGAACCACTACCTCGAGCCAAACCTCTGCTGCCTGAGGGTCTGGCTCACCACTGAACCTCAGCGGTCTCTGTCGCTGGAACTCACGGAGCGCGCTCAACCTGCGCTCAAACTCAGCCTGCTCTGCTGAAACTGTCTGCTGCTCAACAGGTGGGGGTGCTGCTACCGACCCACCCGGAGAAAGGGCTCGCATGATGGGTCTTGGACTGTGGCCTCGTAGCTCATAGGGTCGTCGTCATGAACCAAAGCTGGTATCTTGTCTAGCTATCCTCGCGGAGACATCCTGAATATTATCAAGGAGTGCCGCGGTCAGATGAGCATATATGTATATACCAATAGCAACAACGATGGGGAGATGACTCAAGAAGGACAGTCAAAGACTCGGTCCTATGTGATGCACAAACCAATTTTCCCTGCAACAAGTGTCTCAGCATGCCGAGTCGACAAGCGGGTTATCAAGGTCCTGGTGAATGGATACGTCGGCCGCCGCACCATCACTAGACTCCTTGGCCTGAGAGCCGCTCTCGAGACACATTAACACTGTTGCCCTATATCCCAACCAATTCCTCTTTTAGGGACGTACGCACAATGCCCCAAGGAATGAACCTCCCTCTGATACCACTTTGTCACGACCCGACCCTACCCGGGCTCGAGCCGCAACTACCCCAAGCCCGCCTCCATAGGCCAGGGGCTGGCGACCAGCGCCGAAGGCACAATAACTCGGGAAGGCCTTTGTCTAAGTACCTGTACACACGCACGCAGCAAACTCAATGCAACAGTGTAGAGTAAAAGTAAATAAAGGCAAAGAAAAGGAAAGGGCAACTGCTATATAAATACCACAAAGTGCATCGACCTCTATAAGGACAAAGTACAAACTGAAAAGAAAAGGGGCAAAACACGCGCCCAACCAGAAAGTGCCACAACCCGGCAACAGGCAAACAAAAGAAACTGCTGATGGGTCTCCCACCTGGAACCCGACCACGACCACCGCACGCGGTCCAAGCTCCCAAGCTCCTACACTCCACTGAAGTCACGCTCCACCTGTCCGTCGTCTGCAAGGGCACACCAAGTGCGGGCAAAGCCCAAGTAGGGGTGAGTATAAAAATACTCAGTAGGATACCCCGAAGGCTCGAGGGAGCAACAAAGGAGGTACCGAAGGGTGATCGGTAGAGCGAACATAAAAGTAGAGGAGTACAACTGAAAGTGAAGTAAGGAGTCCAGCTCAACCCACAAGAGAAACGTAGAAGACTCATCCTAACACAAGGAGCTAGGAACGGTGAGAAGGTGCACTTCTCGTCGAGCTTTCGCTGCCTATAGCAGGAGAGTAGACTCGTCCAACCATGAGAAGCTAGATACGGAAAGCACGTGGCATACCCCGCGCGTCTTCGCCTCTCCTGGAGGGAGAGTAACCAAGCCCAAGAAGTGGGTACCGGAAACAAGGTATATACATATCCTTATGCTCTGCCAAGAAGCCCGAACAAACTCGTAGGGGATCTTCGTCCCGTAGCTCAGCCCAAGAAAGAGTAGCCAACAGTCCCAGACATAACCCCATCATCGATGCCCAGCATCTCGCACGTCTGCCCTGAACCGCAAGCCAAGGGGCTCAATCACCGCACCTCGATACTATCCGCTTTGGGCGACACTGACTCGCCCGCACGGTTTTAGATCGCTTCGCAAGAACGCATCTCGGTGGGGAAAGCGCCCCTCGTACTTGAGAATTCTAGGAATGTCAAACCACACCTCATCTCTTCCCTGCAGTCGAGAGGTCTCCTCAAAGCCATAGTCGTTCCATCACCGACCCGTACAACCAAGGGTCCCGCTCCGGTAATCACGGAGGTAAGCCACAGACTAGCCTAGTCGAGAGGACTGAGTCTGGAATGCCAACAAGTGTCCCACTGCCCAACCCTGCTGGAAGGGAATTCATAACCAAAAGTCGGGTGACCCACTGCCCAGCCCTGCTGGAGGGTAAACCTTAATACATCGTCAGGCGACCCACTACCCAGCCCCGCTGGAGGGTAAACCATATTTAGATATCGGGTGACCCACTGCCCAGCCCTGCTGGAGGGTAAACCCTAATACATCATCAGGCGACCCACTGCCCAGCCCCGCTGGAGGGTAGACCTGGAATAAGTCGACAGGCGACCCACTACCCATCCTTGCTGGATGGTAGACCTGGAACTAGACGACGGGCGACCCACTGCCCAGCCCTGCTGGAGGGTAGGCCCTAAGAGGTCGTCGGGTGACCCACTGCCCAGTCTCTACTGGAGGCTAGACCCTAGAAGTCAGTGAGCAACCCACTGCCCAGCCCTACTGGAGGGTAAGCCCGAGGAAGTCGATGAGTAACCCACTACCCAGCCCCGCTGGAGGGTAAAACTCAGAACCGCTCTGCCATCTCTACAGGAGGGTACAACACTGGCCGACCGAACACGGAGTGGGCATCACGCAACCACCCAACTCCAGCACAACTCACCCAAAGGGGTTCAGCACCTATTCCATCACTAGGTGCCACTGGCCCCGCTACTGGCTAATCCATCGAGAATGAAACCAGGGGGAGACCACTCAACCCTGCTGGTCAACAAACGAGCACCGATCCAGGGGAAAGACTCCACCATGCTGGTCAAACAAACACACCGAGGGACCCTCTACGTCGCGAGAGGTCAAAGTACGTAAGGCAGAACACGACACGCACATGGGGCCCACACGACGTGTGGCCCCAAGTCAACCCCAACCAAGCGCACGAACATCTCAGGTACGAACAACCACATGTACCTCCAAGCATTTCCGTATACTCCCAGAGTATACCACAGTCTCAGCCCAAGGGACATCGTGCACACATCACCCAACGTCAACGCGAAGGCGTGACATAACAACTCCACCGCAAAGGCCCAGGCACGACCAGCCACATCTCGTGAACCATTTATATCACTCTCCCAAGAGTGCGCGATCACACGCCAAGGGTCCGCTACAAACAAGGTAGGGAGAACCACCACTGGAGCACCTTCCATGCTTCCACATTTAACAAGATCGCGCAAGAGGCTCCGCACAGCCAAACGATTCACACCGTCGTAAACCTCGCGGAAAAACACGTGAGATAGACTACTCACTCGCCTGAAACGGTCAACCGGTGAAAAAGGCACTATTCACCGTAACCAAACCCGTGTGGGGTTCACCCCAGAATCCCGAAACTGAACAAACGGAGCACACCACGGCGTTCCCCTTAGAAAAACACACGGGATTGACTACTCAATCACCCAAAATGGCCACCCGGTGAAAAAGGTATTATTCACTGTAGCCCGGTCGGGTGGGACCCACAACACATCTCCGAAAGAGGTCGGGCGGATGCGCCATCGCGATGCTCTCGGAAAAGCACGTCAAAATCACTACTCACTTGAGTGCAACAGATATCCGGAGAAAAAGATGTCTCCCGGCGCACCGCACACGAGCGGTGCCACATGGGACTCGCACCCCGGTCCCGAAACTCAACGAACGGATCGCACCGTTGCGATCCTCTCAAAAAAGTACACAAGATGGAATATTCACTTGTCCAAAACGGTCGCCCGATGATAAAGCTGGAAAATCACCGTCGACGCCCAAACGACCCTCGTGGACCCCGCACCATCGTGCCGAATTAGGGCGGGCGGATTGCACCAATGTAATCTCCTCGGAAAAACACCCAGAAACGACTGCTTGCACGCCCCGAACGGACGTCCGGTGAAAAAGTTGTGAAACGCCGCCCGCAGCTCAAAAGACGGGCCGTGGGGCCCGCGCCTCAACTCCGGCCTCAACGCCTGGAACCGCACTGGAAACCTCCGCCTCAGTGCCAGGGTCACAACGCCGCTGACGGCGCTCAAAACGGATGTCGGACGCGTCCGCGCCGTCCAAAACAAGAATCCCGGAAAAACGCTTGTCCACTTAAGGACGCGCCGCGCCTCAGCGGCCCCTCGTTTCGGGAATTAAAAATTCCCGAAACCATCTCGAAAACTCCGTCTTGACGCAAGCTCCGCGCTGCCGCAGACGGCGCGCAAAACGGACGCCCATAGCCCGAAATACGGGCGTCCGAAGTCTGAGGGCCAAAGCCCCTTGGGCCGGACCGGCCCGCGGCTCAGCCGCGGGTCCGGTTCACCCCGCCGCGGCCCGCGGCTCGCTCCAGCCGACCGGCCACCTCGCGGCCGGTTGATCCCCCACAGCGACCCGCAAAACGCGGGTCGCGGTCGACGCACGGGGCCGCGCGTCCCCACTCTCCTCCACCTGCCGACGCCCGCGACCGGCGCCGCGGCCGGCTTCCGGCAGCCGCCTCCCGGCAAGCGCCGCCGCCGCCTTCGAAGCCCCGGCCGACCGCCCTACTGCGCCGCACTCCGCCCCGCGCCGCCGCCGTCTGCCGCCTTCGGCCCTCGCCGGAAACCGGCCGTGGCCCGAAAATTTCCAAGGACCACCGGGAACGATCCGGTGGTCGAAATTTCGATCCAGATAGCTTCCCGGAAAGCTCGGGACGAGATCTACGCAACCACTGGATTTGTTCGAGGATCCAGTGGTGCGATTGAGAACAAAAGAGGATTAAAACGGGAAAGGGGAGGAAAACTCAAATCCGCCTACCTCGTTGGGCTTCGCCGGCGCTTCCCGCGCGATCCGCCGCGCGCCATCGCACCTTGCCGGAGCCGCCTCGCCGGAGCTCGCCTCGCCGGAGGTGAAGGAGGGGGGAGGAGGGTTTGAGGGAGAAGAGGAAGAAGAAGAAAAAGGGGGGGTGTTTAAGTATAAATCACTTAAACGCCCGCCCGACAGCCCCGAACCCGAACTCCCGACGGGGTCGGGATTTAGCCTCCCCTAGGCTAAGAACCACGCTCTGAGCGGAACGGCGGTCTCGGAATTTTATTCCGAGACCCCGTTCAAAAGTTACTAAACTTAGCGCCCGAGGCCGCCAAATTACGAAAACACTCCTGGGGCCATTTTTCACAAACGGCCCGCACCCGCGAAACTTACACCCCTCCTAAGGTAAACGGCACGCTCCGAACTCAACGGTGCCCTCAGTTTTCCAATCCGAGCCACCGTTTAAGAGATACTAGCGTTTCGCCATTAAACGAATTAATTAATTAATTAATTAATCCGTTTAACATTCCAGAAGCGGGCGAGGGGTCCAAACATCCCGCGCCGACAAGTTTTATGTCGTTCCTAGGGTAAACACCCTATTCCGGATCCATCCGTACACTCGGATCTCTGATCCAGAACTCCGTTTAAGAGTTATCCCATTTATTTAGCGTTTCCAGTGTGAACGCACTGAAAATTTAATTCCGACCACTCCGGGGCTCGGAATCGCACGCCGTCTGAAGGCGCTGCTCTGGAATATCATCAATAATATTCCAAAGTCTTTCGTAGCAAAAATCGGGTTCTTACAAAACTAGTAATATATTTTTTAATATTTTAAAAAATATTTATTTTATACAATTCTTAAACGAATAAATTTTCTATGCTGCTTAAAAACAATTTTATATAATTTCTAAATAATAATAATAATTTTTTATTTTTAGAAAGTAATAATATATATATATATATATATATATATATTATTTATTTGATAATGATTAATAATATATTTACGACTTAAAAAATTAATAATTTTGATTTTTTATGACATTTTTTTTTTGTATTTTTATGATTTTTAAATATCAATAGCCCATCGGGGCTGGTTAGTGATACCGTGTCACGTGGCCACTCCCCATTGTATGGTAACTTGTGTAGATAGCGCGAAAGGCGTGGTTTGTCGCCTGCCGATGCCCTCATTACCCCATATTATCCATTTGGTATTATGATTTTTAGGACGGGGCTCGATACGGTAGCTCTAGGCGGCGATGGCGATGGAGATTTTGAGTTCTAGGGTCCGCGATGGCTTTCCCTCGAGGATCGGAGGTTGATACGGAGAGTCTTTTCATCAGTTTGATCGAGAGATATCCCTCCTAAGGTTGTTTCTAGTATAGTTGATGGCTGTGATAAGGCGTCGTCAACAGAACTGGAAAAGGTTGCAATTTTGGATACAACATACCCTACTAGCGACGCAATAATGCCTGATCTGAAGAAAATCTGGACAACGGGTAGGTTTTTGGAAGCTACGGGAATCAAGAAATTATCTTCTTTCTGTTACTCTTCCTTGGAAAGGATCGTCAAGAAGGGTAAAATTGCTGATGTTAGCGCAAATCATGAAGCAATTTGTAAACAGTTGGAGCTTTGCAAGCATTCGACTATGGCACGAATCATTTTATCAAAGGGTGAGATTCCCTGGAAATTTAATGATCTTGTCAATAGGATCTCCAATATGTGGGGATTTTCGAATTGAAGGATGACTGTGACTGGAAGGGGATACTTCGATGTTGTCTTTCCCAATGACAAGCTCAAAAGGTGGCCCTGGGAATATGGTTTGGTTGTTCTCAAATCATACATTCTCAGAATACAAGAGTGGGACAAGCATTTTGATCCTTTCAACAATAGGAATTCACACGCCAAGGTTTGGATTTGCATTTATGGGTTCAATTGGCATTATTGGCATCCGCAGATTCTTTGGGGCATTACATCAGCAGTTGGAGTCCCTATCAAAATGGACAGGAAAATTGAGAATGCTTGGTCAGGGCATTTTTCTCGTATACTAGTTGAGGTTGACCTATCTGTAACTCTGCTGGAGGATACTGTCCTCGCCACTATGAAAGACACCATCAATCTGAAAATTTACTTTGAGAAGCTACCGACATTCTGTGTGGACTGCAAAATCATGAGGCATCTTGCTTCTTATTGTAAGAGGGAGAATGCTTCGTTTCATTTTTATAAGAAACACATCCACTCTTCCCAGGAATGCAAGCTTAAAGCCAAACAAAAGGGTAAAGGGAAGCTAGTTGTCTAAGGGAGGGACGCAACTGAGGCTAAGGCTGCACCAAGTCATCCTCAAACTTCAAAAGCTGTGGAGTCTCCTGGGGTCCAGCTGATTAGAGATGCACAGGTTCATGTTTCTGGACATGATAATGGTGCGGATCCATCTGAGAGAAATGATCGGGTTCATGCCTCTCAAGATGATAATGGCGATGACACTCATGTTAATATAGACTTGGCTAAAGGGATAGCTCATGCTACTACCATTGATGCAGACACTGGTAAGAGTTAGTTCCACTGCAATTTCAGGCTGCTTGCCCCTCAGACTTGACAGGAAAGATTGATCTGGACTGTGAGAACACCAAGTTAGATGATGTTGGAAATGATTCTTTTGGAATTTTAAACCTTACCAGTGAGGTTTCCCCTGTTCTTACTGAGGTCCCTAGACCCGGTGAAGATTCCACTGTGATAGCTTCTACTACTCAGGAGGGCCTGAAGGGGGAGGCACCTATTAATCAGATTCCTGTTGAGAATTTAAACCCTGAAAAAACCTGCTCTGATGTTGACACTGGTGAAAAGGAACCTCCCTTCACTCAGGTTTCCTCAGGGAAAGGTGCTACGAGGCAGGTTATCCAGGAAGAACATCCTAGCCTCAGCATTAATAACACTTTCAGCTTATTGACTGAGGGATCTACTAATGAATCTAGAAGTTGGGCGGATGAGGTGTGATCTGATGATAAAAAATATGAAGACTAGGCGAAATCTTCCTTAATGAAACGAGGATGGGGTAGACCCAAGACCTCGGTGGACAACTCCAATAGGGCCCAATCTAAGGCAAGACATCTTCAAAATGATTCTCTCCCATTGGACCTGTTTGGGGATGAATAACTCTGATACCTCCTCAACCCTCAAACATTTCATTAAGAGGTATCATCCTGACATCATTGGATTTGCTGAACCTATGGTTTATTTTGAAAATTTTAAACTCATTAATTAGCCCTCTCTTGGGTATGAGCTGTTTTCCCAAAACATTAGAGTTGTGTTCGAGACTCTTTGGTTTCTTCCAAGGGCTGGCTTAAACTCTGATATGATACAGTATGCGAGTGGGGTATTCATTGGCAAAAATGCGGAATCACAAGCGAAGAAAGAAGAGGGGAATGAAAATAAAAAGAAATGCAAGAGGAATAAAAGGGGAAGGGGATGATCAATTAGGACCCCAATGAGACTTGCCCCTTGAAACTCTAATTATAAAGCGTCACAAAGGTTGATCACTCCTTTGATGAGCCTTATTTGCATTCACCTAAGAACACAAGAAACACAAGCATAATAATGCTAGATACTCTCAAATTCGAAAATTAACCTTCAAGGGGTACAAGAGGTAGCTATTTATAGCCAAATGAGAGGAATACATGTCAAACTACCTATCCCACAAAAGTCTAAAGCCTATCCCACGATTTTGATATTGTTTACACATGTCCATGGCTTTAGGGGACAAGATATCTCTAAAGAAGACTTTTAAAAACCACCCCAAAGACTTTGAAGATTCCCACCATGGATTTGGAGACAAGGGGCCCACCACTTTTGACATTGGAGATTTCCTTCATGCAAGTGGATTAAATTTCGTGAAAGCATATGGGTGGACCTTTTAGGTTCACTTTTGGGCTTTAATAAGTGTGATTAAAAGCCCATTTGCTCCTCCTATGCATGCATGTTGGGCCTCCTCTTGTAATTTCAAAATGAGGTCATGTAAAACCTCTTTCATCCTCCTCATTCTTCCTCTTGTCATTGGGCCACCAATCCCATGCAATGGGTCTTGTCCATTAATGTTCTTTCCACGATCAATGCCATGATCACCCTCAACTACTTGCTGCATGTGTGCACCATGATTCGCATCAAACTCTCAGGTCTATATGCTGGGATAACAACACATTACCATCAGTTTTGAGAAGGAAAACCACCAATTCAGGCATCCTTAATTTATGCATAGAATTACTACATCAGAAGAAGGATGAGCTTTCCTCATTGTCTTAAAATATCTCTTGTAACTGGTTATTATTGGGTGATTTCAACGCTGTTCTCTATCCCAATGAAAAGAAGGGATCAAATTTCATTAGAGTTGCATCCATGGACTTCCAAAATTTCATTGATCATCAAATTTTCTATGAAATTACTTTGAAGGGAGCTGAATTTACTTGGACCAGATGTACCATTAATGGGAGACATGCTAACTGTATAGAGATTTTGTCTCTCTGACGGGGAATAGTCTGGATACCTCTTACTCATGCTTGTCTTTACCTAGGATTCACTCTGATCACTCTCCGTTGATTCTTAACATCATGATGGCTGGCAGAAATCATCCCTTGCCATTCAAATTTAATAATTCTATGTTGTGCTTATATGATTTTAGGATTGTTGTCATTAGTGAATGGACAAGGTCTTTTAAAGGTAATGCCTTTCAGAGATTCAGATTAAAACTTAAGGAAATTAAGTACTCCCTTAAGAGATGGGCTAAGTCCAGATTCTCCACTCCGGACATGGATATCCAGAAGTTTGAAGATGAAACGATGGGCTAAGTCCAGATTCTCCCTCTGCTGAGGAGTTACAGATCCAGGCTAAACTTGGTGATCTTATCATTACTAAAGACAGAATCCTTAATGGCTAAATAAACCTGGTATGGCTTAAGTAAGGTGATAGAAATCCTAAGTTCTTTCATGTCATGAATAAGGAAATGAAATCCAATAGGATTATTTCTTCCATTGTGGTTAATGGTGAAACTTTTATTGATGACTTGGGCATTTCTAATGCCATTGTTATTTATTTTGACACCCTATTTAATTAGATTAACCTTAACTAGGATGAGCTGAACCTGGCTGATGTGATCCCTATCTCTAGAACTACCATGAAGAATGGATTCTTAACTGCTATCCCTTCTGAAGAAGTGTTGAGACATGCCCTTTTTTCTCATAACAGGGACAGTGCCCCGGACCCAAATGGTTTCAGAAACAAGTTTTTCATGGATTTTGGGGATATTTTTCACTCTAATTTGTTGCAATAAGTGTGGGAATTCTTTAGATTGGAGTTTCTCCCCCAGGATCCAACTCTCAATTCATAATCCTCATTCTGAAAATTAAGCTTTGCTTTGGATGTTTCTAACCACAGACCCATTGTGGTTTGCGACACTATACCAAATGTTATTAATAAAGTCATTGCTATCAGACTTGGTGTTATCGCTAATCGGATTGTTTCGCCCAATCAATTTGGGTTTATCCCAGGAAGAAGGATATAGGAATGCCTTTGTACAGCTTTTGAGTATGTCAACATCCTTCAAAGGAAATCCAAATCTGGCGACATTGCTCTTAAAGTTGATATTTCCAAGGCATTTGATACCCTTAATTGGGATTTTTTATTTGAGGTACTCAAAAGGTATGGGTTCTCCACTCGATTTATTAGACTCATTTGTGCTTTTCTCAATAGCTTGAGACTATCTGTTAATCATCAATGGTGCATCCAAAGGATACTTTGGCTACACTAGAGGTGTTCGAGAGGGTATCCACTCTCAGCTATTTTGTTTGTCATTGTAGAGGACTACCTTAGTAGATGCCTTTTCAAGGTAGTGGAATCTGGTTTCCTTTCCTCAAATAAGGCTACTAGAAATATTAGGGCTCCTACACATATTCTATATACAGATGACATTCTCATTTTTTGTGAAGCGGACGACAAATCTATTATAGCCCTAAAAGAAAATTTTCTTCATTATGAAATGGTTTTGCGTCAATCCATTAGTTGGCACAAATATTACTTCTATTGTGGGAAGCCCTTGATTGCTTCAAGGAGAAACTATATTTCTGGGTCACTTGGAGTCAAAATTTGGACACTCCCACTACTTTTCCATCCCACTTTTTTCTGGTAGAATTACGGCTTCTTATTTAGAGGATATTTCTCATAAGATCACAAAACAACTTACTAGTTGGAAGGGGAAGTCTCTCTCTCAAGCTGGCCGTATTTGTTTGGTTAATTCTGTTACCTCTTCAATGTTTGTTTATACTTTCCAAATTTACAAATGGCCTTAATATCTTTGTAAGATGCTTGAAAAGAATATTTGTAACTTTATCTAGACTAGAAGAATTTATGAAAGGAAGACTGTTACAGTGACTTGGAAGTAATTTGTGAATTTAACTGCTTTTAGTGGGTTTGATATTAAAAATCTGGGCCTTTTCAACGAGTCTCTCATTTCCAACTTCCTCTGGAAGCTTCTCCAAAGCTCGGGCATATCCTGTCATTTCCTTAGGGATGGATTCATCAACAAACTGTTAAGGGGCAACCACTTCTATATGGGCTCCTCTGTTTGGCCCACACTGAGAAATTGCTTTCAGGCTGTTTTCCATAGATTAAATGGGTTTCTTGCAGGCATTATAATCTGAATTTATAGGTTACAAATTGGCTGTAAACCCCCATTGCGAATAGTGGCATTATTCCTTCAGGCCTGGTTGACATTACAATCGGGCCTGATATCACCCACTTTGCATAGACTGAGTCGCATGTCCTAGCTAATTTTTTTTAGCCAAATCCAAAATTACAGCTTTAGTGAAGAAGACCGCTGCATATGGATGTCAACCAGGATGATGTCCTTAATGCTAAACTTTATTATTCTTTCCTTTGCAGCACACCTGAACTGCTTCCAAGATGGATAAAATCTTTCAAGCAAAATTTTATACAGCCTTCCAGATATCTTCATATATGGAAAATCTGGCATAATAGGTTACCAACCGATGATCGACTAATTATCTCTGGTATGTGACTTCTATTCATATGCTTTGCCTGAGGGCACCTGATAACTATGCTCGCTTTTTCTTTCAATGTGGCTTTGCCAATCAAGCCTGGAGTTTTGTCTTTAGTCTCTTTTTATGTGATCTGCATACTGGAATGAATCTCTATACCTTTATGAGAGCTATCATAGATCTCAACACAAGCTAGAAAATGCATATTCTCCTCATTGTTGTTGCTGTTAGACTTTTTATATATGTGGAAAGAACGAAATATCATTCATTTCACGACCCGCCCCAACCGAGAATCCCTTCTGGGTCTGCAGTGAAGACAAGAGTGACCCCCCCAAGTCCTGCCTCTAATAGTCCTAGGTTAGCAACTAACACCGAAGACATAAAACATACAAATGAGAGACATTACCCTCATGTAACACAGGAAAACAGAACCACCACAAATCAACACCATGATATAAATAAACCAAGATCCATAATAATCCCACAATGCATGAATAATGTCAGATAAGATACAAATCCCAAATAAAATACTAATAGAATCCTAGGCAGCGTCTCTGTTGAAAACACAAAGCTCTGTTGTACCCCGTAGACTAATTGTTTTAATGATCACAAAAACCTTATTTTGTTTCAATGTTTCTAATGTTTTTCTTTTGTTTCTATTGAGTTATTTTGGCAGGAAGACATCCAGCCTAAAGGGGGCATCAAAATAGGTTCAAAGGGCTTTTTACAAAGTGTGTGCAACAGTGAAGCACCGGTTAGCCGGTATCATGTGGCAGAATCACCATACCTCCAACGAGCCCACTGACTAGCCGGTGGAGGCCACCAACCATCTGGTGGGAGCAGGCGGTAAGGGTGCAGCAACAGGTTGCCCACCAGCTACCCGGTGGAGGCTATCGGGTATCCAGTGACGTCAGTGCAGATCATCCAGGGGTGCATTAATGGTAGTTAAAAAGTTCCTAGTTTGAGTTTTTATTGTCGTGGCTCGACCCTTTGGACCCCAAGCATCCTAGACGGCTATAAAAGGAGGCTTTGGGAGACAGAGAACTTTAACCAAACATTGTGTGCATCAAGCGAAATGCTCTCGATCTTCCATGGATTCTCAATCTCCTAAAGAGCTTCAAAGTTCGATCTTCCTCCAATTCTCAAGAGCTTCAACCGATCATCATCTGTGGGAATTGATCTTCATCAAAGAAGAGCACCATCCTAAGGCGTGATCTACATCAGCTATCATCGAGCACCATCAAGCTTTATTTGATTCATTATTTCTTTTGTGCTCTCCCTCTTTGATCTTCTTCTTAAGCCTTTGTTTCTTTGTTGTATAACCCCTTGAATCCCTCTCATTTAATTTTTTTCTCACCTTTTCTCTTTCTTATCTTTTAGTGAGAGTATAGACCTCATTGTAACGAGTTTTCCATAAGACAAACCATCTCTTTTCTCCCTCATCATTGGTTCCTGGTTCCCATTCAAGCGAAGGGATCTTTTGGCTTCTTGCTTCTCTATTCAAAAGCAAGGGATTGGTTCTTGGTTCCCGTTAAAACCAATGTTTCTTGGTTTCTTGCTTTTTATGTTCAAAAAAGAAATGTCTTTGATTCTTCATTCCCGTTAAAATAAAGCGGTTATATATTCTCTCAAGCCTTCTTGAGGGGAGGAGATGTAGGAGCACCTTTAAGTGCTATTTCCGAACTCTGTTTTCAAAGCGCACCTTCTCTATATACTTTACAAAATTTACTTTTATGCTTTACTTTTGCATAATTGCTTTGTTTTTATTTCTGCCACTTTGATATTATGGATTGCTTGTTTTACATCTTCGTATCTTTTATAGCATCAATCATTTATTTAACTTTTTTAAAGGAAATTCACTCCCTCTAAAAAATTCTTCGTATTTTCAAAAATTGTTTTTGATTTTCAGATCTTAATCGATTTTCAAAGTTCAATTTTAAAATGACATCTACTTCTCATACACATGATCCTTTATTTGATGGTTCCAATTATTCTTATTAGAAAAATCACATGTCTACTTTTCTTGGTAGTATTTATTATCTTATTTGGAAAATGATAATGCATGAGTATGTTCCTACCAAAGAACTTGAAGAAACATGGATTCATGAAGATATTAATAATTTTGAACTTAATAACAATATTATGAACGCCTTACATTGCGGTTTAGATCAAAATGAATTTAATAGAATATCTACTTGTAAAAACGCTCATGATATTTGGAAATTATTAAAAATCACACGTGAAGGCACATATAAAGTCAAGAACACTAAATTGGATATGTATCATCAAGATTTTGAAAGTTTCTCCATGCATGTAAATGAATCTATTACTAGTATGTTTACTTGTTTCATTAACATTTACAATGGAAGAAAATCTCTTGATGATGACTTGTCCACAAAAATGATCATAAAGAAAATACTGTGAGTTTTATCTAGTTCGTGGGCTCCTAAAGTGATGGCTATCGAAGAATCTAAAGATGTGAAAAAGATAACGGTTGAAGAACTCATCGGCTCCTTGATGACATTTGAAATAACGATGAAACGCCAAGCGGTAAAAGAAGCAATGAAGGACAAGGAAACCAAGAAGATATTGCTTTCAAAGTAATTGAAGATGATGAATCTTCCGATAGTGACACCAGTGATGAAGGTAATCCTAAAAATCTCATCAAAATGGAGAATGAACTTGTGAAGAAGAAGAAATCATCTTGGCGCACCAAAAAGAAAGATCTTGTAAGATCTTGTCTTTTTCCATGTATGTCTCTCTCTTAAGTTTTTTGTTAATCTTTCTTTCGGTTATGTTTCCACTGTGGATGTCTGTCGTTTAAATAAACGCAGTCTTGGGTTGCGAGGAAACTTGAGGAAACTGGAGAGGATCTACATGAAGAGTCTTTGTTGGGAAAAATGACCTAAAGTTCGAGGATGTATGTTTATTTGGATTAATGGAGTCCGGGTACAAATGAGTTAAGTGTTAACACAAATTTTGGTAAGTTGAGAAGCTTTAAAGGAGGTTTGGGTTGTTTAAAGGGAAAATGGGCTAAAAACTACCTTTAGAAAATTTACACACCGTGTAAAGGGATTACACATTGTGTAATTGTTCGGGTGTTTTAATAAAATAAATTTGAGGCGACAGTTTTTTCGACGTATTCCATTAAAAAGAATTACACAACGTGTAACTACATTACATGCTGTGTAATTTCCCTGACCTGCTGTTTTAAACATGTCGTGCGACTGATTTTCATTTCATTCCGTAGCAGCTCCTCTCCTCTCGACCCTAGGGCATCTTCCAGGTGATTTTGGAGTGCCAACCCTCCTTCCGAATGTCCCATTTGCATGAGCACTCCATGGTAAGTCTTTTATGTTAGGTTTCTTCCTTCTCTCCCTTAGTTCTCCAACCGTTGTGGTGAAATCCTTTGAACAATTGCGTTGTTGGTTTTGATCTTGGTTTGTTATGATCTAGGAACCTCTTTGCGATCATCCTCACCTTCTTCCTTGTGGGAAATTGCCGTTGAAAGCATTATTGGATCGTCAGTTAAAGGTAGGGGGTCTAAATCTTAACCCTATGGTTTGATAATTTCCAAGTTTATGCAATATTGTGATTGCGTCAATGTTATGTGCTCCCAAATCAATTAAATCCATGAATGATATTATTCTTTGAAGTCCTTTATTTTCAATTGGCTTCTGACCCAGCTTAAGGCTACCCATTGGATGAGAAAACCTTGAATATTATTGAATTGGCTAATGGTTTAAAGCGTGTTTAGCATGACATGCGACCTTAGGTGATTGCTTGTTATCGAATCCCTAAATTTTGGTTTATTTGCTTATTGATATAACCGTTAATCAATTGTGATATAAATGCAAGTGGTATTTGAAAGATAAATGATAATTCACATAATTAACCATTGAGATATATGATGTGATATTGTGATATCCATGCTGTTTGACAGGACGTGTGTTCCATGCTGAAATGATTATATATCGGGCTCAACCCTGACACTTGCACACTTATATGCTGTAATGCTGATATTGAGCGAGCTCGACACAATCCCATGTTGTAATGCTAATAGAGAGCAGACTTTGCCCAGTCCCGTGCTGTAATGCTTATAGGGCTTTGACCCGGATGTTGTAATGCTTATAGGGCTTTGACTTGGATTGTTATGACTATACCATGGTTATATGGCTGTGATTGACATGGTCGTAAGACATGCTTAGAGATATCCCAGCATGGAACCAAAGTAGGTTATTTTGCCTTGGTTATATAGTTGTGGTTGACATCGTTGTAAGACATGCTCAGAGATATTCTGGTATAGAGCCAAAAGAGGTTGTTGTTATATTTTATTAATTGTTGAATTAATTAATGCACTTGTTTATTGCTTTATTGCATACACTTCATATCAGGCTGGTTAGTTTAGACATGGTGGTGTCGACCTACTGAGCTTTACTCACACCCTATTCGAGCCGCCGTTTGGTAACCGAGCAGATTACGTGGATGTGGGTTTGGACAAGGGCAAATGACCTTGCAGTTGATTGCTTGTTTGCTGATGGGTTGGAGTTTTGAGGTGGGACTGACGTGGGGTTTGGGACTGGGGAATTTTGAGTATTTCTTTGAGTATGCTAGTCTTTTCTTGTATTGTTTCTGGCACGATATTTAGTTACATTCCAGCATATCATTACATTATTCCTTATTATTTATTAGATTATCCAGTTGACTCTTATTGTTATCTTTTGCTATGTCTATACTTCGACTTTCTTTTGTTTCTATGGTTTATTTTATACTGTTATGACACTTCATACTAGGGGGTATAGTCTCCCCATTATATATTTCACACCCCTGCTGCTAGTTGAAAATCTCTGATATACAGGGAGGTGCACTTGAGGTCTCATGATCAACCCTTCTCGACCACATGAGAGAGTTTCAGATTGGGGGATGTTACAAAGTGGTATCAAAGGAGCAACTTTTCTTTTCTTCTACTTTATTGTTTGAGAAAGGTAGAAAGTGAAGGTTTCAGGCGCAGCGGAAGATCGTGGGTGGATGTGCCCACTTGGCTTTTTTTTCATTAACAATGATCAATCCGGGATCAATACGATGATAAACCTCAGTCTCCACGGATCGAATCACAGAAATGGACAAAGAAAAGGAAAGTCCCGGAACCACAAAGTAGGATCGTTACAGGTTGATTATAATTAATTTAATCAATTTAAAAGAAATACCTTTTGGGTGTTCTTTCTTCGTTGATGTTCTTGATCACGTTCCGATGTGATTTGTCGTTGCGTCGCAGAAGCCAAGTGTAGACTTCCTCTAGCAGTGATCCACACGTGTACCTCGTATCTCAGGACGCCGCCAAAGGAGTCTTCGGGTGCTAGCGTGGAGAAACATTTGCTTGCGTTGTCCGCCTTAGATCGTCTTGATCCGATGGAAGATGATCTCTATCGGTCTTGAGAGCGTTCTTGGAGGAAGATGTTCTTTCGGCCTTGAAAGAATTCTCCAGAGTTGTTGTGCACAACGATTCTCTTGTGTGTTGAAAAAGAGTTGGGGTTGTGAGGATATTTATAATCAAGTTTGAAGTTGTAGAGTTATGACAATAAATAAACGCGTTACACGTTTTATTTATTTCATCGACTCTTATTTAAAACCCCTATGTTGAATAATTAATTCCTTGACATGCGCCCACGCTGATTATAATAAATATCATTTAAAACAATATTATACCCTCAAAATCCAGACTGGAAAAACTACATGGCGTGTATTAATAAATACACAGCGTGTACTTGTTTCTTCATTGAAAACTACACGGCGTGTACATTCAATGTACACGGCGTGTATATCTTGTTTTCATTTATTCATTTCCTTTCCATAAAGAAAACTACACAGCGTGTAATTATTAATACACGGCGTGTACTTGTTTTCCATGAAAAACTACACGGCGTGTAATCTTTAATACACGGCGTGTATATCTTGTTTTTCATTTCCTTATTCCTCCATTATTAAAACGATTTAGGCTTCCTTGAATAATTATTAAACCACATATGAGAATAATCTTTATTCTACTTGAGATACTTGAATACACTTAGTGTGTGACCCTCTAGGCCTCTTTCTCGTTGGCATTAGGCGGGCTTGCCTAAAGTCCAAGATTACTGTCTAGCAACGAGTCAAGGCACCCAAGAGAAAGAATTTGATGCCGCATTGACGTATCACCTCATATGAATGCTTGTTGTGTAATTTAATCCCTTTGTCTCGATATCTCATCAAGCAGGTTTCATGGCAGTGTCATAAACCTATATGCTTGATCCGTCGTTCTTTGACTTCCTGAAATAAACTCGTCGTTTACACCATGGCCATGGAATTTAATGCGACAGTTCTATTTCAATCGAAGGGCCGAGATATCAACTTCCATAAATAGAAGAGACAAATCCTTCACCGACTTATCCATTAACAACATGTCACTCGTGACGCACCCAACATACCCTACTTCCCGCCAACTGTCTGCATGAAGGTTTTCGTTAGTAAATCTAAGTGCGCGAGTCATGACATGAATTAATGACAATCTTCCAGTCTAAGGACCATTACACACGCTCGTAGATAGCAATGTCCGATGACACCAAGACATGCAGAATTGCTACTGGCGGGTCTGTTCTCATAATCTCCCATCTTGGAGATTACCAAGTGCGAACTCCATGAGAGCGAGTCTCGTCTTCTTACGAGTACTCACACATGAAGGTCTGTATACTATGTGTCATATCATAGTATTTCATCCAACCGTAGAACTTTATTTAAGAATATTGTTATAGAATTTCAAGGTTCTCATCATAGCGAAGATCTGTCATGACCTTATCAATGTAACAAATATTTCAGGACATTATTATATTATAGTCATGCAGAACAATGAACAATATATAATAAGTGAAAATTCATGTAATCAAAGTACAAAACAGTTGGTTCTCAGGACACCAACCCTTACAAACTCCCACTTGGACTAGAGCCAACTGCCTACGACTTTTAGTCCGCTAGACCTCACATGATGATCATGTTTCTGCTGAGTCAAGGCTTTAGTCAAGGGGTTCGCCATGTTGTCTTCCGTAGAAATACTGCTCACTGCAACTTCACCTCTCTGAGAAAAATCCCTCAAGAGATGATACTTCTGAAGTATGTGCTTTGTCCGTTGATGTGACCTTGGCTCTTTTGCAAGTGCCACCGCTGCAGTATTATCACAATAGAGTGTGATAGGATCTTTACTGATCGGTACTACATCTAGCTCTTGGATGAAGATTCGCATCCATACTGCTTCTTTAGCTGCCTCAGAAGCTACGATATACTCGGACTTCACTGTAGAATCTGCCACCACACTTTGCTTTGAGCTCTTCCAGCTCACTGCACTTCCATTCAAACTGAAGATGTATCCAGTCTGCGACTTCATGTCATCTTGATCAGTATGGAAACTAGCATCTACATGTCCTCTGATGACTAGTTCCTCATCTCCTCCATAAACCAGGAACATATCCTTAGTACGCCTCAGATACTTAAGGATAGTCTTGACTGCCATCCAATGGCGATCTCCTGGATCAGCTTGATATTTGCCTACCGCACTTAATGCATAAGCAACATCTAGACTCATACATAGCATAGCATACATGACTGACCCAATCGCGGATACGTAAGGGATCCTTGCCATTCTCTTTCTTTCCTCATGTGTCTGAGGACACATTTTCTTGGAAAGATGAATGCCATGTGACACTGACAACAATCCCCTCTTGGACTGTTCCATACTGAATCTCTTCAGTATCTTGTCAATGTATGTACTTTGACTCAGGCCCAGCATTCTCTTGGATCTATCACGATGGATCTTGATCCCAAGAATATATGCTGTCTCGCCCAAGTCTTTCATGAAGAAGCATTTATGCAACCATGCCTTAATTGACTGTAAGACAGGTACTTTGTTTCCAATTAGTAATATGTCATCAACATATACTATTAGGAAAACGACTGCACTTCCACTAAACCTCTTGTAGACACAAGGCTCACATTCGTTCTTAACAAATCCAAATTCTATTACAGATTCATCAAAACGAATGTTCCATGACCTTGATGCTTGCTTTAATCCATAAATGGATTTCTGCAACTTGTATACCTTGTTGGCATCCTTTGGAGTCACAAACCCTTCAGGTTGTGTCATGTAGACATCTTCCTGGAGGTTCCCGTTAAGGAATGCTATTTTGACATCCATTTTCCAAATTTCAAAGTCATGGTAAGAGGCAATGGCCAATAGGATTCTTATGGATTTCAGCATCACAACCGGTGAAAAGGTTTCATCATAGTCAATTCCTTGACGCTGTCTAAAACCTTTTGCAACCAGTCGTGCCTTATAGGTGCTGACTTGCCCCTCCATGTCCAGTTTCTTCTTGAATACCCATTTATTACCAATAGGCTTTACATCAACTGGAGGATCTACCAAAATCCAGACTTGGTTTTGGTACATGGAATCCATTTCAGAATTCATGGCTTCTTGCCACTTGGCAACGTCTGTGCCTTCAACTGCTTCCTTATAGGTAAGAGGATCATCATTTTCAACCAATAACGAGTCACCATCCTCGGTGATAAGAAAACCATATCGTTCTGGTTCTCTCACCTCTCTCGTGCTCCTACGCAGTTCTTGTGTCTCTGGAACAGATTGTTCTTCCACGGGGCTTTGTGGAATCTATTCTTGTACCAACTCTTGTGTATCTTGAGCCTCGACTTCATCGAAGTCTATCTCGCTCCCACTATCTCTTTTGGAGATGTACTCCCTCTCAAGGAATATGGCATGTCTTGCCACTGTAACCTTTTTGTCTGAGGGGTTGTATAAGTAATATCCCCTTGTTTCCTTGGGATATCCTATAAAGATACACTTTGTGCCTCAGGGTGCAAGTTTGTTACCTGAAGAGGCCTTAACAAATGCTTCGCTACCCCACACATGTAAATTCAAAAACATGGCTTTGCGTCCACTCCATAACTCTTATGGAATACCATTTATCGATTTAGTTGGTACTTGGTTTAATATGTGTGCTACTGTTTGTAATGCATATCACCAAAAGGATAATGGAAGACTCGCATGACTCATCATTGATCTCACCATGTCCAATAGGGTGCGGTTCCTCCTTTCACTTACACCATTCCACTGAGGTGTATAAGGAGGAGTGAGTTGAGATAGAATCCCAAACTCCCGTAAGAAATCAATGAAGTCCTGATTAAGACATTCTCCTCCTCTGTCTGAGTGGAGTTTCTTAATCTTCTTACCAAGATGGTTCTCAACTTCATTCTTGTATTCTTTGAACCGATCAAAAGAATCTGACTTATACCTCATTAAGTAAATATATCCATATCTACTAAAATCATCAGTAAAAGTTATGAAGTACGAGAACCCACCCCTTTCTTCAACTGGAAATGGTCCACACACATCTGTGTGAACTAATTCTAGAAGCTCTTTAGCCCTTTCACCATTCCCACTAAATGGAGCTTTGGTCATTTTGCCTTGTAGACACACATGACATACACCAAGTTGTTTTAGTTCGAAAGAATCTAAATACCCATCTTGATGTAATTTTGTCAAACGTTTCTCATTGACATGACCTAGCCGGTGATGCCAAAGTTGGGTGTGGTATGAGTCATGTGAATTGACTTTGTCATCGATTGCCATTACTTGGTTTGTGTAGTCTAAAACATAAAGGCCGTTATATAAATGTGCCCTAACAAAACAAATGCTATCTTTATAAAAGTAGCAACATTCATTTCCAAACTTGAACATGAATCCATTATTATCTAATCTAGATACTGAAATAATGTTTTTAGTAACAGAAGGCACATAATAACAACCCTTTAACACCAAGATCATTCCAGTTGGCAATGTGAGGTGGTAGTCTCCGACAGCCACAACAGAAAGTCTGGCTCTGTTGGCTGCTCGTAGATCCACCTCACCTCAGTCAATCCTTCTGAATCTATTTGGTTCCTGTATTTGGATACAGATGTGAGCACCACAAGCAATATCTAATACCCAATTGGTAGAAACAGATAGATTGCATTCGATAACAAACGCACCCGAAGCTTCCCCTTGCTTCCTTGGCTGGGTGCAGTTTTTCTTCCAGTGGTCCTTCTTGCCACATGCGAAAAAAACAACATCATGTTCCCTTGCCTCCCCTTTGATCTTCCTTTTCTTGGAAGGCCTTGAAGAAGCTTTGGGCTTAAATCTCTTTGCCTTCCCTTTCCTTTTATTCACCATGAGGATAGAAGGATTTTCACGCCTCATGTCATTGTCCACTTGGAAAATAAAGATAAGAATATCAGACATAGACTTCTCAATGTTGTTCATGTTGAAGTTCACAACAAAGTTTGAGAAGCTTTGGGGGAGTGATGCGAGAATGAGATTGGTACCCAGTTCTTCGGGGAGTTTAAACCCTAGAACCTCCAAGCGCTCAATGTAGCCAATGAGCTTGACTACATGAGGCCCAGCTGGGGAACCCTCTCCAAGCTTGCTCTGGAATAGAGCCTTGGAGATCTCAAATCTTTCCTGTCTTGCTCTCTCCTGGTATAGACCACGGAGGTGCTCGAGCATGCTGTAGGCATCCATGTCTTCATGAGACTTCATGAGCTCACTAGAAATTGATGACAACATCAAACATTGAACATCGAGTGCATCTCTCAAATGTTGATCATAGACCAGGAAATCTTCATCACTCACACCTTGGGCAGGCAGATCAGGAAGTGAGGACTCCAACACGTAAAACTTTCGTTCATGGTGTAGGATAACCCAAAGGCACCTAAACCATTCCTAGAAGTTACTGTCGGTGAGGATATTATCTTTATCTAGAATTGATCGCAGAGAAAATGTGGTTGACGAGTTTTTCATTTCGATTCTACAAATTAAAAGAGCAGATTTATCAGTACTTTCTTGATTACATTTAATGAGAAATAATAAAAGTTTATCAAGTCTCCCGCTATTTTATCAAGTCCCAATGGCCCTCACCATTGAACTCGGAATGTCCATTTGCTTTGACATTCTAGTGGAAAGGATCCATATTCCCCTTCGGATAACCCCAACAAGGGTTGGTCAAGCTATTTGAAGGTATTTAGGTAGGTAGGTCTTTGCGAAATGTGAGCTTACAGTTCCTTGATCTGT
Organism: Viscum album; assembly: GCA_963277665.1. Lineage (NCBI taxonomy): Eukaryota > Viridiplantae > Streptophyta > Magnoliopsida > Santalales > Viscaceae > Viscum > Viscum album. The sequence continues at coordinate 1,753,092,285 of OY728151.1, forward strand.
TGAGTGGACTCCCTAATCCTGAAATCCTGACTTGGATTTCCTCAACTCTTGCCTCCAATATTACACCAAGTAACGAAAGGCTTGGTCTGACTTAATATGGTATTGAGGGATTTTAATCTTTATGCATAGTTTCGCATTATCACATGCTTGTTAATATTAAGTGATGCTTTCTTAAGTGATTAACCATGTTCTGATAATGTTTACGCATAGTCCGGTTTTTATTTTATTCCATCTTTGCATGCTTGTTTATTTCATTAATTATGTGATCGTGACAACACATACATAATAAATAAACCATGCAATCAGACAGAAATAAAATAAGATGGTATGATCATGAGCTTCTATTGGTTATCTTATCTAGCGGTTTGATAAGCTAACCCTGACCTAGGGAAAAACACCTTGAACCAATGGTTCGTGTTTTGTAGCTCCCACCTGTCCATCTTTGTATCTTCTTGGGTTGGTTTCGCTTCAGCTTCGGGTTTTGAACCGTCTCCTATGGCTTGGGAGATCCTCCATTACATGGGTTTACATTAAAGAAACCATGGGCACGCATACCCTACATTTTATTGGAAGAAGACTCACAGGCCAACAAATTTAAATGAAACCATACACACATACAAAGGGTCTTTGGTCTAGCTCATGATCATCCATAGCATGCAACGACATTTACGCATATTTAGAATTCAAATTCTTTTAATCGTTCTATTTATTCAAGATAAGTCGCTCTTGAATTCAATTAATTATGATCTTATAATTAATCAATTATTTATCTTAAATTTCTTTCTGAATTTCCTTGATATTCTTCTCATACATATTCCTTGTACAGGTCTTTGTACTTTTGGAGGAAACCTGGTGAAATTTCTGGAAAGTACACGGTGTGTAGTTTATATTTACATGGCATGTATTTCTTTTCACCTTTTATCCAAAGTACACACTGGGGGATTTGGCGTGTTCTCTTTACTTTGGAAATTTTGGAGTACATGACGTGTAGATAAATCATACACGGCATGTACTTACTTGTTACGTGGTAACCGGCCTGGCGATCCCGTGTATGTGGTATATGGCTTCTCCTTTGTACACGGTTTTACTTGGGCCAGATCAGACTACACGGCGTGTTGCTCCAGCATACATGCCGTGTATTCTGGTTCCCACGTGCCATTTAATTCTAGTCAACACGGGGTGTTAAATACTTAGGTGTAATCAATTCACACAGCGTGGTTTGGTGGACCAGTACCGGTTCGTTGAACCTAAGTACACGGCATGTAGTTTTAATTACACGCCGTGTATTCCCGTGTTGTAAAAATAGAAAAAGCAGCTCCTCTGGATGAGATCCTCGTTTTTATTTTAATCAAAATTAAAATTAAAAGGTAGTTTCTGTGATATGAATCGAGAAATGAAGGAGGAAGAATAAATCTCGTTTATTCAGATTTATAGAACGATTTATTTCGAATTGAATCAAATATAAATGTGTAAATTATCAATGAAAATTAAATAACTATAATCAATGTTGTAACCTCACTCTGATACCAATTGAAGGTTCTGGGCGCAGTGGAAGCTCGTGGGTGGATGTGCCCACTTGGCTTTTTGTCATTAACAATGATCAATCCGGGATCAATACGACGATAAACACCAGTCTCCACAGATCGAATCACAGAAATGGACAAAGAAAAGGAAAGTCCCAGAACCACAAATTAGGTTCGTTATAGGTTGATTATAATTAATTTAATCAATTTAAAAGAAATACCTTTTGGGTGTTCTTTCTTCGTTGATGTTCTTGATCACGTTCCGATGTGATTCGTCATTGCGTCGCAGAAGCCAAGTGTAGACTTCCTCTAGCGGTGATCCACACGTGTACCTCATATCTCAGGACGTCACCAAAGGAGTCTCCGGGTGCTAGCGTGGAGAAACCTTTGCTTGAGTTGTCCGCCTTAGATCGTCTTGATCCGGTGGAAGGGGATCTCTCTCAGTCTTGAGAGCGTTCTTGGAGGAAGAGGTTCTTTCGGCTTTGAAAGAATTCTCCAGAGTTGTTGTGCACAACGATTCTCTTGTGTGTTGAAAAAGAGTTGGGGTTGTAAGAATATTTATAATCAGGTTTGAGGTTGTAGAGTTATGACAATAAATAAACGCGTTACGTGTTTTATTTATTTCATTGACTCTTATTTAAAACCCCTATGTCGAATAATTAATTCCTTGACATGCGCCCACGCTGATTATAATAAATATCATTTAAAACAATATTATATACTCAAAATACCGACTGGAAAAACTACACGGCATGTATTAATAAATACACGGAGTATACTTTCAATGTACACAGCGTGTATATCTTGTTTTCATTTATTTATTTCCTTTCCATAAAGAAAACTACACAGCGTGTAATTATTAATACACGGCGTGTACTTGTTTTCCATGAAAAACTACACAGCGTGTAATCTTCAATACACGACGTGTATATCTTGTTTTTCATTTCCTTCTTCCTCCATTATTAAAATGATTTAGAATTCCTTGAATAATTATTAAACCATGTACGAGAATAATCTTTATTCTACTTGAGATACTTGAATACACTTAGTGTGTGACCCTCTAGGCCTCTTTCTCGTTGGCATTAGGCGGGTTTTCCTAAAGTCCAAGATTACCGTCCAGCAATGGGTCAAGGCACCCAAGAGAAAAAAGTTGATGCCGCATTGACGTATCACCTCATACGAATGCTTACTGTGTAATTTAATCCCTTTTTCTCGATATTTCATCAAAAAGGTTTCATGGCAGTGTCATAAACCTATATGTTTGATCCTTCATTCTTTGACTTCCTGAAATAAACTGGTCGTTTACACCATGGTCATGGAATTTAATGTGACAGTTCTATTTCAATCAAAGGGACAAGATATCAACTTCCATAAATGGAAGGGACAAATCCTTCCTTGACTTATCCATTAACAACATGTCACTCGTGACGCACCCAACGTACCCTACTTCCCGCCAACTGTCTGCGTGACGGTTTTCGTCAGTAAATCTAAGTGCGCGAGTCATGACCTGAGTTAATGATAATCTTCCAGTCTAAGGACCATTACACACGCTCATAGATAGCAATGTCCGATGACACCAAGACATGCGGAATTGCTACTGGCGGGTCTGTTCTCATAATCTCCCATCTTGGAGATTACCAAGTGCGAACTCCATGAGAGGGAGTCTCGTCTTCTTACGAGTACTCGCACATGACAGTCTGTATACTATGTTTCCTATCATAGTATGTCATCCAACCATAGAACTTTATTTAAGAATATTGTTATAACATTTCAAGGTTCTCATCATAGCGGGGATCTTCCATGACCTTATCAATGAAACAAATATTCCAGGACATTATTATATTATAGTCATACAGAACAATGAACAATATATAATAAGTGAACATTCATGTAATCAAAGTATAAAACAGTTGGTTCTCAGGTTACCAACCCTTACAGAAAGGAGACTAGGATGTGTCGGGACTTGGTAATGTGGTTGTGCATGAGGGTAACTAACCCATGTATGAGGGAAAATCCAAGTGCCCAGGGATGAGATTACTATTTGTGTTGTGTGCTTATTACAATTGATGTTATTTCACCTTGGGTGATTCACATGTTGTGTGAGGTTATTATTTTATGATGTTACTGATTCTTGAGATTTGTACCTGTGGCCTGTTATGACGTGAGATGAGAATACATGCATTATAATAGGCACATAAGAATATATTGACATGCATTGTTCATGATATGTACATATCTATTTTTGTATGTGATATATACTTACTTATTGAACTATGATATGAAATATCAGTTTCACTGGATAAATGAAATGAGTTGATGTGTCATGCTAAAACACTTGTAATCCATGTTTAGAGATACCAGGAGTCATTGGTTCTCTGTTGTAGTTACCTATTGAGGTTGACCTTATTGCTAACCAGTCCTTCAAGGTGTGAATTTCTCTTGTAGAGAAAATGCCTCCTCGTTATCTTCGACTTGAGCACCAGAAGAGTAGAAATTAACACACTCCTAATGCAGCTGAACTGGAGATTCTTGTAGTTCTTGAGGAGCAGATGGATGTTTAGCTTTGTGACCACTTCCTAAGGGTTATGTGATCCATAGAAATGGAGACTGTTCGTACCGTTCCTTCGATGTATGAGCTGAAAAGAGAGTATCAGCTACAACATCTACCAATGTTTACTGGGGAAGGGGGACCCTAGGCAGCTGAGTTTTGGATCGAGTCAGTCCATATGATCTTCAAGAATCTTGAAACACTTATGTATAGGAGGGTGAATCTTGCTGCATATATTCTTCGTGGACTTGTTAAACGTTGGTGGGATATTCTGGAGGAATCTAGGCAGCAGGATAATCTATCTTGGAAGGACTTTGAGATGAAGTTCCTGAGCCATTTCTATCTCGAGATGTTGATGGATGAAAAATCTTGTGAGTTTATGCATTTGACGTGGGAGGTCATGTTAGTGTTGGTCTATGCTGGATGTTTCACTGACCTACAACGCTTTGCACCATCTTTGGTGGCTAATGAGATCTATAGGGCAAGACATTTTCAAGAAGGTTTTTTCTATGAGATCAAGTCGCAGGTAAATGTTTTTCACTTGAGTAGCTTTGAGGATGTGATGAACCAAACACTCATTACAGAAGGGAATCTAAGAGAGGATCCGACCAGTAGCTAAGCAATTTCAATAGGGCGATCTAGCACTAAGAAGGCCGACGATTCTTTGCTCTTATGTGTGTATTATCAGAGGTTGAACCATATGAAAGTCAAGAACCGGTATCCTCTTTCATGCATTGATGATATTTTTGATCAATTGAGAAGTGATAAGATCTTATGCAAGATTGATTTGAGATCAGGTTACCATCAGTTGAGGGTGAGACCATCCGACATACCCTAGACCGCTTTTAGGAGCAGGTATGGCTTGTATGAATTCGTAGTAATGCCATTTGGGCCGACTAACGCACCAGTGGTATTCATGGACTTAATGAATATGATTTTTCATCCTTTTTGGACCATTTTGTGGTGGTTTTTATCAACAATATTGTAGTGCACTCTCAGTCATCAGATGATCATTCCAAATATCTTGACATCGTTTTGAGTACATTGAGAGAGCATTGACTTTACACCAAGCTAAACAAATATAGTTTCTGGATTAATAAAGTGCATTTCTTAGGCCATGTCATCTTAGAGGAAAGTGTTTCAATGGACCCATAGAAATTCACAACCGTGGTATCTTGGGAATAACCCAATAATGTCTTTTAGATTCATACTTTTCTGGGTTTAACAGGTTATTGTTGGCATTTTATCCAGGATTTATCCCATTTGGAAGCACCAATGTCTGGGTTAACCAAGAAAGGGGTGAATTTTTTTTGGTCTGATGCTTGTGAGAGATATTATCAAGAGTTGAAAGGTAGGTTGACCTCAACACCTATCATCACTTTAACTATGATGGGTAAAGCATATGTTGTGTACTATGACACATCCAGAGTTGGACTCAGAGCAGTTCTAATATAGGAGGATCAAGTGGTTTCTTATGGATTCAGGCATCTAAGACCACGTGATAGGAATTAACATACTCATGATCTAGAGTTAGAAATAGTGGTACATGCCCTAATATGTTGGAGAAAATATCTCATGGGTGAGAGGTTTATGGTATACACAGACCATAAGAGCCTCAGGTACATCTTTTCTCAGTGAGACTTGAACCTTCAACATAGGAGGTGGGTCAAGTATCTCCAGTCTTTCGACTTTGAATTGGATTATACACCAGGAAAGGGAAACTTTGTTTCCAACACTTTGAGATGAAAGACACAAATAAAGTTAGCACGAGAGTCTTGTGATGAGTGGATGATAATGACCCTTTTTACAGACATACATCTGGATGTTCAGGTGTCTCAGGGATGGGTAGCTTTGACTTTGACATCTGTTATTCTCATGCTTTTGGGGAAGATTAAGATCGAGAACTTTTCTGATATGAAGGGCTTAGTTCTGAAAGAAAAATTATATTTTGGGGAGACACCATCAGTATTGTATCTCAGTAGTGGAAATTCTATTCTTTTTTATGGACGAGTATGGGTTCCGACGGGCTTACACGAGGAGCTGACGAGGGAGTTTCATGCTTCTAAATGGGTGGTGCATCCTGTTTTAACAAATATGTATCGTGATCTCCATAGACAATACTGTTGGTCAAGAATGAAGAAGGAGGTGACAAGTTTCATGGCTAGATGCTTCACTTGTCAGCATGTTAAATCCAGGCATCAGAGGCTAATAGGGATTTTGCAGCCTTTGCCTATTCCTGAGTGGAAATGGGATGATGCCACAATGGATTTTGTGATAGGATTATCGAGGACAACCCATAATAATGACACTATATGGGTTGTTATGGATGAACTAACTAAGGTATCCCACTTTTTGCCTATCAGGAAAACCTTTACAGTTGATAATCTGGGCAATCTTTATGTGCATGAGGTGGTTCCATAGCACGATGTTCTGAGGAGTATCGTTTCAAAAAAAGATCATCATTTCACATTGTACTTCTGGAAAGGTCTTTAGAAGGCTATGGGATAATGGGTTCTTTTGAGCACAACCTATCATCCACAGACTGATGATCAATCTGACTAGACTATTTAGGTTTTGGAGTATATGCTTGTTGCGGAATCGTCAGGAGGCGCAACGACAGAAACGAGAAAATGAAATAAAGAAAGCAACAAGAACACAACGATTTACATGGTTCAGGAATAATCCCTATGTCCACGGGAGAGGCAGAATTTCACTATATCAGGAGCACAAGATTACATAGGATTTTCAGTAGTAACCCTAGCCCTAAAATGGGATATAAAACAATGGAGAAGACGATATCTGTTCGAAAAAGTGAGTCTGTGTCGCTACAATGAACAGCGGCCAGCTTTATCAAAAGCGCTACAATGCCTGTCGGTTGGAAGTCAAAAGTGCTACAGTCCAGTTGACCCCGAAGTCCGCACTGCTACAGTGCTTGTCGATGTCAGTCGGTCAGTTCCACTACAGTGGTCATATATGCTACAGTGCTGAAAAATTGGGTCGGGGGCCTTTGACCCCCGGACCCCCATAGCAGGGGCACGTTGCCCCCTGAAACCCCCAACGAGCTCACCGCGGAGCTCGACCCGTGACAGTTTTGGGCCACAAGCATTTGACCTAACCGGATCGGGCTACATCAATCCAACAATCTCCCACTTGGAGCCTGATCCACTGCACTGCTATGCTTCGATGCAACTGATGAAGACAAATTACTTAATCTGAGCTCTTTCTCTTCTTCACTCACCAGTTGCGTGCTTTCCATTCATAGATTCATGAAATACAAACTATTTTCCTCTTGTGCTCCCATCAGGTCCTCCATTATTCTACCTCTCATCCTCTGTTCATCAGTGGAGATTAACAGAGGCACAACAGTGCCTCAACTTTTGTATCACCATAGGCTTTTTCAGCACGTTTTTTGGATTGTTGGTTCCACAGATCTTATGCAAAGTCAGCAGCCCATCCTGTATCAAACCTCTGATGAAATGGTACTTCAACTGATTGTGCTTCATCCGGGCATGAAACACTGGGTTCTTTGCAATATGTATAGCACTCTGACTATCATAGTGCAATATATTCTCCTCTCGCTTTTTTCCCAATTCATCCAAGAAGTTCTTCATCCAAAACATCTCTTTCCCAGCTTCTGTTATACAATGTATTCAACCTCTGTGGTTGATAAAGCTACCACCTTCTGCAATTGTGATATCCAACTTACCGCAATTCCTCCACAGGTAAAAACATAACCCGTGGTACTCCTCCTGCTGTCGACATCTCCTCCAAGGTCAACATCCACATACCTCTGCAATAAATTTCCTTTCACAAAGCACAGAGATACCTCCTTGTTGCCCTTCAAATACCTCAGTATCCACTTCACCGCTTCCCAATGTTGCTTTTCCAGGGTTATCCATATACATGCTCACAACTCCCACTACATGAGCAATGTCATGTCAAGTACACACCATGGCATACATCAGGATTCCAACAACTGATGCATATGGAACTTTTTCCATGTACTCCACCTCTTCTGCCGTCTTCAATGATTGCTCATTTGATAGTTTGAAATGGCTCGCCAGGGGAATAGAGACTGCCTTTGCTTCCATCATACTAAATCTTCTCAAGACCTTCCCAATGTAATCAGCCTATGACAACATTAATGTTCCAGCTATGCGGTCTCTCTTGATCTTCATCCCCAAAATCTTGTCAGCTTCTCCAAGATCTTTCATTTCAAACTCCTCAGCCAACTGTCCTTTTAGCTCATTAATTCTCTGCATACATGATCCTACAATAAGCATGTCATCCACATATAGAAGAAATATAATGTATTCATCACCAAAGGACTTGATGTAACAACATTGATCCATTCCACATCGTTTATATTCATTTTTAGACATAAATTAATCAAACTTCTTGTTACACTGCCTTGGTGCCTGCTTCAATCCATATAAGCTCTTCTAGAGTTTGCACACCAGGTCTTCCTTCCCATATTCTACATATCCCTCTGGCTACTGCATGTAGATATCTTCCTCCAAATCTCCATGAAGGAAAGCAGTCTTGACATCAAGCTGCTCAAGGTGCAAATCCTCTGACGCCACAATGTTGAGAACCACCTAGATGGTGGTAAGCTTCACTACTAGTGAGAATATTTACGTGAAATCCACTCCTTCCTTCTGTTGGAAGCCTTTCACCAACAACCTTGCCTTGAACCTCCTCTTGCCATCATGTTCTTCCTTAACCCGGTAGACCCACTTGTTCTGTAATGTTTTCTTTCTTGTTGGAAAAGGTGTCAGCTCCCAAGTGTTGTTGTCATGCAATGAGGAAATCTTCTCCTTCATAGCCAGCTCCCACTTTCTCGACTCCTTCAGCTGCATTGCCTCTTCAAAGCATTCTGGTTCTCCACCGTCAGTCAATAATAGATAATGCAGGGATGGTGAATACCTATGCACATGCCTTCTCACCCTCATTGATCTTCTCAACTCTATTGGAGTAGCAGGTTCCACCAGTTTAGATCTCTCATGCTCAAATACACCTTCAAGCTCCACTTGCTCTTTGCACTTTGATTCAATGTTCCCATTTTCATCTTCAGCTACATGAGGATCTTTGTACATGACACCTTCATTGAATACCACATTCTGGATCCTAATGACCATCTTCTTGAGATCATCCCAAAAGCAGTAACCAAAATCGTCAGCACCATAACCAATAAAGAAACATGGCTTGGACTTAGCATCAAGTTTGTCCCTTGAATTAGCATCAATATGAACATATGCCAAACTTCCAAAGACTCATACATGTGAGAGTCTTACCTCCTTCCCAGACCATAGCTCCTCGGGTAAACGTTCTCCCATTGGCACAGATGGACTCCTATTGACCAGATAAGCTGCCATGTTCACTACATCATCCCAGAAGGTTTTGGGAAACCCTGAGTGTAACCTCATGCTTCTGGCATGTTCATTCAACATCATGTTCATCCTTTCAGCTACACCATTCTGCTGTGGTGTTCCTGGGATAGTTATCTCTCACCGAATTCCATTATCAGAACAGAATTCTATGAACTCCTGGCTGCCATACTCTCCACCGTTGTCAGACCTCAAGCATTTTAGCTTATCTCATAACTCATTCTCCACCATGGCCTTCCACTTCTGAAACATTTTAAACACATCATATTTAATTTTCAGAAAGTAAACCCATACCTTACTTGTTGAGTCATCGATGAATGTCACATAGTATTGTGACCCTCCAAGGGAATGTACTAGTGAAGGCCCCCAAACATCTGTGTGCACCAGGTCCAGCTTCCCAACCTTCGGTGTTTTGCCTCCTTTTGCAAAAGACACCTTCTTCTGCTTTCTGAAGATACAATCTTCACATAGACCAACATCCACAGACTTCAGCTCTGGTAGCAACCCTTTTGTTTCCAGCACCTTTATCCCCTTCTCACTCATGTGGCCTAGCCTGTTGTGCCACAGTTGTGAATCTCCTATAGTTTTTAGTGATGCATCCATGTCCATGAAAGTTTCTATCAGGTTGTATAGAGTACCATTCTTTGCACCATGATCTATGACCATAGCTCCTTTGGTGATCTTCCATGCACCACCAGTGAACGTGGTACTCAACCCTGCATCATCAAGCTGTCCCACAGAAATGAGATTTCTTCTTAAACTAGGAATGTACCTCACATTTCCATAACCAGCAAGCTCCCACTATTGGTCTTGATTCATGCATCGCCTTTTCCCACAATCTGCAAGGGATCATCATCAGCAAGATGTACCTTGCTGAAATTTCCAAAAATGTAATTTTCCAGAAATCCCTTATCCGATGTAGAATGGAAAGACCCCCATAGTCTAAAATCCAAGACTCAATTGGGTTGTCCATGCTCAACAGCAGCACATCATCAGTTCCTTCAACCGCCGTGTTTTCTCCTCTGGTTTCAGGTCCCTTCCGTATTTCTCTGCACTCCTTTTTTACATGTCCTTTCTTCCCACATGTCCAGCAGGTAGGACCATCCCCCTTTGCCTTGTCTCAGCTTTTCCCTCTTGACCTTGATCGCCCTCTACGAATGTCTCGTTGTGGGTATCTTCCTCTTCCTTCGACGTTCAGATTAGAACCAGAGAATCTGCATGATTCTCTTCTTCGAACATCCTCACTAAGGATTAGGTCCCATATATCTTTCAGAACCAATTTGGTATTCCTTGAGGTACTGCTCACAGCTGTTACAGTTGCTTCCCAACTGTCAGGTAAAGAGGATAGTAAAACCAATGCACATACCTCATCACCAAGATCAATCTTCACCGATGTCAGCTAACTGATGATGGTGTTGAATTCATTGATGTGGTCTACAATGATTCTCCCTTCTTCTATCTTCAAGTTGAACAATCGTCGCATCAAGTGCACCTTGTTTGTTGCAGAAGGCTTCTCGTACATATTCGCGAGAGCTTTCATCAGGTCCACCATCGTATTCTCCTCTTTGATGTTGAACGCCACGTTTTTGGCCAACGTCAAGCGCACAACACCCAGAACATGTCGATCCAGTATCTCCCACTCTGACTGATCCATGTCCATTGGCTTCAGTCCTAGAAGTGGAAAGTGCATCTTTTTTTGATAAAGATAGTCCTCAATTTGCATCCTCTAGAAATTGAAATCAGCTCCATTGAAGCGATCGATCTTCACTTTGCCTTCATCCAAATCCATCGTTGGAGAATTACGAACTCACCCTCTGATACCAGTTGTTGTCGAATTGTTGGGAGGTGCAACAACAGAAATGATAAAACGAAAGAAAGAAAGCAACAAGAACACAATGATTTATGTGGTTCGGGAATAATCCCTACATCCACAGGAGAGGCAAAATTTCACTATATTGGGAGCACAAGATTATAGAGTATTTTCAGTAGTAACCCTAGCCTGAAAATGGGCTATAAAACAATGGAGAAGACGACCACTGTTTGAAAAAGTGAGTCCGCGTCACTACAGTGAACGGTGGCCAGCTTTGTCAAAAGTGCTACAGTGGCTGCTGGCTAGAAGTCAAAAGTGGTATAGTCTAGTTGACCCCGAATTCCGCGCTACTACAGTGCCTGTCGGTGTCGGTCGGTCAGTTCCGTTATAGTGGTCAGAGATGCTACAGTGCCAGAAAATTGGGCTGGGGTCCTTCGGCCCCCGGACCCCCGGAGTAGGGGCGTGTTTCCCCCTAAAACCCCCAAAGAGTTCACCGCGGAGCTCGACCCACGATAGTTGTGGGCCACAAGCATTTGGAACAAGCGGATCAGGCTACACTAATCCAACAATGCTACGAGCCTATGTTTTGGATTTTGGTGGTTCATGGGAGAAACATATGACACTCATGGAGTTTGAATATAATAATAGCTTCCATTCATCGATCTAAATGAAACCTTTGAGGCTTTGTATGGAAGGTTGTTCCATTCACCTCTTTGTTGGTGGGAGGAAGGTGAATAAGCACTTGTTGGGGCTAGTATGGTACATGAGATATCTAAACATGTTTAGTTGATTAGAAAATGATTGTTGATTGAGTAGAGTAGACAAAAATCATATGCTGACCATCATAAATGACCTTTAGAATTCGAGGTTGGTCATTATGTTTTCCTTTGGGTGTCACCTAGGTTGGGGAAAACCGTATTAGGAAATAGGGAAAGCTAGCACCCGGGTTTTTTAGGCCATTTGAAATAGTGGAAAGGGTCAGTCTAGTGGTGTAAAATTTATCCCTTACAAAGTGCTACAGTTCCATGCATGATGTGTTCCATGTGTTTCAGTTGTGAAGATATTATCCAGACCCTTCCCATGTGATAGACATAGCTGACGCTGAGCTTTGTTCTAATGTGTCCTTTGAGGAGCATCCGATATGGGTTTTGGATCATAGTGAGAAATATATTCAAGGTAGGACTATACCATTGGTTTAAGTGCAGTGGAAGCATGAGAAAGTTCAGGAAGAGACCTAAGAGATAGATTCTGATATGCGAACACAGTGGCTAGACTTGTTCACTGAGACCTCAAAATGACGCTTGGATCAGCTCGAGGATGAGCTGTTATAAGGCGGGGAGGTTGTAAGATCTCATCTTTTTTTAGGTATGTCTCTCTCTAAGTTTTTCATTAATCTTTCTTTCAATTGTGTTTCCATCGTAGATGTTTTTTGTTTAAATAAACACATGCTTGGGTTACGAGGAAACTGGTGAGGATCTGTGTGGAGAGCCTTTATTGGGGAAAATGACCTAAAGTTAGGGGATGCATTCTTTTTTGGATTAATAGAATCTGAGTATAAATGGGTTAAGTGTTAACATGGTTTCCTGGTAAGTTGAGAAGCTTTAAAGGGGGTTTAGGTTGTTTAAAGGGAAAATGGGATGAAAACCCACATGTAGAAAATTTACACACCGTGTAATGGGATTACATGTCGTGTAATTGTTCAATTATTTTAATAAAATAAATTCGAGTTAATGGGTTTTTCAGCGTATTCAATTAAAAATATTTACACAACGTTTAAATACATTATACGCCGTGTAATTCCCTGACATGATATTTTAAACATATTGTGCGACTGATTTTCATTTCATTCCATAGTAGCTCCCCTCTTCTTAACCCTAGGGCATCTTCTAGGTGATTTTAGAGTGCCAAACCTCCTTCCAAATGTCCCATTTGTGTGAGAACTCCCTGGTAAGTATTTTTTCTTAGGTTTCTTCCTTCTATCCCTTGGTTCTCCAACCGTTGTAGTGAAATCCTTTGATTGATTGCATTGCTAGTTTTTATTTTGATCTGTTATGATCTAGGAACCTCTTTGCGATCATCCACACCTTCTTCCTCATGGGAAATTTTTGTTGGAAGCATTGTTGGATCATCAGTTAAAGTTAGGGGGTCTAAATCTTAACTTTATGGTTTGATAATTGCTAAGTTTATGCAATACTGTGATTGCACCAACGTTACATGCACCCAAATCAATTAAATACATGAATGAGATTGTTCTTTGAAGTACTTTGTTTTTAATTGGTTTCTAACCCAGCTTAAGGCTACCCATTGGGTGAGCAAACCTTGAATATTATTAAACTTACTAATGGTTTAAAGTGTGTTTAACATGACATGTGACCTTAGGTAATTTCTTGTTACAGAATTCCTAAATTGTGGCTTATTTTCTTATTGATATAACTATTAATCAATTGTCATATAAATGAAAGTGGTATTTGAAAGATAAATGGTAATTTTCATAATTAACTATTGAGATATATGATGTGATATTGTGATATCCATGCTGTTTGACAGGATTTGTGTTCCATGCTGAAATGATTAAATATCGGGCTCAACCTTGAAACTTGCACACGTATATGTTGTAATGTTGATATTGAGTGGGCTCGACCCAGTCCCATGCGGTAATGCTTATAGAGAGTGGGATATGCCTAGTCCCATGATAATTCATATAAATAATTAAATAAATTAATGAAAATATTATAAATTCAAAAAATGACAAAATATCAGAAAAATTTCATTTAAAATGATTAACATGCTCCTCAAATCATGATTTTTCAAATCCTAATCCACATGCTTATCCATTACTAATTCTTTTCCACATTATTCTCATTTAAATTTATTGAAAAAGAAATTTAAATTCATGGAATGGTAATTATCCTAGGTAGTTAATGTCTCATAGTTCAGTTGATTAAAGAAAGAATCAAATGTGGGGCATGCACTTGGTAGTTAAATTCTCTAAAAAATTTCAATGTGGGGAAAATAGTAGAAAAATTCAGAATTGAAATGCTTACTCCCCTTTTATTGATGCTTAAAGGTTGGTTGAGTAGGTTCCACCTGCTTCTAGTTCATGATGTGTGTCGGTCTTGTAGCTTCTTTTTGGGTTTCCTGCTTCTTGCACCAGGGTCTTGATGGTCCTACAAAAATAAAAATACATGGGGTGAAAGAATAGGCCATTATCAATGAATTTTGAAATATTTGGAGTGAGATCATGCATGCCTAAAAGAAAAATAAATAAAAATTCAAAACACTTAGGTTGCCTCCTGGATGCACTTTTTTTATCATTATTGGCTCAACCTTACCTCCTTTAGCTTCAAATCAGGTTACAGATGATTGAAAAGTTTTTACCTCATCAGAGACCATAAATGGTCTTAGCTTTGTCCTATTCATGCAGGTCGGTCCCCATCCTTCTTCTCCAAACAACTTAATTCTTCCTGATGACATTACTTGATTGATCTCCATTAGACTGATCCACCATTTCTTTCTCAATCCTTATGAACTAAATGGAAGGTCATGTACCATCCATACTTATTGTCCTTTCTCAAATGTGGGCGGTGTCAGTCACTCCTCTAGTGCTAGTAGTCTGACCCTTCATCTTCTCTTTCTTCTTTTTAGTGTTTTAAAGTTGATAATCCTCTTGCACAACAACATCTATCTCTTGTACTTCCTTAACTTCAGTGATACCCTCAACTTTAGGTATTGTGTCTTATATAAACTCATTATCTTACCTTACATAATATTTCATCACTTGATGAATATTGAAACTTACCTATTCATAGAAAACTCTCGGACAAAGTTCTCCGCTTTGGACGTCGATTAGTGCATGCCTAGTGGCTAAAAATGGTCTCCCAGGAATGAGTGGATTTTTCTCCTCTTCCATATCCAACACTAAGAAGTTTATATGGAATTAGAACTTTTCAAATTTAATTAGAATATCCTCGATGACCCCTCGGGGGTAATTCATTATTGAGTCTGCTAATTGAAGTGAAACTCATGTGGGCTTCAGGACTTCCAATCCAAAACTCTTGAATGTCATGTAAAACATGATATTTACACTCACACCTAAGTCACACAAATATTTTCCACATTTCTTATCTCCTACAAAGATGGGAATAAAAAATCTACCTGGATCACATTGCTTCATAGGCAGGTCACTTAATACCACCGCTAAACAATCTCATGTGAGTGGAATGGTTCCAATTTCCTCTAGATTATTCTTATTGGTTACCATATCTTTTATGATTTTTCATAGGTCAACATGTTTGTGAGTGCCTCTAAAAAATGAATATTAATATGAATTTTTTAAGTGTTTAAAAAATTTACCTTTTTGTGCATAGATCTTCACTTGAACTATTCATTCTGGACATGATAGTCTTAACTTATACTGTGGTGGTTCTTCTTCATCTTCTTGTTCCTTTCTATTTTTTAGCTTTTCAACTTCATTTTCACTTTCTCCCACTATTTGTTCTTCATTACGTCCTGTAAATTCTATACCACTTCCTTATGTCTTATTCCCACTTTTAAGAAATACAGCTTTTAAATATTCATGTGGGTGTACTTCAGGGCATCCTAGAAGTAATCCTCTGGGTATATCTTTGATTTATTCAGTAATTTAGCCAACTTGACGCTCCAAATTCCACAATCCAGCTATTTGGTTCATTTATTCTTCCTTTATTTCCTTGAGTATATCCCTGGTTGTGGTTATTAATATATCCAATGTTTCCTCCAATATATGGAACTATCTTTTCAATGTGGTCCCTTATGGTGCTTGTTGTTGGTACCCTTATGGTCTTTGTTGATATCCTTGTGCTTTCTATTATTGTGGCCTCCAAACTTGAAATTTATTACAATGATTGTAATCAACATAATTTCCATATTTTGTATATGTACCTTGGGTTTTTTTGTTGTCCCATCATTATGTCCACCTTCTTGGTCAATGATTCCATCTATACCTCCATCCAGTCATTTTTTTAGATTGCATGAATTCCTTTTCATTGCATCTCTTATCCTTGTCACTGAAAACTATTGCTCACTATTTCATCAAACAAACTATATCTCTCTTCAGGCAAATTCTTCATCAGTGATCCTCTAGCTACAACATCAATAATTGATCTGTTTCCCTATGAAAAACCATTATAAAAAATTTGGATTAGCATCCATATATCTATACCACGATGGAGGCATTTACAATTCATATTTTTAAAATGTTCCCATGCAGAATATAGAGATTCTTCCTCAAATTGATAGAAGTTTAACATGTTTACCCATATTTCCATCAACTTAGAAGGTGGGAAGAAGTGGGTAAGAAAGTTCTTGGCTAGTTTATCCCATGTAGTGATGGAATGTGTAGGCAGGCTTTGGATCCAATCTTGATCTCGCTCACATAATTAAAATCGAAAAATATGCAGCCTTACCGCATCGCTTGAAACATTATGGAATTGGAATATGTCACAAAGTTCAAGAAATCTTCCCAAATGTGTGTTCAAATCTTTATGTGGTAGTCTGGTGAATTGTACATTGTTCGAGATCATCTGAATGATTACAGGTTTGATCTCAAAGTGATTTAAAGCAACGGGGGGGGGGGGTGCTAGGATTCTCAGTTGCAATCCTATATTCAATGGATTCCCATAGTTTGAGAGTGTTTGCTGCCTTGGATCTCTTTGAAAAACTCTGGAAAGTTGTTTGATTTCTGTGTCTGCTATGGTCATAGTTCTACTCTTTCTCAGGCTTTTCTTAGGTTCAAAATTGAAGTTAAAAATTTATTTTCCTTTTGTGTGTGCATTGTAGTCGTGAATTAAGATTTAAAATCTTGAAAATAGAAACACGAAATACCCAGTGTAAAAAGGAAAAAGAAATAAAGTAATAAAATAAAATTACAAAAATTAAAAAGAAACCTAAAAAACTAACTTGTAACCATCCCCAACAACGATGACAATTTTGATAGGCCCAAAGGGAATAATTATTTACCTACAGGTCTAATCAAAATACAAAATTTATAAAAACTCAAACTATGCTAATTAATTAATTAAAATATCGTATTAGAAAAGTTTGAGGTCAAACCCATAGGGATGGAGAAATTAGTTAATTTAGGTTTTTAAAAGAATTGATTTATCTAAATTGAAGAAAAATGTGGATAAAATATGAGTTTGAAATATTTTAATAAAGTGAAAGATGAAAGAAAAGTAGATTGATTGTTTTGAAATCATATTTGAAAGAGTGCTAGGGTTTTTTAGTTTTAGGGTTCAAGTGCAATTGATTTTTTGAAAACAAATTGATTAATATGTTTTTGGTGTCAGAGTTGAGACAAGGGAGATCCAATGGTCATGGTATCTCCTCCTTGACACAACAATACCATATTTCCCTTGGTTCGATAATTTAGGGTTTCACTGAGTCAATTTTGTCTCGATAGTAATTTTAAACTTGGTTGCCCTGAATGCAACAATAGTCATGCCTCAATTCAGGGTAACCAGTTGCACATTTATAATGTTCCTTCCAGATTCAAATACTAATGGTCATGATAAAAGTAAAATAAAGGGATTGGAAATTGATTGAATAAAATGTGGAAATATAAAATATATGAATAAAGAAAAAGGAATAAATTGAACAACACATTCCCCCTTGAGCTACATGACCCCAACATAAGGAGGGTTTACCCCCTCATCCTAGTGATCAGAGAATAAGAGGGAAAGATAAAAATAAAATAAATCTTATTAAGAAAATGGAGATGAAACCGGTGAGGACCCTGTACAGTGTGGCTTTTCACTCCAAGATTTGGTCTTTGGATCTCCCTAGTAGTAATATCCCAACTCCCTATTTATAGACTCCAAAAGGGACCATTAAACATTTATAGGCATCATAATAGGTCAAAAAGTATTCTTGGGTGGTCCCACAGTCATAAAATTGGTCATCCATCACGCTAAATTCCATCAAAGGCTCATAACTGGGTTTGTTCAACACTTACACATCATGTAATGATTACACAACATGTAATGTTCAAGGATTTTTCTCTGCACTTTTCTTCACTTCACATCATGTCTTAGGTTGATGTCCTTTATTGGTTCAGGGTGTGTAATGATTATACAACATGTAAATTTATCTTCTATCCCCAAAAGCTCTGTTTCACCCTATTTCTTTAGTTTCATACCCCCATAAGTGTTCTATGATCTTCCGTCATAATGGTAGGCCTTCTATTTTCTGATTTCACACCACATGTCCTCATATTCATTCATCTTTTTCCTTTTCCAAATATTGGTTGTATCCTATAATAAAACACAAAAAAGTCAAATCGTTCCAATATTGGAATGAATATCAATTAAATTATAGAAATTACTATATTAAAATACCCTAAAATTATTTCTATCCATTTTATTTCCAAATTATTAGATACCCTTTCCACTCTCATCAGCTTATTTTTCTGAATTTTAAGCGACGTCATTAGGCTGCCGATTTTTCATAAGGGAATTCTCAACTTCTCTTTTTTTCCATTCAACTTATCTTTTATGTGTTATAACTTTCAAGTTTCCATAACATGTTCTTATTTCTATATTATTATGTCCCCATACTGTATTATGAGTCATTTATGGATGGGATACCCTTGTACCCTCTCTTTTTAATGTTTTCTAAAACCATGTTGTATAGCCGTTATGCTGCAGAATTTTCGTCTCAAAATCTCTCTTTTTCTCAAGAAATTCTCTTATTTTATTTATGTGAATACCCAAACCTATTTCATTTCCAGGGGTATTCATAAATACATAAAAATTATATATTTTATTCTAGAATTGACATACATAAAACCCTTATTCCATTTTAATGGGTTA
Source organism: Viscum album (assembly GCA_963277665.1). Lineage (NCBI taxonomy): Eukaryota > Viridiplantae > Streptophyta > Magnoliopsida > Santalales > Viscaceae > Viscum > Viscum album. The sequence continues at coordinate 1,753,111,400 of OY728151.1, forward strand.
TAAATGACATAATGATCTTGTTTTTAAGCACTTTTAAAATGTCACGATTTTGAAATGAAACCCATTTATTTTATTATTTTTGGGTTATTTATGAAACGTTTTATTATGATATATGTGGATCACATGAAAATAAATACATATTAAGGGTGTTCTCTGATAGCTCTCTAATGCATCGGGTAAAGAAATCAATCTCTAGAGATGATAATTTTTATGATACCTTGGTGAATAACCTTGGTAATTTTTATGAAACCTTGAGGATGGACCTTGGTGATATGCTTATGAATGTCTAAATTAATTTTTTTAGACACATTTTCAAGTTATGTTTCAAGTTATTATTATTATGTTATGCCTCTTCATCATATATTTATGATATTCCCCATGTTCTTATTGATATCACTCAAGTTCACATGTAAACTATTTCACTTGTTTTCCTTACTAGGACTTCTGCTCACCCTTTCCTTTGATGTATTTCTATAGGTAATGAGATGAAATAATTGTACTTAAGATGAATATATGATGAATCCTTACAAGTGTATTAGAATAATGTTTTATCTTTTCATGTATTATGTTTCTTATTTCCAAGACACTAGAATTTAAAGATCCTCTATTTGTAAAATGTAATGAAAAGTTATGTAAATAAAAGGCGAGATTCCATAGTTGGTATCAAAGGATAATTTAGTCATTTGTGGAAATTAGGTCATGAAAACTTTAGGAAGAACCCTATATAAAAGTTTAAACATAGGAAAAATTCCTGGTATTTTTGGTGAAATATTAAGTAAGTGGTTTCTGAAAAAATAAATCCATGTCTGGATACAAATAAGTGGATGTGGCTCTAGCACAAATGTACCTAGGAGTGAAGACTCTGACAAGGAGTTTTGGGCTTGACCTAGGGTATCCTGGTACACAACAATGAGCCTTACTACACTCCTAGTTTGATACTCCCAGGGGACATGTTTGGTTAATCACAAGCTTTTTATGAATCATTATGAAGAATTTATAGAGAAATGTAATTGTTGTTAAAGAATAATATGTTTAAGCATAAAGTTTTAAGACATAAAAATCATTTATAGTTAAAAGATTCATAAATGAAATAAGATTCTAACTAAGGTTTTATTCTTTTAGAAAATGACAGGTAATAGGAGGAACCTTGCAAATCATGACTACAATGGACCTTGCACTGATGACCCTCCGATAGAAGCTGGAATGGAAACTTTCATGAGGATGATGAACCAAATGACTCAAATTATGGAAAATAACTTGAATCAAGCTGATAGACCGATCTCACCGTGAAGGGAACAACATTATGTTGAGTCCTTTATGCATCAACGACCACCAACCTTTAGTGGATCTACTGATCCATTGATTGCTGAATAGTGGATCATCTCTATCGAGAAGATCTTTTCTGTGCTCTGCTATTCAAAACAAGAGAAGGTCACCCAGGCTATTTACTGCTTAGAGGTAGAAGCTAATCAGTGGTGGGAATTGATTAAAAACATGAGGCCAAGAGTGGAGGTTGAGGCTATGGAGTGGGAAGAGTTTAGAGGGATCTTCTTCAATAAGTATTTCCCTCATTATATGAGAAAAAAAATGGAGAATGGGTTTCTCGAGCTGAAGCAGAAGGAGAATGAATCTGTTGGAAGCTACAAGATGAAATTCACAAGGCTTTCTTGTTATACCTCAAGCTTTGTAATGGATCCTAATGGGAATGTTGATATATTCTTTGGTGGACTGAGATCTCATCTATGGAAGAATCTATCCAACCGAGACTATGATAGCTATGAGGAGATCATGCGGAGTACGATGAAAGTCGAATTGGAGTTTGGTGAGATGCAGTGGTCTCATAAATCCAATGATAAGAAGAGATCAATGGATCCCATCTTAGGGAGGACCTTTGATCAGGGAAGAGGAGGCAAGAAAATGAAACATCCCACGTGTAATAAATGTGGGAAGAAGCATTTGGGTAACTGGCTACTCAGGAGCGGGAAGTGATATAAGTGTGGAAGAGATGACCATATCACGCGGAATTTCCATAGTGAGGTGAAGCCTCAACTTCCCAACACTAATGACAATGGGAAGATGGTGAAGGCCCTACTTGATATCCAATTCTATAAGTGTGGAAAACTTGGGAACTTTTCCAATCAATTTCCAAATCTAAGGGCAGTAGAGGGGAATCACCATCAGCCTCAGCAAAGGCCAAGGGAAAAAGGTCGTGATTTTTCTATCACTACGGCTGAAGTTGAAGTGCCAAATGATGTGGTGTCAGGTACTCTTTTTGTTCTCTCAAAGCTAGAAAGTACTTTGTTTGATTCTGGTTCAATGCATTCCTTTATTTCCTCCAAGTTTGTAAAAACTTTAGAATCAACAACTGAATTGCTAAAAGTAGAGTTATCAGTCAAGAATACTGGTGGGATTATCTAAGCACCATTAGTGTTTAGAAACTCTAGTATTTAATTTAGTGAGCACACTTATCACAAATCTAGTAGTCATTCCCATGCTGGAATTCAACATTATACTAGGTATGGACTGAATCTCAAAGTATAATGCTAAGATCAAATGCAGAAGCAAGGAAATATCAGTAGTATTGAATGGAAAACCTACTGTTATCTTCCAAGGAGATATATCTCAACCTGATATTTATTTAGAAGAACCTCCTATATCCTTCTTTATGGAGTTCATCGGTGAATAAAAATAAGGAAATGATAGTATAATGATAGAAAATGTCCCCATTGTCTAGAAATACATTGATGTATTTCCTAAGGAGTTACTCGAACCTCCCCCAGAAAGAGAGGTAGAGTTCTCCATTGAACTCATACCTGGATCTCATCTGATATCAAAGACCCCATATAGGATGGAAAATGTGGAGCTGGAGGAATTAAATAAGAAACTCCAAGATCTTTTGGAGAAGGGTTTTATCCATCCAAGTGTGTTTCCTTAGGAAGCACCTATTCTATTTTTGAATAAGGATCGATCGATGCGGTTATACATTGATTATAGAGAAATGAACAGGATCACAATGAAGAGAAAATACCCTCTTCCAATAATTGATGACTTATTTGACCAACTTCACGGGGCTCAATTCTTCTCTAAGATTGATCTTCGATTTGGTTATCATCAATTGAGGGTGAGGAAGAAAGATATTCCAAAAAATTCCTTCCGATCAAGATATGGGCATTATGAGTTGGTTGTTATGCCCTTAAGATTGACTAATGCACCTGCTAATTTTAGGGATTTTATGAATAGAGTCTTTAAGGACTACCTTGATAACTTTGTGGTAGTTTTTATTGATGATATTCAGATATATTCCAAAAGTTGTGAGGAGTATGAGGATTATCTAAGGGTTATTTTGCAAACTCTATGGAAGGAGAGGCTTTTTGGAAAGTTCAACAAATGTGAATTTTGGTTCCAACAAGTTTATTTCTTGGGGTACATTGTAACCAATGAAGGAATCACAGTTGACCCCGTAAAGACAAAGGTTGTAGAGGAGTAGCCTCAGCCTACAAAAATAACTAATATTTATAGTTTCCTTGGATTAGTGGGATATTATAGGATGTTTGTGAATAAATTTTCATGACTTTATAATCCATTAACCAAATTAACTTGAAAAGGGGTCAAGTTCATCTGGACAAAGAAGTGTGAGGAAAGTTTCCAAGAGCTAAAGAAGAGATTGGTTATTTCACCTTTGTTAACTATACCCTCAAGTGGAGAAGGATTCATTATTTTTAGCGATGCATCTATGAAAGGGATTGGATGCTTCCTCATGCAAAATGAAAAATTCATTACTTATGCATCTCGATAGTTGAAGACTCATGAGAAGAACTATCCTACGCATGATCTTGAGTTGGCTGGAGTTGTTTTTACTCTGAAGATATAGATGCACTATCTTTATGGGGATAAATGTGATATATACACAGACCATAAAAGTTTGAAGTAAATTTTCACACAAAAGGAATTGAACATTAGACATAGGATATGGTTGGAACTTCTTAAAGACTATGATTGTTCAATTCATTATCATCCCGGAAGAGCAAACAAAGTCATTGATGCATTAAGTAAGAAAGATCCATTTGTTCTATCCATGATGAAGATTCAAATAGATACATTGATCCAAGACCTAGTGAAAATGGACATGGTAATTATAAGGGAAAGGACATCATCAACTCTATCCCAAATTATTTCTCAACTGTCATTACTATAGAAGATCAAGAAGGCTTAGAAAGAAGATCCTTTGTTACAGAATAAGTTTGAGGCTGTGAAGGATGAGAAGTTTCCTGAGTTCAATATTGATTAAGAAGGTGTACTAAAATTTTGTACAAGGCTATGTGTTCCATATATTTTGGAAATAAAGAAGGATCTGATGGATAAAGCTCATAGCTCTACTTTCTCTATACATCCTGGAAGTACAAAACTATATGGGGACCTTCATGATAATTATTGGTGGGATAATATGAAAAAGAAGATTACTAACTACACTACAAGGTTCCTGGTATGTCCAACAAGTGAAGGAAGAGCGACAACTTCCTAAAGGGGTATTACAACCACTACCCATACTAGCATAGAAGTGGGACACTATCACTATGGACTTTGTCACTGGTCTCCCGAGAACTTCCAAAGGAAGCAATGTGATATAGGTTATTGTGGACTATCTCACCAAGGCTTCCCATTTTATCTCTATTCGGGAAGATTTATCTCTTGGTCAATTTACCAGGATTTACGTGAAGGAAGTGGTAAGGCTGTATGGAGTTACACTTTCTATCGTATATGATCGTGATCCAAGGTTCACATCAAAATTTTGGAGAAGTATTCAACATGATTTGTGTACCGAATTGAGTTTCAGTATGGCCTATCAACCCCAAACTAATGGCCAATCTGAAAGGACTATTCAAACACTCGAGGACATGCTGAGAACATGATCAATGGAATTTAAAGGTGGATGGGATCAACATCTTCCATTAGTTGAGTTCTCTTACAACAATAGTTTCCATTCAATCATTCAAATGGATCCCTATGAAGCTCTATATGGGAAGCGATGTAGAAATCCTACATTTTGGGATGAAGTTTGTGATAGAAAGCTTCTTGGACCTGATATTGTGTAAGAGATGATAGAAAAGGTTCATGCCCTCCAACAACACATTAAGGCTTCTTAGATTCGGAAAAAGAGCTATGTCGACAATCGTCAAAGGGACTTGGAGTTTGATGTTGGTGACAACGTCTTTATTAGACTTTCACCTTGGAAGAGATTCATGAGGTTTGGGAAGAAAGGTAAGCTCATCCCTAGGTACATTGGCCCCTATGAAGTCCTTGATCGCATAGGAGCAGCGACCTATCGACTTTCACTTCCTCCAAATATAGCACAAGTTCATGATTTCTTCCATGTATCCCTCTTGAGGAAGTACATAACTAACCCTTAACATGTACTAAATTAAGAGGTGGTACAACTGTAACATGACCTCTCTTATGAGGAGCATTCAGTGGAGATCTTGGATCATAGAGACAAGGTTCTATGCAACAAGACTACCCACCTTGTTAAGGTGTTATAGAGGAACCAGAAATGCGAAGAAGCCATGTGAGAACCATATGAGTCTATGAGGAAGAAGTATCTACACATTTACTCTTCAGAGATTAAGAGTTCAAATTTCGGGGATGAAATTTCTTAAGGGGGGAAGAATGTAACGACCCAAACTTTTGAATAATATTTATTTCCTAAATTTGTGTGTTATTTTATTTTGTACTCAATAAAACTATATTCTTTTATTAATGAAGCGCGTATAATTAAAATAAGACCAATGGTTTTTGACTAATATATGATTGTTGGTCAATATGACCATTGGAAACTATACACTTAACGTTATGATTATTATTTATAAATACAAATGATCATGGTTAATTAATATAGAAAGAAGAGTCGATGGACTCATCCAGTAGACTCGAGCCATATGAATCTCATCTGTCAGAACTTGGGAAGAAGGTAGCATCACTGGGCTTTGCTCTGGACCAAGCCCAAGCCGAACTCCAACATTTTAAGCTTAAACTAAATCGCTTACGGGATAATTTCAAGCTGATAGAAATCACCACTCGGGTAATGTTGTCTGAGCCGCCCCAAGATTATATCACCATAGCACACATTACTCTTAGGTCCTATGAAGGTGTTATAAGGGGCTATGTAACGAGGCCTTAGTTACTTTGTGTAATCCTTTTGTATAAATAAAATTGTTATTTCTTATTATGGTAAAATTTATGAATTTCAAATGTCAAGATAAATATAGGATGAATTTATAGAAGTTACATATTATTGATGAATATTGTAAAAAGGGTATTATAAAATATTTTTTTATACTTTAAATAATTAATAATGTGAAATTATTTTCAAAAAATGGTCTTCCACATTTGTGATCAGTAATAAATTTAGATTCTAATAAGATCAACTTAATTTTTGGTGAATAGTAAATTATGAATAATAATATTACCCTTATGAATAGTAATGTGACCAATGGAATAGTATCCTCACTTAAGAAATTATAAATATAATGTAGGCATCTTGATTGGTAATGTGATATAGTAGCATAAGTAAATAACTGTTTTAGAAATTATTAGTTAAGTATTAATACTTTTTCTCCGGGTAAAAAATGTTTTTACTTAAAAATTAAATATCTCATAATTATAAAATTATTTTCTTAAAATGGAGTTAATTTTGGAATTCAGAGCATCCATATTAGGTTAGGGTGAATTTATGATATTTTTATAAAATGTTTTGTTTTTTGGTGAATAGTAAAAATATAGTTTTGAGTTTCGGTGTGTTTAATGACATAATTAATGATGTAATAATTCTGGTCGACTTGTGTACAATAATATATGTGATGAGGTGTCCCAAGTGTCTAATACCATGGGAAAATACCATGGGCAAGCCCATGGTTTTTCAAATACCACTAATGAGGCATCCCTTGGAAATTAATAAAATATTCCCTCATTTTTCTATAAATATCAACCCTTTCCTTCATTCCTTTGATTCCAAATTCTGCCTCAACGAATATATAGTATTTTTACCTCCCAAAGAGTCCTCCAAAGGTTCCCTCAAGCCCCCAAATGTCCCAAAATTCTAGTTTTTGAAGTTACTCTTCAAGGTAAGGGAACCTTTCACCCTCCTCTTTTAGTCAAGACTTCCTTTATGTTATGTCTTCTAGTTTCCATTTTATTATGTTGGGGTATGTTATTATATATTATTATTGATGTGAATTTTATATCAAAATTATGAGATACCATTTCCACTCTCATAAACTTATTTTTTTTTAATTTTAAGCGACGTCGTTAGGCTGTTGAATTTTTGTAAGGGAATTCTCAACTTCTCTTTTTTTCCATTCAAGTTCTCTTTTATGTGGTATAACTTTCAAGTTTACATACCATGTTCTTATTTTCATATTATTATGTCCCCATAATATATCATGATTCATTTTTTTATGGGATACCCGTTTCCCCTCTCTTTTTAATGTTTTCTAAAACCATGTTGTATAGTTGTTATGCTGCAGAATTTTCGTCTCAAAATCTCTCTTTTTTCTCAAAAAATTCTCTTATTTTATTTATGTGAACACCCAAACTTATTTAGTTTACATGGGTATTCATCAAGACATAAAAAATTAAATATTTTGATTTTGGAATTGACATACATAAAACCCTCATTCTATTTCCATGGGTTATAAATGACATAATGATCTTGTTTTTAAGCACTTTTAAAACGCCACAATTTTGAAATAAAACCAATTTATTTTATTATTTTTGGGTTATTTATGAAATGTTTGATTATGATCTATGTGGATAAAATTAAAATAAATAAATATTGATGGTTCTCCCTTATAGTTCTTCAATGAATTGGTTAAATAAATTAATCTCTAAAGATTACAAGTTTTATGATACCTTGGTGAATAACCTTGGTAATTTTTATGACACCTTGGGGATGAACCTTGGTGATATGCTTATGAATGTCAAAATTAAATGTTGTAGCTACATTTTCAAGTTATGTTTCAAGTTATTATTATTATTTCATGCCTCTTAATCATATATTTATGATATTCCTCATGTTCTTATTGATATCGCTCAAGTTCACATGTAAATTGTTTCACTTGTTTTTCTTACTGGGCCTTATGCTCACCCTTTACTTTGATGTATGTTTCCAGGTTATGAGATGTAATAATTGTACTTAGTATGAACCTATGATGAATCCTTACAATTGGATTTGAATAATTTTTTATGTTTTCATGTATTATGTTCCTGATTTTCAAGACACTAGACTTTAAAGATCATCTGTTTGTAAAATGTAATGAAAATTTATGTAAATAAAAGGTGAGATGCCATAACCCCTATCTATCAATTACCATAACATCACCCAGAAAATCATCTCCACAAACACAAATTTTCTTGAATAAATAATGAGGAAACCAAGAAGAAAATAGGGTAAAGAATCACCTCATATGGAAGAATTCTTGGTCTAATAAATCCAAGGATCAAAGGTCATCAAAAGGGTCTCAAGATACTCCAAATATGCACCTTAGGTCATCAATGTTTTGAGATAAATTAAAGGAAAATTGGGAAAACCCAAAGAGACTGCTAATTTACACCCATCCTAAAAAAACACTGAGTTACGATGTGATAGGAAACCTTCACATCAGGATTATCCCAAAACTAAGACTCATGACTTGAAGAATTATGTTCACACCATGAATAGTTAATCTTCACCAAAGATTTGGAATTCATGTTGTAAATCCTCAAAATCTCACCAATTCAAAGCCTGATTAACCATCTAAATTTGATATCATCAAAGAAGGTTCACATCATGACCCATGAACCATGTTGTAAAGCTTATTAAATAGAACCACCAAAATCTAGCCTCATGGTGTTCATATTGTGAAATGTGAAGTTCATACCATGAATTGCACCATCATAAAACACCAACACTACCTAGGAAATCTCACGCTACGAACCAACCCCACAAATCGCGACCAAGGACCAAAGAACTACATACTTACTGCTGCACGCACTTCATGTTGCGACCCAAATGGTCATGTTGCGACCTACTACTCTCAGCTGAAATTTTAGCTCCAATAACACCCTTCTCCCTCTAAAATCCTCATGGAACCTCCAACTCCCAAGCCTCATAAAGTAACGAGCTGGGAAGGTGAGGCTGTTATAATTTATTTCAATAGCCATTTTTGAACCTTTAGGAACCTTATTTCTTTATCAGTAGGGATGTCTAGATGGCCTCTAAAATTCAAACAGGTTTCATGAATAAATGTTTCAATGATTTTCTTATCCCTTGACTGCTTGTTGTATCTTTTAATACTAGTAAATTAACACAATTGAAGTGCATTAAGTGGATTCCATTGATCCATATATGCATCAAAGTGAATGTGGATGGGGTTTCTATGAGTACCCTTGGACTATATAGCTATGGGGGCATTTTTAGGAACAACAGGGGATCATTAAGGGTACTTTCTCCTGTTTCATTGGCTCTCACATTGCATTTGAGCCTAAAATATGGGATGTCATATATGTTTTTAAGCATGTGTGGTAATTTAAATGGTATCATCCCTGCATCAAGAGTGGCTCTACTCTAGTGATCAACTTAGTCAAGCATAGATCCAATAATGTACCATTGCAACTTTACTCTAATTAGATGAATTGCTTGAATCAGATATCGGGGATGCATATTATAGATTACCATAACTATAGGGAAGCTAATATGGTTGCATATGCACTCTCAAAGAAGGTGATAGAAGATCATTACTATGTATAGTGTTTTCATTTATAAGATGATCTCACGTCCTTGCATCTTTTAAATGTGGCGGGGTATGTCTACACCTACATATCCTAAGCTTTTCCTATATTTGCACTCTTCTTTTCATTTATTGAGCGAGAATTGTCCCTTACCCATTTTTGGATTGTTTTTGATTAAATAATTTTTTCATTATTTTAAATAATAATAATATATTTATATAACTTTTAGAAATTATAATTATTTACAACAATTATAATAAAATCATAGTCTTCATGTATTTTAATATATATATATATTATGACTTATAAAAATAACTTTCTTTATAGCCTTAAAAAAATAATTTTTTGATACCTTAACATGTAATTTTTTATATATTATAAAAAAAGTAATTTTTTTTATAAATTCTAAAATAAAAAAATATTTTTTAATTCAAATATTACTTTAAATAAATAACTTTGTCTTCATTTTTTCATGCCTTGAGAAATATAATGAATATTTTTTTTATAAAAATAAAATATTTTTTTTAATTCATTAAATAATTATTATATTAATAAGTACTTTAATACCTTTAAATAAATAATATTTTTAATTTCCTTTAAAATAATAATTTTTAATAACTTTTGCAATATATAATTTTTGTATCCTTTAAAAAAATAGCTTCTTTTGAATTTAGAAATAGTAATAATTTTTTTATACTAATAAAAATGTATTTTTATGACTTTTAATATCGTAATATTTTTATAGAATGGTTAATAAACTAATGAATATTTTTTAATTACATTTAAAATTGTAATTTTTAAGAATTTAAAAATATTATCCTAATTTTTAGGCCTATGAAAATTTTAATTAATTTTATAACATTAAAATAATCTTTTGTATTTCAAATATTAATAATATTGATTATTCCTCACAAAAATTATTTTTTTATTCTTTTAGATGACAATTTTTAAATGAAATTAAAATAATTAAAATATTTTTTTCATTATAAATTTTTTAAAAATAATTTCTTATTCCATTAAAAAATTTATAATTTCCATTAAAAAAATACTGTATTCATCCCACTTAAAAATATCAATAATTTTAAATGTCTCTAAGTTAGGAATATTTTCTACCTCCATATTTTTTTTTTATTTTTTTTTAAAAATTACTTTTAAAGTATAGTGTATTTTTATTTTTTAGAAAAATAATACATATTAGTTTAAAATGGTCAATTATAATATTTTTTTTTCTTTTTATCCCTTTTCAAAAATAATATTTATTTTATAAATATATATATATATAATAATAAACTTATTTATTTATCATTTAATAAAATGGAAGTTTTATGTCATTTAAAAATCTATGACTTCCAAAAGTTTATAATATTTTAATTCCTTTAAAACAAAAATAATAAGTTTTATTCATTTATTTTTAAAAATAAACTTCTATATTTATTTGTTTTGAAAAAATATTATTCTTTTAAAAATTTATATATTTTTTATGTTTCAAAAAAATAATATTTTTTATGCCTTTCAAAATATATTTTTTATATTACTTTAAAAATGAAAATTTTATTCCACTAAAAAAATTATAGTTTTTAAGCCTAAAAAATAAGTTTTCAATTAAAATTAATATTTTTTTTACTTTCAAAATGATATTCCTTTTCAAAATATTTTAGAAATGTAAAAAAATTGATGAGATTTATTAAAAATATTATTTCTTATATTTCATGAAAATAAAAAACACTATTACTATAAAAAGATTGTAAATTTTTCTATGCCTTTAAATAAAATAAAATTTTTATACTCTTTAATTCTTAACAAAAAAATTATATTTTATAATATATTTCATTAAAATATTATTTTTTATAAAATATTTTATATTTAATTAAAATATTCAATTATAAAAAATGTATGATAAAACTAATATATAAAATATATTATTCATAAAAAATAATTTTTTTTAGAATTTTTGAAATTGTAATAATTTTTAAACGTTTAAAAAAAATTCATTAAATCCTAAAGAAACTGAACTATAATAAATTTCGTATTCTTTTAAAAATTACGCGCTAGGAAGATCGTAACATTAGACTGTCCCCATGTTTCTACTCCCTCTCCCAGGAAAGAGACATTTTAGGGAAGTCCTCCTAGTGAACTATCCTTTGGAAAGTCTGATCTTTTAATAAAGGGGACCTCAACTTGTTTGGAAGCACCCTTTTTACATTTTGGTGATCTTCGGGATGCTTTAGGAGAACCTCTGTAAACTGAATCATGTAAAAAGGCTAAGCCTTCCAAGCCTTTAGTGTAAGAAACCATGCAAGCAATGGATGCTTTGGTAGATGATCATGAGATACTGGCCACGCCAAGTGAACAAGTATCCAATCATGAAAATATAAGCAAGGAACATATATCCATTTCCAATTCTTTTAGAGTACTAAACCCACCTCATGATCAAGCATACCTAACTAAAAAAAGGAAGACCAATCAAAACTTCTTGAGATTAAATCCCTTCTGAGGAAGGATAGTAGTGGTGAGTATGTGTAACGTCCTGACTCGGGTACCATGCGACGGTGTCCTGAGCCAGTTCACCACATGACCTCAAGATCGCCTCCCCATACGCTAGAGGCTGCCAACTAGCAACGAGGGTCTAGTAAGTTAGTCATGGGGAGACTATACCCTCATTTATCAGAGTAAAACACCATCATAAATAAATAAACAAATGTGGAAGCATATATAACTAGAACAATACTCATGTCACAAGATAACCAAACAGGAAATACAATAATCAACTGAAAGGGAAAACATACTATGTTAATATAAGTATCAAGTGTCTAATATGAAACTGAAAATAAATACACTATGACTCCCCAAACAGGTCCCGAACCATGTTTGGTTCCCTCCTCCAAGATCCATCCCCAATTAGTCACCTATCCCAGGGCCTTTTCCCTTATCCAATCCTGCAACAATATAATCTATTTGGGTACTGACCAGGTATTCTGAATAGGGTGTGAGTACCACTCAGTATGCCACCACCAACGGTGTCTAAAACAAGTCCAGTCAAAAGATAATGTATACAATTCTATAAGAAATAAGCACAATGCATAAATAACTAGCTATTACATTATTATTTATTCTTATCTAACTATATTAACTCTAGGGTTCCCAAGGATACTCGTACCTAAATACTAACTTCATCTCAAATCAGATCCCAAAGTGTTCCCTAGATAATACCACATCTTAATACCTTCTTCTAGATGAAGATCAAAGTATTCAAGGTGCTATGATATCTCAGTACCTGATTCGACTCATGTCAGAGTAGAATATTCTCATGTGAGGATATAACTCAGAGTTCCATTATTTCCATTCTTTAATTTCACATTTATAAACCACATTTCCAAAGTTACCAATATCACAAACATAAGTAATATGACCATGTTACTGTGCTTACTCCTTAATAGAATGACCATGTTCCCATTCTTTTTACTCATAAGTATAATGACCATGTTACCATGTATACTTCTCTATTTAGAATGACCATGTTCCCATTCTCTTACTCAAAAGTATGATGATCATGTTACCATTTGTACTTCTCAATTTAGAATGGCCATGTTCCCATTCTTTATCACATAATTAATTTACCAATTAATTATCCACCCCAATCCCATTACTAATTCAACAATTAGTTAAACACATCCATTCCATTAGATAACTCAACAATTAACTAAGTGCTTTAAACCATTAATTAATTAATTAATTAATTAATCAATCAATATCATAATTCATATTTCATAATTAATTTTCCAAAATTAATTATCTCATTCTAATATCAACTTTTCATAATTAATCCCACAATTAATTATCTAGATCATATTATCAAAGACACATAATTAACACATAATTAATTATCTCAACTTACCCATTTCAATATCTCATAATTAATACCCTGATTAATTATCTAGATTAAAACCCCAACCTCTTATAATAAATTTCCCCAAATTAATTATCTAATAGGGAAACCTCTTAGTCTCATGATTAGTTCCCCAATTAATCACCTATTTCAACAAATCTTCAATAAAATAGTTGGTCAATCTAATAAACCCAATTTAAGAAAATCAATTGCTAAAGGATGCTAGCAATTCTACAATTTTTCATATACATATCAAATCCATAACTATGGGAGTTAGATTTAGACCACCTACCTCAATTCATTTAAGGATGTTTTCCCAATGGAAATCCTCAAAATTCGAGCAGCACAATGATGTTGATATGAGTTCTGGATCTAAATCCCTAAAACAAAATCAAGTTCAAAGACTTTAAGATCTCACAAATCTAGATCTAGATCTCACCACATAGATTTAGATCCAAATAAATAGAGGATATATTCCATTAAAAGACTAAGGAAAGATAGAAGAAAGAACAGAAGAAGCATCGGGATGAAATCCACTTACCGGGAGAAGATCAAATCTTCAATTCGGGCTTTTGATCTCGAAGAACAATGTTATTAAGGCCTTGGAATCCATCTGGGTCGATGAGAAAACCTTCCTTTACCCTTAAGAAAGTAAAATAATGATTTAGGGATGCGTAGGAGGTGAAACAGGTCATTAAAAGTTGAAAACGATTGAGATCCACAATTTTAGGATCTCACTGTCGGCCGATGCATGGTTTAGTCGCACAGTTAGACAAATCGTGCACTAACTGTGCATTAGCCACTACTTCAAGGGGGAACTTCACATGGATACCTCGCAAAGCCTCTTAAACCATGCTTTAACTATGCTGAATCTACTACCTCAAAAGACTAGAGAGCGCACAGTTTCTCCCAAGAAGTCGCATGGTTTGTACAAATCGTGCGCCAACTGTGCACAACCTATTTTCTCCGAAATTTTCATGGACTTCACCCAAATGCACCCCAATCCATAACTCCCATCAAAGGTACTTCAGTAAAAAAAAGTACCTTAAATCACACCTGAGATAACTCCAGAAAAGGTCAGGATCTTACAATATGCCTCCTAAGATGATGTTTTAGAGAGTGACTCTGAGGGATCAAAAGATCCTGATGCACCTTGGAAATGTGTAAAGACTTGAAGGATAGGCCATCAACCAAGAATTCGAGGTCATGGATGTGGTCGAATTAACTGGGCATCTCAGCATAATAAAATCCTTGATGCTCTGGCTGTAATTATTAAAAAGTTAGGACTGTGACTTTCTTGTTTTGATAAGGGTAGTTACTTTGTCTGACCAAATCCTCTTTGTTTGTGCTTTTTATTTCAATAAAAGGGCATTGACTCTAACATTTTTAATTAAATATTTAGTTTCATTTAAAAATATAGAATTAATTTTTAAATTTAACTAAATTAAAAAATATCTAATATTTAATTCCTTTAAAAAATATTTTTATTAAAAATAGAATTATTTTTTAATGGTATAATTTTATAAAAATAATATATTTTCTATAACATTAAAAAATAAATTTGATTTTTTATCAAAAAATTATAATATTATATACTTGTAAAAAACAATTATGTAAACTTTTCAAATTAGTAAAATTTATGCTTATTAAAAGTTTTTTTTCTTAATTTCTAAAAAAATAATAATTTTTTAAAAAATTAAAAAAATTTACTGTATTTTTTGAAATTTATTAATTTCAAAAATAAAAAAAAATATTATTTTAAAAAATAATATTTTTATTTATTTAAAAAATAATATTTATTTTTCTATGTATTAAAAATATTAAAAAAATTATTACAATTTTTAAAAATAAAAATTATTTTTATTTTTATTTTTAAAACTAAAAGAAAACAATTTTTTATAAAAATAATTCTTATCCCTTTTTAAAAATTACTAGTTTTATTCTTATTCAAAATTATAAATTTTAATATAATTCAATGTAATGTCATATTTTTCCTGCCATTTTAAAAATTATATATTTTTTAAACCCTTTAAAAAAAATTCTATTTTATATGTTTTTTAAAAAATACACCTATAATTTTTTTTAATTTTATGACTTTTTCAATAAAATAGTAATTCTTAAATTGTTTAACAAATAATATTTCTTAGTAATTTCAGAAAAAATAATATTTTAATATATTTTAATAATAAATAATTTTTGAAGAATTTAAAAAAATTATATTTTATATATTTATAAAAATAAATGTATGCATTTAAAAAATAGAATTATCATTTGTTTTTTTTTATTTTAAAAAATAATTTTTTATCCTTGAAAAAATTATAATAACTTTTTATAATATAATATAAAATTAATTTATTATTCCAATTATAAAAATAAATAAATTATTATACCTTGGAAAATAAATTTTTAATACTTTTATAAATAAATAATTTTATTACATTTAATTGTTTAAAAAGTAATAATTTTTATGACATTCAAAATATATAGTATTTTTCTATCCCATTTTAGGTAAATTTGGGTATTATGCAATGGTTTTGGTTGATGTTGATCTTCTGCATCCTAGGCCAAGCAACGCCACTCTATTGGTTGATGGATTAAAGATTGATGTTGAGTTTGAAAATAAAGTTGTTCCCTCTTTTGTGATTTCTACAAAGTGATTGGCTATCAAGTTTCAAGATGTAGACATATCCTCAATATTCAAATGAATAAAGTTGGTTCCACCAAGCATAAAGAAGCTAATAATTTATAAAAGTAGAAGATGGGAACTGAGGCTTCTTTTAAGCTTAAAGAAGATAATGTGGGCAAGGAGGTGCCTGATCCCTTGGTGGGGGATGCCTACCTCCTGATCTCCTTGTAAGGGATGATACCATGATTGGTAAGGAATGGAACTCCCTAGTTGAGGAGGAAAATGTTCAATGTGACAAGGAGGATCTAGAGTTATTATTGGCACTTCTGGAAGCAGTAAAGATCCATCATCTGGAGTTGGTCCTGACTCTTTCAGTAAGTCCTGGGTAGCTGTGGTTGGGAGCTTGGTTCATGATGATTCTGTGAAGGAACTTGTAGTGATAGGTAGCGACAAGGCTAAAGTGTAGAGAGAAGTGGACGAGGAACTTTCTAGCAAGGGAAAGAGTAAGATGGCGACAGATGTCTCCCCAGTTTCACATAGGGAATCTCCTCACTCTAAGGTGAAACCCCTCAGTGAGAACATTTCTCACTTAGAGGGGGAAGAAATATAAGGGTCTTGGCAACAAACTAAGACCTAGAAATGGGGGCGTCATCCAAAAAACCATGGATGAGGATGTGGTGATGATTGGGCAGATGCATGTGGACGTGGCCGATCTACCTAGTCTTCTCCTTAGGAGCTCACTCTGAAGCAGGTTAAACTTAAGAAAAATTACTTTGTACTCTTTAATCAGAAGAATTCACTGTCAGAATGAGAATCAACTAATGATATCTTAGATCATGATTATGGGGAAGATTCTATTTCTCCTCATTTTTAGTTTTCTTATTTGGATGAGGGCATGCCCTTTGTTTGAACCCATCGACTATCCTTTTCATGTATTGTCTTTTATTTTTCAATAAATTTTGGTAGGAACAGGTTCGCCTTGCCCCTAGACCTCATATTATATATATATATATGAATATTTTTAACTCTTTAAGAAAAATAATTATATTCATTATGTCCTAAATATAAAATTATTTTTATGGTATTATAATAAAAAAATTTCAGGACATTTAAAAAAAATAACATTTTTAATTTTTAAAAAATATTATAATTTTTTAGTAATTAAAACAGTATTCTATTCAAGGAAATAATATTTTAATTTTTCTAAAAGTAATAGTTTTTATATTTATTATAGAAATAATAATATTTTTATAATATTCAAAAAAAGTAAAAAAAAAAAATAAATAAATATATATATATCCTTCTAATGATAATTTTTATATATCTTAAAAATATATACAAAATTATGCTTAAAAAAATAAAATATTTTTTATATTATTTTAAAAATAATAATTGAATATACCTTTAAATAATAATTTTTTTAAATTCAAATAAAATATTAATTTTTTATAACATTAAAAATATTTTTTATATTATTTAAAATTAAAATTTTATGATATTAAAAAAATAATGATAATTTTTTTTTATATTTTTCAATAAAATTATAATTTTCTTTAATTTTAAAAAATATTTTATTCAAATAAAAAATGTTTTTTTTACTAATTTTAAAGAAATATTTATTTTAAAAATAATAATTAATTTTTTAGTGTTTCTTAAGAAATATATTTTATGTATTTTTTTGAAAAATATTATTTTATTCTTATTTTAAAATGATATTTTTATATATTTTGAAGCATAAAATAATATTTTTAACTCATTATAGAATAAAAAAATTATTCCTTTTAAAAAACCTTAATTATTTATTTCATTTATTTTTTTTTATACCTTACTAAAAAAGTAATTTTATTCAATTCAAAAATATTATTTTTTATTTTTAAAATAAATAATTTATTTTAAATTTAAAATTAGAGTATTTTAAAAAAATAATTTAATTTTTATAATTTTAAAAAATAATACTTTCTATACCTTTTAAGATGACAAGTAATTTGTAACTTTCTAAGAATAATAATTTTTTATAATTTAAAATTATCTTCATTTTTTATATCATTAAAATACTATTAATAATTTTTTATGATATTCAAAAATAAATAATATTTACTAATTTATTTTAAGAAATTGATATATATATATATATATATATATATACATACATAATTATTTACTTTAAATAAATTTTTCATAGATTTTATAAATTTAAATTCAAATTGATTGAAATAAATATAATATTTTTTAATAATAATTTTTATACCTTTCAGAAAAAATAATAAACTTCTAATGACTTTCAAAAATATTTTAAAAATATTTTTCATAATTAAAAAAAACATGAATAATTTTCAAAAATTTAAAAAATATTTTTTATCCCAATAAAAAAATTACGACTCTAAAAAAGGATTTCTTTTACTTCATTAATAAATTAATAAACTTTTTAATGAATATAATAAATTATGGCTAATTTTTTTAATCATTGTACTGATTTTTATTAAAAATATTTTTATAACTTTTTTATAAATTAATACCTTACTTAAGTCATTTTTATTCCCCTTAAAAAATAAATTATTTTTGTACACTTTTAAAATATTATAACTTTTTTCCTATATAAAATAAAATAATATTTATTATGTATTTAAAAAAATTGTTTTTTAAAATCTTAAAAATCGAACATTTTAAAATAAATCAATATTCTGCTTGTGTGGGTTTCATATCCTACATTATTGGTCTCAAGCTAAGATAAATGAGGAGGGTTGCATTAGTTAGTTTTTAGCCAACCTAAAAATTCATTGAATCCTTTCTTGACATAGATCAAATATATAAATATGTTAATACTAGGTTTTTTCCCCGAAGCAACACATTTCATTATGTGTGTGTGGTGTCAAATCAGTTAGATCCACTGCATTGATGCCCAAGTGTAGTGTTAAATGAGAAAGGGACTTCACACCTTTCTGGATGGATGTGGGGGGGGGGGGGTTAGGAAGTCAGTACAAAATCATAAGATTTAGATAACTATTTGGAATATTGAAACTTTCCTAGGTGAATCTATGAAATTGGTAGATACTATAATACAAAGGGAGATTAGTGTATTATGTTTACAAGATACTAAATTGGGGGTGGGAGAGAATATAGAATAATTGGATAGCTTCAGTTTCAAACTTTGTTACTCGGGTAAAACTATGACTAAAAAAAGTGCTGGTATTATGGTGGATAAGACTTTAAGAGATAAAGTGGTTGATGTCATAATATTAGGGGATAGAATCATATTCATTAAGATAGTTGTAGGAAATGATACTTTCAACCTCGTTGGTGTTTATGTACCTCAAGTAGGTCTATATGAAAAAAAGTAGTCTACCATTTGAGTTAATTTAGAAAATTTGGTTCAAAGTTTTTCATAACATGAGAATATTTGTATAGCTGGTGACCTAAATTGGCATATAGAAAAGGATTCTAGAGATCACATAGATTACCATAAAGGGTTTGGTTTGGGTGTAGTAAATGATAAAAGATCAACTATCTTAGACTTTACTTATAGTTGTGATTTTGTGGTAACAAATATACTCTTTAGGAAATTAAAGGAGTATCTTATTACTTATAAAAGTAAATTTACAAGATCCCAAATTGATGATTTATTTGTAAAAATATTGAACAAAATATTTATTAATGATAGTAAGGTTATCCTTGGTGAAACTCTTGCCTCCTAACATTGTTTATTAGTTTTATACTTTAAATTTAAGAATTATAAGATAAATACGAAACAATTAAGGAATCCAAGAATCAGATGGTGGTGCCTAAAGGATAACCTTATAATTTAATTTATGAACAAACTCTTGAAAGAAGTGGATTAATAAGTTCAAGGAACCACTGATTATATGTGGGATGAGGTGGCTAAAAATGTTTAAAATATAGCTCCTACTATTATAGGAATATAAAAAGGTACTTTTTAAAAGGAAAATAATCATGGTGGTGGAATGAGAATGGAAAACTAAAATTTAAACCAAAACATGAGTGTTTTGAAGACACACTTTTATAGTAATAAAGATACTTGGGCTTTCGATCGTGTTACTTGTAGAGAGGCTAAGAAAGAAATTAGCGAGGTTAAATCTCAAGTTTTTTAGGAGATGTGCCATTTATTAAATAATAATAACGGTGAAAGAAAAATCTATTGTTTATCTAGAGGTAGAGATAGAAATTCTACATATTTAGATCAAGTTTGATTCATAAAAGATGAATAAGTATGTACCCTTTTTAAGGATGATAAAATTAAGAAAATATGGGGATGTTACTTTAATAATCTCTTCAATGAAGCATGGATGTGTGGATTGATAATATAAGTATTAGTAGATAAGAACACAATTACAACCATTATAAAAAATTTCATCCTTTAGAGGTTAAAGATGCTTTAAGAGGATGAAAAAAGGTACAATAGTTGGACTGAATAACATTAGCATTGAAGTATGGAATTTTTTGGGGATTTAGATCTTAATTGGATCACTAGGTTATTTAATGAGATTATAAAATCTAAGAAAATTTCCAATGAATATAGGAAGAGTTATTGACTACCTTTGTATAAAAATAAAGGATACATTCTAAGTTATGAGAATTATAAAGGCATTAAGCTTATGATTCATACCATGAAACTTTGGGAGAGAGTGATTGAACACAAGATTTTAAGGAAAACTAATGTTTTAGATAATCAATTTGGTTTTATACATATATGTTCATCCACATAAGCAATTTATTTTATTAGAGGTCTAATAAAGTATCATCAATAAAAATACAAAGATTTGTATATACTTTTCAATGATTTGGAAAAATCATATGATAAAGATCCAAGATAGGTACTTTATAAAGATCTTGAAAGAAAAGGGGTACATGTGGAATATATCAAACTCATCCAAAACATTAATGAAGGGATTTTTACTTGATTTAGAACTTCAGTAGGTGATACTAAAAACTTCCCTGTATTGATAGGACTGCATTGAGGTTTGAATTTAAGCTTACATCTTTTTTTCTTTAGTATTAGGTGAACTTACAAAGCATATTCAAGATGAGATACCCAATTTCAAGTGTTATATAGATGATATAGTTCTCATTGTAGAATAAAAAGAGACTATAAATTTAAAGTTAGATCTTTGGAGAGAGACTTTAGAATCAAAAGGTTTCTATCTTAGTAGGGATAAGACATAATATATAGAGTGTTGTTTTAGCAATGGATTATCCAGTATTGTTATGGATGTAATATTGAGATACCATGATATTTCAAAAGATTTTTTTTTAATATTTAGGTTCATTTCTACAATATGATAGAGATATTAAAGTATATGTCTATCATATGATTCAAATTGGATGGATAAATTGGAGAAAGGCTTCTAGGGTGCTTTGTGATTATAAAATTCCTTTGAAATTGAAGGAATTTTTTATAGGACTCTTATTAGACTGGTTATTCTATATGGTAGTGAGTGTAGGGATTTGATAGGAAATCTTGAAAAAAAATAAAGGCAGTAGAAATTAAAATGTTAAGATGGACATGTGGACATACTATGATGAGTAAGATTAGAAATGGATGTGTTTTAAATAAAATTAGATTGTATCTGATTGATGAGAAGATGACTAAGAATAGATTAAGATGGTTTGGACATGTTAGAAGAAGACCTAGGTATTCACCTATCCGTAGGGTAAGCTTAATAACAAATTCACTTATTCAAAGAAGTAGGGTTACACCTAAAAAGACCCTCAAACAAATCATTCAAGACGATCTTGTTTTAAATGGTTTTAATGAAAATATTAACATCAATAGATCTAATTGGTGTTGTTTGATCCATGTAGCTCACCCAATTTAGTTAGTTTTATGGCTTGTTTGTTGTTGTTTCCATTATAAGAAATATTTTTTTATTACTTCCAAAAAATAAAAATATTTTCTAATCACACTAAATCAATACGAATTTTAAAAAAAAGATTTTCCCTTTAAAAAAATTCTCAATAAAAAATAATAATTTATTCATACATTTAAAAAAAATATACATTTAATAAAATATATTTTATTATTAATTTTTTTTTAAAAAGTATACCTTTAAAAAATTTACACCTTTAATTAAATAATAATTCATACACTTTAAAAAATATTTTATTTTTATAAATTATAATAACAAATATTTTTGGGTTGAAAAAAAATTGGGACATTCAAAAAATAATAAAATATTAAGCTATATATTTTTTATTATTTACAAAAAAAATATTAGAAACACTTTAGGACATGGGAAAGTATATCAATTCCTTCTCAATAAATGAAAAAGAGTGCAAGTATAGAGGATGACTGAAGGTTCCGGGCGCAGCGGAAGCTTGGTTGGGACGACACCCAATTTTGATTTTTACCATGATCAATGATTATTCCGGGATAAATACGACGATGAACGCCAGTCTCCAAGGAATATAATAAAAGATTTAGATAAAGAAAAAAATAGGCTCGAAACCTTTAGAGAGGATCTTGAACATCATGTTTATAATTAATTTATTTAATTTCATAAAGAAAAATAATACTTGTGTCTTTGGTATTTTTCTTCATTGATGATGTTGATCTTCCGGATTGACCCTTATGGATTATCTCGTTGCGGTTGTAAGGATCCAAACTAGAATCCTTCTAGTGGTGATCCACACGTGCTCCGATGGCCTCTGATCAACACCGCTCGTTCTCCATGTGCTAGCGCGGTGAAGCGAGTGTCTTGTGTCGGTTGTTCTTGATCGCTTGTTCTTTGGCCTTGAAGAGAATCTCTCATTCTTGAAAGGGGAGAGAAGAGAATTCGAGAGATAAATTGTTTGGCTCAACAATTCTCAATTCACCAGGCGTGTGGTGTGGTGTATGATACAATAGGGGTACTTGCCTATTTATATAAATGGAATTTCAGTTACAATATTTAATTGCATAGAAACAATTAAATACATTCATGAATTTAGAGAAAACTTATGCATTTAATAATAATACAGTGTTATTATTTATAGTGAGCCAACTTGCACAAAACAGAATTATAAATAAAATTCCGCGTCACAAAATAATAGCAGTGTTATTTTAATTTGTGCCAACTAGTTAAATAATTATTTACCGTCTTGTAAATAATTATTTTACTACCGGACCGACCTTAGTCCGCTCGAACCCCACTTCCATTTATTGAACACCCAAATAAATAAATAAATAATTTATTCTCTGATAATCCTACTCCTGCCTAAGATGATCACCCAAAGAATAGACAAGAAGGAATTTCAACTCCAGGATCAAGAACACCGATGACCACTTGTTAGGAAAGGACCGAACAAGCTGATACCATTTGTAATGACCCGCCAATTCTCATTATCTTGAGATCTCAACGAGTCATTACTTGGCCTTAAGTGACATCCCCAAGGCGCCAAAGGCTGGCAATAAACGCCGAAGGGTTTCAAAACAAGTGGGGGACCATTTACCCTTTAGGAATATACCACATAACCAACAAATATAACCAAACAAACCTACTAAATGATGCATGATAAAAGCTAAGACAACTCAACCATTTATTTTATCAAAAACCAACCAAAAGTACCACAGTAGAAACCAAAACTAAAACATCAGAGTATACAGCGGAAAGACAACTCAAAGACTACAAGACAACAACCCAACTCCATGCTCCACAAGCTCCAAGCTCCAACATCACGAACCAGCCCAAGTATCACGAAGCAGTGCTCTAAACATGCGATACTTTACCTTTTCCAACGTCCCGGTACATGACATCTGCAAAAACACCAACGTGCCAAAGCAGGGGGTGAGTAATTAAACTCAGTAGGTTTTCTCCGATGACTTCCCAACCAATTCCTCTAGGATAAAACATGTTAGCACATTTATATAAAACAATTTATATAAAATAATTCCAAAAACAGTTCACAATATAACAAGTTCCATGTACAAGCCATTTTTCCCACAAAACCATCTTTCTCAAGAAAAGAAATCAAGCAAAATTTTCAATTCCATTCACATTTCCATTTGGTACATTCGTTCCATTTCACCAATCCACACAACCAACCATGCATGCAACCTGGACCTCCATATACTCGCGAGTGGTGAGTTATCCTTCCACTAAGTCGTCACTTAGTGGACTACCTTGACGGAGGTACTTCACGACCTTATTCGTCCCAACCTATTGATGAGGGGACTTCTTTCCCTTATCCATCCCAACCTTTTTATGGGGGGTACTTCTCGCCCTTATCCATCCCAATGCATGTGAACACACACCACAACCCATGCAATCCATGCCCAGAACCAAGTGTGTTCAATACCTTTCAATAAAGCATCACCCTTTTATTGAAAACCCTTTTTCCTGCAAACCATTTTCCAAATCCCGCAAATCCGTATTTTAAAATCACTATTTTAAAATCAAAAAAACAAAACACTTTGCACAGCCATTCTTTCAATTTCCACAATTTCATCAAAACCCATAAATCATCACTAAAGAAGATTTATAACATGTTTTGCACCACAATTTCACAATCAAAACCAAGAAAAAAAATCAATTTGAACTAAGCCTTCAAGTTCTAAGAAAGAGGAATCGAGAGTGAAGCCACCTACCTCAACAAAAAGGCGAAACCAAGCAACGAACGAAGAACGCTCAAGAACACCGGGTCAAAACTCAAAGAATCCTCCTTAGATCTCTTCTTCTAACACAACCAAGACCAAAACTCATCATATTTGGCATCCACACACTTATATCTACCCATAACGAGCATAGATCTAAGAAACCAAGAGAAGATGAGAAGTAGATCTAAGTAGATCTAAGAAACCGGTCAAGAACGAAGGAGAACGATCACATACCTTAAGAATCTGGCTTCGCTTCACCAAGAGAAGCCTTCAGATCGCCTTCGGAATGATGGGAGAACCCTCTTTGACCTTAGGAGAACCAAAATCCCGAGTTAGGGCTGCTTAGGAGCTTTAATGAGGCAATTAGAGGCAAAACGATTTAGATCCACAATTTAAGGATCTAATTTTAAGTGACCGCACAGTTAGTCCACACGTTTTGACAAACTGTGCGCTAACCGTGCGTTGGATACTGCCTTGGCCACCCTTCTCGCATGGTTTGGCCGCACGGTTAGACAAACCGTGCGCCGACCGTGCAACTTCCTCTTTGCCTCAAAACATCATTCCAAGTTCTCCCAACTCTCCCATTCAACACCCTTAACTTTAAAACCATTAAAAGCATCAAGAAAGGGTTACATACCAGAAACCGGGGGTACTACAGGAGTAAATCCTTTTGGTTTTCAAACCAACACTCATAGTACATGGCCTATTATGTTGGTAAATTATAACTTGTCACCCTGGTTATGCATGAAGCAGAAATTCATCATGTTATCTATGCTTATATCAGGACCAAAACAACTAGGTAATGATATTGACGTTTATCTGACCCCTTTGATCGATGATTTGAAGTTATTGTGGGATTCATGTGTTATGTTGTATAATGCTTATAAAAGTGAATACTTCACATTGAGAGCGATGTTGTATGGGACAATAAATGATTTCCCTGCTTATGGAAATTTTTCAGGCTATAACATTAAAGGAACTCAAGGGTGTCCCATGTGTGAAGAATGTTGGATTGGTGTTGCCCGATCGACACCTACAGACACTGTAGCGGTGCGGACTTCGGGGTCAACTTCACTATAGCGCTTTTGACTTCCAGCCGGCAGACACTGTAGCACTTTTGACAAAGTGAGCCGCCGATCACTGTTGCAACGCAGACTACTATTCGGAACAGTGGACCGTCTTCTTCATATGTAGTCCATTTCGGGCTAGGGTTTCACTACTAAAAAACCCCCTCTGTAATTTGTGCTCCCGACTTAGTGAATTTCTGCCTCTCCCGTGGAAGTAGGGATTATTCCCGAACCACGTAAATCGTTGTGTACTCTGCTTTCTTTCTTTCGTTTCCCGTTTTCTGTCGTTGTGTCTCCCGAAGATTCCGCAACAAAGAAGATACAGAATCAATTAGGTTGAAACATTCATCAAAATCTGTGTTTCTAGGACATCGTAGATTTCTACCTCGTCGGTATAAGTACCGATCTTGGACGAAATCATTCAATGGAAGTTCAGAACAACGTGCAACACCGTCTCCACTAACAGGTGATCAGCTGTTTGAGAAAGTAAAAGATGTGAACACTGTTTTTGGTAAACCATTTTCGAAAAAGCTTACGAAAATAGGTTGGAAAACGAGATCAGTTTTTTTTGAATTACCATACTGGAATTGTTTGTACGTCAGACATTTTCTTGATGTGATGCATGTGGAAAAAAATGTATGTGACAGTGTTATCAGAACGTTGCTAAATGCCCATGGAAAAACAAAGGATGGAATTAAGGCAAGGTTGGACATGGTTGACATGGGAATACGAGAAGAGTTGGCTCCCTTGAAGGGTGAAAATCGAATGTTTCTTCCTCCAGCTGCTTATACTCTTTCTAGGGAGGAGAGATATCAGTTTTGCAACTTCTTCAATGATGTAAAGGTTCCAGAGGGGTATTCATCAAATATCAAGAACATTGTGTCAATGAATGATTTGAAGTTAAAAGGGTTTAAATCACATGACTGCCATGTTTTGATGCAAGATCTAATTCCTATAGCTTTACATTGCATTTTGCCCAAGAATGTTCGTCATACATTAACCAAACTTTGTTTCTTTTTCAAAGCTATATGTAGCAAAGTTTTAGACCCGGCGAAATTGTCATCTATGGAAAAAGAAATTGTCATCATATTATGTGAATTAGAAATGTTTTTCCCACCAACATTCTTTGATATGATGGTTCATTTGATGATTCACTTGGTGAGAGAGATTCAACTTTGTGGTCCTGTGCACTATAGATGGATGTATCCTGTTGAACGGTATATAAATATTTTGAAAGAGTATGTCAAAAATCGAAGTCAGCCAGAGGGTTGTATAGTGGAGCGATATATTGTTGAGGAAGCCATTGAATTTTGTACCGAATACCTATCTGATGTGGAAAACATTGGTCTCCTGAAATCTCATCAAACTGGACGCATTGAGGGTGAGAGAATTTCTGGAAAAGAATTTGTGACAATCAGTATTACAGATCAGAAGCAGACCCACCTTTATGTTTTGCATAACCGTTGGGAGGTTGCTCCATATATTGAAACTCACAAAGAAATTATTAGGCAGTTGAATCCATCAAGGGCTGAAAATGGTTATCAAATACACATAATCACCAGTTTATAGGATGGTTTCAGGACCATATTTTTAAGCAGTTGGATGAAAATCTGAATTCAATTTCAGAACGACTTCAATGGCTAGCCGCTGGACCAAGTGTGTATGTATTATCTTATAGTGGTTATTGGATATCATGTCTGAGGCATATGAAAACTTGTACTATGAAGACCTTTCAAAATATGGTTTAAAACTACAGGTAGAAACCTGTTTAATTTGTGCAACTAATTTGTCTCATGAGAACCTATCGATTCATTGAGGAGATATATAATGTTCGGGCCCCACCCATCACTACTTGTCCAAATCATTCCTTATATTGAATAATTGATTCAATTAATAAACAATATGGCTTATCAAATATCCGTATTGAATAAAAAATATGAATTTGTCAATATTTCCCCAGATAATCAAATAAATGGAAAAATAAACACCATATGTAAAAATGATATACGGTTTAGGTAATAAACATATCCATGATAAATGATATAGAAAATTAGGGGAAATTCAATGTCTAATGATCAAGGGAAATTGAATATTTCAAGGGGACTAACAAAGGAATTAAGGAAGTGAATGTCAATAATATCTTTGGCCAAATCAATCATAAACCATCTAGAGGAAGAAAAAAGATGGTACCAATAAAAAATATCTTAAGTGGAGTAAAATAAAGGGTTATTGTCATTGATGAATGGAAACATTATAAAAAGATCTTTTAAAAAATTCTTGAGGAAAATATCCTCTTTATTTTGAAAAGCATTTTGAAAATCATTTTCTTTGAAAATCACTTTTAAAAAAATTCTTTAAAAATTAACCTTTTA
Source organism: Viscum album (assembly GCA_963277665.1). NCBI lineage: Eukaryota > Viridiplantae > Streptophyta > Magnoliopsida > Santalales > Viscaceae > Viscum > Viscum album. Next base: position 1,753,139,700 of record OY728151.1, read on the forward strand.
AACTTGCAAAGGAATATTTAAAGAATTGTCAGAGGGTAAATATGTACATTTCATACAAGGTAAAGGGACATTCCCTTTTCAAGATAAAAGGTTAGAAAAGTGCCTTGTTCAGAAAGAGATAAGAATATTCCTTTAAAAACATTTGTAAAGGACAAAAGGGTAAAAAATTATTTAATAAATCATTTTGGAAATGTTAAATTTCTTTTGAAAACATTTTTAGAAAATAGGGTTTTTAAATGGAAATAGGTTCTCTGACTAAAGAGAGAAATGAAGTTGGGTTTTCTTAAAAACATTTTATAAAACATTTTGAGAACCAAAAAGTGAAAAAATGGTACTATTACATGGAAAATTTCATGAATAACCATAGGAGAAGAAAATGAAAGGATTTATTAAAAAATGAACCAATAATTTCCTCTAATGTAAATTCAAGTGTAAACAATCCCAAACAAAATGAGATTGTGAATTAAACCCTTTAAAAGACCATAACATTGACGTGAGAATCAATCAATGAATAGATTATGTGCATCAAATGTAAATCCACATAAAAACGTGGAAATACAAAAAGGGATAAGAAAAGTGATTACACACATAATCCTAGAATATTAACAATAACGAGGAAGTAATATAACCCAATGAAAAGGAATCGGGTTATGAAATTCTTTACCACTTGGTCACATATAATTCAAATACCCTTAGAAGAAATAATTCAAATTAAAAATCAGAATACCATGAAGATAAATTAATTCATGATATAATATATCAAAATGGATAGTAGATACCCCACATAAAATAAATAAGTGGTGAATATGAAATTTATCTCACATATGTAAAAAGTGAGATGAAAATCTCTTATCTTTCATTTACTTTTGGGTGAACGTCCTTTAACCTTCTCTTTTTCGGGTAACTCCTTTTAGTTTATACCAAAAAGATTCCTTGTTTGGATTTATTCCCAAAGGTAGGCTTCTAAGATGAGAGGAGGGATGTTGGGAGATTATTTTATCAGAGGTTTTGTGAGCCAAAGGGCTTGAGAGGTGTGAATAAGGGAGACGGGTGAGTGCCTTTTTATAGTGGAGGAGTGACATTCTAGTAAATTTTGGAAAAGGAAATTCCACCCATGTTTTTCCATGTCAAGTGGCTCCAATAATGGTCCAAATTTGAGACAAGGGGAGATAGGGTCGAAATATTAACATACAATGAATTTTGGACAAGTTTATAGGTCATTTTGTCCCTTAAGTTTAAGATTTAGTCCCTTATTAAGTTAATTTTCCTCTTAATCAGTGTAATTAATTTTAATTACTTTCACTAATATTTTGGTAAAAAACTATGTTGAAATTATTATAAATTATAAATTATTCTGATTCCAAATAAGGAATCTATTTTTCCAAATTCCAATCACATAAGTGGCAGGAATTTATTTAAATGTAACCCCGCAGAATAGACAATAATATGGGTTTTTAAAGTAAAAACGTTCAAAAGTTTGGAATGTTTTTATATACAATTTCAATATAAAATTGATCAAAATTACCTAAATTAGATTGATAGATATAAAATTGATCTAATTAATATTTAAAACCAATAAAAAATATAATTTAACCTTATTAATAAATTATATGAAAAAACAGTTTTGAATTAAAATTCAGTATTTTTCATTATTCATCAAAAAATGATTTTTTTAGAAAAATATCAAAAATTCACCCAAACCTAATTTTGATGTTATGATTTCAAAAATGAAGTTTATTTTGACATTTAAAATTTATAAAAGTTCAAAAAATTGGATTTAAAATAGGTTCCCCATTAAAAGGAGGCAAAATTGCATTTAGAAAAATATAGCTTTTTATGTATAAAATTGTGTTTGTTCTTATCTTATTCATATAAAATCCATTGTATGAATATAAAAAATATTTAATTGAATATATAATATATAAATTTAATTAAGATCATTCACTAATAGTAATTAATTTAATTCATTAGTATAAAATACCTTTATGAGCATAAAAAAAATATTTTCTTTATATCCAATTGGTTTATATTTTCATTTCTATTCAATTGGTAACCAGTGAATTCATATTATATTTTTATAAACCATATATTTTCATAAGTTAGTTAATACTATTCATAACCACTAATTAAATGTCTTGGTTAAGTCTTATTATATTAAATAATTATATTTTAATAATATCTTGTTGTTTGGTAAAACTCAGTCTTGCATGTAACGCAAACCATTGAAGAAACTTGTTGTTGCGTGTGATGCATGCTAACTCAGTATTTTATGCATTGAAAGCTATAAAATATATTAAATTTATTTAAGATATTAAATATACCATAAATCTTGAAGTGGTTATATTCCTTTCTTTTTTGGTGTTGTGTTTCATATACGCTATCGAAAAAATTACTCTTTTAGAATTTCTAGGGTGTTACATACCAGTTCTGGATCATGAAAATGATCCGATGAGTGATAAGGCCTCGGTTCAAGGTCCATCCCATAAGCTTCTTCCTCCAGGTGGGCAGGTATCTACAACCACACCTATCGAGCAACAGATCATCCCAGCAAAATAGGCTAAGGATGTGTGCCGGCTTAGCATGCTCTGTGAGTTCCAGCCCTAGAGATCGCTGAGGTTACATGGTGAGCCAGATCCGCAGGCAGTAGAGGATTGGCTAGAGTTGGTGGTCCATGTTTTCAGGATCATCTAAAAATTGACGGATCAGGTGGTTGTGCTAGTATCTAGCCCTTTCCACATAGTATCTAAGCACTGGTGGAGTCTCGTTACCCAGATGCACGATGAGTCAACACTTTCATAGTTTGACTTCCAGAAGTTATTCCATGAGGAGTACTACCCCTACTATTTGTGTTTAGTTTGAATTGAGGAGATTTTGGAGCTGCAATAGGGAGGGATGATAGTGGATGAGTACGCTTCAAGGTTCACAGACCTTATATGGTACTCCATTGACATGATCCAAGATGGCTACTTCCAGGCACTTAAGTATGAGCAGGGACTCCATAGAGAGATCCATGCTAGCATGGTACCCTTGTGCATCCCCACCTATACCAGGGTGTTGGAGTGGGAACTAGTGATAGAGAGCTTCCTATCCGAGGGAAACCAGACAACTAGAGCTGACAGAGTAAGAGGATGAGCTATGAATGATAGATGATGTCGTGAGATCCTTCCACCACCACCACCACCACCACAATACAAACCACATCAGGCGCAGGGAGCTGGCAGTCGGGGAAGTGGACAACTATAGGCTTTGGAGGCTTATGAACCCATGGTGCATGAGATGATTAAAGGTATGAGCTATCTATTTTATACTCTTTCTTCAGTATTATCAGACATAGGTGTCAGTCATTCCTTCATATCTATACTCCCGGTGCAAGAGTTGGAGCTCCAAGTTGAGGCACTAGCTGAATAGCTTCATCTTGTGGTTCCTATAGGGAACACTTCTTATGTATCTTTTATCTTTTGATAGTGAAAGCTATAACTTAGTGGAGAGAGGTTCACATAGGACCTTTTGGTCATCACGATAGAACCCTATGACATCATCTTGGTTATGGATTGGATGTCTATGGTTTGAGCCTAGATTGTCTGTCACTGTAGATGGGTCATATGCCTTTGCACTGATGGGATGATATTCACATTTATGGGCAAGAGAGATCTCATGGTAGGATAAGCAGATTCTGTTAGTAGGAGGATACAACTCATCACCCATCAGTTGGCAAGTATAGCCCTTAGTGCAGCAAGCTCTTCAAGCATCTGGATTCCTTTAGTTGTGGATGATTTTATGGGCGTCTTCCCCGAGGATGTTTCGAGACCACCTCTGAGGTGGGAGATGAAGTTTTTCGTTGACTTACATCTCGATACCACTCCAATATCTTCTACAACATATCATATGGCCCCTATTGAGCTCCAGAATCTGTGGTTGTATTTGAAGGACCTTCGAGAGAAGGGTTTCATCATGCCTAGTGTGTACCCTTGGGTAGCTCCAATGTTATTTGTGAAAAAGGTGGTTGAGATATTTCAGCTTTACATGGATTATCATCACCTAAACCAGGTCACGATAAAGAATAATTACCACTTGCTAAGGATTGATGACCTCTTTGACCAGTTTTGAGGCACGAGATAGTTCTCAAAGACCGATCTCTGATCTAGATACCACTAGTTGAGGGTTTATGAGGCCGATGTTCCAAAGATGGCATTCCGATGTTGCTACTGACATATTTATGGATTTGATGAATCAGATATTCCATCCATACTTGGACCAATTTGTGGGTTTCCTCATCAATGACATACTCATCTACTCTACATCAGAGGAGGAGCATGCAGAGAACCTGGGGATGGTTCTAGATTTACTTCTAGATCACCTTCTTTACAAAAATCTCTCAAAGTTCCAGTTCTGGATTCATGAGGTTCATTTTTTGGGGCATGCCATTTCTGATAATGGTTTATCCATGAACCTATTGAAGATCGATATAGTGCTTGCTTGGGATTCACCTAAGAGCGTGTTAGAGGTGATTTTTTTTAGCTTGGTGGGGTACTACATGAGGTTTGTGGAATAATTCTCTAAGATTTAATCCCCTTTGACTGCCTTGATGCATAAAGGGAAGTCGTTTACCTAGACTAAGTAGTTCTAAAGAGCATTTGAGGAGTTGAGGATTAGGATGAAGAGAACTCCTATGTTGAGACTACAATAGGAGGGAATGGAGTACATAGTGTATTGTGATGACTCAAGAGTTGGGCTCAGTTTCGTGTTGATGTTGAGGCAAGTAGTTATCGCATACGGGTTCAGGAAGTTGATACCCCATGAGAAGAAATACACGACTCATGACCTAGAGTTTGCAGTGGTAGTCTTTATCTTGAGGATGTGGAGGAAGTGTCTTTCGGGAGAGTGCTTTGTGGTATACTCAGACCATCAGAGTCTTAGGTGCGTCTTCACACAGAGAGACTTGAACCTGAGACAACAACACTTGTTGGGATTCCTATAGGACTATGACTTTGAGATAGTCTATACTCCAGGTATGGGAAACATGATAGTAGATTCCTTTAGTAGGAAGTCTCAGGCTTGCTTGGTGTAGGAGGCTTCTGAGTAGTTGGATTCCTTGTATCTGACCTTGGTAGAGCAAGAGGGAACAAATTTTCTTCAGTTGATGGGGTTGAATCCTCTACTTCTCGAGCGTGTGAGAGAGTCCTAGATGGGTGACATTGACTGGGAGTTCTTGCATGACCAAATATCCACGGGGGACTCACCATATGGATATTATGAAGGAGGAAATCGTGCCATCCTTTTCCAGGGATGGACGGTAGTTATAGTCATGATGCAGGAAGATGTGATGTGAGAGTTCCAAACTTCTACCCTAGTTGTACATACCAGTGTAGATAAGATATATAGAGACCTTCAACAGCAGTTTTGGGGGTCCGACATGAGACAAAGTGTAGCTAAGTTCATCTCTCAGTGTGTCACCTATCAGTAGGTGAAGGCTGAACACTAGGTTCCCACAGGTTTGTTGTAGCCCCTTGAGATCCTAGAGTAGAAGTGGGATGACATATCCATGGAATTTTTTTATAGGTCTTTCGAAGACAGTGAATGGCCATGACGCCATCTGGGTGATAGTTGACTAACTCAAGAAGTCATCACAATTCCTTTCTATTAGGGAGAAGAGTTTGTTGGAGAGTTTGGGGAAGTTGTTTGTACGGTAGATCATTCGCCTTCATGGGGTTCCCTCAATGATTGTATCCAATTGTGATGCGTAGTTCATGTCACAATTGTGGAAAGTCCTACAAGAGGTATTTGGACCCTAGATGAGGATAAGTACAACCTTTCACCTCTAGACAGATGGGTAGACCAAGCACACTATCAAGGTGTTAGAGGATATTCTGAGAGCTTATGTTTTAGAATTCATCTAGACCTAGGAGGATCAATTTCCCTTAGTTGAGTTTGTATATAACAACGACCACTATAATATCGGCATGGAACCTTTTGAGGCCCTGTATGGGAGATCCTGCAGGTCACCCTTGTACTGGATAGAGATCAGTGAGATATCTCTTATGGGTCCAGAGATGGTGCAGGCGATGACGGAGAAGGTCCAGGTCATCTGTGAGTGGATGAGGAAGGCTCAGAGCAGGTAGAAATTTTATGCAGATCGTCGTCTAAGGCCCTTGGAGTTCGAGCAAGGAGACCACATTTTCCTGATATTCTCTACATGATGAGGATTATGGAGGTTTAGATAGGGAGGTAAGCCATCCTAAGGTTCACCAGGCTATTTAGGATTGTGCAGAGGGTTGGCGAGGTTGCTTACTGCCTCAACCTACCCCCACAGCTAGCGCAAGTGCACGATGTCTTCCATGTGTCACAACTGAGGAGATACATGCATGACCCCATGCATGTCATCGACTAGGGGTGATCTAGACATCAAGGATGGATCCACCTTTGTGAAACACCCAGTGGTGATCGAGTATCGATAGGAGAAGGACCTACATGGATGTACCATCCCCTTGTTTCATGAGTTATGGAAAAACGAGAATGTGCAAGAGAGCTCCCAAGAGTGGGAGAGCTAGATGCGGGCTTAGTATCCTGAGTTATTTGTTTAATTTTTCTTTTCAGGGATGAAAAGGTTGAAGGATGAAATGACGTGGAGACATATTTTTTTGTCTTTTAAGACTTTGAAATATTTTTACTTATATTTCCAGAGCTAGGAGTTGAGACGACATGCGATTTATAGGCCCAGTGTTCCCAGAGTTAATTTTATAAAAATATTAAAAATATTTTATATTAAATGCATGTAGTTTATTACATAAAATGGAAAAACTATTAAACAGAATATCAGATCAGAAATCCAAGACCACAATTGAGTCCAGAATATGTTTTTTACCATAGGTGCAACCTAAAATAGGTTAGTGCGGGGCATTCAGATATCTCACCCATTGACGGTACGTTTAACTGGTTAATTAATTAATTTAATTTAATTATTTGATTATTTTAACCTAATAGAACTTCTATTAGAATACAACTATGAGGATTTTACCATGTATAACCACATAAACCTAGGACCATCACGAGCTTCCCATCCTCTCCTTCTATTGGCAGAATCACATCAGATGATGATGAAACTTTGGATCAAAGCAGATCAGAGTGTAGAGAATGCAACAACTTCCTTTGATCATTGGAGAACATGCTCTTTGATGAAGAATGATCCAATCTCCAGGTAGGACTCACCAATTTATAGATTATTCCCATTTTGATTAAATTGATTGAGCATATCAATCCCTTCCTTTGATCTACACCAATTGTGGCATTTGCATGCACTCGTGTACCAATTTAATTAGTTATTAACCCTAGATATCCACATTCTTGATCATTGGACAAGAATGATTGGTAATTATTGATAATTTTTTTATGCTTTCCCCCCTCAATTTATTCGTGTTCTTCACCGGTTGGACCCCACAGTCCCAGTTCGACATTGTTGGGTGGTGCCGAGCCCGATCAGACCCCCGAAATCATGAAAAATCTATGTGTGAGGGATGGTTTGAAAAAATAAGGGCTTTTATGAATAGATTAAAGGATTTGGGTGATCTATTTGATTGATTTTTAGTCTAAAATGAGGATCTGATATTGACAGGAGGTGTGTGGGATGAGGGAGTATCATTCAGATGAAATCAGGATCCATTTTTTAGGAAACGATGCCTAGAAACAATGAAACAAGGGCTTACCATTCAATTTCGAGAGGCGTGGAGGCGAGATCCGAAGCAACAGAGGCTAGACCTGGAATCGAGGAAACAAATCTAAGAATCTGAGGAAAACATGACTACACGCCATGTATTGTGATGAACACAAGGCATGTAGCCCCTATGCTGCAGCAACTAGAGTTTTGAGAATTTAAAAGGATGACATGCCGTATAGACTCCCTACACACTGTGTACCGCTTCCTTGAGTGGAAGATCCGTGTGGTGGAGCACACAGAGTATTCAACATAGCCCAATTTTGGATTTGTTAACAGTGGTACTCATTTACCTACCCATTATTGAAGATTAAACCAAAGTGAGAAGAAACAAGGATGCATTCAAACATTCTCAAAGAAAAGTGTCATGAAATAACCACCTCTATGTTTGTATGAACTAGCTCTATGTATAAGACAAGAGTAATTAATACATAATATCCATCTGTGAAATTTTTTTGTAACATCAGTAGGACAATCAATTTGGGGAATAACTAATGAATATTCCTTATCTTCTTTCCCATAAAACTTGCATCTAGGTCTTCTGTTTGTTTTGATCAAGCATTAACTCCAAAACACCCTAAATTATTTTATAAATGGCTTCATTCTGAACCACATTTCAATCCAAGCATTGATTTAAGATGAAATGAAGATCATACCTGGACCCGAGGAGGAGGCACGGTCGTTCTGGGAGGAAAGGAAGCGCAGCACCGCCGGCTGAAGAGGACTCGCACTGCAGGGGGGCGTCGCACAGACAGAGGGCGTTGGTGGGACTTGTGTGCGGGAGAAGGGCCGAGGTGGGACGATTGTGAAGGGGATGTTGAGGGGGAGGGGGTCGGCGGCGGCACAACAGAGGAACCGGGGGGCGGGGGGCGGGGGGGCGGGGGGCGGGGTTCGGCGACGCGACAGAGCATCCGGGGGCGGGGGGCGGGGGGCTCGAGAAACAGGGGGCAGGGGGGGTCGGGAGGCGCGAGAGAACAATTAGGGTTGGGGGTTTGTGGGGCGGGGGTTTCCGGTGGGGTTGGGAAGAATTATTCATCACATTTAAAAAGAGAAAACAAAATTCATGGGCGTTTATTCATCACATTTAAAAAGAAAATACAAAATTCATCGGGGTCAAAATTTAGAAAAGTGGAGAAGATGGACTCCGCCGCCGTGGGCTACCCTTTCCAGGCCCCATACGCCATGGTTGCCGCCACTGTAACCACGGAACCCCAGAAGTATATACTCCACCTTTTATGCACATTCGCCACATTTAGCGCCTGCAGCTTCCTCCCCTCCGCCTCCGCCTCCGCCTCCGCCTCAGCCTCCGCCTTTGCGGGTCGTTTTTCCTCCTCGTCCTCCGCCTCCGCAACTCGTTTTTCGGCCTCTGCCAATCTCCTTTCTCCGTAAAATTTATCGGACATCAACTTACTGCATCTAACACCCAACTCCTTCACGGAAACCCTGTAATGTCCAGCGTCCTCTTCCAGCAATCGGTTCTTGGTTTCCGACTCCATCAACGCCCTCTGCAACGTCGAAGCATCGCCACACAGCTTCTCCACCTTCTTTTGGAGCTCCGAGACCTGCGTCACCCTTTCCCTCCTCTCTTCCATCACCCACTTCGCCGCACGTTTATCACTGTCGATCGCACACTGTCTGAGTGCATTGGCCTCCTGTATCTTGAAGAGTAGAAGGCACCCTAGCTCCCTTGCCCGTTCCTCGGCGTTGATCGCCTCCTGGATCTTGGAGAGTAGAAGACGCTCTAGCTCCCTCGCGAGTTCCTGGAGATTCGTTTCGCCATGGACAACATCAACGAGGTAGCCCATTTGAATTTCTGTAGTTGCTGGGATTACAGGTGAGGTATAGGGAGAATGAGGAGGACAGGAAGAAGGTGGAGGGGGGAACGCAAAATGAAATGAATACAGAGGGAGGGCAGAAGGGGAACAAGAACTAAATAGGCGAGCCAAGAATCGGATTGGGCGGGAACACAACCCCCGCCGGAAGCATCGGTTTGAAGAGTTTCCAAATATTAAAATTAAAAAATGACCGTTGTATTTAACGGTAAGTTTCGTGGGTGACAGGTCATCCTCCGGGCTCGATGTCGTCCAGCTCCAGCGCCGATTTCCAGGCCCGGTGCGATCCAAATTCGACGCAACCTTGATCAAGAACCACCGATCCCTTCACCGTATCCCTCCAATCCCTCCATGAACAGAACCAGGGAGCTCGACTCTCCTCGCTGCGCTGCCGAGCTCCCTCATCCCCACCGGTTTCCGGCGGACTGTCTCTGATTGAGGAATGCAGGCGAAGCATTCCAATTTCACAATTTATTATCAGTAGTATTGTAAATATTTGTAGTTTTAGTATTGCTTTTATTATTAAAAATATATTAACATGTAATTGTAATATTATTGTGACATAATTTTAATTTTAATATTTATATTTTAATGTTATTATAATATTATTATATGTATAAATATTTTAAGACTATTTTTTAATTTAGTATTTTAATTCTACGCAATAACCAATATATATCTCATAATATATATATAATTCTAATAACATCTGATTAATTTATTATATCTACTATTATTATTATTATCATTGTAATAATTATTATATAGTTTTTTAGATAAAATTTATTATTAAAAATTTGTAATTTAAAACATGTTTTTCATGTAGATTTGAGCGCTTGGGGGATTAGATCTTGAACGGTCCTTTTCATCTTCGCCATTTTCTAGAGTAGATTGTGGACGACCCTTTTCATCTTCATCATTTTTCTAGATGCAACGAGTCCCCCCCCCCCTCCCATCCATCTCACTTCAACCATCGACTCTTAATCATTATGTCATCTCCATCTAATTATTTTCAGATTAGAAGAGGAGGGGAGTCCGCTCTAGATGAAAGTCGAGATCACAAAACTCATGGAAGTCGAAAGGGGAGTAGTGAATGTAGAAAAGAATCTCACTTTGACGTGGTTTTTTGTTGGTTTGACTCCGTTGTGTCGGGCATTGTTGTGGAGCTCCCAAATAACCCAACATCCATTGATTAAAACAATAAGATGTGTTTGAAAATCCGAGAGCCTGCCTACATTGGATTGGAAATAGATAGTAATAAAGTGGAAGTGATCCACAACCCCTATGCATCTTCCAAGTGAAAACTAGGTGTATCGAGCCCTCCCCCCTCCAAAGAACAAATGCAATATAGTTTCTCTGTTTGCTCTCACACAGAACATGCATTTCAAAACAATTGTGATGCCTTTTACACTTCAATGTCCACATATAAAGCACAATTCAGGATACACCACAAATAGAAAGTTAATCTTGCCTGGAATAGAGTTTCACCAAAGACGGCCGACTTAGACATCCTCAATGCTATATATGCACATGAATAAAATTATAGAAGACGGAGAGGCTGAATAAATTGGAGGGAGGTAGAGTGAAGACGCATACATCAGGTTCCTCAACCAACTGAATGGTGGAATGCAAGGACTTTTGTTCGAAGTCTAACATCACATCAATGAAAGTCAAATGCAAGCTCGCTTGTCTGAAACTGATGTCGGGAACTAGGTACCCTAGGAAGAAGAGGATTTCAGCAATCCAATTATCTTTCCAAAAGTCGATGTCACCACTTCCAATGATCCATCTGGAGTCATGTCAACTATTCCAAAGGTGATGACTCTTATTTTCCTGCTCAAGCCAGTAAACCAAAGAGTTTTTGTACTTTTAAAAAAGAAATCTTACCCAAAGAGAATGACTAGAAAAAAGATTCGTATGAAAGTTTTGCTTCCATGCACTGCATGGTCTCATCAAAATTTTCAAGGTTAATTTGTCCCTCCTCAGAGGGCTTTTCCACCCAATTCCAACAGGCCTAGTGATGTCTGCCCTACTACTGAGCATCCCATGTGATGCTATTGAGAATGATCTCGATTCTTCTGATGAAATACTCTGGAGCCCAGATTATTGAGAGAACATGCACGGGGATGGAAGAAAGAACACTATTGACGGAAGTAATCCTACCTCCAAAAGTGACGAAACAACTCTTTCAGTTAATAATTCATCTCCTAATTCAATTGAGGATACCTTCAAAGGAGTGGATGTAGACTATTATTTTCAGCAAAAGAGCTCCCAAATATTCCATTGATAATTGTCTTTTAGAAATACCTACCTTGTCTTTAATGGCTTTCACTTGCCTTCCCGAGCATTTTTTGGGGAATAGAGATGTTGTTCTTGCCAACATTAATGCATTATCCACTCCTACTACAATAATCAATTAAAATCTCTTTAAACCTTTGCATTACATTGCTTCTTCCATTGATGAAGAAAAAAATATCATCTGTGAAGAATAAATGAGAGGTTCCAACAAATTCGTACTAACCTTTGAACAAGTTCACCATCCCTCTTGAAATTTTAGAGTTTAAGTTCCTACTAAGCACACCCTGATACAGGATAAATAAAACCAGTGAGAGAAGATCTCCTTGCCGAAGATCCCGTACGGATTTGAAAAACTCAAACCATCTCCCCAAAAGAGATATTGTAAACCAAGGTGAAGAGAAGTGGTGAAAAAGGAGGTCACCAACCCATTTTGAGAAGCCACACCACCTAATCACTTTTAGTGTGAAGTGTCATTCGATTATATCATAATCTTTCTCTATATCAATATGGGTCATGACATTGGATCCTCCCAGATTCTTATCAATGTCTTCTAACATTCCATGGGTTAGTCCAGTCACCCCCCGGATGCTCCTACCTTTGAGAAAAGCATGTCGTTCATCTGAGATTCAGAGATGTAAGATTCGGGATAATCTAGTGTTGAAGATTATTGCGAGCACCTTGTATGAAAAATCACAAAAAATTATTGGTCGGAATTCATAAAAGTTCATGGGATAGTTCGCCTTGGGGGAAAAAATTTCACCTTGGGAATGAGAGAAAGCATGGTGTTGGTGATAATTCAAGGAAGAACACCACCCTTGAAGTAATCATGCACCGACACTATCATATATTTCTTGATGCAATCCCAAACCCTGATATAGAAGGAGATAGAGAAACCATTAAGTCTTAGTGTGCTATCAAACTTGAGATATTTTACAGCAATAATTATTTATTCTTCCTCTAGAATGGATTTAAGAAAAACATTATCACGGTTCTCTACTTAAAAAAAATTATTAAAAAAAATGATCATCAACTTCTTTGGATGAGTTCCCCTCTCGTGCTCTATTTCAGGGTGTTACACATGAGTTAATGCAGTTGGCCAGTAAGACGCCTACCTTGGAATCTTTGAGTAGTGGCATGGCCATAACTTATAGAATATGAGGAGAGGTTCAAGGATCTTTTCCACTAGAATACTCAAGTGACAGAGTATTTCAATTCTAGAAGTGAGGGTTCCTAGAATTTGATAAAATAGTGGGAGGAATTTAAAATTAATAATTTGGAAATGTCTTATTAGTAATCAAGATAAAAGTATTAATCTGCTAGATTTTATTTTTGTAGAAAATGGAAAGTAATATCACAAGTACACTGTGATAATATTGGACCAAGAAAAGGTCCAAACTAGCATGAGTTTCCAAAGAATAGTACAAGTGCTTTCATAAAGTACTATGAAATCATAAATTCAAGATGCTACTATCCTCAAAACCTGTTAAGCTACCTTAGGAAGCGAGGGTGTAAAACTACCTATAGAATACTCATGTATGGATCATATAATGATTATTTCATTATGTTATCATCAATGTGTGATGTGAGTTGTGGATACAACATCGGGCCATGAATGGTTTTACATGTTGTCTCTTCTCTGAGAATCTTACGCGGAGAAAGAAAAGCGAAGATATGAATAGGTGATTTTCACATTGTATATGTGTAAATTGAAAGATGTATCATGATCTTTCAATGGATACCTTTATCATATCATTTTCACCCATTTAATCCAGTTTTTTTAAGATTAAAAAATGAACATTATGGATAAAACACTTCATTACCTTTTGAGTAAGGTTCACCAAGTAAATAAGAATTTAAAGAAAGTTTAATATTTAATTCTTATGGTGAACAATATTAAAGATCTAGAGAAAATTCCAATGTAAAGTTTCATGCCAGAGGCACATTCACAACGTCCTTTAAAGAAATAGGTATTAAACATGAGGTTATTTTCTTCGCATATCATGAAATATATCTATGGAAGTTTAAATTCAATGAACTGAATTGAAGGAGCAAGTATTCACTTCTTCTTCAGGCATATTCATCAAATATAAGTAATATTTCAGTTTTATTTCTTGGGTATTAAATACAATATAGTTGTCACATATGTATATTTATATACAATAACCAAGTAAGTAAATAAATGTTACTATAAGTAAGGTGTATTCTCTAAGAAGATGAGAAAATGTGGTTCCTAAATCAGTAGTGATAAGTACAAAAATTCTATATTTCCAAGTTTATTGATTCTATTTTAACATTTATAGTATCACCAAAACATTAATCTCATGTGTCCATTAGACACAAGGATAATTTTTTATAGTTTTGGAATGAATGTTGTTTGTAGTGTTGAATACTCAAGTAATATTTCAATGATACATGAATCATTGGAAATACATGATGAATATAAAATGAAAGACTAATATACCTAGTTGTGGTAAGAAAATACTTTGTCAAGAAAAAAAATAGTTGTTAAGGATATACTCATTATGGTTTTAGAATCTTCATAGTTAAAGACCTTAGGTACTATCTATATACTTATAAACTTAGTTTTGGACAAAGAAACCGTTAGAAATAAAGGTAATCCACAAAGATTTTGGAACTAGTTCGGTTAGAGAGTGTGAACTATTCCAAGAATAAGCTAGTGGTAAGTATACTTCATAAGACTCCTTTAAGAATTTAAGGAATGTGAAAGTGAAGTATGAAATATTCCTAGTGAAAATATATGAGAGGCTTTAGGCTGGTCTTCCAAAGAATATCTTGACCAAGAATTCGTCGATCAATATAATGTAGCGTTGAGTTATTCCTAAACGCACATTACCTTATACACATCAAATCTATGATGCTAGTAGGGAGGATTGATGAAAAGTCTTACATGCTAACATTGATCAATAAAATGAATCATGGAAAAATTCCTAAATGAATATTTCTTTATACATATCAGAGTCATGATGTAAGTAAAAGGAGCATCAATGTTAAAACTCATGCATTGTAGTTACTTCCATTTTTAATGACATGCTTCACAAATAACGACATTATCACATAACCATATGTCGAATATCATGATAAATGGATATCATATGAGTTATAGTATGATGGAAATACATTATAAGAACATGCGTTTAGATGCAAAATTTTTGTTAAAATAAACAAACTTGTATCAAGTAAAAACACAATGTGCATCTATAGTAATCATCCTAAAGTTTTCTAAGGATATTATAGAAATCCCTATGATAGAAAAGATATAGTCAATTTATAGACTATATTTATATAAAAAGTTGCATATCATTATTTGAGATAGTGGGAGAAAGATTTACCTAATTTTAGTCAATGCTAGAGATGCATAAATGGTTGACATAAGAACAAGTTCCTCAAGATGTGTGGAAGAGGAATGTTCAAGAGACACATACTGTGTAGGATGGATAAAACCATGGTGATGGTTTTATATTCACCATGTTTGGTGATACATTATTCATTGACAATAATGATTCCTACAAGTAGTATATGGAAATTAGATAAGATTGACAAGATCAATTAAAATTCAATAATGGATCCCATGCATCACAGTACACGAGGCTTATTAATTTGAATACTATGGTGGGTATTCAAATGAGACTATACATGGATGGTATAAGTGTGGTATCAATAAGTTTCAATTGGTTATACCAAATCATTATACCTAAATCCATTAGAATTTTACTTGTCATAGCTAATTTCTATGATCATTTTATTGAGAATTGGATGTCAAGACCACCAATCATGGAAGATGTCTATACAACACAACCAGAAAGGGATGATGACATCATATAATACCAATAAGGGTGCACATTACTAAAGTACAGTCTAGGATTAAAGTAAGAAACTAGATCATAGAATATTCATTTAGAGTGAATCTTTTCTGTGTGTATATCAGGGGTTAGTGGGAGTACAATTTTTTCCAAGTAAAATACGTTGGTTAACATATGGAAAGAAGTTTTTGGTCATACAGTTAGTTAACACCAAGATAAAAATAAATCTCTATAGATTGACTTAAAATATCAACTAGTGTTCTAGGGAATGATATTTACTGAGGTAGCTATAACGGTTTCTTAGACCTATTCAATCATACATATACTAACATGGTATTGAAAAATACAAGTTAGAACAATTCAAGAGAGGATTGTTACCAGTATCACATGGAATATATCTCTCCAGTTAGACATGTCTAGGACATAGGATGAGATTAATTTGGTAATTTTAATTACATATATTGATGGATCAATCACATACGCCATGATATGTACAAGAATTGATATTTCCAAGATATAATTTATAGTAGTAAAATATCATTTTTATTTAGGATAACTGCAAGAAAAGTAGTCTAAAATATTTGATTGTACTTGAGCAAGTACAAAGGATATGTGCTTGGTAAGTGGAGAGGAAAGGATACTAATTTTTAGGGGACATGAACTAGTATTCCATGGATAAATGTGATGTAATATCATAGTTAGGCTAAGGTAATAAGAAATATAATCTCCTTAAATCTAGTGGTAGTCATATATAAAAATACTGAGCATGTTTCAGCTTCTAAGGCAGCTAAGAAGCAGTGTAAAATATGCAATATTTTGTTCCGATTATTGGAATCACACCTAGTAAGTAAATTATTATCATAATGTAAATTATGGTACTCTTACTATCCAATATGCCAAGTTAAGATAATGGATAAAAGGGATACACTCAGGGATATAATCTCTTGAGAAGTCTTACTCAAAGAGGTAAATTTGGAGATAACAGAATAGCCATGTAGTGGAAATGTGGAAGACCCCTAACTAAAGCCATATCTCAAAAAATATGATCTTATCATGCGAGGGATAAAAATTATGGTTCTCAAGTTAGATCTAGTTTAAGTGGGAGTGTTATAATAGTGGGTTCCCTAGACCCAACTTGAATAGTAATTTATATTACCATTACATGTA
The DNA here is from genome assembly GCA_963277665.1 of Viscum album. Classification (NCBI taxonomy): domain Eukaryota; kingdom Viridiplantae; phylum Streptophyta; class Magnoliopsida; order Santalales; family Viscaceae; genus Viscum; species Viscum album. The sequence goes on from OY728151.1 coordinate 1,753,156,526, forward strand.
TATAGTTTGATATATATATATGTGTTTATTCTTAACATAATAGTGTTTATATATCTTTATCCACTATTTAAATGGTAATTTACTCACATTACATGTTGTATAAAAAGGTTTTAGAAGTTCCTAGCTATAATGAAAACCTTGAGATACTATGACAGTAATCTTAAACATATGTCTTATTATCTAGATACATCATACTGACAGGATACATATGATCTATGACTATCCGGTGTTGGGGGATCATAATCATCGAGACTTATTCTCATGAAGTTCACACTTGGTGATATCTAGTAGTGATATCATGAGGACAAACCTTCCAACAGAAACACCATATATTTCAGGTGTCATTGGTTGTTCTTATCTACAAACATGTGTATTGGTCTCTGGACTTGAGATCATTATCAGTGTGTTCCATTTGATCATGTACTTTGATGGAAGGAAAAAACCATGACAATGAAATTATGGAGAGGTAGTTTTTGTTGGGTGCATCATTGATTGTATGTCATTAGTTGAATGATTAAGATAGAATTTTTCACTCTTGAGTTGAGGAAGAGATATATCATGTGCCCAGGTTGATCGGGATAGTATTAACTTCATAAATCCATGGCTATGGTATAAGAAATAAAGTCTATATAGTAAGTTCATGAAATATATAAATCAATAAAAGGATAATGGAACAAGTGTGCATCCTGCTTTATGAGATATTGTGAGACAAATAGATTATATTACATAGTAAGTGTTCATAAGAGGATATTGTAGTTATGAAATTCATTATATTATTAGGGGCTATTATGGGTTGATATAATCCAATATTTTTCTATGGGTTGGACTCGCAACTATTGAGATAGGGACCTAGAGAGTCAAACACTAAGTGTATCCACAAGTTCCACCTATTCTAATGAATAGAAGTTTAGGATGAAGTGGGACCCATGGGTGGGGGCCGATGAATGTCTGAGTATAACTGATCACAATAAAAACTAATTCAATTATATTATTAAAGTTTAGAATAATTATTATTGAATTTATTTCTCAAGTTATTCACAACCTGTTTGATTATAAAAGTGAATATGAGAAAAAAATATAAATTTTCGAACGAACATAGGATGTTCAAGGTTCATTAAATTATTTGGAGAGATTAAGAGACAATTTGATGGTTTTTATTGTATCACGTAACATTTTATAGTGTTATAAGTGAGTGATAAATTATTTTTGACATTTATGATAAGTTTATTAAGTCATACATGTGCATAAATGTCTAAAATGAAGGTTACTACTTTCCAGGTACCAAAGTGAAATTTTAAAAAGTATAACCTAACTATAAAATATCATTTTAGGATCTTTAATACTAATATCCACCATTTTCATGAATTTAGAGAGATAATTTCTCCTCTCCCATCCTCTCAAGTTCTTATAGAGAGAGATTCCGAAGAAAGAACAAGGTCAAATCGATCCTGCTTTCTCGATCGAGTTAACATTCTCTAGGTGATCAAAGGGACATCATAAAGCTCTTAAATTTCCCATTCTAGCACCTGGGAAACATAGATCGATGATCCTAGAATTTTGGAGCATGTTTGGATGATCTAGAGTATGATTAGTTTGGTGTCTTAAATCCACAACACATCAATGGTGAGTGAATCAAACTGGAAACTACAAACGAATGAGGTATTGTTTAAAATTTCGTTTGATTTTATTTTTACATGATTAAATTGAATTATATGTGATATTTTTATAAATATGGTAAAAGTTTTAAGTGGATTCTATGTTTTTAACATGAATCCAAACCTAAATTTTTTAAATTGCGTCTCTTTCACGCTTCTACTACACCCTAGGTTCCTTCAATTCATCCTTCTGCTAAACTCTCGACCTTAATTATGTGTGAAAGTAGAACACACAACTATTAAATGATATTTTATGTAAGATCATACTTTCATAAATCTAAGGTAATTTGCATTCTTTAATTATAAATTCAAACTCATCAAATAGACTTCATGTATGTAAGTGTAATGCATGGAATTCAAAACCCTAACAAATTCATTTATTCCTTATTTATTATTTTATATTATATTCATCTATTTTGGGTTACTCAATGTCTTAAGATTTCACATGTGTATGTGCATTTATATATTCATGAAAGTGCATGCAATATCCATTGTCATGTTCTTTGTTTCTTTTCACACTCACACTGTTTTTCTCAAGTTATATGTTGTATTTGTTTTATGATCACATGCATGTGATTATCTCTTCATGTATGCATAAAATAATGCATGAAAAACTATTCATTGTCTTTTGTGTGAGTATTTATTCATGAAACCCAAGTGTGCAGGTTCTCAGATTCATAGCCTTTGCATAAGGGTTTACACCTTCACATAAGATCTTTGCACTAAACCTAAAGGGATTCACGGTATCTCAATTTATTCACAAAACTCTTGAATTCTTGGTTTGTATGTTAAGAGATCCATGTATTTATTATCCTTACCACAAGATAAATAGCTTCATAGATCTTATTCCCTTCTTGAAATAACAATTTTTCATTGCTCTATTTTACTTGGAAAATGAGATATCTGTTTCTCTCAAATGGATGATATAAACTCATAGACTTGGTACTCATTTTATAGGAAAGGATCATCATGCCTTGCACCACCTTTCTTTTAGTTTTTATGACATGTATAATCTTTGAGTTTTAATCCATATAATGGTATTTTAATATACCAAAGCTTTTATTATTTATAAAATTATCTTTCATTAAAAAATATGGCACCTTATCTTACATGAGTTCACGATGAAGCCTCTCACATGCATGGGATGAGAATCACATGTTCCTCCTCACTTTGAAGGTAGAACACATCACATAATAGAAATAACCTATACAACTTCATTTTCATTTGTCCAATGCATGTCTTTGAGTTATTTTCCTGCATTCAAGATGTAGATTGTATGCATAGAGATTCTCAATATCATTGCCACATAAAAATGATTACAAAACATCCATAGTAGGCTCAGTCTTGATCATCATATGTGAAACCATTAACACTGGTGAATAGAAACAGTTGAGGGTCACTAGAGGTGGAAGAAAACACCACACTGATTAGACAACTCAGATCAGCCACATCGTGTAACCTATATTATGTCTGTCATTTTAATTATATAGGAACATTATCCATGGATAAAGCATCCCACATTAGATTCTTCATTCGTTTACGCCACACTTTATTAGCGTAGGCCTTCCACCGCTATAGCATGCCATGGTTGTGGGGGATCAACACATGCTTACACATACTCACACACATGAGCTTTTTCCCAGTGGGCCTAACTAGACCATCCTCATGCATGCCTCTAGGTGTGCTCTCCTATGGGCCTTAAACATGGGCTCACACTCTCTAGATGTCATGTAGTCTCCTTGGGCAGGATCTCCCCCAAGTTTGACCCTCAGGTCCCTTATGTGTGGTTAAGGGGTATCCCTTAGGGGCTTGTGTGGTTGGATCCTACCTTTTTTAATAAGGCCACCATTATAAATAATACTTAGAAATATCTAAGTATAAAATTGATCTTAAATCCATTCTAAAATATAATTCCTCAACCATTATCAAATAACTTCATCATGAAATTATAGAAGAATATATATTTTTGCATGGAGTACTTGAATACCCTCATTCAAATAAACATTTGCACAACCTTCAAATTATTCACAACTTCCTGCAATAAAAGATATTGCATGGACTTCTCCCAATTCCACTCCTTCCCCAAACATTGTAGTAAACAATGTGTCCTCCTTGACACATTTCATGAAACTTAAGATAAATCCAAAAATCTTCAAAATTACATGGAGAATTTTCCAAGCATGAAATACAATTCCATAAAGTGAATTCGTAACAGTTCTCTAATAATTACCACTTCTCACTATCAACTCACCAAACACATATTGACGCATCCTTGAAAACAAATGCAACTTTGGGCCCAAAAATCTCCCCCCTTTATATTTTGTTTTCAATATATCTTCACATAATTAAAATTAAATATGTGCGATCAAAATTCCTCTACATTATTGAAAATTAAATGCAAAATATTTGTGGGGTATTCTCATATTTTCTTTTTTCTTTTCAATGCAATCAACATTATCTTCCCCTTTAATTGATAGAAGGATGAAACCAACTAGTTTTATTATTAAATATCCTTTAGTTGGTATACTTTAAGTCTATGTGGGATAAAACTATATAGAAAACAAGAGATATACAACCAGTTTGTCTATACTATCCATAAACTACTATGCATGTGATATCATGCTCATATATTATCAATTCTATTTTAAGGGGCTATAAGTAATTAGATTTATCAAAAACATGCTAAATCTTGCACATACTTCAACAAAAACATTAGAAATTTTAGGTGAAAAATATATATCTTCACCTTTGTATCATCTTGAAATTAATCAAGCTCCCCCCTTAATTGATATAATTAACACAATTAAGATTAAGGGATGAAAGTGTGATTGGCATACCTCATTTTCTAATCTTATAAAGTTGTTCAGAAGTTTCACATTCACTATGTGGTGTAGATTTAATATCATCATCTCAGAAATTCTCCCCCTTAAGGGATGCATGCATCTTCTTCAATTCTCTACATGTCAGTGAAAAAAAATCAAATATATATATAAAGGAATAAGGAGGGACTTTCTTGTTCTCTAAGAGTGATATTCAAGATAAGATCTACCTATTAATCTAGGCCATTATTTACTCCCAATTTCAGTATTCCCTTTGTGTGAAGTTTCAATATCCATATTAGTCATTTGAATACATTGAGTCTCCAGCGATTTCATTTTAGTTTTAAACAGATCCCACTGATTAGGTAGAATCTCCATGCAACTGTGTGAAGCATGTCAAGATTTACCACACCTTTCACAAAAGTCATTATCATTGTGTGGAATATATTTTTCCACCTAAACTTCTGAATCCACTTAATTTCATTTGGATTTAGAAATTTTTTCACCTTCATCCAACTGTTTATCCAATTTTAGTTAATTTGTCCAAACAACTAGTCATTCTTTGTTAATATACTTTCTCTTATCATAAATTTCACATGACTCGCCACTATTTTTCTTTTGAAACTTATTCCATTTCAAAACATTGGGAATATATCCTGGAAGTCTTGTCATGTATATATAATTTTTGTAACCCTTATGATTACATCTTCCAAAAATTCTTCTAAGCATTCAGGTCTATTTTGAATTGGTAGCTTTGACGTATTTCTGGTCAGACCATTCTTTCTATGAGAACTTGTTCTCATATACTCAGTGTGACTTCCCCTTGATTCATACATGTTTTTTGGAAATGAAATTTTATACCATAATGAGTAGGATTTGTGTTTATACTTTTCACATCACCATCCAAAACCTCCGAGTTTATATCTTTCATCTTGATATGCATTCTTTCAAGACACTTGTTGTTGCTAATATTCTTCAAACCTAGCCATCTTTTTTCTGGGAGGAAGTGATCTTCTAGAATTATTTATTTCTATCTTTGTTGTAGGATAGGATATATCACTTTTCTTCTTGGTAATAATTTTTTTGATAGTGTTCCTATTTTTATCACATCCCAAGGATGACTTGACACCTTTCTTTTTTGGTGAATTTTTTCTCTCTAGTGTAGGTCTGCACTTTTCTTCAACTTTGCTTCCCAAAAATATAAGCCTTATTTTATTTTCATGAATTAACATGTTATTCCAGCATTCCAATTCCTTGTACCCAAATTTACAACATCATCAATAGCCTATGAGCCTTCTTATTTTCTTGTGAAGTGAGGTCTGTTTAGATTTCACATATTTTGAACCTTTCTACTTTTGAGTGAAACCAATACTCTTTTGGAAAATTCTTAGGGAAAATATATTCATACATATTTTATTATCCACACTTAATGTGGTGGGTTTATCAGGATTTTTCACCATCCATACTTTTCTAGAATTTGTTTTAGAACTTGTATCAATAATTGAAACATCATTATTATATAAGATACTTTATGGATAATGGGATACCTTCTTCTTGGAGGATGTTTCTATTTGATTAGAGTATGGTATAATTATTTTCTTGGAGTCATGATCCCCAATGAAAACTTGCATAATAGTATCTCTTTTTCTAGAAACATGGAACGTTTCATCTAGTGGTGATTGTTGATTCTTCAATTTTACCACCAGCTCTAAACATTTCATACTGAGGGATTTTTTTTCACCATCAACTAATCTCATCATATCTTCCCAATCTTCCTTCAGCTTCTTAATCCATTCTTTATTCATTTTTCTTGACTCTTGAAAAGAATTTTCAAAATAATTTAGATGATTATATTTCACATCCATATAAACTTCATGAAATCATTAAAGTTCATGGAAATCTTATTTAACAACAATCACATAAACTAATTCTCACAGGAATAACTTGGTAGTTCTTATTTAATATGAAGAATGTATTTATCCCTTGATTATACTAGGTATATGCGAGTGATTCAATTTCTAAATTACTTACTTTGTGTATCCTCCATTTCTTTTAATTCTTATTATAGATGTTATTTATTAGAAATAATTCCTTGAACACCTCTAATAATATGATTTACCACTTATTTGGAAACTTTATCCGGATGTTCTTTGAATACAGAATGTATATCACTAAGTGACTCGTTATCATCACAGTTTGAATAAGATTCATCATAAGAATCATAATTTAAATATTTATTGCATGTTGTACCTTTCAAATTACCTCCAGTTGAAGGTGTCTCTCTATTTACAGTAAGATTCTTCTCCAGATTCCCTGATTGTTTCTTCTTTCTCTTCTTCTAAGTCTTATCAGAAATCTCCAACTTCTTATCCTCAGAAGTAACTCCTTTTTCTTCATCTGAGGTAGCTCGTTAATTTCCAAAATTATTCCCTTCATAAAAAATTTCTTGTATCTTTAGAGGTGACCTATGATATGATACCAATTGTAGGGGCCTAGGATGATTAGGTGCCACTGGGGGGGGGGTGAAGGAGTGATGCACACGTTTTATGAAATATTTTATCTTTTGAATTCAACCTCTTGAACTTGTTAAGGTTCTTGATCCACTCTGTGATATCTCTCAATCTCACCTCATGTGAATTAGTAATAATAGAGAGAGAATGACATAGTATTTACAAGGTTTAGTTAAAATACCTACTCCTTTCCATGTTGGTTATACCCCCCAAGCATGGATTCTCCACTATAATCTTTATTTTCAATTACAGTGGTTCAATCAACAACTAGTTATACCCCATAATAATGGATCCTCCAATTGATTCTGGTTATACCCCATGGTAATCCAAGTTTTCTTCCTCAATTGGTGATACCCCCAAACCATTCTCTTACTCCCAGCTCCAACTTATAGACTACTTCTACTATGGCTCTAAGTGGGAGACTCCTGCTTTTATCTCCAATTGAAAGACTTCCTCATTTCTTCAAGGACTGATCCAATGTAGGATGATTCTTCTGATCTTCCTTCAAGAGATTGTTAGATCACACATTCTCATTTACACCTCATGTATATTCAACAAACATTGGTTGGGTCTGTTGGACTTTCTCAATTATCTTTGATTAGCTATACTTGATCAGTTGCCTTAGTGCAACTCTGCTCAGGCAATTCTTCCTTATACTTAAGTCCTCATATAAATTATGTATGCAAGAAATGCACAAAAATCTTTAATGATATTTTATGTATGATCAGACTTACACAAATACAAGGTATTTACGTCCTTGAATTCTCAATTAAAACTCATCAAATACACTTCATGTATGGAAGTGTAATGCATGACATCTGGAACCCTAGCACATTCATTTATTCCTTGCTTATTATTTTATGTTCTATTAATCTATATTGGGTTACTCAATGACTTAATATTTCACATGTGCATGTGAATTTGTATATGTGTTCAAGTGCATGAATTGTCCACTATCCTCTTCTTTGTTTCTTTGCACACACACAATGTCTTTATCAAGTTCCACACTATCTTTGTTTTATGATCTCACGTAATTGATTCTATATTCACATATTCATGCAAGAATACATGAAAAACTATTCAATATCTTTCATGTAATTACTTTTTCATGAAAACCAAGTGCATAGGTTCTTAGATTCACAACCTTTCCGTAAGGGTTTGCACCTTCGCATAAGATATTTACGCTAAATCCAAAGGGATTTGTGGTATCTCGGTTTCTTCACAAAACTATTGAGTGCGTGGTTTACATGTCAAGAGAGCTGTAACTTTATTATCCTTCATACAATCTAAACAGTTTCACATATCTTCTTCCCTCTGTGAAACAACAGTTTCATGTTTCTCTATTTTCTTCAGAAAATGAGAGATTTATTTCTATAAAATGGAAGCTCTAAACTCATAGGCTTAGTACTCCTCCTTTTATATGAAATGATCATCATTCCTTTCACCACCTTTCTTATAGTTTTTATGCTATATCTAATCTCTGAGTTTTAATCTGTATCATGATATTTTAATGTAACAAAGCTTTTGGTATTTATTAAATTACCTTATGCCAAAAAAACATAGCACATCATCTTATGTGAGTTTTCTATAAAGCCTCTCATGTGAATGGGATGATAATCACATGCTCCTCACTTTGAATCTTGAACACATCACCTAATGAAAACAACCTCTGAAACCTCTTTTTCATTCAGTCGAGGCGTGTCTTTGAGTTATCTCCAAGAATGCAAGACGTAGATTTCATGAATAGAGATTATCATCCCCATCGCCACATAAAAATAATCCTAGAAAACACATGGTAGGATCAAGCTCGATCATCATATGTGTGACCATTAACATCAGTGTACAGAAACAATCGATCTTCACTAGAGGTGGAAGATGATGCCATGTTAATTGGACAGCTCAGATTATCTGCATCATGTGGACCATGTTAGTATTTTCATTTTAATTATGGAGGAACAATGTTTATGGCTTGAGAATCCCACATCAGATTCTCTATTAATGTACACTATGATTTATTAGTGTAGGCCATCTGCTACCATAGTGTTCCATGGGTGTGGGATATCAACACCCACTTACACATATTCACACACATGGGATTCATCCCAGAAGACCTAACTAGTCCATCCTCATACGTGCCTCCGAGCGCGCACTCCTACGGGCCTTACACATGGGCATGCACTCTCCTACCACCATGAAACCTCCTTGGGCAGGATCTCCCATGAGGATGACCCACGGGTCCCTCAAGTGTGTTTGAGGGAAAGCCCTTAGGGGCTTATGTGGTTAACCCCTACCTTTTTTATAAGGACACCATTATAAATAATACTTATAAATATCTAAGTATAGAATTTATCTTCAATCCATTCTCAAATATAATTCCTTAACCATTCTCAAATACCCTCATCATGCAATTATAAAAGAATATATATTTTTGTATGGAATACCGGAATTCCCTCATGAAAACAAACATTTTCATGGCCTTATTCAAATTCTTCACAAATTCATGTAATAAAATTTATTTCATAGACTTCTTCCAATTCTACGTCTTCTCCAAACATTATAGTAAACAATTTTTCCTCCTTGACACATGTATTGGAACTTAAGATCAATCCAAAAATCGTCACAACTACATGGAATTTTTTTGAGAATGAAATCTAATTCCATAAAGTGAATGCATAAAAATTATCTAGGCATCACCACTTCTCACCATCAACTCACCAAACACATATTGACACATCATTAACAACACATGAAACTCTAGTCCCAACAATACCCCCCTTTTTATTTTCTTGTCAATATCTATTCATATAATTAAAATTCAATATGTTTTCTCAAACCTTCTCCCCCTTATTGAAAATTAAATGAAAAGGATAAGTGGGGTATTCTCATATTTTTCTTTTCCTTTCAAGGTAGTCAACATTCTCTTCCCCTTTAGCTGAGAGAATGATGAAACCACATGGTTTTCTTAGTAAAGAGACTTTAATTAGTCTAATGTAAGTCAACACGGGTTAACCCTATGTAGAAAACAAGATATATATATATATATATATATATATATATATATATATATATATATATATATCATATTTTCTTTTTTTCCTTTCAAGGTAGACAACATTCTCTTTCCCTTTAACTGAGAGAAGGATAACACCACATGATTTTCTTAGTAAAGAGTCTTTAATTAGTCTACTCTCAGTCTACATTGGTTAGTCCTATATAGAAAACAAGAGAGATATAACAAGGTTGTATATGTTATCCATAAACTACCATGCATGTGATATCATGCCCAAATATTCTCAATTCTCATTTAAGGGGTTGTAAGTAATAATATTAATAAAAATTCTAAATCCTATAAATACTTCAACAAACACATAATAATTTTTAGGTGAAAAAGATATAGCTTCCACTTTTTCTCATATTGACGTCAATAAAGCACTCCCCCTTAATTGATACAATTAATAAAATTAAGAATGAGGGATGAAAGTGTGATTGACATAGCTAATTTTCCAATCTTATACAATTGTTTAGAAGTTTCACATTCACTATTTAGTGAATATTTAATAGCTTCATCTCATCAATTCTCCCCCTAAAGGGATGTATCCATATGCTTCAATTCCTTGAATGTTAGTGAAAACACACACACACACATAAAGAAATAAGGAGGGAATTTCTTGTTCTTTAGGAGTAAAATTCAAGATAAGATCTGCATATCAACCTAGTCCATTTTTTTAAATTAATTTCAATCTTCCCTTTGTGTGAATTTTCAATTTCCATATTATTCATTTTAGTTCATGGAGTCTCTGGTTCTTTCATTTTAGTTTTAAATAACTCCCATTTATTAGCTATAATCTCCATGCAGCTCTGTGAAGCATGTCTAGATTTACCACAACTTTTACACAAGTCATTATATTTGTGTGGAATTGATTTTTCCACCTAAAATTATGAATCCAATTGTTATCATTTTTATTTAGAAAGTTTTTCAAATTCCTCTATATGATTAGTTAATTTATATTGATTTTTCCAAATAACTAGACATTCTTTCTTGATATTATTTATCTTCTTGTAATTTTCACATGACTCACAATCTTTTTATTTTTTAAGCTTCATCCATTTCACAACATAGGGAATATCTCCTGGAAGTATTGTCATGAATATCTCAATAGTGTGACCCATCTGATTACATTTTCCACAAACTTCTTCTAAGCATTCATGTCTATTATGAATTGGTAGTTTTAATGGATTTTTGGACACACCATTATTTCTAAAAGAACCTGTTCTCATCTTGAATTCTCATTTATTTATGATTTTTTTAGAAATGACATGTTACACCAGCAAGAGTAGGTTTTGTGTCCATACTTTTCACAACACTATAAAAAAAATTTGAGCTTAGATCTTTCATCTTGATATTCATTCTATCAAAACACTTGTTGTTACAGATCTTCTTCAAATTGAACCTTATTTTTCCTAGGAGATAGTAATCTTCTTTAAGTATTTCTTTCTCCCTTTGATGGAGGATATAATCTTTCAATTTTCTTCTTGGTAACAATTTGTTTGATAGTATTCTTATTTTTATCACATCCAAAGGCTGACTTGTGACCTTTCTTTTCCTATGGATTTTTCCTTTTTGATGAAGGTATTATATTTTCTTCAAATTTTCTTACCCTAAATGTGGTCCTTCTTTTATTTTCATGAATTGAAATGTTATGCCAACATTCCAATGCCTTGTTCCCAAATTTCTAGCAAAACCGAAAATAGCCTCTGAGCCTTCTCCTCTTCTTTTGAGGTGAGGGCTATTTAGATTTAACATATTTTCAACCTTTATTATATTGAGTAGAACCACCACTCTTTTGTAAATTTATTTGGGTTAGCTATTTATACATATTTTCTTATCTAAACATGATGTGGTGGTTTTATCAGTATTTTTTCACCATCCATACTTTCCCAAAATTTTGTTTAAAACCTGTATTAACAATTGAAACATCATTAGTACAAAAATACTTTATGGAAAATGAGATAACTTATTCTTACAGGATGTTTATATTTTATTAGAGGTTGGTATCATGATTTTCTTTAAGTCATGATACTTAATGAAATTTTTTGTAGAAATATATCTTTTTACAGAAATATGGTAAGTTCCAACAAGTGGTGATTACTGATTCTTTAATTTTTCCTATAGCTCAAAACACTTCATGTTGAGGGATTTTTTCTCACTGTCAACTGATCTCAGCATATATTCCCAATATTCCTCTAACTTATTCATTTGTTCTTCATGAATTTTTCTTGAATCTTGAAAATAATTATCAAACTCCTTTAACTGGGCTTCTTTGACATCCATAGATACTTTGTGCAATCTTTCAAGTGCATGGAAAGATTATTTTAACAACAATATCATAAATAAATTTATCATAATCATGCCTTTTTAGTTCTTCTTTAGTATGAATAATGGATTTATATCTTTATTATACTAGGTCTATTAGAGTGATTCAATTTCTAAATTTCTTACACAATGAATCCTACAGTTCTTCTACTTCTTCTTATAGCGATTATTTATCAGAAAGAAGTCCCTTGATGCCTCTAACAATATTATTTACCACTTATTTGGGAACTTTCTTCATATGTCATTTGAATACAAAATGTATATCACTAATTGATGAATCATCATCACAACTTAAATAGGATTTATCAGAATAATTCTAATTAAAATAATTATTGCATGTTGTACCTTTTAGATTACCTTCATTTGAAGGTGTCTATCCATTTATAGTAATATTCTTCTTTATCTTCCTTACTCATTTCTTATTTTAGTTATTATGTTTCTTAGATGAAATCTCTATATTGTTATCCTTAGGAGTAGCTTTATTTTTATTCATCTGAGGTAGCTCACACATTTCCTAAATTCTATAGGTCATAAAAACTCACTTGGATATTTAGAGGCGACCTATGCTCTGATGCCAATTATAGAGCCCTAGGTTGGATTAGGTGCCACTAAGGGGGAGCTTGAATCAATGGTACAATTATTTTATGAATTATTTTATATTTTGATTTCAATATCTTTAACCTTTTAAGGTTCTCGGTACACTCTATGATAACTCTGAATCACACCTTGTGTGAATTAGTAATAACTAAGAGAGTAACACATGATATTTACAATTTCTAGTTCAAAGACCTACTACTTTCCATGTTAGTTATACCACCAACATGGATTATCAGCTATAATATCTAGTTTCAATTATAGTGGTTCAGGTAGAAATTGGTAATACCCCATAGTAATAATTCCTACTATTTATTCTGGTTATACCCCACAACAATCTAAAGCTTATGTCTTAGTTGATTATACCCCAAAACATTCTCATACTCCTAGATCCAAATGAGAGAATTCTTATTCTCCAAATCCAACTAAGATACACTAGTGGAAATACGGGCTTTAACGTCGTCGTAATAACGTCGGTTTTTTAAAAACCGACGCGAATAGTATATGCGGGGAATTTTTGGCGTCGGTTTTACACAAAACCGACGCCAAAAATAATTATGTTTTTTTTTCGCGTCGGTTTTTCTAAAAACCGACGCGGAAAATCCTGTTTTAATCGGTTTTCCGCGTCGGTTTGTAGAAAAACCGACGCGGAAAACCTCTTCGACTATATTTTCCGCGTCGGTTTTCATGAAAACCGACGCGGAAAATATAGTCGAAGAGGTTTTCCGCGTCGGTTTTTCTAAAAACCGACGCGGAAAATCCTGTTTTAATCGGTTTTCCGCGTCGGTTTGTAGAAAAACCGACGCGGAAAACCTCTTCGACTATATTTTCCGCGTCGGTTTTCATGAAAACCGACGCCGAAACTCATAAAAAAAATATATTTCGCGTCGGTTTTAATGAAAACCGACGCGAAAAGTCTTTTAAAAATATTCACGGACAGAAACCCTCATTTTTTTCGTCCGTCGAAATCGAGTTCCGCTGCGGCGCTTCGGACTCCCGACGACCTTCGAACTTGATTTGCGATCTTGAACGGCCATTGTTGAAGGTTTTTTGTCGTCTGCACGATTTTGGGTATGTGTTCTTCCTATTTATCTCTTGTTTCATATCCCATTGTTTATTTCTTTATCAATAACCCTATTTTGCGTGATTTGGATTATTGGTTAGATTTTAGTTGTAATTTATCATTATTTTTTGTTTGTATTATCATTGTTGGTGTAGATTTGATATTGTTTGTTTTTGGAAGTAATTATACCGGTCGCAGTTTGGATTTAACATCTCAATTCGGGTTGAATAATTATGTAAGATTTTATATTATGTTGGATTTTAAATAATTATGTAAGATTTTATTTTATTTTATTTCAAACTAGATTAAAAGGGGCTTTAATTAAAAGTTAGAAATTTTGTAAGGTGAGTAGTGGCCTAATTAGTATTTGTATACTCATGTTTATCTACATTTCAGTTTTAGGATCTTATCCAGTTCTTTTTCCCTCTTAGGATGCATTCTGTTTCAGTTTGGGTTAGTGATTAGTGGGGACTTGAGCTCAGTTATTGTTTTACTTATCAAATTATCCCAAGTGTGCCTATTATAGGTTTTTTACGGATTTATTTAAATAGAATATGTGTAAATTTTTTCCATTTAAATGATGTTTTTACTACTTAAAATTATGGTTAAAAGTGTATTGAATTACTTTTGTGAGGACTAGGTGATTTAGGAGATGAAGTGTATTGAGGGAATTAGTTTATATCTATTTATAGTTATTCTTTATATTATTTCTACTGATTCAAATTTTGTGTTGATGTATAACCTATGGATAGGTCATTTCAGATTTCTGATAGAAATATGATGTTAATTACACTATGATTAATGGGTGAAATCATACCTAGTGATTGTTTTAGATGCCTATAATGCTTATTGTTAGTCTATGAGGATTAGGTACTCCCCTCAAGTATGTCATGGTCTAGTTTAGGTGTTTAATGGATAGATATCTTGGGTTGGTTCATGAAAATGGTATCAAAACCAAGATTTTTCAGAGGGTTTGGGTTTCCAAGTTCCCTTTGTTATTTGGCATTATAATGTTATTATGGATATAGGTTATAAAAAATCTAGTGCTACACATTGGGAAAAGTGTCATAATATCTTTTCCATTTGAATCCTTGAGTGTTTATGTAATTCTAGGATTTATTGTTGGATTTTGATATTGATTTTGATTGGTTTTATGTGTTTGATATAAAAATGATGATTGAATTACCAATGATGTGTAATCTATTTGGGGGTTCACTTAATATTGGGGTGATGGTGGATGAAGATTTGTAGCTATAGGTCTATCCCCCATAGTTAGGCCAACCATATGGAGCCCTTTTGAATAGTTTTAATGACTCTTCAAATCCCACAAGTATTTTTGTTAATCGAGTTCCACATGTGTGTTTTAATACACATTGTTTTAAATAAGGATAGTTATTGCACTATTTTTCACATTAAGTTTTCCATGATTCATTCATGTTACATCAAATGAATAAAAAAATAAATATAGTGTGATCAATAGTAGTCATAGTGAGAAATCATATTATCTTGTATGTCATTCATATAATATTTATATCATGGAACTTTATTTTCAAAAAATGAAACCTTTGATTTAACCATTTTGTCCTTGTATTTCAATATAACACACATGTATATAATATTAAAATTAACTGTTTACTATATTTGTAAACGTGTTTCATATTTGATGTCTTTTATCTGATTATCAATAGTTTTTATGGAATATGTTTTTGTTTACAATTTATCTGATAGATATTTAAATGTTTTTATGTTTTAATATATTCATCAATTATATTGTGATATCAGGTATTAATGGATCATAATTGGATTTATCTACGAAGAACTACTAGTGAATATGAAAGAGGAGTTGACAATTTTTTGGAATTTGCTAAACGGCATAATCAAAATATTGATTTGATTTTCTGTCCATGTGTGAAGTGTGTAAATATGAGAAAGTTAAACTTCAGAGAAATCAAAGATCATCTCATTTGTTATGGTTTTAGCCTTAATTATACACGTTGGATCTTGCATGGTGAAAGAACTGAAAATTCAACATCCAATGTTGATGACGATATTCATAATGAGGCAGAGGATCGTATTGAAGAATTAATTCATGAATTAGGTGTTGAAACCATCGAAAAAACACCAACTGTTGAACGATTGTATGGAGATTCTGAGAAACCATTATTCCCAGGTTGCAGTAAATATACAGTGTTATCAGCAGTTTTGAGATTAGTTAACTTAAAAGCAAAAAATGGGTGGAGTGATAAAAGTTTCTCCAGTTTACTTGAGCTTTTAAAAGAGCTTCTTCCAGAAGGCAATGGGCTTCCAGATTCCAATTATGAGGCGAAGAAAATATTATGCCCAATGGGATTGGGGTATAAAAAGATACATGCTTGCCCCAATGATTGTGTACTATATAGGAAAGAAAATGAACATTTATCAAGTTGTCCTACATGTGGAACATCGCGCTATAAGATGGATGAGAAAGTCAACTCAGATTCATTTTCAGGTGAGGTCCAGTATGGTCCTCCATCTCCTCCCACTCGCCATGAGAAATGGAAACGAGCAAGAAGAAAAAAAAATGAACAATATCTTACAGACGAAGCTCATCAAGTGGCTGATAGAATTGTAAGTAAATATTAATTCTTTGTTAACAATTTTCCTTTTTTATAATTTATAAACACTAATATAAATTTTTTATTTTTCATTTCAGGATGAACTTCAGGAGAAAGAGACACAGGGCTCTTTTATCCCTGAGGGTAGGATGGATATCCTAGCCACTGCTTTGGGAAAGACTGAACACCCCGGCCGTGTTAGAGGATATCAGGCGGGTGTTAGTATTCGGAAGGTTTTTGGTAAGAGTAAGCAACCAAGAGACCCGGAAATTGAATCCTTAAAAGAAGAGCTGCAGGATATGAAACGGTCTATGGGTGATCAAATTCAAGCAGCAGTACAGAAGGCTTTATTAGAACACTTGGCAAGACAGTCACAGTCTGCTCATCCTTCCGAGGTATATTATTTACTGTTAACAATTTTTCTTTTCTATAAATTATAAACACTGATATAACTTTTTCATTTTTCAACATTCTCAGCCTACTCACTCAGACTATCATGCCTCATATGCTTACCCAACACCGTCTGGGCAGCCTTCCGAGGTATATTATTTAATGTCATCAATTTGTCTATTTTATAAATTATAAACACTGATATAACTTTTTCATTTTTCAACATTCTCAGCCAACTCACCCGGACTACCCTGCCTCATCTGCTTACCCTGCCCCGTCTGCGCAACCATTTGAGGTATATTATTTAATTTAATTTTTAATCAATTTTTCTATGTTAAAAATTTTAAACACTAATATACCCTTTTCATTTTTCTGACTTCTCAGCCTGCTCACCCTGACTACCCTGCCCCACCTGCTAACTTTGAGCCTCCACCTCCTCCATCGGATCAAACCTTATATTGTGAGTTGTTTGCGGGAGATCCTCATGTACATATTGTTGCGTTAGGACAAGTGTATTTTTTGGGGGACTCGGTACATCATCAGCCTATGCAGATGGGTCAGGTTAGAGTATCAGTACTTTTTATTATAGATCCTACTGCTCTACTACCATTTCCTACTGCGGAGATCACCAGTGTTGGGGAATGCATGGGCCATTTTTTACTTTGGCCAACTGCACTTCTTCGTTATATTTCACATGAGGTATGAGTTTTTTTAACTAGTAATTAGAAATGATTCCAAATTACTTATAATGTTTTCTGACATTTAACTTATATAGGAATATCTGAAAGCAAAAGAAACTGTACAAATGCAGCAAAATGTTCAAAAACAGTCGGCTGTAGATACTTCTGATATTTCTTCTGGGTTGAAAAGATTATCTCAGTGCTCTTCTTCCTTGAATTTTATCTATGAGTTTCGGATGACGCCCGATATATGTGGAAGAAATTATAAATTGAGAATATTGAAAGAAGATATCATGAATTTAGTTAATTTTGAAGAGATCGGGCTGAATGTGGTGCAGTTGTTTTCCATGTAAGTAAATTGACGTCTGAATTGCTATTTCTTTACTAAAATATTGTTATGTCATTGACTAACTATGTTTTCTTTTTAAATTAGGTATCTATACAGGATTCTTTTACAAAATGAAACTACAAGCATTTATAGCTTTATAGATCCAGAGTACATTTCCTCGGAAGTCAAACATGTGAAAAATGATGACAAAGTTAAATATATATCCGAGAGATTATCACAAACAGAGATTCAGTGCTGGTTTTTGCCATTTGTTGATAAGTAAGAATATCAACATAATTTTGAACTCATGATCATTATAATGTCATTAATTATGAACTTTTTGTATTATAGGGGGCATTGGATGTTAGGTGTATTTTGCCCAAATGAATGCACCTTATATTGGTTTTGCTCTTTATTAGGAAAAGTGCGTAAAACGTTTTCCAACTTATTAAACAGGTAAGTTGTTTTTTTATTTTTAGAAGTTTGTTATGTTTAATTTTAATTGTTTACACAAGTTTTATTAGTTCTTATATAAAACAATGCAGTTCATGGAAACATTTTACAAATGAAAAGAAACCAACGAAAATCAAATATGTGGAAGTACAGGTAATTAGTTTTTATATTTTTGTTATATATTGGGTTTCATTATTAGTTAAATGTTTTATAACTGCAGTGTCATCGTCAAAATGGAAGCGTTGAATGTGGTTATTATATTCTACGATTTATGTACGAGATAATCACAACTGGGGAAACTACTGATTTTCATAAGGTTAGTTGTATTAACTTTTTTATATATTTTCATCCACTTTCTTCTATTTATTAATTTCATATCATTCAATATTATTGTAGGTATTCAATGATTCACAGTCATATTCTCAATCTGATATGATTCATATTCAATCTACTTTTGCGGACTATTTGTTAAGTCTGATTAAGATTTGAGGTATGTATACTAATATTTATAAATAATATTATATATGGGTTTAAAAAACTAACTCTTATGATATATTAGGTGTTTGAACCTACTAATAATCAAATGAATGCTTCAACAATAACAAACAATGAGCATGTCATATATTTCAGGTACGTGTATTTTAATTCTGATTTACTGAGTTTTCTCAAGTGCCTCTGCAAAAACTGTTTTATTGAATCTACTAATAATCAAATGAATCCTTCAACAATAACCAACAATAAGCATGTCGTATATTTCAGGTACGTGTATTTTAATTCAGAATTAGTTATTATATTTCTTTTCATTGTTATTTCTTAAAATCATTTGTCTGTACAGTGACAAATCTGTAGGGTGGTACTTGGATCATGAACATAGAGATTCGTATAGCGAAATAACATTCACAAACACTAAAAATTGTCTCCCTTGAATGCACAGCAATATCTTCTAGGCCTTTTTATTTTTTATGCAAATAAATATCGAAAAATGATTGCCGAGAAGCATATCACATAATACCTGAAACAACGCTTAGTGGGTTTGCACAAAGATAAAATAGAAGGCGTCAATTTTTAAGGTATGTTTCTTTATGTATCTTCAATCTGCATTTGATTTCAATTTTCTAACCTATTTTTTGCACTCAAATTTATTTCTCTGTTATTCCATAACTTAAACAAATAACAATAGTGAATAGGTAATGCACGTCTATACAGAGCAAATATAAAAACCTGAGGTTGGGGGTGGTGGGGATTCTATGGTGAAAAGACACCCCCAACATCTTCAGTGGGGGAGGTGAGGAAGAGGTTGCATCGGCTGAGTGTTCCTGGAATTTTGATCATTTCATTTTGGTAATTTACTTTGTGAAAAAATGAATGATTCAAATAAATTACACATTTTCATTTAATGTTTATTCATTGCACTAATAACTTGGATTGATTTTTTCACTCGTTTCATTACTGTTTTGACAGGATTGGTGCTATCTATGGGAGGAAACTTACAATGATTGATACTGAGTATGGTTAGATTAAGAAAATGCACCATGTAGGTACGTGTATTTTAATTCTGCTTTACTTTGAGTTTTCTGAAGTACTTCTGTTAAAGCTGTTTAATTGTTTTTGTATACTTCGTTATTTTTTTTCAGGGTTCCGATTTGTTTGGAGGAGAAAATATATGTATTTTATTTAAAAAAAAAAAAAAATTTACGGCGTCGGTTATTTTAAAAACCGACGCCGAATAATTTTAAAAAAAAATTATTTACGGCGTCGGTTTTTTTAAAAACCGACGCCGAAAGGGTTTTCCGCGTCGGTTTTTAGAAAAACCGACGCGGAAAACGCGGTTGAAAGCGGGTTTCCGCGTCGGTTTTTAGAAAAACCGACGCGGAAAATCCGGTTGAATGCGGTTTTCCGCGTCGGTTTTTCTAAAAACCGACGCGGAAAACCCTTTCGGCGTCGGTTTTTAGAAAAACCGACGCGGAAAACGCGGTTGAAAGCGGGTTTCCGCGTCGGTTTTTAGAAAAACCGACGCGGAAAATCCGGTTGAATGCGGTTTTCCGCGTCGGTTTTTCTAAAAACCGACGCGGAAAATCCTGTTCCAATCGGTTTTCCGCGTCGGTTTTTCTAAAAACCGACGCGGAAAACCTATTCGAATATATTCTCCGCGTCGGTTTTTTAATGAACCGACGCGGAAAATAATGTCTACATGTAGCTTCGGCGTCGGTTTTATAAAAAACCGACGCCGAAGCTCATAAGCGAATTATTTTTCGCGTCGGTTTCTATGAACCGACGCGAAAACGCTATTTTTAACGTCGCCTATAAAGACGTCGGTTTATAACCGACGTTAAAAATAAAAAAAAACCGACGCGAAAAAGTGTTTTTGCACTAGTGATACCACTTATTATTTCATCTCCAGCTGAAATAATTCCCCCTTTATTCAATGAATGATCCACTATATGATGATTCTTCCAACCTTTCTCTATGATCTTGTTGGATCAAACTTTCTTGTATAAACTAAAAGTATCTTCAAAATCAATTGGTTGGTTATGTTAGCCTTGATCAATTATCTCTGATCACATGTAATTTATCATTTGCCTCAGTGTGCCTCATCTTGAGCAATTCTTCCTTATATTGAAGTCCTAGACTCAATTATGTGTGCAATAAGTGTACACAATTCTTCAATGAAATTTTATGAAAGACCAATCTTATACACATCAAAGGTATTTACCTTATTGAATTCTCAATTCAAACTCATCAAATACACTTAATGCATGGAAGTGTAATTTCTGGCATCTGAAACCTTAGAACATTCATTTATTACTTGTTTATTATTTTACATGTTATTCATTTCTTTTAGTTTACTCAATGTATTAAGATTTAATATGTGCATGCGAATTTTATATGCATGAAAGTGCATGCACTATCCATTATCCTCTTCTTTGTTTCTTTTCACACACACACACACACACTATCCTCCTCAAGTTTCACATTGCCTTTGTTTTATGATCACATGAAAGTGATTCTCTCTTAACGTATGCATGTAAGAATGAATACAAAATTTTTCACTATATTTTTTGAAAATATTTCTTTATGAAAACCAAGTGAATGGGTTCTCATATTTATGGCCTCCATGTAAGGGTTTACACCTTCATGTAAGAGTTTCACACTAAAACTGAATGTATTTTCGGCATCTCAGTTTCTTCACAAAACACTTGAGTGTGTGGTTCTCATGTCAAGAGATCCATAGATTTCTTCTCCTTTTCACAATCTAAACATCTTTGTGAAACTTTTTCCCTTCACAAAACAATGATTTAAAATTACTCTATTTTCTTTGGAAAATGAGAACTCTCTTTATCTCAAATGATAGATCAAAACTCATAGGCTTGGTACTCCTCCTTTTATATAAAAGTATCATCATTCCTTATAACACATTTATTTGGGGTTTTATGACATTTTGAATCTTTGAGTTTTAATCTGTATCATGTCATTTTAAAATACCAAAGATTTATATATTTATCAAACTATATAACCTTGAAAAAGATGAAGCCACGTCTTATGAGAGTTCATGATGAAGTATCTCATCTACATGTGATTATAATCACATGATCCTCCAAACTTTGAAGCTTGAACACATCATGCAACACAGACAACCTCTACAACTTCCTTTTAATTCATCTGAGGCATATATTTGAGTTATCTACATGAATTAAAGATTTAGATTTCATGTATAGAGATTATAAAACTCATTTCCACATAAAAATGATCACAGAACATCCATGGAAGTCTCAGGCTCGATCATCGAACGTACAATTGCTAACACTAGTGAACATAAATATTCAAGCATCACAAGTGGTAGAAGACAACACCGCACTAATCAGATGGATTCAATCATCTTCAATGTGTGGACCACATTATTTCCATCATTTTCATGTAAAATGAATAGTATCCACAACTTGATCATCCCACATCAGACTCTCTATTCGTTTGCATCGTGATTTATTTGCGTAGTAATTCCACTACCACAATGTTCTATGGATGTGGGGGATTAGAACCCACTTAATTGCCCACACAGGCTTCATCCTAATGGGATTGACTAGACTATCCTCATGCACACCTCTAGGTGTGCACTCATTTAGGCCTTACACATGGGCCCACACTCTCCTACTACCATGTGGCCTCCTTGGGTAGGCTCTCCCACAAGTTTGACCCTTAGGTCCCTTAAGTGTGGTTGAGGGCTATCCCTTGGGGGCTTGTGTGGTTTCCCCTACCTTTTTTAATAATGCCACCATTATAAATAATACTTAGAAATATCTGAGTATAGAATTGATCTTCAAGACATTCTCAAATATAATTCCTCAACCATTATCAAATACCTTTATAATGAAATTATAGAAGAATATATATTTTTTCGTGGATAACTTGAATTCCCTCATGAAAATAAAAAATTTCATGGATTTATTCAAATTATTTAAAACTTTATGAAATGAAATATATTCCATGGAATTCATTCTAATTATACTTCTTCTCTAAAAATTGTAACAAACAACATGTCCTCCTTGACACATATCTTTGAACTTAAGATTAGTACAACAACCATCAAAATTGCATGGAGAATTATCCTAGTATGATATCCAATTCCATAAAGTGAATCCATAAAAATTCTCTAAGCGTCACTACTTCTCACCATCAACACACCAAACACATATTGACACATCATTAACAACAAATGAAACTTTGGGTCCAACAATCTCTACCTTTATATTTTGTTATCAATATATATTCACATAATTAAAATACAATATGTGTGATCAAAATTTATCCCCCTTATTAACAATAAAATGAAAAGGATAAGTGGGGTATTCTCATATTTTCCTTTTCCTTTTAAGGAAAAAAATTCTCTTCCTCTATGATTGAGAGATGGATGAAACCACATGGTTTTATTAATAATGAAACTTTAGTTGGTACACTACAAGTCTAAATGGGTTAAACCTATATAGAAAACAAGAGATATATAACAAGGTTGTCTATGTTGTCCATAAACTTCCATGCATGTGATATCATACTCAGATATTCTCAACTATCATTTAAGGGGTCAGAAGTAATCAGATTTATAAAAAACATGAAAAATCCTATACATACTTAAACAAACACATTATAAATTTTAGGTGAAATAGATATATCTTCCCATTTGTCTCATATTGACACCAATCAAGTACTCCCCCTTAATTGATATTATTAATACAATTAAGAACGAGGGATGAAAGTGTGATTGACATACCTCATTTTCCAATATTATAAAATTGTTCAGAAATTTCACACTCACTAAGTAGTGAATATTTAACAACTTCATATCATCAATGATCCCCCTAAAGGGATTCATCCATCTCCTTCAATTACATACATGTTAGTGTAAAAAATACACACATATATAAAGAAATAATGAGGGAATTTCTTATTCTTCATGAGTGAAATTCAGGATTAGATCTTCCTCTTATCCTAGGCCATTATTTTATCCCAATTTTAGTCTTACCTTTGTGTGAATTTTTGATTTACATATTAGTCATTTGAGTACATGGACTCTCTGGTGTTTTAATTTTAGTTTTAAACAACTCCCACTAATTAGGTAGAATCTCCATGCAACTATGTGAAGCATGTCCATATTTACCACACCTTCCACATAAGTCATTATATTTGCATGGAATAATTTTTTATACCTCAAATTCTGAATCCACTTACTCTCCTTTGTCTTTAGAATGTTTTTTTAGCTTCTACCAACTACTTATCCAATTTTAGTTGATTTGGATGAACAACTATACATTCTTTCTTGACATTATTTGTCTTATTAGAATTTTCACATGACTCACCACTATTTTTATTTTAAAGCTTCTTCCCTTTCACAACATAAGGATTATATCCTATAAGTCTTGTTATGTATATCTCAGTAATGCGACCCTTCTGATTACACCTTCCACAAACTTCTTCCAATCATTCATGTTTATTCTGAATTGGTAACTTTGATGGATTTCTGGTCACACCATTCTTTCAATAATAACTTGTTCTCATATACCCGTCTCGACTTCCACTTTATTCACAAATGTTTTCAAGAAATGTCATTTTATACCCTTAAGAGTATGCTTTATTTCTATACTTTTCACAAAATCGACAAAAACTTCTAAGCTCAAGTCTTTCATCTTGATATGATTTTTTTAAAAACACTTGTTATTGTTGAGCTTCTTCAAACCGAACCTTCTTTTTCCTAGGAGGAAGTGATCTTCTTGGAGTATATATTTATCCCTTTGATGAAGGAGAGTATCTATCACTTTTCTTCTTGGTAATATTTTTTGATACTATTCTTGTATTTATCACATCCCGAGGATGACTTGTCATCTTTCTTTTCTTGTGGATTTTTACTCTCTAGTGAAGGTATTCTATTTTATTTAACTTTTCTTCCCCTAAATATAGGCCTTATATTATTTTCATGAATTGACATGTTATTATATAATTCCAATTCCTTGTGCCCAAATTTCCAGAAACACCAGAAATAGAATATAATCCTTCTTCTCTTCTTTTTAGGTGAGGTCTATTTAGATTTCACATATTTTAAATATTACTTTTTTTAAGTGGAACCACCACTCTTTTGGACACTTATTAGGGGATAAATATTTATACATAATTTCTTATCCACCCTTGATGTGGTGTTTTTATCATCATTTTCATCATCCATACTTTTCTAGAATTTGGTTTAGAACCTGTATCAATAATTGAAACATCATTAGTATATAAGATACTTTTTGGATAATGGAATACATTCTTCTTTGAATATGTTTCTATTTGATTACAGGATGATCTAATGATTTTCTTAAATTCATGATCCTCAATGAAAAGTTATATAGCAGCATCTATTTTTCCATAAATATGGGAAGTTCCAGCTAGTGGTGATTGTCAGTTCTTTAATTTTTCCTCCATATCTAAACACTTCATGTTGAGGGAGTTATTCTCACCCTCAACTGATCTCAACATATCTTCCCAATCTTTCTTAAAATTATTCATACATTCTTCATGTATTTTTCTTAACTGTTGAAAATAATTTTCAAACTCATTTAACTTAGATTCTTTGGAAACTATAGAAACTTTTTGCAATATTTTAAGTGCATGGAAATATTTTTTAACAAAAATATCAGAAATAGATTTTGCACAGGCATACCTTTGTAGTTATTCTTCAGTATGATGAGTGGAATTATCCATTAATTATACTAGGTCTATAAGGGTGATTCACTTTCTAATCTTCTTACTTAGTATATCCTACAATTCCTATAATTCTTGTTCCATATGTGTTTTATTAGAAATAATTCCCTTTATTCCTCTAACAATATGATTTACCACTTCTTTGGGAACTTTATTTAGATGTTCTTTGAATATAGAATGTATATCACTAAGTGATACTTCATCATCACAGTTTGAATGATCTTAATTAGAAGAATCATAATTGAAATAACTATTTAATGTTGTACCATTCAGATTACCTTCTATTAATCATACGATTTACCTTCTATTAATTAGAAGAATCATACGATTTACCACTTCTTCAAATTCCATTCTTATATCAGCATTCTATTATTTAGAGTCTTGGAAGAAATCTCCAACTTCTTATACTCATGATTAAATTAATTTTTCTTCATCTATGGTATCTCACTCATTTCTTGAATTCTATACTTCATAAATACTCGCTTGGATATTTAGAGGTGACCTATGCTCTGATACCAATTGTAATGACCCAAGATGGATTAGGTGCCACTGAGGGGGGGGGGGGAGGAATCAGTGGTGTACTAATTTTATGAATTATTTTATCTTTTGAACTCAACCTCTTGGCACTCTTAAGGTTCAAGATCCACTCTATGATATATTTAAATCTCACCTTATGTGCAGTAGTAATAATAGAGAGAGCAACACAAAATATTTATAGGGTTCAGTTTAAAGACCTACTTCTTTCCATGTTGGTTATACCCCCCAACATGGATTCTCCACTATAATCTTTATTATCAATTATAGTGGTTTAGGTTATAACTAGTCATACCCCTTAGTAATCGATCCTCTAATTTATTTTTTTATACCCCAAAAAATACTAGTCTTTTTCCTTGGTTGGTTATACCCCCAACCATTCTCCCACTCCTATCTCCAATTGAGAGACTTCTACTTTGGATCCAACCAAGAGAATCCTTCTCCTTTCAGCTCCAACTGAAAGACTGCCTCATTTCTTCAAGGACTAATACACTATAGGATGATTATTTTTATCTTACTCTATGAGATTTTTGGATCACACTTTCTCATGTACACTTCAATAATCTTCAACAGCCAATGGTCAGGTCTATTGGCCTTGCTCAATTATCTCTAATCACATGTACTTGATTAGTTGCCTCAGTGAAACTATGCTCAAGAAATTATTCCTCCTGCTGATGTCCTAGCCTCAATACTATAGATATCACCAAGATCAATATTAACTAACTCATCAATACACTAAAAATTTGAATAATTTTTTAATAGAAAAAATGAGGATATAGAAATATACAAAAATCATTAAGGGGGTTTGAAGGGGTGAAGCACGAAAGTGTCACCACATATAAAATTATTAAAATACCTAGGAATAGATCCATCACTCAGATAAAAAATCAAAGCCTAATCATATACTCCTTTTGAAACTATTCAATTCACTACAAAATTCTCCTCGTTCTAGCTATGAATAGTCTTTACACCTTGATGAATCATTTCTATATAGGATTTGAAAGTATATACAATGCTCCAATGGAAAGAGAGGATCCCTAATAGATACTGTAAAATAAGCACATAGTCCATTTAAATCATAGATAAAATAATATTCTATGAGATATATATATATATTCAAGTTAGTAAACAAGGAACAAGCTTCAATGATGAGAGAATTTCACTCTCCATAGAAGTCTGAGAAAGTCAGGAGTAAATATCCATTATAATATCAGATGAGTCCACCTATGTGCATGGCACCCTCTCCAGGAAACATTCGAATTATAAGAGGAGGAGAGACAACTACTGATGAAATTTAGGCTCACACATCCCCTAGAATCTGAAAAGTGAGTAGATATAGTAGAAAATAAGTTCACTTTAATTTGGTTTTCTATTGGTTTGATTCCATTATATCATCCATCATTGAAGATCTCCCAAATAACCCAGCAACTAGTGATAAAAATGATAAGTTTTTCCTGAAAATATGAGATCCCTCCTACATTGGACTGGAAATGGATGGTTATAAAGTGATCAATAGAAAGGAAGTAAAGCAAAACCCTCATTCATCCTCTATGTGAAACCAGGTGTTTTGAGCCCACTCCCATTTAAAGAACAAACACAGTATATATTCTATATTCTTTCTCACACAAAACATGAATTTTGAAACAAGTGTGATAACATCCCTCTATACTTCAATGTCCACAAATAAAGAACGATTCTAGACACAACACACTAGAAATTTAATCTTTCCTGGAATAGAGTTTCACTAGATATGGATAGACGAGGTATCCTCACCACTATAAACATGAATGAAATGTAGAGACCTAGGCTAGATTAGGTTCTAATGAGGGGTGGGGGTGAATCAATGGTACACTTGTTTTATGAATTATTTTATATTTTGAATTAAACCTCTTGAAATTGTTAAGGTTATATATCCACTCTATGATATAGATCAATCTCACCTTGTGTGTATTAGTAATAACAAAGAGAGAGTCAAATAGTATTTATAAGGTCTGGTTCAAATATCTACACCATATCATGTTGGTTATACCCCCCAAAATGGATTCTACACTATTACCTTTATTGTCAATTAAAGTGGTTCACACAGTAGCTAGTTATACCCCCAATAGTTGATCCTCCACATGATTCTGGTTATACCCCTATCAATCCAACTCTTCTACCTCAGTTGGTTATACCCCCCAACTGTTATCCTTCTCCCAACTCCAACAGAGAGACTTCTTCTACTCCATCTCCTACTGAGAGACTCTTTCTGCTTTTATCAACAACTTAAAGACTTCCTACTTTATTTAAGGATTGATCCACTGTAGGATGATTCTTCAAATATTCCTCCATGATCTTGTTGGGTCACACTTTCTCATGGACACCTAAATTATCTTCAACATCCATTAGTTGGGTCTATTAGCCTTACTCAATTATATCTGATCACCTTTTCTTGATTAGTTTCCTTAGTGAAACTTAATAAGGAAATTCTTCCTTATGCTAAAGTCCTGACCTCAATTATATGTGTAAGTAGTATATACAACTATTCAATGATATTTTATACAAGATCAGACTTACAAAAATATAAGGTATTTACCTTCATGAATTCTCAATTCAAACTCATCAAATACACTTCATGTATGGAAGTGTAATACATGGATTCTAAAACCCTAGAACATTCATTAATTCAGTATTTATTATTTTATGTGATATTAATCTATTTTGGGTTACTCAATGTCTTAATCTTTCACATATTTATGTGCATTTATATATGCATGCAAGTGCATGCACTATCTACTATCCTCTTCTATGTTTCTTTGCACACACACACACACACACTATCTTCCTCAAGTTCCATGCTGCATTTGTTTTATGATCACATGCTTGTGATTCTATCTTCACGTATGCATAAAATCATGCATGGAAAACTGTTCACTATCTTTTACGCAAGTATTTATTTGCGCAACCCAAGTGTGTGGGTTCTCATATTCATAGACTTCGTGTAAGGGTTTACACCTTCACGTAAGAGCTCTGTGCTAAACCCAAAGGGCTTCACAGTATGTTAGTTTATTCATGAAACTCTTGAGTATGTGGTTCACATGTCAAGAGAGCCAAAAATTTCTTCTCCTTCCTACAAGATAAATAGATTCACATATCTTCTTCCCTTATCAAAATAGTAGTTTTACATTGCTCTATTTTCCTCAGAAAATGAGAGCTCTCTTTCTATCCAATGACATCTATAAACTCATCGTCTTGGTACTCCTCCTTTTATAGGCAAAAATCATCATGCATTTCACTTCCTTTATTCTAGTTTTTATGTCATGTCAAATCTCAAAGTTTTAATTTGTATCACATTATTTTAATATATCAGAGATTTCAGTATTTACCAAATTATCTTTCATTAAAAAAGATGGAACCTCATCTTACATGAGTTTGTGATGAAGCCTCTAATGACAATTGGATGAGAATCACATGATAATACTCACTTTGAAGATTGAACTCATCATGTAATGAAAACAACCTCTGTAACTTCATTTTCATTCATCTAATTCATGTTTTTGAGTTATCTTCATGCATGAAAGACATAGAATGTATGCATGGAGATTCTCAACCTCATTGCAATATAAAAATTATCATATAACATCCATGGAATACTCGGTATTGATCATCATACGTGAAACCATTAACACTAGTGAATAAAAATAGTCGAGGGTCACTGGAGGTGGAAGAAAACACTACACTGGTCAGACAACTTAGATCAGCTGCATTGTGCGAACCATGTTATGCCCATAATTTTAATGATGGAGGAACAATGTCCATGACTTGAGCATCCCACATAGGATTATCCATTAGTTTTTTCCACACTTTATTAATGTAGTCCTTCTGCTACTATAGTGTTCCATGGCTATAGGGGATCAACACCTGCTTACACATACTCACACGCATGGGATTCTGCCCAGTGGGCCTAACTTGACAATCGTCATGCACGCCTCTAGGTGTGTGCTCCTTCAGGCCTTACACATGGTCCAACACTATCCAAACTCCATGCGGCCTCCTTAGGAATTCTCTCCCCCAAGGTTGATCATCATATCCCTTAAGTGTGGTTGAGGTCTAGCCCTTGGGGGCTTGTGTGTCTAGCCCCTACCTTTTTTAATAAGGCCACCATTATAAATAATACTTAGAAATATCTAAGTATAGAATTGATATTCAATCCATTATCAAATATAAGTACTCAACCATTATCAAATACCTTCATCATGAAATTATAGAAGATTATTTTTTTTCAAGGAGTACTTGAATTCCCTCATGAAAATTAACATTTTCATGGCCTTCTTCAAATTATTCACAACTTCACGCAATAAAAGATATTTCATGGAATTTTCCCAATACTACTTCTTCCACAAACATTTTAGTAAGTAATGTGTCCTCCTTGACACATTTCTTGTAACTTAAGATCGTTCCAAAAATCATCTCAATTACATAGATAATCTTACAAGCAAGAAATACAATGCCATAAATTGAATCCATAACAGTTCTCCAAGAATTAACACTTCTCACCATCAACTAACCAAATACATATTGACACATCATTGAAAATAAATGAAACTTTGGGCCCGAAAATCTCCCCCTTAATATTTTGTGGTGAATATATCTTCACATAATTAAAATTCAATATGTGTGTTAAAACTTTCTACCCCTTATTAATAATTAAACGCATAGGATTAGTGGGGTATTCTCGTCTTTTATTTTTTCCTTTCAAGGTAGTTGTAAAAACCCTAACCTTATTTTTAGGTATGTTTTCCTTTTCTGGTCGTTTTTGAGAAAAAGAGGAATTTTTGGAAATTTCCAAAGTACATGCCGTGTACTTTACGAGTACACGCCATGTACTAGGTTACCATGGGTATCCGTGTGATGGCCGTGTAGTGGACACACACACGACCATGTGGGGTGACCTGGAGGCTGCATAAAGAGGAGTACGGAAACAGAGAGTACACGCCATGTACTTCAAAGTACACACTGTGTACTTTATTTTTTTCATTAAACACACTGGGGTCACGTCTAATCGCCAGAAAGCTCTCATTCTAAGTCTCGTTCTACTGAGAGCTTCGTACGACCATGGATCTACGACGAACCCCCCGAGAGAGTGTCTGTCCTCTGAATCGAACACCTTCGGTTGCATTGTAATCGCATCAGTGAGTTCTCTTTTCTCCTAGAGAACCATCTTCTGATTTCTCCTCTCTAGTGAGATATCGTGGGTTGAACGTTTTAGAAGTTTTTGTAGATCTTTGTCATTCCAAGGTGATTCAAGCCTTGAGGTTCACATATAGTGATCTTACAACGCTGAGGTAGGTGGTTTGTGCCTTTCTGTTGAATTTCTTTGAGTATTATGTGCAATTTTGACCAATATCCTTGAACAGGGTATTGTGTGTCTATCATTTTACCTCTGTTGATTGCCTGCCATGTTTGTATGCTTGTGTAGAGGTTAATTGGATATGAATAGGGTTGATTTCTATGATTTGGATGTGTTTCCCATTCATGTTCTATTTACGACCGTTGGTCTGCTTAGACTATTTGGATGCCTTTCCCGTTTTCCATGCCTAGTGCTATAGGGTGGAGTGTTTGTATTCTGACATGTGTGATATGATGTAGACTGATTATCCAAGGAGTTATTGAGGTTTACCTTGGCTGTTTTTTCCTTTATATGCTCGTTGACCTACACAGGGCCATGAGAACCTGGTGTAGTATACTATAAGGGGAATTGACCGAGTGAGCTTCCTCAGAGAGTCTTTGAGAAATTTAGGCTATAAGGGGAATTGACCGAGTGAGATTCCTCAGAGAGTCCTTGACCTTGGGGATATAAGGAGAATTGACCGAGTGAGCTTCCTCATAGATTCCTTGACCTTGGGGATATAATGATAATTGACCAAGTGAGCTTCCTTAGAGAGTCCTTGAACTTGGGGCTATAAGGGGAATTGATCGTGTGAGCTTCCTCAGAGAGTCCTTGAATTACCTTAGACTATAAGGGGAATTGATCGTGTGAGATTCCTTAGAGAGTCTTGAATTAATTTTGACTATAAGGGTAATTGATTGTGAGTGCTTCTTTAGAGAGTCTTTATATATTCTTATGACAGAACCAGAGGGGATAGGCTGTGTGCACTTCCTAGAGGGTTACCGTGCTTGATTAGTTTCTTTTGATATGTAGAATTTTTTTCTGTTGAGTACATTCTTGTTTACTACTTCTGTACTTTTACCTTCCATATATTCACTGACTATTAGGAACAGATCTTTGGGTAGTTGCCTACTGAGATTTAGTCTCAAACCCTGTTTGAGCCATGCTTTTGGGCCCAAACAGATTATATTGCTGCAGGTATAGACAAGGGAAAGTTCCCTTCTACTTAAGGTACTTGACTGATTTGGAGCTGGAGAGCATGGGACCAAGCTAAGGCTTGCAATGCTGAGGAGTTGATTCTTGTTTTTCTTTTGTACTTGGTTCAGTACTATATTCCAGCATTGTGACTTGTTTGGCTATTTTCCTAGACATATGTATCATGCATCATTTATATATGTGCTCCAGTTGTTCTTACTTTTAGTCTTCCGTTGTTTACTGTTGTATGGTATTATTATTTCTTCCGCTATTGTATATCTATTTTACTTCCACTGTGTTACTCTGCCAATGAGGGAATAGTTTCCCCACTATCACACCCAAGACCCTCGCTACTAGTCGGCAACCTCTAGCATTTGGGGAAATGCGCTTGAGGCCATGTGGCCAACCGGGTACAGGGCGCCTCTAGGCAGCTTCCGGAACTGGGACGTTACAGTAGTCAACATTATCTTCCCCTTTAAATGAGTGAAGGATGAAACCACCTAGTTTTATTAGCAAAGAGACTTTAGTTTGTCTACTTTATGTCTATGTGGGATTACTCTATTTATAAAACAAAATAGATACAAAAAAGTTTTCTACATCATCCATAAACTACCATTCATGTGATATCATGCTCAAATATTATTAATTCTCTTTTAAGGGGTTGTAATTAATCAGATTTATAAAAAACATGCTAATTCATGCACATGCTTCAACAAACACATTATAAAGTTCAGGTGAAAAAGATATATCTTCCCCTTTTATCATCTTTACATCAATAAAGAACCCCCCTTAATTGATATAATTAATACAATTAAGATCAAGGGATGAAAGTGTGATTGGCATACCTCATTTTCCAGTCTTATAAACTTTTTTAGAAGTTTCACATTCACTATGTAGTGAATATTTAGCAGCTTCATCTCATCAATGCTCTCCTCAAGGGATGCAACCATCTCCTTCAATTTCCTACACGTCAGTACAAAAAAATCATATATATATATAAAGGAATAATTAGGGTCTTTATTGTTATCCAAGAGCGACATTCAGGCTGAGATCAGCCTCTCAACCTAGGAAATTTTTTACTCCCAATTTCAGTCTTCCCTTTGTGTGAATCTTCAATATTCATATTAGTCATTTGAATACATTGAGTCTATGGTGCTTTCATTTTAGTTTTAAACATATCCCACTAATTAGGTAGAATCTCTATGTAGTTGTGAAGCATATATAGATTTATCACACCTTTCACACAAGTTATTATCATTGTATGGAATGAATTTTTTCACCTAAAATTATGAAGACACTTAATTTCCTTTGGATTTAGCAAGTTTTTCAACTTCCTCTAACTAATTATCTAATTTTAGTTGATTTTTACAAACAAATAGGTATTATTTATTAATATCCTTTCTCTTTTGAGAATTTTCAAATGACTCACAACTTTTTTTATTTTTAAGCTTCTTCCCTTTCACAACATTAAGAATATCTCCTAGAAGTATTTTTATTCATATCTTAGTTGTGCAACCCTTCTAATTACATCTTCCATAAATTATTCTAAGCATTCATGTTTATTACAAGTTGGTAGTTTTGATGTAGTTATTGGAAGACCATTATTTCTATGATAAATTATTCACACATACTCAACTTAACTTCCCCTTGATTCATGCATGTTTTCTAGAAATGACATGTTATACCAAAAAGAGTAAGCTTTGTGTACATAATTTTTATAGCACCAACAGAAACCTCCAAGCTTATATATTTCATATTGATATGCATTCTATATAGACACTTGTTTTTGTTGATCTTCTTCAAACCGGGCCTTCTTTTTCCTAGTAGGAAGTTATATTCTTGAAGTATTTATTTCTCCCTTTTGTTATAGGAGAGGGTCCCTCGCTTTTATTCTTGGTAACAATTTATTTGATAGTCTTCCTATTTTTATCACATCACAAGGCAGACTTTTCACCTTTCTTTTCCTATGAATTTTTTCTCTCTAGTGAAGGTATTCTCTTTTATTCAAATTTTATTCCCCAAAATATAGGCCTTATGTTATTTTCATGAATTAACATGTTATACCAACATTCCAATTCCTTGTGCCCAATTTTCCAGAAACACTAGCAATAGCCTATGAGCCTTATTCTCTTCTTTTGAGGAAAGGTCTGTTTATATTTCAAATATTTTGAACCTTTTTGCTTTTGAGTGAAACCAATGCTATTTTGGAAACTTCTTGGGAAACATATCTTCATAAATAATTTCTTATCCACCATTGATGTGGTGGGTTTATCAACATTTTTCACCATCCATAATTTTCTAGAATTTGGTTTAAAACCTGTATCAACAATTGAAACATCATTAGTACATAAGCTAATTTATGGATAATGGGATACCTTCTTCTTGGAGGATATTGATATTTGATTAGAGGATGGTATCATTATTTTCTTGAAGTCATGATCCTCAATGAAAAATTCCATAGTAGTATCATTTTTCTAGCAATATGGGAAGTTACAGCTAGTGGTGATTACTAATTCTTCAATTTTACCTCCAACTCGAAATAATTTATGTTAAGGGAGTTTTTATCACCATTAATTGATCTATATATATCTTACCAATATTATTTCAACATCTTAATATATTCTTCATTCATTTTTCTTGACTCTTGAAAATAATTTTCAAACTCCTTGAGTTGAGTTTCTTTGATATCTATAGAAACTTTTTGCAATAACTAAATTTCATGGAAAGATTATTTAATAGAAATATTAGAAATAACTTTCTCATAGGAATAATTTGGTAGTTCTTCTTCTTTTTTTACTTAGTGTATCCTACATTTCTTATACTTCTTTATCCAGATGTTCTTTATCAGAAAGAAGTCCCTTGATGCCTTTAATAATATGATTTTCCACTTCTTTGGGAAATTTCTTAATATATTATTTGAATATAGAATGTATATCACTAAGTGACGCAACATCATCACAACTTTAATAGAATTCATCAGAAGAATCATAATTAAAAGAGTTGTTTCATTTTGTAACTTTTAAATTAACTTCAGTTGAAGGTGTCTCTCCATTTACAATAAGATTCTTCTTTATCACCCTTGCTTGTTTCTTCTTTTTGTTCTTTAGAGTCTTGGTAGATATATCCAAATTCCTATCCTCACGAGAAAATTCCTTTTTATTCATATGATTCAGATCACTCATTTATAGAATTCTTTACTTCATAAAAAATTTCTTGGATATATAGAGGTGACCTATGCTATGATACAAATTTTAGGTCCATAGACTGGATTAGGTGCCACTGAGAGGGGGGTGAAGCAGTGGTACACACGTTTTATGAATTATTTTATCTTTTGAATTCAACCTCTTGAACTTGTTAAAGTTCTCGACCCACTCTGTGATATCTCTCAATCTCATCTCATGTGTGATAGTAATAACAGAGATAGTGAAACATAGTATTTACTAGGTTTGGTTCAAATACCCACTCCATTACATGTTGGTTATACCCCCAAACACAGATTCTCCAATATAATATTTATTATCAATTACAGTGGTTCAAGCAATAACTAGTTATACCACCAAGTAATCAATCCTCTAATTAATTCTTGTTATACCCCCTGACAATCCAAGTTTTCTTCCTCATTTAGTTATACCCCCAACCATTCTCTTACTCTCATATACAAATAAGAGAATTCTTTTGCTCCAACTCTAAGTGAGAGACTCCTTCTACTTTCATCTCTAACTGAAAGACTTCATCCTTTATTCAAGGACTGATCTACTGTAGGATGATTCTTCTGATCTTCCTCTATGAGTTTGTTGGATCAAACTTGATTATGTACACTTCAAGTATCTTAAACAGCCACTGGTTGGGTATGTTGGCCTTGCTCAGTTATCTCTACTCACCTGTACTTGATCAGTTTCCTCAATGCAACTCTACTCAGGAAATTATTCCTTATACTGAAGTTCTGACCTCAATTATGTGTACAGGAAATTCACACAACTCTTCAATGATATTTTATGCATGATCATACTTGTAAAAATACAAGTTATTTTCCTCCTTGAATTCTCAATTAGAACTCATCAAATACACTTCATGTATGGAAGTATAATGCATGATATATGAACTGGATAAGTGTATTTCATGCATACATTTTAAGGTGATTTAAAGTACTAATTTCTATATTTAAATGAATATTATTTCAAAATGTTGAACAATTTAACTTATTTTGTGTTTTGTGGTAGGATATAATGAATATTTTAAATAGGAGAAAAAAGAGGTGGATTTTGGATCTAAAAGATACTTCACGCCACGAGAAAAGTGAAACAGAGCAACTCCATATTTTTGAGGATGATCATGGAGTACTTATAAGGCACAAAACTAAAGAGCTAAGGATAAATGAGGATTTTCAAACAGAATAATGGAATT
Organism: Viscum album; assembly: GCA_963277665.1. Taxonomy (NCBI): domain Eukaryota; kingdom Viridiplantae; phylum Streptophyta; class Magnoliopsida; order Santalales; family Viscaceae; genus Viscum; species Viscum album. Next base: position 1,753,193,497 of record OY728151.1, read on the forward strand.
ACATGCTGTGAAACATCATTACATGACATGTAGTAGCATTTTACAACATACTGCAAACTGTGAAGTAAAGTTGTGAAAAATTTCAAGTCATGAAGCCAATACATGATGTGATTCACCATTAAAAATTGTGAATTCAAACTTATGCCACACAAAGAAGTTGTGAAAATATTAAACACTATGAAATTTAGTTACACATCATGAGTCCCAATTACATGTTGTGAAAGGAGTAAAATTTCTAAATCTAAAAATGAGATTCGCACAAGATTCATATAGATTCGAAAAATAATGGAGGAAACCTTGGATTGGAATTACACGACATGAAATACCATTACACGTCATGTAAATGTAAAGATGAATTTTTAATGACCAGATTCAAATTAATAAAATGAGGGCTAGGATGCCGTTGTTGGGGGAATTCAGATTCAGATTTAGAGATCAAAGCTTGGAATGAGACGTTGTGCCCTCCCCAAGTTCATCTCCCCTTTCTTTATGCATTGCTTTCCCTTTATATTTAAATACTATTCTCTCATCACTAGGATGAGGGGGTAAACCCACCATGTTCTAGGGTAATGTAATATAAGGATAAAGGTGTGTTGGATTTATCTATTTTATTTTATTCATGTATTTGGTTTGTGCAATTTATTCTTAAACTTCTAATCACTTTATTTTTATTCTATCATGACCATTGATATTTTAATCTAAAAGGAACTCTAAATTTGAACAATAGATAAACCTAAAGAAGGCATGACCATTGTCAACTTTAGGGGAAATCAGGTTTAAAAATGGTATCGGGACAAACTTGTTTATGCAAAATCCTAAATTACCAGACCAAGGGAAATATGGGATTTTTATATCAAGGAGGGGATACCATGACCATTGGATATTCCTCGTCATGAATCTAAAACCAATCATGAATCAAAATATTTTCTAAAATCCAATTACACATCAATCCTGATATTACAAAACCTCGGTACACTTTCAAATCTATTTGCAAACCAATCAATCAATCAGATTTCATACTTTTCTTTCATTTTTCAATAAAACCCAAATTTTCTCACTTTTTTCTTCAATTTAAAATAATTAAGTGTTTTTAAAACCTAAGTAAACTAATTTCTCCATCCTTTTGGATCAATCTTGAACTTCTACTTTACTACATTTTAATTAATCAAGTAGCATGGTTGAGTTTTTATAAATTTTGTTTTTGTATAGACCCATATGGAATTAACAACACCCTTTTGGGATATCAAACTAGTTTCATTGTAAGGGAAAAATGATTTTTTGTTTTTAGGATTTAAATTTTATTTTATTTTATTAGTTTATTTCAATTTATCTTTTTTACACTGGGTGTATTTGTGCTGTAAATTTCCGATTTTTAATGCACAACTACAAAACTCGGTCAAAGGGAAAAGACAACATCGATTCAACACCCAATTATGAATCAAGCCTGGAGATTAAAGTCACTGTGACCATGGTAGGAACCAAATAAAATCAACCTATCAGGGTTCATCAAAGAGATCATGGGTTGTGGATGCTCACAGACTATGGGCGACTATCAAACATAAGATTGTAATCGTGCATCCTAGCACCCCCATTGTAGTGAACCACTTTGAGATCAATCATGAAATCATTTTGATGATATCAAATAGAATAAAATTCATAGGAATTCCAAATGAAGATCTAAAAAAGAATTTGGGATATTTCCTCGAGCTTTGCGACACATTCCAATTCCAAAAAAATTTCAAGCGATGTAGTAAGAATCCATATGTTCTGATTTTCATTATGTGAGTGAGATCGAGATTGGATTCAAAGCCTACCTACACATTCCATCACTACATGGGATGAGATGTCCAGAAACTTCCTCACCCACTTATTTCTAACTTTTAAGTCAATGAATATATGGGTAAATATTCTTAACTTTTTTCAAATTGAATATGAGTCACTACATTCTGCCAGGGAAAGATACAAAGATATGACTCGAAAATGAAATCATCATGGAATAGAGTTATATATTCCTATCCAAACTTTATATAAGGATTTTTCATAGGGTAACAGGTCAATTATAGATGCTGCAGCTATAGAATCATTAATGAAGAATTAAACTGAAGCAAACTACAAATTATTGGATGAGATGGCGCGCAACAGTTTCCAATGACAAGGAGAAGGGACACAACAAAAAGGTGTTCATTTGGTCAACAAAAATGACAATATGGTGGCACAACTAGAGCCATTGACCAAGAAGATGGACATCATGATGGTCCAGCAACAAAATCCCCAAGGTATGTGTATAAAAGATGCAAATTATGCTGATTATAATCTGGATAATTAATTTCAGGGTTGGAGTCAACAACAAAAACAAGGACAAAGTTGTCAATAAAGACCACAAGGGTACCAACAATAAGCGTGCTAAGGGCCCACATTGACAAGTCAAGTCCATACATCGAAAGAGATTTGGGAAACATTCATGACTAATTCTGGGAAAGTACTCAAATAAATAAAAGAATAAGTGTCAAACCAAAAGGCTGCATTATAGAATTTAGAGCATCAAGTTGGCCAAATTGCTGATTAGTTTAGAGAGAGACCTAGAGGAACACTTCCAGCATGCCTTGAAGAATGACCACACGATGATTTGAAAGGTATATATCTCAAAAGTGGGAATAAAACCAAAGGAAGTGGTATAAAATTTTTAGGACGATAACCAATGGAAGTAAGAGAATAGAAAGTTGAGGCTATAAAGGAACAGGCAGCTAAAGAAGAAGAAGAAGAACCACAGCAGTACAAGCCAATACTTCCTTTTCTAGAACAAATGGAACAAGTGAAGAATTTTTTTTCAAAAAGGTAAATTTCTAGAACACTTTAAAAAATTTCATATTAATATTCCTTTTGTAGAGGCTCCCATGAACATGCCGACATATGAAAAATTCATGAAAGATATGGTAACAAAAAATAATAAGATGGAAGAGATTGGAACCATTCCACTAACATGAGAGTGTTAGGTAGTTGTATCAAATGACCCACCAAAGAAGTAAAGAGATCTAGGTAGATTTTCAATTCTCATATTTATTGAAGCTAACAAATGTGTAAAATATTTGTGTGACTTAGTTGCGAGTGTTAATATCATTTCATACACAACATTCAAGAGTTTGAGACTGGATGGACTAAATCATATAAGAGTAATTCTTTAATCAGATAATTGAATAGTAAAATACCCAAGAGGACTGATTAGGGACATCCTGATTAGGGTCGACAACTTCTACTTCCCCGTTGACTTCCTAGTGCTAGACATGGAAGAGGAGTGAAATCCACTCATTATAGGAAGTCTATTTTTATCCATAGGTCATGTGATGATCGATTTCTAAAGCAGAGAACTCTTTTTAAGAGTTGGAAGTGATCATGTAAGTTTCAACATCCACCAGGAAATGAAGAACTACAATGTTCTAGAGGATAATGATTTTGGAGAAGAAAATACACTGGAAGCCAAGGATGTCGCTGAGGCACATGAGTTAGATGTTGCATTACAAGAGAATTATCAACCAAAGAAGAAAGATAATCTGAAGAACAAGACTGATGACACTAGAGGAGCGATCGAATCCACTATATTTGAGAAAGGAAATCAAGTATAGATGATACGTGAACTTCCATTTAGTTCATCCAGATTAAGGAAGAAATGGAGGGTCAGTCCAATGGAGATAAAGCAAGTACTACCATCTGGAATAATCAAGCTATTTAGAGAAGAAGGACAGGGGACGACCTACATAGATAAGACACAACTGAGACCATTTATGGACCCTAAAGAGGTACAAAATTTTCAATCATCTATCATGAGAGATGAAACTAAAATAGGTAAGGTTGAGCTAATGAAGATAAAAAAAAGTGCTTCTGGGAGGCAACTCGGGGTTTTTTATTTTTCTTTATTTATTTTCTGTTTTATAGGCACACATGATCTTGCTCCAAATAATTCAAAATTCATTGATAATTTCATGTGATTTTACTTGTTTATTTTTAATTTTTAGGTTCATCAAGACTGAGGCCGGTAGTAAGTAGTAGAAATAAAATGAATAAGATAATGTAGGACCATTTCACGTCATGAACACCATTCACATCATGAATCTAGAGTAGTCATAACCTGCACAACCATGTTTAAAGCATCAATTTCAAGGTGATTAACCATTTCAATTCATAATTTTTCGACTGCATTCCCCACATTTAATTAGAGTTTTTAGCTTCCCATTGCATTCCTGTGATTAAATATTGCTTCAATCAATTAAACTAGGAGACATAAACTACCTAGTAAAATTATCATGCCATGAATTTAAATTTATTTTTCAATAAATTTTAAAAGATAAAAATGGGAAAAAATTAGTAGAGATAAGCATATAGATTAGGACTTGACAAATCATGATTCATGGAAGCATGTTAATCATTTTAAAGGAAAAAATTCTGAGATATTTCCATGCTTTGAATTTATAATATTTTCATTCACTGATTTAATTATTCTTATGAATTTCCATGAGTAATTTTCCCAACCATTCATCTCATTCCTGATACATCCATTGAGACAATATCTTCCATTCATTCTATAGTATATTTCTTGAGAAACTTGAGCATGATTTATTCTAGAACTTTCTTTTCATCTTATCAAGGCTATAACTAAACAAAATTACTTTTAAAATGATTGAGGAATTATTTTGTTTAACCCTTTATCCTAATACACACCTTACATTAATCCTTTTTAATCCCATATAACCCATGAATATCCTTTTAGGAAATAAGCCATATCACAATCCTATCTTATCCATTTATACCTTCCTCTAAATATTTTTCATGATTTTCAAACATAAGAGTGGGGGAAGAGGCATTTAGTGGAAGGGACATACATTTTGTAATGAATAAGTTTGGGTGAAGTTTCATGAGATTTGGGAAATTCACATTCATTATATTTATTTCACACCATCTTGAAAAAAAAGAAAACAAAAAAGAAAAAAAAGGGTTGTGTCTAGGGAAATTCAAAAACCACCATTTACTTGACTGGTGATCTTTTTATAACTATTAAAAATAGTTTCATGTGGAAATCATTAGGGGTTGGTTGGTGGATGTGATAATTGTCCCTATCACAACTTTTAAAAAAGAAAAGAAAAATAATAAAAAGAGGGTGTTTCATTTATTGTGTTTCATTTATTGCATTTCATCTCTTTATGAGCCTGCTCTAAGATACTGGGGGAAAAGGAGACTTTCATTGAGATATTTTTGATTATCATACAATGTAATTTAGAGTTGAAAATTCCTTTTGAGATTTACTTTTGACGTCAGTTAACTACTTACCTTAAGAATCAGAGTCATTTGATCATTAATGGTGAATCCCTTGTGATTATTTGTGATTCTATCATTATACAGTGAAGATGTTAGATGCATTTCAAGCCTATGGAAACTTACAGGTTTTTGAGGTATGTGATAAATTTTATTTACAATTTTTACCCTGATGATGAGTATAAAAATTCATATGAGGTAAATTACAAGTGGAATGCGTACTGATAATGAATTGAAAAATTAAAATGGATGACCGGAAAGGATTGGCTATTTCAAAGGGGAAAAGTAAAATACTTAGTTGACTTGTTTCTTTGAAAAATGAGGCATTGATAAATTTTCTACATGAGATGCTCAAACATTTAATTTTCCATTTGATCAATTGTTTTTATTGAAATTGAATTTGAATCACGATGAGGTGAATGTCCATTGTAGTATGTTGAGATTTCATCCTTGATGATAAATATGAATTCAAGTGTGGGGGTATTTGATAAGTGTATTTCATGCATACATTTTATTGTGTTTTAAAGTACTATTTTCTGCATTTAAATGAATATTCTTTCCAAATGTTGGAAAATTCAAATTTTTTGTTTTGTGGAAGGATACAATGAATATTTGAAAAGGAGTGAAAAGATGTGGATTTTAGAGCTAAAATACACTTCACACTGTGAGCAAAGTGAAATAGTATGACACCGTTTTTTTGAGGATGATCATGGAGTACTTATAAGGCACGCAACTGAATAACTAAGGAGAAATGAGGATTTCTGAGCAGAAAAATGAAATTACACATCATGAAACATAATTACATGACATGTAGTAGCATTTCACAATATACCGCAAACCGTGAAGTAAAGTTTTGAAAAATTTCAAGTCATGGAGCCAATACACGACATGATTCACCATTACACATAGTGAATTCAAACTACCGCCACCCAAATAATTCGTGAAAATATTAAACACTATGAAATTTAGTTATTTAATGACCCACCAATTCTCATTGGCTTGAGAGTACAACGAGTCATTACTAGGCCTTAAGTGACATCCCCAAGATGCCAAAGGCTGGCAATAAATGCTGAAGGGTTTCAAATATAAGTTGGGGGATGATTTACCCTTTAGAAATAAACCCATAAACCAACCATAACCAAACATTCACTATATGATGCACGAACAAATGAAAGACCAATAAACAACTTCATTTATAATAAATCACATCAAAGTACAAAATGACGGAAGACCAAAATAAGCATCAAAGTACACATCGAATGAACAACTCAAGACTCTCAAAAGACACTATAACTCCATCCACCACAAGCTCTAAGCTCCATAACATCTCCCAAGCATCACCACGAGCCACTAGCGATAAGATGCTTTACCTTTACCTGTGTCCTAGAATATGACATCTACAAAAGCACCAATGTTCCAAAGTAGGGGTGAGTATAAAACTCAGTAGGTTTTCCCCAATGACTTCTCTACTCACGCCACTAGGATAGAAGAGTTAGCCACATTTATATAAAAACAGTTTATATAATTTTTTTTCTCAAAAGTAGTTTATAAATAAATATAAACAAGTTTCCAAAACCATTCATAACCAAAGGCATTGCAAGAGAAATTTAAACCAATTTTACAGCAAGTTATTTTTCCATAAAAATAACCAAACAAGCTTTCAAACCATTTCACAAACATTCCTTTTTGGCATACCCAACCATTTCACAACCCATGCTACCAACCATGCATGCTTCGTTATGATAGTTCCATACTCATGAGTGGTTTCTCCTCGATCTACCAAGTCGTCACAAGGTAATTGTTTCCCATGTGCCATTACACCTTTGGCACTGAGCACAAGGTCATATTTCAACCAAGCCTCATACATATAGTTACCATTGTGCCATTAAACGTTTGGCACCGAGAACAAGGTCATATTTCAACCAAGCCACGTAAATGCAACATGAACACACACCACATATTCCCAACAATCATGTCAAAACACCCTTTCAATAAAAACACATTTTTATTTAAAACCATTTCCATCAAAACCATTTCAATGCCAAACCATTTCAATTCCAAACTATTTCAATAAAACTCCCTTTTTATTGAAAACCATTCCCATCAAAATAATTTCAATCTCAAAACATTTCAATAAAATTCCCTCTTATTGAAAACCCATTTCCCATCAAACCATTTACAATTTCAGAAAATCTATAATTTAAAATCAACATTTTAAATTCAAGAAACCAAATCACTTTGCACAAAAAATCACCAAGATTTCACAATTTTACTAAAATCATAAATCATCACTAAAGAAGATTTATTCCATGATTTTCAAAATCAATTCCATTCAAATAAACCAATTTGAAACCAAGACAATTAATTCTAATAAGAGGATTCGAGAGAGAAGCCTCCTACCTCAAAGGTTTCGACAAAAACCCTAACAAACGGAGAACGCACAAGAAAACCCGACCGATTCACCAAGGATCCTCCTTAGATATCTTATTTTAACACAACCAAGACCAAAACTCATTATGTTTGTCATCCACACACTTAGATATACCCATAATGGGTGTATATCTAAGAAGCCGAGAGAAGAGGAGAAGTAGATCAAAGTAGATCTGAGAAACCAAACAAGAACAATCACATACCTCAAGAATCCGGCTTTGATTCATTAAGATAAGCCTTCAGATCGCCTTCGGAACGATGGGAGAACCCTCTTTAACCTTAGAAGAACAAAAATCCTATGTTAGGTCTGCTTATGAGGAAAAAAGAGCTATATAGAGGCAAAAACTTGTGAGATCCACCTTTATAGGATCTCGTTTAAGTGGTCGCACGGTTAGTTCGCACGGTTTGACAAACTGTGCGCTAACTGTGCGTTAGCTACTACCTCGACCACCCCTCTCACATGGGTTGACCGCATGGTTAGATAAAATATGTGCCACTTGTGCAAAAGATACTGCCTCCAAGACCAACTACGCACGGTTTGGCCGCACGGTTTAGACAAACTATGTGCTGCCCGTGCGACTTCCCCTTTTTGCCACAAAACTTCATTCCAAGTTCTCCTGACTCTCCCATACGTCACCCTTAACTTTAAAACCATTAAAATCATCAAGAAAGGGTTACATACCAGAAACTGGGGGTACTAAATTCTCCCCACCATTGGTATTTCCGTCCTTGAAAAGTAGAAAACCTTCAGCCAACTGAAAAAGTTCCGGCCACTGCTCTTTCATTTCCCTTTCACGTTCCCAAGTATCTTCCTGAATCTGACCATGCTGCCATAAAACCCGCACTAGACCGATGATTTTTCCACAAAAGACTTTATCTTTCCTATCTACAATCCGTACCGAGATATGTATCAATGAAGCATCCAGCTCTAGGTCAACGTGATCCCATCTGATCACATGGTCAGGATTAGGTTGATACTTTTTCAACTGAGATACATGGAACACATTATGCACCAAACTGAACCATGGTGGTAATTCCAACTGATATTCCACCTCTCCAACCCATTACAATATCTAAAGAGGGCCAAATTTCCTAGGAGATAACTTTCCCTACTTCCTAAAATGACGATGTCCAAGTCTTGGAGAGATCCTCAAGAAGACATGATCACCCACAACGAATGAAAACGGTCTTAGATGGTGATCTGCATAAGATTTATGACGACTCTGAGCCATCTCCATCCTCTTTCTAATCAACTGGATATTCTCTGTTGTCTCTTAGACAAGGCTTGGACCGACTAGTGAAGTTTCACCCATTTCCACCCAGCATAGTGGAGAACGACACGGACGCCCATACAATGCTTCAAAAGGAGCCATGCGTATCGAGGATTGATAGATGTTATTTTATGAGAACTCCACTAAGGGTATATGATCCTCCCATGATCCAACAAAATCCATTAAACAATCCCACAACTTTTCTTCCAACGTTTGTATCGTCCGATCGGATTTCCCATCCGTCTGAGGATGATACGCCATGCTCATCATCAACTGAGTCCCAAGGGCTTGCTATAATGATTTCCAGAAATGAGATGTGAACCTCGGATGCCTATCTGAGACTATAGACACTGGTACACAATGCCTCTTTATCACTTCTCGGATATAGATTTTTGAAAGATCTTCCACCGTATGAGTTTCACGAATAGGGATGAAATGGGCCGACTTAGTTAGACGATCCACTATCACCCAAATGGCATCGTGTTTTCAGACTTTTCTTGGAAGAACTATAACAAAATACATTGCTATATGATCCCATTTCCACACTAGGATAGGTAAATATTGTAACATACCAGATCATCTCTGATGCTCTGCTTTAACCTGCTGACAAGTTAAGCACCGTAAGACAAACTCAACCACCCTTCTTTTCATGCCTCTCCACCAAAAATGTGCCTTCAATGTCTTATACATATTCTGTGTACCTGAGTGTACAACCCATCTTGAATGATGATAATAATGAAGGAGTTTTTCCTGAAAAACCATAGGTACAACCATCTGATCTCTTAAACACAAAACTGAACCCCCATCAAGTTTCTATCCATCAATAGTCTCCCCACCATTGAGTTTTGAACTTACAAACAAACGTTATGCATCATATGTTTGTTCTTCTTTGATCATATTTACCAAATTAGGAACAAGCATAGCTGAAAAGAAAACAACAACATCACCTCGGTCTTTGCATTCCACATGCATGTCGGCTAAGACCGACATCAACTACCATTCATCTGAAGCTTCTTTCACTAACTGAACATATGACTTTCTACTCAATGAATCTGCCACCGAATTCCCTTTTCCTGGTGTGTACATCAAGTCAAAGTCAAACATCTAGAGATACTCCATCCACCTTCTTTGCCTTAGATTCAAATTTCGTTGTGAGAAAATGTGTTTCAAGCTTTTGTGATCCGTAAACACAGTAAATTTCTCACCAAAGAGATGATGTCTCCATGTTTTCAAAGCATGGACGACTGCAGCTAACTCCATATCATGTGTTGGGTAATTTTTCTCATGCACCCTCAACTGCCTTAAGCCATAAGCAACCACATGGTCTCCTTGCATGAGAACACAACCCAACCCTATTCCCGAAGCATCACAATACACCACTTACCCCTGTCCTGATTCAGGCAAGATCAAGATGGGTGCCGATGTAAGACGAACCTTCAGTTCCTGGAAAGACTTATGACATTCTTCTATCCATTGGAATAGAGAATTCTTCTTTGTCAGAGCTGTCATTGGTGACGCTAGTCATGAAAAATCACACACAAAGCATCGGTAGTAACCAGCTAGACCAAGAAAACTTCGTATCTCGAACACATTCTTCAGTGGTTGCCATGAGATAACGGCTTATATCGTTTCAGGATCAACTGAAACGCCTTTCTTGGAAATGATATGGCCAAGGAAACGTACTTCCTATATCCAAAAATCACACTTTGATAATTTGGCATAAAAACGATGATCTCTCAATATTTGTAACACTGTTTCTAGGTGTTCCTCATGACCAGACCTTGTCTTTGAATACACCAAGATATTATCCACAAAAACAACAAAAGAATCCAGATATCGCTGAAATATCCGATTCATTAAATCCATGAAGACCGCTGGTGCATTCATTAGAACAAAAGGCATGACTACATATTTGTAGTGGCCATATCTACTTCTGAAAGTTGTCTTTGGAATATCCTCCTTCCAAACTCGCAATTGGTGATATCCTGATCGCAAGTCAATTTTAGAGAACCACTGATCTCCCCTTAATTGATCGAACAGATCATCAATGAATGGAAGTGGATATATATTCTTTATCATGACTTGGTTAAGCTTATGATATTCAACACATAACCGAAGAGTTTCACCTGCCTTTTTCACGAACAAAACCGGTGTTGCCCATAGAGATGTACTTGGGAGAATGAAACTCTTGCTTTCCAGCTCCTCTAACTGCACTTTCAATTCCCGTAACTCTGTTGGTTCCATCCTATAAGACGTAAGGGAAATAGTACTGGTCCTTGGAATGAGATGAATCGTAAACTTTACTTCCCTTAGAGGTGGTAACCCTGAGAAGTTATTGGGAAAGACATCTGGAAATTGATCCAAAGTAGCTGGAAAACTATTTTCCTCAATCTCTTCCATTGATGCTAAAGTCAACACTGCCAGTTGGTAAGAGATCATTCCCACCATTGGTTCCAACAAGCTCTTTGCATCTTTCTTTACCATCCTCTCTACTCTGAACAGATGGTTGATGCCATCCTTAGTCGTGAAACTAACCGTTCTCCTATAACAGTCGATGTGAGCCTTAACCATTGTCAACCAATCCAACGGTTGATATACCATCGTTTCCTATAGGTATCAAAATACCTCCTCCCATTGGTCCCAATATATCACGTTCATCAATAGTCGCTCTGTTCACCATCTCTGTATAATTTGTAATACAGAGCACCGTAATCTTCGATCAAATCTCCTGCCTTAGCCCCTATTTGAAGATGTATGCCTTCAACGACGCACTTGCCACAACCTATGGTGAAAAATGGACTAAATTCATTAATTTATCCGCATACTCCATGAAAGAGAGACTCTCTTGTTTTAGGCTGAATAAGTTCGTCATTTTATGGATCTTGAACATGTGAGGATAGAATTGTTTGTTGAAAAATTCTTCAAAATCCTCTCATGTAAGGCCTTCATCCAATTTAGCATGCACTGCTAAATCCCTCCATTGACGTGCAAGATCCTAGATCATATACATCTCCAACTTTAATTTCATCTCTACTGGCGTGTCAATGAAATCAAAGATATGATTCATCCTACTTAGCCACACCTTCGCCTTCTCGGGTTCATCATCACCCCAAAAGCTCGGTGGATTTTGCTTCATGAACTGGATGGTATGATCCACATGCCTTGGTTCATTCCTCTGGTTCCCCGTATCCACAACATGAAAATCATGGAAAATACTCTGAACCATCTCTTGGTTCACACATGGTTCTGGTGCAACCAAATTTTCCACAGCTTCTTTGGGTTGGTTTCGACAACGCCTACCGGGTGCCATTTCTAAACCAACAACAAACTCCTTCAATCTCACTCTCTAGCAAATGATGGATTAGCATTAAAATTCTATCACATCATCTATCACAAAATTGTTTTTACAAAAATAACCTTTTTCATGTTTAACCATTTTTTGAAAACATTCAACATACTTTTTGAAAATCAACCCATTTTCAAAATACACCCAATACCCTATTTTCAAAGTATTTCACTTGAAAACAATTTCTACATTTTTCAAAAATTGGTACCATGCACAAAATCCTTACTCATTCCTCACAATGAGATATGCAATCCTAGTGGGAATTCATTCCTCTACAATGCATGTCATACTCCTCTCATTGGCTAAACCCATAACAATTATATTTACAACATTATAGAAGTGTATCCTAAACACTTATGTACCCAACACCATGGTAACTTGAAGTTCAGCATAAATGGGTTAGCTAAGTCCTTTTATGTTATACATTTCATGTTCTGACAATCCTAATCCTGTATAAGATTTCGACCCAAGGAATAGACAAGAAGGAATTTCAACTCCAAGACCAATAACATCGATGACCACTTGTTAGGCAAGGACCGAACAAGCTGATACCATTTGTAATGACCCGCCAATTCTCATTGGCTTGAGAGTAAAACGAGTCATTACTAGGCCTTAAGCGACATCCCCAAGATGCCAAAGGATGGAAATAAATGCCAAAGGGTTTCAAATATAAGTCGGGGGACGATTTACCCTTTAGAAATAAACCCATAAACCAACCATAACCAAACATTCACTATATGATGCATGAAAAAATGAAAGACCAATAAACAACTTCATTTATAATAAACCACATCAAAGTACACAACAACGGAAGACCAAACTAAGAATCAAAGTACACATCGGATGAACAACTCAATACTCTCAAAAGACACTACAACTCTATGCACCACAAGCTCTAAGCTCCATAACTTCTCCCAAGCATCACCATGAACCACTAGCGATAAGATGCTTTACCTTTAACTGTGTCCCAGAATACGACATCTACAAAAGCACCAACGTGCCAAAGCAGAGGTGAGTATAAAATTCAGCAGGTTTTCCCCCAATGACTTCTCAACTCACGCCACTAGGATAGAAGAGTTAGCCACATTTATATAAAAATAGTTTATATAAAATATTTTCTCAAAAGAAGTTTATAAATAAATATAAACAAGTTTCCAAAACCATTCATAACCAAAGGCATTCCAAGAGCAATTTAAACCAATTTTCCAGCAAGTTATTTTTCTAGAAAAATAACCAAACAAGCTTTCGAACCATTTCACAAACATCCCTTTTTGGCATACCCAACAATTTCCCAACCCATGCTACCAACCACGCATGCTTTGTTATGACAGTTCCATACTCATGAGCGGTTTCTCATCGATCTACCAAGTCATCATAAGGTAATTGTTTCCCTTGTTCTATTACACCTTTGGCACCGAGAACATGGTCATATTTCAACCAAGCCTCGTACATATAGTTACCATTGTTCCATTAAACGTTTGGCACCGAGCACAAGGTCATATTTCAACCAAGCCCCGTATATGCAACATGAACACACACCACATATTCCCAATGATCATGTCAAAACACCCTTTCAATAAAATCACATTTTTATTGAAAAACATTTCCATCAAAACCATTTCAATTCCAAACCATTTCAATTACAAACCATTTCAATAAAACTCCCTTTTTATTGAAAACCATTCCCATCAAAATCCTTTCAATCTCAAACCATTTCAATAAAATGCCCTTTTATTGAAAACCCATTTTCCATCAAACCATTTACAATTTTAGAAAAACCATAATTTAAAATCAACATTTTAAATTCAAGAAGCCAAATCACTTTGCACAACAAATCACCAAGATTTCACAATTTTACTAAAACCATAAATCATCACTAATGAAGATTTATTTCATGCTTTTCACAATAAATTCTATTAAAATAACCCAATTTGAAACCAAGATAATAAATTATAATAAGAGGAGTCGAGAGAGAAGCCTCCTACCTCAAATGTTTTGACGAAAACCCTAACAAATGGATAATGCACAAGAAAACACGGCCGATTCACCAAGGATCCTCCTTAGATCTCTTCTCCTAACACAACCAAGACCAAAACTCATCATGTTTGGAATTCGCACACTTAGATCAACCCATAATGGGTGTAGATCTAATAAACCGAGAGAATAGGATAAGTAGATCTAAGTAGATCTGAGAAACCAAACAAGAATGATCACATACCTCAAGAATCTAGCTTTGATTCGTTAAAAGAAGCCTTCGGATCGCCTTTGGAACGATGGGAGAACCCTCTTTGACCTTAAGAGAACCAAAATCCCGAGTTAGGGCCACTTAGTAGGAAAAACGAGATACATAAAGGTAAATACGCGTGAGATCCACCTTTATAGGATCTTGTTTAAGTGGCCGCACGGTTAGTTCGCACGGTTTGACAAACCATGTGCTAATTGTGCGTTAGCTACTGCCTTGGCCACCCCTCTCGCACGATTTGGCCGAACGGTTAGACAAACCGTGCACCGCCCGTGAAAATGATACTGCCTCCAAGACCAACTATGCATGGTTTGGCCGCACGGTTTAGACAAACTGTGTACCGCCCATGCGACTTCCCCTTTTTGCCACAAAACTTCATTCCGAGTTCTCCCGACTCTCCCATACGTCACACTTAACTTTATAACCATTAAAAGAATCAAGAAAGGGTTACATACCAAAAATTGAGGTTACTAAAATTTACACATCATGAGTCTCAATTACATGTTGTAAAAGGAGTAAAAGTTCCAAATCTACAAATGAGATTTGCGCGTGATTCTCGTGAGATTCACATAGATTCAAAAATCACGGAGGTAACCTTAGATCAGAATTACACGACATGAAATACCATTAAACTTCATGTAAATTTCAAGATGAATTTTTAGTGACCAGATTCATCCCAATAAAAGAAGGTCTAGGTTGCTGCTATTGGGGTAATTGAGATTCAGATTCAGAGATCAAAGCTTGGAGTGAGATGTTGCGCCCTCCCTGAGTTCATCTCCCCTTTCTTTAAGTATTCATTTTCTTTTCTCATTCCCTATTATTCTCTCATTACTAGGATGAGGGGGTAAACCTTCCATGTTCTAGGGTAATGTAATAGAAGTGGGAAGGTGCATTGGATTTATTTATTTTATTTTATTCATGTATTTGGTTTGTGTAATTTATTCTTCATCTTCCAATCCCTTTCTTTTTATTCTATCATGTCCATTTATATTTGAATATAAAAGGAACTCTAAATTTGTGCAACTGATAACCCTAAATAAGGCATGACCATTATCAAATTTAGGTAAAATTATATTTAAAAATGGTATCGGGACAAACTTGTTTCATAAAAATCCTAAATTACCAAACCAAGGGAAATAGAGGATTACTGCATTAAGGGGGGGATACCATGACCATTGGATCTTACTCATCTCGAATCCAACACCAATCATGAATCAACCTATTTTCTAAAATCCAATTTCACCTAAACTCCAATATTACAAAACCTTATCACACTTTCAAATATATTTACAAACTAATCAATCAATATACTTTCATCATTTTCTTTCATTTTTCAATCAAACACAACTTTTCTCACCTTTTTCTTAAATTTAATAAAATTAAGTCTTTTGAAAACCTAAGTAAAATAATTTATCCATCCCTGTGGATCGATCTCAAATTGTTTCTTTACTACATTTTAATTAATCAAGTAGCATAATTTAGTTTTTGTAAATTTTGTTTTTTTATAGACCCGTAGGGAGTTAATGACGCCCTTGTGGGATATCATAAACCCTATCACATTAATTTATTCATTATTTATTATTTTTTGTGTTATTTATCTATTTTGGGTTACTCAATGTATTAAGCTTTCACATGTTATATGTGCATGCAAGTGCATGCACTACCCACTATCCACTTCTTTGTTTCTTTGCACACACACACACACACACACTATCTTCCTCTAGTTCCACACTGTATTTGTTTTATGATTTCATAAAATTGATTCTATCTTCACATATTCATGCAAGAAAACATTCACAACTATTCACTATCTTTCACATAAGTATTTTTTTATGCAAACCAAGTGCATAGGTTCTTATATTCATAACTTTTGTATAAGGGTTTAAAAATTTGCATAAGAGATTCACACTAAACCCAAAGGGATTTTAGGTATCTCAGTTTATTCATGAAACTATTGAGTGATTGGTTTGTATGTCAAGAGAGACACAACTTTATTCTCCTTTTTACAGGCTAAATATCTTCACAGATCTTCTTCCCTCTATGAAACAATGGTTTCACGTTGCTCTATTTGCTTAAAAAAACGAGTGCTCTATTTCTCTCAAATGGAAACTCTAAATTCACAGGATTGGTACTCCTCATTTTATAGGCAAGGATCATTATTACTTGCACCACCTTTCTTTTGGTTTTTATGATATGTCGAATCTAAAAGTTTTAAGTCATATCACGGTATTTCAATATACCAAATATTTTAGTATTTATCTAATTATATTATGCGAAAGAAGATGGAAACACATCTTATGTGAGTTTGATGTGAAGCCTCTCATGTACATGGGATGAGAATCACATGCTCCTCCTCACTTTGAATATTGAACAAATCACATAACACAAACGGCCTCTGTAACTTCTTTTTCATTCGGCCAAGGAATGCCTTTGAGTTATCTCCATGCATGAAAGATGCAGATTTCATGAATAGAAATTCTCATCCCCATCACCTCATAAAAATTATCATAGACAATCCATGGTAGGATCGAGATTGATCATCAAACATGTGACCATTAACATCGGTGAACATAAACAGTTGAGCGTCGTTGGAGGTGGAAGATGATGCTACACTGATTGGATGACTCAAATCATAAACATTGTGCGACCCCTTTTGGTCTGTCATTTTAATGATGGAGGAACATTGTCTACAGCTTGACAATCCCACATTATATTCTCCATTCATGTATGTTGTGCTTTATTATTATAGGCCATCTACTACCACAGTGTTCTGTGGGTGTTGGGGATCAGTACCTTCTTACACATACTCACACACATGGGCTTCGGCCTAGTAGGCCTCGCCATCCCATCCCCATGTGTGCCTCTGGGCATGCACTCCTGCGGGTCTTACACATGATCCTGAACTCTCTTACTTCCATGAGGCCTCCTTGGGTAGGCTCTCCCATGAGGATGACCCTAAGGTGCCTCAAGTGTGTTTGAGGGCTATCCCTTGGGGGCTTGTGTGGTTGGACCCTACATTTTTAATAAGGCCACCATTATAAATAATACTTATAAATATCTAAGTATAGAATTGATCTTAAATCCATTATCAAATATAATTCCTCAACTATTATCAAATACCTTCATCAAGAAATTATAGAAGAATATGTATTTTTTCATGGACTACTTGATTTCCCTCTTACAAATAAACATTTGCATGGACTTATTCAAATTATTCATAACTTCATGAAATAAAAGATATTGCATGGACTTATTCCAATTCTACTTCTTCTTTAAACATTATAGTAAACAATGTGTACTACTTGACACATGTCTTGTAACTTGGGATCAGTCCAACAATTATCACAATTACATGGATAATTATACAAGAATGGCATCCAATACCATAAAGTGAATCCATAAAAATTCTCTAGAAATAACTACTTCTCACCATTAACTCACCAAACACATATTAACACATCATTGAAAACAAATGATGTAACTACCTGACCCCAGTTACCCAGAGTTGGTGCATTATTATCTAACATTGACATGATACAGAATCATGTCTCGAAAGACCGATCAGTTTAGTAGTCTTGGAAGTACTAGATACATACATAAGTTTTACATTACATCATGAAATAAAGAAAAACAACATTGTGTCCCCCCTGAACACACTCATGTCCTTGTCCTATCCCTATAGGTTAATCATAATTTACTTCTTCACATCCTGGGAAAAATAAAATATAGAAAGGGGTGATCTCAGATGCTCAGTAAGGATAACAATATAGAGGAAACTTTCATAAATAAGCATAAACATTTAAGGCGATGTATAAGACTAAAACAAAAGCCTTTTAAAATTAAGCTTCAGCATAATATGAAAAAGATAAATCAAATAATTACATTAACTTATTCACATAGATATTCTACAAGTCGAATAATCACATGTAATATCAATAGCTAATTTCATAATGATGGAATGCATAATGCCGGACATCATAACCACATAGTCAAGGCCTCGTGCCAAAACTACAACTAAGATTTTGTTAAGGCCTTGTGCCAAGACACTAGTTTGTCTCATGATACCTACCGATGCATCAAGGAGCTATAATGAGCTCCACCTATCACTTACTAAGTCTAATGCATTCCTCATATGAAAATTTTGAAACATAACATAAACATTCGTATTAAAACTAGCATACGAAATGTTAATACATTAACCATAAACCAGGAATGGTATAAAAATAACACATCCACAGTTAAACATATCAAAAAACCTTAAATACAATATGGAAGATTTGTATCATAATAAATCAACTTCAAAAATTATAAGATCCATTAAAGGATGTTGACATAGATGAAATCAAAACTATTTGAGAGAAATATCTCTTTCTATTTTGAAATCATTTAAAAGTCATGTAATTATAAAAGAAAACATTTATTTTGAAAATATTCTTATAATATTGTAAGGGAAGCTTAAAAGGTGTTATAATGATGGAGAATAACCACACCTTCCGTATAAGTTAAAAAAACATTCTTACCTTAATTTTTCGAAAAGGTCATAAAGTACCTTGTTTGGAAAACGATGAAAAGATTCATTTCAAACCATTTTATACAAAGTCAAATAAGGGCATAAATAACTTTAACCCATAGTATAGTAAATAGTAATTTTTTTTGAAATACATTTTTAAGAAACACAGATGTGGATGATAAAGAGGTCCCAGTAGACACTTACGTAAAAACAACCCCGGATAATAAAGAGATTGTGAAATTAACCCTTACCTTATACTTTTCCTTGGTTGAGGGTACGTTAACCTCATATATAATAGTTAAATCATTGTTATTAAATTATACAAGAACTATATACATAAATATGATATCATATATGATCTTATAATATTGATTTGTTAATAATATTTTAGTAGTATCATTGTTTTGGGTGTTAACTGATTTGTTTTTCTTTATATATTTTGTTACGTAAGTCATGTTTGTTATGGATAAAATGTATTTGATTAATATCCATAATGATATAATGTTCTTAAATATTATTTTTAAAAATCAAATGAAAATTATTCTTGAATGGTTACTATGGGGAATGAATATCATCGCATTCGTGGAGACAGTAATTCGTACGTACACACGAACGCTACTTCCATTTCATTTTTTTTATTTTAAAAGGAAAGAATACAAAATGATACATAGGTATTTTATTATTCCAGTATAATATAATATTTCATATACATTACATATGTTAATTAACACCATCCTTTATACGTTCCATGTATGGTATGAATGAATCATATCATTTTGAGGGGGCGGTAGTCTGCACTTCCTCAAATGAAATTATCGTATATATAAAACATGAAAAGAATAAAGGTATGCTATAAAAGAGAATTAAATAAGATTATATATAAAATAAATATCATAAATATCATATATAATTATATTTTCATCACAATTAACACCATAAGAGGTGGTAGTAGAAGATTGAACAATCATCGTTTCGTGAGGTAGTATTTCGCCGTCCACAGAAACATTATATTCTATAACAATTAGATGGAGGTGTGTATAATTTTAGTTCAAATAATTCTAATAAAAACAAACTATTATATTTAGGATACTGGTTTTGTTATAAAATAAAGGAATAAATAGAGTTTAGGGGGTTGGAGAAGTAAAATAAAATAAAATAACTTAAGAGGAGATGTTACCTTTAAATCGGGTAACTCCCTTTGGTTTAAACTAAAAGGATTTCTTGAAGTGCCTTATGCCTAAGGTAAGTATTCTAAGAGAAATATAGGTATGTAGGGAGCTTAATTGGGTAGATTTTGGACGATCCAAGGGGCTTGAGAGGTGTGATAAATGGGTTAGAGGTGAGGGATTTTTATAATGGGGAGGAGGGGCTCTTTAGGAATGTTTGAAAATATTATTTTATTATATAATGATTTTCTGTTTCTAAAGGCCCAAAACTCATAAAAGTAGAAGATAATATGACTCATGTTTGAAATAAAATCATCCAATAAGAATTGTAAAGGTTTTGAATATTGTTTTAATTCTTACAATCTCATTTATTTAAATCATTCTTTAATGAGGTAAACACTGCATCATTATTATGTAATAAATAATATTATTTATTTGATGTCTAAAAATTATAAAAAAAATACCATGATGTATGAAATATTTTTATATTTCAAATGAATATTTATAGTTGAAAAGATAAATTATATAACCCCTTGTAAAAATTATTTTACTAAAATATACATGTTTATGTCATTTTGTCTTTATATTAAATTAATTAATATAAAGTGTCATTATCACTCTCAAGTGGCTACATGGGGTCAAAAAATAGAACCAAGTATGACCATGGTTGGAAATGTATCAAAAAATAATAATAAGACACATTTTAGGGTAATTTAATATTATTATAATAATATTTGTTTACCCTTATTTACCCGATTTACCCTTTAACCATGGAAAATAAAATATTTACTTAGTAAATATTCATAATGTCTAAAAATAAAAGTTACCTATTTAAAAAATTTGGACATCATGATTCCAAATATGTAATATATTTTTCCAAATTCAATACATAGAAGTGGCAGAAATTAATTTAAAATTAATTCCCGTTGTCAAAACAAAATGCGTGTTTTTAAGAAATAATAACTATCAAAAGATTGATCCTTGTTTATGTCCATTTTAAATGTGAAATTAAATAAAATAAACTAAATTATATTAAATGATAAAAATATAATCTAATGATACTTTAAAACCACTCAAATTTATAATTTAACACTATAAATTATTTTGATTAAAAAAGTTGTTTTTAATTAAAATTTAGTATTTTTCACTATTCATCAAAAATTGAAAGTTTTCAGAAGAGTACCAAAAATTCACCCTAAGCTAATTTTGATATCTTGTGTAAGGACCTGACCCTAGTTGCCCGGAGTTGGTGCCTTATTTGATTACGTTGGCATACATACAAGGAAAACGAATCCCAAAGACCGGGTAGTTTAGTATTATTGGAAACAAGTTATATACATAAGTTTATCAATACAACATGGAGGGAATCAAAAACACTATTTTATTCCACTAGAAACACCACATCTCCTAGATTATGCTTGCAAGTAATTCAAAAATTACTTCTTCATATCCTGAGAAAATGAAACATAAGAAAGGGGTGAGCTCAAATGATCAGTAAGAGTAAGCAATACAGCGGAAGATAATATAAACATTAGACATGGTGAATAATTGAAAACACATGCCTTTAATAATAAACATGAACACATTATGGCAGGAAAATGAGCTGAGTAAATAATTCCATAATAAAACATAATCATGGGTATTCTACTAGTCGAATAACCACATGATCTTCCAATTACTAGCTTCATAATGAGGGAAGTGAATATGACGGATATTCTGAATCATTTTTTCATGGCCTCGGCCAAGACATCTAGTGATTAAGGCCTCGTCCAAAATCCATATCACATTGGGAAAGGCCACGGCCAATTCCATGTCTATTTGTCTCATGAGACCTACCGATGCATCAAGGGGTTATAGAGGGCCCCACCCATCACATAATAAGTCCAATGAATTCCTCATATGAGTAGGGATAAACATAAACAATATATACATTCATATTGAAACTATCATATGAAATGTAACTAACTTTCCCCAATTATTGAACCTAAAAACTAACCATTCAGAATAATATGGTGAATGGTTTTAGGATAGATCATCCACAATAAAGTTAGTCATAAACCATTAAATAAAATATGGTAGATGACTTCATAAATGATTAAACCCAATAATACCATGTAATCAACAATAGTTTTGAATTAGATGAAAACACTCTTATAAAATCATTAAGCAATTCTGGGGATAAATACACTTTTATTTTGAAAAGAATAGTTCTTTTGGAAAAATATTTTTATAAAAACAGAAGTAAATTAAGATAGTATTTCATGATAAAATTATTGTTTTTATAAGGATAATGGTTTCCAAAAATATATTTTAGCGTGCCCTTGAAAATAGACATGAATTTGAGAAATTCCCTTATATCGGGTTCATATTTTTGGAAATAGTTTTGAGAGATTCTATTAAAATATGTAACTATCTAGAAAATAGGGAAGGACTCTGGCTGGTTTACGTATATAGAATACTCACATAGATTTTATTAGGAGTACATAACAATACATAAGAATTTCATTGAGGAAATTAGACAATAAAAGTAACCCGAATGAAAATGGAAGTTCGGGTGGAAAACCCTTACCTTAACTCCAAATGTGTTCCGCTCTTGTACTTAAGTTCCTGGAATATGAAATTATAAATGTTAATAACTTATTTCAAGAACTATTAGACATTTATTTAGTTTAAAATAATTCTGGTTAGTTCATTTATGTTTTTATTGATAAGTTATTGTATTGAATTTCGTCGTTCTGGAGTGTTCGTTTCCTTTATTTTCATATTCGGTTCACTTGTTTTTAAGTAATGAAGTTCATGTGGAATGGTTATAAATATATAGTATTGGAATTATATATTATTAATGAACATAAATAATTGATAATGTTCATTTCCATCATTTTGTTACATGGAATTAGGATTAATCATTAGATGACAACCACTTCGATTATTCGGCGGTATTTGGAATATTATGAACTAGTTTGGTCATATAACTTAATTATATGTACATATTCTGGTTCCTGAATATTAATTAGGTTATAACACATATATTATAGTCTGTTTCAACCATGAATATGGTTTCATGACCAGTATTGAAGAATAAATTGAATAACAAAACTTCGTCGTCCACGAAGGTTATAAATCGGAACCTCATGGACGTCGATTTCATTTATAAAATAAAAGGGATGGAGTAAGAATATTTATGATGGTTATTACATTCACATGATATAAATCCAGTATATAGATGTTACTGGAGTTATAATTATCATTTGGACAGAGGAGGTGAGTAGAGGATAACAAAAGTAGATAAATTGAAATAAAACCAAATGAGAAAGAAGGGTGCTTTACCTCTTGAAATAACCTCCTTGAGAAACTCCTTAAGGGAAGGGGTTTTGGTCTTTTGGAAAGACTAATAGATTACTAGTCATGGGGAGTGACTAGGGAAGGGTAATTGGGCATAACTTTAATGAGCTTCAAGGCTTATAGTAGTGAAGAGAAGAGGGAGTGGTGAAGGGTTTTTATAGCGGAGGAGAGGAGTAAATTTTGAATATTTAATTCATTATTTTATTATTTCCCTCAAGAAAACCAATAGTATTGTTTCATGTGACCCCTAATAGTAATAATGACATGTGAGTTCGAACCAAGTGTCCTTACATCACATATGATTTCATAATTAGTGTATTTAACTAATAATTTGTATATACGGTATTTTATCATATTTCACTATTCATAAAAAATTCTAGAATTTCAGAAAAATCTCAAAAATTCACCCCTACCATTTTTTGACGTATATAATTAAAAAGTGAAATCCATTTTTCAAAAATAAGTTTCTAAATATTATTAATTTACTTTTTAAATAAGGTCATAGTTAATTCGAAAAATAACAATCTTGAAGTGCAATTAGTTTTATGTGGCATTGAAAAATTAATTAAGATCCCATTATCATATTGACTTAAGAAAATAAAATAATAATATTATTTACTATTCAAGGGGAATATTACTATTCATATTACTATTCATAAGGGTATGTTACTATTCACCAAAAATCAAGTTTGTTCTATTAGACTCCAAATGACTTAATGAACACAACTCTAGATGACCATTTTTAGAAATTCAAAACATAGAAGAGGAAAAGTTGTGTTTATAAAATTTCATTATATATTTATTTCCAAAACCTTGGGGTGTTACATTCTCCCCTCATTACAAAAATTTCATCCTCGAAATTCACATAATATTACCTTAAAAGATTCGGGTATGTCTTTAACATAAGCTCCTCAGGCTCCCATGTTGCTTCCTCCATCTTATGGTTCCTCCATAGAACCTTTACCAGTCGAGTCGTCCGATTTCTCAATACTTGTTCTCTAGTATTAAGAATCTTGATAGGCTCTTCACAGTAAGATAGACCGGGCTCAAGTTCCACTTCTTCATAAGTGAGTACATGTGTTGGGTCTGGCATGTACTTTCTTAACATTGGAACATGGAACACATTGTAAACCTTGGAGAGACTTGGAGGCATTGCCAAACGGTAAGCTACGGATCCAATTCGGTCAAGAATTTAAAAAGGTCCGATGTACCTGGGACTTAATTTTCCCTTTTTAACGAATCGTATAATACCCTTCCATGGAGATACCTTTAAGAAAACGTGATCACCTTCTTGAAACTCCAAATCCTTCCTTCAGTTATCTGCATAGATCTTTTGCCTACTTTGAGATATTTTGATATGGTTATAGATAATCTTCACCTTTTCCATTGTTTCTTCAACAAGTTCTGGGCCCACGAGCTTTCTTTCACCAACATCATCCCAGCAAGTTGGTGTATGACATCGCCTCCCATATAATGCTTCATAGGGTGCCATCTGTATACTTGAATGGAAGATATTGTTGTATGAAAATTCTATGAGAGGTAAATACTAATCCCAAATGCCTTGAAAATCAAGTGAAAAATACCTCAACATGTCTTCCAATGCTTGAATTGTCCGTTCCAATTGTCCATCAGTTTGTGGGTGGTAGACAGTGCTCAAACAAAGATCAGTATCTAGGGACTTCTGAATACTTTTCCAAAATCTTGATGTAAAATGTGGATCATGATCAGAAACAATCGATAGGGGTACTCCATGAAGTCTCACAACTTCATTAATATATAGTCTTGCTATATGTTCAAGTGGTAGATCTTCTCTTATAAAAATAAAATTTACTAACTTGGTAAGTTGATCAACAATTACCTATATTGCATCGTTTCTTCTAGGAGTATTTGGTAATCCCATGACAAAGTTCATCATGATATTATCCCATTTCTACTCAGGTATGGGAAGAGGTTGCAATACTCCTCTAGGTTGTTGCCTTCCAGCTTTCACTTGTTGAAAAACCATACATATTGACACAAAATCAACAATCTCCCTCTTCATGTTGTCCCACCAGAAATGTTCCTTCAAATCTATATACATATTAGTGATACCAGGGTGTATATAGAAATTGGAACTATGAGAATCATCCAACAATTCCCTTTTTAGATCAGGTATATCGGGAACACAAAGTCTCTTCCCAAATTTCAAAATTCCATCTTCATATACAAAGTCACTCAATCTCCCATCATTCACAGCTTTAATCTTCTTTTGAAACTCCTCATCATCAGCATGAGAAATTTTTATCCTTTCTAGTAAAGATGGTTTGGTAACCATTTGAAAAAGCATTGATGTTTCACCTTCCATGGTTATTCCCATATCCATCTTTACTAGATCCATGAAAATAGGATCCCTTTCAACTCTCATCTTGTTCAAAACTCCATGATCCTTTCTGATGAAAGAATTTGCCACCTTATTTGCTTTCCCCAGGTGCTAGTGTATCGTGCAATCATAATCCTTGAGTAGTTCAAGCCATCTCCTTTGATTCATGTTGAGTTCTTTCTGTGATAAAATCTACTTCAAACTCTTGTGATCAGTATAAATCTCACATTTTTCACCATAGAGATAATGTCTCCATATCTTCAAAGAAAATATTATAGCAGCTAACTCAAGATCATGAGTATGATAGTTTTTCTCATGAATTTTTAGTTGTCGTGATGCATAAGAAATAACCCTATCATTTTACATAAGGACACAACCAAGTCCTTTCTTTGAAGCATCACTATAAATAACAAACCCGTCATTCCCCGATGGTAGAGTCAATATAGGAGCATTGACTAATATTATCTTCAATTATTCGAAACATTCTTCACAATATTTTGTCCAAACAAATTTAACCCCTTTACATGTGAGCTTCGTTAGCAAGTTAGCCAGTCGGGAAAAATTCTGTACGAAACGCCGATAATAACCCGTTAAGCCAATAAAAATGCGTACCTCAGTTATGTTTGTTGGCATGGGAAAATCTTGGATTGCCTTTGTCTTTGCAGGATCAACTAGGATTCCATCCTTAGAAACAATATGGCCAAGAAAAGAAATATCTTGAAGCCAGAACTCACACTTTCTAAACTTCCCATATAATTCAAGTCTTCTAAGAGTCTTCAGGATAATGCACAAGTGATTTTCATGTTCTTCGCAGCTTTTGGAGTATACCAAGATATCATCAATAAATACCACTACAAAATCATCGATATATTCCTTGAAAACTTTATTAATTAGATCCATGAAGACAGAGGGTGAATTAGTCAATCCTAAAGGCATTACTGTAAACTTGTAATGCCCGTACCTGGTTCGAAATGCTGTTTTCGGAATGTATTCCTTCTTCACACTTAACTGATGATATCCAGATCGAAGGTCAATCTTTGAAAAGTATTGATCTCTATGCAGTTGGTCAAATAAATCATCAATGCGAGGTAGGGGATACTTGTTCTTTTTTATTATAGCATTGATCTCCCTGTTGTCGATACATAACCTCATAGATCCATCTTTCTTCTTAACAAAAAGGATAGGGGCTCCCCATAGAGAAACACTAGGGCGGATAAATCCATTATTACTCAATTAATCTAGTTGTTTATTTGGTTCCACTAATTCCACAGTGGACATTATATAAGGGGTCTTCGATATGGGCCTTGAACCAGGAATTAAATCAATGGAAAACTCAATTTCTCGTTCGGGAGGATGTCCAGGTAAATCTTCTGGAAACACATCAACATATTCTCTCATAATAGGTACATCCTCTATTTGAACATTCCTTTCCTCACCCATAGTTATTTCATTCTCTTCCTCCCCAATAATTGAATTTAGTTGAGCTACTGGGGTTGGATCTAGATAAGAATTAGGTGGTGACAATTCTTCTCTAAAGATAATGTGTTCTTTATCATCGTCATCAAAAATCGTAACCTTCTTCTTCTTACAATAAATTTTTGAATCATGGTCCAAAATCCAATACATACCGAGGATTATATCAAATTTAATCATGGGTATGATGATGCGATCAGCAGATAAAGAACATTTGTATACCCTAATGGGAACAGATTCACAGAACTTTGTAGAAATGATAATTCCCTTAGAAGTTTTGACTGACAACTACCTTGTTAAATCAAATTGGAAATATATAATTTTCTTAGTAAAATAGGAAGATATGAAACAATGTGATGATCCAGAATCAAATAAAGCATTGGATAAACTTGAGGAAACAATTAAATTACCTTCCACCATATCATTAGGAACTTCAACCTCTGCAGTTATGATTGCATAAGCTTGTCCCTGATCCCTTGCCCTTTTCTGTTGCATATTTCCTTGATGTTTTGGACAATCATTAGCATAGTGTCCCATCTCTTGAAAACTATAGCATTGAACATCACTGGATTCCTTCTCCCCTTTGCAATCACCAGAAAGATGGCCTTTCTGACCACATTTGTAGCATACTACTTTTCCTTTTAAGCATGCACCAGGGTGTTTCCTTCCACAATTGTCACATGGTGGAAATTCGAATCTTCCCTTCTTCCCCATTTCCTTATTTCCTTTCCCGGGGTTTTTAGCATCCCTCTTCTTTTATTGTTTTCCCTTAAAGTCATAAGAATTAGAGAATTCTTTTTCTGTCTTGATGGCACATGAAACTATATCCTCATATGATGAAAAAATTTGGGAGACCAGTGCCCACCAGAGGAATGGATTTATGCCATCAAAGAATCAATAAATTTTGCTCCTTGAATTTCGTATATAGTCCACAACATGTCTTTCTAACCTTGTGAAGTTGGATTTATACTTGGCAACATTTTCATCCTCCTTCTGCTTCAGATTCAATAATTTTCTCTCCATATCTGCTCGCTGCTCATGAGGGAAATATTTTTCTAAGAATATTTCCTTAAAATACCTCCATTACATCTTCTCTATCTTCTTCCTCCTTTGTGTTTTGGATTAATGACCACCACTGATCCAAATATCCCAATAGACCATATACTTCCATGAAAACCTTCTCTCTTTCATTATATCCTAAAGCGAGAAATATCTTCTCAAGGGAACATATCCACTGCTCTGCTACAAACAGGTTTGTAGTCCCATTGAACGATGGAGGCTGTTGTCGCATAAAGAGATCTAGCATGGCTCCTCCACATGGTGGATCCAGATGCTCCATACGGGTAAGGTTATTATTCATAACCTGATTAAGTTGTCCCAATATAGTTATGAGTTGCTCAGCACTAGTCACAACACCAGATCCAACATCATTATCTTGCATTGGAGGAAAATCCCTATAGGGGACATGTGCATTCGTGTGATTTCCATTCCTTCCACTAGGCTCCATATCTAGATAATGGAATACACTATATTAGGTTATGAATCATAATGTATAATCTTAACTTAAAAATACTCAGAAAAATTGAGATCCTATGCATGACTAATCCCATATTCAGAAAAATGATTTCTTTGAGGAATATTTTACATTTCAATCCTTCATAATGGATTGTAAAGAAAATGTGAATTATCCTAAGAATATCCCCTGAGAGTGTCATAACCAAGAGTACAGTAAGGCCTGTTGTCATTCACCAGTTCCCGTTTGAGTCTAGCTCAATGTGGTGTTTTCGGGTTTTACCCCTAGATACATCTATGCTAGAGCCGCCTCTACCTGCTCGTATCCAGACAAGGATGTATTGCTTGAAATATCCACATAATCTATTCCTCACCAAAATACCAGGTTGTTATTATTTTTTATCCTCAAAGACTAACTTAGGGACTCTTCCCTACTTCTACGTTTTCTAAATCTAGTTTCCAAGTATTCTACTAAACTTCCTCTGATATCTTGTGTAAGGACCTGACCCCAGTTGCCCAAAGTTGGTGCCTTATTTGATTACACTGGAATACATACAAGGAAAATGAATCCCGAAGACCGAGTAGTTTAGTATTATTGGAAACAATTTACATACATAAGTTTATCAATACAATATGAAGGGAATCAAAAACACTATTTTATTCCACTAGAAACAGCACATCTCCTAGATTATGCTTGCAAGTCATTCATAAATTACTTCTTCATATCCTGGGGGGAGCTCAAATGCTCAGTAAGAGTAAGCAATATAGCAGAAGATAATATAAACATTAGACATGGTGAATAATTGAAAACACATGCCTTTAATAATAAACATGAACACATTATGGCAGGAAAATGAGCCGAGTAAATAATTCCATAATAAAACATAATCATGGGTATTCTACTAGTCGAATAACCACATGATCTTTCAATTACTAGCTTCATAATGAGGGAAGTGCATATGCCGGACATTCTGAATCATTTTTTCATGTCCTCGGCCAAGAAATCTAGTGATTAAGGCCTCGACCAAAATCCATATCACATTGGGAAAGGCCTCGGCCAATTCCACGTCTATTTGTCTCATGAGACCTACCAATGCATCAAGGGGATATAGCGGGCACCACCTATTACATAATAAGTCCAATGAATTCCTCATATGAGCGGAGATAAACATAAACAATATATACATTCATATTGAAACTATCATATGAAATGTAATTAACTTTACCCAATTATTGAACATAAAAACTAACCATTTTGAATAATATGGTGAATGGTTTTAGGATAGATCATCCACAATAAAGTTAGTAATAAACCATTAGATCAAATATGGTAGATGACTTCATAAATTATTAAACCCAATAATACTATGGAATCAACAAGAGTGTTGAATTAGATGAAAACACTCTTATAAAATCATTAAGCAATTCTGAGGATAAATACTCTTTTATTTTGAAAAGAAGAGTTTTTTTGAAAAAATATTTTTATAAAACCAGAAGTAAATTAAGATAGTATTTCATGATAAAATTAGTGTTTTTATAAGGATAATGGTTTCCAAAAATATATTATATCTTTTCCTTGAAAATAGACATGAATTTGAGAAATTCCCTTATATCGGGCTCATATTTTTGGAAACAGTTTTGAGAGCTTCTTTTAAAATATGTAACTATCCAGAAAATAGGGAAGGATTCTGGTTGGTTTACATATATATAATACTCACATATAATTTATTAGGAGTACATAACAATACATAAGAATTTCATTGAGGAAATTAGAGAATAAAAGTAACCCGAATGAAAATGGAAGTTCGGGTGGAAAACCCTTACCTTAACTACAAACGTGTTCCGCTCTTGTAATTAAGTTCCTGGAATATAAAATTATACATTTTAATAACTTATTTCAGGACCTATTAGACATGTATTAAGTTTACCATAATTATGGTTAGTTCATTTACGTTTTTATTGATAAGTTATTGTATTGAATTTCGTCGTTCTGGAGTGTTCGTTTCCTTTATTTTCATATTCGGTTCACTTGTTTTTAAGTAATGAAGTTCATGTGGAATGGTTATAAATATCTAGGATTGTAATTATATATTATTAATTAACATAAATAATTGATAATGGTAATTTCTATCATTTTTTTACAGGTAATGAGGATTAATCATTAAATGACAAGCACTTCGATTATTCGGCGGTATTTGGAATATTATGAACTAGTTTGGTCATATAACTTAATTATATGTACATATTCTGGTTCTTGAATATTAATTAGGTTATAAAACATATATTATAGTCTGTTTCAACCATGAATATGGTTTCATGACCAGTATTGAAGAAGAAATTTAAGAACGAAACTTCGTCATCCACGAAGGTTATAAATCGGAACCTCATGGACGTTGATTTTGTTTATAAAATAAAAGGGAGGGAGTAAGAATATTTATGATGGTTCTTCCATTCACATGATATAAATCCAGTATATAGATGTTAATGGAGTTATCATGATCATTTGGACAGAGGAGGTGAGGAGAGGATAACAAAAGTAGATAAATTGAAATAAAACCAAATGAGAAAGAAGGGTGCTTTACCTCTTGAAATAACCTCCTTGAGAAACTTCTTAAGGGAAGGGGTTTTGGTCTTTTGGAAAGTATAAGAGCTTCCTGGTCATGGGGAGTTACTAGGTAAGGGTAATTGGGCAGAAATTTGAGGATCTTCAAGGCTTAGAGTAGTGAAGATAAGAGGGAGTGGTGAGGGGTTTTTTATAGTAGAGGAGAGGAGTAAATTTTGAATATTTAATTCATTATTTTATTATTTCCCTCAAGACAACCAATATTATTGTTTCATGTGACCCCTAATAGTAATAATGTCATGTGAGTTCCAACCAAGTGGACTTACATCACATATGATGTCATAATTAGTGTATTTAACTGATAATTTGTATATACGACATTTTATCGTATTTCAGTATTCATAAAAAATTCTAGAATTTCAGAAAAATCCCAAAAATTCACCCCTACCATTTTTCAACGTGTAGAATTAAAAAGTGAAATCCATTTTTCAAAAATAATTTTCTCAATATTATTAATTTAATTTTTAAATAAGGTCATAGCTAATTCAAAAAATAACAATCTTGAAGTGCAATTAGTTTTATGTGACATTGAAAAATTAATTAAGATCTCATTATCATATTTACTTAAGAAAATAAAATAATAATATTATTTACTATTCAAGGGGAATATTACTATTCATATTACTATTCATAAGGGTATGTTACTATTCCCCAAAAATCAAGTTTGTTCTATCAGACTCCAAATGACTTACTAAACACAACTCTAGATGACCATTTTTCGAAATTCAAAACATAGAAGAGGAAAAGTTGTGTTTATAAAATTGAATACTATATTTATTTCCAAAACCTTGGGGTGTTACATCTTGAATCCAAAAATGATGTCCATTTTGAATTTTTTTTTACAAAATTTCAAAAAGTGGGTATTATTATTCATAATGACTAGTTTGATTGGTCATGGTGTGTTAGAATCTCGAAGTTGCGTACAACGCAAGCTATTGCGTTATTCAAAGGGAAACGTACCGTGGAAGCTTGAGGTGTTACATTCTTCCCTCCAAATAATTTCATCCTAGAAATTTCTAGAATACTACTACATAAAAATATTTGGGTGGTTCTTCATCATAAGTTTCGTGGGTTCCCACGTTGCCTCTTCCATCTTATGATTTCTCCATAGAACTTTCACCAGACGAGTCGTCCGATTTCTCAACACTTGTTCTCTGGTATCAAGAATTCTGATAGGATCTTTGCAATAAGATAAACCGAGTTCCAGATCTATTTCTTCATAGGTGATTACATGCATTGGGTCAGACATGTATTTTCTCAATAGTGATATGTGGAACACATCATCAACTTTGGAGAGACCTGGCGACATTTCCAAACGATAAGCTACAACTCCAATTTGTTATAGAATTTCAAAAGCTCCAATGTATCTGGGACTTAATTTTCCTTTCTTACTGAATCATATAACACCCTTCCATGGTGATACCTTTAAGAAAACATGATCTCCTAATTGAAATTCAAAATCTTTCCTTCGGTTATCAGCATATCTCTTTTTCCTAATTTGAGATACTTTGATGTGGGTTTGGATAACCTTCACCTTTTCCATTGTTTCCTCAACAAGTTCTGGGCCTATAAGTTTTTTTTCACCAACATCATCCCAACAAGTTGGTGTGCGACATCTCTTTCCTTATAACACTTTATATGGTGCCATATGAATACTTGAATGGAAACTATTGTTATAGGAAAATTATACCATAGGTAAATATTTATCCCACGTACCTTGAAATTCAAGTGAAAAAGATCTCAACATGTCTTCTAATGTTTGAATGGTCTGTTCTGATTGTCCATCAATTTGAGGGTGGTAGGCAGTGCTCAAACGAAGTTTAGTATCCAAGGCCTTTTGAAGACTTTTCCATAATCTTGATGTAAAATGGGGATCACGATTAGAAACAATCGATAGGGGTACTCCATGAAGTATTACAACTTCATTAATATATAGTCTTTCCAGATGTTCAAGTGGTAAATCTTCTCTTATAGCAATAAAATGAGATGACTTGGTAAGATGATCAACAATGACCCATATTGCATCATTCCTTCTAGGAGTCTTTGGTAGCCCCATGACAAAGTCCATCGTAATATCATCCCATTTCCACTCAGGTATGGGAAGAGGTTGCATGACTCCTCTAGGATGTTGTATTCCAGCTTTCACTTGTTGACAAACCATACATCTTGACACATAATCAGAAATCTCTCTCTTCATGTTGTCCCACAAAAAATGTTCCTTCAAATCTCTTTAAATCTTAGTGCTACTAGGGTGTATAGAGAAATTGGAGCTATGAGCATCATCCAACAATTCCCTTTTTAGACCAGGTATGTCAGGAACACAAAGTCTCTTCCCAAATTTCAAAATCCTATCTTCATATACGAAGTCGATTAATCTCCCATCGTTCACAGCTTTAATTTTCTTTTGAAACTACTCATCATCAGTCTGATAAATTTTTGTCTTTTCTAGTAAAGATAGTTTGGAAACCATTTGAAAAATTATTGATGTTTACCTTCTATGATTATTACCATATCCATATTTACTATATCCATGAACATAGGATCCCTTTCAACTCTCATCTTGTTCAAAACTCCCTGATCCTTTCTGCTCAAAGCATCTGTCACCTTATTTTCCTTCCATGAGTGGTAGTGTATGGTGAAATCATAATACTTGAGTAGTTTGAGCCATCTCCTTTTCCTCATGTTGAGTTCTTTTTGTGAGAAAATATACTTCAAACTCTTGTGATCAGTATAAATATCACATTTTTCACCATAGAGATAGTGTCTCCATATCTTCATAGCAAATATTACAGCTGCTAACTCAAGATCATGAGTGAGATAGTTTTGTACATGAATTTTTATCTTCCGTGATGCATAGGAAATAACCCTATCATTCTGTATAAGGACACAACCAAGTCCTTTATTTGAATCATCACTATAAATAACAAACCCATCATTACCCGATGGTAGAGTTAATATAGGAGCATTGACTAATCTTCTCTTCAGTTATTCAAAAACATTCTTCATATTCTTTTGTATAAACAAATTTAACCCCTTTACGTGTGATCTTTGTTAATGGGTTAGCCAATTGGGAAAATTTTTGGACAAAATTATGATAATAACCTACTAAACCAATAAAATTGTGTACCTCAGTTATACTTGTCGGTGCTGGTCATTCTCGTATTGCTCTTGTCTTCGAAGGATCAATAGATATTCCATCCTTAGAGACAATATGACCAAGAAATGAAATCTCCTGAATCCAGAATTCAAACTTACTGAACTTCCCATATAATTCATTTCTTCTAAGAGTCTTTAGAATAATGCGCAAGTGATTTTCATGATCTTCATAGATTTTAGAGTATACTAAGATATCATCAATAAATAACACTAAAAAGTCATCAAGATATTCCTTGAAAACTCTGTTCATTTGATCCATGAAGACATAGGGTGAATTAGTCAGTCCAAAGGGCATTACTATAAACTCGTAATGCCCGTACCTAGTTCGAAATTCTTTCTTTAGAATGTATTCCTTCTTCACACACAACTGATGATATCCAGATTGAAGGTCAATCTTTGAAAAATATTTAGCTCCCTGAAGTTGATCAAATAAATCATCAATGCGAGGTAGGAGATACTTTTTCTTTATTGTTATAGCATTGATCTCCCTATAGTCAATGAACAACCTCATAGATCCATCTTTCTTCTTAACAAAAAGAACAGGGGATCCCCATGGAGAAACACTAGGGTGAATAAATCCTTTATTACTCAACTCCTCTAGTTGTTTCTTTAGCTCCACTAATTCCACAGTGGCCATTCTATAAGGGGTCTTCGATATAGACCTTGAACCAGGAATTAAATCAATGGAAAACTCAATTTCTTGTTCTATAGGATGTCCATGTAAATCCTCTAAAAATACATCAACATATTCTTGTACAATAGGTACATCATCTATTTGAACATTCCTTTCCTCACCCATAGTTATTTCACTCTCTTCCTCCCCAATAATTAAATTTAGTAGAGCTACAGGGGGTGGATCTAGATAAGAATCAGATGGTGACATTTCTTTTCTAAAGATAAGGTATTCCTTATCACCATCAAAAATTATAACCTCCTTCTTCTTACAATAAATTTTCACATCATGGTCCGAAAGCCAATCCAGATCGATAATTATATCAAATTCAATCATGGGTATGCCGATGGGATTAGCAGATAAAGAACATTTATATGCCCTAATGGGGACTAATTCACAAAACTTTGTTGCAATGATACTTCCCTTGGGAGTTTTTAATGATAACTCCCTTGTTAAATTAAATTGGAAATATCTAATTTTCTTAGAAAACTGGGAAGATATGAAACAATGCGATGATCCCAAATCAAATAAAGCATTGGCTAAACTTGAGGAAACCATTAAATTACCTACCACCATGTCTTTCAGAGCTTCAAACTTAGCAGTAGTGATCACATAAGCTTGACCTTTCTCCCTTGGCCTTTTCTGAGGTAAGTTTCCTTAGCACTTAGTACATTCATTTTCATAATGCCTCATTTCTTTATAATTGTAGCATTAAACATTGATAACTTATTTCTTTCCCTTACAATCACAAGCTTGGTGGTCTTTTTCACCACACTTGTAATAGACTCCCATTCCCTTCAGGCAAGTACCAGGGTGTTTCTTCCAACATTTACTGTATTATGAATATTCAAATTTTCCCTTATTCCCATTATTTCAATTTCCAGAGTGTTCAACATATATCTTCTTCTCTTGCTTTTCTTTAAAGTTGTAAGACTTAGAGAATTCCTTTACTGTCTTGATAGCACATAAGACAATATCCTCGTATAATGAGAAGGATTATGAGACCAATTCTTGATGGAGAAATGGTTTTAACCCATCAAAGAATCAATCAATATTACTCCTGGGGTTATGTATATAATCTGCTGCATGCCTTGCTAACCTTGTAAAGTTATCCTCATACTTTGCGACATTCTCATACTCATTTTGCCTCAGACTTAGAAATTACCTTTCCATATCCTCTCGATGGTCACGAGGAAATTATTTTTATAATAAAATCTCTTTAAACTCCCTCCATTCCATATTTGATACTTCTTAATCTTCCTTTGTGTTTTTAATTAATAACCACCATTGATCTGCATCTCCCGTGAGGCGATAAACTGCCATGACAACTTTTTCCCTTTTGCTGCTCTCCAAAGCATGAAATATTTTTTCTAAGGAACTTATCCATTGCTCAGCTACAAATGGATTTGTAGTCACATTTAATGTTGGTGGTTTTTTCCTCATTAATTGGTCTAACATTGATCCTCCGTGTTGTGGATCAGGGTGCTCCATACAGGTAAGGTTATTATTCATAACCTGAGTGAGTTGTCTCAGTATGGTGATAAGATGATCAGCTCCAGGTGCATCACCAGCTCCACTATAATTATCTTGAGTAGAAGGGAAATCCATACATGTATTACGTGCATTGATATAGTTTCCATTCCTTCCACTAGGTTCCATTTCTAAATAATGACATACACTAGATTAGTTTACGAATCGCAATACATAATTCCAAACTTGTAAAACACTTAACATAAATTGAACAGTTTATGGATATAATCCATAATCATAAAAATGTTTTCTTTGAGGAGGTATATACTCATAAATCCTTCATAATGGTTTGTAAAGAAAATGTGAATTATTCTAAGCATATCCCTCAGGAGTGTCATAACCAAGAGTCCATCAAGACCCATTGTCATGTACCAGGATACCCCGGGTCAAGCCTGAAACTCCTTGTCGGAGTTTTCACTCCTAGGTATATCTATTCCAGAGCCACCTCTACCTTCTTGTATCTAGACATGGATGTATTTCTTGGAAAATACAAAAAATCTATACATTACCAAAATTCTAGGAATTTCTTCTATACTAATCCTCAAAGTCTATCTTAGGGTAATGTGCTCTAATCAGAGTTTTTCTAAATCTAGTTTCCAAGGTTTGCACTAAACTTACTCTGATACCAACTATAATGCCCTGACCCCAGTTACCTAGAGTTGGTGCATTATTACATAACATTGGCATGATATAAGGAATCATGTCTCGAAAGACCGATCAGTTTAGTAGCCTTGGAAGTACTAGATACATACATAAGTTTTACATTACATCATGAAATAAAGAAAACAACATGGTTCCCCCTTGAACATACTCATATCCTTGTCCTATATCTACAGGTTAATCATAATTTACTTCTTCTCATTCTGGAAAAAATAAAACATAGAAAGGGGTGAGCTCAGATGCTCAATAAGGATAACAATATAGTGGAAAATTTCATAAATAAGCATAAAAATTTAAGGCAATGTATAAGACTAAAACAAAAGCCTTTTAAAATTAAACTTTAGCATAACATACAAAAGATAAATCAAAGAATTCCATTTATTTATTCACATGGATATTCTACTAGTCGAATAATCACATGTAATATCAATAGCTAATTTCATAATGATGTAATGCATAATGCCGGACATCATAACCACATATTCAAGGCCTCGTGCTAAGACTATAAATAAGATTTTGTTAATGCCTTGTGCAAAGACACTAGTTTGTCTCATGAGACTTACTGATGCATCGAGGATCTATAGTA
Organism: Viscum album; assembly: GCA_963277665.1. NCBI lineage: Eukaryota > Viridiplantae > Streptophyta > Magnoliopsida > Santalales > Viscaceae > Viscum > Viscum album. The sequence continues at coordinate 1,753,231,680 of OY728151.1, forward strand.
GGCTCCACCCATCACTTACTAAGTCCAATTCATTCATCATATTAAAAGGTTGAAACATAACATAAACATTCGTATTAAAACTAGCATACGAAATGTTAATACATTAACCATAAACCATGAATGGTATAAAAATAACACATCCACAGTCAAACATATCACAAAACCTTAAATACGATATGGAAGATTTCTATTATAATAAATCAACTTCAAACAAGTATTAAATCCCTTAAATGATGTTGACATAGATGAAATAAAAACTATTTGAGAGAAATATCTCTTTCTATTTTGAAATCATTTAAAAGTCATGTAATTATAAAAGAAAACATTTATTTTGAAAATATTCTTATAAGCTTGTAAGGGAAGATTCAAAGGTGTTATAATGATGGAGAATAACTGCACCTTCCGTATAAGTTAAAAAAACATTCTTACCTTAATTTGTCGAAAAGGTCATAAAGTACCTTGTTTGGAAAACGACAGAAAGATTCTTTTTAAACCATTTCATAAAAAGTAAAAAAATATTATAAATGACTTTAACCCATAATCTGGTAAATAGTAAAAATGTTTTGAAATACATTTTTAAGAAACACGGATGTGGATGATAAATAGGTCCAAGTAGACACTTACGTAAAAACAACCTCGATAATAAAAATATTGTGAAATTAACTCTTACCTTGTACTTTTCCTTGGTCAAGGGTTCATTAACCTCCTGTATAATAGTTAAATAATTGTTATTAAATTATAAAAGAACTACATACATAAATATGATATCATATATGATCTTCTAATATTTCTTTGTTAATAATATTTTAGTAGTATCATTGTTTCGGGTGTTAATTGATTCATTTTCATTTATATGTTTTATTACATAAGTCATGTTTGTTATGGTTAGGATGTATTTGATTCATATCCAGAATGATATAATGTTCTTAAATATTATTTTTAATAATAAAATGAAAATTATTCTTTAATGGTTATGATGGGGAGTGAATCTCATTGCATTTTTGGAGAGGGTAATCCGTACGTACACACAAACGCTACTTCCATTTCATTTTTTTATTTTAAAAGGAAAGCAGAAAAATGATACCTAGGTATATTATTATTCCAGTATAATATAATATTTCATATATGTTACGTAAGTTCATTAACACAATCCTTTATACGTTCCATGTATGGTATGAACGAGTCATATCACTTTGAGGGGGCAGTAGTCCGCACTTCTTCAAATGAAATTATTGTATATATACAATATGAAAAGAATAAAGGTATGATATAAAAGATAATTATAGAAGATTATAGATAAAATAAATATCATAAATATCGTATATAATTATAGTGCCATCATAATGTCCACCATAATAGGTGGTGGTAGAATATTGAACAATCATCGTTTCGTGAGGCAGTAGTTTGTCGTCCAGAGAAGCATTATGTTCTATACCCATTAGATGGAGGTTTGTGTAAGTGTAGTTAAAATACTTCTCATAAAAACAACCTAGTATATTGAGGATATTGTTTTTGTTATAAAATAAAGTAATAAAGAGAGTTTAGGGGGTTGGATAAGTAAAATAAAAGAAAAGAACTTAAGAGGAGATGTTACCTTTAAATCGAGTAACTCCCTTTGGTTTGAACCAAAAGGCTGTCTGGAAGTGCCTTCTGCCTAAGGTAAGGATTATAAGAGGAATATAGGGATGTAGAGAGATTAATTGGATAGATTTTGGATGATACAAGGGGCTTGAGAGGTGTGAGAAATGAGTTATAGGTGATGGCTTTTTATAGGGGGGAGGAGAGGCTCTTTAGGAATGTTTGAAAATATTATTTTATTATATAATTATTTTCTATTTCTAAAGGTCCAAAACTCATTAAAGTCTAAAATAAGATGAATCATGTCCGAAAAAAAATTATCCAATAAGAATTGGACATTTTTTGAATATTTTTTTAATTCTTATAATCTTATTTATTTAAATCATTCTTTAATGAGGTAAACACTGCATCATTATTGTGTCATAAATAATTTTATTTATTTATGTCTAAAAATTGTAAAAAAAATACCATGATTTAGTAAATATTTTTATATTTTAAATGAATATTTATAGTCTAATATATAACTTATATAACCCCTTGTAAAAATTATTTTACTAAAAGATATATGTTTATGTCATTTTGTCTTTACTTTAAATTAATTAATATAAAGTGTCATTATCACTCTCAAGTGGCTCCATGAGGTCCCACAATCGACCCAAATATGCCCATGGTTGGAAATGTATCAACCAATTGTAATAGAACACATGTTAGGGTAATTTAATATTATAATAATAATATTTTTTTACCCTTATTTACAATATTTACCCTTTAACCATGATAAATAAAATATTTACTGAAGTAAATATTCATAATGTCTAAAAATAAAAGTTTCCTATTTACACAATTTGGACCTCCTGATTCCAAATATGGAATCCATTTTTCCAAATTGAAAACAAAAAATTGGCAGAAATTAATTTAAAATTAATTCCCGTTGTGAAAATAAAAAGTGTGTTTTTAAGAAATAATAACTATCAAAAGATTGACACTTGTTTATATCCAGTTTAAATGTGAAATTACATATAATGAACTAAATTATATTAAATGATAAAAATATAATATAATGATACTCTAAAACCACTCAAATGTATAATTTAACACTATAAATTATTTTGATTAAAAAAGTTGTTTTTAATTAAAATTTAGTATTTTTCATTATTCATCAAAAATTGAAAGTTTTCAGAAGAGTACCAAAAATTCACCCTAAGATAATTTTGATATTATGAATCAAAAAATGAAGTCTATTTTGAAAAAAAAATTATAAAATTTCAAAAAGTGGTTATTAGTATTCATAAAGGCTGGTTTGATTGGTCGTAGTTTGTTAGAATCTCGAAGTTGCGTACAACGCAAGCTATTGCATTATTCAAAGGGAAACATACCGTGGAAACTTTGGGTGTTACAAATGAAAATATGATCCCAACAATATACCCCTTTTTATTTTGTTTTCAATATCTCTTCACATAATTAAAAGTCAATATGTGTGCTCAAACTTTCTCCCCTTATTAACAATTAAATGTAAAGGATAAGTGGGGTATTCTAATCTTTTATTTTTTTTCATTTGATCTTAATCAACATTCTCTTACCCTTTAACTAAGAGAAGGATGACACCACATGGTTTTAATAGTAATGAACCTTTAATTGGTCTACTCTAAGTCTATATGGGTAAACCCTATGTAGAATACAAGAGATATATAAAAAGGTTGTTTATGATATCCCTAAAATACGATGCATGTAATATCATGCTCAGATATTGTAAATTCCATTTCAAGGGGTTGTAAGTAATCATATTAATAAAAAACATGATAAATACTATACATACTTCAACAAAAACATTATAAAGTTTTGGTTAAAAAGATATAGATTCCCCTTTGTCTCATATTGACATCAATCATGCACCCCCCTTAATTGATATAATTAATACAATTAATAATAAGGGATGAAAGTGTGATTGGTATAACTCATTTTCCAATATTATACAATTGTTCAGAAGTTTCACATTCATTATATAGTGAAGATTTAATAGCTTCATCTAATCGATGCTTCCCCTCAATGGATGCTTCCATCTCCTTCAATTCCTTGCATTTAAGTGAAACACACACACACACACACACATATAAAGGAATAAGGAGGGAATTTCTTGTTCTTTAGGAGTGAAATTCAGGTTGAGATCTGCCTCTCAACCCAGGCCATTCTTTTCTCATAATTTCAGTCTTCCCTTTGTCTAAATTTTCAATTTCCATATTAGTTATTTGAGTACATGGAGTCTTTGGTTCTTTCATTTTAGTTTTAAACAACTCCCACTTATTAGATAGAATCTCCATGTAGATTTGTAAATCATGTCTTGATTTAACAAACCTTTCACACAATTCGTTATCTTTGTATGGAATATATTTTCCACCTCAACTAGAAGCCACTTGTTTTCCTTTGTATTTATCAAGTTTTTTCATATTAATCTAACTTCTTAGACAATTTTGGTTGATTTTGAAAAAAAAATAAACATTATTTCTTGACATTATTTATCTTCTCAAAATTTTCACATAACTCACCAATCTTTTTCTTTTGAAGCTTCATCTCTTTCACAACATATAGAATATATGCTGGTAGTATTTTCATGCATATCTTAGCAGTGCGACCCTTATGATTACATATTCCATGAACTTCTTCTAATTATTCATGTTTTTTCTCAATTGGTAGCTTTTATGGATTTCTAGTCACACCATTCTTTCTATAAGAACTTGTTCTTATATACTTTGCTTGAAATCTCATTGATTCATGCTTGTTTTCTGGAAATTAAATGTTATACCAACAAGAGTAGGATTTGTTTCCATACTTTTCACAACACCATAAAAAACCTGTGAGATTAGATATTTTATCTTGATATGCATTATATCAAAACACTTGTTGTTGAATATCTTTGTCAAACTGATCCTTCTTTTTCCTAGGAGGCAGTGATCTTATTGAAGTATTTTGTTCTTCATTTGATGGAGGAGATGATCTCTCACTTTTATTCTTGGTAACAATTTGTTTGATAGTCTTCTTGTTTTTATCACATCCCAAGGGTGACTTATCCCCCTTATTTTCCTATGGATTTTTCTTCTCTGATGCAGGTATTCTCTTTTCTTCAACTTTTCATACCCTAAATCTTGGCCTTCTATTATTTTCATGAATTGAAATGTTATTCCAGCATTCAAATTCCTTATGCCAAAATTTCTAGTAACACCAACAATAGCCTCTAAGCCTTCTTCTCTTCTTTTTTTAGGTGAGGTCTATTTAGATTTCACATATTTTGAACCTTGCAGCTATTGAATGGAACCACCACTCATTTGGAAATTTCTTGAGGAACATCTCTTCATACATATTTTCTCATCCACCCTTTATGTGGTGGTTTTGTCAGTATTTTTCACCATTCATACTTTTCTAGAATATGGTTTAGAACCTGTATTAACAATTGAAATGTCATTAGTACATAAGATACTTTTTGGATAATGGGATAGATTCTTCTTAGAGGATGTTACTATTTGATTAGAGGATGATCTCATGCTTTTATTGAAGTTATGATCCTAAATGAAAACTTGTGTAGTAGGATCTATTTTTCCAGTAATATGGGAAGTTTTGCCTAGTGCTAATTGCTTATTCTTCAATTTTACCTCTAGTTCTAAACACTTCATATTGAGGGAGTTTTTATCACCATAAACTAATCTCAACATATCTTTCCAATCTTCCTTCAGCTTCTTAATATATTCTTCATTCATTTTTTTGAATCTTGTAAATAATTGTAAAAATACTTTAACTGGTCTTATTTGACATCCATATATACTTTGTGAAATCTTTCAAGTGTATGGAATGATTCTTCTAACAAAAATTTTAGAAAAAAATTTGTCATAGACATACCTTTTTAGTTCTTCTTCATTATAAAGAATAGATTTCTCCCTTGATTATACTAGGTCTATGAGAGTGATTCAATTTATAAAATTATTACTTAGTGAATCCTATAGTTCTTCTACTTCTTCCTACAACTGTGCTTTATTAGAAAGAAGTCCCTTGATGCCTCTAACAATAAAATTTACCACTTATTTGGGAACTTTATTCATATGTTCTTTGAATACAGAATGTATATCACTAAGTGATACATCCTCATCACAACTTTAATAGGCTTTGTTAGAAGAATCATAATTGAAAGAATTATTTCATGTTATAACTTTTAGATTACCTTCATTTGAAGTTGTCTCTCTATTTATAGTAATATTCATCTTCATCTTCCTTACTTGTTTCTTATTTTAGTTCTTATGAGTCTTAGAAGAAATCTTCATATTATTATCCTTAGGAGTAGATTTCTTTTTATTCATTTGAGGTAGCTCACACATTTCCTGAATTTTTTACTTCATAAATAATTTCTTAGGTCTTTAGAGGTGACCTATGCTCTGATACCAATTATAGATCCCTAGTTTGGATTAAGTACCACTGGGGGTGAATCAGTGGTACACACATTTTATGAATTATTTTATCTTTTGAATTCAACCTCTTGAACTTTTAAGGTTCTCAATACACTTTATGATATCTCTGAATCTTGCCTTGTTTGTAGTAGTAGTAATAGAGATACAAACACATGATATTTACAATGTTCAATTAAAAGACCTAATCATTTCCATGTTGGTTATACCCCCAACATGGATTCTCCACTATAATATTTATTTACAATTACAGTGATTCAGGTAGAAACTTGTGATACACCATAGTATTTGATCCTCCTACTGATTTTGGTTATACCCCAAATAGTCCAACTCTTCTAAATCATTTGGTTATACCCCCAACCATTCTCCTACTCCCATCTCCAACTGAGAGACTTATTCTACTTCAGCTCCAACTGAGAGACTCCTTTTTTTTAGCTCCAACTGAAATATTTCCTCCTTTATTCAAGGAATGATCCAATATAGGATGATTTTTCTAACCTTCCTCCATGATATTGTTGGATCAAACATGCTCATGTACACTTCAAGTATCTCCAACATCCACTGGTCATGTCTGTTGGCCTTGCTCAATTATCTCTAATCATCTATAATTGATCTATTTTCTCAGTGCAACTCTTCTCAGGCAATTCTTCCTTCTGTTGAAGTCCTAGACTCAATTATGTGTGCAATAAGTTCACACAAATCTTTAATGATATTTTATTCAAGATCGTTCTTGCACAAATCCATGATATTTAACTTATTTAATTCTCAATTCAAACTCATCAAATACACTTCATGCATGGAAGTGTAATTCATGGAATATGAAACCTTAGCACATTCATTTATTCCTTATTCTATGTGTTATTCATCTATTTCTAGTTACTTAATGTATTAAGATTTCATATGTTCATGTGAATTTGTATATTTATGCAAGTTCATGCACTATCTAATGTTCTATTCTTTGTTTCTTTTCACACACACACACACAGTCTTCCTCAAGTTTCACACTGCCTTTATTTTATGATCACATGCATGTAATTATATCTTAATGTATACATGAAATAATTCATGCACAATTTTTCACTGTATTTTGTACTAGTATTTCTTAGTGCAAATAAAGTGTGTGGTTTCTCTTATTCATAGCCTTTGTATAATGGTTTACACCATTACGTAAGAGCTTCATGATAAACATGAAGGGATTTGTGGAATATAATTTTCTTCAAAAAACTCTTGAGTGTCTAGTTCACATGTCAAGAGATATGTGGATTTATTCTCCTTTAAAAAAACTAAACATCTTTTTAAAACTTCTTCCATTCGCAAAATAGTGATTTCACATTGTTCTGTTTTCTTCAGAAAACGAGAGATTTCTTTCTCTCAAACATAAGCTCTAAACTCATAGTATTGGTATTCCTAATTTTATAGAAAATGATCTTCATGCCTTGAACCACTTTTTTATGGTTTTTATGCCATTTAGAATCTTTGAGTTTGAAGCTTTATCACAATATTTTAATATACTAAATATTTCTATATTTATCAAATTATATTACCTTTAAAAATATGGCGCCACATCTTACGTGAGTTCATGATGAAGTGTCTCATGTAAATGGGATGAGAATCACATGATCCTCCTAACTTTCAAGATGAAACTCATCATATAATGCAAACATCCTCTACAACTTCATTTCATTCAGTCAAGGCATGTCTTTGAGTTATCTACATGAATGCAAGATGTATATTGCATGCATGGAGATTCTCAAACACATTACTACATAAAAATGATCATAGAACATCCAAGGAAGTCTCAGGATAGATTATTATACATGAGACCACTAACATCATGAACAGAAATAGTCAAGCATCACTAGAGGTGGAAGACAATGTCTCACTAATTGGATGGCTCAGATCAGCTTCAAAGTGTGTCCCGCATTATGTCCATCATTTTAATGATAGAGGAACAATGTTTGTGGCTTGAGAATCCCACATCAGATTCTCCATTCATCTCTGTCATGCTTTATTAGTATAAGACTTCTTCTACCATAGTGTTCCATGTCTGTGGGGGATCAACACCCGCTTACGCATACTCACACACACATGCTTTGGTCTAATGGGCCAAACTAGCCCATCCTCATGCGCACCTCTAGGTGTGCACTCCTGTAGGACTTACATATGGGCCCACACTCTCCTGCTTCCATGGGGCCTCCTTGGACAGGCTCTCCCATGAGGTTGACCCTTAGGTCCCTTAAGTGTGGATGAGGGATATCCTTTAGGGGCTTATGTGGTTTCCCCCTACATTTTTTAATAAGGCCACCGTTATAAATAATACCTAGAAATATCTAATTATAGAATTGATCTTCAATACATTCTCAAATATAATTCCTCAACCATTCTCAAATACCTTTATTATGAAATTATAAAAGAATATATATGTTTTTATAGACAACTTTAATTACCTCATGCAAATAAAAATTTTCATGGATTTCTTCAAATTCTTTACAAATTCACACAATAAAAGATATTTCATAGAATTCTTCTCCAAAAATTATAATAAACAATGTTTCATCATTGACACATGTATTGGAACTTATGATTAGTCCAACAATCATCAAAATTACATGGATAATTATCCAAGAATGGTATCAAATTCCATAAAGTGAATCCATAATAATTCTTCAAGCATCACCACTTCTCACCATCAACACACCAAACACATATTGACACATCATTGAAAAAAAAATGAAACTTTGGTGTTAAAAATTGTAAGAGTTGGTGTCCTAGAACCATCTGGTTTTACTTTGATTACATGTAAATTTAATTTGTTTAGATATTAAACATCTTATTACATATTGTTCATTGTTCCGCATTACTATGATGTAATAATGTCCTAGAGTATTTGTTGCATTGATAATGTCGTGGAAGTTCCCCACTATGATGAGAACCTTGAAATGCTATAACAATATTATTAAATATAGTTCTACGGTTGGATGAAATACTATGATAGGACACATCGCATGCATACCGTCATGTGTGAGTACTCATAAGCAGATGAGACTTCCTCTCATGAAGTTTGCACTTGGTAATCTCCAAGACATGAGATTATGAGAATAGACCCTCCAATAGGAATTACGCATGTTTTGGTGTCATCAGATATTTCTATCTACAAGCCTATGTAATGATCCTTAGACTTTAAGATTATCATTAATACGTGTCATGACTCACACATTTTTATTTACTTATAAAAACCGTCATGAAAATAATTGGCAGGAAGTAGGGTATGTTGGGTGCGTCATGAGTGGCATGTTATTAATAGATAAGTTGAGGAAGGATTTGTCCCTTCTATTTATGGTAGTTGATATCTCATCCCTTTTATTGAAATGTAACTGTCGCATGAAATTCCATGGCCATGGTGTAATGATGAGTTTATTTCTGGTAGTCAAAGAACGACGTATCAATCATAAAAGTTGATCACACTATCACGAAACCTTCTTGATGAGATATTACGAAAAAGGGATTATATTACATAGTGATCGTTCGTATGTGGATGTTGTTGTTGCAACTTTAAGTTCTTTCTCTTGGGTGCCTTGACCTGTTGTTATATAGTACTCTTGGAATTTAGGAAAGCCTGCCTAATGCTAACGAGAAAGAATCCTAGAGGGTCACACACTAATTGTTTTTGGTGATCTCAATTAAATTATATTTGAATTTAATTAATAAATATTATTCTCAAGACAATGGAATAATTTTATTCAAGTTAAAATGATTTCACAAATTAAATAAATATTTATTAATCGGATTGTGGGTAAAATATATTTATTTATTTTATTTAACATTTAATAAATATTTATTTAATAGTTTGTAAATAAAATATTTATTTAAGAGAATAATTTATTTATTTATTTATTCAGGTGTTCAATAAATGGAAGTGAAGTTCGAGAGGACTAAGGCCAGTCTGGTAGTAAAATAATTATTTACAAGATGATAAATAATTATTTAACTAGTTGGCACAAATTAAAATAACACTGATATTATTTTGTGATGCGGAATTTTATTTATAATTCCATTTTGCGCAATTTGGCACACCATAAATAATGGTGTGGTATTATTATTAATACCATGAGTTTTCTCTAAGGTTATGAATGCATTTAATTTTTGTTATGCAATTAAATATTTTAACTGAAGCCCCATGTCAATAAATAGACACATACGTCTATTGTTCCATGTATTGAACCACACACCCGGTGAATTGAGAATTATTGAGTTGAACAATTTCTATCTCAAATCCTCTTCCCTCCCATCTCAAGAATGAGAGATGTTTTTCAAGGCCTAAGAACAAGCAATCAAGAATGACCGGCACAAGGAACTCTCTTCGCCGCACTAGCACCTGGAGAATGAGTGGTTTCAATCAAAGTCCATCAGAGCATGTGTGGATCACCGCTAGAGGGATTCTAGTTTGGATCCTTACAAGCACAACAAGATAATTCGGAAGGATCATTCCAGACAATCAACATCATCAATGAAGAAAATATTGAAGATCTAGGTATTATTTTCTTTATGAAATTAATTAAATTAATTATAAATATGATATGAAAGATCCTATGTAAAGGTTTCAGGCCTCTTCCTTCTCTATCTAAATATTTGATTCTATTCTCTGGAGACTGGCATTAATCATCATATTGATCCTAGAATAATCATTGATCATGGTAAAAATTAAATTTGGGTGTCGTCCCAACCACGCTTCCGCTGAACCCAGAACCTTCAAGTGGTATCAGAGAAGTTACATAATAGTTTATAATTATTTAAATATTTCATTGATGATTTACGCATTTAATAATTTAGTTGTTTCAATTCAAGTTAATCGTTCTGCAAATCTGAATCTTGAGATCTATTCCTCCTCTTTAGTTTCTCATTCAACTTACAGAAACGATCTTTTATTTTAATTTTTATTAAAATAAAATAGAATATCTCATTCAGAGGTTCCAAAGCTTATTGGTCGTACAACACCAGAACACACGGTGTGTATTTGGCAGTACATTCCATGTAGTAAAGATTCAACGCATCAGACCGGTCCACCAAACCAAGCCGTGTGTTGGGGTCTTTCTAAGTCTTAAATGACTCTATGTGTTGTCCAGGAATAGGTGGCACACGGTTTTTGGATTACACTCCATGTAGTCCACCGGTCACGACATGTAGTCCCTTCGGGTTAGGGTTGGACCGTGTACCCCGTACACGGCTTTCCCGATTGGAAACCATGTAACGTGGATACTACATGATGTGTGGCCCACTGAACATGCTGTATACTCCGAAGATTTATGAAGTACACTCACACGCCATTTCCCCGGGCGTGTACTTCAGATGGACGGTGAAAAATAGTACACACCTTTTAGTTGGAACTACACACCGTGTACTCATCCAAATTACACAGATTTATTAAAATTTATTATTATATTATACAAACCCTTGAGACGTGTACCATCGTGTGGGCGTAATGCTGAGGCACAACATGTGATTGGTGTTTTATATATATGTGTTTAATTTAACATCTACATAATGTTCATTTCTACTCATTGAGTAGTTATGAATAGGAATTCACTGGGTTGCCTCCAAGATACAAGTTACGTACAAAGATAATTTTAAATGAATTTATTTGTTTAAAATTATGATGGATGAGAATCTCAAGGAAATTCAGAAAAGGGTTTAAGATAAAAGGATTGATTAATTAAAGATGATAATTAATTGGTTCGAGCATGATTTATCTTAAAGAAGAATGATTAAAGAATTGAATGATATTTTTATTTATACGTAAACATCAATGTATGTATGTATGATCATGAGCTAGAACAAGACCTTTGTATGTGTATGGTTTCTTTTAATTTATTTATTTAAATTAAATTTGTTGGCTTGCGAGCCATTTCTCCTCATTAATATGTAGGGCCTGTATGCCCAAGGTTTCTTTTATGTAAAATACATTTTTACCCCTCACCTACATGTGAGTTAAAAAAAGGTATATGTAATGGATGAAACTCCCAAGATAGTGGAGGCGGTTCAAGCTGGAGCTGAGACGAAACCAATCCCAAGAGATACAGAGGTGGATAGGTGGAAAGATGTAAAAATGAACCCAAAAGGTTTGAGATGTTTCTCCCCTAGGTCAGGGTTAGTTTATCAACTGATAGGTAAACTAACCATTATAAAATATCATGATCATTCTATTTATTTTATTTCTGTCAGTTGCACGATTTATCATTATGGATGTGTTGTCACAATCACCTAATTAATGAATTAAACAAGTATGAAAGATGGAATTAAAATAAACCAAGCTTATGCATAAATATTATCAAGACATGGTTAATCACTTAAGTAAGTTCCACTTAATATTAAAAAGCATGTGATAATGATAATATGAAATTCACATATAAGAGATAAAGATCCCTCAAATAAAATATTAAGTTAGAATAAGACTTTCGTTACTTGATTAAGGGAAAAACTCAATAAAAATATGTGTTTGAACAACCCTTGTTGGGAAACTTAATTTTATACAGGAATCCCTTATGAAAGTTTTCAGGTTGACTTAACCATATTACATAAAGAGGAGTATCCCTTGCTAGACTTGGTGTAATATTGGAGGAAAGAGTTGAGGAAATCGAAAGTCATGATTTCAGGATTGGGGAGTCCACTCAACAGATCAAGGAGTTGCAAGCCCAGAGTTGGAAAAGACCTACCTACCTAAATACTTTCCAATAGCTTGAACAACCCTTGTTGGGGTTATGCAAAGGGGAATATGGATACTTTCCACTGGAATGTCATGGAAACTGGACATTCTGAGTTCAATGGTGAGGTCCATTGGGACCTGATAAAATAGTGTGAGACTTAATAAATTCTATTATTTCTCATAAAATGTAATCAAGAAAGTACTAATGATCTGCTCTTTTAATTATATATTAAAAATGACAAGCTCATCAACCACACTATCCCTATGATCAATTCTAAATAGAGACAACATCCTCACCGACAGTAACTTCTAGGAATGGTTTAGACACCTTTGGGTTATCATACACCATGAAAGGAAGTCTTACGTGCTGGAGTCAACATTACCTGATCCTCCTTCCAAAGAGGTGAGTGATGAGGATTTTCTGGTCTATGAGAAACATATGAATGATGTGGTTGATGTTCAATGTTTGATGCTATCATCAATGTCTAGTGAGCTCATGAAGTCTCATGAAAACATGGATGCTTATAGCATGCTCGAGCACCTCTGTGGTCTTTACCAGGAGAGAGAAAGACATGAAAGGTTTGAGATCTCTAAGGTACTCTTTTAGAGTGAGATTGGAGAAGGTGCCCCAGCTAGGCATTATGTAGTTAAGCTCATTGGATACATTGAGCGCCTGGAGGTTCTAGGGTTTAAACTCCCCGAAGAACTAGGAACCGATCTCATTCTCACATCACTCCCTCATAGATTCTCTAACTTTGTTGTCAATTTCAATATAAACAACATTGATAAGTCTTTATCTAATCTTCTTATCCTCATTCTCCAAGTGGAAAAAGATATGAAATGTGAAAATCCTTCTATCCTTATGGTGAATAATAGGAAAGGGAAGGTGAAGAGATTTAAGCCCAAAGCTTCTTCACGGCCTTCCAAGAAAAGGAATATCAAAGGGGAGGCAAGGGAACATGAGGCTATTTGTTTCGCATGTGGCAAGAATGGCCACTGAAAGAAGAACTGCACACAGCCTAAGAAGCAAGGGGAAGATTCATGATCATTTTTTATCGAATCCAATCTATCTATTTCTACAAATTGGGTATTAGATACAGCTTGTGGTGCTTACATATGTATCCAAATATAGGAACCAAGTAGATTCAGGAAGATTGACTGAGGGGAGGTAGATCTACGAGCAGCCAACAGAGCCAGACTTGTTGTTGTAGCTGTCGGGGAATACCACCTCACGTTGCCAACTGGGATGTTCTTGGTGTTAAAGGGTTGTTATTATGTTCCCTATATTATAAAAACATTATTTCTATATCCGGATTAGATATAGATGGATTTTTTTTCAAGTTTGGAAATTAATGTTTCTTCTTTTATAAAGATAGAATTTTTTTTGGTAGGGTACATTTATACAATGGTCTTTTCATGTTGGATTACACAAACCAAGTAATGCTAATCAATAACAAAGATACTTCACATGACTCATACCACACACAACTTTGGAATCACCGGCTAGGTCATGTAAACGAGAAACACTTGACAAAGTTACATCAAGATGAATATTTAGATTCTTTCAAACTAAAACCACTTAGCGTATTTCATTCATGTTTACAAGGAAAAATGACTAAAGCCCCATTTAGTGGGAAAGGTGAAAGGGCTAAATAACTTCTTAAATTGTTTCATACCGATGTGTGTGGACCATTTCTAGTTGAAGAAAGGAGAGGTTACTCATACTTCATAACTTTTAGTAATGATTTTAGTAGATATGGATATATCTACTTAATGAGGTATAGGTTGGATTCTTTTGATAAGTTCAAAGAATACAAGAATAAAGTTTAGAACCAGCTTGGTAAGAAGATTAAGAAACTCTGCTCAGACCGAGGTGGATAATATCTTAATCAAGACTTCATTGATTACTTACGAGAGTTTGGGATCCTATCCCAACTCAATTCTCTATACACGCCCCAGTGGAATGGCATGAGCGAAAGGAGGAACCACACCCTGTTGGACATGGTGAGATCAATCATGAGTCATGTGAGTCTTCCATTATCCTTTTGGGGATATGTGTTACAAACAGTGGCACACATACTAAACCAAGTACCAACTAAATAAATAAATGGTATTCCATATGAGTTCTGGAGTGGAAAGAAATCCATATTATCAAATTTACATGTGTGGGGAAGTGATGTGTTTGTTAAGGCCTATTCAGCTAACAAATTTGCACCCCGAGGCACAAAGTGTACCTTTATAGGATACCCTAAAGAAACAAGGGGATATTACCTATAAAACCCATCAGAGAAAAAGGTAATAGTGGAAAGACACTCCATATTCCTTGAGAGGGAGAACATCTCTAAAAGAGATAGTGGGAGTGAGATAGACTTCGATGAAGTTGAGGCTCAAGGCACACAAGAGTTGGTGCATGAACAGATTTAACAAAGCCCCATGGAAGAAACAACTGTTCTAGAGACACAAGAGCTCCGTAGGAGTGCAAGAGAGGTTAGATAACTAGAACGATATGGTTTTTTAGTTATCGAGGATGGTGACTCATTATTAGTCGATAATAATGATCCTCTAACCTACAATGAACTAGTAAGTGGCGTAGATGTTTCCAAGTGGAAAGAAGCCATGAATTCTGAAATGGATTCCATATACTAAAACCAAGTCTGTATTTTGGTATATCCTCCAGTTGATGTAAAATTTGTTGGTTGAAAATGGGTATTCAAGAAGAAACTGTACATGGAAGGACAATCAACACCTATAAGGCATGATTGGTTGCAAAAGGGTTCAAACAACATCAAGTCATTGACAACGATGAAACCTTTTCACCAGTTGCAATGCTAAAATCCATCATAATTATATTATCCATTGCCTCTTACCATGACTATGAGATTTGTAAAATGGATGTCAAAACATCCTTCCTTAATGGGAACCTTCAAGAAGATGTCTACATGACACAACCTAAAGGGTTTATAGCTCCAAAGGATGCCAATAAGGTATGCAAGTTGTAGAAATCTATTTATGGATTAAATCAAGCATCTAGGTCATGGAACATTCATTTTGATGAATCCATAATGAAATTTGGTTTTATCAAGAATGAATGTGAGCCTTGTGTCTATAAACAGTTTAGTGGGAGTGCAGTCGTTTTCCTAATAGTATATGTTGATGACATATTACTTATTGGAAACGAGATACCCGTATTACATTCTATTAAGGCATGGTTGAATCAATGATTCTTCATAAAGTAATTGGGTAAGGCAACATATATTCTTGGGATCAAGATCCATCATGATTGATCCAAGAGATTGTTGGGCATAAGTCAAAGTACATACATTGATAAGATACTGAAGAGATTCAGTGTGGAACAATCCAAGAGGGGATTGTTTCCAACATCACATGACATTCATCTTTCCAAGAAAATGTGTCCTCAAACACATGAGGAAAGAAAGATAATGGAAAGGAATCCATATTCATTAGAGATTGGGTTAGTCATGTATTCCATGCTATGTACTAGGATGGATGTCGCCTATGCATTGAGTGTGATAGGAAGATATCAAGCTGACCCAGGTGACCACCATTAGATGGCAGTCAAGACTATCCTAAAGTATCTGAGGCATACTAAGGATATGTTCCTGGTTTATAGAGGATATGAGGAACTAGTAATCAGAGTATATGAAGATGCTAGTTTATATACTGATCAAGATGACATGAAGTCTCAAACAATATACATCTTCATTTTGAATGGAGGTGCAGTGAGCTAGAAGAGCTCAAAGCAGAGTGTGGTTGAAGATTCTACAACAGAGTCTGAGTATATCGCAGCTTCTGAGGCAACTAAATAAATATTTTGGATGAAAAGCTTCATCTAGGAGATATATGTGATACCC
The DNA here is from genome assembly GCA_963277665.1 of Viscum album. Lineage (NCBI taxonomy): Eukaryota > Viridiplantae > Streptophyta > Magnoliopsida > Santalales > Viscaceae > Viscum > Viscum album. Next base: position 1,753,248,278 of record OY728151.1, read on the forward strand.
AGTAGTAAAGATCCTATCACACTGTACTGTGATAATACTACAATAGTGGATCTCGCAAAAGAGCCAAGGCCACATCAGCAGACGAAACACATACTTCAGAAGTATCATCTCTTGAGGGATTTTTCTTAGAGAGGTGAAGTTGCAGTGAGTAGTATTTCCACTGAAGACAATGTGGAAGACCACTTGACTAAAGCCTTGACTCAACAGAAACACGATCACCATGTAAAGTCTAGCAGACTAAAAGTCAAAGGCAGTTGGCTCTAGTCCAAGTGGGAGTTTGTAATAGTTAGTGTCCTAGAACCAACTAGTTGTACTTTGATTACATGGAAATTTAATGTATTTAAATATTAAACATCTTATTACATATTGTTCATTGTTCTGTATGACTATGATGTAATAATGTCCTAGAGTATTTGTTGCTTTGATAAGGTCATGGAAGTTCCCTACTATGATGAGAACCTTGAAATGCAATAACGATATTCTTAAATATAGTTCTATGGTTGGATGAAATAGCATGCATACCGTCAGGTGTGAGTACTCGTAAGAAGATGAGACTTCCTCTCATGAAGTTCGCACTTGGTAATCTCCAAGACAGGAGATTATGAGAACATACATGATAGTAGGAATTCAACATGTTTTGGTGTCATCATATATTTCTATATGCGAGTGTTTTTAATGATCCTTAGACTTTAATATTATCATTAATATGTCTCACAACTCGTGTATTTTGATTTACTGATGAAAACCCTCACGCAGACAGTTGGCGGGAAGTATGGTACATTGGGTGCGTCACGAGTGACATGTTATTAATGGATAAGTCGAGGAAGGATTTATCCCTTCCATTTATGGAAGTTGATATCTCGGATCCTTGATTGAAATAGAACCGTCACATGAAATTCCATTTCCATGGTGTAACGATGAGTTTATTTCAAGTAGTCAAAGAACAACGTATCAAGCATAAAAGTAGATGAGACTATCATGAAACCCGCTTGATGAGATATTGTGACAAAGGAATTATTTTACACAGTGATCATTCATATGTGGATGTTGTTGTTGCAAATTTAAGTTCTTTCTCTTGGGTTCCTTGACCCGCTGCTCGATAGTACTCTTGGAATTTAGGTAAGTTTTCCTAATGTCAATGAGAAAGAATCCTAGAGGGTCACACACTAGGTGTTTCTGGTAGTCTCGGTTAAATTATATTTGAATTTAATTAATAAATATTATTCTCAAGACAATGGAATAATTTTATTCAAGTTAAAATGATTGCATAAATTAAATAAATATATATTCATCGGATTGTCAGTAAAATATATTTATTTATTTTATTGAACATTTAATAAATATTTATTTACTAGTTTGTAAATAAAATAATTATTTAAGAGAATAAATTATTTATTTATTTATTCAAGAGTTCAATAAATTGAAGTGGAGTTCAAGAGGACCAAGGCCGGTCGAGTAGTAAAATAATTATTTACAAGATGATAAATAATTATTTAAATAATTTTTACAAATTAAAATAACGCTAGTATTATTTTGTGGCGTGGAATTTTATTTATAATTCTGTTGTGCGCAAGTTGGCGCACTATAAATAATGACACAATATTATTATTAATATAATGGGTTTTCTATAAGGTTATAAATGTATTTAATTGCTGTTACGCAATTAAATATTGTAACTGAAGCCCCATGTCAATAAATAGACACATACTTCTATTGTTCCATGTACCAAAACACACTCCCAGTGAATTGAGAATTGTTGAACTGAACAATTTGTCTCTCGAATCCTCTTCCCACCCCTCTCAAGAATGAGAGATTTTCTTCAAGGCCGAAGAAAAAACGATCAAGAACGATCGACACAAGACACTCGCTTCTCCATGCTAGCACCCGGAGAACGAGCGGTGTCGATCAGAGGCCATCAGAGCACATGTGGATCACCGCTAGAGAGATTATAGTTTGGATCCTTGCAAGAATAACAAGATAATCCAGAATGGTCATTCCGGATGATCAACATCATCAACGAAGAAAATACCGAAGATCTAGGTATTATTTTCTTTATAAAATTAATTAAATTAATTATACACATGATGTGAAAGATCCTCTCTAAAGATTTTGAGCCTCTTACTTATTTATCTAAATCTTTGATTCTATTTTGTGGAGGTTGGCTTTCATTATCATATTTATCCCAAAATAATCATTGATCGTGATAAAAATCAAATTTGGGTTTCGTCCCAACCACGCTTCCGCTACACCTAGAACCTTCAAAAATCTTCTCCTCTATATTTTATTATCTATACATCTTCAAATAATAATTAAAATTCAATATGTGTGCTCACACTTTCTCCCCCTTATTGATAATAAAATGAAAAGGATAAGTGGGTAATTCTTATATTTTATTTTGAATTTTAAATAAATCAAAATTATCTTCTCCTTTGAATGAGAGAAGGATAACACCACATGATTTTATTAGTAAAGAGCCTTTAGTTGGTCCACTCTAAGTCTACATGGGTTAACCCTGTGTAGAAAACAAGAGATATATAACAAGGTTGTCTATGTTGTCCATAAACTGCTATGCATGAGATATCATGCTCAAATATTCTCAATTATCTTTTTAAGGGGTTATAAGTAATCATATTTATAAAAACATGCTAAATCCTGAACATAATTTAACAAACACATTATAAAGTTCAGGTGAAAAAGATATAGGTTCCCCTTTGTCTCATATTGAAATCAATAAAGAACCCCCATAATTGAAATTATTAATAAAATTAATAATGAGGGATGAAAGTGTGATTAACATACCTCATTTTCCAAACTTATACAGCTGTTCAGAAGTTTCACATTCACTATGTAGTGAAGATTTAAAAGCTTCATCTCATCAATGATCCCCCTCAAGGGATGCATCTATCTCCTTAAATTCCCTATATGTCAGTGTAAAAAAGACATATACATACATACATACATACATATATATATATATATAAAGGAATAATGAGGGAATTTATTATTCTTGAGGTGTGAAATTCAGTCTGAGATCTACCTCTCAGCCTAGGCTATTTTTTTCTCCCAATTTCAGTATTCCCTTTGTGTGAAATTTGAATTTCCATATTATTCATTTAGTACATGGAGTCTCTCATGCTTTAATTTTATTTTTAAATAGGACCAACTGATTAGGTAGAATCTCCATGCAGTTGTATGAAGCATGTTCATATTTATAAAACTTTCCTCATAAGTTAATATCTTTGTGTGGACTAACTTTTTACACATGAAATTCTGAATCAACTTACTTTCCTTTGGATTTATAACTTTTTTCTAACTTCCTCCAACTACTTAGAAAACTTATAAATCCACTTACTTTCCTTTATGGTAAGGGTTTCTTCTCAAATTATCCTTTTTTGAGACACTTGTTCTTTTATGCATCTAATTTCTTTTATATGATGTATATACTACATTTAATGTCATTAATCCTTCATAAATAATGTTATTTTAAGTTTAAATTTGAATTATTTCATCCAAGTTGATTTTACTTGAAAGTTACCAAGTGGTAAATAATTTCATAACTCAATTTATTTTATTTGGGTTATATTTATTCTTTGTTTAATTTGATATTCTAAGATTATGTGTCTAATGAATTTTTATTATCTTATGTTTTATTTAAACTTGTTTTATTTGGATTTACATTGATACACATAATCAATTCATTGGTTAATTCTCACATCAATGTTATGATCATTGTAAGGGTTGCTTTCCTCAAATTATCTTTTTTGGGTTATATGTTATGTTATACACTCATCTTCTTCTATGAGGTGTATTTAATGCCACTTTGACATGTTATATCATGATTCTTTTTATGTTCATGATATTTAAATTTTCATTTGAATTTATTATTTCCTGGGACATATGATTGGAATGTCACTCAAAGTGAAAAGGTTATTTTCCTCAAGAATATTTTTAGTGATCTTTTAATGGAATTTCCATTCATAAATGTCAAAAACCTTTGTTGTTAATTACACTCCACTGTGGATATTTGGTATTGATATCATCCTTATTATTTTTATTGGTGGATTATGATATTTTTATGTAGTCAATTTATTTTCTATAGGTTGATCATGTTTTAAAGTGATTGTTATGGAACTCGTTTATTTTCTATGGGTTAATCAAGTTATGAAAGGGATAATGGTTTTTTCTATGAGTTCATGATGAGATGAAAGCTTTTCTGTGTTATGATTATGTAATGGAACTTGGAAATTTAATGAGTGGTTACGTTATAAACCAATGATGAATGGTTTCATGATAAACCAATGATGGGTGGGTCCGTGATAGACCTCCAAAGCATTGGGTATGCAAGTCGGCCATATGGTTATTCTATTTATAAAAGTGACATGTATAATGATGTCCAAAGATACCTACATGTTTTCTTTATGCTTGATATGGGTTTTTAACAATTCCTTTGATCAATATTTTCATCACATGGCTTAGGATTAATGATTCTTATGACTCTTGCCTTTATTCCATGTTTTCATGTTTGATGATCTAGATATTCATGGGTATGAATATTGTTATGTTATACTCATGTACTTTTATTATGTAATCATACCCTTATGCTCATATTTTTCTCGCTGATGACTTTCAATTGATAATGACTATGTTTACCCTTATTAGGATTTTAAGTTCACCCTTATTATGTTTTATTTTCCACAAGTTATTAAGAATTATGTTAAATGAATTATGTCTAGAAGGGTTTCAAAAGGATAGTGTTGATGACCTAATGTGAAATAAGAAAATTTGTATAGCGGGAGATGATGCTGATCTTTATGAACCAATTTTCTATTAATAAAAGTTGTTAAGAATTTGTCCTAATTCTCTAAAACTCTAAACCTAAAAGGTCATCGGGTATGTTAGTGATCTGATATTTCATTTTGATGTTGTAAGTTTTGGATGGTGAAATTTTTTTCACCTTCTTTAGTATCAAATCCATAAATGTAAAGTTTGCAAATTCAACAACAAATCTGGGAGTGTAGGTTTGGGGAAATTACACATCATCAATACTCCATAATAAACATCCTACAAAAGGTAGTTGAGGGGTTTGACTGACTTAAATCAAATCTCACACGAAACAAGCTCATCGGAAGAATATATAGTTCTACCACAGTAGAAGAGAACCAAAACCAAGAAGGAACAAGCTGAATGTCGTAGGGAAGAGTCAACAGGGGTGATCAATCTCCCTAACACAATGTAGGTCCTCAAAACAGACCAACCCAATCAGAAGGCACCATGCATGAAGGAAGTCGAACTACCGAACAAACCAAGTGCCCAAACACCAAACACATAGAACGTCGAGATCAAAAGGGCAGTGGAAGGATCAAGGGCCATAATCAATCCTAATGCGGATTGATGACCTAGCAAGGCAAACGATGCATGGGCCAATGAAAAGAAGCACATAGTAAGTTGAAGAAGAAAGCTAAGCAGATGGCCTGAGTCAATAGCCCAAGCAAATGTCCAAGCCAAAAATCCAACCAAATCAAGCAAATAATTTTGAGTACTAATAAAATAAATCAACCAATTTTTCATGCATGCTTAAAAAAGTCACATGAAAGGTAGAATAATAGAATACATAATTTCAATATGAAAATACCTAAATTCAAAAATGTCCACTATTATCATAAATATTCATAAATATTAATTAAACATTCAATAAATATTAATAAATGTTAATAAATATTAATAAATATTAAATAAATATTAATAAATATAAATTAAATATTAATAAATATAAATAACTATTGCTGATTATTAATAAATATCAATTAAATATTAATAAATTATAATAAATTTTAATAAATCCTAAATGAATAATACTTAAATTTTAATTAATATTTATTAACATTTATTTATATTTAATTAATATTTAATTAATATTTAATAATATTTATTTATATTCTTTAATATATATTAATTTTTAATTAATATTAATGAATATTTATTAATATTTATGAATATTTAGTAATATTTATTAATATTTATTAATATTTATTTGATACTTAATTGATATTTAGAAATATTTTTTATTTTTTTAAATATTTTTTATATTTTTTTATATTTTTTAATGTTTTTTAATTATTTATTTAATATTTAATTATTATCTATTAACATTTATTAACATTTAATAATATTTAATAATATTTATTTAATATTTATTAATATTTAATTAATATTTATTAACATTTATTAATATTTATTTAATATTTATTAATATTTTGTAGCATTTATGAATATTTATAAATACTTATGATTATTTAATTAATATATATGAATATTTAATTAGTATTTATTAATATTTAATTACTATTTAATTACTATTTATTAACATTTATTAATATTTGATAATAATTATTAATATTTATTTATATTCATTAATATTAATTAATATTTAATTAATATTTCTGAATATTTATTTAATTTTTATTAACATTTTTTTTGTATTTATGAATATTTATGAAGAATTTTTAATACTTATTAATATTTATTTAATTATTATTAATATTTATAAATATTTATAAATATTTATAAATATTTATTAATATTTAATTAATTTTTTTGATATTTTTTAACATTGATGACTTTATAATTGATATTTATTAATATTTATTAATATTATTGATATTTAGTTAATATTTATTAATATTTATGAATATTTAATCAACTTTATTACCTTTTATTGATGTTTATCTAATATTTAAGTAATATTTATTAATAAAAGAATTTGGTAAGAAGAGTGATCGACGTTCATTCTTCCTTAATAAATCTTATATATGAAGCATGAACCCTGTTCATGCTTCCAGACGAACCTCATGATATTTTTTTAATATTTAAAACCATATCCTATTTTTTAATATAGTTTAAAAAAACTACTAAAATTTTTATCTAAGAATAGAGTGAGAAGAATTATTTCAATGACATCATATTTATGGACTCCCTCTAACACTTAGATGTTTTTGTGAAATATTTTCTTTAAATAATTTTAATCCTTCAATGACTTGCGTTGCATGCAATCATGATTTTAAATGAATCGTGAGATGCCATTTTTATAAAATAACCATTATAACCTAGCCGTTAAGTTATTGGGAATACATATAATTAACTTATGAAAATGTAGGTTGAATTCTTTGGCTACCAATTATTTATAAAAAATATAAACCAATTAAATGTAAAATAAATATTGTTATTTTTGTGTTAATAAATTAAGTTAATTACAATTAGTAAAAAACATTAATGAAACATATATGTTATATATTTGATAAAATATTTTTTATATTCATACAATAGAAATTTTAGTCATAGGGTATGAATAAACCCTATTTTATGTATAAAAACCTATATTTTTTAAAAGGGTTATTATACAACCTTTTAATGGAGAACCATTTTTAAATAAAAATTTTGACACATTAATAATTTTTTTATGACAACATAAATTTATTCTTTTGAAGTAGGATATAAACATTTACTTTGGATGAATTTTTGATATTTTTCTGATAACTTTCAAGTTTTAATGAATAGTAAAAATATACTAAATTTTAATTGAAAACAACTTTTTTCATCAAAATAATTTATATGGTTAAATTATAATATTGAATAGTTTCAAAGTATAAATAGAATATATTTTAATCATTTAATATAATGTAGGTCATTGATATTAATTTTACAATAAATTCAGATGTAAAAACATTTCAATCTTTTGCAATGTTTTAACTTTTAAAACTCGTTTTCTCATTCCGACAAAGAGATTAAATTTAAATTAATTACTGAAACTTTTGTGTTTTGAATTTTGAAAAATAGATTCCATATTTGGAGTTAGTAGGTCCAAATTATGTAAATATCTTTATTTTTATTTTTAGTTATTATTAATAGTAACTTCAGTAATTTTTATTAATACAATAAAAGGGTAAATCAGGTAATTAAGGGTAAAACTAATGTTATAAAATTATGCTAACACTTGTTCTAATATCATTCGATGAGTTTTTTTTCCTAAATCATCCTTGGGTCTAATTGGAGTCATTTGGAAGCTACTTGAATGAGATTATGACATTTAATTTATTTTATTTAAAGAAAAGTTAAATATGTCTTACTCAAATTTTAAAAACTATATCATTTTTTAATATAATATTATATAGAAGATAAATTAAATTATAAATACTATTTTTAAATATAATTTTTTTTCTTTATCATGGTAATTTATTTTTATTTTTTAGTAAATAAATAATTACCTTAAAGGTTTATACATTGATGATGTAACAATTATTTATTTGATGAGAAATCAATAAAATAATTTTTTTAAATTATAATAACCATTAAAAGACCCAAATACTCAACAAAATCTTATTGGTTGATTATATATCAACCATAATCATCCAAGGGTTGATTTATTAACCATTTGGAGCCATACGGAAAATATTATGACAACTATAAAATTTTATTTAAAGTGATATTAAAGTTGTCACATTCAAATTTTAATAAATACAACATTTTTAATATAGTCTTTTCCAGAAGATATATTCTAATATAAATATTCCTCTAAATTCTAGAATAATTATCTTTGTTATGGTATTTTATTTTTAATTTTTAACCAACAAATATGTATATTAAATAACTACACAATACTGTGCCAACGAGCCTATACCCAAGTGGTAAAGGCTCCTACTTGGCATCCAAAAGACCCAAGATCGAATCCAAGTAAGGAAAAATTCCTGGGGTACTGTAGTATCCATGTAGCAGGGAATTGTAGCAGTACTGTAGTGGTGGAGGCACTGTAGCAGGTACTGTTGCAGCTTAGGTACTATAGCATTACTATTCACCAGAGGGCTCTTTGGGCCAAAAAATAAGCTTTCATACCCATGGGCCTTCGGTCTATGTAATGGGTCTCCCTCTACCTAGTCAAAAGAGGTCTTTTCTTTTATTTAATAATAAAATGGGGCTTCAACCCCAAACTTAAAAAAAAACACAATACTGATGTTGTAATTATTTTATTAATGGAGATAACAAATAAATGTTATTAAAAATATTAAAATAAATTTATTTTGGGATAATTAATATATCAAAATAATTTTATAGATTACCTATACCTATTATGGATATAATAAAACATTCTTTTTGAAGGTAACTTATTATTTTTATATTTTTAATAATCAATTAATTATATACTATGAAAATTGACACAATTGATTATTTATCAAAATAATGTATTATTAAATTATTTAAAAAACATAAAACAATTTTTAAAAATATATAATAATTATTAAATTGTTTAAAGTTTTTGAAATTATTAATTTATGTTCTAATTAACATCAAATAGGTAAATATTTCACCATTTTAATATTGAAATATTTGTTACCATAGTTAAAAATTAAATAGAATAACTAAGTGTTAATTAAAATGATAATGTATAAATTGATAGAAAAATGTATCTAATTTTTTTTGATGATATTAAAACAATATCTCATATCATATTCTAAAATAATACATTTCGGAGGTTTTTGGATGTGGTTTTAGTTTATTATAAATTAATATTTATGGAAATTCCAAAGGTACCCCCGACCTCAACTACAAAAGGGAACCTCCTACCTCATTTCTTCATAAATAATTTAGCCTTAAATTTCATCCATCCCTTAACCATTTACCTTCTCAACTTCCCTAGTCACATTCTAGAGGTTCTAGTATTATCAAAAGGACCAATTTTAGTGCCTTTAGGAGGAGATATAGAGGGAGCTCGCCAAAGAAGAGGTAATCTTCTTTACCGACTCTCTCAAGATCATTTCTTATTATACTTCAACTTCCTTTTTTGTTTCCATTATTAAGTAATAACTCCAGTATCATATATATAATGAGATATAATAGAACAATATTATTCCACTTTCTATCCATCCTATGAAAAATGAAATCACCATGCGTGCGTACGTATGACCTACCATCTCCACATCATGGTGTAATCTATTTTTCACCACCACTTTACTTGGATAGATATAATGATATAAATAATGACTATATATTATTAGTATAATAATATATTTATTTTGGAACAATATATATAACATCAACTTCCATACCATTTCATAATTAAAGGAATGATATCATCACTCATGCGTACGTACAACCTACCATCTCCACGATGTGATGCGATTCATTTTACAAGATATACATTAAATCATGATTATTTAAGTATATATAATGAATAAATATGATATATATTATATTAATATCATTATGGAAATGATATAACTATAACCTATGAATAATAATCAAAACTTATTCTACAAAACATGCATAATAAAATGAATACATTTATACCCGAATAATGAGTAATAATGAATTGTTGTTAACAAACGGATGATAATATGATAATATATGATATCATAAAAATTACTATGATTCTAGAATAATTCAATGACATTATTTAAATCATTATATAGGAGGTTAATATACATACAAAGGATATCAGACCTATGGTAAGGGATAACTTTTCAATCTCATTATTATCTGAGATTACATAAGTATTTACTCAGGTATAGTTATCATACATATCCATGTTTCCTAAATATGTATTCAAAAATATTATTTCTATACTTATAAAATTGTTTAAAATAAATTTTACCAATTGGTGAATCTTTATTAAATGGTATGAATGGAATCATTTTTCATTTTTGATATGAGGTACTTTTTGACTTTCTGAAAAAAGTATGAGAATAATGTTTTATTTTAACTTATACGAAATGAAATGTTTTTTATGTTTTCATAAAACCTTACTTCCATGAATATTACTTTACAATATTTCATGTTTATTTTCAAAATAAATTCTATTATTTTAAAATTTCATGACATTTTGAGAAAAGAAAACGTTTTTGAAGAAGAAAGGATATTTTCCTCAAAAATTCATTGCAAGTGTTCGATCAAAATTATTTTTCATCTACGATGGAATTATTTAATAGGGTTATGTTTCAAGTATACTATCCCTATTTTTCCTATAGTTTTATTGTGTTTATTATGGAATTCTATTTATGAAACTCATTTTTTTACATGGATTATGTTATGGTGGAATGATGTTTAAAGAAACTCATTTTATTCCTTGGGTTATGCTATGATGAATGATTTATGTTTTTATGGAACATGTAAGAATGATTTAATTATGAGATGTGTGGTACCTATATCTCCCTCTAATACATTGGGTAAAGATTTATATCTCATGAGATAGATAGGGCTGGAACGGGAAATGATCTCAGTTCAGTAATACAAGGCTAGAACAAGGAGTGAACTCGGTTCAATAATGGACTTTGTCCGCTATGATGGTCTTGGAAATGAGACTTGAATAATATAAAATTATTTTCTATGATTATGTGTATACCAAAAATTTCATGTATTATGTTATGACTTTTGGTAATATGTTCATTTATTCTTTATGAACTTTTATGATTTATCCCATGAAATGATATCCTGATCTTTCATATACAGGATAAGATTTTCAAATGTTATGTTCTTATGTCTTATGATTATGATATGATTTATATCTCCATTGTTTACCCCTACTGAGAATATGAGCTCACCCATTATTATGTTTATTTTCCTCGGGTCATGAAGAAGGGTATTAAGTGAGATATGTCAAAAGGGGTCAAGTTATGAAGAAATAAGTGGGAGATAGTGTAGATGTATTATGAACCATTTGTTTATGTTTTCCAGTTTCTAAAGACACTAAACCTATATGGTCCTAGCATGGTTTTATTATATTTTGTAATGAATATTATTTAATTTTTAAGTAATATATATATATGTAAAGTACGGACCGTTATAGTTGGTATTAGAGAAAAGGTATAGTTAACCTTTGGAAAGTAGGATGAGAAAACCATAGTAGAAACCCTAAGGATATGTCAAAGTATAGGTCATATTCCTAGTGTTCTAGAAATGTCATGAATAACCTAGGATAAAACCTAAAGTTTCCTAAATTGAAATTTTATTCTTTATGTGATTTTCCAATTGTGATTAGTGTTTCTCATACTACACTTATTGGTTTTAGTCAATGGATGGAACCCGAAGGAACCACGTTAATGATGAATGTGAGGGGAAATGAAATGATTTTCCACCTGATCAACCATATGTTATGGGATTGGGAATGAAAAATCTTGTTTCTATGCTAACATAACTTTCTCGAGATATGAATCATATAGGAATTCCAAATGATCAAAGGAGGGAACAACATTCTGTTGATTCCTTCATGAGTTAGCGTCTACATTCTTTCTGTGGGTCTTATGATCCATTAGTGGCTGAAAAATGGATCAGTACCACTAAAAAGATATTTTCAGTTTTCCAATGTTTAGAACATGATAAATTCATCTTATTAGTCTATCATTTGGAGGGTGAAGCTGATCAATGGTGGAACCTTCTCAAGAATACGAGTCAAAGAGATGAAATTGAATCCATGGAATGGGATGAGTTCAAGAACTTATTTTTCAATAATTAATCTCCTAGTATTCTTCAAATATATATGGAGGAGTTCCTTGATCTTAAGAGAAAGGATGATGAATCTGTGGGTACCTACAGAGAAAATTTTACAAGACTTACAAGGTATTCTTATGGAATTATTATCCAACCTGAGAGTAAAATTGATTGATTATTTAGTGGATTAAAACCAAGTCTCTCAAGGTAATTAGCCATAAGGGACTTCAATAGATATGGGGAAATCATTTAATTTTCTCTCAAGGTTGAGATGGATATTGGAGTAACTCATCATTCCTATGGGTTTGATAAGAAGATAAAAATTTAATTCAAGGGAAAATCTAAAGACCACACTAAAAAAGAAGATGATTTTCCCTTATGCTCAAAGGATGGAAAGAAAAATGGAAGAAATTGTCTTAACGGGACTATAATTTTTTTTAATTGTGTGAGAGAAGCTCATCAACCAGTTGAATGCCGAAGTGATGGGAAAAATATGTCTAATGATGTGAATAGAGAAAAGGCTACACAAAATGCACCTCCTACACTTAAATTCTTCAAGTGCATGGAAATGGAGCATTATGACAACTAATTCCCTATTAAAAGGGTTATCTATGATTATCGATGCCAAAAAACTCTTAAGGACAAAGACAAATTCAATTCACATGTGATCACTATCGGTGATGTGGAGTATGATAATGAAGTGATGAAAAGTACAATTACATCCACTCTAAAGTAAAAAATGTTTTATTTAATTCTGGATCCACCCAATATTTTATTTCTGAAGAATTTCCTAAGGGTTTTTTGTATTACCTCAAAAATTATATATTGAGTTAGCTATGAAAAATCCTAATGGAAAAAAGGTCACATAAAAAGTTTATAATTCTTCTCTAATTGAAGTTTGTGGGAAATTTTTTCCTGCAAATCTTGTGATCCTTCCTTTAGTGGAATTTGATTTGATTCTTAGCATGGATTTACTTTTTCTATACATAGATCATATCAATTACTAAGTTAGGGAAGTCACATTTCATATTCCAGATCAATTTATAATCATCTATCGATGAAAGGGTGGGTATGACCTTTTAGTGAAAATTTCTTCCATCTTATGGGTCTTGAGTCCTATAAATGAAGGTTATATATCTAAAATGGTCAGGGAGAAACTCACCATTAAGAATACACCCAATTTACGAGAGTTTGATGATGTATTTCTGAAATAATTACTAGGTCTTCCACGAATCGTGAAGTTGAGTTTTCAATAGAACTCATATCGGGTGCTATGCCTATTTCAAATACACCTTATAGAATGGCCCCAATTGAGTTGTAGGAATTGAAGAATCAACTCCAAGATAATCTTGATAAGTGATTCATATTCCCTAGTGCGTCACCTTGGGGTGAACCTGTACTCTTTTTTAAAAAGAAATATGGATCAATGATACTTTACATTGATTATCAAGAACTTGACAAGATAACTATTAAGAACAAATATCCTCTTCCCCATATTGATGATTTATTTGACCAATTATGTAGAGCTTAATACTTTTCCAATATTGATCTTCATTCAGGATATCATCAATTAAGGGTCAAGAAGGAGGATATACCAAAGAAGACATTCCATACAAGGTATGAACACTATGAATTAATAGTGTTTCCTTTTGTTCTTACTAATTCCCCCACTATCTTTATGTATCTAATGAATAAATTCTTTAGAGACTCTTGATCAGTTTGTAGTAGTCTTTATAGACGATATTATTGTGTATTCTAAGTGAAAGGAAGAGAATGAATATCACTTGATAATTGTACCGAAGACCCTGAGAAAGGATAATCTTTATAAAAAATTTACCAAGTGTGAATTTTGGTTTACTTTTTTTTTCATTTTTGGGTAACATAATCTCAAGAGAGGGGATATCTGTGGATACAGTAAAAATAGAAGTTATTGAAAATTGTCTTAGACCAACAACAGTAACTGAGATATGAAGTTTTTTTGGTTTTTTGGATATTATCGATGTTTTGTGATAGATTTTTCATTACTATCTAATAAACTCACCAAGGTGAATTAAAAGGGAGTTATGTTTGTGTGGATGGAGGAATTTGAATAGAATTTCAAAGAGCTAAAAATAAGTTTATCCAGTGAACCTATGCTCACATTGCCTTGTAGAGGAGAAAGGTTTGTAATCTATAGTGATGCATCTAAGAAGGGGATGGGATGTGTTCTCATGAAAAATGATATGCGGATATTTTATGCCTCGTGATAATTGAAAATCCATGATCAAAATTACCCAACTCATGATTTTGAGTTAGCTGTGGTAATCTTTGAATTAAATATATGTAGGCATTATCTTTATGGTGAAAGGTTTGATATTTATACGGATCCTAAAAGTTTAAAGTATATTTTCACACAAAAGGGGTGGAATATGCACCAAATAAGATGGTTGGAGTTGATTAAAGATTATGACTGCTTGATACATTACCACCATGGGAAAGCAAAAAAGGTTGCATATGCTTTTAGTTGAAAGGACCGTGTTAGCCTATCCATGATGAGGATAAAAAAAGATCTAATATTTATGGATTTGTGAAGGATGGATCTTGAAATTTTAAAGGAAGGGGAGAAATATTATCTTTCTTAAACGAATGTTCAACCATCTATACAAGTGAAGATTAAGTAGGCATAGAAGAAAGACGTGGAGCTACAAAAAAAGGTGAGAAATTTTCATGAATTAAACCTTGATTGTGATGAAATAATAAGGTTTAAGAATCATGTTTTTATTCCCCCTATACTAGAATTAAAGAAGTATCTATTGGATGAGTCTTATAGTTCTTCATTCTCTATCCATCATGGAAGCACAAAGATGTACAAGGACCTGAAAGAGTATTTCTAGTGGGATGGAATGAAAAAGAGATGTTTATGATTATGTCTCTCAGTTCTTGATTTATCAGCAAGTTAAGGCTAAGAGATAGAAATCTAAGGGGATGTTACAACCATTACCCATACCAGAATAGAAATGAGAAAACATCACTATGGACATTGTCACTGGACTTCTCAAAACATATAAAGATCATAATGTTATATAGGTTATAGTTGATCTCTTTATGAAGTCAGCACACTTAATTTCTATTAGATAGGATTTCTCTCATGATCATCTTTCTAGGATATATGTAAAGGAAGTCGTAATATTTCCTGGAGTACAACTTTTCATTATATCTGATCGAGATTTGAGGCTTACCTCAAAGTTCTAGTGAAGTCTTAAGTAGGCTCTGGATATAGAGTTAAGTTTCAGCACTCCTTATCATCCTAATATAGAAGGTCAGTCTGAGAGGAAAATTCAAACTCTATAAGACATGTTGAGAGATTTCTCCATAGATTTCAAAGGTGGTTGGGATCAATACCTACCTTTAGTAGAATTTTCTTACAATAATTGTTTTCACTTCAGTATTTAGACGGCTTCTTATGAATCCCTCTATGGAAAGAAGTGCAGAACTCCAACTTGTTGGGATGAAGTTGGGGAAAGAAATCTATTTGGACCTGATCTTGATGATTAAATGTCAGAGAAGTTCATATCTATTCAACAACACATAAGAGCAGCTCAGATTCAACAAAAAAGTTATATTGACAACTGAAGATAAGACCTAGATTTTGAAGGGGGTAATAAGGTGTTTATAAAAATATCTCCATAGAAGAGAGTGATGTGATTTGGAAATAAGGTAATGTTGAGCCCTAGGTATATGATTCCTTTTGAAATTCTGGATCATGTTGGGATGGTAGCTAATTGATTTGCGCTACCACCGAATCTCTCTCAAGTTCATGATGTGTTCCATGTATCTCTCCTGAAAAAGTACATACCTGATCCTTCAGATGTAGTAAACTTAGAAGTCGTACTACTGAAGAAAGATATTTCTTATAAATAACAACCGATAGAGATTCTGGATCGTAGCAAAAAAGTTCTACAAAACAATACCACTCGCTTGGTTAAAATTTTATGGCGGAACCATCAATTCAAAGAAGCTAAGTGGGAACTTGAGGATGTGATGAGGTAGATGTATTCTCATCTTTTTTATCCAATTGATGAATTTTGAGTGTGAAATTCAGTTTAAGGGGGGTAGTATGTAACACCTCGATGTTTTTATGAAATATTTTCTTTAAATAATTTTAATCCTTCAATAGCTTGTGTTTCACACAATCATGAGTTTAAATGAACCGTGAGATTCCATTGATATAAAATGACCATTATAACCAAGCCTTTATGTTATTGGGAATAAATATATCCAATTTATGAAAATGTCGGGTGAATTATTTGGCTACCAATTATTTATAAAAAAATATAAACCAATTAAAATTAAATGAAATATTCATATTTTTGTATTAATAAATTAAGTTAATTACAATTAGTAAATGAAATTAATGAAATATATATTTTATATATTTGATACAATATTTTTATATTCATCTAATAGATATTTTAGTCATACAACATGGATAAACCCTATTTTATGTATAAAAACATATATTTTTCAAAAGGGTAATTTTACCCGCTTTTAATGGAAAACCCCTTTTAAATTAAAATTTTTACACATTAAAAATTTTTATATGACAAAATAAACTTCTTATTTTGAAGCATAATATAAAAAATTACTTTGGATAAATTTTTGATATTTTTCTAATAACTTTCAAGTTTAATGAATAGTAAAAATATACTAAATTTTAATTGAAAACATCATTTTTCATCGAAATAATTTATACGGATAAATTATATTATTAAATGGTTTAAAATTATAAATAGAATATATTTTTATAATTTAATATAATTTAGGTCATTTAAATTAATTTTACATTGAATTCAGATGTAAAAACATTTCAATCTTTTGTAATGTTTTAACTTTTAAAACTCATTTTCTCATTCTGACAACGAGATTAATTTAAAATTAATTACTGCAAATTCTATGTTTTAAATTTTGAAAAATGGATTCCATATTTGGAATCGGTAGTTACAAATTATGTAAATATATTTCTTTTATTTTTGGGCATTATGAATAGTAACTTTGATAATTTTTATTACTATGATAAAAGGGTAAATCGTGTAATTAAGGGTAAAACCGAGGTTAAAAAATAACCCTAAAATTTGTTCTAATATAATTGGATGAGTGTGTTTCAATATAAATTATTCTTGGGTCTAAATATTATCCTTTGGAATACACTTGGATGAGATTAGGATATTTAATTTATTTTATTTAAAGAAAAGTTAAATATGTCTTACTCATGTTTTAATAACTATATCATTTTTAATATATTGTAATACAAAATATACATTTGATTATAAATAATATTTTTAAATCTAATTTTTTTCTTTATCATGGTAATTTATTTGTAATTTTGAGAAAATAAATAATTACCTTAAAGGTTTATACATTGATGATGCAGAAATTATTTAATTGATGAGAAATCAATATAATATTTTTTATTAAAATGATAATAACCATTAAAAGACCCAAAAAGTTGACCAAATATTATTGGTCAAGTATATCTCAACCATAATCATCCAAGGGTATAGTTATTGACCATTTGGATTCATATGTAAAATATTATGACACTTATAATATTTTATTTAAAGTGATGTTAAAGTTGTCGCATTCAAATTTTAATAAATAAAACATTTTTAATATAGGATTTTCCAAAAGATATATTCTACTATAAATATTCATATGAAATCTAGAATAATTATCTTCATTTTGGTATTTTATTTTTAATTTTTGACCCAAAAATATGTATATTAAATAATTACACAAAATTGATGTTGTAATTATTTTATTAATGAAGATAACAAATAAATGTTATTGAAAATAATAAAATCAATATAATTTGGGATAATTAAAATATCCAAAGAATTTTCTAGATTACCTTTACCTTTTATGGATATAATAAAACATTTTTTTGAAGTTAAATTATTATATTTATATTTTTAATAATCAATTAATTGAATAGTATGAAAATTAATACTATTGATTGTTTATCAAAATAATGTATTTTTAAATTATTTAAAAATCAGAAATTTTTAAAAAATAAAAAATAAATATTAAATGATTTAAATTGTTCTAAATTATTTATTTATGTTCCAACTGACATCAAATAAGTAAATATTTCACCCTTTTAATATTGAAATATTTGTTACCTTAATTAAAAATTAATTAGAATAACTAAGTGCTAATTAAAATGATAAGGTCTAAATTGACATAAAAACTATTCTAAAATTTATTTTTTGATGATATTACAACCTTATATCATATAATATTTTAAACTAATACATTTTTTTGGTTTTTTGAGGTGGTTTGAATTTATTGTAAATTAATATTTATGGAAATTCCAAAGGTGCCCCCAACCTCAACTATAAAAGGGTACCTCCTATATCATTTCTTCATAAATCATTTATCCTTAAATTTCATCCATACCCTACCCATTTATCTTCTCAACTTCCCTATTCACATTCTAGAGGTGCTGGTCTTCTCAAAAGACCAACTTTTGTGCCTTTAAGAGGAGATCTTGAGGGAGCTCACTATCTCAAGATCATTTCTTCTTCTACTTCCTCTTACTTTGTTGTTTATATTATTAAGTAATAAATCCATTATCAACTATATACCTATATGTTATGGAAGAACCTTTTCCACTTTCTATACATCCTATGAAAAATGAAATCACCACGCGTGCATATGTACGGCTTACCGTCTCTACGTCATGGTGCAATCTATTTTTCACCACCACTTTAATTGGATGAATATAATGATAGAAATAATAACCATATATGATTATTAAAAAAATATATTTATTATAGAACAATATATATACCATACACTTCCATACCATTTCATAATTAAAGGAATGATATTATCGCTCGTGCGTACGTACGACCTACCATCTCCATGATGCGATGTGATTCATTCTACAGGATATCCATTGAATCATGATTATTTAAATGTATAGAATGAATAAATATGATATATATTATATTAATATCATTTTTAAAATGATATAACTATATCCTATGAAGAATAATCAAAACTTATTTGACAGAACATACATAATAAAATGAAGCCGTTTATACCCGAAAAACAAGTAATAATAAAATATTGTTAACAAACAGATGATAATATGATCATATATGATATTATAAAAATGACTAAAATTATAGAATAATTCAATGAAATTATTTAATTCATTATACAGGATGTTCAGATACATACAAATCATATTATACCTAAGGTAAGGGATAATTTTTCAATCTTATTATTATTCAAGACTGTTTATACATAAATATTTACTGGGGTAAAATTATCATCCATGTACATGTTTCCTAAATATGCATTCCAAAATATTATTTCTATCATTATACAATTGTTTAAATTTAATTTTACCAATCGATGAATCTTTATTAAATGGTATTAAAGGAATATTTTTTCATTTTTGATACGAGGTACGTTTTGAATTTCTGAAAAAAAAGTATGAGAAGAATGTTTTATTTTAACTTATACGGCATGAACAGATTTTTAAGTTTTCATGAAACCTTACTTACATGAAGTTTCCTTCACAACATTTCATGTTTATTTTCAAATAAATTCTTTTCTTTTAAAATTTCATAGCATTTTGAGAAAAGAAAACCTTTTTGAAGAAGAAAGTATATTTTACTCAAAAATTCATTTCAAGTGTTCTATCAAAATTATTTTCCATATAAGATGGAATTATTTAATAGGGTTATATTTAAAGTATATTATACTTATTTACTATGGTTTTATTTTTTTATGATGAAATTCTATTTATGAAATCCATTTGTTTTACATGGATTATGTCATGATGGAATGATGTTTAAAGAAACCTATTTTATTCCTTGGGTAATGATATGATGAATGATTTATGTTTTTATGGAACACGTAAGAATGATTTAATTATGATATGGGTGATACCTATATCTCTCTCTAATTAATTAAGTAACTGTTTATATCACATGAGATAGATAGGTCTAAAACAGAAAACGATATCGGTTTAGTTATATAGGGTTGGAATGAGGAGTGAAATCGGTTCAGTAATGGACTTTGTCTGCTATGATGGTCTTAGAAATGAGACTTGACTAATGTGAAATTGTTTTCTATGCTTATATGTATTCCAAAAATTCCATGTCTTATGTTATGACTTTTTGGAATATATTCAATGATTCTTTATTAACTTTTATGATTTATCCCATGACATGATATCCTGATCTTTTATATGCAGGATAATATTTTCAAATTTTATGTTCTTATTTCTTATGATTATGATATGATTTATATCTCTCTTGTTTACACTTACTAAGCATCTAAGATCACCCTTTATTATGTTTCTTTTCCCCAGTCCATGAGGAATGGTATTAAGTAAGATATCTCAAAAGGGATCTAGTTATGAAGAAATAAGCGGGAGACAATGTAGATGCCTTATGAACCATTTGTATATGTTTCCCAATTTATAAAGACACTAAACCTATACGGTCCTAGAGTGTTTTTTAATTTTTTGTAATGAATATTATTTGATTTTAAAGTAATATCTATGTATGTAAAGTATGGTCCATTATACTCCCCTAGTGCCAAGACATGAAAACATGTGGGCTAGCACATCCAGGCACCATACGCCATGGTTTCCACCACTGCAACCACAGTGGTACCCTAGAAGTATACCATCCCATTTTTACTCTCTTCATTTTCCACATCCACCACCTTCAAATCCCCCCCCCCCTCTACCTCTACCTCTCGTTTTTCTGCCTCTCCCAATCTTATTTCTGCACCACATTTATCGAACATCAACCTACTGCATCAAACTTATAGCTTCCTCACCTCCATCTCAGCCTCCACCTTCGCCAATCATTTATCTTCCTCTAAAAAAATCCTTTCTATAGAAAAATTATCAAACATTAACCTACAGCATCAAAATCCAAACTTTTAAATGGAAACCTAGTAAATTCTAGTGTTCTCTTCCAGCCATTAGTTCTTTGTTTCTATCTCTATCCACAGCCTCTATAAAGTCAAAGAAATGCTATACATCTTCTCCACCTTCTTTTGGAGACCTAAGACCTCTTTCTCCATTTCCCTCCTCTCTTCAATCAGGCTCTCTGCTGAACATTTCTCATCATTTATCGCATACTATTTGATTCCATTTCCCTCCTAAATCTTGGAGCATAGAAGGTGCTCTAGCTCCCTCACACGTTCCTATAGATTCTTTCCACCATGTAGAGCAGTAACGAGGTCTACCATTTGAATTTATATGAATTTCAGGATTACATGTGAGATCTTGGGAAGATGGGGATGAAGATGCAGGAAGAAGGTGGAGGTGGAAACACAAAATGAATATGTATACATAGGGGAGAAGGGTAACGAGAACTAAATAGGTCAGCAAAGCAGTAGATTGAGCAAGAATACCAACCCCCACTGGAAGTTTCCCGTTTGAAAAGTTTCCAAATATTAAAATAAAAAAATTACCATTGTATTTAATGGTAATTTTCCATAAGTAAAATATATTTAGTTAATAAGTCCTATTTCAAAAATCATATAACACTTGTTAATGGGTATTATTGGACATATTTTTAGTAGGGAGAGCCACCAAAGTTTTTTCAAAGGTATTTTAAAAAAATTAATTTACAACATCCACTTTAGATATATAAATTAATCCATTTATAATTAATTATAAGTATAAATAAACAAAATTTCAAAATAAAAAAATAATTTCCAATCCTAATTAAAAAAAATTAAAATTTTGGTTTTTCATTGTTTATTACAAAACCCCCAAAAAAACTGAATTTTAATTTGAAATATAAGAAATCCTATAACACCTTGAGATTTTATGAGATAGATTCTTTTTAATTTCTTTGATGTATTGTGTTGTACTCTACACCAATATTATCTTGCGCTATACACAACACTGTATTAACTTGCAGTATATGCAACACTATTCTTGGTTTGTGTTACACATAATTTCAAGTTCTTTGATAGAATTCATTTCACGCAACACAGAGTATAGATTTTGTTCAATGTATAAATTAACTAAGTTTGAATTATTTTATACACAACACCAATGGAATCTTGCACTACACGCAACACTTACTTGGGTCGTGTTACACGCAAGAGCGACCTTCCTTGATAGTTTGCATTGTACGCAAAACCGATTTTTACTAAATAATGATATATTATTTAATGGGATATAAACTAGACTTTATGAATAGTATTAACCACATTTTGAATTTTATATAACATTATAATTCATATTTCACATTTTCTAGAACATGGTATGAGAAAAAAATCAATTTTTTCAGATAAAAGAAGTATTTTTCAAAAAATGAACTTTTAACACCTTTTGATGGTGCACCCATTTTAAATCTAGTTTTGACACTTTTATAAGTTCAATTTGAAAAATAGACTTCTTCTTTGGAATAGGAACATAAAAATTTACTTTTGTTGAATTTTTGGTATTTTTTAATAAAATTAAAAATTTTATGAATAATGAAAAAATACTGCATTTTAATTCGAAATTTATTTTTTACCTAATTTATTTATATAGTTAGATTATCTTTTTAATTTTTTTTAAAGTGTAATTGGATTATATTTTTATCATTTAATCCAATTTTGGTCATTACAAGTAATTTCACTTTTAAATTGGACATAAATACATGACAATATTTTGATAGTTATTACTTCTTTAAAAACATTCTTTTTGGTTTTGACAACATGAATTAATTTTAAATTAATTACTCCAACTTCTGTGTTTTGAATTTGAAAAAAATGGATTCCATATTTGGAATCAGAAGGTTCAAATTGTGAAAATAGGTACCTTTTATTTTTGGACATTATGAATAGTAAATTTAGTAATTATTTTATTTACCATGGTTAAACGAACATGAGCCTTATCCCAGTTGGTGAAGTATCCTTAAGTGCATCCACAAGACCAAGGTTCGAAACTAGGCGGAGGCATATTTCTGGGCACTGTAGAAGTTACTTTAGCAGTTACAGTAGTAGGTACTGTTCGACACTATAGAAACCAGAACTATTCACCTTGGGCCACCAGTTTGGGCTTGGAGTCTTTAAGGCCTTCGATTAAGTAGGAATTTCGAGCCACCTTTAAGGCCTTCGGGCCACCTCAAGGCCTTCGAGCCACATGTAGTTGCCCCAGATAGAATCTACAAAAAAGGAGCAGCTCCAGAGGAGGATTCAGAGCAGACACACTCACCAGAGCAGAACCAATGGATTGGGAAAGAATGAGAGGGTATGGCTACGCCATTGGGACCAGCCTATACTTGCACGAGATGCCTATCCAGATGGCCATGTGAAGGTGGAGAGCTACCATCACAATGCAGATGCTGGGGAGGGGTAGTTCCTTGTAGTTATAGTCTGGTTGAATTCCCTAAGACCTTCAGGTCATGTAATGTATCTTAAGGCTACGATCCATGTAATCACTATGCCTACAGGCCTTTTAAGGGTTCCCCCTCATCCATCTAAAGGGGGGTTATCAAAAAACAATAAAAAAATGAGGCCTTCGGGCCATTCAGGCCATAGTTAAAGAGTAAATCTGGTAAATAAGGGTAAAAAATAATATTATAATAATATTAAACTACCCTAACACATGACCTAATCCTATTATATAAGATATTTCCAACCATGTACATCATTGGGTTGATTTTGGGACCCCATGTATTTACATGGATGTGAAAATGAAATTTTATAAGAATTAAGTTAAAGTAAAGATAATTATAACCTAAACATATATATTTTAATAAATAGATTTTAATATAGGGTTATATAACTAATATCTATGTCTATAAATATTAATTATAAATCCAAAAATATTTCCTACATCATGGTATTTTATTTATAATTTTTATACATTAGATAAATATATTTATTTATGACACAATTATGATGCAGTGATTACGTCATTAATGAAAGATTCAAATAAATGAATTTATAAATATTAAAATAAATTTAATTTGTACATTTTTACATCATCTGTGAATTTTTTGGATGATATTGACATATTAGGGATTAGTTAATGCCATTTTTTCAAAGTAATCAGGTTGTTATGAGTTTTTAAAAAAAGTCAAGTATGAATAGTGTCTAAAATTGACATAATTCATAACTTAAAACATAAAATAGTTTATTAAATGATATTAAATTTATAATAATATAATATTAGACTAAATGGTTAATATAAGTCCAAATATGTCATAAATAACTTTTTTTGGGTCGTTTGACATGATATGGTAATTACATTAACCCACAATGTGTAAATAACATGATATCACGGTAAGATTAAAAAGCGTAAAATAAGGGTTAAACAAAACAGATAAGGATAAAAATATTAAAAACTTGTATAAAAATTATTTAATGATGGGTATTCGAACCAAAATCATCTTATCCTTGAATTAAATAAGTTTTGGACCATTTTTAATTGAAATTAACTTTATAATAAATTAATATTTTGAGAGTTTCCTAAAGTGCCCCTCTCCTCTCTTATAAAAGGGAGCCTCCTCCCTCTCCTCTTAAATACATTTTGAGCCTTAAATCTTGGAAAAAACCTACCCATTTCTCTTATAAAATTTCATATTTACATTCTATAGGTGTTGGTCTTCTCAAAAGACCAACTCTAGTGCCTTAGGAGGAAATTTAAAGGAGGCATGTCGAGGAAGATGTAATCTCTTCTACCGATTCTTTCAAATTTCTTTCTTCTTCTACTTACTCTTAATTAGTTGTTTCATTATAAAGTAATAACATCAGTATCACTAATATTCTTATATGTTATTATAAATATGAGACTGTAAAGACCCGTAAAATTCAAGGGAATTTTTTTCTTAATTTTCTTTAGAATTTTACAAGAGCGCGGTTTCTGACGGCACCTGATTCCGAGGCCCGGAGTGCCCGGAATTAATTTCCGAAGTTTGGCTCGGGTACGTTCAGTGAACGAACGAGCGGGAATTTCTAACTTTTGATCCGGTGCTCGGAATTGAAATCCGAGGGCACCGATGAACTCGCAGCGCCGATATTCGCTTAAAGAGACCTTTTCGGGAGTTGCGTTTGTTGCGGGTTGAAAGTTAATTTTTGAGGGTTTAGGTTGAGTTAAATAAAATTTGTGTAGAAAAAATTTTATTTTAACTTCTTAAAACCTCTCAAAGGAGGTTGGAAGTGGGACCCACACCCACTTAACCTCCCTTGGGAGGATTAAGTGTGGTGGGGCCCACACGAACCCCCACCTTTTCAACTCCCCACTCTCCCTCTTAATGGCTTGACAAGTTAACTTATATTTAATTATACAATTCATGTATATTAAATAAGTGAGTTAATTTTGGAGTTATCCATTTTGAATTTCAAACCTTTGAAATTCTTGTGGTTAAGTTATGAAATAATATAAGTTAAAGCTTATATTATTCTTTGAGTTTCTTTTACCCTTGGGAGGATTTCTTGAGAGCTTTGGAAGCTTTTCTTCTTCTTCTTCTTCAACTCAACGAAGAACACGAAGAACGTCGTTCTTCAACGAAGAACTTCTCCGCCGAAGAACACGATCCATCCGCGACGCCGTGTCCGCGACGCGACGTACTTCTTCCGCGTCATCTCTTCCGCGTCGATTTTCCGCGACGAACGCCTTCGATAACGACTCTTCCTCCGACGTCAAAGGAATCGACACCGATATTCCACGACTCCGTCACCGTGCGACTATCGAGGTAGAGATTCTTGAGTTCGTTGTTCTCTTTATAATTTGACTTTCCTCAAGACTTGACGAGGAACGCCCTTTTTCCGACGAAGAACGCCGCACCGCTCTTCTTCGTCTTCGGTGTCAACGAGAGAGAACACCGCACCTTCCTCGGAAAACCTTCGTCGGCGTACAAGGATTCGCCAACGACGTGCTTCTTCGGACGCGCCTCTTCGTCAACGGATTTGACGAACGTCTACCGCGACACCCGATCTCCGCGACGTCGACTTCCGCGGACATAGTCAAATCCTCGAACTTATACCCGAGGTAGGGGATTGTTGTTTCATTCTTAAATTATTCCTTTTCTTGAACATGGATCTGGCATGTCTAACATGAGGCTTGAAATGTTCATGTTGAGTTTTTATTTAACGTGAGGGGGGCCGGACCGCATGAACACGGCCGAACCCCCCTCCAACGTTTTTGTTGATTTTTATCTTGCGGGAGGAAGCAAGTGGCGTGGTGCCGTCGCACCACGCGGATGAACGTGCAAATATCTTCGCGATGCCGTCGCACGCTCCATGGTAGAAACAACAGAAACGCGACGCCGTCGCGCCGCGTTGGATGATTATCAAAGCACGGCAGAGGGGCGCGGTGCCGTCGCACCGCGCCGGACGACGAACGCCGCGGCCGGTTCTGGGCCGCGGCGGGACGAAGAGACCGCGGCCGGTTCCGGGCCGCGGCGGAAGATAAGACCGGCGGCCGGGCCGCCGGCGTCGGAAGCCGAAGAAGGGGACCGGAAATTCCGGTCCCGTTTGATAAAACCGGCCGGCCAGCTGGCCGGCCGGATGACTTAAAACCGGGGAATTTAATTCCCCGGCCAACCATGAAAACCCCCCTCTTTAAGAGGGGGGGGCGTTTCTTCAAAGGGAGGGGGCCGGCTGCCCCCTCGGTTCCACCAGCAGGCCCCCCACGTGGGGGGGGCTCTTTAAAAAAAATGGGGCGCGGCCCTTGAGCCGCGCCGCCCCTCCAGCAAAAACGCGGGGCTTAGCCCCGCGTGCCACCCACCTCGCGGCACCCCGCCGCCAGCGCGGCCCGCCGCCGCCGCCAGCGCGGCCCGCCGCCGCCGCCAGCGCGGCCCACCGCCGCCTCCGCCGCGCCGCCACCGCGCGCCGCCTCGCGCCGCCACCGGCCGCCGCACCGCCGCCGCCCGCCGCCGCCGGCCGCTGCCGCCGGCCACCGCGCCACCCGGGGGGGGGTCGGGCCGGGTCGGCCCGGACCCGGACCCCCCGTTTCGAACCTGATTTGGTTTTTGGCTCATAACTTGAGCCTCGGACCTCCGAATGACGAACCGTCTGCGGCAACGCGATCCTTGGATCGAGTCGGTCGTTTCGATATATCGCACTCAAGGTTTCGGGTTACTTTGAGTTCGGCCGGGTTGGTTCGTTCACGAAACCAACCGGGCCTTCGGAGCGGAAACGCTCATATCTTGAGCCACGAACGTCCGATTGACGCGCCGTCAGTCGCGTTGTGTTCCTCTTAGTGAATCGGATCTTTTGGCATACTCCGCCCGAGGTTTGGACGCAGGTGGAGTACGGTCGGGTTGGTTTTTCCTTAAAAACCAACCGGGCCCCGGAGACGAAAATGCCAATAACTCACAGACCGGGCGTCCGATTGACGCGCCGTCTGTTTCGTTGACTTCCTCTTGATGAGACGGAACTTTTGACATACTCCGCCCGAGTTTTGGATGCAGTCGGAGTATGGCCGGGTTGGATTGTTCCCGAAATCCAACCGGGCCCCTGGAACGGGAAAGCTGATATCTTTCAGACAGGACGTCTGCTTGACGAGCCGTCAGCGGCGTTGGTGGTTACGTTGAGTAACGGTCCCTTTGAGTTTACCCTATGGGAGTTCGGGGTACAGTTGAGATACGGCCGGGATTGGTTCGCACTCGAAACCAACCGGGCCCCTGGGACGAGAAGGCTAATAACTCACAGACCGGGCGTCCGATCGACGCGCCGTCTGTTGCATTGAGACCCCTGTGACGAGACGGACCTTTGAGACACTTCTTCGTGGGACTTTGTGATACTTGGAGTATCGACCAGTAGCTCGTGGAGCGGACCCTCCCGGAGATGAGCGTGCAGAGTACGGAGACCGTGTAGCCGGCTGAGACCTGCCGACTGCTTGACCGACTCGACTTGGAGTGAGTCGACTAGCCCAGTGGACGGAGCGCCCGGTACTTGGCGGCAGACCCACGGCGGACGGAGCGCCTGGTAGTTGGCAGCAGACCCGTGGTACTCGACAGGAGGAGTACCTCAGTAGGCTATCTGGGTAGCGCCCGGTATTTGGCAGCAGACCCTCAGCGGACGGAGCGCCTGGTAGTTGGCAGCAGACCCGCAGTACTCGACAGGAGGAGTACTTCAGCAGTCCTAGGTTAGTGAGCGGCAGCCTCGGAGTCGTGACAGGACCACTGTACACTCTAGAGACGGAGCTCTTCAGCAGTTACGGTTTCGATAATGAAAATCCTGGTTTGAGCTGAGACTTTTGACCTTGTGTTTACTTCATGATTGAGATGGGTCACTTGCTAACTTTGGTATATGTATGGGCATATACCCGGGTAGTGGTTATCCGTCGATTTCACAATCCTTGTGTTTCCTCATGATTGAGATGGGTTACTTGATAACTTAGGTATATGTATGGGCATATACCTAAGTAGGGTTTATCTGTTGAGATCTTCTTGTGTTTATCCTTGTTGGTTTTAGTGAGACCTTGAGGGTCTCGGGGTCCCTACTGAGTATCGTTATACTCACCCCTGCACGGGCTATGCCCGCACCTCGTTGTGTTGGTTGCAGACGACGGCCAGTACTGGCAGAGGCCGAGTGTTCGAGGACTGGACGGTACCTGGAGGTGGACTATACGACGAGGCGGTACCCAGAGGCAGACCACTGGGCGGGTCATACTTGGAGCAGACGGCGGGACCCGAGGAGCAGAAGAGCTATCTGTACCCACCCTTCAGGTGGGATTTCCAGTGGACATCTCAGCGTAGCAGCTTTACTTTTCAGTCGCTGTTTTCCCTTTCGAGTTGTACTTTACAGTTGGGCTTGTATTTCCGGCCCCTTTTACTTTTCAGCTCTTCTTTTTGTACTTAGTGTTTTACTTCCGCTTGTACTCTGTGGTGCTTGTTTTCTTTATAAAGGCAATGCCTTCCCAGTTATCGGGATTTTACGCCTTTGGTGCTAGTCGCCAACCCCTGGCCTATGGAAGGCAGGCTTGGGGTAGTCATGGCACGGGCCCCGAGGATGGGTCGTGACAAATTGGTATCAGAGGAGTTCAGTTCTACCGCAGAACTTATAACTCTGATCTTTCTTTCTGTGAAGCGATAGTGTTAAGAGTACCGAGTGTGGTTTTCAGTTCAGGGAGTCCAGTGTTGGTGCGGGCGGCCGACGTATCCATACACCAGGACCCTGACAACTGATTTCCGACTTTGTGCACGAAAACACTGATTGCGTGTGTATTTTCAAAGGTTTTTCCCCTTAAAACAGCTCAAACCAGGTCAGCTCACCAGGTATAATCGTTTGATCGTGTTACGTTGTTTCTTTCAGGATGTCTTTTCTCAGACGATCAGCTAGAGTCCGGAGGGATGAGCGTGCTGACAGTCTGTCGAGCGACGAGGCTTCGGTACAGGGCCCTCTTGCAGTTGAGGCACCAGCGGAGGCACCAGCAGTAGGCGATGCACGACGCTTGAGCGCGCTGCACGAGTTCCAGCGCCAGAGGCCACCCAGGTTCCGGGGAGAGACGGACCCGCAGGCGGCTGAGTTTTGGCTGGAGGCTGTGGTGAGAGTCTTCAGGCTAGTGGGGACGCCGGCAGACTTCATGGTGATCTTTGCTACCAGCCTCCTTCAGGCAGCAGCAGGTAGGTGGTGGAGCCACTTGTTTCAGTTCTGCGATGAGGTGAACTTCGCATGGGAAGACTTCGAGACCTTCTTCAGGGTGGAGTTTGTGCCAGTATCTCTACACCCCGAGCGTGTACAGGAGATTCTGCCTTTACCGCGTGTTTTTCGATCAGAAGCCGAGTCATCTGTGGGCAGTAGACAGATGATGCAGAGGTCCAGGAGGACCAGACCATCAGTTGGGCGATCTCGGGTTTTAGGACCGGTGGTGCAGGGCACCCAGAGTGGGAACAGAGTTAGCCGTGCAAGGAGCAGGTTGTGTTACTCATGCCGCGAAAAGGGACATCTGGCACGTGACTGTCCGACTCCCGATCCACAGGCTTTGGGAGAGCCACCGAGATAGAGGCAGCGACAAATGCTTGAGCAACAGTAAAGCAGGTGGACAGGGGAGGAACTAGTGGATACGTCTCTTGTACTTCTAGTTCCATGTTGATGTTGCTTTTGTGTAGCGTCTTGTATTATGAGTTGCAATAATAAAAGACGCATACTTTTGTGATGTTTTCTTTCCTGTCCTCTTTTGTGATGTTACTAAGAGGTTCCAGTTGACTGTTGACTTGACCCTCACTTGTGAAACATCTACTGGAGGAGACCCAGTTACCACACACTGATGCCGACAGTGTGACTCAACCCTTGGAGGCGAGAGTAACAGTTGGATCTCTTAGTAGTAGCGTCGAGGCCTTACGACGTCATCCTTGGTATGGATTAGTATCATCCATGTTAGGATTGACTGTTTTAGGCAAAGAATGTGGTTCATCCAGGGGATGAGACCAGGTTTCTCTTTTCGGCAAAGAAGAAATCTTGCAGCTCTTGTGGGACCAGAGATGGTCCGGGCCACGTCAGAGGAGGTCCATGTCATCCAGGAGCGGGCCCTACATGGACGATCGATTCCTCTTGTGCGCAACAGATGGCGGCACGGGAATCTCCAGGAGAGCACTTGGGAGCGGGAGGCTCAGATGCGTGCTCAGTATCCTCTTTTGTTTCCCTAGTTTTTGATGTAGCTTTACGGGGACGTAAAGCCCTGAGGTGGGAGTAATGTAAAGACCCGTAAAATTCAAGGGAATTTTTTTCTTAATTTTCTTTAGAATTTTACAAGAGCGCGGTTTCTGACGGCACCTGATTCCGAGGCCCGGAGTGCCCGGAATTAATTTCCGAAGTTTGGCTCGGGTACGTTCAGTGAACGAACGAGCGGGAATTTCTAACTTTTGATCCGGTGCTCGGAATTGAAATCCGAGGGCACCGATGAACTCGCAGCGCCGATATTCGCTTAAAGAGACCTTTTCGGGAGTTGCGTTTGTTGCGGGTTGAAAGTTAATTTTTGAGGGTTTAGGTTGAGTTAAATAAAATTTGTGTAGAACAAATTTTATTTTAACTTCTTAAAACCTCTCAAAGGAGGTTGGGAGTGGGACCCACACCCACTTAACCTCCCTTGGGAGGATTAAGTGTGGTGGGGCCCACACGAACCCCCACCTTTTCAACTCCCCACTCTCCCTCTTAATGGCTTGACAAGTTAACTTATATTTAATTATACAATTCATGTATATTAAATAAGTGAGTTAATTTTGGAGTTATCCATTTTGAATTTCAAACCTTTGAAATTCTTGTGGTTAAGTTATGAAATAATATAAGTTAAAGCTTATATTATTCTTTGAGTTTCTTTTACCCTTGGGAGGATTTCTTGAGAGCTTTGGAAGCTTTTCTTCTTCTTCTTCTTCAACTCAACGAAGAACGCGAAGAACGTCGTTCTTCAACGAAGAACTTCTCCGCCGAAGAACACGATCCATCCGCGACGCCGTGTCCGCGACGCGACGTACTTCTTCCGCGTCATCTCTTCCGCGTCGATTTTCCGCGACGAACGCCTTCGATAACGACTCTTCCTCCGACGTCAAAGGAATCGACACCGATATTCCACGACTCCGTCACCGTGCGACTATCGAGGTAGAGATTCTTGAGTTCGTTGTTCTCTTTATAATTTGACTTTCCTCAAGACTTGACGAGGAACGCCCTTTTTCCGACGAAGAACGCCGCACCGCTCTTCTTCGTCTTCGGTGTCTACGAGAGAGAACACCGCACCTTCCTCGGAAAACCTTCGTCGGCGTACAAGGATTCGCCAACGACGTGCTTCTTCGGACGCGCCTCTTCGTCAACGGATTTGACGAACGTCTACCGCGACACCCGATCTCCGCGACGTCGACTTCCGCGGACATAGTCAAATCCTCGAACTTATACCCGAGGTAGGGGATTGTTGTTTCATTCTTAAATTATTCCTTTTCTTGAACATGGATCTGGCATGTCTAACATGAGGCTTGAAATGTTCATGTTGAGTTTTTATTTAACGTGAGGGGGGCCGGACCGCATGAACACGGCCGAACCCCCCTCCAACGTTTTTGTTGATTTTTATCTTGCGGGAGGAAGCAAGTGGCGTGGTGCCGTCGCACCACGCGGATGAACGTGCAAATATCTTCGCGATGCCGTCGCACGCTCCATGGTAGAAACAACAGAAACGCGACGCCGTCGCGCCGCGTTGGATGATTATCAAAGCACGGCAGAGGGGCGCGGTGCCGTCGCACCGCGCCGGATGACGAACGCCGCGGCCGGTTCCGGGCCGCGGCGGGACGAAGAGACCGCGGCCGGTTCCGGGCCACGGCGGAAGATAAGACCGGCGGCCGGGCCGCCGGCGTCGGAAGCCGAAGAAGGGGACCGGAAATTCCGGTCCCGTTTGATAAAACCGGCCGGCCAGCTGGCCGGCCGGATGACTTAAAACCGGGGAATTTAATTCCCCGGCCAACCATGAAAACCCCCCTCTTTAAGAGGGGGGGGCGTTTCTTCAAAGGGAGGGGGCCGGCTGCCCCCTCGGTTCCACCAGCAGGCCCCCCACGTGGGGGGGGCTCTTTAAAAAAAATGGGGCGCGGCCCTTGAGCCGCGCCGCCCCTCCAGCAAAAACGCGGGGCTTAGCCCCGCGTGCCACCCACCTCGCGGCACCCCGCCGCCAGCGCGGCCCGCCGCCGCCGCCGGCGCGGCCCGCCGCCGCCGCCGGCACGGCCCACCGCCGCCTCCGCCGCGCCGCCACCGCGCGCCGCCACCGGCCGCCGCACCGCCGCCGCCCGCCGCCGCCGGCCGCTGCCGCCGGCCACCGCGCCACCCGGGGGGGGGGGGGGGGGGTCGGGCCGGGTCGGCCCGGACCCGGACCCCCCGTTTCGAACCTGATTTGGTTTTTGGCTCATAACTTGAGCCTCAGACCTCCGAATGACGAACCGTCTGCGGCAACGCGATCCTTGGATCGAGTCGGTCGTTTCGATATATCGCACTCAAGGTTTCGGGTTACTTTGAGTTCGGCCGGGTTGGTTCGTTCACGAAACCAACCGGGCCTTCGGAGCGGAAACGCTCATATCTTGAGCCACGAACGTCCGATTGACGCGCCGTCAGTCGCGTTGTGTTCCTCTTAGTGAATCAGATCTTTTGGCATACTCCGCCCGAGGTTTGGACGCAGGTGGAGTACGGTCGGGTTGGTTTTTCCTTAAAAACCAACCGGGCCCCAGAGACGAAAATGCCAATAACTCACAGACCGGGCGTCCGATTGACGCGCCGTCTGTTTCGTTGACTTCCTCTTGATGAGACGGAACTTTTGACATACTCCGCCCGAGTTTTGGATGCAGTCGGAGTATGGCCGGGTTGGATTGTTCCCGAAATCCAACCGGGCCCCTGGAACGGGAAAGCTGATATCTTTCAGACAGGACGTCTGCTTGACGAGCCGTCAGCGGCGTTGGTGGTTACGTTGAGTAACGGTCCCTTTGAGTTTACCCTATGGGAGTTCGGGGTACAGTTGAGATACGGCCGGGATTGGTTCGCACTCGAAACCAACCGGGCCCCTGGGACGAGAAGGCTAATAACTCACAGACCGGGCGTCCGATCGACGCGCCGTCTGTTGCGTTGAGACCCCTGTGACGAGACGGACCTTTGAGACACTTCTTCGTGGGACTTTGTGATACTTGGAGTATCGACCAGTAGCTCGTGGAGCGGACCCTCCCGGAGACGAGCGTGCAGAGTACGGAGACCGTGTAGCCGGCTGAGACCTGACGACTGCTTGACCGACTCGACTTGGAGTGAGTCGACTAGCCCAGTGGACGGAGCGCCCGGTACTTGGCGGCAGACCCACGGCGGACGGAGCGCCTGGTAGTTGGCAGCAGACCCGCGGTACTCGACAGGAGGAGTACCTCAGTAGGCTATCTGGGTAGCGCCCGGTATTTGGCAGCAGACCCTCAGCGGACGGAGCGCCTGGTAGTTGGCAGCAGACCCGCAGTACTCGACAGGAGGAGTACTTCAGCAGTCCTAGGTTAGTGAGCGGCAGCCTCGGAGTCGTGACAGGACCACTGTACACTCTAGAGACGGAGCTCTTCAGCAGTTACGGTTTCGATAATGAAAATCCTGGTTTGAGCTGAGACTTTTGACCTTGTGTTTACTTCATGATTGAGATGGGTCACTTGCTAACTTTGGTATATGTATGGGCATATACCCGGGTAGTGGTTATCCGTCGATTTCACAATCCTTGTGTTTCCTCATGATTGAGATGGGTTACTTGATAACTTAGGTATATGTATGGGCATATACCTAAGTAGGGTTTATCTGTTGAGATCTTCTTGTGTTTATCCTTGTTGGTTTTAGTGAGACCTTGAGGGTCTCGGGGTCCCTACTGAGTATCGTTATACTCACCCCTGCACGGGCTATGCCCGCACCTCGTTGTGTTGGTTGCAGACGACGGCCAGTACTGGCAGAGGCCGAGTGTTCGAGGACTGGACGGTACCTGGAGGTGGACTATACGACGAGGCGGTACCCAGAGGCAGACCACTGGGCGGGTCATACTTGGAGCAGACGGCGGGACCCGAGGAGCAGAAGAGCTATCTGTACCCACCCTTCAGGTGGGATTTCCAGTGGACATCTCAGCGTAGCAGCTTTACTTTTCAGTCGCTGTTTTCCCTTTCGAGTTGTACTTTACAGTTGGGCTTGTATTTCCGGCCCCTTTTACTTTTCAGCTCTTCTTTTTGTACTTAGTGTTTTACTTCCGCTTGTACTCTGTGGTGCTTGTTTTCTTTATAAAGGCAATGCCTTCCCAGTTATCGGGATTTTACGCCTTTGGTGCTAGTCGCCAACCCCTGGCCTATGGAAGGCGGGCTTGGGGTAGTCACGGCACGGGCCCCGAGGACGGGTCGTGACAGAGACAACACTATTTCACCTTCTATCCATCCTACAAAAAACAAAATCACCGCGCGTGTGTACATAGGTCTTACCGTCTCCACGCTGTGGTGTAATCTGTTTTTCACCACCACCTTAATAATGGTAGAAATAATAACTATATATGATTATTATAACATGATACTAATTCTGATATATTATACACCATCCAATTAAATTCCATTCAACAATTATGGGAACGATATCGTTGCTCGTGCGTACGTACGACTTACCGTCTCCACGACGCGATGAGATTCATTCTTCACGTTAACCATTCAAGAATGATTATAAATTATATATAATAAATAATCATTAAATATATTACATAATAATTCTACTGTATTTATGTATATATATGTTTCATTTACTTACTTCCATTCAATTTAATAAGGAAATGAAAACATCGTTCATGTGTATGTACGCCCTACCATCTCCATGAATGGTGTATTCCATTTCTTTTATCTATCTATTATATATATATATTTATATACTGAATATATATAATATATAAATCATGATATAATTAATAATATCATGAAGAAAAAATCCAAACACGTACGATAAATAAAACAATTATTACCCAAAACGTTGCTTTAACATGGAATTGACAAATGAACGGGTAATATAAAGTCATAAGTAAATCATATATGATATCATAAATATTATTATGGTTCTATTACAAGTTAATAATATGTTTAAACCCACTATACAGGAGTTTCAGACACATACTGAAGAAATCGAACCTAAGGTAAGGGATAATTTTGCAATCTCATTTTTATCTGAGATCGTTTATATGTAAGTATTTACTGGGGTTATATTTATCATCCATGTCGATGTTTTCTAAAAATGTTTTCATAAAATGTTTAATATTCTTACATGTATGTTTAAAGTCATTTTTAACCATTTTTTACTTTTACTACATGATATGAAAGGAATATTTCTTTTGCTTACCATATGAGGTGCTTTTTTGACTTTTCCAGCAAAAGTACGAGTAGAATGTTTTTTTAACTTATACGGCATGAACAGATTTCTACATATTCACAACGCCTTATTTCCATGAATCTTCCTCTACATGTTTTCAAGTTTATTTTCAACTAAATTCTTTTCTTTTAAAATTGCGCAACATTTTGAGAAAAGAAAACATTTTTGAAGAAGAAATAATATTTTCCTTAAGAACTAAGCACAAGTGGTTTATCAAAATTATTTTCCATATAAGATGATACTCTTTAAATAGGGATATTTTTATATCCCTATTATTACTATGATTTTATTTTGTTAATTATGGAATGTTATTTTATATGGATTATGTTATGATGGAATGATGTTTAAGAAAAAACATTTTATTTCTTGGGTTATGCTATGATGAATGATTTATGTTTTTGTGGAACATATAAGAATGATTTCATTATGAGATGTGTGGGACCTATATATCCCTCCAATTAATTGGGTAAAGATTTATATCTCATGAGATAGACATGACTGGAATGAAAAGTAAATCTTGTTCAGTAATACATGGCTGGAATGACAAGTAAACTTAGTTCAATAATCGACTTTGTCCACTATGATGGTCTTAGCAGCAATGTCTTGGATACTATGGAAATCATATTATGTGATTATTAGTTTTCCACAATTACATATTTTATTCCAATGTTATTCCATCATGGTTAATGTTCCTTTATGATCTATGCCTTACGTACTACCAATATTTATTTCATGACTCACAATTTTGATATTCAAAATTTATGTTCATGTTTTCACATTCTTATGTTTATGTTTTGTTTGATGTTCTTCATGTTTATCCTTACTGAGCATTTGAGCTCACCCTTTTTATTTTTTGTTTTTCCTAGGATATAAAGAAAGGTTTTAGGTAGGAAAATAAAAGGGTAAGATATTTATGGGAGATGTTGAAGATCTTTCACCAAGTTAGAAGATTATGCTCCAAGTTTCCAAAGACACTAAATTAATACGGTATTTGGGTGTATTTTTGTGCCTTGTATTAAGTATTCTGAAAAATTAATCTAATGTCCATGTACGTCAATCTTGGGTCATTATAGTTGGTACCAGAGAAAAGGTTTAGTTAACCTTTGGAAATTGGGATGCAAAAACCTTAGTGAGATCCCTAGAGATATTTCTTTGGTATGTCTAGGGATGTCCTTAAGGGTTAGTATAACTATAGGTTATAGTCCTAGAATTATGGTAATGATCATGAATAACCTAGTATTAAACCTAAGATGTTAGATATTTAAAGTACTCCCCATTGATTATGTTGTTTTCCTAGTATGATTTTTACCTCTCACACTATTATTTTTGGGTTTTAAATAATGGTTGAAACCCAAAGGAACCACGTTAATGCTGGATGTGATAAGAATTGCAATTATTGTCCTCATGAACAACCAAATGTTATGGGAATTCAAATAAATAATCTTATTTTTAGGACCAAAAATCCTACCAGGCTCCCAAATGACCAAAGGTGGGAACAACGTTCTATTGAATCTTTCTTAAGGCAACATCCACCTTATTTTAGTGGAACAACCAATCCACTAGTTTCATATAAATGGATTTGTACAGTTGAAAAGATATTTTTCATTATCCGTTGTTCATAACTTGAAAAGGTTAAGTTGGGAACTTATTGCTTGGAAGGTAAAGAGAATTTGTGGTGGAACTTTATCAAGAATACTAGTCAAGAAGATAAAATTGACTCCATGGATTGGGATGAGTTTAAAAACTTATTTTTCAGTATGTACCTTCCTCTTATTCTTTTAAAAAAAAGAGAGATTTCAGTTTCTCATCTATCACATGGTTATGATAAGAAAATAATGATGGAATTCAATGGAAACTATAAAAATTATGGAGAAAAGAAGATTAGATTTTCTTTATGCTCAAAGTGTGGAAGGACACATGGAGGAAATTTTCTTAAGGGGACTGATAAATGTTTTAAGTGTGGGAAAGAAGGTCATCGAACATTTTACTGCCAAAGTAATAGGAATAAACAAAAATCTCCAAAGAGTGCACCTCCCACCAATCAAGGTTACAAGTGTAAGGAAATGGGGCATTATGCTAACCAATTCCCTAATCTAAGGTCTATGGATGATTATCGATGCCAAAAACATTTTAAGGACAAAGAAAAAGGAAAATCACATGTGATCACTATTGGTGATGTTGAGTATGCCAACAAAGTGGTGGAATGATTAAGTGTTTATGTAATGGGATTCCAAAATAGTGTTGTTGAATCTCTTTTATAGTATTATGGAATATTGGAATATCTATGTATTGGTTTATTGTGGTTTTCAATAATTATATGGTATCGATAACCATGAAAAGTGATTAAAATATTTTTGGAAAGCACATGATATGCACATAATTAAGGGATATAGAGATAATGATATGTTTGATAGTATTAATAATCTCATGACTCATAAAAGGACAAAGTGATATCATGGTTTGAGTATATAGAATTTTCGGTATATTTGGTGTGTGGAAAGAGTTAATTTTGATAGAATGCATGTTGTCACTATGGTTATACAGTAGTTCATGTTATTATCATGTTTTAAGAGAATACATGATTAAGGTATTCAAATGTTTGGAATGTGACAACCAAGAAATTCCAAATGAGATATAGGAGAAAAATGTTAAGTTGATTTAGTTCACCTCTTTCTAAAGTTTATATTTTTAGTTTTTTTAAGGATTTTAATGTTATCAATTTTTGGATAGTATACTTTATTTTCCGTTTTAAGTTTGTTAGATTAATGTATTATCTCACTATAGGTGGACTTATGCTTATTTGATTGCATGTGCTAACCTTTTTGTTGAAACAGATGGAATGACCTATCATTCTATCGCATGAGCTGCTAATACTTCAAGAATGAAAAATTCAAATTAATTTCTTTAAATAAGAGATGAAGTGGAAATTGTTCAGGGAATGACCAATGGTGAGATTTTACTGAAATCAAGTAAGTATTTCTTCTCATGCAAAAAATCATCAACTTTAGGAGAAGGATCTTGAAAGAAAAAATGTTATCCTAGTAGCTTCTTATCCGAAGAATCAGATGGTCCCTTAAAGCATCACATATTTATGGCTTTCTAGTAGTTAACTTTCTCCAACCTTGTTCTCTATCAATATCCATTAGAACATAATGATTAGATTTCTCTTCCATATTCATGTTTTCACTTTCTACCTATGTTCTCCTATGTGGAAACCCAGTGATTAGTTCATTTGGGTAACTTTTATGTCTCTAAATTTCTTTTTTAAAATTAAGTTTTAGAATTCCTTTTTACGATATGTGTTTCTATGAAAGAAACTTTCATATAGTAAACCATTTATAACCCCGACGAATTCCGAGGGAGAAATTCATTTTAAGGGGGGTAGAATGTAACACCCCGAAATTTTTTGAGATAGATTATTTTTAATTTTTTTGATGTCTTGTGTTGTACTCTACACCAAGATTATCTTGAACTATACGCAACATTGTATTATCTTAAAGTATATACAACAATATTCTTGGTTTGTGTTACACACAATTTCAAATTCTTTGATATAATTCATTTCATGCAACATTGAGTATAGATTTTGTTCAATGTATAAATGAACTAAGTTTAGATTATGTTCAATTAAAGACCAAAGGAAGCTTTCACTACACGTAATTTAAGAACCCGTATCTTCGTTTCAGGTATGTTTTTCCTTTTCTGGTCATTTTTAAGAAAAAAGGAGTTTTCTGGAAATTTTTGAAGTACACGCCGTGTACTTTCAGAGTACACACCGTGTACTCCTTTGCCGCTCGAAGCCGTGTTGATAAAACACTATTTTGTTAAATATTTTAGTGATAATAAATGATATAATTTCCTCACATTGTGTTAAATATGTTTATTTATAAAATATTTGGGATTTGATCATTCATTTGAAAATTTTGTGAAAATTCCAGTTTTACCCTTTATAGTGCACTGTATTATTTAGAAGATAAATATTTTTATATTTATTATTTGAATTTGAAATTTTTTAACAATGTTCCCAACGTAATTTTATACAACTTTTATTCAGGACACTAGAGCTAAAGAGTGCATTTTGTTGTTGAAAATGGTCCATGAAGTCAAAGTTGGGCTGGACTCGCCAGAATGGAGAAGCTTCTGTATTTCGGCCATAACTCCTTCATCTGGGCCTGGATTAAGCCCAAATATTTATAGGAGATATAGGACCCATATCCTCACATATTATCATACTAGAATGCCGGCAAATTCATGCGTTTTGGTGGTCAAATGGGTGGTGTAAGTTGGAATAAAATATTTGGCCGAATTTCCATATTCACACTTGAAACCACTTGTAACCTCTCCTCCCCTCCCCTATTTAAATTGGATTTTTTCCCATTTGTAGTGGTCGGGACATGCATTAGGAGATTGGAGGAAGAGGATAATTGGTTTCACCCAAATTCTCCAACCATTTTAAGAGGGGTAGCTCTTGAAGCAAGGATCCCCTCATCGAAGCCTCCTTCTTTCTTCATTTTGTAATGTTTTCATTTGTGTAATACACTTCTTTGATCTTATTTTATTCCTCGTATTTTCTTTTATTTTGTTTAGATTTATTATTCTATTAATATTAATATTTGGGTTGTAATTCTTGAGTAGAAGCGTTATTGGGTTATACCCATTATAAACCTTTGCACATGCAAAACACTTCTATGATGATTACACCACCCATAGAAGAGTAGTTCTTTTTAGTAATCGATCAAACTCTATCCTTCTTCATTCATTTATTTTGAATCAATGAGATACTGTAATTCACTTAATATTATCCATGAATTGTGTTTTTAAATTGTAAGAAACTAAGCAATCAATTGAACAATTAACACAAAAACACGCGAGGTCGGGATTTTGTGTAAATTGTGAGAGCGCGATCTTAATTGGTAATACAAGACCATATGGGATAAATTTTTAGAGTTAAAATATAATCCCTAAAAACAATTCATCCTAATTTCCAGAATGGATATGTGCCTTAATTTACCACTGACCATAATCTATCCTTAGAACATCAATCAAAGCAGGGTGTTGCGATTGCATGTTCCGAAGTTAGCCTAAGGTTAAATTCACTTCATCTTTGTGGTATGGTTAATTCTCGTAGGGTTCGGGGGTTAACAAATTAAGGGATCATAATTAATTTAATGTTAATTTAAATGATAATGATTAATAATTTATTTAATAGGTAGAGTTAGATCGATTACACCTTTTAAAATATTTTCTAAAAAAACATCTTCTTGTTGTGTCTTTTTAATCAAACTTCATTTCAAAATTAAAAACAAAAAAAATGAAATCTTCTTCCAGCAAACTTCTTCAAGTTTTATAAACTATAGAAAACCACCCCCATCCTTTCAAGTAGTGTTTTTATTCTCTTTTATTTTATTTCTATAATACCTCTAAAAAGTTTTTTTAATTCACTTCCTCCTTTGAGAGATGACCTTGGTCAACCACTCTACTGCACCTAAGTACCCCAAAATCACACTAATCATTTGAGGGAACCCACGACAGTGCTCTTTTAAAATTAGAACCATTTCCAGGGATCGAAGTAATTTATTCAACCATTTAGAGGTATTTATTTTATTTTTCATTTTATTATTTTCTTCACCTCTCTCTTTCATCTTTCCCCTTTCTCAAGTTTTCATTTTTTTCATCCTCTTCTTTTCTTTCTGGACCATCAACTCAAACTTCTCATTTTTATTTTACTATGGTCCAATTTCTTTCTTTTCATTTTTATTTGATTTATGACATGAACTAATCCTAAAGATCTCTTAGATCTTGAACCTAAGATTGAACGTAGCCTTAGGACTTGAATCAGACATTCTCAGTCTATGGGAAGTTTCAATATTAAACCAATTGGTGAATTCCTATCTTCTGGAAACATTGAAATTGGAATCAATTAAAATTCAAACATAAAAGAGGAACCAATGGCTGGAAATAATGGAAATGAACTTAATAGAACCATTCGAGAATTCGCTGCACCTGATATTAACTATCAACCAAATTGTATTGCATACCCGAATCTCGAATCAGACTTTGAGTTAAAATCTGGGTTAATTCACCTTCTTCCAAAATTTCATGGCTTATCTGGTGAGGATCCAAAAAAACACCTTAAAGAATTTAATGTGGTTCGCTCAACCCTTAAACCAAGAAATGTTTCTAAAGATCAAATCAAATTAAGAGCATTCCCATTCTCACTTGATAGAGCTGCAAAAGACTAGATGTATTATTTACAACCTGAAGATGTAACTTGTTGGAATGATTTGAAACGTCTTTTCTTGTAGAGATTTTTTCCAGCATCGAGGACCACTTATATTCGTAAGGAGATCTCGAGGATCAAGCAAGCACAAGGGGAGTCAATGTATGAGTATTGGGAGTGATTCAAGAAGTTGTGTGCGAGCTGCCCACATCACCAAATTAGTGAGAAACTCCTCATTTAGTACTTCTATGAAGGACTCACACTTATGGAGAGAAGCATAGTGGATGCTGCAGCTGGAGGAGAATTGGTGGAAAAGACACCAGTAGCTGCACATGTGTTGATCGACAAGATGGCCCAAAACTCCCAACAATTTGGCGATAGAGGTACACTACATGTCAGGGGAGTACATCAGGTAAGTCCTTCTTCTCTTGAGAGTCATTTGATTGATACCAAGTTAGAATAATTGACAACTATAGTGAGGCAAATTTCTTTGGTACAAAAGACATCTCTACCCCCTCCTTTCAAGGCCTTGTGGTATTTTTACTGAGACAAGCCACCCAACTGACTGTTGCCCACAACTCCAAGAAATAGAAGATTGTGCAGCAGTGTTCCTTGGGAGACCATATCAGTAGCAACAACAACAACTATATCCCCAAAAGAAGTTTGATCCAACATACAAACAAGGGTGGAAGGATCAATCAGACATGAGGTATGGCTCTGGGCAACAACAAAGCCCCCCTTTTCAACCAAACTTCCAGCAGCCTCCACTTTACCAACAGGGTTTCCAACAACCCCAAAGGAGATTCAAAGCTCAAACATCAACAAGTCAGCAACAGGGGAATCTACAAAACAAGGTAGACTCTAACACTGATGATCTTTTGAAG
Source organism: Viscum album (assembly GCA_963277665.1). NCBI lineage: Eukaryota > Viridiplantae > Streptophyta > Magnoliopsida > Santalales > Viscaceae > Viscum > Viscum album. The sequence goes on from OY728151.1 coordinate 1,753,291,685, forward strand.
CAAATTGTTCTTAATCAATAGAATGAGCTGAAGAGTCAAGGTTCGTAGTTGAGGGAGTTGAAGACTCAAATGAGACAGATTGCCACCACCCTCCATGAACTTGTGAGTAAGAATTATGGAAATCTACCTTCCCATACCACTCCAAATACAAAGGGGAATGTTAGTGCCATCACATTTAGAAGTGGGAAGCAAATGAATTATACATCAGTACCTACCATTCCACTGGGATTCACCTCAACTTCAGAGAATCCGCATTCCATACCAACTGATGAGAAATCCAAGGAGAAAGATAAAGGTAAGAAAAAGATTGATGATGTTCCTCCTAAACTCCTTCCTTTTCCAAATAGGGTTGTTCAAACCAAGAATATGGCTAAAGAAGCAATGCAAAAGGAGGTTTTGGACACATTCAAGTGTGTGAGATCAATATTCCTCTACTTGAAGCTATTAAGCAAATCCCAAGGTATGCCAAATTCTTAATAGAACTCTGCACCAATTGAAGAGGGCTCAAGGGAAATGAGAGGATCAACCTTGGAAGGAATGTCTCAGCACTCATTACACCAAATCTAGCAATGCCAACAAAGTGAAAGGATCCCGAGACATTCACCATCCCATGTACCATAGGGGAGTTGCACTTCTCTGATGATCTTTGTGATTTAGGAGCTTCAATATATGTGATGCCTCACTCTATATTCTCTTCCTTACAGGTTGGTGAGTTGAAGCCGACGAGAGTAGTGGTGCAATTGGTGAATAGATCTACGGCATATCCAATGGGAGTCCTTGAGGATGTACTTGTCCGAGTAAGAGACATGATCTTTCCAGCAGACTTCTATGTGCTCAAAATGGAGGATGATCAGGTAAGTTCTTGTTCTCCCATTATCTTAGGTAGACCATTCCTTAAAACTGCGAAAACTATCATAAATGTTCACGAGGTTACACTTTCCATGGAGTTTGGAGATGAAGTTGTGATATTTAATGTTATGGATTCCATGAAGTACCCCTCAGAGGATCACTCTGCATTTGTTATCTCCCATTTTGAACCACCAAATAAAAACCCCATGGAATTTTATTGTTCTATGATTAGGGAGATTATGAGTATTGGTTTTAGTTTGATGTCTAAGAGTACTTCCACACCTATTTCTAATGAAAAAGACTCTATTAGATTTGATTTTGAAATGGAATAATACTCTGATTTTGATCATGTGAAATCTGATTATGACATGGCTGTTGAGTATGCTGATGGATTTAATGATTTATTATTTGATTTTGATGATGTATATTCTGATACTGATGCTCTTTGTGAACATATTTCAGTTCCTTCTATTTCTCCATCCATACACCACCCCCCTACACTGGAACTCAATCCATTGCCACCAAATCTCAAATACTCATACATTTTGAGTGGTGAGAAATTACCTGTTATCATTTCTAAAAATATCCCTTTTGAACATGAAGAAAAACTTTTGAATCTTTTGAGGGAGAACATTAGGGAAATTGGGTGGACCTTGGCTGACATATCAGGTATTAGCCCCTCCATTTGCATGCATAGGATTCTCTTGGAGGATGGGGCTAAACCGGTGAGGCAACCACAAAGGAGACTCAATCCAACCCTTCTGGAGGTTGTTAAAAAAGAGGTTGAAAAATTGCTCGAGGCAGGTATAATCTTTCCCATTTTAGATTCTCAGTGGGTAAGTCCAATTCAGTTTGTGCCTAAGAAAAGTGGTGTTACTGTTGTTAAAAATGAGAAAGATGAGTTAGTTCCAATGAGGGTGCAAAACAGTTGGCATGTGTGTATTGATTATAGGAAACTAAATCAGTCCACTCGCAAGGACCATTTTCCCCTCCCATTTATTGATCAAATGCTTGAGAGACTAGCTGGGAAAACACACTATTGTTTCTTGGATGGTTTCTATGGCTATTTTTAGGTTTCCATTGTAGTAGAGGACCAGGAGAAGATGACATTCACCTGCCCATTCGGTACCTTTGCTTACCGAAGGATGCCATTTGGACTTTGCAATTCCCCAGGTACCTTCCAGAGATGCATGGTGAGTATTTTCTCAGATTTCATTGAGACCTGCATGGAGGTATTTATGGATGATTTTACATTTTATGGATCCTAATTTGATGAATGTATCTCTAGTTTGGGTGATGTGTTGCATCGTTGTATTTAGAAGAATCTGGTATTAAATTTTGAAAAATTTCATTTCATGGTCGAAAAGGGAATTGTCTTAGGTCATATAGTCTCACAAAATGGCATTGAAGTTGATAAATCTAAGGTAGACATTATTTCATCCCTTCCATATCCTACATGTGTGCATGATGTTCGATCATTCCTTAGACGTGATGGATTTTATCGACGCTTCATCAGATATTTAAGTAAGATCTCTCTACCCTTATCTTGATTGCTTCAAAAAGATATTGACTTTAATTTTGATGATTCATGCAGGGTATCATTTGATGAGCTAAAGAAGTGTCTGACCACTCCACCGATCATACAACCCCCACGGTGGGACATTCCATTTGAGCTTATGTGTGATGCGTCCAACTTCACGATTGGAGCCGTCTTATCTCAGAGGATGGAAGGACGTTCACATGTGATTTCGTATGCATCAAGGACACTGGATTCAGCCCAATCAAACTACACAACCACAGAAAAGGAGTAGGCTTACTCACACACTAGAGGATGACACCTTGGACCAAGTACCACTTTGGGACACTTTTCCCGATGAGCATCTTTATTCCATCTTAGGTACGCATCCTTGGTATGCTGATTTAGTGAACTACCTTGTTTCCTCTGAAATCCTTGCAAATTTAAAGAACCATCAAGTCCAAAAATTAAAGAGTGAGTCAAGATTTTATGTTTGGGATGATCCATACCTATGGCGCATGTGTAGTGACCAAGTTATTAGGAGGTGTGTTCCTGATCATAAGTTTGAGTCTGTTTTTCAATTCTGTCATACAATTGCTTGTGGTGGACACTTTGGACCCCAACGGATAGCTAGGAAGGTTTTGGATTCTGGATTATATTGGCCTAGCTTATTCCATGATGCCTATGTGTTTTGTAAGTCATGCTCTCGTTGCCAACACACTGGAAACATTTCTAGGAGACATGAGATGGCCCAACAACCTATACTATTTTGTGAGATTTTTAATGTAGGGGCATTGATTTTATGTGTCCTTTTTCTAGTTTATTTGGATTTTTTTATATTTTGGTTACTGTTGATTATGTGAGTAAATGGGTGGAGGCCAAGGCCACCAGGACTGATGATTCTCATGTTGTTGTGGATTTTGTGAAGGCACAGATTTTTTGTAGGTTTGGAGTACCAAAGGCTATCATCAGTGACCAAGGGACACATTTCTGCAATAGGAATCTTGCTTCCCTTATTTTAAAGTATGGGGTGACACAAAAAACATCAACACCATACCACCCCCAAACAAATGGCCAGGATGAGGTTTCAAATCGTGAGTTAAATTTTTTTTTTGGAGAAAACCATGCAGCCATATAGGAAGGGTTGGAGAAAGCGCTTGGATGATGCATTGTGGGCTTATAGGACGACATAAAAGACACCCATTTGTATGTCCCCATTTTGGATTGTTTTTGGGAAAGCATGTCATCTCCCTGTGGAAGTTGAGCATCAGACTTATTGGGCTATAAAGAAATGCAACATGGATTTAGCCCAAGATGGAATCCAAAGGAAGCTGCAAATTCAAGAGCTTGAGGAGATTATATTGTCTTCATATGAGAACTCAAGGCTCTACAAGGAAAGATCAAAAGCATATCATGATATAATGATCCAACAAAAGGAGTTTCATGTTGGAGAGAAAGTCCTTCTCTACAGTTCACGACTGAAGCTGATGCCTGGTAAGTTGCATTCTGATGGTTAGGTCCTTATATTGTGTCTAATGTTTTTCCTTATGGTGAAGTGGAGATCACACAAGAGGACACTGGAAGAATCTTTACTGTCAATGGGAAAATTTTAAAGAGATACATTGAGGGACTTTCTACTGATGTAGTGGATTTTATCACACTGCATGACCCATCATCACTTGAGCACATCAGGCTGTTCCTAACCCTTTCACTTTTATATTATTTTTCCTATTTAAAAAGTCTTAATTTCATGTGCATATATCATCTCATGGGTTCACATTGAGGACAATGCAATATTTTAATTGTGGGGGAGGTAACCATTTAGTTTAGTAATTTAAATTGTTTTCCTGTAAAAAAAACAAAAACAAAACAAAACAAAATGTGTGTTTTTCAAATTTTGTGTGTTTATTTTACAATTTTCTGTGTGTTTTTGAAACTTTTGAGCTGAAATGATTCTCATCACCATTTTTAAATCCATATCAATAAGTTAAACAATTTACCCCTTGAAACTAAGCTTAAATGAATGTTGAAATGACTTTGTTTCAAGTTCAAATATTTAGTGATTTCATGAAAAGTACACTGAATTTTGAATCCCATGCCACATATCACTGTCTTTATATTTGAAATCACTTTCCTGTGAGGCTTTTGAACCATTATTTTCATATTCTTTACATTCACCTCACTTCTTGAGAGAACCAAACCATGCTTGATTTAACCAGAATTTGATTTATTCCTGTCAAAACTTGAGGGTTTTAGGTACTTATGTTTAAATGATTGAGGCATTTGTTTGGTACTAAAGCCCTTATTTCAAAGAATACTTTTTATAATGGCCTACCTTGAACATTTAATCCTTTTATCCCTTAGAATCCATGCACATCCTGTTAGGTTATCCACATTACAATCCAATTTTCCCTATCCAACCAACTCTTGAAGTGAAATTGCATAATCTAGTTGAGTTTAAGTGTGGGGGAAGCTATCTTGTGTTGTGCTACCACATTCTGTGATACTTTGGGTGGAAAATTAAATTCTAAAGAGATGTGTTTGATGCTGAAGGAAGTCATTATATTTAAATTTGTGCATTTTCTGGAGCTTTCATGACAAGTGAAGCTATGCCTTTTCTGAAGCTTCTAATTGAGGTGGAAAGTTGTGCCAATCTGGAGCTTTCAAGAAAATCATGTTTGAGAAGATTGACATTTTTGATATTGAAATGATGAATGGTGTAAACTTTACATTAATTTTCATGATGATGGAGCTAAATTGATACTATGGGTATTTAGGAGAAGACCATATTTAAGTGAAAATTGGATTAATGCAATTTTGCTTCAAAAAGATTCAAGCCCTCCTCATTCAGCCTCAGAATTTTTCACATCTAAATCCAACCAACCGAAAGCCACAGAACAAACCTGAAAAGTCCTCATGATAAACATATGTCCTTGACTCACATTGGGTGGCGATGTAGGAATTTATCAAGCCTATGGTGACCCTTGTATGAGTTTGGATGAGAAAGACATTGCAAAAAAAAAGATATTTGTGTGATGAGAGAAAATTCAAGCGAGGTAAGTGTTTTGTGCATGGGAGGATAAATGAAGTGGAAATATATTGAATGATATAAATGGAGAACTTGAAATAAGGTTTTTTATGAGGCATTATATATTTTGTTTCTTGGTGTGTAATTGTTTGATCTCAAGGATATGTGTTTTAAAATTGGGTTTGATTTCATATTGATGTTTACTAGACATGAGGTTTTGCCCAGGAGTGCAAAAGGGTAAGTGTGGGGGAGTTGATAAAACGCTATTTTGTGGAATATTTTAGTTATAATAAATGATATAATTTCCTCACATTGTGTTAAATATGTTTATTTATAAAATATTTGGGATTTGATCATTCATTTGAAAATTTTGTGATAATTCCAGTTTTACCCTTTATAGTGCACTATAGTATTTCGAAGATAAATATTTTTATATTTATTATTTGAATTTGAAATTATGTAAAAGTTTTCCTAACTTAATTTTCTACAAATTTTATTCAGGACACTAGAGATAAATAGTGCATTTGGTTGTTGAAAATGGGTCATGAAGTCAAAGTTGGGCTGGACTCTCCAGAATGGAGAAGCTTCTGTATTTCGGCCATAACTCCTTCATATGGGCATGGATTAATCCCAAATTTTTAGATAAGATAGAGGACCCATATCCCCACATATTATCCTTCTGTAAGGTCGGCCAATTCACGAGTTTTGGCGGTAAAATGGGTGGTGAAAGGTGGAATAAAATATTTGGCCGAATTTCCACATTCACACTTGAAACCACTTGTAACCTATCCTCCCCTCCCCTCTTTAAATTAGATTTTTTTCTCATTTGGAGGGGTCGGTATGTTCATTATAAGATTTTAGGTATAGGATAATTGGTTTCACCCAAATTCTACAACCATTGTAAGAGGGGTATCTCTTGAAGTAAGGACCCCCTCATCGAAGCCTCCTTCTCTTCTTCATTTTGTAATGTTTTCATTTGTGTAATACACTTATTTGATATTCTTTTATTCCTCATATTTTCTTCTGTTTTGTTTAAATTTATTATTATCTTAATCTTCCTAATTGGGTTGAAATTCTTGAGTAGAAGCGTTATTGGTTTATACCCATTATAAACCTTTGCACATGCAAAACGCTTCTACGATGATTACGCCACCCATGGAAGAGTAGTTCTTTTTAGTAATCGATCGACTTCTATCCTTCTTCATTAATTTATTTTAAATCAATGAGCTACTGTAATTCACTTAATATGATCCATGAATTTTGTTTTTAAATTTTAATAAACTAAGAAAGCAATTGAACAATTAACACAAAAACACGCGAGGTCGGGATTTTGTGTAAATTGTGAGAGCGCGATCTTAATCGGTAATACAAGACCATACGAGATAAACTTGTAGAGTTAAAATATAATCCATAAACACAATTCATCCTCATTTATAGAATGGAAATGTGCCTTAATTTACCACTGACCATAAGCTATCCTTAGAATATTAATCAAAGCAAGGTGTTGCGATTGCATGTTCCGAAGTTAGCCTAAGGTTAAATTCACTTCATCTTTGTGGTAAGGTTAATTCTCATAGGGTTCGGGGGTTAATAAATTAAGGGATCATAATTAAGTGAATGTTAATTTAAATGATAATGATTAATAATTTATTGAATAGGTAGAGTTAGATCGATTACGCCTTTTAAAATATTTTCTAAAAAAACATCTTCTTGTTGTGTCTTTTTAATCAAAATTTATTTCAAAATTAAAAACAAAAAAAATGCAATCTTCTTCCAGCAAACTTCTTCAAGTTTTATAAACTATACAAAACCACCCCCATCCTTTCAAGTAGTGTTTTTATTCTATTTTATTTTATTTCTATAATACCTCTAAAAAGATGTTTTAATTCACTTCCTCCTTTGAGAGACGACCTTGGTCAGCCACTCTGTTGCACCTAAGTACCCCAAAATCACAATAATCATTTGAGTGCACCCACGAAAGTGATCTTTCACGTGTGCTGATCGTGTCCGGGCCACACACACGGTGTGTAGGGGTGATGTGGAGGCCTCTTAAAGTGTGGTACTGAAAAATGGAGTACACACCATGTACCCTAGAAGTACACGCCGTGTATTTTCTTTTTTTTTTGTCACTAAACACACCGGGGTCGTGCCTAATCGCCAGAATGACCTTCTTCTAGGTTTCGTTCAGACAAGAGCTCCCGTACAGCCATGATACTTCTCCGATCCCCTGATCTGTCATCCGATTTCCATTTCAGCCGCCGTCGATTGCGTTGGGATCGCCTCAGTAAGATCTCTCTTCTGCTTTAGCCTCATTTCATGATTCCTCCTCGTTTTCAAGTTATCATGGGTTGAGAATTTTGGATATTTTCTCAGATATTTGATGTTATAAGGAGAATCAATCGTTGTGGTTCACTTATATCGATCTCCTAGCATCGAGGTAGGTGGTTTGTTGACCTACGCTGAATGTCCTTGAGTTTTGGTTGCAAAAGTGCCGGATACCCATGTATCGGGTATCCCGGGTTTGGGATTTTGATCCTATTGTTTATTTTCCTTATATTTCTTGTTAGTTTATGATTAATTTATACTAATATATTCTTGGTTGCATTTTTGAGGATCACCCCATGGGTGTTTTTCCCTGTTTGGCTGTTTATCACCGTTTGGCACCGTTTTCCTATGAGGCAAACCCTATTACAATTTCTAGTTTACTTGTTATAACTGATTGAATGTGTTTCCTACTGTTTAAATGCTTTTTATGCATTGTAGCTATTAGCCAAGTAGTTTTTGAACTTACTTAGGGCTGCTGACAGTCGATTACGCTCGACTGGACTGCTCATGGCTGTGAGAACCTGGTGCGGGAGATCAAAGAGGGAATAAATGATTAAGTGCTTCCCTAGAGGGTCTGTTGGTTTTAGTTTCATACACAGGACCTATGGGAATAGGAATTTGTGCTTCCCAAGAGTGTTCTTAGTTTACAAAAATATCGAGACCACATGAGGAATTAGACGTAAGTGCTTCCTCAGAGAGTCTGTAGCTATAGTTGCAAGACCATAGGGGAATTGACGTGAGAGCTTCCCAGAGTGTCTGTGCCTTGTTTGATTACTGGACTATAGGGGTCTTCTAGTTTGATCCACCCAGAGAGTCAGTGTGATTTTTTTTGGTTGGTTGTGACGAGTCCACCAAGAAAAATAACAAGTTTGGGTATGTACTGCTTGTGGGCTAGGTAGTCCTTTTGAGTTACCTGCTGTGTTACTTGCTTTACCTTGGAATAGAGAGCTTTTCTAGTTTCCCTGGTTGATAAATTAAATGAATGTGAATGGTAAATGGTAGGATTTTTACTGGTGTTCTCCTAGTTCATTACTGTATTTATTTTCCTTTAATTTTTCTATATTTCTCACTAACAGTAGGGCACAAATCTTGTGGTGGTTGCCTAGTGGGATTAGTATCACACCCTGTTTGGGTCCTAATTTTCAGACCAAACAGATTATATGGTTGCAGGTGTGGATAGGGATTATGGCCCTTCTACCTCAGGTACTTAATTGCTGGTTGGAGCTGGAGAGCATGGGACCGGGCTTTGGCTCACGATGCTGCTGGAGTTTATATTCACTTATAGTACTTGGATTTTAGTTGTATTTTAGCACGTTGATTTGTTTACTGATTTCCATAGACACATGTACCATACTTCATCATTATTATATCAGACATTCCTTCTACTTTTAGTTTAAGTTGTTGTATATTGTTTACTACTTCCACTATTGTGTATGTTTGTTCTTCCATTGTATACTTTACCAAATGAGGGAATAGTTTTCCCACCAAATCACCAAGTCCCTCGCTGCTAGTCGGAAGCCTCTGGCATTTGGGAAAACACGCTTGAGGTCATGTGGTGAACTGGGTATGGGTCACCAGTTATGTGGCTCCGGATTCTGGTCGTTACAAAGTGGTATCAGAGGAGGTTTTCTTTCTTTTCTATTGCCTTACTGTTTTGAGAAAATAGACAGGGATAGGAAGGAATGGGTAGTTAGTACTTAACTGTGCCCGGGAGTAATTAACCCGTGTTTAGGGAAAAGCTATATTACCTCGTAATTACAATTTTCAGTTTTTGCAAGTGTTACAGTTTATTATATTTCACTGTTGGGTGATGTACATGCTTTGTGATATTACAGTTCATATTATTGTGGTTCTATTTTGTTGCAACCTGATGAGATGAGGGTATTCTATCTCATGCATCATATAGGCACTGGTTAGGAAATCACATGTCATGCCTTTTTCCATGTCATCTAGGGTTCATTAGAGATTGCATGATGTTGTGATAGATGCCGTGATAGATTACGCATGATGTTGTGATAGTTGCTATGATAGAAATACCACTATGTTGATAGGGTGTTGTTTATTTTCGCAGTTAATTCATCATGGATGCCAAACTTTGGTCTTAGAGGTGTTATGGGCCCTCGAGGATCAGAATTTGGCGGATCATTGGATTGTTATGTTGTTTACTTGTTGTATGCATTTTTATGATGCCAAGATTTTATTCACAGGGAGTATGGGCCCACACGGATCGGAATTTGTCACATAGATGCTTGCTTTTCAGTGTTTCTGGCGTTCAGTGTAGTTTCTGAGCTACTGCCCGGAAAAACCCAGAATACACGGCGTGTACCTTATTAATACACGCTGTGTAGTTTTTAAACCATGTTACTGACTGTGTGAACAGATACACGGGGTTGTATAAAGTCCTTGGGGACACGCCATGTATGATAAGTACACACTGTGTAGTAGTCAACTATGTACTCGGCCGTTTCACTAACAACACGGGTTAGGGAAGCTCGTGTACTACACGCCGTGTTTTGTACAAACACGCAGTGTAGCCTTGTTCTAAGTACCCGGACATGTGACGAACAACAAGGGTCGGTGTTATATTTTTTATACACACCGTGTTTGTTAGGAACATTCCATGTAAGGGTTAGCCGTGTAGCTAGCCGTGTAACCTGCTACACGGGTCGCCGAACCTGTCTAGTACACGCTGTGTCCTTAGTGAACACGCCGTGTAGTTTAGGATTAAGGGGACCATGTAGGTTAGCCATGTAAAGAGACTCGGGCCGGGGAGTGGAGTTCAAGTACACTCCATGTGTTGGGACAACACGTCGTATAATCTGGGGTGTTACACGACCAGTCATGGCAGAGGTACACGCCCATTTGAATGGATTAAACAAACACGCCGTGCAGTTTAGATACACGTCGTGTAGTCTTGTTTTTCAAACTTAAGTGTTTCCCTCTCCTGTTCCCGTTTTGTACCGTTGTATTTTCTTTCCTTGTTAATCCTAAACCTGAGGTGGGATTTTGACCTTTTAGGGCTATGTCACCAAGATGTCCTCCCATTGCACATCAGGAACTAGGCAGTGACTGTATGCCTGATACGACAGACCAGGGACTACCAGTAGTTCCGACGATCATTTCGGACATGGCACCTGCAGTGATTCCAGATGCTGGTGCAGACGCTCAGTTCAGAGAGGGTTTCATGAGATTCATGCATACCTTCCAGGGATCTCAGCATCCTACCCCGTCTATGGCAGAGTTGACGCGGGTTTTTCAGCAGCAACATCCTCCCACTTTCACAGGGGATGGAGGACCTCAGGCTGCAGATTCATGGCTAGAAATCATGCTATCCATATTTGAGCATCTAGAGACACCCCTAGACAGAAGGCTGAAGCTCGCGACTTACATTCTGTGAGATTCCTCTAAGATATGGTGGGATGTAGCATCACAGGCGGGGTTCCAACAGACTATGGCTTGGGATGAGTTCCAGCGTACGTTCTACGACTACTTCTATCCGACGACGCTGAGGGCCGACAGAGCCAGAGAGTTCATAAACCTGTAGCAGGGTACTCTTTTGGTTATGGAGTATTCCTCCCATTTCACTGAGTTACAACGCTTCACTCCCATTCTGGGAAATGATGAGATGTTTTTGGAAAGGGAGTTTGAGGAAGGCCTCAAACCAGAGATCAGATCGCAGGTGAACGTCTTCCAGTTGATTTCTATTACTCTGATAGTCAACCAGGCACTGATCACTGAATGAAATCTGAGGGATACTGGAGCTATTGACCAGGGCAGTTTAGCATCCAAGGCTGATTCATTTCATACTGACAGCAGGAAGCGCCACCGAGAGTCTACTCGAGGTGACTCAAGGAAGTGAGGTATTTCTTCTAGTAGACGGGATCTTCCTTCTGGAAACCAGGTGGTGTGCTATCAGTGTGGAAATAGTGGGCATAAGAAGGCTCAGTGCTCGAGAGACCTAGTGGAGTGCCGATCTTGCGGCAAGATGGGTCATCTTCAGCGTTTTTGCAGGGTTCTTCCAGCGACTAGTGAAGGAGGATCTGTTTCTGCTCCTCGTACAGGAGCAGGATTACCAGCTCCACAGAAGACTGGGGGCTGGAGTTATTCAGGTCATTCAAGCCATGGAAGAGGTCATGGACACGGTCTTCAGGATCAGGGAGGATCAGCTTAGGGATATCAAGCTGCTACCCAGGGCCATGGTACTGGCCAGACGTTTGCGGTAGAGCAGATTCATCAGGGGCGAGATCCTGGACCTTCCACAGTTCGAGGTACGATCTTAGTAGCCTCAGTTTTATATTCTGCACTTTTCGATAATGAATCTTCTCATAGATTTGTTTCTATGCACACTATGGAGAGCCTTAGACTTACTGTCTTTACTTATGAGGATATTATGACACTAGACACTCCCTTGGGACTTAGAAATTCTAGTATGTGTTAGTGCAAGGAGTGCCCCCTTGAGGTTGGTGGGTGTCACTTCTTGTGGGATCTTTATGTCCTTGAGATGATGGTTTATGATGTCATTCTTGGAATGGACTGGTTAGTTTCCTTCCAGGCCTTTGTCGACTGCTATCGCCGAAGGGTGAGTTTCACATCACCGGAGGGCGGATCTTTTCTTCACAAGGGCGAATGAGATGTCCAGGCGAGCAGAGCTGGACTAGAACATCATGGGTTGGGCGGTGTTATAGCCTATATTGCTAGTTTATATCTGGATGACCAGGGGACTTCTTAGATAGATTTTCCTCCAGTAGTTGATCTTTTTCCGGATGTCTTTCCAGAAGACTTTTCAGGGTTTCCTCCAAAGCGGGAGGTATACTTCTCTATTGATCTTGTTCCAGGAGCATCACCGTTATCCATACCTCCTTATAGGATGGCGATTCCTGAGTTGCAAGAGCTCAAGAAACAGTTGGAGGAGTTGTAGGCTAAGGGTTTTATCCGACCCAGTACTTCCCCTTGGGTTTTTCTGGTGTTGTTTGCGAAGAAGGCAGATGGTACCTTATGGCTGTGTGTGGACTATCAGAAGCTGAACTAGTTGACGATCAAGAACCGATATCCATTGCCGAGGATTGATGATATTTTTTATCAGCTTCGGGGAGCCAGGGTGTTCTCGAAGATCATCTTGAGATCCGGCTATCATCAGTTGCATGTCAGACCATCAGATTTACCTCTTACAGCCTTCCGAAGAAGATATGGTCTGTATGAGTACTTGGTTATGTCGTTCGGTTTCGCGAACATGCCATCAGTTTTCATGGCGCCGATGAACAAAGTTTTCCATCCTTTATTGGATTCCTTCGTGGTGGTTTTCGTGGACGATATCTTGGTGTACTCTCACACTCGACATGACCATGCTACCCATCTTGAGATCGTATTGAGTATACTGAGAGAGAATCAGTTATATGCTAAGCTCTGAAAGTGCCACTTTTGGATGGACGAGATTCACTTCCTGGGTCATGTCATCTCAGAGACAGGAGTATCAGTAGACCCAAAAAAGGTGAGAGTGGTAGTTACCTGGGAGCATCCAAAGAATGTCTTCGAGGTACAGAGTTTCTTGGGACTAGCTGGTTATTACAGGCGGTTTATAGTGGACTTTTCACACCTAGAAGCACCGCTGACAGGTCTGACCAAGAAGGGGGCGAAGTTTTTATGGTCAGATCCTTGTGAGTCAGTTTTTCAGAAGCTGAAGGGGAGGTTGACGTCAGCACCAATACTGGTCTTTCCAGAGCCGGGCAAGGGCTATACTGTCTACTGTGATGATTCAGGTATCGGGCTGGCAGCTGTGCTTATGCAGGGAGATGTGGTCGTTGATTACGGGTCTCGACAGTTGAGGCCACATGAGAGGAACTATCCTACGCACGACCTGGAGTTGGCTGCTGTTGTTCATGCTTTGTGTTGTTGGAGACACTATCTTCTGGAAGAGAATTTTGTGGTATATACTGACCACAAGATCCTCAATTATATCTTTACGCAACGTGACTTAAATCTGAGATAGCAGAGGTGGGTCGAGTACCTGCAGTATTTCGACTTTGAGCTTGCTTATACGCCTGGGAAAGGCAATGCTGTGACAGACGCACTGAGCAGGAGGACTCATTTACAGGCTGTTCAGGAGGCCAGCAGCGAGTGGCAGCTTATGGATTTGTTCTCCGAGATTCACTTGGAGGTGCATGAAAGACATGGACATACCTTTCTCTCTTCTGTGGTTGTTACCTCCACACTTCTTGATCGGGTGAGCATGAGTCAGCTATCAGATTTAGAGGGATTAGTCCTGCGGGAGAGTGTGTCAGTAGAGGACCCTCTTCCTAGATGGACAGTGGGTGAGGATGTGATCTTGCGTTTCCAGGGACGTGTATGGGTGCCAGCAGACATACGCGAGGAGCTGATGTGTGATTTTCATTCCTCAGTTTGGGCAGTTCATCCTGGAGTCACCAAGATGTATCTTGATCTACACCGCTAGTACTGGTGGCCAGGTATGAAGAGAGATATTGCTGGTTTGGTCTTGAGGTGCTCTACTTGTCAGCAGGTGAAGGCGGAGCATCAGTGACCAGCAGGCCTTTTACAGTAGTTACCCATTCCGGAGTGGAAGTAGAACGATGTCGCGATGGACTTCATGACCGGATTTCTGAGGTCACCTCGGGGGAACAATGCTATTTGGGTTGTCGTTGACAGGATTACGAAGGTTTCTCACTTCTTACCGATCAAGGAGACCTTCAGTGTTGATGATCTGGGATGACTTTACATCCGAGAGATTGTACGTCTGCATGGAGTTCCATACTCCATTGTTTTAGACAGGGATGCACGTTTTACTTTTCGGTTCTGGCAGGGGCTTCAGAGGGCTTTGGGTACACAGGAACTTTTGAGTACAGCATACCATCCCCAGACTGATGGCCAGTCCAAGCATACGATCTAGGTGCTTGAGGATATGCTTCGAGCCTGCATTTTGGACTTTGGTGGTTCTTGGAAGAAGAATATCCCTCTTGTGGAGTTCACCTACAACAACAGTTTTCAGACGACTATTCAGATGGCACCTTACGAGGCCTTGTACGGTAGGCCATGTCGATCACCTTTATGCTGGATAGAGGTTGGAGAGGCAGCTTTACTGGGACCTCGTCTTGTTTAGGAGACCTCAGAGCAGATAGAGTTGATTCGGAAGAGGATGGCTACAACATAGTCTCGACAAAAGTCTTATGCTGATCAGTGGAGATGACCTATGGAGTTTGAGGTCGGGGATCAGGTTTTCTTGCATGTCGCACCGAGGTTGGGACACAAGAGGATCCAGAGACCGGGTAAGCTTTCACCACGGTATGTCAGGCTGTTTGAGGTGTTGGAGAGAGTTGGTCCGGTTGCCTATCAGTTTCAGTTACCTCAGAGGTACCGGGCTATGCACGATGTCTTCCACGTTTCCCAGCTCTAACGTTACTTTTCAGACTCATCTCATGTCTTTCAACCCAAAGAGGTTGATCTTGAAGCGGATGTGTCATTTGAGGAGCATCCCATATGGATTGTCGATCGAAGTACGAAAGTTATCCATGGTCGGTTTGTTCCTCTAGTACGGGTGCTATGGCAGCACAGGCAAGTGCAGGATGAGACTTGGGAGCGGGAGGCCGATGTACGATCACAGTGGCCGGAGCTGTTCAGGGTTTATTCTTCTATGCCTCGCTAGGGAAATTTGGGGATGAATTTCTTTAAGGGGGGAGGTTTTTAAGAATCCAGATCTTCTTTTCAGGTATTTTTTTCCTTTTCTGGTCGTTTTTAAGAAAAAAGGAGTTTTCTGGAAATTTTTGAAGTACACGTCGTGTACTTTCAGAGTACACGCCATCTACTCTTTTGCCGCTCAAAACTGTGTGCTGATCGTGTCCGGGCCACACACACGATGTGTAGGGGTGATGTGGAGTCCGCTTAAAGAGGGGTATAGAAAAATAGAGTACACGCTGTGTACCCCAAAAGTACACACTGTGTATTTTCTTTTTTTTTCACTAAGCACACCGGGGTCGCGCCTAATCTCCAGAACAACCTTCTTCTATGTTTCGTTCGGCTGAGAGCTCTCATACGACTGTAATCCTTCTCCAAACCCCTGATCTACCATCCGATCTTAGTTTCAACTGCCGTCGATTGCGTTTGGATCACCTCGGTAATCTCTCTCTTCTGCTTTATCCTTGTTTCATGATTCCTTCTCGTTTTCAAGTTATCGTGGGTTGAGCGTTTTGGACGTTTTCTCAGATATTCGACATTTTAAGGAGAATCAATCATTGTGGTTCACTTATATTGATCTCCTAGAATCGAGGTAGGTGGTTTGTTGCCCTACGCTGAATGTCCTTGAGTTTTGGTTGCAAAAGTGTCGGATACCCATGTATCGTGTATCCCAGGTTTGGGATTTTGATCCTATTGTTTATTTGCCTTATATTTATTGTTAGTTTATGATTAATTGATACTAATATATGCTTAGTTTCATGTTTGAGGATCACCCCATGGGTGTTTTTCTCTGTTTGGCTGTTTATCGCCGTTTGGCACCGTTTGCCTGTGAGGCAAACCCTATTGCAATTGCTAGTTTACTTGTTATAACTGATTGCATGTGTTGCTTGCTGTTTAAATGCTTTTGATGCATTATAGCTATTATCCAAGTAGTTTTTGAACTTACTTAGGGTTGATGACAATCGATTACGCTCAACCGGACTGCTCAGGGCTGTGATAACCTAGTGCGGGAGATCAAAGAGGGAATAGACGATTAAGTGCTCCCCTAGAGGGTCTGTTGGTTTTATTTTCGTATGCAGGACCTATGGGAATAAGACTTTGTGCTTCCCAAGAGTGTTCTTAGTTTACACATGTATCGAGACCACAGGAGTAATTATACATAAGTGCTTCCTTAGAGAGTCTGTAGCTATCGTTGCAAGACCATAGGGGAATTGACATGAGAGCTTCCCAGAGTGTCTGTGCCTTGTTTGATTACTGGACTATAGGGGTTTGCTAGTTTGATCCATCCAGAGAGTCAGTGTGAATTTTTGGTTGGTTGGTTGTGACGATTCCACCAAGCCAAAGAACAAGTTTGGGTTTGTACTACTTGTGGGTTAGGTAGTCCTTTTGAGTTAACTGATGTGTTACTTGCTTTACCTTGGAATAGAGAGCTTTGATAGTTTCCCTGGTTGCTAAATTAAATGAATGTGAATGGTAAATGGTAGGATTTTTACTGGTGTGATCCTAGTTCATTACTGTATTTATTTTCCTTTACTTTTGATATATTTCTCACCGATAGTAGGGCACAAATCTTGTGGTGGTTGCCTACTGGGATTAGTCTCACACCCTGTTTGGGTCCTACTTTTCGGCCCAAACAGATTATATGGTTGCAGGTGTGGATAGGGATTGTGGCCCTTCTACCTCAGATACTTGATTGCTGGTTGGAGCTGGAGAGCATGGGACCGGGCTTTGGCTGACGATGCTGCTGGAGTTGCTGTTCACTTTTAGTACTTGGGTTTCAGTTGTATTTCAGCACGTTGATTTTTTTACTGATTTCCATAGACACATGTACCATACTGCATCATTATTATATCAGACATTGCTTATACTTTTAGTTTCATTTGTTGTATGTTGTTTACTGCTTCCACTATTGTGTATGTTTGTTCTTCCACTGTATACTTTACCAAATGAGGGCTTAGTTTTCCCACCAACTCACCAAGGCTCTCGCTGCTAGTCGGCAGCCTCTGGCGTTTGGGAAAACGCGCTTGAGGTCATGTGGTGAACTGGGTATAGGGAACCAGTTATGTGGCTCCGGATTCAGGTCATTACACGTAACACTGACTTGGTTTGCATTAAATGCAAGAATGACCTTCCTCGATAGCTTGCGTTGTACGAAAAACCAAGTTTTACTAAACAAAAATATATTATTTAATGGGATATAAACTAGCCATTATGAATAGTATTAACAAAATTTGAATTTTATATAAAATTAGAATTCATCTTGAACATTTTCTAGAACATGTTATGAGAACAAAATCAATTTTTTTGGATAAAAGAAGTATTTTAAAAAAAATGCAGTTTTATCACCTTTTGATGGGGCACCCATTTTAAATCTTGTTTTTGACACTTTTATAAGTTAAATTTGACAAAATAAACTTCTTATTTGTAATCGTGGAATACAAATTTAATTTTTTTTTTAATTTTTGGTATTTTTCTAATTAAATTAAAATTTTAATGAATAGTGAAAAAACACTACCTTTTAATTCGAAGCTGCCTTTTTATCTAATTTATTTATATAGTTAGATTATCTTTTTAATTGGTTTTAAAGTATAATTGGATTATATTTTTATTATTTTAAACCAATTTTTTTCATTTTAAGTAATTTAACTTTTAAATTAGACATAAACACATGTCAATCTTTTGATAGTTATTACTTCTTAAAAAACCCGCTTTTTGGTTTTGACAACGAGAATTAATTTTAAATTAATTACTGCAACTTTTGTGTTGTGAATTTGGAAAAATGGATTCTATATTTGGAATCAAAATGTTCAAATTGTGTAAATAGATACTTTTTATTTGTGGATATTATGAATAGTAACTTCAGTAATTATTTTATTTACCATGTTTAAAGGATAAATCTGGTAAATAAGGGTAAAAAATAAAATTATAATAATATTAAACTACCCTAACACATGCCCTAATACTATTGGATGAGATATTTCATACCATGGGAATCATTGAGTCGATTTTGGGACCCCATGGATTCACTTGGATGTAAAAATGACATTTTATAAGAATTAATTTAAAGTAAAGATAATTATAACCTAAACATATATATTTTACTAAATATATTTTAATATAGGGTTATATAACTAATTTCTATATCTATAAATATTAATTAGAAATATAAAAATATTTCCTATATCATGGTATTTTATTTAAAAATTTTATACATTATATAAATATATTTATTTATGACACAATTATGATGTAATGATTACCTCATTAATGAAATATTCAAATAAATGAATTTATAAATATTAAAATAAATTTATTTTGAACATTTTGATGTCATCCATGAATTTTATGGATGATATAGAAATATCAGGGATGATTTAATGCCTTTTTTTCAAAGGAATCAAGTTGTTATGAATTTTTTAAAAAAGTAAATTATGAATAGTGTCCAAAATTGACATAATTCATAACTTAAAATATAAAATAGTTTGTTAAATGATATTAAATTCCTAAAAATCTAATATTCGTCCAAATGGTTAATATAAGTCTAAATATGTCATATATAACTTTTTGTGGGTCGTTTGACATGATATGCCCGAATGGCCCAAAGGCCTTATTTTTATTTTATTATAGATAATCCCCCTTTTAAGGGTTGAAGGGGAACCCATACATGACCCATAGGCCCAAGGCACAAGGCCCAACATGACCCGCAATACATGACCCGAAGGCCCAGAGGCATACCATGACCATTACATGACCCGTAGGCCTAGCCCACTAGAACTGCCCCTCCCCAGCGTCTTGCATCATTGATCACCTTAGCTCCCCACCTTGCATTGCTGATCAGCTAGCATTGCACCGTACAAAGCTGCACGGTGCCTGGTCCCAATGGTGGTTGCCATACCCTCTCATTCTTCCAATTCGGTTAGCTCTGCATCTGGTGGATGCTAATCCTGTTGCTCTGATCCTCTTCTAGGGCCTGTTCGGTGTGAACTGGGCTACTCTATGGTCTACGTGACCCGAAGGCCCTGTGGCCCGAAGGCCTTTGATGACCTGAAGGCCCTGAAGACCTGTAGGCCCAAACCGGTGGCCCGAAGGCCCAAATCGGTTGAATAGTTCCGGCTGCTACAATATCGAACATTAACTACTATAGTAACTGCTACAATGACTGCTACAGTACTTCTACAGTTCCTCGGAAATTCGCCTCCACCCGGTTTTAAACCCGGGTCTCTTGGATGCTAAGCAGGAGCCCTTACCACTCGGGTATGGGCTCGTTGGCGACATGATATGGTAAAATAAGGGTTAAACCAAAAAGTTAAGGATAAAAAATATTCAAAACTTGTCTAAAAATTATTCAATGATAGGTATTAGAACCAAAATAATCGTATCCTTTAATTAAATAATTTTTGGACCATTTTTTTCGAAATTAAATTTGTAATAAATAAATATTTTGAGAGTTTTCTAAAGCGCCTCTCTCCTTTATTATAAAAGGGAACCTCCTCCCTATTCTCTTCACTCCATTTTGAGCCTTCAATCTCGGAAAAACCCTACCCATTTCTCTTATAAAATTCCCTAGTTACATTCTAGAGGTTCTGGTATTCTCAAAAGGCCAACTCTAGTGCCCTAAGAGAAAATTTAATGGAGGCACGTCGAGGAAGAGGTAATCTCTTCTACCGATTCTTTCAAATTTCTTTATTCTTATACTTCCTATTTATTAGTTGTTTCATTATAAAGTAATAACATAAGTATCACTCATATGATGATATGTTATTGTAAATATTAAACAACACTATTTCACCTTCTATCCATCCTATGAAAAACGAAATCACCTTGCGTGCGTACGTACAACTTACCGTCTCCACGTCATGGTGTAATCTGTTTTTCACCACCACCTTACTTGGATGGATATAATGGTGGAAATAATAACTATATATTATTATTATTATTATAACATTATACTAATTTTTAGATATTATAGACCATCCAATTCAATTACATTCAACAATTATGGGAACGATATCGTCGCTCGTGCATACGTACGACTTACCGTCTCCACAACGCGATGAGATTCATTCTCCACGTTAAACATTCAAGAATAATTATAAAGTATATATAATAAATAATCATAAAATATATGAAATAATAATTTTACTGTATTTATGTATATATATGTGTCATTTACTTACTTCCATTCAATTTAATAAGGAAACAAAAACAACGTTCATGTGTATGTACGACCTACCGTCTCCATGAACGATGTATTTAATTTATTTTATCTATTTATTATATATATATTTATATAATGAATATATATAATATATAAATCATTTTTACATTCTGGAATTAGGTAAATAATTATATAAGTAATAATATCATGAATAACAATTCCAAACATGTACGATAAAGAAAACGATTATTACCCAAAATGTTGTTTTAACATAGAATTGAAAAATGAACGGGTAATATAAAGTCATAAGTAAATCATATATGATATCATAAATATTATTATGGTTCTATTACAAGTTAATAATATTTTTAAACCCACTATATTTGAGTTTTAGACACATATGGAAGAAATCAGACCTAAGGTAAGGGATAATTTTGCAATCTCATTTTTATCCGAGATTGTTTATACGTAAGTATTTACTGGGGTTATGTTTATCATCCATGACCATGTTTTCTAAAAATGTTTTCATAAAATATTTAATACTCTTCCATGTATTTTTAAAGTCATTTTTACCCATTTTTTGACTTTTACTACAGGGTATGAAAGGAATCTTTCTTTTATTTACCATACGAGGTACTTTTTGAATTTTCCGGTAAAAGTATGAGGAGAATGTTTTTTTAACTTATACGGAATGAACAAATTTTTACATCTTCATATCACCTTATTTTCATGAAGATTACTATACACATTTTCAATTTTCTTTTCAAAAAAATTATTTTCTTTTAAAATTGTGCGACATTTTGAGAAAAGAAAACATTTTTGAAGAAGAAAGGATATTTTCCTCAAAAACTAAGCTCAAGTGGTTTATCAAAATTATTTTCCATCTAATATGATACTATTTAAATATGGTTATGTTTCTATAATTATTATTACTATGATTTTTTTTGTTAATTATGGAATGGTATTTTATATGGATTATGTTATGATGGAATGATGTTTAAGAAAACCCATTTTATTTCTTGGGTTATGCTATGATGAATGATTTATGTTTTTGTGGAACATGTAAGAATGATTTCATTATGAGATGGGTGGGGACTATATCTACCTCTAATGAATTGGTTAAAGATTTATATATAATTAGATATACATGACTGGAATGACAAGTAAATCTAGTTCAGTAATACATGGTTGGAAGGACAAGTAAACCCGGTTCAGTAACAGACTTTTTTCACTATAATGGTCTTAGCAGCAATTACTTGGCTACTATGAAAATCATATTATGTGCTTATTAGTTTTCCACAATTACATATTTTATGTCAATTGTATTCTATCATGGTTAATGTTCCTTTATGATCTATTCCTTACATACTTCCAAGATTTATTTCATGACTCACGATTTTGATATTCAAAATTTATGTTCATGTTTTCACATTCTTATGTTTATGTTTTGTTTGATGTTATTCATGTTTAACCTTACTGAGCATTTTATCTCAACCTTTTTATGTTTTCTTTTCCCCAGGATATAAATAAATGTTTTAGGTAGGAAAACAAAAGGAAGAGATTTTTATGGTAGATGTTGAAGATCTTTCACCAAGTTAGAAGATTATGCTCCAAGTTTCCAAAGACACTAAACTAATACGGACTTTGGGTGTATTTTTGTGTCTTGTATTATGTATTCCTCAAAAGTAATGTAATGTCAATGTACTTCAATCTTGGGTTGTTATAAATCCACTACAAAATTTCCCTCACACCGGGTATGAATAATATCCAAACCTTGATTAATCGTGTCATTTCTGGATCTATTCATATATTCAATGCTTTAGTAGCAAGGGAGGATCCCCAAAAGATACTAGAAAATTAGTGCATAGTCAAATTATATCCTTGATAAAATAATATTAATAAACATAGTGTGAAGTTAGTAAAAAAGGAAAAACAATGATGAGTGAATTACCCTCTCTATAAATGTCTGAGAAAGTTGTTCAGGAGCACAAATCCCTTATAACCCTAGACGAGTCCACCTCTACACATGATGACTTAGATGGTGGTGAAGGTACCCAGACGTGCAGTGGAAGCTGGTGGTCTAGGTATTTCAAAATTTTCATCACCGGAGTGACACAAATTCATCATCTCTGATGATCTAATCCATGGTATAGGTCTGAGGTTCTCATGTGAATTTAATAAGCACAAAATAAATAAACAAATGTGTACCTTGTTTGATTCGCGGTGTGTTCGACTGTATCTTTTCATCGACGATCATTGATTGAAGGATATAAATCCAAACCCCTCTAGATTTTCCACACACACTTTAAGAATTTTTGTGAATGTCGATCATTGAATTTCAAGTGCTAGCTTGGAGCTCCGACCATTACTTCAATGTCATGAAGATCATCACAACTCCGTTCCTACGATTCGTGAAGATGTCCTTGGATCGATTTCTTGAATGGTGTGTTTCTCTCTCAAGGATGTATGAGGAGGAGAGGGGATCTCTCAATCCATTGTAAAAATGAATTCACTTTCACATAGAAATGAGCTTCTCATGTACTTATATAGTGGATGTGAAAAATACCCGATTAGGGTTCCCGGACCCCGTATATCTGACGTCCACTAAATAAGTAATAAATAAATAATTATGACCAACTAACTACATTATAAATATTATTTATATTTTATCACATACTTGTAATATATATATATTAAATACATTAAATATATTACGTGATAAACCCAAGTTATTTTCTCAACTTATAATTCCCGCTAATATTAAATGAACCTTGAATATTAAATATAATATTCATTCATATAATATTATTTCATGTATTTGTAAATAATTTTATTAAATAAATCCAACCCAATTATTCTATACTTGTATAATAATGAATTTATTTATTTATTGGTGATCGATAAATCTTGTACAAATCTCAGGCGCCTATGGAGGGGCCCACCATGTCCAATATACCTATTCAACAGAATAGGACAGATCCTTGAATATGATATTGTATATGACTCTCTAGGACCTTATCTCGATAGTAATGAATAAAATACACAGACTAAGAGTAGATTCTAGAAACCCATCAAGGCCCCTAAAGATATAAGGATTTTCATAGAAATGACAACCAACCTACGAACATGTACTGTGTAATATAATCTCTTTGTCTTTAAATATCTCATAATGCAGGATACACACCCATGTCATCGTCCTTTTATTTATTTATTATTTGTTGGTCTAACTGGATTAATTTACCCTCGAATACCATGGCCATGGTCTTATTAAGGTACTACCATCCTGATCAACCAGGCCTGAGATACATTACTTCCTTAACCCAGAAGTGACAAATCCTTTCTTGAACATTCAACCAATGTCATACCACCAATTATGTACCCAACACAATCTACCTCACCACAATTTTATTATCATGGTTTTTCCTTGCATCAAATTACATTATCAAATAGAGTACACTAATAATGATCTCAATTCAGGAGACCAATATACATGTCTATAGATAGGAACAACAAATGACACCCAACACATGTGGTGTTACTATTGACAGGTCAGTCCTCATGATCTCACTACTAGAGATCTCCAAGTATGAACTTCCTGAGAAGAAGTCTCAAGGCTTATGATCCCCTAGAACCTGATAGTCAAACATAAACTATGTCCAGTTAGAATGATATATCTATACCATAGGACCTTTATTTAATATTACTGTCATAGTATCTTGAGGTTCTCAATATAGCCTAGGATCTGCTATAACCTTTTGATATAATAATTAATCTATGGATGTTACCATTAAATAGTAGATGTAGAAATATCTGCACAATAATGGTAAGAATACATCATGTATATCTAACTGTATACACAACATGATAATCAAAAGTACTATTCAAGTTGGGTCTAAGGCACCCACTTTTACAAAACCCCCACTTGAACTAGATCCAACTTGGTAATGAACCTTTTTAGCACTCAAATGATAAAGATCATGTTTCTGCCGAGCAACAGTTTTAGCTATTGGGTCTACCACATTTCCACTATGTGGCTATTCTGCTATATGCAACCTCATCTCCTTGAGTAAAACCTCTCAAGATATGGTATCATGAGTATATACCTTTTTTCCACTATCAAAACTTGACATATTGGATAGTACTAGTGATAAAATTATCATTACGATAAAACTACTTGGTGAAATTACAAGAACTAGAAAAAATCATTATGTTTAATAAATGATTCTTGGCTGCCTCAAAAGCTGAGACATACTCGATATTTGTAGGTATGGATACCAATGGCTTTATGAGCTTCTCTCGCTCAACATATTAGTCAAGCCTCCAGAATCCTTTTTTTTTATTTTCAAATGAAACTTTTAAAGGCTAAGTGTGAACCCTAAAAACTTCACTCAATAAAAACCATTAAAATGAAAGAAAACCTAGAAAATACCATAAGAAATTCCCCTCCCAAGCGATTACATCATTATTTCAAACCTCTACCATCGCCTGGCCGCTCGGCTAACTGTCCCATGTAGGGTTGTACGGGCCTGGTACAGATGAAAAAATCCATACCCTCTCGTTCTTCCAAATCCGGATGGAAAAACTCTGGTGAATGCTTCCTAATCTGGAATCTCATCTGGAGCAGATCCTTGTAGCTTGTTGAGAAGCTTTCACATACCAGAATCACAAAATCACAAAATACCAAGCATGACAATGCAAACCATGAAGAGTCGTGCATAGGTAGGCTTAAAAGGTAAAAATCAAAGTCAAAAGGACCGCCTTTTCATCCTCGAACATAAAAACCTCCTTAGAACCTTCAAGAGAATCATTGGGAGCCAATTGAGATAGAGCCACCACAAGACACCAGGAGTCAATTACCCTCACATCCCAAAGCACCAAGAAGACCACCACTCGAATCCGCCTTAGAGAGAGTGATGAAAACTTAAAGTAAGAGAAGAGGAATGTGCGTCCAAGGACCTCAACAGAGACCATCTCCATGGCCCTACAAAAGTTAAAATTACAAATAAAAACCAAAAGGAGAAGGTGACCACATGTCATGCCTCCTAGAACACCTTACCGCTCACAAGCACATCACAAAACCTCCTTGGAACCCATCACACCCAACCGACCTGGAGAGGAGAAATGGACCTAGAAACCATATCAGCGTAAGAGTGGACAAGACCTCTAGATAGAGACATGATGAAACTAGTACTTGTCAACCCCTCAATACCACCAATAGAAATTCCAGGATCCAGCCGCAACTTCATTCCATCATCATTAGACAAAATCACACTGATAAATCCAGTAATGAAAAATCAACACATGACCACACTTGGAAATCTAAAACAAAGCCCAAGCATTAGATCACATCCAAAGCGCCTTTGATCAGCTTTCACACATCTCGTTCAGTTCGCACGAATCCAGACCGGAACTCATGGATCTCAAAACCTTAAGAAAAAGGAACGAAAAACAGGGGTACCTTCGGATTTCCAAACTGAAGCGGCTCAGATTTTTCCAGAGAATCCTTGAAATAAATTATATTTTTATACTATAAAGTATATGTTGGAAATATAATATCTTGTACATATCATGGCATATGTGATTGATCTATCACTGAAGCGTATGGAACTAAACTCGCCACCTAATCTCCTCTTATTCCATTGAATGTCTACTTGGAGATATTTATGCCATGTTACACTAGAAACAATTCTTCTTTTGAATTGTTCCAAATTGTATTTTTAAATACCATGTTAGTAATTTATGATTGAATCGGTCTAACCAACTGTTAGATATACCTCAGTAGATCCTGTTCCCTAGAACATAGGTTTCTACTTTAAGTTAATCATTAGAAAATTACTTTCATCCTCGTCTTAACTAATTATAAGCCCAATATTTTTTCCCATATGTTGTCAAACATATTTCACTTGGAAAACAATGTCCCTCCCACTAACCTCTAGTAGAAACATGGAAAAGATTCATTCAAAATGAATATTTTAAGATCCTATTACTACTTTCAATCCTAAACTGGATTTCAGTAACTTTCAACCTTTATTAGAATTCTATAATGTGCAATCCTTTTCTGGTTGCATTGTATAGATACCTTCTACATAAGGTGGTCATGACATTCAATGCTCAATAAAATGATTGTAGATATTAACTGTGATAAGTAAAATTTTATTGGATTTAGGCATACCGACTTGATATAGCCAATCGAGCCTTATGGGTACCACACTTGTACCATCCATGTATCATCTCACTTGAATACCCACCACAGTATTCAAAATATTAAAGCCATTGGTAATTTGATACATGTAATCCATTATTGAATTTTAATTGACCTTTTCAATCTTAGATTATTTTCATATACTACATACTTGTAGGAATTATAATTCATGATTAATAATTCATCACCGGTCACAGTGAATATAAAACCATCACTATGATTCTAACCTTCATACTTAGTATGTGTCTCTGGAACATGCCTCTTCCAGAAGCTCTTGTGGAACTTGTTTCTATGCTAAATACTTTTTCATATCTAGAATTGACTAAATCTAAGTCAATCTGGCTCCCACTATCTCAAATAGATATGTTCATCCTTATATAGAAATGTAGTCTATCACTTCACTACCACTTTTTCCATATTAGGGATTTATGTAATCTCTTAAGCAACCGTTAGGATAATTACTTAGATACACAATGTGTTTATCTTGATGAAAGTTCATTTATATCCTAACAAACTATTTGCATATAAGGACATGTCCTATGACATAATGAATTTTCATCATACTATGACTTATATGATATCCATTTTTCATGATAGTTGGCATATGGTTATGGTATTTCATTATTATTTGTGAAGCATGTAATGAAATATAATGGAATTTTCTACAAGTTGCAACATTAATACTAATTAAATTATTACTCTGATGTATAAAATGTGTGTTTAGGAATTTATCCATACTAAATATTTTTGATAAATGTTTAACATATAAGACTTCATCATAGATCCTCCTCATTAACATCAATGTCATGAGGCATATAAGGTAATGTGCATTTAGGAATTACTCCACACTACATTATATTGGTCGATGCTTTCTTGGTCAAGGTATTCTTTAGCATGTCAGCTTGAAGCAACATATATCTTCTAACCATGAAAATACCATAATTCACGTACATATTCCTTCATGACATACATGAATTTAGTAAAGTATTTTTACCACAAGGTTACCCTTGGAATAGTTCATGATCATTTTTGAACTAATTCCAAAATCCTTGTGGATTACCTTTATTTCTAAAGGCTCCTTTGTCCAAAACTAAGTATATATGTCAATAATACCTAAGGTGTTTATCTCGGATGAGTCCTAATACCATATTGGGTATATCCTGTACATACACTTTTAGTTTTTATTGATAAATATTATCTTTCCACAACTGAGTATATAAGTCTTACATTTTATATTCATCACATATTACCTATGATTCAAGTATAACTGAACTATTGGTTGACTACATGACACCACAAACAAAATTCATTCCTAAACCTGAAATAATGTCTCTTTTTATCCAAAGGACACGTGAGATAAATGTTTTGGTAATACTCGATAATAGTTTTATAATAATCATTCACTTGGCAATATAGAAGTCATGTACTTCTCACCACTGACTTAGGAATCACACTTTCTCTACCGCTTGAAGAATACTCCTTAATTATAGTAATGTTTCTATACTCACTTGGTTACCATATTTAAATACATATATGTGAAAGGCATGTTTTACTTAATACCCAAGAAGTATGACCAAAACATTACATTTTAAATTGATGAATATACTTAAAGAAGTGATTACTTTCTTCTTTAATAAAGTTCATATATTTTAAACTTCCATAGATTTATTTCATGATATGCAATGAAAATAACCTCCTATTAAAACCTCTTTCATTGTAGTACATTGAGAATTCTCCCTTAGCGTGCTACTTACCATTAACCTTTTCACCTTGCCTTTTAATTTGTTAGACATAATAACTAAAGATTAAACTGTATTTTATATTCTTATTTACTTGGAGAACCTTACCTAAAAAAGGTAATGAAGCATTTACTCAATCAAAGTTATTTTTATAACCTAAAACAAGATTGGAGTAAATGGATGAAAATGATACGAGAAAGGGATCCATTGAAAGATCATGATACATCTATCAATTTACACATATCCAGTGTAATCATCACCTTATTCATATCTTGCTTCACTTTCTCCTTGTAAAATACTTGGAGATGAGACCACATGTTATATCAACCATTTCCTAATGTAGTGACCACAAATAGAATCAGACGTCGATGATAAAATTATGACATAACTATCATATGCTCTATACAAGAGTCTCCTATACACAATTTTACACCCTCACTTCATGAGGTAGTTTTAAAGATATTGGGGACACCAACACATTAAATTTCCAATATCATAGTAGTGTGCGCAAGCGCCTATACTACTATTTCATACTCATGTCAGTGTGGACATATACTTTGTCTATTATTTATCATGGTATTTCTTATGGTATTACTTTACATTTTTATACAAAAATAAATTTTAGCATATTTATACTTTTATCTTGATTACCAATTTATACATTTTGATTAATTAATTAAATCATTAAATGTTTCCCACTATTTTATCAAATTATAGGAACCCTCTATGCTAGAATCAGAATACTCTATCACTTGAGTATTCCAGTGGAAAGGATCTATGGACCTCCCCTCATAGTCTACATGTTTGGCAATGCCACTAATTGAAGGGTTCAAGGTAGGTGTTTGACTGGTCAACCACATTAACTCATGGTTCCTTGATATGTTGAGTGAAGTCCCAACTTCTAAAATAATAACATGAAATGCTTGACTCTAAAATGATAGCAAGATATCTATAACTAATTCTTACTACCACTTTAGAGAATTCAACCCACCACTCTCATAAGAACTCCCTAATAGTAAGATACACCCTCAGCTATGGTTAATGAGCCCCCGTACACCCAGTTTTGTTCAAATTTAAATGGTGGAATGCATTTGATACTTAATATTTATGTGAGGGTTTTATATTTTTCAATGAATTTAATCCATTTCTATTAATATGTTTATACTATGTTGTCGCACTCTCAAATGAACATTAATAGAAAAAAATTCATCGCTTCTTTATGCATTTTATCTGTCTATTATTTTATGTGATCTCATAGAAAATAATCACATACATAAAATAATAAACAATTCATAAAGGAAATAAAGTACCCAACTGGTCTTGAGCATCTAATATTGGTTGATTTATTGAAACATAATGGATAAAAATGACTAGGGAAGTCAGACCTGGGTCATGTACTAAATCCTGATGTAGCTCGTCCCCTAGTCCAGTGTGTCCATGTCTCATCTAAGATAATGCCTCATCTTATTGTGGTCGACATATCCTTTGGATGTTTCCTCAACTTGCCGGGGTCCATGCATTATAACGACATCATCAAATATACAAGAATACTCACACACATGCGATGAGGTCTCAGAAGCGCAATATATATTTGATAAATTGGAAACGCAAGCCCTCATACATATTCAATTAAAATAACGATTCACAGACTGTATTAAATTAACCACTTATTAAAAACATCACACACAATAATAAATAATTAAATGAAATTAATCAGATAGACGTGGATTCAGTCAATTTCTCAAGACCAGTCGATATTTAAAGTAGTTGCATGATAAAATTAAATTGTAATAAATTTAAAGTCGAGAGCTTAAATATAAATTAAATGAATTCACCATTAAAATAATTTATTTTTATCAATCCAATCATTAATTTAATTTCTATTCCAAAATTAAATTAATCTATTAATTTAATTTAACACAAAAATTAAATTAATCATTTTGAATAATAAAAAATATCATTATTTTGAACCAAAAAATTAATATTTAATTAATTTAATTTAATACTAAAATTAAATTAATTATATAAATTATTTTTGGTTAAATTAAAATTTTCCCCAACACAATTCTCTTACCCAGCCCCTTAGCGGGTTAGTCCAAACCCGTACAGTCCTGTTTCGGGCAAGGCAGAACCCAGCGAGGGGCTTCACGGGTCATGAAGAACCTGTGAAGACTGGTTCTGGGTTGAGCAGACGGTTTTGATCTATTCGGGGTTGATCCCAACCCGTTTGAATCCAATTTGGGTACAATATCATGAGAGGAAAGGGTTACCTCGAGCCTGCAAGGGTTAGATCATGAATGTGGTGGCATGAACAAGTTCAACGAAGGCCACACAGTCAGGGTGGGTGCTTGGTCAATCTCAGTGGAGGATTTTTTTTAAATACGTTTTTGTAAATATTTTTGGTAAACAGTTTAGGTTAAAAATATTTTTAAAAATACGCTACAAAGGCGGCATCGACGATGCTGCCTTTCGGGTTAAGTGGAAAGGCGACAACCCCGTTGTCGCCTTTCCACTAAAACCCTAAAAAAAATTAAAAAAATTGCTTTTATTTTTATTTTTTTATTTTGTTTATATATAAACAAATCAAAATAAAAATAAAATTAAAATTTTCAGCAAAATTTATCTGCTATTTAAAATCCAGCAGTACTGCCATTACACCAGTCTAGATTCTGACATAAGCTCTCACCCAAGGATATCTTTTATAAGAGACCATACCCTGGAAATCATTCTACATTTCTGATGTGGGATTCAGGTTCTCCCTTTCCTGCGCAGAACATTCTGCATTTCCGATGTGGGATTCTGTTTCAAGTACGTGACTTTGAAAGACTATAAAATATAAACTATAAGATCAATATAAATGAAACTTAAAACATGGATTAAACATATAAAAAATAGTTGAAAAAAAATAATTTAATAAAAAATGATATAAAAAATAATTTATAATCTTTCAAAACCACATACTTGAAACTTAAAAAGTTTCAAGTACGTGACTTTAGAAGCCTATAAAATATAAACTACAAGACCAATATAAATGAAACTTAATACATGGATTAAACATATAATAAATTGCTGAAAATAAAAATAATTTCGTAAAAAATGTTGATGGAATATAATTTATAAGTTTTCAAAGACACCTACATGAAACATAAAAATGTTTCATGCACGTGACTTTGAAAGCCTATAAAATATAAACTATAAGACCAATATAAATGAAACTTAAAATATGGATTAAACATATAAAAAATAGTTGAAAATAAAAAGAATTTCGTAAAAAATGTTCATGAAAAATAATTTATAAGCTTTCAAAACCACCTATTTGAAACTTAAAAATGATTCAAGTATGTGGCTTTGAAATACTATAAAATATAAACTATAAGACCGATATAATTTAAAGTTAAAATATGGATTAAACATATAATAAATTATTAAATTATTAAATTAATATTATTAAAAATTAATTATATAATAATTAACTAGTTATCAGTAATTAATAATAATTAATTATATAATAATTAACCAATTAATTAGTAATATAATTACCTTTAATAATTAAAATTTAATAATTATAATGAAAAATTATAATTTATAACAATATTACTAATTAACTAATTAACTATTATATAATTAATAATTATATTACCAATTAACTAATTAATTATTATATAATAATTTTTAATAAATACTAATTAATAATTATAATGAATAATTATAATTTACAATTATATTACTAATTAACTAATAATAAAAAGAGCCTCGACTCTATCTTTCACAAAAAAATAACTAATTAACTATTATATATTTAATAATTATATTACTAATTAACTAATTAATTATTATATAATTAATGATTAATAATTACTGATTAACTGACTACAAATTATATAATTAATAACTATATTACTAATTAACTAATTAGTTTTTATATAATTGATAATTATATTACTAAGTAACTAATTAATTATTAAATAATTAATAATTATATTACTAATTAACTAATTAATTATAATATAATTAATTATTAATAATTACTAATTAACTAACTAATTATTATACAATTAATAGTTATATAACTGATAATTATATTATTAATTAACTAATTAATAAATAATAATTAATAATTAATAGTTATAATGAATAATTATAATGAATAATTATAATGAATAATTATAATAAATAATTATAAAGAATAATTATACTACTAATTAACTAATTAGTTATTATATAATAATTTTTAATAATTACTAATTAATAATTATAATGAATAATTATATTACTAATTACCTACTTAACTATTATATAATTAATTATTATATTACCAATTAACTAATTAATTATTATATAATATTTTTTAATAAATACTAATTAATAATTATAATGAATAATTATAATTTATAATTATATTACTAATTAACTAATTATAAAAAGGGCCCCACCTCCATCGTTCTCAAAAAATTAACTAATTAAATATTATATATTTAATAATTATATTAATAATTAATTAGTTATTATATAATTAATGATTAATAATTACTAATTAACTAATTACAAATTATATAATTAATAATTATATTACTAATTAACTAATTAATTATTATATAATTAATAATTATATTACTAAGCAACTAATTAATTATCAAATAATTAATAATTATATTACTAATTAACTAATTATATTACTAAATAACTAATTAGTTAATATATAATTAATTATTAATAATTACTAATTAACTAACTAATTATTATATAATTAATAGTTATATAACTAATAATTATATTAGTAATTAAAAATTAAAAATTAAAAATTATAATGAATAATTATAAAGAATAATTATAAAGAATAATTATATTACTAATTAACTAATTAAATAATTAATTATTATATAATAATTTTTAATAATTACTAATTAATAATTATACTGAATAATTATATTACTAATTAACTAATTAACTATTATATAATTAATAATTATATTAACAATTAACTAATTAATTATTATATTATAATTTTTAATAAATACTAATTCATAATGATAAAAAATAATTATAATTTATAATTATATTACTAATTAACTAATTCTAAAAAGGGTCTCAACTCTATCTTTCTCAAAAAATTTACTAATTAACTATTATATAATTAATAATTATACTACTAATTAACTAATTAGTTACTATATAATTAATGATTAATAATTACTAATTACCTAATTAAAAATTATATAATTAATAATTCTATTACTAATTAACTAATTAATTAGTATATAATTAATAATTATATTTGTAGTACCCCCGGTTTCTGGTATGTAACCCTTTCTTGATGCTTTTCATGGTTTTAAAGTCAAGGGTGTTGAATGGGAGAGTCGGGAGAACTTGGAATGATGTTGGGAGGTAAAGGGGAAGCCGCACGGTTTGTTTAATCGTGCGGCCAAACCGTGCGCAATGGTTCTTGGAGGCAGTGGCTTCCGCACGGTCGGCGCATCGTTTGTCTAAACCGTGCGGTCAAACCGTGCGTAAAGGATGGCTGAGGCAGAAGTTAACGCACGGTTAGTGCACGGTTTGTCAAACAGTGCGGA
Source organism: Viscum album (assembly GCA_963277665.1). NCBI lineage: Eukaryota > Viridiplantae > Streptophyta > Magnoliopsida > Santalales > Viscaceae > Viscum > Viscum album. The sequence continues at coordinate 1,753,325,755 of OY728151.1, forward strand.
CTAACCGTGCGGTCACTTAATGTTAGATCCTAAAATTGTGGATCTAACTCTTTTTGCCTTTATTTCCTTGTTTAAACCTCCTAAGCGGACCTAACTTGGGATTACTCTCCCTTGAAGGTTGGAAGACTTCTCCCAAGGGCCCCGGAGGCGATCCGAAGGCTTCTCTTGGAAAATCGAAGCCGAATTCTTAAGGTATGTTGTCGTTCTTGATCAGTTTCTTATATCTACTTAGATCTACTTCTCCTCTTCTCTCGTTTTCTTAGATCTACGCCCATGATGGGTAGATCTAAGGGTGTGAATGCCAAATATGACAAGATTTGGTCTTGGTTGTGTTAGGAGAAGAGATCTAAGGAGGGTTTTGGAGTTTTGACCCGGTGTTCTTGAGCGTTCTTCGTTCGTGGCTTGGTTTCGCCCAATTTGTTGAGGTAGGTGGCTTCACTCTTGATTCCTCTTTCTTAGAACTTGAAAGATTAGTTTCAAATTGTTTTCTTTGATTGAAATGGTTTGTTTATCTATTATGAAAGAATGGTTGAAACCCCTTTTTAGTAATGGGTGATGAAATTTGTGGGTTTTTGGAAAGTGGTTGTTGAAGTAAATTTAAAATGGTGATTTTAAATTGGCTATGGTTTCGCTGTTTGAATGAAATGGTTTTCAATAAAAGAGTGATGCTTTATTGAAAGGTTTTGAACACACTTGGTTTTGGGCATGGATTACATGGGTCGTGGTGTGTGTTCATATGCATTGGGATGGATAAGGTCGAGAAGTCCCCCCATCAATAGATTGGGATGGATAAGGTCATGAAGTACCCCCATCAAAAGGTACTGATAAGGTCGTGAAGTACCCACGTCAAGGTAGTCCACTAAGTGACGACTTAGTGGAAGGATAACTCACCACTCGCGAGTATGGGGAGGTCCAGGTTGCATGCATGGTTGGTTATGTGGATTGGTGAAATGGAACGAATGTGCCAGATGGAAATGTGAATGGAATTGGGAAATTTTCTTGGTTGTTTTTCTTGAGAAAGATGGGTTTTGTTGGAAAATGGTTTTTGACATGGAACTTGTTATATTGTGAAGTGATTTGAAATTGTTTTATATAAATTGTTTTATATAAATGTTCTAACATTTTTTATCCTAGAGGCATGGGTTGGGAAGACATCGGGGAAAACCTACTGAGTTTCATTACTCACCCCCTACTTTGGCACGTTGGTGCTTTTGCAGATGTCATATACCGGGACGTTGGAAAAGGTAAAGTGTCACATGTTTAGAGCACTGCTTCATGATACTTGGGCTGGTTCGTGATGTTGGATCTTGGATCTTGTGGAGCATGGAGTTGGGTTGTTGTCTTGTAGTCTTTGAGTTGTCTTTCCGCTGTTTACTCTGATGTTTTAGTGTTGGTTTCCACTGTGGTACTCTTGGTTGTTTTTGATAAATAATGGTTGAGTTGTTTTGGTTCTAAATCATGAATCATATAGTGGTTTCTTGGAGATGTTTATCTGGTTTGATTTTCTGTTGGTTGTTTTTAGTTAAAGGTTAAATCATACCCCATGTTTTCTTTGAAACCCTTCGGCATTTATTGCCAGCCTTTGGTGCCTTGGGGATGTCGCTTAAGGCCAAGTAATGACTCGTTGAGCTCTCAAGCCAATGAGAATTGGCGGGTCATTACAAATGGAGACATTATCTCTTTGGTGAGAAATTTACTGTGTTTGCGGATCAAAAAAGCTTGAAACACATTTTCTCACAGCGAGATTTGAATCTGAGGTAGAGGAGATGGATGGAGTATCTTCAAATGTTCGACTTTGACTTAATGTATACACCAGGTAAGGGAAATTCAGTGGCCGATGCATTAAGCAGGAAGTCGTATGTTCAGTTGGCAAAGGAAGCTTCAGATGAATGGGAGTTAATGTCGATCTTATCTGACATGCGTGTGGAATGTGAAAACCGAGGCAATGTTGCTGTTTTATTTTCAGCTACACTTGTTCCTGATTTGGTGGAGATAGTAAAGGAGGCACAGGAATCCGATATAGACTGTGTTGCAATGAGTTCAAAACTCAATGGTGGGGAGACCTTGAGGGATGGAAGCTGGATGGGAGTTCAGTTTAGTGTTTCAGATATAGGATGGTTGTACCTATGGTTTTTTAGGAACAACTCCTTCATGCTTACCACCATTCGAGATGGGCTATACATCCGGGTACACATAAGATGTATAAGGCGCTAAAGGCGCAGTTTTGGTGGAGTGGCATGAAAAGGAAGGTGGCCGAGTTCATCTCGTGATGCTTAACTTGTCAGCAGGTTAAAGCAGAGCATCAGAGACCAGCTGGTATGTTACAATATTTACCTATCCTAGTGTGAAAATGGGAGCATATAACAATGGATTTTGTTACAGGTCTTCCAAGAACGGTCCGAAAACACGATGCCATTTGGGTGATAGTGGATCGTCTAACCAAGTCGGCCCATTTCATCCTGATTCGTGAAACTCATACGGTGGAAAATATTTTAAAAATATATATCCAAGAAGTGGTAAAGAGGAATGGGGTAACAGTGTATATCATCTCAGATAGAGATCCGAGGTTCACATCTCGTTTCTGGAAATCATTACAGCAAGCCCTGGGGACTCAGTTGATGATGAGTACGGCGTATCATCCCCAGACAGATGGGAAATCTGAGCGGACGATACAAAAATTGGAAGACATGTTACGGTCTTGTGTAATGGACTTTGGTGGCTCATGGGAGGAGCATATACCCTTAGTGGAGTTCTCATACAATAACAGTTATCAGGCCTCAATACACATGGCTCCATTTGAAGCATTGTATGGGCGTTCTTGTCGTTCTCTACTATGCTGGGTGGAAACTGGTGAAACATCACTATTTGGGACGAGCCTTGTCCAAGAAACAACATAGAAGATTCAGTTGATTAGAAAGAGGATAGAGACGGCTCAGTGTCGTCAGAAATCTTATGCGGATTATCGCCGAAGACCGTTGTCGTTTGCAGTGAGTGATCACGTCCTTTTGAGAATCTCTCCAAGACTTGGACAACATCATTTTAGGAAGCATGGAAAATTATCCCCTCGATATATAGGCCCTTTTGAGATACTGTAACAGGTGGTAGAGGTGTCATATCAGTTGGCATTACCACCACGGTTCAGTGCAGTACATAATGTGTTCCATGTATCTCAGTTGAAGAAGTATCAGCCTGATCCTGACCATGTGATCATATGGGATCACGTTGACCTAGAGCAGGATGCTTCACTGGTACATATCCCGGTGCGGATTGTGGATAGGCAGGATAAATTCTTGCATGGAAAAAACATCAGCCTAGTGCGGGTTTTGTGGCAACATGGTCAGATTCAGGAAGAGACTTGGGAATGCGAGAAAGAAATGAGAGAGCAGTGGCTAGAACTCTTTCAGTCAAGCAATGGTTTTCTACTTTCTGAGGACGGAAAGGCCAATGGTGGGGAGAATTTAGTACCCCTGGTTTCTGGTATGTAACCCTTTCTTTATTCTTTTCATGGTTTTAAAGTCAAGGGTGTTGAATGTGAGAGTTAGGAGAACTTGGAATGATGTTGGGAGGCAAAGGGGAAGCTGCATGGTCGGTGCACGGTTTGTCTAACCGTGTGGCCAAACCGTGCGCAGTGGTTCTTGGAGGTAGTGGCTTCCACACGGTCAGCACATGGTTTGTCTAAACCCTGTGGCCAAACCGTGCGTGAAGGATGGCTGAGGCAGAAGTTAACGCATGGTTAGCGCACGGTTTGTCAAACCGTGCGGACTAACCGTGCGGTCACTTAAAGTTAGATCCTAAAATTGTGTATCTAACTTGTTTTGCCTTTAATTGCCTTGTTTAAACCTCCTAAGAAGCCCTAACTCGGGATTGCACTACCTTGAAGTCTGGAAGACTTCTCCCAAGCGTTCCGGAGGTGATCCAAAGGCTTCTCTTGGCGAATCAAAGCCAGATTCTTAAGGTATGTTATCGTTCTTGATCGGTTTCTTAGATCTACTTAGATCTACTTTTCCTATTCTCTCGTTTTCTTAGATCTACGTCCATGATGGGTAGATCTAAGGGTGTGGATGCCAAATATGACAAGATTTGGTCTTGGTTGTGTTAGGAGAAGAGATCTAAGGAGGGTTTTAGAGTTTTGACCTGGTGTTCTTGAGCGTTTTTCGTCCGTGTCTTGGTTTCGCCCAATTTGTTGAGGTATATGGATTTACTCTCGATTCCTCTTTCTTAGAACTTGAAGGCTTAGTTTCAAATTGTTTTATTTGATTGAAATGGTTTGTTTATCTATTATGAAAGAATGGTTGAAACCCCTTTTTAGTAACGGGTGATGAAATTTGTGGGTTTTTGGAAAGTGGTTATTGAAGTAAATTTAAAATGGTGATTTTAAATTGGCTATGGTTTCACTGTTTGAATGAAATGGTTTTCAATAAAAGAGTGATGATTTATTGAAAGGTTTTGAACACACTTGGTTTTGGGCATGGATTGCATGGGTCGTGGTGTGTGTTCATATGCATTGGGATGGATAAGGGCAAGAATTCCCCCCATCAATAAGTTGGGATGGATAAGGTCGTGAAGTACCCCCATGAAAAGGGACAGAAAAGGTCGTGAAGTACCCCCGTCAAGGTAGTCCACTAAGTGGTGGCTTAGTGGAAGGATAACTCACCACTCGTGAGTATGGGGAGGTCCAGGTTGTATGCATGGTTGGTTATGTGGATTTGTGAAATGGAACGAATGTGCCAAATGGAAATGTGAATGGAATTGGGAACTTTGCTTGGTTGCTTTTCTTGAGAAAGATGGGTTTTGTTGGAAAATGGTTTTTGACATGGAACTTGTTATATTGTGAACTGATTTGAAATTGTTTTATATAAATTGTTTTATATAAATGTGCTAACATGTTTTATCCTAGAGGCATGGGTTGGGAAGACATCGGGGAAAACCTACTGAGTTTCATTACTCACCCCCTACCTTGGCACGTTGGTGCTTTTGCAGATGTCATATACCGGGACGTTGGCAAAGGTAAAGTGTCACATGTTTAGAGCACTGCTTCATGATACTTGGGCTGGTTCGTGATGTTGGAGCTTGGAGCTTGTGGAGCATGGAGTTGGGTTGTTGTCTTGTAGTCTTTGAGTTGTCTTTCCGCTGTTTACTCTGATGTTTTAGTGTTGGTTTCCGCTGTGGTACTCTTGGTTGTTTTTGATAAATAATGGTTGAGTTGTTTTGGTTCTAAATCATGAATTATATAGTGGTTTCTTTGAGATGTTTATCTGGTTTGCTTGTTTACTGGTTGTTTTCAGTTAAAGGGTAAATCGTCCCCCATGTTTTCTTTGAAACCCTTCGGCATTTATTGTCAGCCTTTGGCGCCTTGTGGATGTCGCTTAAGACCAAGTAATGACTTACTGAGCTCTCAAGCCAATGATAATTGGTGGGTCATTACAATATTACTAAGTAACTAAATAATTATTAAATAGTTAATAATTATATTACTAATTAACTAATTATATTACTATTTAACTAATTAATTATTATATAATTAATAATTAATAATTACTAATTAAGTAACTAATTATTATACAAATAATAGTTATATAATTAATAATTATATTAATAATTAATAATTAATAATTAATAATTATAAATAGTAATTATAATGAATAATTATAATTAGTAATTGTAATGAATAATTAGAATTAATAATTATAATGAATAATGATAATTTATAATTATATTACTAATTAACTAATTAACTATTATATAATTAATAATTATATTACCAATTAACTAATTAATTACCATATAATATTTTTTAATAATTACTAATTATTAAGTAAAATTAATAAATATAATTTATAATTATATTACTAATTAGCTAATTAAAAATTATATACTGAATAATTATATTACTAATTAATTGGTTAATTATTATATAATTAATTATTATTAATTACTAATTGACTAATTAATTATTATATAATTAATTATTATTAATTAATAATTAACCGATTAATTATTATATAATTAATTTTTAATAATATTAATTTAATAATTTAATAATTTATTATATGTTTAACCCATGTTTTAACTTTAAATTATATCGGTCTTATAGTTTATATTTTATTGTATTTCAAAGCCACATACTTGAATCATTTTTAAGTTTCAAGTAGGCGGTTTTGAAAGCTTATAAGTTATTTTTCATGAACATTTTTTACGAAATTATTTTTATTTTCAACTATTTTTTATATGTTTAATCAATGTTTTAAGTTTCATTTATATCAGTCCTATAGTTTATATTTTATAGGCTTTCAAAGTCACGTGCTTGAAATTTTTTTATGTTTTATGTAGGTGTCTTTGAAAACTTATAAATTATTTTCCATCAACATTTTTTACAAAATTCTTTTTATTTTCATCAATTTTTTATATGTTTAATCCATGTATTAAGTTTCATTTATATTGGTCTTGTAGTTTATATTTTATAGGCTTCTAAAGTCACGTACTTGGAACTTTTTAAGTTTCAAGTATGTGGTTTTGAAAGTTTATAAATTATTTTTTATCATCATTTTTTATGAAATTCTTTTTGTTTTAAACTATTTTTTATATGTTTAATCCATGTTTTAAGTTTCATTTATATTGGTCATATAGTTTATATTTTATAGTCTTTCAAATCACGTACTTGAAACAGAATCCCACATCGAAAATGCAGAATGTTCTGCGCAGGAAAGGGAGAACCAGAATCCCACATCGGAAATGCAGAATGATTTTTAGGGTAAGCTATCTTATAAAAGAGAGCCCTGGGTGAGAGCTGCTATCAGAATCCAGACTGTTGTATTAACAGTACTGCTGGATTTTAAATAGCGGATAAATTCTGCTGAATTTTTTTGTTTTGTTTTGTTTATATATATATATATATAAACAAAAAAAACAAAAAAAAAAACAATTTTTTTTTGGGTTTTAGTGGAAAGGCGGCATCTCAGATGCCGCCTTTCACCCGACGTCAAAGGCAGCATCCTAGGTGCCGTATTTGACGCGCAATTTTAATTTTTCTTTAAAACTAGACGTTTTTAAAAAAATATTGTTTTAAAAACGTATTTAAAAAAAATTTCTCGGTGGATCATCCACATTGGCGGTGAAGCCCTCGGGTAGAAGGGACAATGGACGACTTTGGTTCTGAGAGGCACACTATGGTGGATAATTTTTTAATATGACTTTTATGAAAAAAAAAATTTGGGAAAAGGGGTTAGGGTTCTGATATTTTTAAAATTGGGTTAGGGCATGCGGTATTTTTAAAAATGGGTCTGAGATGCGTGATCCTCGTTCACGAATCCCCGACCCCGGGAAGATGCGTGAACGGGGTTCACGCATCTTCAACCCGAGCGAGATGCGTGAACCCCGTTCACGCATCCTACAGAAATATTTTTTTTGTATTTTTAATTTTTTTTAATTTTTTTTATTTTGTTTATATATATATATATAACAAAAATTTTCAGCAGAATTTATTTGCTATTTAATATCCAGCAGTTCTTCCGTTACAGTAGTCTGGATTCTGACAGACACCCTCACCCATGCCTCTCTTTTATAAGAGGGCTAGCCTTGGAAATCCTTCTGCATTTTCGATGTGGGACTCAACTGCCATCTTCCCTATGCAGAACATTCTGCATTTTCGATGTGGGATTCTGTTTCAAGTACGTCACTTTGAAATATTATAAAATAAAAACTATATGACCAATATAAATGAAACATAAAACATGGATTAAACATATAAGAAATTGTTGAAAATAAAAAGAATTTTGTAAAAAATGTTGATGAATAATAATTTATAAGCTTTCAAAGATACCATCTTGAAACTTAAAAATGTTTTAAATACGTGTCTTTGAAAGACTATAAAATAAAAACTATAAGACCAATTTGAATGAAACTTAAAACATGAATTAAACATCTAAGAAATAGATGAAAATAAAAAGAATTTCGTAGAAAATGTAGATGAAAAATAATTTATAATCTTTCAAAACCACCAACTCGAAACTTAAAAACGATTCAAGTACGTGGCTTTGAAAACCTATAAAATAAAAACTATAAGACCAATATAAATGAAAATTAAAACATGGATTAAACATATAATAAATTGTTTTTTATTAATTAGTTAATTAGTAATATAATTATTAATTAGTTATTAATTAGTTAATTAGTAATTATTAATTAGTTAATAATTAGTTAATTAGTTATTTATTAATTAGTTAATTAGTAATATAATTTATTAAATGATAATAAATTAGTTATTCTGTAATATAATTATTAATTTAAAATAAATAAATAAATAATTAATTAATTTGTAATATAATTAGTAATTATAGTTATTTATTATAATTATTCATTATAATTATTAGTTATTAATTATTAATTATTAATTATTAATTAACTAATTATTAATTAGTTAATTAGTAATATAAGTATTAATTATACAATAATTAATTAACAATATAATTATTAATTATAATTAATAATTATAATATTAATTATTAATTATATACTAATTAATTAGTTAATTAATAATGTAATTATTAATTATAATTAGTAATATAATTACTAATTATAATTTTTAATTTTTAATCATATAATAATTAATTAGTTAATTTGTAATATAATTATTCATTATAATTTTTAATTTTTAATTTTTAATTGTTAATTATATAATAATTAATTTGTTAATTAGTAATTTAATTATTAATTATATAATAAAGAATTAGTTAATTATAAATATAATTATTAATTATAATTTGTAATATAATTATGAATTATAATTACTAATATAATTATTAATTATAATTAGTAATTATTAATTATATAATAATTAATTAGTTAATTTGTAATATAAGTATTAATTATACAATAATTAATTAATAATATATTTATTAATTATAATTATTACTTATAATTATTAATTATAAATATTAATTATTAATTATATACTAATTATTAATTATATAATAATTAATAATTATAATTAATAATTATATTATTAATTAATTATTGTATAATTAATACTTATATTACTAATTAAATAATTAATTATTATATAATTAATAATTTCTAATTATAATTAATAATTATATTAGTAATTATAATTCATAATTATAATTAATAATTACATTACTAATTAACTAATTATTTATTATATAATTAATAATTATATTACTAATTAACAAATTAATTATTATATAATTAACAATTAATAATTAAAAACTAATAATTGTAATGAATAATTATAATTATTTATTATATTACTAATTTACTAATTAACTAATGAATTATTATATAATTAATAATTATATTACTTAATAAATACTTAATTACTGTATAATTAATTATTATATTACTAATTAACTAATTAATTATTATGTAATTAATAATCATATTACAAATTAACTAATTAATTATTATATAATTAATAATGATAATAATAATAAATTAATTATTAAATAATTAATAATTATATTTCTAATTAACTAATTATTCATTAACTATTTTATTAATTATTAAAAATTAATTATATAATAATTAATTAGTTAATTATTATATAATTAATAATTATATTACTTGTTAACTAATTTATTATTATATAATTAATTTTTAATAATTAATAACTAATAATTGTAATGAACAATTATAATTATTTATTATATTACTAATTTACTAATTAACTAATGAATTATTATATAATTAATAATTATATTACTTACTAAATACTTAATTATTGTATAAATAATAATTATATTACTAATTAACTAATTAATTATTGTGTAATTAATAATTATATTACAAATTAACTAATTAATTGTTCTCTAATTTATAATGATATTACTAATTAACTAATTATTAACTAATTAATAATTAACTATTTACTATATGTTTAATCCATGTTTTAATTTTCCTTTAAATTGGTCTTATAGTTTTTATTTTATTGGTTTTCAAAGCCACGTATTTGAAATGTTTTTAAGTTTCAAGTTAGTGGTTTTGAAAGCTCATAAATTATTTTTCATCAACATTTTTTACAAAATTATTTTTATTTTCAACTATTTCTTATATATTTAATCCATGTTTTAAGTTTCATTCATACTTGTCTTATAGTTTTTATTTTATAGTCTTTCAAAGGCACGTATTTGAAACATTTTTAAGTTTCATGTTGGTGGCTTTGAAAGATTATAAATTATTATTTATCAACATTTTTTATGAAATTATTTTTCTTTTCCACTATTTTTTATATGTTTAATCAGTGTTTAAAATTTCATTTATATTAGTGTTATAGTTTATATTTTATAGTCTTTCAAAGTCACGTACTTGAAATACGTAAAACTTTTTTAAGTTTCAATTTGATGGTTTTGAATGGTTATAATTTATTTTTGATCAACATTTTTTATGAAATTCTATTTGTTTTCAACTATTTCTTATATGTTTAATCAATTTTTAAAATTTCATTTATATTAGTCTTATAGTTTATATTTTATACTCTTTCAAAGTCACGTACTTGAAACAGAATCCCACATCGGAAATGCAGAATGTACTGTGCAGGTTTAGAAGAACCTGTATCCCACATCGAAAATGCAGAATAATTTTTAGGGCAAGCCCTCTTATAAAAGGGAGTCCTGGGTGAGAGTTTCTGTCAGAATCCAGACTGCTGTAATGGCAGTGCTGCTGGATTTTAAATAGCGGATAAATTCTGCTAATTTTTTTTGTTATATATATATATATAAACAAAACAAAAAAAATAATTTTTTTTAAAACTATTAAAAAACTTCCTGCATGATGCGTGAACGTGGTTCACGCATCTCGCTCGGATTGAAGATGCGTGAACCCCGTTCACGCATCTTGCCGGGATCGGGGATGCGTGAACGTGGTTCATGCATCTCGGACCCATTTTTACAAATACCGCAAACCCTATCCCTTTTAGGCAATTTTTTTTCTTCAAAAAACCCAGAATTTTTTTTTGCCCGCAATGGTGCTACGATTTCTGGAGGAGGAGCAGTCTGAGGTGTCATCAGAATACCGCGACCGGTGGCAGTGTCCCACATGGAGGTGACGACAGCTGGACCTGTTGTGGAAGACTCGGTCAGATGCGGCTCGGCGGGATCTTCATGTGTTGAGGCCGAGTGCGGTGTCCATATGGTATGATCCGACGCCGATTACACAACCGGGAGGTGACTACGGTTGGAGAACATCGCAACGATGTGGGATTCCGCCTATGTTGGGATAGAGGGTAAGGTGTGTAGACCGCCTTCGGCAGCAGCAGGTGCATGGTTCGGTGGTGCCACTCTGAAGGGGAGAGTAGTGGATGAGAATGGCAGGTGGTATCTCATACCCACGGTCTTGATGAACATATGGGGCAAAGGGGGTCGGGCTTGAGGGAGGTAGGAGGTAACGCCCGTTAAGGGTCCACTGGGTGGACAAGATTCCTAAGGAAGCTCCTCCATTTTCCTCTTGTTTTAATTTTTGAGTTTTTAATATAATTGGATACCTATGGAAGCCTTGAAAAAACAAGACCCACCCCAAAGTCAAAAAGGAAATAACCTAACCTTTTAGTTTCAATTAAACTATTAATATTTTTTTTAAATGTTATGCTTCCATAGGAAGTAAACATTTTTAGCCACTCCTTTTTTTAAGCTTCCAAGGTAAGCAATCCATCACTGGGGAAAAATTGATCCGAACGGTATGGTATCGACCATTAGATTCCAGACAAAATTTGATCGGAAATTAAATACTCACCAGTATTAACCTCAAAACCATAACATAAAAAAATATATAAATATATTGTGCATTAATTTTAAACTGCAACATCTTTTCAATCCATACCAAAAACATTGAATGACCATAACTTGGTTATCCAGAATTGAATTGATGTGTGATCTGTTCCGTTGGGACCGATTTGAAGTCATCTACTTAATTTAATGAAAATTAATTTTTATTTGGCTCAGAAAGTACACACAATCTCTTTGATACCAATTGAAGGTATTAGGGTGCGTAGTAGAAGTCGGCGGGCTGATTATTTCAAATTTCTCATCATTGAAGCAACGTAACTTCATCATCTCCAATGATCTAACCCTGGTATAGGTTTGAGGATCTCGTGTGAATTTAATTAGCACAAAATAAATAAACAAATGTGTACATTATTTGATTCATGGTGTGTTCGGCTGTAGCTTGTCATCGATGATCGTTGTTTGAAGGATCCGAAGTTGAACCCCTCTACATCTTCTACACACACTTCAAGAATCTATGTGAACATCGATCATTGAATTCCAAGTGCTGGCATGGATCTCCAATTATTTCTTCTACATCATGATGATCACTTCGACTCTATTTCTATGATCCAAGAATATGTCCTTAGATCGATTGCTTGAACATTGTCTTTCTCTCTCAAATATGCTGGAGGAGGAGACCGGAGCTCTCAATCCATTGTAAAAATGAATTCCCTTGCGTATGGAAATGAGCTTCTCATGTACTTATATAGTGGATGTGAAAAATACCCGGTTAGGGTTCCTGACTCTCGTATGTCTCACATCCACTGAATAAGTAATAAATAAATAATTATGATGAACTAACTGCATCATAAATATTATTTATATTTTATCGCATACTTTTAATATATATGTATTAAATATATTACGTGATAAACTCAAGTCATTAAATCGATTCGTAATTTATGCTAATATTAAATGAACCTTGAATATTAAATATAATATTTTTTCATATAATATTATTTAATGTATTTGTAAATACTTTTATTAAATAAATCCAACTCAATTATTATATACTCGAATAATAATGAATTTATTTATTTATTGGTGATCAATAAATCTTGGACAACTCTCGTATCCTTGTAGTGGGGCCCACTATGTCCATATATATATTCAAAAGAATACGGCGGATTATTGAATATGTTATTATGTGTGAATGTAACATCCCGGATCTGAAAGCCACACAATGGGTGCCCCGGGCCCGGTTGGTCACATGACCTCAAGCGCATTTCCCCAAACGCCAGAGGTTACCGACTAGCAGCGAGGGTGTGGGTCTGATAGTGGGGAAACTATCCGACCTGGGCTCTCGCTGCTAGTCAGCAGCCTCTAGCGTTTGGGGAAATGTGCTTGAGGTCATGTGACCAACGGGGTTTGGGGCACCCGTTGTGTGGCTTCCGGATCCGGGATGTTACAAAGTGGTATTAGAGGGCAGATTATTTTCTTTGACTTACTGTTTGGAGCCTTAGTTAGGGATAAGACGAATATGGTAGTTGGTAATAAGATGTTCCCGAGAGTAGCTAACCCGTGTACAGGTAAAAGCCAGTCTACCTCGTTATTGTAATTATTACTGGTTTTGCAATTTTACAGTTAATTTGATTTTCACCATTAGGTGGCGCACTTGTGATTGTGCTGTTTATATGTTACACATGATTTCTATTTAGTTGCAACCTGATGAGATGAGGGTATTCCATCTCATGCATCATTTAGGAACATGCTAGAAATCACATGTCATGCATTCTTTTCATGCCATGTAGGTGCATTAGAAATTGCATGTTGTTGTACTAGAAAAGCATGCTATTGTGATAACTGCTTTGATAAATACCTGCTAATTGATAGGGTATTGTTGTGTGAGATTTTGATAGAATGAATGCCAATCTTTGATTCACGGGGAGTATGGGCCCTCACGGATCGGAATTTGGCACTTAGGTGTTGTTCCGAGTTTTTTCGGGTTCCGGAGTAGTTTCTGAGGCTTACTGTCTGGAAAACCCAGTATACACGCCGTGTAGGTCTATGGACACACGCCGTGTGTTCTTCTGTTCGATAAGAAATGAAATTTTTTTAAGTGCACGTCTTGTACCCTCAGTACACGCCGTTCAGTCTCTTCCCATGTCATAGGCCGTGTGGACAGGGACACGGGGTAGGGAATGGCTTGGGGGAACATGCTGTGAACTGGTTGTACACACCGTGTAGTGTTGACCTGGTGTCCACCCATGTCACTGACAACTCGGACGGAGGAAACATTAAGACATACACACCGTGTCTAACTTGAACACGCCGTGTAGTCTGACCTAGGTACCCGGTTGTGTCATGAACAACATGGGTCGATGTTATCTTTCCTAGTACACGCCGTGTCCACCTGGAACATGCCGTGTAGTGTCAACCATGTAAGCTGACCATGTAGCGAGCAACACGGGTCTGTCTGAGACTTCTTTATACACGCTGTGTCTTTTTGGAACACGCTGTGTGGTGTGACCTGGGTACACAGGTCGTGTCACGAACAACACGGGCCGATAAGGTGCTTATCGCATACACGCCGTGTTCCCGTGGGACACGCCGTGTCGTTTTGTTTTAGGAGAGCCATGTGGCTTAGCCGTGTATAAGGACTCGGGTAGGGAAGGATGGTTCTTGTACACGTCGTGTACTTAGAAGACATGTCGTGTGTTTGGGGTGTTACACGACCAGTTTTAGTTGGAGTACACACCCATGTGGATGGCCTGTGAGAACACGCCATGTAGTATTTATACATGACGTGTAGTCAAGTTTTGTAAATCTTGAATGCTTTCTTTCTCCTGTTCCCTTCTTGGTCTCCTCATTTTTAGCCTTCGATAAATTTGGATCTAAGGTGTGCGTTTGACCATGTAGAGTCATGTCGCCAAGACGACCACCAGTTGTTCTTCAAGAGAGCAGCAATGATTATACTCCTGAGATGGTGGTCCATGGGCTACCAATGGATCCTCCAGTAGTGCTAGATGAGGTACCAGCTGTTATACCAGACACATGCATGGATGAGAAGTTCCGTGAAGGCTTCATGCGATTCATGCAGACCTTCCAGGAAGCACCACAGTCTGCCACATCTATGGTAGAGCTAACGCGTATCTTCCAGTAGCAGCATCCACCTACGTTTTTAGGGGATGACGGACCACAGGCTGCAGAGTCATGGCTGGGTTCGATGTAGATGATATTCGAGCATCTGGAGATGCCTCCTAGGAGGAGGGTCAAGCTCGCTACATACATTCTATGAGATTCCTCCAAGAGGTTGTGGAATGTTACCACCCAGTCTGAGCATCACTGAGACATGGCGTGGGAAGATTTTCAGGCAATCTTCTATGACTTCTTCTTCATGGAGACGCTGCGAGCAGATCGAGCCCGAGAGTTCATGAATCTGCAGTAGGGCGCCATGTCAGTGATGGATTATCTTGCTCGCTTCACCGAGCTTCAACGTTTTGCACCCGTTCTGGTGGGTGATGAGGCGTTTAGGGATAGACTCTTTGAGGATGGTCTTCAGAGTGACATCCAAGAACTGGTGAATGTTTTTAGGTTGCCTACAGTGCATTCTATCATGAACTAAACACTTATTACTAAGAAGAACCTTTGGGAAGCTAGTGGTGTGGGCCAGGGTAGTTCGACACCAGTTTATGGTACTATTTCTACCGGCAAGAGGAAGAGGCAGATGGATTTCTCTCATGGTGGTAGTACTAGCCATAAGAATACTTTAGGTGTCCGGGTCATTTTCTACTAGTGTGGTAGAGAGGGGAACAAGAGACCTCAGTGTCCACGTGACCCAGTGGAGTGAAGAGCTTGCAGAAAGATGGGTCATCTCCAGCGTTTTTGCAGGGAGTTTCCACCAGTATCTAGTGAGAGGGGTTCTATGCAGACTCTACGTGCGGGAGAAGGACCAACAGCTTCTTACCAATCGGGAAATTAGGGTATGTCAGGGCATGCAGGTAGAGATGGTGGTCGTGGCCATGGTAGCCAGACAACAGGATCTCAGAGGCAGCATGGAGGGTTAGCTCAAGGTATCTAGGCTGTGTCACAGGGCCGCGACACTGGGAAAGCATATGCAGTGCAACAGACCCAACATGAGCAGGATCCCAGACCTTCTACTGTCAGAGGTACTATTCTAGTAGCTTCTGTTTTGTTTTCTGTACTTTTGATATGAGTGCTACACATAAATTTATATCTGTTCCCGTTGTGGAGAGCCTTGGGCTTTGTGTTTCTTCTTATTTTGATGTTATGACACTAGACACTCCGTTAGGAACTAGAACGACTGGTGTGCGTCAGTGCAGGGAGTTCCCCTAGAGGTTGGTGGGTGTCACTTTCTATGTGACCTCTATGTCTTGGAGATGAAGAGCTATGATGTCATTCTCAGGATGGACTGGTTGGTACCCTTTCAATCCTTTGTATATTTCTATCATCGTAGGGTGAGTTTCACATCACCAGAGGGTGGAGAGTTTCTATACAAGGGTGAATGGGATGTCCAGGCGAGCCGAGCTGGACCCGAGCATCATGGGCGAGGTGGAGTGACAACCCAAAATGCGAGTTTATATCTAGATGATCATGGGACTTGTCATAAGTATTTCCCTCCAGTGGTTGATGGTTTCAGGGATGTCTTCCCGGATGACTTTTCAGGTCTACCTCTAGAGCGTGAGGTGGATTTCTCTATTGACCTAATGCCAGGAGTGACACTGGTGTCCATTCCTCCTCATAGGATGGCTACAACAGAGTTGCAGGAGCACAAGAGGTAGTTAGAGGAGTTGCAGGAAAAGGGTTTTATCCAACCCAGTACTTCTCCTTGGGGTTCGCTGGTCCTTTTTGCGAAGAAGGCGGACGACACCCTCAGACTCTATGTGGATTATCAGAAGCTGAACTAGCTTACGGTTAAGAACCGATATCCCTTTCCAAGGATTGATGATATTTTTGATCAACTTTAGGGAGCATGAGTGTTCTCGAAGATTGACTTGAGATCCGGATATCAGAAGTTACGTGCTAGACCATCATACATACCGTTTACATCTTTTCGGAGCAGATGTGGTCTATACAAGTACTTAGTTATGCCGTTAGGACTCACGAACGCACCAGCAGTTTTCATGGCTTTGATGAATTGTGTGTTCCATCCTTATCTGGATTCATTTGTGATAGTATTCATGGATGATATCTTGGTGTACTCTCACACTCGACATGACCATGCCACCCATCTTGAGATCGTTCTATGTATACAGAGAGAGCATCAACTATATGCTAAGCTCTCAAAGTGCCACTTTTGGATGGACCAGATTCACTTCTTGGGTCATATCATCTCAGAGGCAGGAGTTGTAGTGGACCTAGAGAAGGTGAGAGCAGTAGTTTCTTGGGAGCATCCTAAGAATGTGTTTGAGATATGGAGTTTCTTGGGGATGGCTAGTTACTACAGACATTTTATACATGACTTCTATCACTTAGCATCACCATTGATGGGTTTGACTAAGAAAGGTATGAAGTTTTTTTGGTTATAAGCTTACGAGACAGCCTTCCAAAAGCTGAAGGGAAGGTTGACATCAACACCAGTCCTGATACTTCCATAGCAGGGTAAGAGCTATACAGTTTACTGTGATGCATCAGGGATTGGGCTGGGAGTAGTGTTGATGTAGGGCGATCGAGTTTTTGCATACAGGTCTCGGCAGTTGAGGCCACATGAAAGGAATTACCCAACGCATGACCTTGAGTTGGATGCAGTTGTTCATGCATTGCGTTGTTGGATACATTATCTATTGGGAGAGATTTTTGTGGTTTTCACCAACCACAAAAGTCTCAAATACATCTTTACTCAGCGTGACTTGAATCTGAGACAACGAAGGTGGGTCGAATACCTTCAGTAATTCGACTTTGAGCTTGCCTATACACCTGGTAAGGGTAATTCAGTAGCTGATGCACTGAATAGGAAGACTTAGAAACAGGTAGTGCAGGAGGCCAGTGGTGAGTGGAAGCTTATGGCTTTGTTCTCTGAGATGCATTTGGAAGTGCACGATAGTCAGGGACAACCCTACATTTCTTCCTTAGTTGTGACTTCTACCCTCCTGGATAGAGTGAGGATGAGACAACTATCAGATTCAGAAGGCCTAGTTCTACGGGAGTCGGTGGCAAGTGAGGACCCTCCTCCTGGATGAACGATAGGTGATGATGAGGTACTAAGTTTCCATAGATGAGTGTGGATTCCATGGGATATATGCGAGGAGCTGATGAGGGAGTTTCATGCTTCATCTTGGGCAATGCATCCCGGAGTTACCAAAATGTACCATGACTTGAGACGTCAGTATTGGTGGCCAGGTATGAAAAGTGATGTAGCTGGTTTGGTTATGAGATGTTCCACCTATCAGCAAGTGAAGACGAAGCATCAGAGGCCAGCCGGACTGTTACAATATCTACCCATTCTGGAGTGGAAATGGGATGATGTCACGATGGACTTCGTGACCGAATTGCCGAGGTCACCTCGAGGTGGTGATGCCATGTGGTTTGTTGTAGACAGACTTACGAAGGTAGCTTACTTTTTTCCAATCAAGGAGACCTTCGGTGTTGACGAGCTCGAAAAGTTGTATATCTGAGAGGTAGTACGTCTTCATGGGGTCCCTTGTTCCATCGTTTCTGATAGGGACGCCCGCTTTACGTCTCATTTCTGGCAGAGTTTTCATAGGGCACTGGGTACACTGGTGCTTCTGAGCACAACTTACCACCCTCAGACCGATGGTCAGTCGGATCATACAATACAGGTGCTAGAGTACATGTTGCGTGCATGCTTCCTAGACTTTGGGGGCTCTTGGAAGCATATACCCCTGGTAGAGTTTTCCTATAATAATAGTTTTCAGGAAACTATTGATATGGAACCTTACAAGGCTTTATATGGAAGGCCATGCCGATCACCCTTGTGCTGGTTGGAGGTAGGTGAGGCAGCTTTACTTGGGCTACGTCTCGTGCAGGAGACTTCTGAGCAGGTCTAGTTGATTCAGAAGCGAATGGATACTACACAGTCTCGTCAGAAATCTTATGATAATCACCACAGATGACCCTTGGAGTTCGTTGTCGGGGATCAGGTTTTCTTACGTGTTTCACCGAGGTTGGGACACAGGCAGATCAGAATACAGGGTAAACTTTCACTGAGGTATGTGGGGCCATTTGAGATTCTGGAGAGAGTTGGGTCGGTTGCCTATCAGTTGCAGTTACCACAGAGGTACTGGGCGATGTACGACGTCTTCCATGTATCTCAGTTGAGCCGTTATCACTCAGACTCGTCTCACATCTTTCAGCCCAAGGAGGTTGAGCATCAGGTCGATACATCCTTTGAGGAGCATCTGATTTGTATTGTTGATAGGAGCATGAAGGTTTGCTGAGGCTGGTCAGATCCTCTCGTTCGGGTGCTATGGAAGCATGGCCAAGTGTAGGATGAAACCTGGGAGCAGGAGACCGACATACCTACTCAGTGGCTGGAGTTGTTCATAGCTGTATCTTCACCACCCTTGGAAGGTCAATTCGGGGACGAATTGCTTTAAGGGGGGAAGTTTGTAAGAACCTGGTTCTTGTTTTTGAGGTACAATTTTCTTCTTTTCCTTTTTTCCTTAAGTGTTTTTGAGAAAATAAGGAAAATGAGGAAAAATTACAAATTTTATGGGTACACGCCATGTACTTTTCCACACGCTATGTACTTTGGACATGTGGGATGAGTACACAGGGCGTGTAGGCCTATCGGAAATAATGGGTGTAAAAACCGACTACACACCGTGTACTAGGTATTTACACGCCGTGTAATTAGTCGGTAGGTGAACAGTAAGGTAGTGGAGGCAGTTGCCTACTGAGCAACAATACACGCCGTGTATTCAAGAATACACACCGTGTACTCATGTCGACATATGAACAGTGCCACGGTGGAAATAAGCCGCTAGGGGAATTGTTAAAAAAAATGAAAAGTACACGCCACGTACTTGAGAGTACACGCCGTGTAGTAATGAAATTTCACTTAAAACAAGCAGTAGCCTCCTCATTCGAGATAGGAGGAAGAACCGCCGTTTTGGAGCTCAGGAGGATGGATGAACCTTGGAGGATCACCTGTTCGCGTACCAGGAATCCGATTCCACCTCCATTGATCACGTTGGGACCGTACGAGTAAGCCCTCCCCTCTCCTTGCATTTTTCTTACCAATTCTTCCTCTAAGGGAAGTTATTTATGTTTGAATGAGAATTCTTTCATCCCATATCTACGTCATTTTTGGATGATTTGGGAGGCGTCGTTCACGTATACCAATCAGAGATGAACGAGGTAGGTGTTTTGGTGTTCATTTCAACTGTTGTGTTGAAATTTGTGTACCATTGTACTACGTTCCCACGGTTAGGGTGTCGTATGGATGAGGCCTTTGCTAAAAAGATATCTATAATTGCATAGATAATATAATAATAAGTTTAAACTGTTGTTTGGGATCACTGCTTGGATCCAGGACCACCCTGGGGGTGCGTTCCTCTATTTAGCCATTTGGCTAGGATACCCAAGGGTATGCCATGATTATATTGTGAATTGAATTTTATTGAGAGAAAGTTTATATAAATTTTTTCTTATGCTTTGGGCTTGGCCCGGTTCATTTAGCCTAAGGGCAACATTCTATTAGCTTGTGGGCAGTGTTCCTTTAGCCTGAGGGTAGTGTTTTACTTAGCCTGTGGGTAGTGTTTGGTTAGCCTAAGGGTAACCTTTGTTTATGCCTATGGGAAGTAGTCTCTGTGATCGAGGGCAATATCATGTATGCCTGAGGGCAATGATCGTTATGCTTGAGGGCAATCACCTATGGGTATTTGATTCTGTTTCCTGAGGGTAAGGATAGTATGTTTGAGGACACAACTATTTAGAATATTCACTGTGGTAATTTTCTATTTTATACCTGTCAAGTCGAAGAAAAATCTTGGAGGTGATAAGAAATAATTAAAATGGCAATGAAAATGGTAGTGATAGTTACTTTTGAGTACTTACTAGTTTACTGCATTTACTTTTTCACACTGTTGTTGCACATTTTCACCGAAAGTTGGGCATGGGCCTTTGGTGGGTGCCTACTGGGATTTATTTCTCACACCTTGTTTGGGTCATGTCTTCAGCCCAAACAGGCTATATTGCTATAGGTTTCGATAGGGGAAAGGGTCCATATACAGGTACATGATTGTTGCAGAGGAGTAGGAGAGCATGGGACCGAGCTTAGGTTTGCGATGCTGCTAAGTTCCTGTTGTGCTATTCTATTTTTTTTACTATACTTGTACTTTGAGTTTTATTGTATAGTATTGTAGTGTATCCTGATCTGGTTGTTTTCATAGAATTAGTGACATGCTGCATCTTTGTATATATGACTGTTGGTTCTCTTTTTTTACTTCAGTTGTCCCTTTCAGTTGTATATTGTTTACTACTTCTGCTATTATATGTTATTTATCTTTTTCACTATGCTACACTTTGAAAAATGAGGGCATAGTTTCCCCACTATCAGACCTAGTCCCTCACTGCTAGTCGGTAGTCTCTGAAGTTTGTGGAAATGCGCTTGAGGTCATATGACCAACCGGGTCCGAGGCACCAGTTGTGTGGATTCCAGATCTAGGATGTTACAGTGAACCTCTAGACCCTTGTCTTTATAGTAGTGAATAAAATCCACAGACCAAGAACGGAGTTTTGCAACTCATCAAAGCCCCAAAATAGATAAGGATTGTTATAGCAATGAAAAACAACCTATGAATATATACTATGTAATATAATCTCTTTGTCTTTAAGTATGTCATAAAGCAGGACACACACCCGTGTCATCATCCTTTTCTTGATTTATTATTTATTGGTCTAACTGGATGCATTTAACCTCTATTTCCATGACCATGGTCTTATGAAGGTACTACCACCCAAATCAACTAGGCCTGAGATATATTACTTCCTTTACCTAAAATCGACAAATCCTTTCTTGACTATTCAACCAATGTCATACCACCAATAATGTACCCAACACAAGCTATCTCACCATGATTTAATTATCATGGTTTTTTCATTGAATCATAGTACATGATCAAAAGACACACACTGGTAATGATCTAAAGTTTGGAAATTAATATACATGTCCATAGATAGGAATAATAAATGACACCCAAAACATGTGGTGCTCATATTCTTGGGTCAGCCCTCATAATCTCACTACTAGAAATCACTAAGTAAAAGCTTCATGAGAAGAAGTCTCAATGATTATGATCCCCCAACAGTTGATAGTCAAACATCAATTTTGTCCAGTTAGTATGATGTATCTAGACCATAAGTTCTTTTTTTTAAGATTTATGTCATAATATCTCAAGGTTCTCATTATAACCTGAGATCTTATATAACCTTTTGATATGAAAATTAATCTATGGACATTACCATTAAATAGTAGACTCAAAAATATCTACACTATAATGATGATAATACATCATGTATATCTAACTGTATACACAATATGATAATCAAAAGTACTATTCAAGTTGGGTCCAGGGCATCCATTTTTACAAAAGGTGGAACTGTCTCTGTTGAGCTTGAGGCCCTGACTTGGTTCTCTCTAGCATACCCGATGAACTGATCATCCACGGTCCTGGAAATATTCAAATTAAAAGAGGAGGGGAGCCAACTCTTGATGAATATTCAGATCACATCTCCTATAAGTCAAAAATAGGGAAGAAACAATAGAAAATAATCTCACTTTAATGGGGTTTTCTATTAGTTTGAGCCCATTGTGTCCGACATCATTGCAGAGCTCCCAAGTTACCCAACAACCAGTGATAAAAATGATAAGTTGTGCTTGAAAATCTGAGAGTCTGTCTACATTAGACTGGAAATAGATGGTAATAATGAGATCAATAGAAAGTAAGTGAACCATAACCCCTATGCATCCTCCATGTGAAACAAGGTGTATCAAGACCACTCCACTTTAAATAATAGATGAAGTATAGATTCCATATTTTCAATCACACAAAACATACATTTTGAAACAAGTGTAATACTTTTATTATACACTTCAATGCCCATAGATAAACCATGATTCTGGATACACCACACTAGAAAGTTCATCTCTCCTGGAACCACAAATAATTGACTTATATCAACAGAAATTTAGTGACATATAATATATTTTTCAATAAAAATGAGTAATTCCAACATATATTAAGTCTCATTGGTATTATTTTTAGGTACCAGTAATTGTTTTTACCATCAAATATATATGTTGGTATTAATCATTCAATACTAACAAATCTTTTACTAACAGTTAAATCTATTGTTTTATCATATTAATAACAACAATTGGTTTAGCAATAAATAAATCTATAATATTAGTTATTACTACTAAAAAATGTTTTACCATTAGAAAAATATGTTGCAATAAATTATCCAATAACAATAAATATTTTATTAATTATTTAATATAGATTTATTATTTAGTTATTGGTAACACATTTTTTTCGATAAAAGAAAACATGTTTATACATCGAATTATTATATTAATAATTTAATAATGCTTCATGAAATAAAGATATTGAATATAAAATTATTGATAAATTATTAAAAAACAACACCAACTCTAGAATTTCAAATTAAAAAAATATTTCATATGAATTATATATATATATATATATTAAGATTAAATATTTTTATATCATATGTACTTATTATCTTTATTAATTTAATTGCAATGAAAAAACTTGAACCTCTTCTAATTACCACCCAAAAGCCTCCCTAATTTGATACCCTAAAACCCTAAAATGATTAACTGGGAAGCAGATGGTGGAAGACCAGCATCAGTTCCATCCTTCACTATCACTTCCTACTTGTGTTTTCATTCCTCTTGGCCATGATGAAGGTGTCCTTGAAGGGTAAATACGAAGCAGAAAGGACTAGAGTCACCTCCATGATTTTTGTCTGCGAAAATGATGTGAAGCTCCGAGATTCTATGGAAATTCATAGAACCTTAGCATCGAGAAGGTCTAGTCCATGGTCGAAGGGGCATGTTCCCTATTTATTTTAAGGTTTTTGACCATTGGTAAAATATTTGAATTTTACTTCTAATAATATTCCATCATAGAGTTTGGGGTTCTTGGTTATCGCCTGTTTGCTAATTCTCAAAGGGAGAATGTGCTCGGTTGGGAAGGATTTCATATTTCATTTATTGTTTGTTCCATCTGTGTTTAAAGCTGGATGTGATAGGTTCATTTGAATAACTGTAGCTCACTACTTTGAAGATGGGGATATAATGAATTGATTTTTTATGTGGTTTCATTTTCAAGTCCAAATCTAGAGCATGAATTTGGTCTAGTTTGAGTCAGGGATAATTTCCCATGGAGAAGGTGATCTTTCATATCTAATATCAAAGATGAAGATGATTATAACAAAGCATTAGATCTAGTTCAAATAGGGCTTGGGCTTGGAGCTGCCATAACTAGGGAAATTTAAACCGGTTCCCAGGAGTTCTCTTACTTTTGATCTAGGAGGATATAATATATTTGGAATTAGGGGTTTCATACAAAGAGTTTCAGGTTACAAAGTTCATGGTGTTTCATTAGACCCAAATACCCAGAATAGAGATTTGAGCTTTAGAAGGGTTCACCTTCTTATTTTATATTGCAGGTCACCCCCATTAGTATTCGTCTATCCCGGGCTGTTGTTCAGTAATATGGAGGTTTGTATTATTCATATGTTCATTACTTCTGAGCCAAGGAAGAGCTATTATTGCATGTGTGTGTGCTGTAATCAAAATAAGTTTATCACGAGGATTTGGTTTTGGAGGATTGTGTGAAGATACCTTGGTTCAGTGAAAGCTAACTACACTGACTGAGGTGAATATTTGAGATATTATTCATTGTATGTTCAAGATTTAATGGATTTACTGCATCCTAAAGTCTAGAGGTCTGAAGCTAATGATGTTTTACAAGGATTCTCATGTTGTTAATGCTAAATTTGTATCATGTTGAATCGGGCTAATTTGGTCATAGGGTAAAGAAAAAATGACAGCAGTGGAAGCTAAAACTAAATAGAAATTAGTTCCAGGTGTACTCAAGCTGTGAGTCAAGATAAATTCTAGTCAATTATTACTACACTATTACCTATTGTCCAACTATTTTATTTGGTTATATCCCTCTGTTCCAAATGCTTCATTCTATAAAATTGATGCTCTTGTGATGTTTTTTTAATGGCTATGATATTTTCGTTCTTCTCCACCTGTTGTGTCAAGGTTTATCTTCCCTCACACTATAAGATCTCCATGTTTCTCTAATTTCTATATGTCTAGACTAAGCTAATAATCTTGAAAACACTTACTGAGCTATACATATTTTAGTTTCATGATGTTAATATCTCTTTTGTTTTTTGTTCTAAATAATGAATATTTTTGTTTTCTAGAAATAGTGTAGTTTCTCACTATGCTCTTATCTTTTTTCCCTTTCATATGTTGTATTCATATACAATGGAATGAGTTCAAAAAATGAGTGTAAAGTTAAAGAAATCTTTATTCTTGATTTAAATTTCAGGTTCTTGATAATAAGGCTTTAGAATAGTGAGTTTAGATTGAATCTTTTTGTTTATTGATTGCTAGATGAATAGGTTAGTTGTCTTTGAAACTGAATTCACTCATTGTGATTGCAGTGAAAGATTATTTCCATTTAGCATAGTGATATACATAACATATGACTTTTTATTGTGAATTTTAGGGAATTAAAGGGAGGAATCCTTTCTAAATCAATGTAGGATGGGTTTAACTGATTAAAAATCCAGGTATGGTTATTTTAATTCAAAATATAAAGAAAATTCAAACTATAATAGATTCTATGAATGATGTGTTTCCTATAGGAATAAGTTTGACCATTCTAATGAAATCATTTGGTGTAAAAATTGTAATGTATATTCACCAACAACCATTTAAAGGTATGAATTCGTATCTTTTTTTTACTTATTTACATATTTTCATTACATTTTTTGATTTACTTATACTTTTTACATTATAGATATTATGTTTCGTGTTTATCCATATAAAAAGGGATATTGTTCGTAAGTGATCTTAGTAGATTTATCTTTGTTTTTATTTTTGGAAAATAATCTATGAAATTCATATAAAAAACTGTATCAGAGATCAGAGATATTCAGATTGAGGAAGGCATCAAATTTTCCTCTATAATTTTTTTATATATTCATTACAAGGTATAAAAAAATTTGATATCTTTCTTGTATGATAGTGATGAATTTGGGTTCCCAGAACAACTGAATATCTTCCAATACCAAACAATGCTACTCACTATGGACATTTTAGAATACAATATTTGCAACCATCACCAATACTCTGACCATAGTACATTCAATATTTTTTTCATTATAGGGAATCAATAACAGACAAGAGACTTCAAGAACACAAAAAAAAATCATAGTATAGAAACTTTATGAATTCATAAAATTAAAAACACCTACCTTTAATTACTCTTATATTCATTTAATGTTTTCCTGATAAAATCAGGTTTTTTCAATGTTTCTCATTATTTTCACCTAATTTTCTAATAGGAAGTTTGTGATGATGAAAATCCATGAATGAGTTACTTCACGAATTTATTTTCACTATCTTTATATCCTATAGTACATAACTCTTCTCTCATCTATAAATTAATATTAAATACACAATTCATCAATGTTTTGTTACAGTTATTCATTTACACACAATAACACTATCTCTACCATAACAATTTTTATCCTTACGATAAATCATGTTATGATCTCCCATTATTGGTTGATATCTTATGTGATGTACATAAAGAATATAATGTACCACATATATGAACTAAAAGATAGTATACAATTTCTAATTTTCACTTCTTTGAGTTCTAACTACAATGACTATTATTGATAAGGGGGGATAAATTGTGACATTGTCAACTAGGTTAGGGAGTTATAACTGACTAGTCATTTGAATTTTTTATTTTTCAATTCATCATTATTTTTTATCACATATTAATTATAATTCTTTCATGGGCTTGTTTAAGCATGGATACACTTCAGTTTTAAAATTAAAGTTAGTCATCACATGTCAACCTATAGGGTGTTCTGTTTCTAGAATGATTACATAACAATTGTATTGCTATGTATTGTTTCTCCCTATTCTTTTATCATCTACCTATGATTTTTATCCTAATAAAATATGGAAATAAAGGATCCAAACTAATGTAATTTTTTTAAATTACACAGTGAAATTCATTTCCCTAAAACTACTTTGGTCAAGCACTTTGTGTGTGGTGTTTCATTCTTCAAATTAATAGATATATATTCACATATGGTTATTATAGATAAAATTTTTACTGTAAATGTGGTAAAAACTTATTATACAAGAACTTTCTTGAAATAATTTGGTTTATGTTCATCTTTGGGGTATTAATTGTTTGGACCCAACATTAACCTATTTCTCCATGTATCTTTCTGTATGTACATTTGAAATTTGTTTTGAAAATCCATTATGTTTGAATTTAATAGAATTTGATGGATATGGATAAAAGTTGAATTCTTTCCATTAAATGTTTTAGTGAAGAATCATATCAGCATAATACTTACTATCATTAATACATGTTATGATGGTAGTCCATGATATGCCCATGTCTGTATGGCTACATAAATTTTTTATCAAGCCATCTATAAGAATATTTGATGAATTCTATTCTTTTATGAGGTATGGATGTTTTTTGTTATTGTTTATTGAAATTATGTTGTACATGCTAGACGTGGTTTATTAGTATGCTTAAATTGAGAACAACTATTAAAAACAATCATAGGCTGTAGTTTCTCTATGCAATGTATAAAAAATTAAAATCAATGTAAAGTTAGAAGCTTGTACGGTTGATTATAACTTTATTCATCATGAAATCACTCTTTAGATATAACATATATTTGATGACATATATTTGGATTCTAATAATTATTGTTATTACAAAAACTGTAGATATTATCCCTTATTTCTATAAGAAAATTTACATCTCAATTGCTTGAACACATTTTTTCTTTGCTTGTTAATACCGAACAATCTAAGAATCACATAGATTCTCCACATTTCACTAACTTTATTAACCATATTTTTCAATGAATATTGAGTTTATTTATTTATGTTCATAGAAATATTATTTGATCTACCTCACTATTTTCAATATTGAAAATTAATTGGTTTATATATTCATTGTGGAGAAATTTACTCCAAGGTTTTGATGAAGAAGATATCATACCTAAAATGGAAGAAGAGGTCATACCTGAATATGTTACAATTGATATCATAACTAAAGTGGATGGCTTAAAAAATAACTTGTTAATTGATTCCAATGAGACAAATCTAGACATATGGGATGTTGAAGATTGTTACAATTGATGATCCTACACTTGATTTAATTTAAATCCATTGATGCACCTTGAAAAGAACTCTTATGTTGTTGTGATTTATATTTTTTATCTATATCTTGTTGCATCATGTCTATTGTGTGTTGTGTGTGTGTTTTTGTTGTTGTCTCCTTTGTAACATGATTATTATTATTTTTAAATGACATAATGGGTTTTAAATGAAACACTTAAATTTTTTCCACCCTTAGCACTCTCAGATTTCCATTTCATTTATATTCATTTGACATGGTTCACTTATCTCGATGTTTTAACCCCTTTATAGCCTATAATACAGAATATTTTATAAAAGTGGATAGGATGCTTCCCCCTGGTGGTTGTATGACCATCTTTTCTCCCCCTGCATAGTGGACAAAGCAATATATGGAGTGGGAAGATCTCCAAGGTTTGGAAAGAGCGTTGTGTTATGAGTTGACTTATGTGGATGAGAACACTATCATTTGGAGAAACCTACTTCATTGTATTATGAGCTGACTTTTTTGGACGGTAACACTATCATTTGGAAGAAGCCTACATCATTGTGTTATGGGATGACTTTTGTGGATGGTAACACTATCATTTGGAAGAATCCTACTAGAGATTAATATCTCCCTAACCACTATGAATTTGGGATGAAATTATGTAATGAATCTAATGATCTATGCATGGTGTTTTAGGTTAAAAATTTTTTGAGTAAGATATCCCCAGTAAATGGAGAACTTGGTGTTGGGATGATTCTAAATCGGCTAGACAGGTTAACAAAAGCACCGTCAATGACCAATGTCATGAAAATTGGGGATGATTTATTTTAAGATTGATACACAATAATGGTCCAGGAGGATCACATACTAAAAGATATCATTGAAATTGAAACTGGAGATTCCAGTTATATGCAATATCATGGACACAGACACATTTTTTATAAGCATTGTTATGTCACTTTCATATGATCTTGTTTGGGTGATGAATGTAGTTCCTCCTTGCAAGATTCTGAAATTGGGTGGTATTTTTGACCATGGCCTTATTGGAATCTACCATGACCAGTAATCTTTTGCATTATTTTTATGTCTATATTTTGTGAAAAAAATGTATTTTAATTTACTAGTTTAGTTTTTGTTAGTTCAAGGTTAATTGACTATGTGGGTCTCACTCTACCCCATAAATGATGTTTTTTTGGTAATTAAATGTTTATTGGTGTGAAAATTTCTCAACATATATGTGGAATTTGACATTGTTCATGTTTTATGAATCAATTCACTCATTAAGGATCTGGTTTCTTGTAAGTTGGTATGCCCATTGGTCGGTTGATGGCTTCTTCAAAGTATTTAAATATTTTCCAAAACCAAAAACAACCCCATTTTAACTCATTTGGAGTAGGGGAGCGATTGAGTTTTGTTGTTGTTGTAGGTGTATCCTGGTGGACCTTTAGAGATAGACTGAATGTTGCGGTCAGAGGGGACTTTGACTATCTGAGACTCTCCCAAAGTCATTATCAAAGATGGCCGCATCATACGTGTTGTATAGTGGATCGCTACTGTGCATGAAAAGGAACCCGAATCACATGGATGGAAATGATTCTAGTCACATCTAAAGAAATTTGGATGCTCCCATGAGCATCTCACTGAAAAAATGTAAGCATTTGTTTCCTCTTAGGCATCATTTGTCCCCATGCTGTAAAAACACAATTTTGAAATCTATTTAAACCATTAAACTAGATTGGACTAATCAAAACTATTGTTGCGACCTTGTTAAGATTTTATAAAACAGTTTTGAAATTTCTATATTATTTATTTGAAATGAACTCAAGTTTGACTATTTGATAATTTATACGCATCTTCTTTTTGTTTTCATTGCGAGACAATGGATGAACTTCTTTTATCCACAAGTATATGAAAGGGAACTTACTTATATGAGTTGTGAACCACAATAGTTACAACTGTCTCATAGGTTTCTACTTCTATCCATAATCACAATTTTAATAAAGGGAACCTATAACAAACATATATAAAGAGACTTTCTTGGTGAATCAAAATAATTACATACATCTCAAAGACGTATACTTCTATCCATAATTACAAGTTCATGAAAATGGATCTAAAATAAAGGGGACCTTCTTAAATGTATGGATCCTATTTTCATTATGAACCAAGATAGTGACAACCATTGTATGAGAGAAACCTATTATATATGAATATGTTTTTAAATTATGTTTGAACATTTTTTTTCAAATGAAGCCACATTTTTTTAGAGTTTCATATAAGATAATTTTATAATTATTATATAATAAATATAATAAATATATTATATATAGTTATATTAATAAATAAAATAAAAAAATTTAGGATCAAATATTTGAATACCCATGCATAATACTAGATGGAGAGTAAACTAGAGGGAGTTATAGTGAATATGCATACATCAGGTTACTCATGTAACATCCTAGATAAAAGGTATGCTATCTTTTGGGGTTTAAGACCTTGTTTTGGGTTCAAAGGGTGCGGGAGTTGTTTCTAGAGTTTATGTAGGGGAGATGCTATTGGAATTGTGTGCAAAAGGAATTTATTCCATAAATCCCTGATTTACAATGTAAGTTCAAATATAGACACAAGCTGTAAAGAAGTTCAAGGTGTAAAAATATTTTCCTCCACAAGTCTCATTCTCACATTATAAAATCATCACTTAGGATAATTTAGCATAAGGCAATGTGTTTTTCAACGTATGTGATTTATGGGATGTTTATGTTGTAAAATTGGGGTTTACGATGTAAACCCATCATGCCCAGTGGGTTTTATTTTCCACTCGCATTCCTCTCCTCTCATTCAATTTTCTTCTCCAAACCTTGAACCTCAGGATCTTCTAGGAATGTTGGGTGATCTCTGCTCCTAGTTCCTCTGTTTAGCACTCGATCTCTGGCTTGGTTGCATAACTTCTCTCTCAGTGAGTGTTCTTTCTCTTCCATTCGTTTTATCTCCCTTATTTTTCTAGCATTGTTGACTGCAGTTTTGGGATTCATTGATCATGTGGTGATGCTTGTTAGTCCCCTTATAAATCTATTGTATTATCATCTTCAAGAGGCCTACCATTGTGTTTGTCATGGTGTGACGTGTGTGGTTCTCAAGGTATGTGTGACCTAACCCCTATGTCGACCCTTGTTGTTTATGTGATTTGATTTTAAGGTGTGAGAATCATCGATAGGGACTCTATTGTTCTGTATTCCTTCCAGTGGTTATAGATTTCATCTCTATCCTATGTTGGATGAACCTTGAATTCTCTAGAATTTAATTTTTTTATAAATAAATTGGCATGATTTATTGATTTATGTGTGTAAGTAGGTTTTTGATAAAATATGGTTTCCCTATTGTTTGGATAAAAGAAAAGGTATTTGAAAATAATTATGAAATGGTTTTCAAAGATTGGTTTTGATGAAATGATTTGGGAAATGTAGCACATGAGAAGCATTGGGTACTTTGGTGGAAGGTGTAGTGATATGTCTCGTCTGTTGATACTGTCGGGGGGTTCACTCATGGGGTGTTCCTCTGCTCCCTAGGCCAAGTATCCTAGGGACGAGTTTTTTATTGTTGGGGGGGTTCACTTTTTGGGGTGGTCCTATTCTCCCTATATTCAATGCATATGTATAGAGACTTATTGTGTGCACTAGTATTTTTATATTATGTTATGAGTGATCTAGATATCCTGATTTGTAGTGATCATTAGCATGATTTACCCATGATTTGGTTTTGTAATATTAATCTTTGATATACCTACCTTGATAAATGTTATATGATTTGAAACTATTTTACTTGGATTGTTTAGAAATTGTCTAAAAAGGGATTTATTTACCATGATTTTTGTAATGTCCCCCGATCTGACACTCTCTCACATGGCTAGACATGGTTGGTCATGAGATCTCAAGTGCTCCTCCTCATATGCTAAAGGTTGTCGACTAGCAGCGATGGTGTGATAAGTATAGTGGGGAGACTATACCCCATGGAACAGAGTTACAAAATAGGTGAATAATCTAATACCAATAAATAAATAAATATCAAACCACGAAAATTAAGGAATAATATAATACAACAGAAAACCAACAATGAAAGACAACTAAATAATATAATAAATAATAAAAGAATAATGTAATGATGTGCTAGAATGTAACTAAATGTCACACTAGAAAAAATAAAAGTAAAAGACCAGAAGACTCAAATAAAGACTCAAAAGTCCTCAGTCCCGAACCCCATGTTGGTCCCACCTCCAAACTCCAACCCATTCAATAATAAAACAATCAACAAAAAGGTATTTTTCCCTTGTCCAAACCTACATCCATGTAATCTATTTGGGTACCAAATGTAGACCCGAGTAGTGTGTGAGTATAACTCAGTAGGTCGACATCACCATGTCTAAACATAACCAGTCTGATAATAAGTTTATGAAACAATGTAATAAACAAGAGTATTAATTAATTAAACAATTAAATTAATACCACATCAACCTACTTCACCTCCATGCTGAAATATATCTTATCATGTCTTACGACCATTCCAACCATAACCATATAACCATGGAATAACATAACCTACCTCGGTGCCATGCCAGGATGTCTCTGAGCATGTCTCACAACCATACCAAACATAACCATATAAACATGGTAAAACATAACCTTATAACCAAGGTATAAATCAAACAAAACTAGGTCAAAACCCACTATATAAGCATTTCAACATTTAATCCAGACCTATCCCATTATATAAGAATTTTAGCATGTATCAAGGCCAAACCTAGTATATAATCATTTCAGCATGTGTGTTAGGGCTAAGCCTGGTATAGAAGCATTTCGGCATGTATCTTTGGGCATAACCCACTATATAAGAATTTCAGTATGTCTCAGGGCATAACCCTGTATATAAGCATTATAGTATTTAAATCACAACACATGTCATAGAAATAATGATATCAAAATATCACAACATCAAGCTCAATGATTAATTATTAAAATTATCATTTATATTTTATTTACACATTTAATTTACCATTTGGTCATAACCAATAATATGCTAGTTGTCTCAATAAAAAATCCAAGTTGAGGTGAATCTATATCAAGAAATAACCTAAAATCCATGTCATGTTAAACACACTTTAATCCATTAAAAAATTCCTTTATAATCAAGGATTCACCCACTTTAACGATATCCATAATCCAATTCAATACCAATTGGACCCATAGAGACTCTAAGGAATAATCGAGTTCATCATTTAATTAATTCAGGAACACACTATGTTGGCACAATTGCAATATTGCGCATACTTGACAATTATCAAACCATAGAGTTAAGGTTTAGACCTCTACCTTTAACTGATGATCAACCGGGGATTCCAAAAGGATTATCCAACAAGAATGAAGGCGGATATGATCGCAAGAAGTTTCCTAGATAAAAAATGATCAATATCAAAACCAACAATGCTCACAACCAAAAGCTTACACTGCAATGACTGGAGAACAAAAAGGAGAGAAGGAAAAACCTAACCAAAACCACTTACCAGGGATCAAACACATTTTTGGGACATTTGAAAGGGAGGTAAGGCTTCCAAAATATCCTGTAAGGTCACCCTAGGTCGAGAGGAAGAAGCTACAGGTGAGATGGAATGAAAATCAACCACACGACATACTTTAAAACTGTAAGTTGGGGAATGACACGATGTGTAATATATTTACATGTTGTGTGATTTTTTTTAGAGGGATACGTTGAAAAACCCATTGCCTTAGCTGAATATTAAATTCTCCCAAACATTACACGGTGTGTAAATGTTCTAAAAATGGTTTTTTCATCCCATTTTCCTTATAAAAACAACTTGAACCTCCTTTTAAGGGTTCTCAACTTACTAAGAACCCATGGTAACACTCAGCCCATTTATACCTGAACTCCATTAAAATAAAAAGAACAAAAATATATACCTAAAAATTAAGTCATTTATCTAACAAAGGCTCTTCATCTCTGAACAAGACCTGAACAACAAGGCTGAAATGAAAAACTCATGAGTGATGTACCTGAAAAAAGATGAGATCTTACAACCTACCCACCATATAATGACTTGTCTCTGAGATGCTCCAAGCATCACTATGGGGTCTTAGTAAACAAGTATGTCCATTTTTATTACATATCAGACTCTCTCTCCTAGGTCTCCTCCTGAACTCACCCATGATGCCACTACACTCAAACCAATGGTATAGTCCTACCCTAGTGATATCTCCCACTACGATCCACAACCTGTATCAGATGATTCTCAAAGGACTCATCAACACTAAGCTTGATGTCTGTTAAACATATCACATGGTAAGGGTAATGATAATATATCCAAACTTGTGATATGTGAAACACATCGTGCATGGTACTGAAGCACTATGGAGGGGCTAATCGGTACGACACTAGACCAACCCTATCCACTATCTCAAACGAACTGACAAAACTAGGTGCTAGATTTCCCTATTTCTTGATATAGTGTTACCCCAACCTAGTCAAAATCTAAAGGAAAATGTGATGAAAAACCTCAAACTCTAGAGGTCAGCTTAGATGAATAGTGTAGGATTTATGCATGCTCTATGCAGTCACCAATTGTTGTATGATCAATTGAACCTTCTTAGATATATCCCACACGAGACTAGGCCCAATAAGAACTGACTCACCTACCTCTGAACAAAAAATAGGCAAACGACACAACCTATAATACAAAGCCTAGAAAGGTTCCATATGGATTGATGCATGGAAACCGTTATTATATGAAAACTCCATGAGTGTCGTATGGTGCTCCCACAAACCACCAAAATAAAAAATATAGGCTCGTAAGATATCCTCTAGAAATTGACTAGTCCTATTAAATTCACCGTCAGTCTGAGAATGACAGGTCGTACTCAAAATAAACTACAATCCAAGATCCTTATGAAGACCCTTCCAGAAACATGATGTGAAATAGGTATCTCTATCAAAAATGATACTCCTCGGAACATCGTGTAGCCGAACTACCTCACACATGTAAAGACTTCCCAGATCATCAACTGTGAAGGTCTATTTGATAGGAAAGAAGTGGGATACCTATGTCAGTTGATCTAGAATAACCCATAAAACATCATTCTAATGGGGTTTTCTGGATAATCCTATCACAAAAATATATAGTGACATCATGGGAAAAGGATGAAAAATCCTAGTTGGCCTCTGATGCTCAGCTTTCACCTACTAACAAGCGAAACATCTATCCATGAATCCTACTACCTCCTTCATCATTTTTGACCACCAGTATTGTCTATGGATATCATGATACATCGTTTTCAAAATAGGATGTACCACATAGTTAGAAGCATGAAACTATGTAATTAGCTCCTCACGTAAGACTGTAGGAACCCATACTTGGCCATGAAAAAGAAGAGAATTTCCATTGCTAAGAGAACATACTGATGGTGTCTCCCCACCTTATAAGATGTCTCTTAGAACTAAGCCCTCGATATTAGATAACTGCTCGATCTTGATCCAATACAAAAGTATGGGTATAACAGATGTTGAAGTCAGAGCTACTCATCCCTGAGACTCCTGCACATCTAGTTGCATGTCTTCAAATAGGGCCATTACTTTCCACTCATCACAAGAATAATGTACTTCCTCTGTCTTCATTTTTTTGGATCAATGCATTGGAAATGATTTTTACCTTACCTGGTGTATAATCCAACTCAATGTCGAAATACTACAGATACTCAACCCACCTCCTCCGCTGAAGGTTCATGCCCCATTGAGAAAAGATGTACCTGAGGATCTTGTGGTCTATGTATAGAACAAACCTCTCACCCATGAAATAATGACTCTATAATATCAGGTCATGTACCACTGTTGTGAACTTCAAATCGTTATTAGGGTAATTCCTCTCATGCGGTCTCAACTGTTAGGAGCCGTAAACAACCACTCTATCCTCCTACATTAGAACTTCTTCTAGTCTAACTCCAAATGCATCCCAATACACAATATATGCTTTACCCGACATAGGTAAAGTGAGTATAGGTGATGAGGTCATCCTTCCTTTTATCTCTTGAATATCTCTCTCACAATCATCCAACCAAAAAAATATCACTCCCTTCTTGGTTAGCCCTGACATCAGTGCTGCCAAATTGGAGAAGTACTGGATAAAGCATCGATAATAACTTGTTAAACCCAAAAAGCTCAGAATCTCAAAGAAATTATTTGGATGCTCCCAAGATACCATGAATGAAAATTTCTCTGGGTCCAGTAACACTACTTCCCCTAAGATGACATGGCCCAAGAAGCGCACTTTATCAATCCATAAACTTCATTTGGTTAGTTTTGTGTAAATATGATGCTATCTCAATGTACTCAGGATGATGTTAATATGTTTTACATGCTCATATGATGATTGGAATTACACTATGATATCATCAAAAAAACCATCACAAACTGGTCCAGAAAAGGATAAAAGATCCTATTCATCAAGGCCATTAATACCTCTAGTGCATTGGTCAAACCAAATAGAATCACTATGAATTCATACAAGCCATGCCTGCTTCTAAAAGCATTCTAAGGTATGTATGATGATCTAAACCTCAACTGATGGTTTCTCAATCTCAGATCAATCTTGGAGAAGATCTTAGCACCCCTCAACTGATCGAAGATATCATCGATGCATGAAAGAGGATACCATTTCTTGACCATCATTTGGTTTAATCTCGGATAATCCACACATAAGCACAAAGACTCATCATCCTTCTTAGATAATAGAAATGGAGAAATTCAAGGAGATGTATTAGACCATATCAAACCTTTATATTTTAGATCTTAAATTAAAATTTCAACTCCTGAATCTCTTATGGTGTTATTCTATAAGGCAGGATAAAACTGTCTCTACTCTTGGAATTAAATCAACCATAAACTCGATCTCTTGATCGTGTGGTAAGTTGTATAACTCATTAGAAAAAACATCATGAAAATGGTCTTCCACCAGAGGAAAAAAATCTTACCGTGTTCCACCATCATCTAGAGAAAGACCAACTATCTGAGCCATGAGACAATCCAACCTACACTGAATTTATTCTTGCAC
Source organism: Viscum album (assembly GCA_963277665.1). Classification (NCBI taxonomy): domain Eukaryota; kingdom Viridiplantae; phylum Streptophyta; class Magnoliopsida; order Santalales; family Viscaceae; genus Viscum; species Viscum album. The sequence goes on from OY728151.1 coordinate 1,753,363,005, forward strand.
AATCAGCCTAAATATCTCACTCACCTTGGTGAGAATAGCTACATCCTTCTAGAGTTAAAATGGTAACTCTCCTTAGATAATAGTCGATATGATATTGGTATAGAATTAACCAATACATACCAAGAATAAAATAGAATCCTAACATTTATAGAACTAATGATTCCCAAAAGAAATGGTAACCACCAATCTTTAGAGAACACGCCTTGAAATGTTTGATATTCTTTGATCAAACTCCCAATGGTGTGTTGATGGTAAAATTACACCACAAATTTCCACATCCGAGCCCAAGCTGTTCACAAAAAGAGAAGATAAAAAAGGAATGTGATTCTAATATATCAAAAAAACATAAGAAAGGGTAGAAGATATGAGAATTGTACCTCTGATAGTAGAAAATATTGTATCCACAGTAGCCGAAGTAGTCTTCATACCATGTAGTTGAAAAAACCCTTTGAAATGGGCTCTAGATTGACTCCTCTAAGCCATACCCTCTTTTTAGAACTACCATTCCCACATGGGGGTACCACATCCCCTGGCTCAACCAGAACTTACTGTGGAACTCTAGCTACCCACCTATTGAGGAGTAGTTGAAACCTTCATAGACTCTGGTACCTGTCCTATTCTTATGCCACTGCTCTGCTACTGTATGCCCCTAAAAAACCTATACAAGTGTCCTAATCTGCCACAAGTATGACACTCCAAAGATGGGTATGATAATTGAGTCCATTTTTGGCCCATTTTACCACACTGATAGCACTATAATGGAACATGATCTTGATATGGTTGCCTACTTCCCTAGATTCTCTAACTACTACTTCCTTGGAAAAAACTATCATAATGATGCTTATTTCAACTAGAATAAGAGATTATAGTTTTCCTTGCCGAAACAGCCTGATCACTGCTTGGGGACTCTCTCATATTCCCTTCTATAATGAGTACCATATTCATCACATCCACAAAACTTCTCAGAATAAACACATTAACCTAAAACCTGATCTCATAGTGAATACCATCCTAAAAATGTCTCGCCTCATAGATCTCACCAGCTGCCAAAGATGGCACAAAGTGCTGCAGGTCAGTGAAATGTTCAATGTTGCCCAGCACTAACATACCCTCCTATGGAAGATACATGAAATCAAGAGCCTTCTTATCCCTCAACATCTTGGGATAGAATTACTTAGGAAAATGGCCTCAAAGTTCTTATAGGGTAAATCCTCCTACTGCCTTTCCTATTATAGAATTCCCCACCAACGCTTGGCTAGTCCATGAAGCATATATGAAACAAGATCAACCCTCCAATCTGCAGGTGTCTCAAGATGATTAAAGATCATTTGGATGGAATCAATCCAGAACTCAGCTGCCTGGGGCCCTCCCTCCTCAGTAAACGTAGGTAGATTCTACAGTTGGAACTTTCTTGTCAGCTCAGACATTGAAGGCATGGTAAAAACAGTCTCCATCTCCATGGATCTTTTGACCCTTAGGAATCTATCATGAAGATAAAAATCCATATAATCCTCATGAACTATGGGAATATTCGGTTCAGGTTTATTAGAAGCATGATGATTTCCACTATCCTGATTCTCAACTCAAATACGATGAGGATATATTTTCTATACAAGACAAATGCACTCTATAGAACACTGGATACAACAAGGTCAACCTGATCGGGTGAAAAAATAGAGAACCACTGCTCCCGGTCTCTATAAACATGGATTATAAGTGTTTTAGTATGACATAACAATTCATTTATTTCATTTATCAGATATAACACGTGTCTCATATCACATTTCAATATAAAAGTATATATCGCATGCAATAGATATGTCCCTATCATGAACAATGCATGTCAATATATACCCCTATGTGCCAATTATGATGCATGCATACTCATCACGCGTTATATCGGGAAATGATTATAAATCTCAAGAACCAATAACAACATGAAATAATAACCTCACATACTATGTGAATCACTCTTGGAAAAATAACATCAATAGTAACAAGAAAATAGTATGAACAAAAATCCACCCCTGGGCACTCAAATCTTCCCCCATACATGAGTTAGCTACTCCCATGCACATTCTCATTACCATGTCCTGACATATCCTAGTATCCTTTCCACCTTTCCCAGCTAGTAAATAAATAGAAAAGAAACCTGGTGTTCTCTGACACCACTTTGTAATGTCCCTCGATCTGGAACTCTCCTATGTGGCCAGAAATGGTTGATTATAAGACCTCAAGTGTGCCTCCCCATACACTAGAGGATGACGTCTAACAAAAAAAGTGTGATAAGTATAGCTGGGAGACTATACCCTCTAGAACAAAATTACAACACAATGGAATAATCCAATACTGATAAATAAATGAATATCATAGTGTGGTAATAAAGGAATAATATAATACAATGGAAACCAGTAATGAAAGATAACTGAATAATCCAATAAATAATAAAGGGATAATTAAATGACATACTAGAATGCTACTAAATGTCATGCTAGAATAAATATAAGTAAAATACTAGAAGACTCAAAGAAAGACTCAAAAGTCCCTAGTCCTGAACCCCATGTCGGTCCCATATCCAAACTCCATCCCATTTAGCAAGAAAACAATAAACATCAATGTCCTTTTCCCTTTTCCAAAACTACATCTATATAATCTATTCGGGTACTAAACAACGGCCTGAATAGGGTGTGAGTATAATTTAGTAAGCCGACACCACCATGTCTAAATATAACCAGTGTGATAAAAAGTGTACACAAAAATTCCATAACCAAGAGTATTAATTAATTAAACAATTAAATTAATACCACATAAACCTTCTTTGTATCCATGCCAAAATATCTCTTAGCATGTCTCACGACCATGACATCCATAACCATATAATCATGGAATAACACAACTTTCCTCAACACCAAACCAGAATGTCTCTGATCATGTCTCCCGACCATTCCAACCATAACCATATAAACATGGTAAAACATAACCTTATAAACAAGGTATAATCACACAATTATGGGTCAAAACCTACTATATAATCATGTCATCATTTAGTATATGTATTTGGGAATAGCCTACTATATAATCATTTCAACATGTCTCAGGGAATAGATTGATATATAAGCATTACAACATTTAAATCAAAAGACATGTCATAGAAGAAAGAATATCACAATATAGAAAAATCAAGATCAATGTTTAACTATTAAAATTACCGTATATATTTCATTTACAAATTTTATTTATCATTTGGTCATAACTAATAATATTCTATTTATATCAATAAACAAGAAATACTGAGGTGAATCTATATCAAGCAATCACATAAAATCCATGTCACGCTAAACACACTTAAACCATTAAAAAATTACTTTATAATAAAGGATTCACCCACCCAAATGGTATCCATAAGCCAGGTAAATACCAATTGGATCCATAAGGACTCCGAGGAATAATCCAATTCATCATTTTACTAATTCATGTGCATTTTATGTTGGTTCAATTACAATATTTTACATACTTGATGATTATTAAACCATAGGGTTAAGGTTTAGACCCCCTACCTTTAAATTACGATCAACCAACACTTCCAACAGAATTCACCAATGAGAATGAAGGTATAGATGATTTAAAGAAGTTTCTTAGATTAAAATCGATCAAGATAAAAACCAACAATGCTCATGGTCAAAAGGTCACACCACAATAACTGGAGAATAAAAAAGAGATAAGGGAAAACCTAACCAAAACCATTTAATAAGGATTAGACATGTGTTTGAGATGTCCGAAAGGGAGGGAAGGATTCCAAAATTTCTTGTAAGGTCACCCTATGTCGAGAGGAAAAATATGCAAGTGAGATGAAATGAAAATAAACCGCACAACATAGTTTAAAACAAAATGTTGGGGGAATTACACAACATGTAATATATTTACACATTGTATAATTATTTTTAGAGGGATACACCAAAAAACCCATTGCCTCTGCTGAATATTAAATTCTTCCAAACATTACACGATGTTTAAATGTTCCACAAATAGTTTTTCATCCCATTTTCCTTATAAAAACAACCTGAACCCCCTTTTAAGGATTATCAACTTACAAAGAACCCATGGTAACACTTGAAACATTTATACTTGGACTCCATTAAAAAAAACTGACAACCATATACCCCCAAACATTAGTTCATTTCCCCAACAAAGTATCCCCATCTCCGAACAGAACTCGACCAGCAAGGCTGAAATTAAAAACTCAAGAGGGACATACTTTGAAAAAGATGAGATCTTACACTTTTTATAAAAACTATTAAACTTATTATCATGCCTTGTTTTATTGAAATTGAGAATATTGGGATTTTTTTACAAAGATTGTTTATGAAACACCTGGTTGTGATCCTATAAAGCCTGTTTAGCTCAGACCCTGCACACCCCTTTGATGGTGTGTAAACCTTGTATTGTCTTTTGATGTAGAAAAATTTAAGGAACTACATTGAGGCAATAAGAATTTTTTTATCTAGTTATGAGTAACTGGTGGTGATATGGTGGAATTTTTCACACATTATCATATGGAGTAGCGGTTGTTGGTTTTTATTGTCCTTTCTAGTTTTGTTGGACATGTACCTCTTGGTTGATCTGGTTGTTTCTAGTTGTATCAATGTTTTATGTGGTTATGGAATGTATCTCTTTTAATTTCCTTAAATTGTTTCTTTCCACTGTGTGTATATATATATATATATGTATTCCATGTATCTTATTCTAGTATGGGTGAAATCATTCCCTATGGATATTTTTTGATACCTGAGTGCTACTCGCCAGTCTGTGGGGACCGAGAACTCCCTTAGGGTATGTGGTAGATCAGTTAAGGTGCTAGTTTTTTAGGTTATCCCAAGTCAATTCATTAAAAATGGTATTAGAGGAGTCACCCTTCAAGAATCCTTGTCTTGGGAGGTCTATTAGATAGTTGGTAGGATTTTTTGGACTTGATAGGTGGGTTGTGGTGAGTGCCTGACCATCTCTTGTTGTGAAGAACCTCAAGTTACCATGAGACGCCGAGATGTGTGTTTTTGTATTGAGTTTTAATCTTAATATCATTTTCTTCTCATGATTTTTATAGTTTAAACTTAAACTATTCCCTTTTCAGATCGTATATTTTGTTTCTGGTGTGTAGAGACATGCCTCTAAGACATCTTATATGGGTCCCATAGGAGGGTGCAACAGATGATCCTCAAGGTAATCCACCTTTGGATCAAAATATTATAGAGGTTATCATATAGGAAGTTCATGTCATGGAATAGAATGTACCATAGGTTTAGGATCCAACTGTTGAGGTGCATCCTGGAGCAGGAGGAGATAAGGACTAATCATGAGAGTTTCTATGCTAGAACCCCCCATCCTTTAGGGGTACAGATGATCCCCAAGAGGTAGAGTATTGGATAGAAAAGATTTATTAGGTCTTCTACTTCTTGTATACACTTGAAGTTATCAAGGTGAAGTGCATGAATTTCAGGTTCAAGGGTCCCAGTAAGTGGTGGGGGGATTCCATGGTACATGTATATCAATGCGTGGGATTATATTGGAAGTATTTCAAGAACCTATTCTTTTAGTATTTCTTCCCAGAGTCTCTAATGATGGAAAATTATCTAGAGTTCTTCTCCTTGAATTAGGGAGAGGGATTAGTGTTGGAGTACACAAATAAGTTTGTAGAGCTGGTTCGTTTTTCTTCTGAGGTGGTGAAGAATGAGCAGTTGAAAACTCAGAAGTACCTATAGGGTTTACTACTAGATATCTGATAATAGGTGTATATGCTGAATATTTTTAATTTTGATGAAATGGTTGATAGGGCTATGATAGAAGATATGGATATGATAAGAAATATTGGTTACACCTCCCCATATCTTCCACCCAGTGACGGTTTCAGTGGCACATTGGGGAGGAAGAGAAAGTGGCATGATAATCATAGGAGTGGTATATGTGGTTATCAATATTAGACCTCCCTATGCACCATTAATGATATCTCACTAGTGGAAATACGGGCTTTAACGTCGTCGTAATAACGTCGGTTTTTTAAAAACCGACGCGAATAGTATATGCGGGGAATTTTTGGCGTCGGTTTTACACAAAACCGACGCCAAAAATAATTATGTTTTTTTTTCGCGTCGGTTTTTCTAAAAACCGACGCGGAAAACCTCTTCGACCGGATTTTCCGCGTCGGTTTTCATGAAAACCGACGCGGAAAATAAAGTCGAAGAGGTTTTCCGCGTCGGTTTTTCTAAAAACCGACGCGGAAAATCCTGTTTTAATCGGTTTTCCGCGTCGGTTTGTAGAAAAACCGACGCGGAAAACCTCTTCGACTATATTTTCCGCGTCGGTTTTCATGAAAACCGACGCGGAAAATATAGTCGAAGAGGTTTTCCGCGTCGGTTTTTCTAAAAACCGACGCGGAAAATCCTGTTTTAATCGGTTTTCCGCGTCGGTTTGTAGAAAAACCGACGCGGAAAACCTCTTCGACTATATTTTCCGCGTCGGTTTTCATGAAAACCGACGCCGAAACTCATAAAAAAAATATATTTCGCGTCGGTTTTAATGAAAACCGACGCGAAAAGTCTTTTAAAAATATTCACGGACAGAAACCCTCATTTTGTTCGTCCGTCGAAATCGAGTTCCGCTGCGGCGCTTCGGACTCCCGACGACCTTCGAACTTGATTTGCGATCTTGAACGGCCATTGTTGAAGGTTTTTTGTCGTCTGCACGATTTTGGGTATGTGTTCTTCCTATTTATCTCTTGTTTCATATCCCATTGTTTATTTCTTTATCAATAACCCTATTTTGCGTGATTTGGATTATTGGTTAGATTTTAGTTGTAATTTATCATTATTTTTTGTTTGTATTATCATTGTTGGTGTAGATTTGATATTGTTTGTTTTTGGAAGTAATTATACCGGTCGCAGTTTGGATTTAACATCTCAATTCGGGTTGAATAATTATGTAAGATTTTATATTATGTTGGATTTTAAATAATTATGTAAGATTTTATTTTATTTTATTTCAAACTAGATTAAAAGGGGCTTTAATTAAAAGTTAGAAATTTTGTAAGGTGAGTAGTGGCCTAATTAGTATTTGTATACTCATGTTTATCTACATTTCAGTTTTAGGATCTTATCCAGTTCTTTTTCCCTCTTAGGATGCATTCTGTTTCAGTTTGGGTTAGTGATTAGTGGGGACTTGAGCTCAGTTATTGTTTTACTTATCAAATTATCCCAAGTGTGCCTATTATAGGTTTTTTACGGATTTATTTAAATAGAATATGTGTAAATTTTTTCCATTTAAATGATGTTTTTACTACTTAAAATTATGGTTAAAAGTGTATTGAATTACTTTTGTGAGGACTAGGTGATTTAGGAGATGAAGTGTATTGAGGGAATTAGTTTATATCTATTTATAGTTATTCTTTATATTATTTCTACTGATTCAAATTTTGTGTTGATGTATAACCTATGGATAGGTCATTTCAGATTTCTGATAGAAATATGATGTTAATTACACTATGATTAATGGGTGAAATCATACCTAGTGATTGTTTTAGATGCCTATAATGCTTATTGTTAGTCTATGAGGATTAGGTACTCCCCTCAAGTATGTCATGGTCTAGTTTAGGTGTTTAATGGATAGATATCTTGGGTTGGTTCATGAAAATGGTATCAAAACCAAGATTTTTCAGAGGGTTTGGGTTTCCAAGTTCCCTTTGTTATTTGGCATTATAATGTTATTATGGATATAGGTTATAAAAAATCTAGTGCTACACATTGGGAAAAGTGTCATAATATCTTTTCCATTTGAATCCTTGAGTGTTTATGTAATTCTAGGATTTATTGTTGGATTTTGATATTGATTTTGATTGGTTTTATGTGTTTGATATAAAAATGATGATTGAATTACCAATGATGTGTAATCTATTTGGGGGTTCACTTAATATTGGGGTGATGGTGGATGAAGATTTGTAGCTATAGGTCTATCCCCCATAGTTAGGCCAACCATATGGAGCCCTTTTGAATAGTTTTAATGACTCTTCAAATCCCACAAGTATTTTTGTTAATCGAGTTCCACATGTGTGTTTTAATACACATTGTTTTAAATAAGGATAGTTATTGCACTATTTTTCACATTAAGTTTTCCATGATTCATTCATGTTACATCAAATGAATAAAAAAATAAATATAGTGTGATCAATAGTAGTCATAGTGAGAAATCATATTATCTTGTATGTCATTCATATAATATTTATATCATGGAACTTTATTTTCAAAAAATGAAACCTTTGATTTAACCATTTTGTCCTTGTATTTCAATATAACACACATGTATATAATATTAAAATTAACTGTTTACTATATTTGTAAACGTGTTTCATATTTGATGTCTTTTATCTGATTATCAATAGTTTTTATGGAATATGTTTTTGTTTACAATTTATCTGATAGATATTTAAATGTTTTTATGTTTTAATATATTCATCAATTATATTGTGATATCAGGTATTAATGGATCATAATTGGATTTATCTACGAAGAACTACTAGTGAATATGAAAGAGGAGTTGACAATTTTTTGGAATTTGCTAAACGGCATAATCAAAATATTGATTTGATTTTCTGTCCATGTGTGAAGTGTGTAAATATGAGAAAGTTAAACTTCAGAGAAATCAAAGATCATCTCATTTGTTATGGTTTTAGCCTTAATTATACACGTTGGATCTTGCATGGTGAAAGAACTGAAAATTCAACATCCAATGTTGATGACGATATTCATAATGAGGCAGAGGATCGTATTGAAGAATTAATTCATGAATTAGGTGTTGAAACCATCGAAAAAACACCAACTGTTGAACGATTGTATGGAGATTCTGAGAAACCATTATTCCCAGGTTGCAGTAAATATACAGTGTTATCAGCAGTTTTGAGATTAGTTAACTTAAAAGCAAAAAATGGGTGGAGTGATAAAAGTTTCTCCAGTTTACTTGAGCTTTTAAAAGAGCTTCTTCCAGAAGGCAATGGGCTTCCAGATTCCAATTATGAGGCGAAGAAAATATTATGCCCAATGGGATTGGGGTATAAAAAGATACATGCTTGCCCCAATGATTGTGTACTATATAGGAAAGAAAATGAACATTTATCAAGTTGTCCTACATGTGGAACATCGCGCTATAAGATGGATGAGAAAGTCAACTCAGATTCATTTTCAGGTGATGTCATGTAACGTTATGAAAAATCAATTTTTTTACTTTCCAATGATATCATCCAATATTTTTTTCAAACAATTCTGATAATTCAATTCTGGTTTATTTTTAGGTACCAAAATCAAAACTCCATCTAAAGCATTTTGGTACCTTCCAATTATTCCTCGTTTGAAGCGTCTATTTGCAAATTCAAATGATGCAAAAAGGTTAAGATGGCATTCAGATGAGCGCATTTCTGATGGTAACTTACGTCACCCGGCCGATTCACCACAGTGGAAGAGTTTTGATAAAAAATTTCATGATTTTGGAAGTGAAGTTAGAAATCTCAGAATGGGATTGTGTACTGATGGAATGAATCCATATCGGAGCCTCAGTAGCCAACATAGTTCATGGCCTGTTTTGCTGGTACTTTACAACTTGTCCCCACATCTATGTATGAAGAAAAAATATGTTATGATGAGCTTGATGATTTCTGGACCAAAACAACCAGGAAATGATATTGATGTGTATCTTACACCATTGATTGAGGATTTAAAACTGCTATGGGAGAAAGGTGTTACAGTTTTCGATGCATACAAGAAAGAGTATTTTCTTTTGCGTGCTATGATAATGTTCACTATAAACGACTTTCCTGCGTATGGAAACTTATCTGGATATAGTGTTAAGGGACATAAAGCATGTCCAATTTGTGAAGAACAAACTTCATATTATCAATTGCAGAATGGAAGAAAGACAGTGTACATGGGACATCGAAGATTTTTGCGAATTGATCATCCTTATCGTAGATTGAGAAAAGCATTTAACGGTTTACAAGAATACAACCTCCCCCCTCAACCATTGTCAGCTGAAGAATATTATGACAGAGTGAAAGATATTGATTCAACATTCGGAAAGAGAAAAAGTTCTGGTTTACAAAAACATATCTGGAAGAAGCAGTCTATTTTTTTCAAACTACCTTATTGGAGATTTTTAGAGATAAAACATAACATTGATGTTATGCATGTTGAGAAAAACATATGTGATAGTTTGATTGGAACTTTGTTAGACATAAAAGGAAAGACAAAAGATGGATTACATGCTAGATTGGACTTGATGTTAATGCGAATACGTTTGGAGTTAGCTCCCGCTGTGAAAGGAAAAAGAACATATTTACCTCCGGCTTGTCACACATTAAGCAAGATTGAAAAGATGAATTTTTGTCAGTGTCTTCATGGTATTAAAGTACCCAGTGGTTTTTCTTCAAATGTGAGTAATTTTGTGTCATTGAAGGATTGTAAATTAATAGGTATGAAATCACATGATTGTCATGTGTTAATGCAACAAATTCTACCAGTAGCAGTGCGTGGTATATTACCGAAAGCTGTCAGGAAGACAATCATCAGGTTATGTAATTTCTTTAAATCCATTTGTAGCAAAGTCGTTGATCAAAATTTGTTAGATTTGTTGGAGAATGAAGCAACTCTTATTCTTTGTCAACTAGAAATGTATTTCCCACCCACATTTTTTGATATAATGGTTCATCTATTGGTTCATTTGGTGCGTGAGATAAGAATGTGTGGGCCTGTTTATTTAAGATGGATGTATCCTTTTGAAAGATATATGAAAATTTTGAAAGGATATGTTAAAAATCCTTATCGACCAGAGGCCTCTATTGTTCAAAAATATGTATCAGAAGAGGTGATTGAGTTCTGTACTGATTATTTGAATGAAGTGGAGCATATTGGTCTCCCTCTATCTCGACATATGACAGTTGACAGAGAAGGTAGAGGGGTTCGAGGCTTAAAGGTAAAGTTCATTCCACGTGATGAAGTGATGCAAGCACATTTATACATTTTGAACAACACAGATGAGGTTCAACCATATATATCCTCACATATTGCTGAATTAAAGTTACGATATCAGAAAAGAAATGAAAAGTGGTTGATGATTGAGCATAAGAAGACATTTGTTTCATGGTTTAAAGAGAAAGTCACCTCAGATATATCTGTATCAGAAACATTGAAGTGGTTATCAGGGGGACCATCTTTTAATGTGATCACTTGGTCTGGTTTTGATATCAATGGCTACACATTTTACACAAAAAACCTGGATGACAAGAGTACCGTTCAGAATAGTGGTGTGATGGTATTCGCTGAAGCAGTGCATTTTTCGAGTGCCAAAGATAAAAACCCAATTTCTGCATCAACATCATATTTTGGAGTTATTGAAGACATATGGGAAATTGATTATATTAAATTTCGAGTCACTATTTTTAAGTGCAATTGGGTTGATAGTAATAGTGGCGTGAAACATGATGAATATGGGTTTAAACTGGTTGATTTGAAAAGATTTAATCACAATGAGGAACCATTTATCTTGGCGACACATGCAAAACAAGTATTTTATGTCATTGATCCGTCGAATGATCAGTGGTCAGTTGTTTTGCAAGGGAAAAGATATCATTTGGGTGATGATGATGATTCTGATGATGCTAGTGATTTACATGAGCGTTATTCATCTATTATGCAATTTTCAGATGATTACAATGAATATAAGACAGACATAGTGCATGCAGTACGTACCGATCATGATGAAGGGACGTGGGAAAACACTAAATTAGTCTCCTAATTTTTCTGGTAAATATTTATATTTTGTGTCTATTTTTAAAACTTACAAATGCATGCCTCTATTTTTACATATTTATTTTTCATTTCCTTGTTTCTAATTATTCAGTTTTCTAATGATATGCAGGTACCCAAAATTTCATTACACTTTCTAGTAGCAATGTCAAATACAGATAGAGATGAGCAGTTACCGAGGTATATCTATTTTGACATATTATTAAATATTCAGTAATATACATATTTAATGAAATAAAACTGTTAATTTATTAAAAAAAATTGCAGGACTACTGATGCGTCCTCGGCGGAGGAGACTTCTCCAGTTACTACTGAAAAATCAAGTTCTCTAGTTGGTAAACGTGGTATTACACGTTTACCAAAACTATCACTCGCTCGTGATGATAACAAATTACACATCCGTTTTGATGATAATAATAATGCAGTTGGCCCAAATGCAGTTCAGTTTGTCAGTTATATAGCGATGCAGAGCCGTTGCAGGATTAGTATTTTATATCCTGATTGGAAGTCAGTGGACAGGACGGCGAAGCAACAACTTTGGGAGGCCGTGACGGTAAAATATCTTTATTTATTTATTTTATCTCATTTTTTTAATATTATATAGTTTAAATGACATATTTTATTTTTTCAATTACAGATGACATTCAATTTTGAGGAAACCAAAGAAATTAGGAAAAGACATCTCTCTTTAGCGGCGGTTCGATGGAGAGATTTTAAAAACAAACTGACGAAAGATTATGTTTTTGGAAAGAGAAGGTTTGAAAGCCCATGTCTTAAGTATCCATATATAGATGAAGAAACATGGAAGCGATTTGTTGACAGTCGTCAGGAAGAGAAATTTCAGGTATTGTAATTGTTTTATATTTTAAAATTTATGCTATATTTTCCTTATTACTAATGTGTTTATTTTTATGTAACAGGCCTCCAGAAGATCTCATCAGGAGATCCAGTTGAAAAACGTATACCCTCATACTTTATCACGTGGAGGATACTCGTATTTGGAGCAGAAAATTATTGAAGAAAAATTTGAAGCATTAAGAGCTCGATCAAGTAGTGGTTCAGAAGAGGTCCAGTATGGTCCTCCATCTCCTCCCACTCGCCATGAGAAATGGAAACGAGAAAGAAGAAAAAAAAATGAACAATATCTTACAGACGAAGCTCATCAAGTGGCTGATAGAATTGTAAGTAAATATTAATTCTTTGTTAACAATTTTCCTTTTTTATAATTTATAAACACTAATATAAATTTTTTATTTTTCATTTCAGGATGAACTTCAGGAGAAAGAGACACAGGGCTCTTTTATCCCTGAGGGTAGGATGGATATCCTAGCCACTGCTTTGGGAAAGACTGAACACCCCGGCCGTGTTAGAGGATATCAGGCGGGTGTTAGTATTCGGAAGGTTTTTGGTAAGAGTAAGCAACCAAGAGACCCGGAAATTGAATCCTTAAAAGAAGAGCTGCAGGATATGAAACGGTCTATGGGTGATCAAATTCAAGCAGCAGTACAGAAGGCTTTATTAGAACACTTGGCAAGACAGTCACAGTCTGCTCATCCTTCCGAGGTATATTATTTACTGTTAACAATTTTTCTTTTCTATAAATTATAAACACTGATATAACTTTTTCATTTTTCAACATTCTCAGCCTACTCACTCAGACTATCATGCCTCATATGCTTACCCAACACCGTCTGGGCAGCCTTCCGAGGTATATTATTTAATGTCATCAATTTGTCTATTTTATAAATTATAAACACTGATATAACTTTTTCATTTTTCAACATTCTCAGCCAACTCACCCGGACTACCCTGCCTCATCTGCTTACCCTGCCCCGTCTGCGCAACCATTTGAGGTATATTATTTAATTTAATTTTTAATCAATTTTTCTATGTTAAAAATTTTAAACACTAATATACCCTTTTCATTTTTCTGACTTCTCAGCCTGCTCACCCTGACTACCCTGCCCCACCTGCTAACTTTGAGCCTCCACCTCCTCCATCGGATCAAACCTTATATTGTGAGTTGTTTGCGGGAGATCCTCATGTACATATTGTTGCGTTAGGACAAGTGTATTTTTTGGGGGACTCGGTACATCATCAGCCTATGCAGATGGGTCAGGTTAGAGTATCAGTACTTTTTATTATAGATCCTACTGCTCTACTACCATTTCCTACTGCGGAGATCACCAGTGTTGGGGAATGCATGGGCCATTTTTTACTTTGGCCAACTGCACTTCTTCGTTATATTTCACATGAGGTATGAGTTTTTTTAACTAGTAATTAGAAATGATTCCAAATTACTTATAATGTTTTCTGACATTTAACTTATATAGGAATATCTGAAAGCAAAAGAAACTGTACAAATGCAGCAAAATGTTCAAAAACAGTCGGCTGTAGATACTTCTGATATTTCTTCTGGGTTGAAAAGATTATCTCAGTGCTCTTCTTCCTTGAATTTTATCTATGAGTTTCGGATGACGCCCGATATATGTGGAAGAAATTATAAATTGAGAATATTGAAAGAAGATATCATGAATTTAGTTAATTTTGAAGAGATCGGGCTGAATGTGGTGCAGTTGTTTTCCATGTAAGTAAATTGACGTCTGAATTGCTATTTCTTTACTAAAATATTGTTATGTCATTGACTAACTATGTTTTCTTTTTAAATTAGGTATCTATACAGGATTCTTTTACAAAATGAAACTACAAGCATTTATAGCTTTATAGATCCAGAGTACATTTCCTCGGAAGTCAAACATGTGAAAAATGATGACAAAGTTAAATATATATCCGAGAGATTATCACAAACAGAGATTCAGTGCTGGTTTTTGCCATTTGTTGATAAGTAAGAATATCAACATAATTTTGAACTCATGATCATTATAATGTCATTAATTATGAACTTTTTGTATTATAGGGGGCATTGGATGTTAGGTGTATTTTGCCCAAATGAATGCACCTTATATTGGTTTTGCTCTTTATTAGGAAAAGTGCGTAAAACGTTTTCCAACTTATTAAACAGGTAAGTTGTTTTTTTATTTTTAGAAGTTTGTTATGTTTAATTTTAATTGTTTACACAAGTTTTATTAGTTCTTATATAAAACAATGCAGTTCATGGAAACATTTTACAAATGAAAAGAAACCAACGAAAATCAAATATGTGGAAGTACAGGTAATTAGTTTTTATATTTTTGTTATATATTGGGTTTCATTATTAGTTAAATGTTTTATAACTGCAGTGTCATCGTCAAAATGGAAGCGTTGAATGTGGTTATTATATTCTACGATTTATGTACGAGATAATCACAACTGGGGAAACTACTGATTTTCATAAGGTTAGTTGTATTAACTTTTTTATATATTTTCATCCACTTTCTTCTATTTATTAATTTCATATCATTCAATATTATTGTAGGTATTCAATGATTCACAGTCATATTCTCAATCTGATATGATTCATATTCAATCTACTTTTGCGGACTATTTGTTAAGTCTGATTAAGATTTGAGGTATGTATACTAATATTTATAAATAATATTATATATGGGTTTAAAAAACTAACTCTTATGATATATTAGGTGTTTGAACCTACTAATAATCAAATGAATGCTTCAACAATAACAAACAATGAGCATGTCATATATTTCAGGTACGTGTATTTTAATTCTGATTTACTGAGTTTTCTCAAGTGCCTCTGCAAAAACTGTTTTATTGAATCTACTAATAATCAAATGAATCCTTCAACAATAACCAACAATAAGCATGTCGTATATTTCAGGTACGTGTATTTTAATTCAGAATTAGTTATTATATTTCTTTTCATTGTTATTTCTTAAAATCATTTGTCTGTACAGTGACAAATCTGTAGGGTGGTACTTGGATCATGAACATAGAGATTCGTATAGCGAAATAACATTCACAAACACTAAAAATTGTCTCCCTTGAATGCACAGCAATATCTTCTAGGCCTTTTTATTTTTTATGCAAATAAATATCGAAAAATGATTGCCGAGAAGCATATCACATAATACCTGAAACAACGCTTAGTGGGTTTGCACAAAGATAAAATAGAAGGCGTCAATTTTTAAGGTATGTTTCTTTATGTATCTTCAATCTGCATTTGATTTCAATTTTCTAACCTATTTTTTGCACTCAAATTTATTTCTCTGTTATTCCATAACTTAAACAAATAACAATAGTGAATAGGTAATGCACGTCTATACAGAGCAAATATAAAAACCTGAGGTTGGGGGTGGTGGGGATTCTATGGTGAAAAGACACCCCCAACATCTTCAGTGGGGGAGGTGAGGAAGAGGTTGCATCGGCTGAGTGTTCCTGGAATTTTGATCATTTCATTTTGGTAATTTACTTTGTGAAAAAATGAATGATTCAAATAAATTACACATTTTCATTTAATGTTTATTCATTGCACTAATAACTTGGATTGATTTTTTCACTCGTTTCATTACTGTTTTGACAGGATTGGTGCTATCTATGGGAGGAAACTTACAATGATTGATACTGAGTATGGTTAGATTAAGAAAATGCACCATGTAGGTACGTGTATTTTAATTCTGCTTTACTTTGAGTTTTCTGAAGTACTTCTGTTAAAGCTGTTTAATTGTTTTTGTATACTTCGTTATTTTTTTTCAGGGTTCCGATTTGTTTGGAGGAGAAAATATATGTATTTTATTTAAAAAAAAAAAAAAATTTACGGCGTCGGTTATTTTAAAAACCGACGCCGAATAATTTTAAAAAAAAATTATTTACGGCGTCGGTTTTTTTAAAAACCGACGCCGAAAGGGTTTTCCGCGTCGGTTTTTAGAAAAACCGACGCGGAAAACGCGGTTGAAAGCGGGTTTCCGCGTCGGTTTTTAGAAAAACCGACGCGGAAAATCCGGTTGAATGCGGTTTTCCGCGTCGGTTTTTAGAAAAACCGACGCGGAAAACGCGGTTGAAAGCGGGTTTCCGCGTCGGTTTTTAGAAAAACCGACGCGGAAAATCCGGTTGAATGCGGTTTTCCGCGTCGGTTTTTCTAAAAACCGACGCGGAAAATCCTGTTCCAATCGGTTTTCCGCGTCGGTTTTTCTAAAAACCGACGCGGAAAACCTATTCGAATATATTCTCCGCGTCGGTTTTTTAATGAACCGACGCGGAAAATAATGTCTACATGTAGCTTCGGCGTCGGTTTTATAAAAAACCGACGCCGAAGCTCATAAGCGAATTATTTTTCGCGTCGGTTTCTATGAACCGACGCGAAAACGCTATTTTTAACGTCGCCTATAAAGACGTCGGTTTATAACCGACGTTAAAAATAAAAAAAAACCGACGCGAAAAAGTGTTTTTGCACTAGTGTCTATTAGTGTGCCCCTGACTTTCTATCAGTGTGTCAAGGTAGGTCATGCCACATGTACTTTTCCTGAACCCCTAAATATGTTCACTGAAAGTGGCCACTATGACCATCTATAGAGGTTCTACTAGGCCATGTATACGCCTCATTATGGACATGGATCTTCAATTTTTAGGGTCACTGTAGTGCAGTTATATGTTTCAAATTCCATAGGGATCCAACCATAGGCCTTAGTTGTGAAGTACCTTCATGCAATGGATAAATTTTTAGTAGAGGTTGACACATTCCCAACAATAGTGATACACACCATTTTTATTGAATCTTCTATAATGACTGCTTCATTTGATACTAGTTCCTCCCACTCATGTATATGTTCATGTTTTTCTTGATGTGATTAAACTTACAATGGATCTCATGTCCTTCGTTATGGAGCTGGTGACACCTTTGGAAAGTGGAAGGATAAGGAGTTTCAGTTTCCATTTTTTTCACTATCGATAGTTGATGTGGAGTTAGTCTGAGATTTTCTAGTTCTAAATTTGGATCTGTTCGACGTCATCACCAGGGTGAATTGGTTTTTTATCAACATGATTATATTGATTGTTATTATCAACATGTTTCATTCTTTTCTACTAATAGGTGATCTTGGGTGTTTTTGGGAGAGCGAGATCCAAGGTCTGGTTGTGTAAGACCTTCTTTACCAGAGATCATGATATTTTTGTTTACTATTTTGGTTGATCCTAATGATGTTTCCTCTTTTTTTGATCTTATAGTGATTTCTTGAGATTTCTTTGATGTTTTCCTAGATTAATTCTCTAGGCTTCCTCAACAAAGTGAGGTAGAGTTTACAATCAACCTAGTTCTAGGTATGCAGTTAGTTTTGATACCTTCTTATCATATGCCACTCACTAAGATGAAAGAGTTCAAGGTTTAGTTGGATGTTCTTGTGGATAAAGGTTTTGTTCTCCCTAGTATTTTTCCATGGGAAACCCCAATGATATTTGATAAGAAGGCCGATGTTTCACTTAATTTGTGTGTGGACTATCATAAGTTGAACTATGTGATGGTTAATAATAAGTACCATTTTACCCATGTGGATGATTTGTTTAATCAGTTAAAGGGGGGAAATAGTTTTTGAAAATCGATCTTCGGCCAGGTTATCATCAGCTCAGAGTTTGGGAGACTCATATTTCAAAGACCACTTTTAAGAGAAGGTATGTCCACCATTATTAATATCTTATAATTCATTTTGGTATGAATAAAATTCTTGTATTTTTCACGGATTTGATGAATTAGATATTCCATTAGTATCTTGAAACCTTCTTCATGATGTTTGTGGATGATATTTTTGTTTATTCAAGATCCTTTCATGAGAATGTGAACCATCTAAATTTGGTCTTGGAGATCCCGAGGAGTTAATGATTTTATGGGAATATTTCAAAATGTAATTTCTAGATCCAAGAAGTGAAGTTCTTAGGACACTTTATTTATAAACATGGACTTTCAGTTGATCATGAGAAGGTGAATACTGTACTCTCAGGGGAATAATCATGGAAAATCTTTGAGATTAGAAGATTCCTCAGTCTTGATGAATATTATCATAGGCTCATCAAGGATTTCTCTAAGTTTTCATCACCTTTGACTACTCTTACCAGGAAAGGGGTGATATTCACATGAGATGCTAAGTTCAAGACTTATTTTGATGATTTGAAACAAATTATCACATCAAATCATATTCTAATATTAGCCAAGCATGTTAAGGAGTATGTGGTATATTTTGATTCTTTTAGTGCTAGTATGGGGAGACCATTTGTGATTGGTCTCTCCCTTTTTATGGTATTATTTGATTCAGGGATCTGTTTATTGTTCTATCATCGGTCATAACTTTAGTGTTGTTTGATTATCTTAGTTATTCATGGATCTTTCATCAAGGAACTATGAAGATGTATTATGATATGAAAGGATGTTTCTAGTGGCTGGGTATGAATCATGACAATGTTGATTTTATGTCCCGCTGTTATGGCTACCAACAGATAAAGGCAGAGCACCTGAGGCCTTCTAGTTTGTTTCTACCTCTTCTGGTGTTAGTTTTAAAATGTTATGAGGTTTCCATGGAAATTTTTGTTATATTACCATGAAATAATTTATGTAATAATTCTATTTGGGTGTTAATTGATCAGTTTATGAAATCGATCCATTTTATTCCAATTAGGGACACTACTAAAGTTGAAGATCTAGGTAAGTTGTATGCATAAGAAATCATGAGGTTACATGGGTTTCCCTCTACTATTATCTCATAAAGGGATCCCAGGTTTACTTCTAGATTTTAGAAGAGTCTCCAAGAGGAAATGAATAATCAAGTTAGATTGAGTACAACATACCATATACAGACGGATGGTCAAATGGAGCGTGATATTCAGACCTTGGAGGATATGATTCATGCATGGTGGGAGAGGCCTCTCTTGTGGGTCTAAGTCATTCTTAGGATATGTCAGTGAGGATTTAGGATATACGTTGACTTTTGGTTATAGCTAAAAGTTTTCAAAAATCATATGCAGATTATCAGTGTCATCCTTTGGAGTTTTTTGTTGGTGATTGGGTTTTCTTGAAGGGTTCTCTAGGGTTGGATCATCGTCGGCTTGGGAAATAGGGGAAGATGGCTTCAAGATTTTTTGGAATGTTTGAGGTCACTGAGTGGATAAATAGGTTGCTTATCAATTGGATTTTTTGGCTTAGTTGATAGGTATCCATGATGTTTTCCATTTATCTCAGATCTGGAAGTACCATCCTAACTCTTTCCATGTTTTTTTGGGAGAAGATTGAGTTGGAGCCAGATGTTTTTTTGTGGAGTTACCAATAGAGATCATTGATACCCAGGTGGAAGTCTTGCTTGAGATGTCTATTCCATTGGTCAAAGTATCATGGAGACATAGATCATATTCTCATGAGACTTGGGAGCTCGAATCATAGGAAAGGTTGTAGTGACATCACCTATTTCCAAAGCACCCTTCTTCCACATGACTTCCCAAGAATGGAAAGTTCAATGGTGTGAAGATTGTAATATCCTAGATAAAATATACACTCTCTTTTGGTGTTTTAGATATTATTTTTGGGTTCAAATTGTGTGAGAGTTATTTCATAAGTTTATGTAGGGGAACTACTATTGGCACTGGTTATAGAGGAAATTTACACTGTAAATTATAGATTTATGAAGTAAGTTCAATGCTAGGTACAAGCTGTGAAATAGTTCAAGGCATAAAAAATTTTACACTATAAGTATCATTCTTTCATTGTAAAATCATCACCTGAGGTAATTTAAATATAGGTGATGTGTTTTTAAGCATAAATTATTTATGGGATGTTTACATCATAAAAATGGGGTTTACGACATAAACCCATCAGGACTAGTTGTTTTTATCTTCCACTCACATGACTCTCCTCTCATTAATTTTTCTTCTCCTAGTATTGAACTCTAGGATCTTCCAAGAGCATTGGGTGATCTCTACTCCTTTGAGTTCCATTGTTCAACACTTGATCTATGGCTTGGTTACGTCGTTTCTCACTTGGTGAGAGTTACTTCTCTTCTATTGGTTTCATCTCCCTTGTTTTGGTAGTGGTGTTAGATACAATTTTTTGATCCTTTGATAATGTGGTGATTCTAGTTTGATCCCTTCTAGACTCGTTGTGTGATCATGTTCTGGAGGTCGACCCTTTCATTGGTCATGGTACAGAATGTGTGGTTATTAAGGTATGTGTGACCTAACCCCTCTTTTGACCATTTTTTCTTATGTGATTCAATTATAAGGTGCGATAATCATCGATAGGGCCTCCATTACAATTATTCATTCCTTCTAGTGGGTTTTTATTCCATCAATTTAGGTGTGTGATTGAGTTTAAGATAAGTGGTCCCATCTCTAGCCTATGTTGGATAAGCCTTGAATGATCCTATATTATAAATTGTTTTATAAATGAATTGTCATGATTTATTGATTTGTGTGTATAAATGGGTTTTTGATAAAAACAATATTCCCTTGTTTTTCTAAAATAAAAGGTATTTTAAAAGCATTGTGAAATGGTTTTCAAAGTTTGGTTTTAATGAAACGATTTGGGAAATGGGTCATATGGAAAGCCTTGGGTACTTAAGTGGAATGTGTAGAAATAGGCCTCATCTGTTGATTTTGTTGGGGGGTTCACTCATGGGGTGTTTCTCTTCTCCCTAGGCTAAGTGTCCTAGGGATGGGTTAGTCTTTTAGGGGTTTCACTTTATAGGATGTTCCTATTCTCCCTAGATTTGATGCATATGTCTAGAGACTTTTTGTGCTCACTATTTTATTTATATTATTGTATGATTTATATATCTATCCTGAACTATAATGATCCTTGGTGTGATTTACATGTGCTTTGTTTTTGTACTATTTGATCTTTGATATACCTACTTTGATAAACATTATATTCTTTGAAACTGTTTTACCTATCTCGTTTTGGAACTACGGAAAAGGGGATTTATTTAATATGATTTTGATAAAAACTATTGAATTTCTTATCATGACTTGTTTTCTTAAAATTGATCATATTGGGATTGTTGTATAGAGACTTATTATGGAACAATGAGGTGGGATCCTACTGAGCATGTTCATATCACACCACACACACCCCTTCGGTGGTGTGTAGACCTCGTATTGTCTTATGATGTAGGAAAAGGAAAGGTGTTATAGTATGGCGGTGAGGTTGTTGTTAGCTGGGTATAGGTATCTAGTGGTTAGATAGTGGAACATTTCCCAAGTTATCACATAGAGTAGTGGCTGTTAGTTGTTGTTGTCCTTTCTGGTTTTATTAGACATGTACCTTTGGATTGATCTGGTTTTTTCTAGTTGTACCAATGTTTTTTGTGGTTATGACATGTATCTATTTCAGTTTCCTTCCACTATGTCTTTCTGATATATATATATATATATATATATATATATATATTCCATGTATCTTATTTAATGTTGGGTGAAATAATTCTCTCTTCTTATTTTTTGATGCCTGGGTGCTAGTCGTCAGCCCGTAGGGATCGAGAATGCCCTTTAGGTATGTGGCAGATTAGTTCACATTCCAGTTTTTGATGTTATATAGGGCTTGTTCATTACACCTAAACTAAGTAAATGGTGGAATGTAAGGACCTTTTATCCAAGTCCAACATTGTATCAATGAATCTTGAATGTGAGATCACATATCTAAAACTTATGTTAGGAACTAAGAACCCTGTAATGAAGAGGATATTACCAGTCCAATTATCTTTCTAGAAGCTAATGTCACCCCTACCAATGGTCCATTTTGATTTTTTTTACATGATGATAATGGAGTTGAGTAATCTATTCCAGAGGTGAAAGAACTTATTTTACTACTAAATCTTGTAAATATAAGAGTTTTGTACTTTTTATGTAAAAATATTTCCCAAGGAGAATGTCTATAAAAAAATCCCATGAATTTTTTTCTTCCATGCACTACATGACCTCATCGATTCTTGTAAGGTCAATTCCCCCCTCTTCAAAGGGATTTTTTGGCCTATTCCAATAGTCCCGGTGATTTCTTCCCTACTAATGAACATCCCATATGATGTTATTAAGGATCATCTTGATTCTTCTAATGAAATAATTGAGAGACCATATTATTGAAAAAATATGCATGGGGATTGAATAAAGAATTTTGTTGATGAGGGTAATCCTACCTACAAAATAGAGGAAACTACTATTCCATTTGATAATTCAGCTATAATTTCTATTAAGGATACCTTAAAAGGAATGGATTCATAATCTTTTTTTTTGAAAAAAGATCTCCGAAATATTCCATTGGTAATTTTTTACAGCAAAACCTAGCTTGTCTTCAATGGCTTTCACTTGCCTTCCCGAACATTTATTAGGAATAATGATGATAATCTTTCCAACATTAATGAATTTTCTACTCCCACTATAATAATCAATTAAAATATATTTAAACCCTTTCATTGTGTTTTTTACATTGATGAAGAAAACCATGTCATTCATGAAGAATAAATAGGATATTCCAACAAATGAATACCTACCATTGAATGAGTGCACCACCCTCTTTAAATTTTAGAGTTTAAGTTCATACTAATCACACCCCAGGATAGGATAAATAAACTCAGTGAGTGTGGATCTCCTTGGTGAAGGCCTCATACTGATTTGAAAAACTCAAACCTTTTCCCCATAAGAAATATTGTAAACCAAGGCGTAGAGAAGTAGTGAAAAAGGAGGTTGTAAAACCATTCTAAGAATTGAAACTTCCTAAGGAATTTTATTGTGAAGTTTCATTCTGTTCTATCATAATATTTCTCCATATCAATCTGGATATTGAAATTGGATCCTACCACATTACAATTAATGTACTTGTCACGAACCGACCCTACCAGTCCTAAGCTGCAACTACCTCTAGCCCACCTCCATAGGCCAGAGGCTGGCGACCAGCGCCGAAGGCGTAACAATCTCGGGGAGGCCTTCGCCTAAGTACCTGTACACATGCACACGCAACCCACTCGATGCAGAAGTGATGAGTAAAAAGAAAACCATAGGACAAACAGCTATAACCCAACCACATTCATACATCAACCACTAAAAAGAGCAAGTAAAGTGCTGAAAGTAGTGACAAGTAAATTGAACAGTAAAAAGGGAAAAACATGCACCCAACCACAAAGGTTCCAAAACCCGAAAACAGGTAAAAAAAGGAAACAACTGGATAGATCCCCACCTGAAAACTCTAGCATGACCACGAAAAGCTGTCTGAGCTCCTGTGACCTCTACGCTCCTCTGTAGTCACGATCGACCTGTCCGTCGTCTTCAAGGGAACACCAGGTGTGGGCAAATCCCAAGTAGGGGTGAGTATAAAGATACTCAGTAGGATTCCCCTAAAGCTTGATGGAGCAAAAAATGAGGCACTAAAGAGGTGAGCAGTAGACAGAACCAGAACAATAAAATAGTACAGTAAAGAGTGAAGCTCAACCCAACAAGAGGAAGGAAGTAAACTCTTCCAAATGCAAGGATCTAGGAACGGTGATAAGATGAAATTCTCGCCGAGTCTTCGCTACCTATAGTAGGAGAGTGGACTTGTCCAAACAAGAGGATCTAAACACGGAAAGCACGTGGCATACCCCACGCGTCTTCTCCCCTCCTAGAAGGAGAATAACTGAACCCAAGGAGTGGGAACCGAAGTCAGGTGTATGTGTATATATGCTAAACAAGGAACCCAAACGAGTGTGTAAGGGGATCTCTATCTCTAAGCTCAGCCCAGGAAGAGTCACCAACAGTTCTAGGGATATCCAACATTGAACCCAAATATCCCGCACGTCAACCTAGGAGGTACAAGTCAAAGGGGCTCAATCACCACACCTCGATACTATCCACTTTGGGCGGTACTGAATCGCCCGCCCGACTTTTAGGTCGCATCGCAAGGACGCGTATCGGTGGGAAAAGTGCCCCTCATCCTCGTATGTCCTAAGGTCACGTCAAATATATCACATCTCCGATCTATATAACCAAGGATCCCGCTATGGCAGTCATGGAGAAAAAGTCACTGACTAGCCCTGTGGAAAGGTATGAGTCTAAAAGAAGTCTCTGGGTAACCCACTGCCCAACCCAGCTGGAGGGTAAACCCCTAGAGGTCATCGGGTAACCCACTGCCCAGCCCCGCTAGAGGGTAAACCATAAAAGTCATCAGGTAACCCACTACCCAGCCCCGCTGGAGGGTAAACCCTAGTAAGTAAACATGTAACCCACTGCTCAGCCCGACTAGTGGGTAAAACCTGATAGTTCGACGGGTAACCCACTGCCCAACTGCGCTGGAGGGTAAACCCTAAAATCAATGGGTAACCCACTGACTAGCCCCAATGGAGGGTAAACCCTAAGGTCAACGGGTAACCCACTTCTCATCCCTGCTAGAGGGTAAACCTGGAACTGGTCCGACAACTTTGCATTGCCCGCGCCATCACTAGGTGTTGCTAACATCACGACCGTGCGTTGGGTTGGAGTGTGTCAAAGAGACCTCTGACCAACACCCTTTCATATTTCCACATTTAATAAGATCTCAAATGAGGCTCCGAATGCCCCAACAGATCACACCACTGCAATCCTCATATAAAACCACACAAGATAGACTACTCATTCGCCTGGAACAGACCCCCGATGGAAAAGTTGTTCGCCACTGCTTTAGGCCCACACAGTGTCTCATGGGGCCCACTCTCGGTTCCAAAAGAGGTTGGAAAGACTGTGCCATTGCGATGGACTTGGAAAAACATGTCAAATTGACTATTACTCCACCCCGAAAGGACGCCTGATGAAAACGTCGCAAAATGTTGTACGTCGCTTAAAAGATGGCCCGTAGGGCCCACATCTCAACTCCGACTTCCATGTCCAAAACCATACTGTAAAACTCAGCCTCAATGCCAGGGTTGCAACACCACTGACATCACTCAAATCGGACATCAGATGTGTTCGCGCCATCCAAAACAAGAACCCCCAGAAAAACACAAATCCACTTAAATGGGCGTGTTGCGCCACCGAGGCCCCCCTTCTCGGGAATTAAAAATCCCCGAGACCATCACAAAGATTCGTCTCAAGCCAAGGATTTCACTTCCGTAGACGTCATGAAAAACGGACACCTGTAGCGAAAATTACGGGTGTCTGAAGTCATAGGGGACGAACCCCATGGGCTGGACCGGCCTGGTCCACCCGGTCTGGGCTGCAGGGCCAGCCCGCAGCTCAGCCATGTGGCCCGGCCATGGACCCCGGGTCCACGCAGTACTGACCAGCCCTCGTGGCCAGTCACTGTCTTGCACGGAGACCCACTGAATGTGGGCCTTTGTTCCTACACGGGGTCGCGCGCTCCGGCCCCACCCTCGCCGTGCCCCAGTGAGCTCGCTCGGCGCCTGAAGCCACCGCCCGGAGTCCCTGCAGTGCCACCTGGGTCCGCCACCACGCCGCCATCTCGGAAATGTTCTGCCGCCACCTGGAGCCACCGCGCGCTGCCACCGTCGCCCGCCGGAGCTCCCTGGAACTGCCACAAAGAAAGGAAAAAACGGCCGGGAACTTCCCGGGGCTTCCTCGGACGCCCCGGGACTCGAAATTTCGATCCGAAATAATGGTTGGGAAGCTCAAATCAGGATCTACACAAATATGGGATTCTATTGACGATCGGATAGCAATTAGATACAAGAAAAAGCATTCAAAGGGTGGTTGTGGAAAATTAAAATGACAAAAACGCAAGCCTTCCTTGATGGGCGTAGCCCGACGCTTCACCAACGGTCCGCCAGAGTTGTTGCGCCTCACCGGAGAGGTGGAGGAGAGGAGAGGAGTTCGTTGAGAGGAAACCTCCAAAGAGAGAGAAAGTGGGAGAATAGGTTGGGGGTGGTGTTTAAATAGAAAAACACTTAACCCCCCCACCCCGAAGACCCCGTACCCGAACTTTCGGCAGGGTCGGGGTTAAGCCGCCCCTAGGGTAAAAACCATGTTCTAAGCACAATAGTGGTCTCAGAATTTTAATTCAAGCCTCCATTATAAAGTTGTAAATTTCACACCCGAGGCCGCTAAATTACGAAAACGCCCCTGGTTGCGTTTTTCACAGAAGGGTCGTGCCCATGAAAGTTATACCCCTCCTAGGGTAAACGGCACGTTCCAGACTCAACAATGCCCTCAGTTTTCTAATCCGAGCAACCATTTAGGAGTTATTCTGTTTATTTGGCGTGCCTAGTGTGAACACACCAAAAATTTAATTCTGGCCACACCGGGGCTCGGAATCACATGCCGTCTGAACGCCCTTCTCTGGAATAACATTAAGAAAATTTCAAAGTCTTACTGGCTCAAAACCCAGGTCCTTACATCATTCCCTCCTTCAAGTTTTTCGTCCTTGAAAAACAAAACTACAAAAACAACTCGGGGTACTGAGCCCGCATCTAGCTCTCCCATTCTCAGGTGCTCTCTTACACCCTCCCGTGCTACCACAACACACGAACCAAAGGGATAGTCCATCCACGCAGTGTCTACTCTTACCAGTCCTCAATCACCACTAGGTACTCTACAAAGGTGTCTCCATCCTCAATGTCCATCTCTCCCCAGTCGATAACGTGCGTGGGTTCATGCACGTATTTCCTCAGCTGCGACACGTGGAATACATCATGCAACCTCTCCAGCTGTGGGGGTAGGTCAAGATGGTAGGCCACCTCACTGACCCTGCTCACGATCTCAAAGGGCCCGATGAACCTCGAGGACAGCTTGCCTCCCCGGCCAAAACTCCGAGTACCCCGCCATGGGGAGACCCTAAAAAAGACATGGTCCCCCTGCTCAAAATCCAAAGGCCTGCGACGACGATATTCATAGGACTTTTGTCTGCTCTGAGCCATCCTCATCCACTCACGGATGACCTACACCTTCTCCGTCGTTTCCTGCACCAACTCTGGGCCCACGAGGGAGGTCTCCCCAACCTCCGTCCAGCACAACGGTGACCTGCAGGGTCTCCCGTAGAGGGCCTCAAAAATGTTCCATGCCAATAGTAGAGTGGTAACTGTTGTTATATGCAAACTCTACCAAGGGAAGGTGATACTCCCAACTCCATCCAAAGTCTAACATGCACTCCCTAAGAATATCCTCCAACACCTGGATAGTGCGCTCAGTGTGCCCGTCAGTATGGGGGTGAAAAACTATACTCATCCGAAACTGAGTCCCGAATGCCTCCTATAGGCCTTTCCATAATCACGAAGTAAACTCTGCGCCACGGTCGGAGACGATCATCGAGGGTACTCCATGAAGGCGAACGATCTCCCGAATGTACAACCACCCCAGACTCTCCACCGAGCTCTGCTCCCTGATGGAAAGAAAGTGTGCCAACTTCGTGAGTCAGTACACTATCACCCAAATGGAATCATGGACCTTTGCTGTGTGTGGGAGCCCTATGACGAAGTCCATAGATATTCCATCCCACTTCCACTCTGGGATATCAAGGGGCTACAACAACCCTGCCGGAACCTGATGCTTTGCCTTCACCTGCTGACATGTAAGACACTGAGAAACGAACTCAGCTATGATCCGCTTCATGACAGACCACCAAAACTTCTGTTGAATGTCTCTATACATCTTCCCCACACCGAGATGTATATCCAAGGGAGAAGTGTGGAACTCCCGCATCACCTCCTCCTGTATCTCCACTGGTACTACGGATCTTCCCTAGAACAGGATCTCATGATTCCCTCTTTCAGAATACCCATCGGGTGCATTGCTCGTGGATATCTAATCATGTAGTACCTCGCTGTCGACATCCCCCAGCTACAACTCTCTCACATGCTCAAGGAACTAAGGAGTCAACACCACCGAGTGCAGAAAATTCGTACCCTCTTGCTCCACCAAGGTCAGCCGTAGGGAAGAAAACTACTTTAAAGATTCCCACACTAAACGAGCTTGGGACTTTCTGCTAAGGGCATATGATACTACGTTGCCCTTCCCTGGAGTGTAGACTATCTCAAAATCATAGTCTTGCAGAAACTCCATCCAGTGCCTCTGCCTTAGATTCAAATCCCTCTGAGTGAAGATATACTTGAGGCTCTGGTGGTCTAAGTAGACCAAAAAATGCTCACCCAGAAGGTAGTGTCTCCATAGCCTCAAGGAGAAGACCTCCACTGCCAGCTCTAAATTGTGAGTCGCATAATTCTACTCATGGGGCCTCAACTGCCTCAACCCATATGCAATCACTTCTCACTTCTGCATTAGTACACACTCGATCCCCGCTCCTGAAGCGTCACAGTATACTATGAACTCAACGCCCTCCTCTGGCAGCCTCAACACTAGAGCACTAGTTATCCTCTATCTCAACTCGTCGAAGGCCTTCTGGAACTAATCAGTCCAGGTGAACGGTCATCCCTTCCACGTCAATGCGGTCAAAGGGGTAGAAATCCTGGAGAAATCTTCCACAAACCTCCTATAGTACCCTACCAAACCAAGGAAACTCCGTACCTCAGATGCATTCTTGGGTGGCTCCCAAGAAAGCACTGCCTCTATCTTTGCGGGATCCACAACCAATCCATGTTCCATAATGACATTCCCCAAAAAGTGAACCTCGTGAATCCATAACTGGAACTTCGAGAGCTTCCCGTACAACTGGTGCTCTCGAAGTAAGTCTAGGACCATCCTCAAATTCTATGCATGATCCTCCTCTGTCCCCGAGTAAATGAGTAGGTCATCAATAAAGACAACCACAAACCGGTACAAGTATGGCTGGAAAATATGGTTCATTAAAGCCATGAAGACGGCAGGGGCATTCGTCATGCCAAAGGGAATCACCAGAAACTCGTAGTACCCATATCGACAACGAAAGGCCAGCTTCGGGATATCAACCTCATGAACCCACAACTGGTGGTAGCCAGATTGAATATCGATCTTCAAGAACCACTTCACACCTCGAAATTGGTCAAAGAGGTTGTTGATCCTTGACAAAGGGTACTTGTTCTTTATCGTGTCCTGATTCAGGCAACGATAATCTACGCAAAGTTGTAGGCTCCCATATTTCTTCTTCACAAACAAGACCGGAGCTACCCAGGGGGACACACTGGGCTGGATGAATCCCTTCTCACAAAGTTCATCCAACTGAAGTCGTAGCTCCCAAAGCTATGTGGGTGCCATCTGATATGCTGCACAAGATATCAGGGCAGTCCCCAGCTACAAGTCAATGCATAACTCCATCTCTCACCTCAAAGGTAGTCCCAGAACATCCTTGGGAAAGATGTCCATGTAGTCCTCTACAATAGTAGGGATCCAGGTGCCTGTAGCGTCTGCTGCTCCGAGAGCTATTCTCGCCAACTGGTGCAAAAAAGGTCAGGGTCTCTTACTCAGAGTACCCATTTGCTTTGCCATGAGGTCTCATTCACCAAGGATGGTGAACCTCATCCCATTAGAAAACACACCTCTGACTCGTCTGTGACGACAGTCGATCTGGGCATGAACCATAGAAAGCAAATCCATGCCCAGGATGACGTCTTAAGGTTCCATCATGATGAAGAGCAGGTCCCACGTGAAACTCCCTCCTCTGAATGACAGTTTGCACTGTTTGTAGATAAAGGTCACTAACGAGGCACTTCCCGTAGGAACCTCGAGGCTAAGTGCAGGTGTTAGCGCCTCTACTGGAAGCTCCAACTATCGTACCAATAGCAGCGATACAAATGAGTGGCTGAAGCCTATTTATACTAGTACTGAAGCAAGTGTGGAGTAAACACAAAGTGTACCTCGAACCATATCGTGCGCTGGAGGGTCTCGAACACCCATGGCCTGAAGTTACCCGCGGCCCCTACCGCCAGCTCCCTGAGCCTAGCATGGGCCGCCTGGTGGTAGTGGTGGAGGGATCTCAAAACATCATCATCCACCTCCTAGTCCTGCTGCTCTACCTGCGCCACCTCCCTGAGGACTGCCTGATCCCCGCCTAGGTGACCCCTGGTCACAGCGCTGCCTCTGCCCCTATGGTGCGCATGCTGCCTGCCACGACTAATCTGTACGCCTGGTCGGGAAATCCCATGCTAGATGGCCCCGACCGTCACAAGCGTAACACTGGACCTCTCCCGTCTCCCCTGGTTCCCTACAGTTCCATTGAGGTGTACGACCCTGGCCCTGGGTCTGCTCACGAAAGGGCCTCCTCGGCTGAGGCCCAACTCTCTGTCGTCTGCCTGCTGAAGACTCCGCTCTAAAGCGGCCACTGCTAGGTCCTTCCATCTGGTGCCCCTCGGCCAGGAAGCTTTCGGTCACAAGTGCCCACTCCATCACCCCAACATAAGTGGGGATTCACAAGGGTGCCACGCTAGCATGGATCTCCCTATGAAGATCACGCTCGAACTTCCGCGCTTGGAAGTAGCTGTTGCGGATCATGTCCTGTGAGTAGTGTGTAAGATCAGTGAACCAGGACGAGTACTGGGACACGAAAATCCCCCCTTCTTCAGCTCCAGAATCTCCTGGATCTGATCGGAGCGTAAACACGAGGGGATTACTCCTCCCAGAAAAGTTACTGGAAGTCATCCCATGTGAGGGACGACTCGTCATGGGTCTGCGTCACCAAACCCCACCATCACCCGGTTGTCCCGAGGAAAAGACTGGTGACTAGAGCCACCATCTGGTCTGCTGGGGTCTATACCAGCCTGAAGAGTTGTTCCACTGACTCAAGCCAGTCCTCCTCCACCTAGGGATCCAGGTCCCTGCGGAACCTCAGCGGACTTTGACGCTGGAAGTCTCATAGTGTACTTAGTATACGCGCAACCTCATCCTGAGCTTCCGGTACTAACTACCACTCTTCAGGTGGAGGGGCTACTGCTGAAGCACTGGGCGGAAGGGGATCACGTGAGGGTCCCTGAACTGATGCCTCATCGCTCTCCATGTCGTCGTCACGAACTGGAGAGGGTAACCTGGATGGCTGCTGTCTTGGGGGCATCCTGAAAATTATCAAGGATTACCGCGATTAGATGAGCATATATATATATATATATATATATAATAAAAAAGGGGAGCTGACTCAAACAAAGATAGTCAAAGACTCATTCCTACAAGATGCATGTTCCAAAGTTCCTTGCAACAAGTGTCTCAGCATGTCGAGTCAACAAGCGGGTTATCAGGGTCCTAATTAATGGATACGTCGGCCGCCCATACCATCACTGGACTCCCTGGCCTGAGAGCCGCTCTCGAGACACGTCGACATCATTGCCATAAATCCCAAACAATTCATTTTTAGGGATGTATGAAGAACATCCCAAGGAACGAACCACCTCTGATACCACTTTGTCACGACCCGACCCTACTGGTCCCAAGCCGCAACTACCTCAAGCCCGCCTCTATAGGCCATAGGCTGGCTACCAGTGCCAAAGGTGTAACAATCTCAGGGAGGCCTTTGCCTAAGTACCTATACACACGCACACACAACCCACTCGATGCAGAAGTGTAGAGTAAAAAGAAAACCACAATACAAACATCTATAACCCAACCACAGTCATGCATCAACCACTAAAAAGAGAAATTAAAGTGCTGAAAGTACTGACAAGTAATCTAAATAGTAAAAAGGGAAAAACGTGTGCCCAACCACAAAGGTGCCACAACCCAGCAACATGTAACAAAAGGAAACAACTGGATAGATCACCACCTAAAAACTCTAGCACGACCAGGGCACACTATCTGAGATCCTGTGACCTCTACGCTCCTCCGTAGTCACGATCGACCTGTCCGTCGTCTGTAAGGGCACAACAGGTGCGGGCAAAGCCCAAGAAGGGGTGAGTATAAAGATACTCATTAGGATGCCCCGAAATCTCGAGGGAGAAACAAAGGAGGCACTAAAGACGTGAGCAGTAGACAGAACCAGAACAGTAAAAGAGTATAGTAAAGAGTGCAACTCAACCCAACAAGAGGAAGAAAGTAAACTCATCCAAATGCAAGGAGGTAGGAATGGTGAGAAGACAAACTTATCACAGAGTCTTCACTACCTATAGTAGGAGAGTGGACTCGTCCAACCAAGAGGAGCTAAACACAGAAAGCACATGACATACCCTGTGCGTCTTCGACCCTCCTAGAAGGAGAGTAACTGAACCCAAGGAGTGGGAACTGAAGTTAGGTGTATATGTATATATGCTCAACAAGGAACATGAATGAGTGTGTAAGGGGATCTCCATCACCAAGATCAGCCTAGGAAGAGTCGCCAACAGTTCTAGGGATATCCAGCACTGAACCCAAACGTCCCGCATGTCAACCTAAGAGGTACAAGTCAAAGGGGCTCAATCACCGCACCTTGATACTATCGTTTTGGGCAGCACTGACTCGCCCGCATGACTTTTAGGTCACGTCGCAAGGACGTGTATCAGTGGGAAAAGTGCCCCTCGTACTCGTATGTCCTAAGGCCACGACAAAGATGTCACATTGCTGATCCATATAACCAAGGATCCCACTCCAGTAGTCATGGAGAAAAATTCACTGACTAGCCCCGTGGAAAGGTATGAGCCTAAAATAAGTCACCGGGTAACCCACTGCCTAGCCCAGCTGGAGGGTAAACCCCTAGAGGTCATCGGGTAACCCACTGCCCGGCCCCGCTGGAGGGTAAACCCTAAAAGTCACCGGGTAACCCACTACCCAGCCCCGCTGGAGGGTAAACCCTAGTAAGTGAATGGGTAACCCACTTCCCAGCCCAGTTGGAGGGTAAACCCTGATAGTTTGACAGGTAAACCACTGCCCAGCTGCGCTGGAGGGTAAACCCTAAAATCAATGGGTAACCCACTGCCCAGCCCCACTGGAGGGTAAACCCGCAATTGGTCCGACAACTCTGCACTGCCCGTGCCATCACTGGGTGTCGCAACATCACGACCATGCGTTGGGTCGGAGTGCGTCAAAGAGACCTCCGACCAACGCCCTTTCATATTTCCACATTTAATAAGATCTCAAATGAGGCTCTGAACACCCCAACAGATCACACCACTACAACCCTCACT
Organism: Viscum album; assembly: GCA_963277665.1. NCBI lineage: Eukaryota > Viridiplantae > Streptophyta > Magnoliopsida > Santalales > Viscaceae > Viscum > Viscum album. The sequence continues at coordinate 1,753,396,675 of OY728151.1, forward strand.
GAAAACCACGTGAGATAGACTACTCATTCACCTGGAATGGACCCCCGACACCCCCGACGGAAAAGTTGTTCACCACTACTTTAGGCCCGCACGGTGTCTCATGGGGCCCACTCATGGTTCCAAAATAGGTTGGGTGGACTAATCCATTGTGATGGACTTGAAAAAACATGTCAAATAGACTATTCATCCACCCCAAATGGACGCCCGACAAAAACGTCGCAAAATGTTGCACGTCACTTAAAAGACGGCCCGTAGGGCCCACGTATCAACTCCAAATTCCACATCTGAAACCATACTGGAAAACTCCGTCTCGATGTCAAGGTTGAAACTCCACTGACGGCGCTCAAATCATATATCAGATGTGTACGCGCCATCCAAAATAAGAACCCCCGAAAAAACACCAATCCACTTAAATGGGCATGTCGCGCCACCGAGGCCCCCGTCTTGGGAATTAAAAATCCCCGAGACCATCCCAAAGCTTCTTCTCGAGCCAAGGATTGCACTTCCACAGACGACACGCAAAACGGACACCCATAGAGAAAAGTACGGATGTCCGAATTCAGAGGGGATGAACCCCTTGGGCTGGACCAGCCTGGTCCGGCCGGTCTGCCCGGTTTGGGCCGGCCTGGGCCGGCCAGCCCGGCTCGCAGCACCAGCCCGCAGCTCAGCCGTGCGGCCCGGCCATGGACTTCAGGTCCATGCATCACTTACCGGCCCTCTTGGCCGGTCACGGTCTTGCGCGGAGACCCGCCGAATGCAAGTCTCTGTTCCCACACGAGGTCGCGCGCCGCGATCCCGCCCTCGTCGCGCCCCGACGAGCTCGCCCAGTGCCTGGAGCCGCCGCCCGGAGCCCCTGCCGCACCGCCTGGGTCCACCACCATGCCACCATCCTGGAACCACACCGCCGCCACCTGGATCCACCGTGCACCGCCGCCGCCGCCCGCCGGAGCTCCCTAGAACCGCCGGAAAGAAAGGGAAAAACGATCGGGAACTTCCCGGGGCTGCCTCGGACACCCTGAGACTCTAAATTTCGATCCGAAAGGACCATTGGGAAGCTAAAATCGGTCTCTACACAAATATGGGCTTCAATATACAATAGTATAGCAATTCGACACAAGAAAAAGCATTCAAAAGGGGTTTTCGGGAAATTAAAACGTCAAAAACGCAAGCCTACCTCGATGGGCGTAGACCGACGCTTCACCAACGGTCCGCCGGAGTTGCCACGCCTCACCGGAGAGGTGGAGGAGAGGGGAGTATTTATTTTAGAGGAAACTGCTAAAGAGAGAGCAAGGGGGAGAAGAGGGTGGGGGTAGTGTTTAAAGAGAAAAACACTTAAACCCCCTGCCCGTAGACCCCGTACCCGAACTTTCAGTGGGGTCGGGGTTAATCTTCCCCTAGGGTAAAAACCACATTCTGAGTGCAGCGACTATCTTGTAATTTTAATCTGATCCTCTTTTCAAAAGTTGTAAAGTCCACGCCTGAGGCCGCTAAATTACGAAAACGCCCCTGGTGGCGTTTTTCACAGAAGGGTCGCGCTCGTGAAAGTTATACCCCTCCTAGGGTAAACAACACGTTACAGACTCAACGGTTCCCTCTGTTTTCCCATCCAAGCAACCATTTAGGAGTTATTCTGTTTATTTTGTGTGCCTAGTGTGAACGCACCAAAAATTTAATTCCAGCCACACCGGGGCTCGGAATCACACGTCATCTGAACGCCCTTCTCTGGAATAATATTAAGAAAATTTAAAAGTCTTACAGGTTCAACACCCGGGTCCTTACAGTACTCTAACAATTCATAGGCCAAGCCAATCACCCCTAGATGCTTCTACCATTGAGGAAACCATGTTGTTCATTTGATATTTGGATAGGTAAGATCCACAATAATTTATTACTAAGGATTATTATGAGCACTTTGTAGGAAAAATTACTTAAACTTAAAGGTTGGAATTCACCAAATTTTTTAGGAAAGTTCACTTTGGGAATGATAGAAAGAACAATTAAAGTGGTAACTCAAGGAAAAAGACCTCCCATGAAGTAATACTGCACCACCAGTATCAGATATTTCTTGATTAAATCCCAAAAAACAATATAAAAGGAGTTTGGGAAACCATAAAGGCATGGATAAATATCAGGCTTGAGATATTTGATAGTTTCATGTATTTATTATTCCCCTAAAATGGATTTCAAAAAAAATTATCATGGTTCTATACTGTCATTGAAACACTATCCAAAAACATATCATTGCATTATTTGGATGAGTTCCCCTCTCATGTTCCATGATGTGGACCGGCTAAAATCTTCATAAAATGGGAGGCCACACATGGTTCAATAGTCTCAACATTGTTTTTGAAGGATACATCTTCAAATTTTATGTTGAACTTCCTAACAAACTTTTTTTCCCTTATGAATGCATGGAAAACACTGTGTTTGGATATCCTTCCTCTAAATATCCAATGAAGGATCTTTTTCATGCCACCCTCTCTTCAGCAAGTCATCTTTATTCCAAATGGATTCTTTTACTAGATAGAAACATGGAAATATCATCATACGAATGTTACTGAATCCATTAATCAAGATGATTAGTCTCATCTATAAGATCTTACAAGGATGGGTTGGGGGTCAGCTTTCTATTATTCCATTCTAGATTGTCTCTCTTTAGTTGGCATAGTTTGTTATGAAACATTACTCTTGAATTACCTCACATGGGATCATTCTATGAGGTATGACCTAGATAAATGAAATTTAGGGACATTAAATTTATATTCTTATATATGGATAAGTAGTGAAGAATGATCATATAATGACCACTCTATATGGGAGAAAAATGATTGTGAAAAATTGGAAATTGCATGCAAGTTTTCCAAAAACATGTCCAGCCAAATGTAGATTCTTCTACCTCCTATATTATTATTATAGAATGTAAATATGTATCTAGTGAAATCCAAATCTATGATATTTCCATAAAAAAGGAAGATAAAAAAAATATTTCATTTTCTTACTTGAGTAAACCCCCTCTTTTTTTCAAACTGATAGAAAATGGTATTATAGTCATCACCTATAAACCAGGCATTGGATCCCTAGTTGAAATAAAAGAGATCCTAGCACAACTCTTCCAATTATTTCAAATCACTATGAGGTTTTTTCTATGGTTAGGTATGTTAAATGAATTTATTGTGTTTTAAAATAATAAAAGTGTGTTTTTGGTCATAAAAAACAAATGAAACCTTGAATTGAAATTTATTATACTCCACCACTTCAAAAATAATTTTATAGTTATTTTAATCTAATTTAACTACATTCAGAGGTCATTTGGTTGGATTTGAACTACTAACTCACTTTTTTAAAGGGAATCAAACTTTAAAAACTACTTATTTTGTCAATTTAAGAAGACTGCATGTCTGATTGATGTGTTTGTTGGATTTAGTGCCCTAGAACATACTTTATTGGTACTTGATAACATGATTCATTTAAATATATATTTTCTTATCACATCATTATTATTACTATTCATTACATTTTCTTGTGATAATGTCCTAAGAATATATTTCACAATGAAAGGGAATATCAGTTCCCATATATGATGAGAGTTTGAAAGTTCCACAACAATATTATTAAATATTATGCTTTGGATAGATGATATTGTCTAATGGGACACATATGATACATACTATTAGGGGTAGGAGGCTCATAATACACCGAGACACCATCTCATGGTGTTTACCCTTGGTAATCTCCAATATATGACGTTTTGAGAACAAACCCACTAATAGGAAATCCACATTTCCATGTGTCATTGGATATTCTAATCTACATATGTATGTATTGGTCCTTATACTTCAATATTATCATCAATAGATATTATGAATCAATACGTTGATGTATTTATGAAAACCATCATGACATATGTTCGTGGCTAGGTACGATACATTGGGTGCTTCACAAGTGATATTACATTAATGGATAATGTGAGAAAAGATTTATCCCTTCCATCCCTTGATGGAAGTTGACATCCTAGGCCCTTTGATGGGTTAGTAACTACCTGCATAAATCCATGACCATGGTGTTTGGTGGGTGAGTTCATTTTCAAAAAGTCAAAGAAATTGACATCAAATAGATAGGTTGATGGCACTGACATGCAACCTACTTGATTTGAGATATCCCACTAAAAGGATTATATTACATGGTAAGAGTTTGTGAGATGTTTGATGTTATTGAAACATTAAATTTTTTATCTATTTGAGCCTTATAATTTTCTAGATTCTAACCTTAGAATTTAGGTAGTTATGCCTAATCCCACTGAGAAAGATCCCTAGAGGTTTATACACCAAGTTTACCTGTAATATTAGTTAAATTCATGAAATGGATTTAATAGGTTAAAAAAAATAATATTTATTCACGTTTTATTGATCACCATAATTTAATCACAAGTTATTGAAAAGAATAAGAGAATTAAATAATAATAATAAATGTTTATTTTCAATTTTGAAAAATATAATTTTTATTACATTTATCATATAATTATGCAGTGTAATTTATTTATTAAATATTTATTTTTCAAGTATCAATAAATATTGATGAGGGAAAGTGGACCAAGATTAATGGTCTGATTAGAAATGATATAAATGATATTTATATATTCTTAAAGCATTACACATGTCAAGAGATTAATAATAATATATTATTATTATTGGATATGGGTTCAATTAAGAATAATTAAATTGGTAAGGGTCTTGTGTGTTATTTTCCAACCTTAAACCAGATATAATAAATATCTAATCATATCACTTTCCTAATTTAATTTTTTGTGTGAACAATAGATAGAGTGACACTCTCTCAATTCTTAGAGATAGATCAAGAGATCTAGAGTGCTCCCCTTCCCTCCTTTCTCAATCCATAAAGATATCATCAAGAGTTCTCTCCACCTCAAGAATAATTCTACTATGATCTACCATGAACAATTCAAGCGATCAGGATCAGATGTGCTAGAACCCGATGTTTCCATATTGACATTATGTGATTGTGGTGCATGTGTGGATCACCTCTAGAGAGATTATGGACTTGGATCCTACAATGAAACAATGGTATGATGATATCTAGTCAACTCGATCATTAATGAAGAGAGAATTACATGATGAGGTAATTCTATATCTTTAAATAAATTAACAATAAATAACATGTAAAAGATCCTTCCCTTCTAGTTATGGCATTTACCTAGTCAAGTAATCATTGGGTTTTCATTGGGAATGTAAATTTTTGTCATGTGTGGTAATTATTTCCCACTAAAAGTTGTGTTGGTCATACCTCATACTGACACACAATATGCAGAACTTCACACCATGTAATCACTGTACATGATGTTCACCCACTGGTTCCTTTTGGATGAGAACACAATATTCCCTAATGAGCTGTGTATCAAATACATAACACAAGTACATACATGTCGTGAAATTTTGAGTTAACATGCTGTGTATGTTGGAAATACATGTTGTGTACCTCGAGGTTTTCCATAGGTAGGGAACACGCCCTGTACCAAGGCGTGTGCTGCAGACATGGGAAAAAGACAAGTACACACTGTGTACTCTTGTACATGTCGTGTAGTATTCTGTAGATAGTGTGTCTAGTTTTTCATGGAGAAAAATTAAATATATAATCAAACCTATTCACATGTGTTCCATGATTCATTTATTTAACAAAGTTCATTCCATGTCATAGGATTTATAATTATATATTAAATTAATTTCCATGTTATAGTTTTAGATAAACACACATAATTTCCTCCAAGTGCACCTATGTAATCCACTAATTTTAAATGAAATTGATTTTATTTAAAATAATGGATGATGGAGAGTTAAGGATGTTTGGATGAAATTAAGATAAATTGAATTAATTGGATTAATTCATGAAACATTATCTTAATTAAAGAAAAAATCAAAGTAATTGATAACAATATTGAAAATGTATGCTCGTAGATTGATGTGTGGATGATCATGATATTAGACCATCCCTTGCATGTTATGGTCTTACTTTAATTTATTATTGTTAAAATTATTTTTGACGACCTATGTGTCATACCCTCCTCCTTATTATGTAAGGCCCTACATACCTGTGGCTTTTTTTATATAAAACCCTTATTATCCAATCTATTGGATCCCATTACCTTAATGTGAGTAAAGATTATGTAATGATGGAGATCCCAAGTAGGAGGTGGCGGTAAAATTCATGGATCTAAGGTGAAACCAATCAAGGCAATACATAAGTGAAAAAAGAGGAATGCTATAACATGAACCAAGTTATAGTTCAATGTGTTTCCCCCTAGGGATGAGAGTTATTTTATCATATGCTAGATAAGTCAACCATTAGATAATCTCATGATCATGCCACTAATATTTTATTTCTATCAGTTACATGGTTATTTTTTTTTATGTTTTTGGATGATACATGATCACCTAATAAATGAATTAACAAGCATGAAATATGGAATAAAGTATAACCATATTATTCATAAATGTTTTATAAAAAATGGTTAATAACTTAAGTAAAATCCTCTTAATATTAATAAGGCATGTGAAAGGATAAAATGGTATTTTACACATAAAGAATGAAAATTCCTCCACTAAAATATTATGCCGGTTTATCTTTCCACTACCTAAATTTATAATAGACCCTATAGTTAAATGTTCTTGACCAACCTATATTGGGGTGACTTCAATTATCATTGATCTTTTAGCTTAAGTTTTTGGGTTGAGTCAACTTAGTTCACATCAAGGGTTTACTACCCAAGTAGGACTTGGTGTAACTAAGATGCAATGGTTGAGAAAATGTTTAAAATGAGATTTCAGGATTGAGGATTCCACTCAAAAAATAAAGGAACTATAAGTTAATGTAGTTGGAAAGTTAAAACAACCTAAAACTCTTCAAATAACCTATCAGGACCAAGTTTAGGTTATAAAAAGGGGAATATTGATTCTTTCCACTAGAATATCTAAGCGACAAGATATTCAGGAACAGATGGTGAGGGATATTGGGTTTCAAAAAATAGTGAGAGATTAATGGAAATTAATTAAATTTAAATTTATTAATATATTTTTTAATAAAATAAAGTAATAATTATTTGATCTTAATTTATAAAAATGGGAAATCAAACGACTTTGACAATATCACTATGATCCATACTAGAGAAGGATAATCTTATTGCCGATGTGAATTTACAAGAATGGTATAGGTGCTTGTGCATTATAATATTCCATGAACAGAATTATACATGATGGAAATCCCACTTTTTGAGTCTATTTCCAAAGAGGATAGTGAGGAAGAAGTATCTCTCTACTTAAAGTATATGGAAGATGAAAAGGATGTCCAATTATTCATGTTATCCTCCATGTACAATGAGATTATAAAGAAATATGAGGATATGGATGTGTATAAAATATTTTCTCACCTTCAGGATCTCTATTAAGAGAATGTGAGATCATAGTGGTATAGGATCTCCAATTCACTCTTCACGTCCAAGCTTGAAGAGTAAGTGCCATATAGGCTATATGTAGTCAAGATGATTACCTACATTGAGAGCTTGAACATATTGGGTTTTAAGAACCCTAATGAGCTATGTATATATCTCATTCTATCCTTACTACCCAAAAAATTCTATAGTTTTATTATGAATTATAATATGATAAATAGTGAGAAAACTTTATCATAAATTCTTACACTTATTTTCTAAGTTTATAAAGACATGGGGCATGAAAAATCTACTATCCTTATAGTAAATAAGAAGAGGTGGAACAAGGGAAATGGGTTGAAGAATTATTCCAACTAAAAATATCTAGAGAACCATCCTTCTAAGAAGAATAATATCCAAAGGCATGGAAAGGAACATGATGCGGTATGTTTTTCATGTGGAAAGTAGGGACATTGGAAGATGAACTACACCCAAACAAAGAAGCAAGGGGAAACTTCAGGCACATTCATTATTGAGTGTAATAATTCCATATCTTCAAATTGGGTATTAGATATTGCATGTGGTGCCCACATTTGTATCTAAATACAAGAACCAAGTAGATTTTGAAAGATTACCAAAGATGAGGTAGATCTACGGGCTACCAATGAAGTGAGGATGGATGCTCTATCCATTAGAGACTACCATCTAACATTGATAACATGATTGATTTTTATTTTAAATCATTTTTATTGTGTGCCTAGTGTTACTAAGAAAATTATTTCTATTTCTACTTAGATTTGGATAGATTTTTTCAGCTCTGGAAATAAAGGTTTCTACTTTTATAAAGATAGAATATGTTATGGTATGAAATAATTGAATAATGGTATTTATATATTAAATTACAAAAAACGAAATATTGGAAATTGATAATGAAATAAACTCAAGTAACTCATATAACACCTAGTTGTGGAATCAACATCTTGGTCATATAAATGAGAATTGTTTGACAAAGCACTATCAAGATAGTTATTTAGGATCTTTTGACCTAAATCCACTTGAAAAATTTCATGCTTGTTTAAAAGGAAAGATGACTAAAACAAGATTTGTTGGTCAAGGTAAAATATCCATATAAATTTTTGAATTGGTACACATTGATGTGTGTAAACCTTTTCAAGTAGAAACTAGATGTTGATACTCATACTTTATTACTTTTATTGATGAATCGATTAGATATGCTTATATCTACTCAATGAGGTATATGTCTAAATCCTTTGAGATGTTAAAAGAGTTCAAGAATGAGGTTGAGAATCATTTTGGAAAAAAGATAAAGAAACTTTTATTTGATCCATGGGGTGGATATCTTAACCAATAATTTATCAACTTTCTACAGGAGTATGAGATTTTATCTTAACTCAATCCACCTTATACACCATAGTGTAATGATGTTAGTGAAAGGAGGAAATGTACCTTATTGGACATGGTAAGGCTGATGATGATTCACGCAAATATTCCATTATCCATTTGAGGATATGCGCTACACACAACATTATACTTACTAAACTGAGTACTAAATAAATATGAAAAAGAAATTCCCTTTAAGTTATAGAGTGAAAAGAAAACTGTTTTGTCACTTGTTCATACATGGGGTTATGAGGAATTTGTTAAGGAAAAATCAAGAAAAAAACTAGCACCATAAGGTACAAAGTGTATATTTATAGGGTTTCATAAGGAAACAAGGAGATACTATCTATGCAACCCTTCATATAAGAAAGTCACTATTGTGATACATGTCGTCTTTATAGAGAGGGATCACATTCTCAAGGAGGATAGTGGGGGAAATATTGACTTCAATAAATTTGATGCTCAAGATACATGAGAAGTGATACAAGAACAAATTCTACAAGTCCCCACTGAAGATGTTGTTCCAAAAACAAAAGTTCTACATAGAGAACTAGAGAGGTAAGAGAACTAGAGAGATATAGTTTTCTAGTCACCGATGATGGTGACTCATTATTAGTGTAAAATAATAATCCCATATTCTATAAGGAGATATTGAAGATATCAGAAGCTATAAGATGAAAAGATTATATGAATTCTGAGATGAATTCCATGTATCAAAACAAATTTTGGGTTCTGATTAATCCACCAGTTGATGTAAATATTTTTGGGTGTAAATGGGTATTCAAGAGAAAGCTGAACATGGAAGGTAAAATAAATACCTACAAATCATGACTAGTGGATAAAGGGTTTAGACAACATTAACTCATTGACTATGATAAAAGATTCTCTCCAGTTTCCATGTTTAAATCCATCATAATTTTGTTTTCCATAGAATCTTACCATGACTATGATATTTGGTAAATGGATGTCAAAAATGATTTCTTTAATGGAAACCTTCAATAGGATGTTTATATTAAACATCCAGAAATGTTTGTGACTCTAGGAAATTTCAAAAAGGTGTGGAAGTTGAAAAGACCCATCTATGGATTAAAGTAAGCATCTTGGTCATGAAACATTCGATTTGATTAATCCATTAAGGAATTTGGTTTCATTAAGAAAAAATGTGAGACATGTGTTTATAAATGGTTTAGTGGGAGTATGATTATTTTTATTATAGTATATGTTGATGACATATTACTAATTGGAAACAATATACTATACTTACAAGAGGTTAATTCATGGTAGAGAAAATGATTCTCTGTGAAAGACTTCGGTGAAGCAACCTACATTACATGGATCAAGATCATCCATGATAGATCTAAGAGTCTACTCAGACTAAGTTAGAGTACATACATTGATCAGATACTGAAGAGGTTCGGTATGGAACAATATAAGAGGGGATTGGTTCTAGTTTCACATGGTATACATATTTCCAAGAGAATATGTCCTCAAACATAAGAGGGAAGATAGAGAATGGGTAAGATCCCAACAAACTTTTGTGGTAGGATCTACCATGTGTTCCATGTCATGTAAAAGGTTTGATGTTGTGTATTATTTGAGCATGGTTGGAAGATATGAAGCAGATCCAAGTGAAAAACACTGGACCATTATTAATTCTATACTTAAGTATCTGAGGTTAACTAAAGATATGTTCCGGGTGTATAGAGGATATGAAGAGATAGTCTTCAGGGGTTATTAGATGCTAAATTTCAGAAATATTATAATGATATTAAGTAACATTACAGATATGTCTTTTGTCTTAATGGAGGAGCTGGGATTTGGAAGAGTCTAAAGCAGCCATTTTTTACCAATTCTACAGTGGAGTCTGAGTATATTGCATCTTTCGATGCAACCAAAGAAGTTTTATGGATTTTTTTCCCAAAAGCTTGATACGGTTCCTATCATTAAAGACCCAATCATTGTTTACTATAATAACAATGTAGCGATGACCCTTTCTAAAGAGCCAAGATCACATCATCGAACAAAGAACACACATTGGAAGTTTCATCTATTGAGGGATTTTTCTCAATGAGGTGATGTTTTGGTGAGTAGAGTAACCATGGAGGAAAACATGTTAGACCCCTTGAACAAGGATTTATCTTAACAGAGGCATGAGTATCATGTGAGTGCTAGTGTATTGAAAGATGTTTTTAGTTGGCTCTAGTGTAAGTGGGAGTCTGTTGGAGTTGGTTCCCTAGAATCGAATTTGTTAGTAATTGATTACATGTTTTATTTAATATATATTTTATTATCATATAATGATTGTTCCTTTGCATGAAATATTATTATGGTAATATCCTATGAATATATGTCACACTGAAAGGACATAGCATTTCCCTACTATGATTATAACCTGGAAGTTCCATGATAGTATTCTTAAATAATGTTCTATAACCGGATGATATTGTCTGATAACAAAGAAACAATACATGCTATTAGGGGTAGGTGGATCATAAGACATTTAGATTCCTTATCATTGTGTCCTCCCTTAGTAATTTTAAAGATAAGATGTTATGGGAATAGATCCGCCAATAAGAAATCCACATTTCCATGTGTCATTGGATGTTCCTGTATATAGATGTATCGATCCTTAGAATTTATGATTATCATTAATGGATATCATGAATCATGTACTTTTATATATTATTGAAAACTGTTATAACATATGTTCATGTCCAGGTAGGGTGCATTGGGTGTGTCATGAGTGATATTGCATTAATGGATAAAGCAAGAAACGATTTATCCCTTCCATCCCTTGATAGAAGTTGATATCTCAGGAACTTTTATGGGAATGAAACAACCTTCATAAATCCATGACCATGGTATTTGGTTATGGAAATTCAAAGAAAGAGACATTAGGTATATAGATTGATAGAATCAGCATGCAACCTTATTGATTTGAGAAATCATGGTAAAATGATTATATTACATTGCAAGCGTTCATGAGATGTTGGATGTCATTTTGACATTAACTTATTTCTCTATGGGATCCTTAGAATGTTGCTTGATGATAACCTTGGACTTTAGGTAGTTATAACTAATGCCACTGATAAAGAGTCCTAGAGGGTCACACACTAAGTGTACCCATAATCTTAGTTAGATTCAAGTAATGAATTTAACAGGTTAGAATAAATAATATTTATTCGAGTTTGGTTGATCATCATAATTTAATCACAAGTTATTCAAAATAATAAGTGAGTTAAATAATAATAATAAATGTTTATTCGTAATTTTGGAAAATATAAAATTTCTTATATTTATCATATAATTATGTAGTGACATTTATGTATTAAATAGTCATTTTCAAGGATTGATAAATATTGTCGAGGGAAAGAAGACTGAGTTTAATGGTCTGATTGGAAATGATATTTAAATATTCATAAAGTATTTCTCATGTCAATCAATTAATATAATAATAATAATAATATTATCATTATTATTATTATTGTACATTGATTCAATTAAGAATAATTAAATTGGTAGGGGGGTTTTGTGTGATTTTCCAACCCTAAAAAAGAAATAATATATATCTAATTATATAACTTTCCTAATTAACTTTTTGGTGTGCACAATGGAGAGAGTGAGACTCTATCAATCCCTAAAAAGATATCAAGATATCAAGAGTGATCTCCTCCCCTCCTCTCTCAATCCATTAAGTGATCATTAAGAGTTCTCTCTCCCTCAAGAAGAATTATACTACGATCAACCACAAACAACACCAGCGATTAGGATTGGCCATGTCTTCACCCAGTGACTCTATGGTGAAATTATAAAATTATGGTTCACTTGTGGATCAATGCTAGAGGTATTCTACAATTAGATCCTGCAGCGTGATGACAATACGATGAAATCTAGTCAACCTGATCATCATTGAAGAGAGAATTACGAGATGAGGGGATTTTATATCTAAAAATAAATTAATTATAAATTACATGTGAAAGATCCTTCTCTTCTAGTTCTGAAGTTTACTCCATCAAGTAATTTGTGGGTTTTAATTGGGCATGACCATTTTTGTCATGTGCGGTAACAATTTATCAAAAATTAAGACAAAAATCCATGTTAGTCTTTCATCCCAAGTAACTTTTGTTTCACCTAGAACCTATAGTATTGTATACTTTTACACATAAAAAATAATACTAATATGGATTTTCTATGATTTCACATCATTCAGAGATTTTTTTTCTATGGATCTGTCCATTAAACACACATTTTTTTGTTTTAAAATAAGAAAAGTTGACTTTCGATTATACCTTCCAAATGATACATAAAATTGGCATTTATTATACTCCCCCATTTAAAAATCACTATATGGTTATTTTCATTTGATTTCATGGCATTCAGAGTTCAATCGGTTGGTTTTGACCCCATGATGCGCATTTTTTAAGGGCATCAAACCATTAAAAACAACTTATTCAATAATTTTGGGTAGACCACACATTTTATCGGAATGTAATCTACTTGTACACATTGAAAAAAAATACTGAGATAGTGATAAAATTATTTCATGTTATTCTATGTTTTTTTCTATGGATCTAACTGTTAAACACGTGATTTCATGTTTTAAAACAATAAAAGTGTGTTTCAAATCATCCTAGGAAAATGGAACCACATATTGATGTTCTGTCTACTATAACATTTCAAAAATCAGTGTAGGGTCATTTTTATATGATTTCATGGAATTTAGAATCCATTATATTAGTTTTAAACCCCTAATGCACATTTTTAAAGGGTTTAAAACCTTTAAAAACTACTTATTTGATCATTTCGAGTGCCCTGCATGTCTGATTGATGTGTTGCCTAATTGAACATGTCAAAAATAATACTAAGACTATTTTACATTGATTTTATCTTTCTAAGGTCACTTTATATGGATATGACCGTTAAATTCATGTTTTTATGTTTTAAAACAATAAAAATGTATTTTCAGTCATCCTAAGAAAATGTTACCTTAGATTGGAATTTTGTCCACTCCATCAATTTCCAAATAACCATACAATTTTTTTGTCTGATTTCATGGAATTTTGAAGTCATTTGTTTGGGTTTGACTCCTAAACACATATTTTTAAAGGGTGTTAAGCCTTCAAAAATTACTTATTCAGTTGTTCTGGGTAGACCGCACATTTGATTGATGTTTTGTCTACTCGTACACATCAAAAATAACATGAAGACATTTTTATTTTTATTTTACCTTATTTTGAGGTCATTTTTTATGCATCTGATTGTTAAACACACATTTTAGTGTTTTAAAACAACAATATTTATTTTGGGTAATCCTGTGAAAATGACATAGCAAATTGATATTTTGTCTACTCGACCATTTCAAAATTCACTATACAAATGTTTTCCTATGATTTCACAGAATTCAGAGGTCGTTCGGTTAGTTTTGACCCCCAAATGCATCTTTTTAAAGGGATTTAAACATCCAAAAACTACATATTTAGTCTTTCTATAGTTGTTTAATATGGATATGATCATTAAACACATGTTTTGATGTTTTAAAACAATAAAAATATATTTTTGATCATCCTGGGAAAATGGTACCTTGGATTGGAATTTTTTATAATCCATCATTTCTCAAATAATTTTACAGTTATTTTTTTATTATTTCATGCCATTTGGATATCATTCATTTGGTTTTGACCTCCTAACACACATTTTTAAAGGGAATTAAACCTTCAAAAACTACTTATTCGGTAATTCTAGGAATACCACACATTTTATTGACGTGTCATATACTCATACACATCACAAATAATACAAATATTATTTTCCTTTGATTTCACCTTATTCTAAGGTTGTTTTATATGGCTATGGCTGCTAAACACATGTTTTGGTGTTTTAAAATAATAATATTTATTTTGGGTCATAATATGAAAATGAAATAGAATATTGAAATTTCATCTACTCAAATATTTAAAAATTCACAATAAAAATGTTTTCCTATGATTTCACAATATTCAAAGGTCTTTTGATCAGTTTTGACCCCCCGATAGACATTTTTAAAGGGATTCAAACCTCTAAAAAATACATATTCAGTCATTATGATCACACCATATACGATTGAAATTTAGTCTACTCATTCACATCATAAATAATACTAATATGTCTTTACTATTATTTCATGTCATGTCAAGGTTGTTTTCATTGG
This sequence comes from Viscum album, assembly GCA_963277665.1. Classification (NCBI taxonomy): domain Eukaryota; kingdom Viridiplantae; phylum Streptophyta; class Magnoliopsida; order Santalales; family Viscaceae; genus Viscum; species Viscum album. Next base: position 1,753,411,701 of record OY728151.1, read on the forward strand.
ATTTGATCATTTAACACACATTTTGGTGTTTTAAAACAATAAAAGTGTATTTTTTTCATCTCAAGAAAATAAAACCTCAAATTGATGTTTTTTATACCCCACTATTTAAAAAATAATTCTACATTTGTTTTCATTTGATTTCATGGAATTCATATATCGTTTGGTTGGATTTTACCCCTTGAAACACATTTTTAATGGGCGTCAAACCTTTTAAAACTGCTTATTATGTCGTTCTATGCATATTGTTGGTCTGATTGAAATTTATTCTACTTTTACATATAAAAACAATAATAATATTGGTTTCTATGAATTCACATCATTCAATGATCATTTTCTATGGATCTAACCATTAAACATGCATTTTGCTGGTTTTAAACAATAATAGTGTGTTTTTGGTCATCCTAAGAAAAAAACCACCAATTGACATTCCGTATACTCAACCATTTCAAAAACAATTATATGGTTATTTTTTAATGAATCAATGTAATTTTTAGGTCATTTTATTGGTTTTGACCCCCTATCGCACATTTTTAATGGGCGCCAAACCTTTAAAAAGTTGTTATTCAATCAATCTAGGAAAACCATATCTCCAATTGACAAGTTGTCTACTTATACACATCAAAAATAATATTAAGATGATTTTCTATGATTTCAAATCATTCTGAGGATTTTTTTATAGTTTTGACCGTTAAATGCATGTTTTTATGTTTTAAAATAATAAAGGGTTTTTCCAGCCATCCTAGAAAAAATACACCTCGAATTGACATTCTGTCTACTCCACCATTTCAAAAATAAATGTAAAATTGTTTTCATCTGATTTCATGGAATTAAGATGTTATTTGATTGGTTTTTACCCCATGAAACATGTTTTTAAAGGACATCAAATATTTAAAACTACTTATTCTATCATTCCAGGTAGACTATAAATATGATTGATGTGACATCTACTCTTACATGTCACAAATAATACTATTATAGTTTTCTTATGATTTAACATCATTTTGAAGCTTTTATCTCTGTATGTAACCATTAAATTATTTTTTTTATGTTTTAAAACAATAAAAGTGTGTTTCAGGTCATATTGGGATAACAACACATGAGATTGATATTTCCTCTACCTGACCGTTTTACAATTCATTGTACGATTATTGTCATATAATTTCATGGTATTTAAAGGTTGTTTGGTTGGTTTTTACCCCCTAATGCATATTCTTAAAGAGCTTCAAACCTTTAAAAACTTATTATTTGGTCGTTCTGGACATACCAAATGTTTTATTGATGTTTCATATACTCTTACACATCAAAAATAATACTAATATGATTTTCCTATGATTTCACTTCATTATGAGGCCTTTTTATATTTTTTTTACCATTTCACACATGTTTCAGTGTTTTATGACACTAATGTTGGATTGGTGTAGCCTATTCCGATTGGATGATGTTGGGATGAATGCTTATATCCCATACTGTACACTAGGATGTCGAACATTATAACAACTTAGACTTGGGTGGCTGCAACACTATAGTGATGTGGACTTCCATCCTCCATTCACTGTAGTAGTATAGACTTTATGTGTGGTTGGTGGCACAACACTTAATTTTCTTTATTACCCCATTTTGGGCTAGGGCTTCTTGTGCTTGAAACTCTAAGATACTCCCTGTAATTTTTTGCTCCCGATTTGGTGATATTTTTTCCTCTCTATGGACATAGAGATCATTTCCTTAACCACATAAAAATTAGTGTCCCAATATATTTTTCCCATTCTTTTTTTCCATTTTACTATTCTATGAATCATTTATCACTTCTTTTATCCTTGTATTTTACATATAAATTGGTATCAAAGGTTGAGTTTAGAATTTTAAAATTGAACAATGGATATGGAAGAAGGCAAGGTAATGATCAATTGATTTGATGGAATTAACTTTAGTTACTAGATGATGAAAATTGAGGATTATTTTTATCAAATAAAGACACATTTTTTGCTTTTGGGTTTAATGCCAACAGACATGGAGTAGACAGAGTGAGAGCTGATAGATCAATAGGTTCTGGGAGTTGTGTGCCTTGCATTTTCAAAAAAATTGGAGTTCCACATTAGAGAGGAGAAGAAAATGATTGGGCTGTTAAAATATCTTGCGGATATGTACGAGAATCCTTCTATGTCAAAAAAGTTCACTTTATGTTACGATTGTTCATTCTAAAAATGGTTGAAGGGAGAATTATTATAGATCACATCAACGAATTAAACACTATCATAAGTCATTTGATATCAGTGGAAATTGTTCTTGGTGATGAGTCATGTGCACTGGTTTTACTGTCTTCATTACCTGAACATTGTGAAGTAACTATAATATTTGTGAGCAGTTCTTTGTGGAATACCAAGCTGGTTCTAAAAGATGTGTGGGACCAAATCCTCAATGAGGATATTCGAAGAAGAGAATCAGGTAGATTCAATGGTTATGCACTGAATGTTGATGGAAGAGGAAGATATGCTTAGCAAGAAAATCACATAGGATGATCAAAGTCAATATGAAAGAGTCGAGATAAGGAAAACGAGACTGTTCCTACTAGGTATATTTTTGGGAAGAAAGGACATGTAAAAAAGAGTGCAGAGATAAATGGAAGGTGCCTAAAAACAATGAAAAAAACATGGAAACTAAAGGAATTGATGATGTGCTACTGGTGAGAATGGATATCCCTATGGAGTGTTGGATTTTAGATTCAAGGGATTATTTCTATTCCATATCGGAGAAGGGTTTCCTAAACAATTTTTTTTCCAGAAATTTTGGCAAGATACATTTAGCTGATGATGAACCCTTATAGATTGCAGGGAAATGATCTGCACAAATCAAGGACAATAGTGAGAGTTTGATGGCTCTAAAAAATGTGAGGTATATCACTGAATTAAGAATAAATATTATTTTTTTAGGTAGATTGATGATTCAGGATTTAATACCATGCTTATTGGTGGTGCTAGGAAGATTACCAAGGGAGCTATAGTTATAGCTCGGGGAGTAAGGAATGGTACCTTGTACAATATGAGAAGGACTAGCATGGAAATTCCTGCATTAATAAACATTGTTGGAGATTCATAATATTGGAACTATAGGTTAGGCCACATGAGTGAGAATGGAATGAAGGTTCTTAAGACAAAAGGAATGCTACGAGAGCTGAAGTTGGTGGAAGTTGGTTTATGTGAAGATTTCATCCTTAGAAAGAAAAAAGAAGGTATCATTTGAAAAAGGTGGCAGAACATTGAAGGCTAGGGAAGATGGAACTGGTGCACATAGATGTTTTGGGGTCTGTATTAGTACATTATCTTAGAGGGTCAAAATATTATGTGACATTTATTGATGACTTGACATGGAAGGTATGGGTTTACTTTCTAAAAAGAAAATATGATGTGATTAAGATGTTTCAGAACTTGAATACCATAATAGATAATGAGTCAAGATCAAAGATGAAATTATTGAGGTTTGAAAAGGGTGGAGAGTGTGGTAGTTAGGATTTTATATAATTCTATTCCAATAATGGAATTTGTTGGGAGAAGACAATCCCAAGAACACCATAGCAGAATACTATACCTGAAAGGATGAATATGATACCGAATGAACATTCTAGGAGTATGAGGCTATACTCTAGGTTTCTCAAGACCTTATGGGATGATGCAGTGAACATAGAAGCAAATATATTTAAAAAGAGTCCATTTGTACCAATGAGAGAATGTCTACCCAAGGATCTCTGGTCTGGTAAGGAGGTAAGACTCTCTCATTTACGAGTCTTTTATAGTTTGATGTATATACATTTTGATGATAATGAAAGGGAAATGATTTATGATAAGTCCAAACCATGATTATTCATTATCTATAGTGTTGATGAGTTTGTTTATCACTTCTATGATGATCTCAACAAGATGTTTATTAGGATACAGAACATGGTATTTAATTAAGGTGTCATGTACACGGATTTCTATGCAGCGGGAATAAATAATCCGAGTGCAAAGAGTAAGTGTGGCTTGAAGGTATACCTGATCATGAGACACCAAAACTAGTGGATCTTAATCAAGTGGAGTTGAGGAGATCAATAAGGGTGATAAGTCTTGTGCAGAGGTATTTACCATCCTTACATTATTTTTTATTGTCTAACAGTGGAGAACCAGAATGCTTTGAAGAGGCAATGTGGTTGAAGGAGTCGAGAAAGTGGGATTTGGCCATGAAGGAATAAATTTATTCACTACATGACAAAAATAATTGGGAGTTGACACATCTAACACAAAGTAAGAAATAATTGTATAATAGTATAATAGTTTAAGGAAGAAAATGATTGAAATAAGGGGATAAAGGAAAGGTTGGTGGTGAAAGGATTTCAACAAAAGGAGGGAGTGTATTTCACTAAAATTTTCTCACCTATAGTGAATCTTACCACCATTCGTATGGTTATCATCATTATGGAATAAGAAGACCTATATCTTGAGAATATTGATGTAAATACATATTTCCTTTATAGAGATCTAGAGGGGGACATATATATGTAGCAACTAGATGGATATGTTGAGTATGGGAATGAAGACCTAGTGTACAAACTCCAAAAGAGATTGTATGGGTTGAAGCAGGCACCTGGGTAGTAGAACAAAAAAATTTATGCATTCATGACTAAAAATGGATACAAATTATGTGACATGGATCAATGTTTCTACATTAAGTATTTTGGGGATAAATATATTATATTACTTCTGTATGTGGATGACATGATCATTGTAGGATCATGTATGCAGAGGATTGAGAGCTAAAAGAGAAGTTGGATGAGGAGTTTTAAATGAAGGATATTGGAGAAGCTAGTAATATTTTGGGGATGAATATCAAGATATACCGTGCATCTAGATCCTTAATTTTATCATAGACTAACTACATTGGGAAGGTTATAAGAATATTCAATAGGATGGAAGCAAAATAATATCTATTCCCTTAGTGGTTCATTTCAAACTATAAAAGGAGAAACCATTGAAGATGAAATAAGAGGTTGAGTACATGGAAAAGTTTCCATACACATCAGCTATTAGAAGCCTGATGTATGCCATAGTCTGCATGCAACCTGACATTTCTCATGTAGTGAGAGTTGTGAGTAGGTACATGGGTAACCCTAGAAAGAAACATTGGGAAGCTGTGAAGTGGATACTAAGGTATTTGAAGGGAAGTGAGGAGGTATCTGTATTATTTGGGAAAAGAAATTCATTATAGGGGTATGTGGATGTTGACCTTGGAGGCGACATCAAAATCAAGTGGAGTAACACAAGTAATGTATTTACCTATGGAGGAACTGTAGTAAGTTGGATATCATAATTGTAGAAGGTGGTGGATTTATCCACCATAGAGGAATAATACATTATTGTAATAGAAGATATAAACGAGATGGTTTGGCTAAATAAATTCTTAGATTATTTGGGTAGAAAGTGAGAGGAAAATGTATTGCACTGTGATAGTCAGAATGCTATACATCTTGTAAAGAACACAGTATTTAATGTCTAGACAAATCACATTTAGTTGAAGTACCATTTTATTAGAGGGTTGATACAAGATGGGTTTCTGAAACTAAAAAATATTTTTGGAACAAAAAATCCATCATATATGTTTACAAATCTGATGGTAATACAGAATTTGAGGCACTTTTTGCCTCTATTAGTCTCCACTGATGAATGGAGGATAAGAGGTAGAATATGGGAGAACATTATGGGAGCACAAGGGAAAACAACTAGTATTTCTTGAACCGTCAGCTTGAAATTGAAGTTGTGAATGGAAATCAGGCCACTCATGAGTGAAGAAGAGGAGGAGATCTAATTAAGTAAGTTGTCTATGTCAGTGGAATCGAAGCAGGTCAGTATAGAAGATCAGGATCCAAGTGGGAGATTGTAGGATTGGTGTATCTCAATATGATTGGATGATGTTAGGTAAAATGATTGTGGCCCATACTACACACCAGGCTACTGGATACTATAATATCTTGGACTTGGGTGGACACGATACTATAACAATGTGGACTTCCATCCACCATTCACTGTAGTAGTGCAGACTTTCTATGTGGTTGGTGACATAACACTTCATCTTCTTTATTATCCCATTTTGGGCTAGGGTTTCTTATACTTGAAAATCTAAGATAATCTATTTAATTTTTTTCTCTTGATTTATTGATATTTCTACCTCTCCGTGGAAATATGGAACATTTCCCAAACCACATAAATCACTGTGTCCCAAGATCTTCTTCGCATTCTTTTGTTTTTCCCTTTTACTCTTCTATGAATCATTTATCACTTTACCAATCCTGACATTTTCCATAATAGTTAAAAGTAAATTCTATCTACTCAACCATTTAAAAAACACTTTACAATTTTTTTATGACTTCACAAAATTTAGAGGTTATTCGATTGGTTTTGAGCCCCTAACACACGTTTTTAAGCGTGAAAACCTTTAAAAACTACTTATTTAGTTGTTCTGGGTAGAAAAGATGACTGATAGAAATTTTATCTACTCATACACATTAAAAATAATACTAAGATTATTTTCCTATGATTTCATGTCATTCTGAAGCTGTTTTCTATGGATTTGACTGTTAAACACATGTTTTTATGTTTTAAAACAATAAAAGTGCATTTTCAGTCATACCGAGAAAAAAACATTGGACTGATGTTATCTATCCTACACCATTTCAAAAATCATTTTACAATGATTTTCTTCTGATTTCATGGAATTATAAGATCGTTCTATTGGTTTTGACCACCCAACACATGTTTTTAAAGGGCATCAGACCTTTAAAAACAGCTTATTTAGTTTTTTTAGGCTTAATGCATGTCTGATTGATATTTCTTCTACTCATAAAAATTAAAAATAATAAAAATATGGGTTTACTATGATTTTACATTATTTATAGGTTATTATTTATGGATCTGACCATTAAACACATTTTTTGGTGTTTTAAAACAACAAAAGTCTATTTCGAATTATCCTAGGAAAACAACACCTCATATTGATGTTACTTCTAATTGATGACTTCAAAATTCACTATAATATCATTTTTCCTATGATTTCATGGAATCTAGAGGTCGTTTGGTTGGTTTTTACCCCATAACACATATTTTTAAAGGTTTTCAATCCTTTAGAAAATGAATATTCTGTCGTTCCAATCACACTACACATCCAATTGACATGTCGTCTTCTTGTACATGTCAAAAATAATAATAATATAGTTTTCGTATGATTTCACATCACTATATGGTCATATGATATGGATATTACCATTAAACACATGTTTTGGTGTTTTAAAACATTAAAAGTTAATTTTTAGTTAGATCCATAGCAAACGCACGTGAGAGTGTAATAAAAAAATATGTGAAAGGGGACGTTATAATAAAAGGAATCACAAATTTTCATGTATATTGTAGGATTATCATAAAAAAAGTGTTCTATGTATTTAAATATCTGGGAATATTTACTATAAAAAAATTAAAGAAATTTAAATTTCAAGAATATGAATAAAAAAAATCCCTTATAATTTATGCTCCATTACACGTTTCTTACTATGTGTGGGAAGTAATAAACTCTGGAAATGAGATACTGAAAAAAAAATTGCATAGAAAATGGAAAATGTGTTAAAATAAAATGATTCTCCTCCTGATACATACACTATAAAAAGATCAAGATGTGTAAGAGTTAAAACCACCCAGAAGAATACACTACAAAACATGAGAACAATTTGGTTTCTTATACAAAAACAAGATATTGACAATTTCCTAGATAAAATTAGATACAATATATTAAATAAGGAAAAATAACTTCATTATAATTTAGAAGAGTCTTACAACATATAACTAGTCATCATATTTAAAATCACTACAAAAGATATTAGTATTCATGATTCAAAAAAATTAATATAGAATATTGGGAAATAAGTAATATATTCAAACATTATACTTATAATAGGTAATTGTTTAATACAATTTATAAGATTATGATTTTAATATCACTATAAAAGGATGATACCTAATACAACTTTATGGAGTTCTAGAGGTACCTATTTAGCTATTAAATTAACTCACTACTATTCATTAAGGAATCCATACAAGTAGAGATTCTCATTTTCCACAAGGTATGTAACATGATTCAAATATAAGAAAGAAAACATGCAATTTCTATAACAAGACTAAAATGTGAATTTTCTAAAATAGAGCATTTAAGATTATAAATACCAAAAAATTATTTCCACGAAACAATTTCATGAATTATGGTCAATGGATTTGTAGGATATTTTTTTACAAATTCAAGGCAAAGAATACGAGATTATTTACTCTATTGAATTCATAATTCACATGAAAACATACTGATTGGATTGAATTTGGAAAAGTTGAGCTTCAAGGTCACTAAAAAAGAAGGGAGAATAAAGCTTCAGTTTTAAATTTTTTATTACCAATGATATGTTTCAAGGAATGGATCTTGATAAAAGAAAAAATAATGGTGAAATTGAACTGATATTTAAGGAAGTTGAGAGTCGAAGTCTGCTTCTTATGAGTGGTTTATAGCTACTATGATAGAATGATAGGATTTGTGAATAGTCACATTAATTAAAAATGGAAGGGGAATTCCAACCCTGGTATGCTTGATTCAAAATTTAAGTTCTTAAGAGTTATAATAGTAAAAATGAATATTTCATGTTGGTATAAGTTTAAAAATATTTCTGGTAAAAATATTAACTTTTAAAAAGAGAATTATATAAGGTAGAATAAATGATACTTATGTTATCCTTGACAAAAAGGAAATAAGTGAAGCTATCATGAAAAAAAGGGGCCTGCATGGCCAGCGGTAAGCTGATTATGACATCCCAAGCTCATCTCCAATAGGTCAGGGGCTGGTGACAAACACTGAGTAGGAATATCACTAAAATGAGAGACCTTAGCCTAAAGTACTTGTACACACACACAAACATCTCCATGAGACAATGTAGAGATAATAAAAAACCGAATCATAAAGATTTTAAACCATGCATGAAACAACCTCTAGGAAAATACATCAAGGTACATCAATTTAATGTAAAATATATAAAGGGGAAAAATAAATCCCAACCAGAAAAGTGGTCCTAACCCGAAAATAATGGAAATAGGGAAGGGTCTGAAGAGATCCTAATTAATGATCTCCAAGGCCGACCACCAAACACAATTTTCATCAAGAACAACTATGATCCACTAAAACCCAATCCACCAAGGTCACCACCAATCTGCTCCTCATCTACATAAGAAACAATATGTGTGGTAAAATCCCATGTAGGGGTGAGTATATACATACGTAGTATGATTCCTTGAAAACCAAGAAAGGGAAGGAATAGAAATAAAACTAGTCAGCTAAATCAATAAGGACAGTGAGAAAAGAAACTCATCATCAGATATTTTTATAAGAAGACCAAGTGAAGAGAGAAAAGGGATATCTATCTCCACAACTAGATAAGAATGAATAATCTGACTGTAACTCCAAAAGGTCCCATCACTGATGCGAAACACCTCACACAACCTCATAAGATACAAATTGGAGGGCTCGATCCTCACTACTATATATCATAGTTGATGGATAACTATCTCCTAGCCCATTATCTTGTGTAACCTCTCTATAATAAGTATGGAGTTCGTTCACTTTACACTTTATTCAAGGTCTAAGGGAACACTACACCAATAGAGGATCCACACACCACCAGAGCTTAATGATGGAAAGTCCACTCCACAGATAGAGGACCCACACCCTCTTTAATGTGAATGAGTTATATCTCTATTTGTGTTAAGGATATAGGGGACCCACCACTTGGATAAATACATAGGGGTATCAACCCTAGTAACACTTCAATGATCACACCCAAACACTACCACTGGATAAGCATTTCTAAAGGAAGTGTCCCTCTCATAACACCTAATTTCATATCTCTAATTCCAAAATAAAGGACACCATCACATTTTATGAAAAAAAAACTCAGGATAGGCTACTCGCAGGCCCAAATCAGATCCCTGAATAAGGATATACACAAGGTTGAAGATTCTGAGGGGAGTAAACAACATGCCCAATGAAGCCAAACCCTGGTTGTGTCTCATCGCTGTAATCAGTGTGTAAATTCAAAGTACATTACATGTATCTAGGGCCATATAGTTTTTGACTCTACCTGGACACTTGTACATGCCCTCTCATGGACATGGATTGGCTAGCCATGTTACCCTACACAACATGTAGATGAGGTCATACTATGTGTACATTGGCCCATGGTATTGGGAGTGTACACATGGTATAGGTCTTGACAATCCATGTACATATACACGACATATCCCTTAGGGTATATGGTGTGTATGACCACATGAGGGCCTAGGTGTGTGCCTTCAGCACACGACATGGATGTTTGGGTTGGATCACATGAAATGTGGGCTTGAGCACATGACATGTGATATTTTACTCAGAAAAAACCCTATAAACAATGGAATACTAGACTACATGGTGTGTGTTCATTCGAGATAAATGGAGTGTAGTCAGGATTTTCAGAAAAATATAAATTATTCTTCAAGAGGATTCTACATCCACTATTTACATAGTCTTTCACACCTATTGACCCACCTAAATCTTCCAAAAAACGAAGGGGAAATCCATTGATTATCATTTCTTAACCTTCGGTGGATGGAAATAGAAACTCCAATTGCCCGATCGGTAAACTGTTTTGTTATTCGCCACCATTTGAGGTCTGATCAATGAATACATCTCCTACATCCACAAAACACCTCAATCAAACTACAAAAAAACACAGATCCTACATTGTTCACGCATCTGCTACAATTATGGGTGTTTGATCATGCTCAAATCTAGCTAAAAATTTTCAAATCACCAAGCCCATGGGCTGACGAATAATAACACTAATACCGATGGTTCGAAAAGCATAAGAATGAAGTGAAAACCATCATTGGATAGTGCTATCATATATAACGATTACATAATGCATAAATAAGAGGGAAATCAAGGTTGAAGATGATATAGACAAAAGTAGGTTCAATAACGCTATTTAATTGGTCTTGTGTGAAGGGAATAAATCAAAGGTAAACAAATAATACAAGGAATCAATTCTTTTCAAATTATTCAAAAGGGATGAAATACATGAAATAACATGCCCTACCGTGAGAATAGATTGATAATTGTGAAGAACATATCTGCTAGTGATCAAGGTGATGATCCCGCTGTGTTTGTCGTTCGTCTCACATTTCATCTCGATTGTGAACTCCACATTATAAAAACAACCAAAATTTTAGATTTCCCATTTGAGGTCTTGATCAATAGAAAAACTATTTTTTCTAGAAATATCTATTCACATGATTTAATATTTATTAATATTTTAATATATTAATTTTGGGGTCCTGTAACACCTAAACATAGAGCCGAATCCAAGAAAAAATCAAGATATATGTATATATAGAAATATTCATAGGATCAAATAATAAAAACCAGATTCATTACATTCTCCAATCCTTCAAGGATTTTCGTACCAAAAAAACATAAGATACACTAAAAGGTGGGGGTATTAAGACCACATATGACTCTCATGCTCTTAGGAGCTCTCCTACATTCTCCCATGATTCCAAAGCACTCGAACCATAGGAATGGTTCATCCATGTAGGGTCCTCTTCTGTTGATCATTGGTTTCCACCAAGCTCTCCAATAAGGTGGACACATCCTTGATGTCTATCTCTCCCCAATCAATAATTTGTTTCAGTTCGTGCTCATATTTGATCAGCGGTGACACATAGAAGACATCATATACTTGGTCCAACTTAGGTGGTAAGGCCAAGTGGTAAGAAATATCTCCCACCCTCCATAGGATCTGGAATAACCTAATGAACCATAAGGATAGCTTTCTTCCCCAACCAAAACTCTAAAATCCTCATCATGGGGAGACTCTCAAGAAAACATGGTCTCCCTACTTGAAATCCAAATTCCTATGATGTCTATCCGCATAATATTTCTATTGGATCTAGGATGTATTCAATGCTCACGGATCACCTAAACCCTTCTCTGATGTTTCCTACACCAGTTCTAGCCTAATAAGATACGTATCACCAATATCAGTCTAGCATAAGGGTGACTTGTAGGGTCTCCTGTGTAGTTCCTTTAATGGTGTCATACTGATAGTGGAGTCAAAACTATTATTATATGGGATCTCCACTAATGGAAATCGATTCTCATAGCTTTGACCTAATTCCAACACACAGGCTCTTAGCCTACCCTCCAAAACTGACATCAAAGGTCCTTGTGCATATTTTCCACACCAAGATATATAGACAATGGGGAGGAATAAAACCACCTAAACACCTCCTTACACAATTTGACTGGAACTACCAACCATTCCTAGGAAAGGATGACCTGCTCCCCTCCTTCATAAAATCCATCTGGTACATCTCTTGAGGATATTTTGTCACAAAAAACTTCACAGTCAACATATCCCAACCGAATATCTCTCACACACTGGAGAAGTGGTGGATGTACTAACATCAACTGAAGATAAGATGCACCCTTCTCCTCCACGAGGGTCAGCTGTAATGATGAAAATTTATCTAATTCCCCTTACACCAAGCGAGATCAGGATTTCTTGCCAAGGGTATTTTCCACTATATTACCCTTCCATAGAGTGTAGACTATCTTGAAGTTATATTCCTCTAGAAAAACATCTATATTAGGTTAGGATATTCTTGAGATAAGATGTACCTAATATTCTCTGGTGGTCTAAGAAAACAATGAAAAACTCACCGAGATGATAACATCTCCATGTATTCATGGTGAGGACTGCCACTACCAAATCCAAGTTGTGGCTCATGTAAAACTACTCATGGTGTCTCAACTACCACAACCCAAAATCATTCACTTCCAGCCTATATATCAACATGGATTTTATTCATACTATATAGGCACCACAAATCACCATGTATCCAATGCCCTTCTTTGGTATCACTCTACCAAACTGAGGAAACTCCACACCTCCACCACCTCTTGGGTGGATTTCAAGCAAGAACTGCATCAATCTTCACTGGACCCACAACTACAACATGATTATAGAAGACATGCCCAAGAAAATGAAACTTTTTGATACAAAACTGATACTTCGAGAGCTTACTATATAACCGGTGCCACCAGATTAAGTCTAGGACCACCCTCAAAATCCCTACATGCTCCTCCTCTAACACATAGTATATGATAATTCCATTAATAAATATAGCTATGAATTGGTTCATGTATGGATAGAAGATATAGTTTATAAGATCCATGAATACAGTTTTGGAATTAGTCACATGAAAAGGAATCACTAGGAACTCACAGTGTCTATAGCGACATTAGAATACTGCCTTTGGAATATCATCCTCACGAACCCTCAAATGATGGTATTTGGACATAAGATTAATCTTTGAAAACCAAATCACACCATTCAACCAGTTGAAAGTCAATCCTTGGAAATGGGTACTTGTATTTCATCATTACCCAATTCAGGAAATGGTGAACAATGCAAAGCCTCCAACTACCATATGCCTTTTTCATGTATAAAAGTAGAGCCACCTAAGGGGACACACTAGTTCTAAAAGAACCCTTCCTATAGTGTGTACTGCTATAAGAGTCTTACTAGCCAACTAGAGATAATTTAGTTGTATTATTCAACATACATGCCTATCCTTCCCAGATTGAGAATCCATTTTCCCAATAAAGTAAAAAATCATTAATCCCATTAGAATATACTACAAAATCTTATAGGGTCTCACTGCCTTTATGGAACAATCCCACAAGAATATATCTCCTCAATGAGTCAAGAAACACTATAAAAAGCATAGTGTGATCTTTGAAACTTTCTCAATAGGAGACTCTAGAAACAAAGGTCATGCTAAAGGATCTAATGGACTCTTCATGTCTCAAACAAGGGATGTGATAATGAAGGATTGTCTTGTGCCTTTATGTAGTTAAAGTAAAGAAGTCATAGGTTGTAGGACGGATCACTCCAACACCTATGGGTCATAAGATTCCACTACCTAAATATATCCTTATATTTTACTAGAGGTTCACACAACCAAGGTCCTTACTAACACCTTTTCACATTAAAGGTGTCCTAAAACACACACATCAAATGAACTCATCCACTACACCTCGACACTGTTTTATTTGGGTGTCACAGACTCGCCTGAATGACTTTAATTCATGTCTCAAGTGAGTGCGTATTGGAGGGGGAAGTGTCACTCTTCCTTCCATGCTTGAAGACACATCATATATCACCAACATAAGTTTAACATAGATTACATGTAAGTGGTACTAAAGAAATATAACTAAAGAAAAAGGAAAAAGAGACATAGATCGCACCTCATACTATGTTCAGAGTCCTTGGATCAGAATCCATTATTGTCTATCCTCCCAATACAACATGATGGGTTGAAAATTCATGAGAATAAGGACCTTTACCACAATATGTATATAATAAAACATTCCTATGATGTCTAAATATTCTATAAGTACTCAAAGTTCAATATCCTTCATCCTAATTGAGTCTACCATGTGATTTCTGCACAGCAAATCTCCACGTCTAAGTCTGAGAATGCATATGCCTCCTGTACTATAACCCAAATGGCTGAAGCCTACTATTTGATATAGATGTATCAGATCCATGATTTCCACCACCAACTCTAGTTCCCAAATTTACTCTATCTAAGAATCCCTCCATAGACCAAGCCTGATCAAGATAATCTTGAACCTAAATTAGTGGTCTGGTAGAGAGATAAAACTCATTGTAAAATAGGTGCTCAAACTCTGCCTAAGATAGTATTTCCTCGTCATACACCTAGGTAACCAAACCCCACTAACTCCTCTTTATCCCATGAAAAATTCGGTTTCAATAATGATCATAACTTCAGGTAGAATTCACATAAAACAAAAAACTCAAACTATAGAATCCATCTAATAATCTATCATTTGAGGGTCTTTCTCACCCCATAATCTAAGGGACTCATGATCTTTGAACTCTAGAAGTATGATCATTTTATGTGCATCATCATCCTAAATAGATGGAATGAATGACTATTGCATCATAAATGAAACATCAAACTAGCCCACTGGGGGTGGGTCCTCTCTCTACTCATATAGAGAAACCACATCATAAACCAGAGCCTTGATACTATGATGGATATCACTGGGACACTGAACTAGGGTTTTCTCACTCAACTGGTCATCATTACGACCCTATATTGATATCATAGTTGGCTGTCATCATGGAAACTTCCTAAAAGTTACAAGATATACCATAATTAGATGAGAATATCTTGGGAACTGACTCAAGAAGGACATGAATGTAAAAATACCTAATCCTATATGATGCATGTACTATTGGTTACCTATAATTGATGTCTCAACATGCTGAGTCAACCAATAGATAGTTATAGTTATGGTGTGTGGATATGTTGACCACTGCTCCATCACTTGGTTCCTTAGCTTGAGATTCAAACTTGAGACACTCTGACATTGTTTCCCTAAGTTCCCAAACCAATACTCACAAAAATTATAACTCTAAACACCATCCTTAGGATGAATTACTCTGATACTACTTTGTCATGAACCAACCCACTGAGTCCCTCCTGGCCAGCGATAAGCTAACTATGACACCCAAGCCCACCTTAAATAGGATAAGGTCTAACAACAAGTGATGAATAGGTATATCACTGAAATGGGCAACCATAGCCTAAAATATTTGTACACACACACACAAATGTCTTCATGAGAAAATGAAGATATAATAAAAGACTTAAAAATCTAGTGTAAACCATGAATTCAACAACCTATAGGAAAATAAGTAAAGGTATATCAATGTAATGTAAAAGATATAAAGGGGAAATATACACACCCAACCAGAAAGGAGGTCCCAACTTGACTATAATGAAAATAGGGAAGGTACTGAAGAGATCCCGACTTGCGATTACTAAGTCTTACAAAAAAACATGGTCTACACTAACAAACACTATGATCCAAAAAATCCCAGTCCATCAAGGTCACTACAAATCTTCTTATCACCTGTATAAGACAAAAAACATGCAGGTAAACCCCATGTAGGGGGGAGTATATATATAACCAGTAGGGTTACATGAAAACCAATAAGGGGAAGAAATAGATATAAAAAAGTCAACTCAACCCATAAAGTAAGTGGGTATAAAAACAAATCATCAGATATGCTCAAAAGAATCCATAGAGAAGAGAGAAAGGGGATCTCCATATCCATAACTAGTTAAGAAGAAGAGTCTTCTTACAACTCCAAATAGTCCCAAAACTGATGCCAAACACATCGTGTGACCTCATAAGATACAAATTGGAGGGCCCACTCCTTTCTACTACACATTACACCTGAGGGAGATGTATCTACTAGATTATCATCTCACACAACCTCTCTATAATGAGTATGGAGGCCCTGCACCTTTCTAATGTGTTCCATAGCCAAGGGAGAACTACTCCATTAGAGGACCCACACACCTCTAGAGCCCAATGAAAAAGATTCCACTCCACAAATAGAGGACCCACACCCTCTATAATTTGGGGGAGTTTTTTCTATACCTTTATATAGGATATGGGAGACCCACCACTTGGATAAAGACAATGGTGTACCAAATGCAGTAACACTTTGATGACCACACTCTAACATTTCCACCAAATAAACATAACTAAAGGAAGAATCCCACTAGTAACACCTCATGCTGTATATCTGATTCCAAAATGAAGTCCACCATTGCATCCTATGTGAAAAACATCTCAGGATAGGATACCTGTTGGCATAAATCTGAGTCCCAAAGAAGGAGATACACAATATAGAATATTTTTAGGGGAGTATACGGTGTGTCCTGCTAGGGTACATGGAGTGTCCCATGATTTAGAACCCTGGATGAGTCACTTCACTGTACTTAACATGTAAAACCAAAGTACATGATGTGTATATAGGGTCATACGTTGTGTGACTTTTCTTGGACATATGAGCATGTCCTCCCTTGGACATAGTTTGACTAGCTATGTTACTCTACACAACATGTATATGTTGTCACACAACATGTATGTTCACCTGGGTTCCTGAGTGTGTACACACAATACATGGATTGGCTATCCATGTACATATACACAATGTGTACCTTAGGGTATATGGTGTGTCTGACTATACAGGACCTGGGCATGTGTCTTCGACACACGTCTTGGCTACCTAGGTAGGATCACAGGATGCATTGGCCCAGCCACATGGAATATGATATTTTACTTAGCCAAAACTCTATCCTCCGTGGAACCCTAAACTCCATGATGTTTGTTACTTCAGGATACACAATGTGGAATCAGGATTTTTATAAAAATTTAAACCAGACTTTATGGGGATGCTAGATATGCCATTTACACGACCTTTTATTCCTTTTGTCTTTCCAAAATCCACTAAAAAAGGGGAAAGCCTCTGATTGTAGTTTCCCAGCATCTGATGGAATGAAATCAAAACTCCGATTACTTGATTGGTAATCTATTGAATTCTCCACCACCATTTGAGATCCAATCAATGAATCCATATCCCACATCCACAAACAACCTCGACCCAACTTCAAAAACATTGATCCTAATTCATCCATGCATATGCTATGAATTTGGGGGTTCGATCACACTTGAATCTGGACCAACATTTTTGAATCACCAAACCCATGGGCCGATGAAAAAGAACACAAAGAACAATGGTGGGAAAAGAAAAATAATGAAGTGAAACCCATAGTTGGCCAGTGTGATACTATCCAATGATTATATAATGTGAAAACTAGGGTGAAATCAATGGCATGGATGGTATAAACAAATTTATTTCAAGAATTCTACTTAATCAGGATCATGAGAAGGACATAAATCAAAGATAAACCAAGATTATAAGGAATAAATTCTTGTCAAATTATTCAAAATGGAGGAAATCCATGAAATAATGTTCCCTACCAATAGAGTAGTTCTATTTTTTTGTGAACAATGTGTCTTCTAGTGATTAAGGTGATGATCCTAATGAATTCTTCATTCATATCATGTTCTTCCTCGATAATTAGTCGATCCATTTTCTTGGTTTTCTAATGACTACAAAGCTCTACTCCTCTACTCTAATTTTTCAGGGTCATGTGGCTAACCCAGAGAAATTTTCATAATGAAATATACATATATGAATCTAGGTTTAAGTCACAAAATAAATAAATTAATTCACTCAACACACCTGCCAACGGTCACCCACAACTGAATGCCTAATGCCAGCCAATTTTACATCACACCTAGTGTAAACCCCGCATTCTAGAAATAATTGTGGTCTCAAATTTCCCATTCAATGTCCCAATCAATGGTAAAAAAATTTATTCCATATGTATGTGCATGTGTGCTTTAATATATATTAATATTTTTAATATATTAATTTCATGGTCCCACGAAACCCAAAAATAGCACCGACTCTAATGAAAAATCTAGATATGTATATAAAATATTCAAAGTATCAAACCACAGAAACCAAAGTCATTAAAAAATAAAAATAAAATTAAATAGTAATTACGAGTACATTAAAAAATTAAAACCAACATAAAAATATGTATCCCCAGATACATGTTGAGAACCTATCACCCAAAACACATAATTTCATTGAATAAACACAAAAAAAACATGCAACAATAATAAAAGTACAAAACATTAATGAATAAATAAATTAACAAAAAATACCCACTCATATGGAAGATGCTAAGGAAAATTTTAAAATAAAATGAATTAAGAACCAATAGATAACAATTTCAGAACATGATTTGTTAAAATATAGATGAAGTAGGCACACAATTATATAAAATTCAAGAAATAAAGGAAATAATATATGTTGGTTTAAAGTGTATGAAACTATAAAAATAAAAGATAGATCAACAGAAAAATAAAATTATGCACACCCAATATAACATAAGATAGAAATATTAAATAATTACATATGTAATTTTGGATAGAGAAACGATGATAAAAACCCTAATTAGGATCACATTTCTTAATAAAATATTTTATATATGCAACAAAATGAAGGGTGTTATACAATTTGAAGAGAAACATTAAAACCCCTTGTTGGGGATACCAAAATTAAGATAACAGGAACAAATAATAAACTAGTCATGAAGGAATTGATCAGGCCAGAATAATTGGGGGTGTGTTATGTGAGTATATGGGAATGGGGGTGGGGGGAATTGGGTGTCAAGGGTGTGGGAATGTAGGTAAGGGAATTTTGGGTGTGAGGGTTGCGTTCAGGGAGGGGAATCATGGGGTGTCACATACAGGGCCTAGAGGGGTGAGGAGGGGATAAGGAGAATGAGAGATTCAGGAGTAGGGATGGAAGGATGATCAGAATGGGTGGAGGTGGGGGTAAGGGGAGGTTTGTCAGCAGAGGGGGTCAGGGTGTAGAAGGAGGAGGATCGGGGAATGGGAGTATGAAATGGGAGCATAAGGGGTAAATTTTAGGTTTTCACGATATATTATACAACCCACCAAATGGAGGTTTCCCATTTCACACCACCGAAAAGTGATTTTCTTGCCAATTCCTATAAATCTAGTGATGTTGGCCCTAATAGTCAACATCCCATATGATTATATCTAGGATGATCTTGATTCTTCTGATGAAATAATTTGCATCCTAGATTACTGAGAGAACATGCATGGGGATGGAAGAAAGAATGCTATTGAAGGAGGTAATCCTGCCTCTAAATGTGGGGAAATGAATATTCCAGTTGATAATTTAACTTATAATTCAATTGAGGATACCTTGAAAGGAGTGGATGGAGACTCTTGTTTTCAAAAAATAATCTCTCAAATATTCCATCATTAATTTTATTCTAGCAACACCTATCTTGTCTTCAATGGATTTCTCTTAGATTCCCGAGCATTTTTTGGGAATAGAGATGTTGATCTTACTAACATTAATTCATTACCCACTCCTACTATAATAATCAATTATAATTTATTTAAACCTTTTAATTATGTTTCTTTTTCCATTTATGAAGAAAACTATATCATTCGTGAAGAATAAATGATAGATTCCAAAAAATTTGTACTGAACTTTGAACAAGTGCACCATCCATCCTAAAATTTTAGAGTTTAAGTTACCAATAAGAACATCCTAGGATAGGATAAATAAACTTT
Source organism: Viscum album (assembly GCA_963277665.1). Lineage (NCBI taxonomy): Eukaryota > Viridiplantae > Streptophyta > Magnoliopsida > Santalales > Viscaceae > Viscum > Viscum album. The sequence continues at coordinate 1,753,431,918 of OY728151.1, forward strand.
ATGAGAGAATATATCCTTGGATAAGACCCTGTACTGATTTAAAAAACTCAAACCTTCTCCCCATAGGAGATATTGTAAACCAAGGAAAAGAGAATTAGTGAAAAGGAGGTTGCAAACCCATTCCAATAAGCCAAACCACCTAAGAACTTTTAGTGTGAAGTTCCATTAAATTATATCATAATATTTCTCTATTTTGATCTTGTTCATGAAATTGGATCCTACTATATTCCTATCAATGTCTACTAACATTCCTTATGTCTGGCCAGTCTCCCCTCGATGATCCTACCTTTGAAGAAACCATGCTATTCAACTGATAATTAGAAAGGTAAGATTCAATATAATCTAGTGTTGAAGATTTTTTAGAGCACCATGTATGAAAATTAAAAAAAATTATGCGTCATAATTAACCAAATTTGCTAGGATAGTTCACCTTGGGAATGAGATAAAGCATAATATCAGTGGTTACTTAAGGAAGAGTGCTACCCTTGAAGTAATCCTACACTATCTATATCAGATATTTATTGATTCAATCCCAAACCATGATATAGATGGAGATATAGAAACCATTCGTTCCTAGGATGATATCAGACTTGAGATATTTTATAACTATAATTATTTATTCTTCCACTAGAATGGATTTAAGAAAAGCATTGTCACGGTTCTCTAATAAAAAAAATATATTAAAAAAATGATTATCGACTTCTTTAGATGAGTGCCCCTCTCATGCCTCATTATATGGAGCACCTAAGAGTTCCATGACATAGATGAGTTAAAAATTATTTTCACATTTATAAAAATTAAAAGATAACCTAAAAGTTCCATGACATAGACAATCTAAAAAACATTTTCACAGTTCTAAAAATTAAAAGAGCAATGTGACATGCGTAATTTCAAAGGTTTTACCACCTATTGGGAAATTCAATATCTTATATGTATTAATAACTCACTCTTTTTTTGTCAATGAATTTTATGTTCTCATAAGAAAAGTTAATATGTATTTTTTTGGATTATATCACAAATATTTTTGAAATCATTTTTATTTAATCAATAGGAATCCCCAATACTATTGATATCACTAAGACCAATATTAACTAACTCCTCAATACACTGACAATTTGAATAATTTTATTAAGAAATAGGAAAAAATGGATATATAAATATATAAAAAACATCAAATTGTTTTGAAGTGGTGAATCCTAAGAGTGTCACCACAAATAAAAATATTACAAACTATAGGAAGATAGCCAACACTTAGATAAAAAATAAATTCCACCTCCTACAATTATTTAGAAGCCATGAAATCCACTAAAAAATTGCCCTCGTGCTAGGTATGAAGAATCTTCACACCTTGATTATAAGGCCCCAGCCTTAAACCTTACTTAATCTTGAGTTATTACAAGATTACACATTGAGGATCTTTTCGGGTTTAGAGTTTTAGAGAATCAGATCATAAAACTTGAATTACATTCCACATATAAACAAAGTGGTTACATAAAGATAGTATTCTTCTTTCCCATCAATGGAAACATATTTAAAATAAAACATGGATTCTTTCTTGAAACTTCCTTGACACTATCAACATATCATGTACCTTTCCCTTGACCTGTAAAAAACATTTCAAAAAAACTTGGGATGAGCATAAAAAGCTCAGTAAGGGATATAAAAATATGGAAAGGAAACATGGGTACATATATACATAAGAATGAAATCATACTTTACCCATAAAACATAAGCACTTTAACATACCTCATCAAATCATGAATAAATCATAGAAATCATAAGACAAAAATGTAACTTGAGGCATTCATAACATTCTTACGTAGGGAGTAACCCTCTTGGTTACATTTGGAATACCCATCACAGTATATTACCTAAATCTCTTCGGAGAAACCTTAACGTTTCACTCCTTCGCGTTACCCAATGCATTGGAGATCTATATCGGTCTCACCCGCCCTTAGTCTATCACGGAACCACCCGTCATCATAATAATGCCCAAGAACCTCAACATAATCGTATCACATAAAACATGCATAAAGGAAACATAACATTTACACCTTTCAATCACAAGATATCAATAAAACACATTGATATAAAAACATTATGAAAACAATTTTAAATACCAAAATAAAAGAAAAGTAAAACATGGTATTTATTTTTCTTTTAAAAAAAAGGTATGGCTTGTAGAGGAAGCCGAAACTCAAATAATGGTCACGGCGGCAGAGAAGTCGTTGTCGCCACATACATACGACAAAAACATTCCCTTTTTTCATTTAGTAAACTCTTCATATAAAAAAGATTCCTTTTGAATAAACATAAAAGTCAAAGGGGTTTATACACCGTATAAAAGAAGGTTGTGTATAAAACAAAATATGCCTCAATGAAAGGAGATTGAGACGAAGTCCCATACCTCGGGTCCGACTTGACCTGATCATTCTTTAATGTCCTGAATAATAAACATGAGTTAATTTATACTTGCTTAAGAACCTTTTTCAAGTTCATTATTCCTTTTATATCACTTATTTCCATGTCATGAACACTATTTAATTATTTAAGTTAATAACAGTCGTTTTAACGATCATTGGTACTTGAGTCAAAAATAAGCCCTTTATAATTACAAGTTGTTCATGTATCCATTATATCCAGAATGGTATTCATGATTTAGATATCATATATGTCATATATATCCAGTACATGCATGCATTTATAATATTACATAATCATTTAGAGGTAAGAAATGAAATGCACCGTTCATGGAGACGGTAAGCCGTACGTACGCATGAACGCTAATTTCATTTCTATTTCGTATTTTATAGAATGGAATCATAATGATATAAAGGTATATTATAATTCCAGTGTAATATCATATATAATATCATAACTCCATCCTTTATATGTCCCACACATGGTATTAACGAATCAAATCACCATGAGGGGGCGGTAGTCCGCACTTCCTTAAATGAAGATATCGCGTTTACCCATAATGGAAACCATAAAGGTGTGACCAAAATGAAAAATACAAAAGCTTAAGAAAAACATAAACATATTATATATCATATATAAATATAGTGACATTTTAATGGCCACCTTTGAAGGTGTTATATGAGTTTTGAACAATCATCGTTTCGGGAGGCAGAAATTCACCATCCACAAAAACAGTATGTTCTTTAACCATTAGATGTAGGTGTGTGTAATTTTAGCTCGAATAATTCTTATAACAACATAATAGTATATTGAAGATACTGGAGTTGTTACAAAATAAATGAATAAAAAGTGTTTAGGGGGTTGGAGAAGCAAAATAAAACAAAAGAACACAAGTGAACACATTACCTCAAAATCGGGTAACTCTCTTAGATTTGAGCTCAAAGGCTTCCTTGGGAAGAATTATACCCAAAGTTAGGATTCAAGGAGTAAGAGAGGGAAGTGGAGAGACAAAATGGGCAGGGGTTGGCCGAGACAAAGGCTTTGGGAGTGTGGGTAAGGAGGTAGAGGTGGGGGCCTTTTATAAGAGGAGAGGAGGGGCACTCTTGGAAAGTAAAGAAAAGTCACTTTATTTTAAAATGGTTGTCACGACCTGCCCTCGGGGTCCGTGCCGTGACTACCCCAAGCCCGCCTTCCATAGGCCAGGGGCTGGCGACTAGCACCAAGGCGTAAATCCCGATAAAAAGGGAAGGCATTGCCTTTGTAAAGTAAACAAACACCACAGAGTAAGCAAGCGGAAAGTAAACACTAAACAAAAGCAGAGTACAACTGAAAGTGCGGAAAAGTAAATGGGCCAGAATACAAACCCAAACTGAAAGTAAAGTACAACTCGAAAGGAAAAACAACAACTGAAAAGTAAAAGCCGCTACTCCGAGCTGTCCACTGGAAATCCCCCATGAAGGGTGGGTACAGATAGCTCCTCTGCTCCACAGGTCCCGTCGTCCGCTCCGTGCACGTCCCGCCCAGTGGTCCACCTCCGGGTACCGTCCCGCTCTGCAAGCCTCAGCTAAGGTCAACGCGGTCCGTCGTCTGCATCCAACACAATGTAGTGCGGGCAAAGCCCGTGCAGGGGTGAGTATAAACTACTCAGTAGGGACCCCGAGACCCCTGAAGGTCTCTCAAATCCACAAAGGATAAACCATGAAGAAAGGTACAATCACGAAGTAACAACCGACTCTGCTTAGGTATATGCCCATACATATACCTAAGTCATCAAATTCAAATACGCTCCAACCTCCGAGCCCAAGTACAACTCAGTCCACACAGGAAAGTAAACGTATTCCACACAGGAAAGCAAAACGTAATCCACACAGGATTGCACAACACAATCCACACAGGAAAGCAACAGATTCAGCTCACACAGGTATACTTCTTCAAAGGACGATAAAGATGATCTCTGATCCATCTAAGTCGTCGGACCCACGAAGGATCGATAGGTAACTAACCAAAGGACGATAAAGATGATCTCTGATCCATCTAAGTCGTCGGACCCACGAAGGATCGATAGGTAACTAACCAAAGGACGATAAAGATGATCTCTGATCCATCTAAGTCGTCGGACCCACGAAGGATCGATAGGTAACTAACCCCCGCAAAGACCCACACAGGATCGGGCCCACACAGGACCTGTAGGCGCTGGCTCACACAGAACCGCTGAGCGCGGACCCACACAGGATCGGACCCACACAGGATCGGGCCCACACAGGACCTGTAGCACTGATCCACGTAGGATCGCTGAGTGCTGAAGTCGTCGTCATCGAATCCACACAGGATCTCTGTACTGTCGTCGTCGCAGTCACAGTAGCAGTAGTAGCAGTAGTAGTCACAGTAACAGTCGCAACCAGCACTAGGGTTCTCGCACACAACAAGCTCGTTCGGAGGATCCGCTCCACGAGACGAGAGGCTGATACATCAACTGTCACAAAGTCCAGAGTTGATGTATCCAAAAGTTCCGTATCGTCAATAGGAACTCAACGCAACAGACGGCGCGTCGATCGGACGCCCGGTCTGAGAGTTATTGGCATTTTCGTCCCCGGGGCCCGGTTGGTTTTTAAGGCAAAACCAACCCGACCGTACTCCACCTGCGTCCAAACCTCGGGCGGAGTATGCCAAAAGATCCGTCTCACTAAGAGGAACACAAAAAAGTTGACAGCACGTCAATCGGACGTCCGTAGCTCAAGATATGAGCGTTTCTGCTCCGAAGGCCCGGTTGGTTTTGTGAACGAACCGACCCGGCCGAACTCAAAGTAATCCGAAACCTTGAGTGCGATATACCGAAACGACCGTCTCGATCCAAGGATCGCGTTGCCGCAGACGGTTCGTCAATCGGAGGTCCGAGGCTCAAGTTATGGCTAAAAGACCGAAACTGATTCGAAACGGGGGGTCCAGGTCCGGGTTGACCCGGCCCGACCCCCCCTGGGTCGGCCCGAACCGGGTCGACCCGACCCGGGTCCGACCCGGCCCGACCGGCTGGCGGCGCGGCGGCCCGACGGTGGCGCGGCGGCCCGGCGGTGGCGCGGCGGCCCGGCGGCGCGCACGGAGGCGGCATGCGGGGGGCAAAGCCCCCGCTTTCTTGGAGGCGGCGGCGCGGCTAATTGCCGCACCCTTTGCAGAAAAAACGGCCCCCACATGGGGGCCGGCTTGGAGAAAAACCGGGGGGCTGCTGCCCCCCCCCCCCTTCATGGAAACCGCCCCCCTCATAATGAGGGGGGGTTTTGTGTGCTGGCCGGGGGATTAATTTCCCCCGGTTAATTACCATCCGGCCGGCCAGCTGGCCGGCCGGTTTTCTCCAACGGGACCGGAAGAATCCGGTCCCCTCTTCGGCTTCCGACGCCGGCGGCCCGGCCGCCGGTCTTCTCATCCCGCCGCGGCCCGGAACCGGCTGCGGTGTTCGTCGTCCGGCGCGGTGCGACGGCACCGCGCCCCTCCACCGCACTTTAATTTCTTTCAACGCGGCGCGACTGCGTCGCGTTCTAGATGTTTCTTCCATGGTGTGCGCGCGACGGCGTTGCGTTCTTGATTGGGCGATTAACCGCGTGGTGCGATGGCACCACGCCACCTTGATTCATCCACAAAGCAATTCGACAAGAACGATGGAGGGGGTTCGGCCGTGTTCATGCGGTCCGGCCCCCTCACATTAAATAATAACACAACTTTAAAATATTCAATTGCCTCACGTTAGACATGCTAGATCCACGATCAAGAATAAAATAAATTAACAATAATGAACAACCCCTACCTTGGTATAAGGTTCGAAGATTTGTCTACGTTTCGCGGAAGACGACGTCGCGGAGGTCGGGCGTCGCGGTCGTCGTTCGTCAAATTCAATGACGAAGAGGTGCGTCCGAAGAGGCACGTCGTTGGCGAAACCTTGTACGCCGACGAAGGTTGTCCGAGGAAGAAGCGGTGTTCTCTCTCGTTGACACGGAAGACGAAGAAGAGCGGAGCAGCGTTCTCGATAGTCGCACGTTGACGTAGTCGTGGAATATCGGTGTAGATTCCTTTGACGTCGGAGGAAGAGTCGTTGTCGATGGCGTTCGTCGCGGAAAACCGTCACAGAAGAGATGATGCGGAAGAAGAACGTCACGTCGTGGATATGGCGTCGCGGAAAAACCGTGTTCTTCGGCGAAGAAGTTCTTCGTTGAAGAACGGCGTTCTTCGTGTTCTTCGTCGAGGTTGAAGAAGATGAAGAAACAAGAAGAACCTTCCCAACTCTCTCAAGGAGACAAAACTAAACCCAAAATAAAATAAGACTCTATATTATTTTATTAACACAACAACACACTAGAATTTCAAAAGTTTGAAATTCAAAGAAGAGATAACTCCACATTAATTAACAAATTGTCATGTTAATTAAAGAGGGGTTAAGGGAGTTTGAGGGAAGATGTAAAGTTAGGTTTCGTGTGGACCCCACCACACTTAATCCTCTCAAGGGAGGTTAAGTGGGTGTGGGTCCCACACCTAACTTCCTTTGAGAGAAGTTAACTATTAAGTTTAAATAAAAATTGTGTTTACATATTTTTATTTAACTTATTCTAATCTCCCAAAAACTAACTCTCAACCCGAAACAAACGCAACTCCCGAAAAGGTCTCTTTAAGCGAATATCGGCGCTGCGAGTTCATCGGTGCCCTCGGATTTCAATTCCGAGCACCGGATCAAAAGTTAGAAATTCCCGCTCGTTCGTTCACTGAACGTACCCGAGCCAAACTTCGGAAATTGATTCCGGGCACTCCGGGCCTCGGAATCAGGTGCCGTCTGAAACCGCGCTCTTGTAAAATTCCAAAGAAAATTAAGAAAAAATTTCCCTTGAATTTTACGGGTCTTTACAATGGTATTCGGATTTAAGAGGTACCACATTGATATAATTCTAGGATAAGGTGATAAGGGTTATAAATACACTCATCCAATAGGTTTTGGACATGTTTAGGTCTTATATATTACATTATCTTTCCATTTTATTTAAATCGTTAAATAATGAGGTCATCGCTGCATCATCATGATGTCATAAATAATTTAATTTATTTAATGTCTAAAAATTATAAAAAAAATACTATGATGTAGGAAATCTTTTTAGCTTTCCAATTACTATTTATAGTAAAAACTATGACTTGTATAACCCCATGTAAAAATTGTTTTAGTAAAACATTTCATGTTTGTGTCATTTTTTACTTTAACATTAAATAAAAAGTTATTTATGTCATTTCCCAACCAAAGTGGCTCCATGGGGTCCCCAAGTTGACCCATGGATTGTCTTGGTCGTCCATGACACATCCAATGAGGGTAGGACATGTGTCAAGCTCATCTCATATTATTTAAACATTATTTTTACCTTAAACTACACTAATTACCACTAATCACGATTAAGAACTTAAAAGTTACTATTCACCAAAAAATTATTTTAATCTCATTGAACCACATTTTACTTCTTAATGACAACCATGTATGTCGGATTTTTGAAAATCAAATCACAGAAGTGGCAAAGTTTCATTTAAATGAAAAATCAGTTTCTTTAACTACCACTTAGTGGTTTCACTATTCATCAAAAATTGAAGTTTTTCAGAAAGATACCAAAACTTCACCCTAAGCTATATTTGATATTCCGAATTCAAAAATGATGTCTATTTTAAAAAATTCAAAACATGTAAGTTGCATTAATTAATTTAATAACTAATTCCCGCTGTCATGACAAATAGCGTGTTTTTATGAAACAATAAGTATCAAAAGATTGACACTAGTTTAAGTCCAATTTCAAAGTGAAATTGATTCCAATGACCACCATTGGATAAAATGGTAAAAATATATTCTAATTTCACTTCAAAACAAATTCAAAAGATAATCTAATCATATAAATAAATTATATTAAAAAGCAGTTTTGATGTAAAATGTAGTATTTTTCACTATTCATTAAAAAATGAACATTGTCAGAAAAATACCAAAAATTCACACAAAGTAAATTTTGATGTCCCAATCATAAAGAATAAGTTTATTTTGACAAACATATCTTATAAAATTTTCAAAAGATAGATTTAAAAATGGTTTTCCATCAAAAGGCAGTAAAACAATCTTTTAAAAAATATTTGTGTATTCCATGCTTAAGATTGGATTTATTTTCATTTTAAGCCTCTAAAACACTATCTTAATCATTAATAGACATAGATAAAAATATCTATTATTCATTACTTACTTGGGATGTTACATCCTTCCCCCCTTTAGAAAATTGCGTCCCCGCAATTTATTTACTTATCGAATAAATGGGGGTACTTATCCCTCATTGCATTTTCAGATTCCCATGTTGCCTCTTCCATCATGTGGTTTTTCCACAAAACCTTTACCTGATTAATCATCTTATTCGGTAACACTTGCTCCCTGTGGTCAAGAATCTGGACCGATTGTTCCTCATAAGATAGGTTCTCTTCCAGATGAACTCCCTCTGGACTCAAAACATGAGATGGATCTGGCATATACTTTCTCAACATCGAAACGTGAAAAACATTGTGTACCTGAGATAAACTCGGAGGTAAAGCCACTCGGTAAGCAACGGATCCAACTCTCTCCAGAATTTCATATGGTCCAATGAACCTTGGACTCAACTTTCCTTTCTTACCAAATCTCATCACACTTTTCCATGGTGATACTTTGAGAAAAACATGATCACCTACCTCAAAAGAGAGATCCTTCCTCCTGTTGTCCGCATAACTCTTCTGCCTACTCTGAGCTGTTCTCATGTGTTTCTGTATCAGCTGAACTTTTTCTACCAACTCTTCTACCAATTCTGGTCCCATCAACTTCCTTTCACCCACTTCATCCCAGAAAGCTGGAGTTCGACACCGCTTCCCATATAATGCCTAAAATGGTGCCATCTGTATACTAGAATGAAAACTGTTATTATATGAAAATTCAACCAAAGAAAGATGTTGGTCCCAACTTCCCTGATAATCCATCAAACAAGCTCGTAGCATATCCTCCAAGGTCTGAATTGTTCATTCTAACTGCCCATCTGATTGAGGATGAAAAGCTATACTAAAATTTAATTCAGTACCCAACGACTTCTGAAGGCCTTTCCAAAAGTTAGAAGTGAACCTGAGATCACGGTCAGATACAATGGAGAGAGGAACTCCATGTAACCTGAATATCTCTTTAAGATACAAATGGGAAAGTTGATCTAGGGAAAAAGTATCTCGTATAGCAAGGAAATGAGCAGATTTAGTCAAGCGATCAACAATAACCCAGATTTCATTATTACCTCAAGATGTCTTCGGTAATCCCACAACAAAGTCCATGGATATATTCTCCCATTTCCACTCTGGAACTGGTAAAGGCTGAAGCATCCCTTTCAGTAACTACCGCTCTGCTTTAACCTGTTGACAAGTCAAACACTTCACAGTAAAATCAGTAATATCTCTTTTCATTCTATCCCACCAGTAATACTCCCACAGATCTCTGTACATCTTAGGATGAACTGAAAACGGAGAACTATGAGCTTCACATAACAACTCTCGCTTCAACTGTGAATCACAAGGCACACACAATCTCTTCCCAAATCTCAAAACACAATCATTATCAATGTTGAATTCAGGCAACTTATCTTTCTGAACCAGCTCTACCTTTTTCTGCAACTCACTGTCTTGCTTCTGTGCTTTCTTGATTCTGTCTGATAGAGAAGATCTCACTGATACCTGAAAAAAAACAGAAGAACATCCTGCACCAACAACTTCTATGCCAAATTTCATCAAATCCTTAACCAAAGGATCACGTTCCAAACGCAACATTGTTAATGAAGCATTACTTTTTCGACTCAAAGCATCAACCACTTTATTTGCTTTTCCCGGATGGTAATGAATTGTACAATCATAATCCTTGATTAATTCTAGCCATCTCCTCTATCTCATGTTTAACTCTTTCTGAGTGAATATATACTTTAAACTTTTGTGATCAGTATATATTTCACACTTTACTCCATACAAATGATGTCTCCAATTTTTTAAAGCGAAAACAATAGCAGCTAATTCCAAATCATGTGTAGGGTAATTTACCTCATGAGTTTTCAACTGCCGTGAAGCATAAGCAATTACCTGATCATTTTGCATTAGGACGCAACCAAGTCCTTTCAATGAAGCATCACTGTAGATAACAAACTCACCATTCCTAGAAGGTAGTGCCAAAACTGGAGCTTTCACCAATCTTCTTTTCAATTCCTGAAAACAATCATCACATTATTTTGTCCAGATAAACTTAACACCCTTCCAAGTTAGCTTAGTCATTGGACTAGATAACCATGAAAAATTTCTAACAAACCTTCGGTAATAGCCTGCCAAACCAAGGAAGCTACGAATCTCAGTTACATTTGTGGGTCTTGGCCAGTCTTCCACAACTTTTGTTTTTGCGGGATCAACAGTTATCCCATCTTTAGAAACAATGTGACCAAGGAAAGAAATTTGTTGCAACCAAAACTCGCACTTGCTGAATTTTCCATACAGTTTATTTTCTTTTAAGGTTTGCAAGATAACCCTTAAATGTCTTTCATGCTCCTCTTTACTTTTAGAAAACACCAAAATATCATCAATGAAAACCAAAACAAACTTATCCAAGAACTCATGGAAAATTCTATTCATTAAGTCCATGAATACAGCAGGTGAATTGGTTAGCCCAAAAGGCATTACTACAAATTCATAATGGCTATATCTTGTATGGAACGTTGTCTTCAGAACATCAGCTTCATTTAACTTCAGCTGATGGTACCCCGATCTCAAGTCAATCTTTGAAAAATACTGAGCTCCCTGGTGTTGATCAAACAAATCATTGATATGAGGCAAAGGATATTTGTTCTTAACAGTGATGTTATTCAAGGCTCTATAATCAATGCAAAGTCTCATTGAACCATATTTCTTTTTAACAAATAAAACAGGAGCACCCCATGGTGATGTGCTAGGTTTAATGAAACCTTTCTCTAATAAATCTTGCAATTGCTCCTTCAACTCTAAAAGTCCAATTTGAGCCATTCGATAAGGGTGTTTTGAAATTGGCTTAGCATCAGGAACTAAGTCAACGGTAAACTCAACTTCCCGATATGGTATTATTCCAGGCAACTCATTAGGAAAAACATCAGGATACTCATTTACCACTGGCGCATTATTAATCTGAACAGTTCCTTTATTTTCAACGATGTGTGCAAGGTAACATTAATTTTCATATTTTACAAGTTTCTCGGCCTCTTGATATGTTATCAACAGTAAGGGTTCATTCTTGTACACAAACTGAAAGTCTTTCTGAAAAGAAACTTCTTTAGCTCTACAGTCAATCTTAGCATGGTAAATAGAGAGCCAATCCATACCCAGGATAACATCAAACTCTACTAGAGGTAGAACAATAAGGTTTGCAAGTAGGTTCTTTCCACATATAAGGATAGGAAGATTATTATAAATTCTTTTTTCCTCAACATTTCCCTCGGGTGTTTTTACCAAAAGTTCAGGAGTCATTTCTTGAGATGGTATTCCCATTTTACTAGAAAAGTTTTCAGAGATGAAAGAATGTGTAGACCCCGAATCAAACAACACAATGACATAATCTGAAAAAACAAACAAAGTACCTGATACAACTTCATTTGATGGCCCGGCATCTACTGAAGTAGTTGCAAAGGATTTCACCACCCCTTTCTGCTTGTAGTCTAACTGCTTCCCATCACTCAAGCTCTTTGTCGGACACTCATTTGCATAGTGACCCATCTCATTGCACTTAAAACATTTCACTAATTGTAAATCAAATTTGGTCTTACCTTCACCTTGATCTTTTTCAGTGCAATCACGAGCCTTATGTCCCATCTTACCACATCAGTAGTACTTTCCAAAATTCAGAAGACATTCCCTAGCATGCCTTTTGCCACATTTATCACAAACTGTAAACTTAGATTTCTTACCATCAGACTTTTTTGAAGAATTCTTCCCTTTCTCCTGCCACCTTGGTCTCTTCTTCTGTTGGTTGTTATAGAACACTTGATCATCGGCAAACTCCATTTCCACCTTCTCAGCACATCGAACAAGCTTTTCATAACTTTTAAACTCACAAGAAGCTAATGCCCTTCGATATTTTGGCTTTAATCCTAAGTAAAAACGATTGATTTTACTATCAAGGTCTCGGATAAAATTTGGAGCATACCTTGCCAATCGAGTGAACCTTTATTCATAGGCAGCCACTGAGTCTTCCTCTTGCCTCAATTCCAAGAATTTCTTTTCCATCCTAAGTCGAACAGCCTTAGGAAAATACTTCTCAAGAAACATACCTTTGAATTCCTCCCAGTCAAGAGCATCAATCTCATCAGCATCCCTGATATTTTTAACCATAGACCACCACTGATCTGCCTCACCCTCCAAACGGTAAATAGCAAGACTAACCTTTTGATTGTCTGAACACCCCATGACATCGAAAATCTTCTCCAGTGCTTTAATCCACCCTTCAGCTAGCACAGGGTCAGATGATCCTCTAAATTATGGGGGATGTTGCCTCATGAAATGTTCCACCACTGAAATGTTCCTCTGTGGTTGATCTGGCTGATCTCGTGCATGGATACCACCACCATTTATCGCTTGAGTCAACTGCGCCATTACTGCAGAAAACTGTTCAGTTCCAATTCTGACCATCTCAGGATGCTGATTCGGAAGGTTATTTCCTTCTGTATTCCTTCCTAGCACTACTTCCCTTTTTCCTCTGCGGAAAACCATTCTGAACAAACATGTCTTAGATGAAGCAACATGGTAATCTTCAAATCCTATATCACTTCAATTTGACCATAAAAAAAATATTTTTGGATAATAATTTAGTAGAATTCTAACTCCTAAAGTTATCTAAACCGACCTCTGATACCAACTATAAGGCCCCAGCCTTAAACCTTACTTAATCTTGAGTTATTACAAGATTACACATTGAGGATCTTTTCGAGTTTAGAGTTTTAGAGAATTAGATCATAAAACTTGAATTACATTCCACATATAAACAAAGTGGTTACATAAAGATAGTATTCTTCTTTCCCATCAATGGAAACATATTTAAAATAAAACATGGATTCTTTCTTGACACTTCCTTGACACTATCAACATATCATGTACCTTTCCCTTGAACTATGAAAAACATTTCAAAAAAACTTGGGATGAGCATAAAAATCTCAGTAAGGGATATAAAAATATGGAAAGGAAACATGGGTACATATATACATAATAATGAAATCATACTTTACCCATAAAACATAAGCACTTTAACATACCTCATCAAATCATGAATAAATCATAGAAATCATAAGACATAAAGGTAACTTGAGGCATTCATAACATTCTTACGTAGGGAGTAACCCTCTTGGTTATGTTTGGAATACCCATCATAGTATATTCCCTAAATCTCTTCGGAGAAACCTTAACGTTTCACTCCTTCGCATTACCCAATGCATTGGAGATCTATATCGGGCTCACCCGCCCTTAGTCTATCACGGAACCACCTGTCTTCATAATAATGCCCAAGAACCTCAAAATAATCGTATCACATAAAACATGCATAAAGGAAACATAACATTTCCACCTTTAAATCACAAGATATCAATACAACACATTGATATAAAAACATTATGAAAACAATTTTCAATACCAAAATAAAAGAAAAGTAAAACATGGTATTTATTTTTCTTTTAAAAAAAAGGTATGGCTTGTAGAGGAAGCCGAAACTCAAATAATGGTCATGGCGGCGGAGAAGTCGTTGTCGCCGCATACATACGAAAAAAACATTCCCTTTTGTCGTTTAGTAAATGCTTCGTATAAAGAAGATTCCTTTTGAATAAACGTAAAAGTCAAAGGGGTTTATACACCATATAAAAGAAGGTTGTGTATAAAACAAAATATGCCTCAATGAAAGGATATTGAGACGAAGTCCCATACCTCGGGTCCGACTTGACCTGATCGTTCTTTAATGTCCTGAATAATAAACATGAGTTAATTTCTATTTGCTTAAGAACCTTTTTAAAGTTCATTATTTCTTTTATATCACTTATTTACATGTCATGAACACTATTTAATTATTTAAGTTAATAACGGTCGTTTTAAAGATCATTGGTACTTGAGTCAAAAATAATCCCTTTATAATTACAAGTTGTTCATGTATACATTATATACAGAATGGTATTAATGATGTAGATATCATATATTTCATATATATCCAGTACATGCATGCATTTACAATATTACATAATCATTTAGAGGTAAGAAATGAAATGCACCGTTCATGGAGACGGTAAGTCGTACGTACGCATGAACGCTACTTTCATTTATATTTCATATTTTATAGAATGGAATCATAATGATATAAAGGTATATTATAATTCCAGTGTAATATCATATATAATATCATAACTCCATCCTTTATACGTCCCACATATGGTATTAATGAATCAAATCACTATGAAGGGACGGTAGTCCGTACTTCCTTAAATGAAGATATCGCGTTTACCCATAATGGAAACCATAAAGGTATGACCAAAATGAAAAATACAGAAGATTAAGGAAAACATAAACATATTATATATCATATATAAATATAGTGACATCTTAATGTCCACCTTTGAAGGTGTTATATGAGTTTTGAACAATCATCGTTTCGGGAGGCAGAAATTCTCCATCCACAGAAACAGTATGTTCTTTAACCATTAGATGTAGGTGTGTGTAATTGTAGCTCTAATAATTCTTATAAAAACATACTAGTATATTTAATATACTGTAGTTGTTACAAAAGAAATTAATAAAAAGTGTTTAGGGGGTTGGAGAAGCAAAATAAAACAAAAGAACACAAGTGAACACATTACCTCAAAATCGGGTAACTCTCTTAGATTTGAGCTCAAAGGATTCCTTGGGAAGACTTCTGCCCAAAGGTAGGCTTCAAGGAGTAATAGAGGGAAGTGGAGAGATAAAATGGGCAGGGTTTGGCTGAGCCAAAAGCTTTTGGAGTGTGGGTAAGGAGGTATAGGTGGGGGCCTTTTATAAGAGGAGAGGAGGGGCACTCTTGGAAAGTAAAGAAAAGTCACTTTATTTTAAAATGGTATTCGGATTTAAGAGGTCCCACATTGATATAATTCGAGTATAAGGTGATAATGGTTCGAAATACACTCATCCAATAGGTTTTGGACATGTGTAGGTCTTAGATATTACATTATCTTTCCATTTTATTTAAATCGTTAAATAATGAGGTCATCGCTGCATCATCATGATGTCATAAATAATTTAATTTATTTAATGTATAAAAATTATAAAAAAAAATACTATGATGTAGGAAATCTTTTTATCTTTCCAATGACTATTTATAGTCAAAAATATGACTTGTATAACCCCATGTAAAAATTGTTTTAGTAAAACATTTCATGTTTGTGTCATTTTTTACTTTAACATTAAATAAAAAGTTATTTATGTCATTTCCCAACCAAAGTGGCTCCATGGGGTCCCCAAGTTGACCCATGGATTTTCTTGGTCGACCATGACACATCAAATGAGGGTAGGACATGTTTCAAGCTCATCTCATATTATTTAAACATTATTTTTACCTTAAACTACACTAATTACCACTAATCGCGATTAAAACTTAAAAGTTACTATTCACCAAAAAATTATTTTAATCTCATTGAACCACATTTTACTTCTTAATGACAATCATGTATGTCGGATTTTTGAAAATCAAATCACAGAAGTGGAAAAGTTTCATTTAAATGAAAAATCAGTTTCTTTAACTACCACTTAGTGGTTTCACTATTCATCAAAAATTGAAGTTTTTCAGAAAGATACCAAAACTTCACCCTAAGCTATATTTGATATTCTGAATTCAAAAATTATGTCTATTTTACAAAATTAAAAACATGTAAGTTGCATTAATTAATTTAATAACTAATTCCCGTTGTCATGACAAATAACGTGTTTTTATGAAACAATAAGTATCAAAAGATTGACACTAGTTTAAGTCAAATTTCAAAGTGAAATTGATTCCAATGACCACCATTGGATAAAATGGTAAAAATATATTCTAATTTCACTTCAAAAACAATTCAAAAGATAATCTAATCATATAAATAAATTATATTAAAAAGCAGTTTTGATGTAAAATGCAGTATTTTTCACTATTCATTAAAAAATGAACATTGTCAGAAAAATACAAAAATTCACACAAAGTAAATTTTGATGTCCCAATAATAAAGAATAAGTTTATTTTGACAAACATATCTTATAAAATTGTCAAAAGATAGATTTAAAAATGGTTTTCCATCAAAAGGCAGTAAAACAATCTTTTAAAAAATATTAGTGTATTCCATGCTTAAGATTGGATTTATTTTCATTTTAAGCCTCTAAAACACTATCTTAATCATTAATAGACATAGATAAAAATATCTATTATTCATTACTTACTTGGGATGTTACATTTATGATTAATATCTCTATAGGATTTTTGAAATCATTTTCATTTAATCAATTGGAATCCCCAATACTGTAAATATCACCAAGATCAATATTAAATAACTCATCAATACATTGAAAATTTGAATCATTTTATTAAGAAATAGGAAAACATGGATTCATAAATATACAAAAAACATCAAGGGGGTTTGAAGCGGTGAAGCCCAAGAGAATCACCACAAATTAAATTATTACAATTTGTAGGAAGATAGCCAGCACTCGTATAAAAAATAAATGAATCCTCCTGCAATCCTTTAGAAGCTAAGTAATCCACTAAAAAATTACCCCTTCACTAGGTATGAATATTCTTAGCACACTAATTAATAATATATCTATAGGATTTTATAGTACATGCAATGTTTTAGTGTCAACGGAGGACCCCTAAAAAAATTGAATAATAAGCACATAGTCCACTTCGATCACATATAAAATAATATTATTCGAGATGTAGATATTAAATTTAGTCAACAAGAAACAATATTCTATAATTAGAGAATTACCCTCACCATAGAAGTCCAAGAAATCTAGGAGCAAAGATCCATTTAAATCTTGGATGATTCCACCTCTGTGCATGGCGCCCTCTCTAGGAAACATTCAAATTAAAAGAAGAGGGAATCCAAATCCTGATGAATTTTGGGCTCACACATCCCCTATAATCTAAAAAGAGAGTGGTTAAAATATAAAAGAATACCACTTTAATGTGGTTTTCTATTGGTTCGACTCCAACCATCATTGTTGACCTCCAAAATAACCGAGCAACCAGTGTAGAAAATGATTAATTATGGGTGAAAATATGATATCATACCTACATGGGATTGGAAATATATGGTAATAAAGTGATACAAAAAAATGAAGAATTTCAAAACCTCCATTCGTCCTCCATGTGAAACTAGGTGTATTGAGCCCACTCCCCATTGTGTCTCCATTGTTGCAGAGCTCCCAAATAACCCAACATCCAGTGATAAAAATGATAAGTTGTGTATGAAAACCTGAGAGCCCACCAAAATCAGACTGGAAATAGATGGAAATAAAGTGAAAGTGATACAAAACCCCTATTTATCCTCTAAGTGAAACTAGATGTATCAAATCCTCTCCCTTTATAGAACAAATTCAATATAGTTTCTATATTTTCCACTCATAGCTAGCTGGGGTGGTATGGGTGGGTGGTGGTCAGGGGTGTGGTTGTAGGGTCAAGTATCTGGGCCAGCTATTTATTTTCCATTTTCTTATTTTTTTTTCTACACTTATGGTTTTACCAACCCTATATATTTTCTCTCACATAGAACATGCATTTCAAAACAATTGTGATACCTTCTACACTTTAATGTACACATATAAAGCATGATTAATGATATGACACACTAGAAAGGTAATATTTACAGGAATAGAGTTTCTCCAAATATAGATGAATTAAGAATCCTCAATACTATACATTCACATGAATGAAATTATGGAATATAGAGAGGCTGAATAAACTTGAGGGAGCTAGAGTGATGACACATACATCAGGTTCCTCAACCAACTGAATGATGGAATTAAAGTACTTTTGTTTGAAGTATAACATTGCATCAATGAAATTCAAATGTGAGATCGATTTTCTAAAACCGATGTTAAGAACTAGGCACCCTAGGAAGAAGAGAATTTTATCATTCTATTTATCTTTCTATAAGTCGATGTCACAACTACCAATGATCCATTTAGAGTCGTGTCAGCTATTATAGAGGCAAGGCATCTAATTTTCTTAATCAAAGCAATAAACAAAATAGTTTTTGTAATTTTTATCAATAAATCTTACTAAAATATAATGAATAGAAAAATATTCCCATGTAAGTTTTTCTTCCATGCACTGCATGGTCACATCGATTCTTTTAAGGTTAATTCATCCCTCCTTAAAGGGATTTTCCACCCAATTCCAACAGGCCTAGTGATTTCTGAACTACTACTAAGCATCCCAAGTGATGATTTTGAGGATGGTCTTGATTATTCTGATGAAATACTTTAGATCCCAGATTACTGAGATAACATGCATGGGGATATAAGAAAGAACACTATTGATGGAGTTAATCCTACCTCCAAAATTGAGGAAACAACTCTTCCAATTAATAATTCATCCCATAATTAAATTTAGGATACCTTAAAAGGAATGGATTCAAACTCTTATTTTCAACAAAGGATCTCCCAAATATTCCATTTGTAATTGTCTTCTAGCAACACATATCTTGTCTTTAATGGATTTCACTTGTCTTACCATGCATTTATTGGGAATAGAGATTCTTCTCTTTCTAACATTAATGAATCATCAAATATTATTATAATAATCAATTGAAATATATTTAAACATTTTTGTTATGTTGATTCTTACATTTATGAAGAAAATCATATCATTCTTAAAGAATAAATGAGATATTTCAAAAAAGTCAAACTGACATTTGAACAAGTACACCATCCCTCTTAAAATTTTAGAGTTTAAGATCCCACTAAGCAATTCCTGGGATAGGATAAATAAACCTATTGAAATAAGATCTCCTAGGTAAAGATCTCACATTGATTTGAAGAAATCAAACCATCTCCCATAAAAGATATTGTAAACCAAGGTGAACATAAGTAGTAAAAAAGAAGGTCACATACCCATTCTGAGATGCCACGCCACATACTAATTTTTAGTGTGAATCACAATTAAATTATATCTTAATATTTATCTATATATATCTTGGTTATGACATTGGATCCTACTAGATTATTGTCAATGTCTGATAAAATTCCATGGTTCAAGCCTATCGCCCCCTGGATGCTCTTACCTTTTAGAAAACCATGTCATTCATATGAGATTAAGAGAGGTAAGATTTAGGATAATATAGTGTTGAGGATTTTTGTGATAACCTTGTATTAAAAATCACAAAAATTTACTAGTAAAAATTCATAAAAGTTGACATGATAGTTCACCTTGGGAATGAGAGAAATGATAGTTTTAGTGGTAACTCAAGGAAGAGCACCACCCTTGAAGTAATCATGCACCGAAAATATCATATTTTTTTATGCAATCTCAAACCATGATATAGAATGATATATAGAAACTATTAGGTCTTAGAGTGCTATTAAACTTGAGATATTTTACAACATAAAGTATTTATTCTTCCTCTAGAATGGATTTAAGAAAAAAATCATGGTTATCTATTGAAAAAAATATTAAAAAAATGATCATTGACTTATTTGGATGAGTTACCCTCTCATTCTCCATTACATAAAGTAGCTAAAAGTTCCATGATGTAGACCAGCTAAAAAATATTCTCACGGTTATGAAAACTAAAAGAGCAATGTGATGTGTGTAATTTGAAAGGTTTGACCTTCAATCAGGAAAGTCTATATCTCAAATATATCAATGAATCAATTTTTTTTTGTCAATGAATTGAAGTCGATCATAGGAAAAGTTTTTATGTATTTTTTTGGATCGTCACATAAATATTTTTGAAATCATTTTCATTTCATCGATTGGAATACCCAATACTATATATATCATCAAGATAAATATTAACTAACTAATCAATACACTGATAATTTGAATCATTTTTTTAATAAAAAGGGAAAATAGGATACATAAATATACAAAAAGTATTAAGGGGTTTTTAAGTGGTGAATCCTGAAAGAGTCTCCATAAATAAAATTGTTACAATCCCTAGGAAGAGATCTAGCACTTGGATAAAAAATCAACACCTCCTCCTGTACACCTTTGGAAGCTATGTAATCCCCTCATTCTAGGTATGAAGAATATTTAGAGCTTGATGAATCATTTCTCTATAGAATTTGAAAGTATATAAAATGCTCCAGTGGTAAGGGAGGATCGCTAACAGATACTAGACAATAAGAACATAGTCTATTTCAATTATAGATAAAATAATATTCTTCAAGATAAAAAGATTCATGTCAGTAATCATGGAACAAGCTTCAACAATGAGAGAATTATCCTCACCATATAAGTCTGAGAATGCGAGGAGAAAAGATCTATTATAATATCAGATGAGTCCACCTCTGTGCATGGAACTCTTTCTAGGAAACATTTTATTTAGAAGACAAGGGGAGCCAACTCCTAATGAAAGTCAGGATCATATATCCCCTATAATCCTAAAAGATAGAATAGAAAGTAGAAAATAATTTCACTTTAATGTGGTTTTATATTAGTTTAACTCTGTTATATTATCCATCATTGCATAGCTCCCCAATAACCTAATAACCATGGATAAAAACGATAATTTGTTCCTAAAAATATGAGAGCCTACATACATTGGATTGTAAATAGATGGTGATAAAGTGATAAATATAAAGGAAGTGAAGAAAAAACCCATTCATTATCCATGTGAAACTAGGTGCTTTGAGCCAACTCTCCTTCAAAGAATAGATTCAGTTTATATTCCATATTTTCTATCACATAGAACATGAATTTTGAAATAAGAGTGATCAAATTCCTCAATACTTCAATGTCCATAAATAAATAATGATCCTGGATACACCACACTAGAAATTTCATCTTTCTTGTAATAGAGTTTCACCAAATATGGCTATCTGAGGTATCCTCACTTCTATGAACATGAATGAAATGTAGATCCCTAGGTCAAATTACGTTCCACTGAGGGGGGGGGGATGGATAAATTGTACACTTGTTTTATAAATTATTTTATCTTTTTCAATTCAACCTATTTAACTTGTTAAGGTTATCGATCCATTCTATGATATCTCTCAATATCACTTCATGTAAAGTAGTAATAATAGAGAGAGAATCACATAGTATTTATAAGGTTCGGTTCAAAGACTTACTCCTTGCCATGTTGGTTATACCCCCCAACATGGATTCTACACTATAATATTTATTGTCAATTATAGTGGTTCATAAAGAAAATGGTTATACCCCCAGTAATCAATACTCCACTTGATTCTGGTTATACACCTAGAAATCCAACTATTCTGCCTTGCTGGTTATACCCCCTAACCATTCTCCTGATCCTTGCTCCAACTGAGATACTTCTTCTACTCCAGCTCTAACCAAGATACTCCTTCTGCTTTTAGCACCAAATTAAAGACTTACTCCTTTATTTAAATATTGATCCACTGTAGGATGATTCTTCTGATATTTCTCTAGGATCTTTTTGGGTCACACTTTCTTATAGACACTTAAATTATCTTCAATAGCCACTAGTTGTGTCTATTGGCCTTGATTAATTATCTCTAATCACCTTTACTTGATTAGTTACCTTAGTGAAAATCTTACTAGCCAATTATTCCTTCTGATAATGTCCTAACCTTAATTATTTGTGCAATTAGTACACACAACTCTTCAATGATATTTTATAAAAGATAATATTTTCACAAATCCAATGGATTTATATTCTGGAATTCCCAATTAAAACTCATCAAATACACATCATGTATGGAAGTGTAATGCACAACATCTAAAACCCTATCACATTAATTTATTCCTTATTTATTATTTTATGTGGTATTAATCTGTTTTGGGCTACTCAATGTATTAATATTTTACATATATCTGTTCATTTATATAGGCATGAAAGTTCATGCACTGTCCACTGTCCTCTTCTTTGTTTCTTTTCACAATCACACTGTATTCCTCAAGTTCCATGCTGCATTTTTTTATGATCACATTCATGTGATTATCTCTTCACATATGCATGAAATCTCATATAGAAAACTTTTCACTATATTTCATGCAAGTATTTCTTCATGCAACCCAAGTTTGCGTGTTCTCATATTCACAGGCTTAACATAAGGGTTTACACCTTCATGTAAGAGCTTCCCTCTAAACCTGAAGGGCTTCATGGTATCTCAATTTCTTCAAAGAACTCTTGAGTGTGTGGTTTTCATATTAAGAGATCCATTCCTTTCTTCTCCCACCTGCAATATAAACAGCTTCATAGATCTTATTCCCTTCATGAAACAACGGGTTTGCATTGCTATATTTTTCTTAGAAAATGATAGATCTCTTTCTCTCAAATGAAAACTATAAACTCACAGGCTTGGCACTACTACTTTTATAGTAAAGGATCATCATGACTTGCACTGCCTTTCTTATGGTTTTTATACCGTGTCAAATCTCTGAGTTTTAATCCATATCACGGTATTTTAATATACCAAAGATTTCAATATTTATCAAATTATCTTTCATTGGAAAAGATAGCCCCTAATCTTATGTGGGTTCATGATGAAGCCTCCCACATACATGGGATGATAACCACATTATCCTCCTCGCTTTTAAGATCAAAACTCATCACATAATGCAAAAAAACTATGTAACTTCATTTTCATTTAACCAATGCATGTATTCCAATTATCTACATGCATGAAAGAAGTATATTATATGAATAGATATTTTAAACCTCATTTCCATATAAAATTTATCATAGAACGTCCATGGGAGGATTGATATTGATCATCAGATGTGAAACCATTAATACTAGTGAATACAAATAGACGAGGGTTGCTGTAGATGGAAGAAAACAACGCACTGATTAGAAAACTCAGAACAACCACATCGTGCGACCCATGTTACACCTACCATTTTAATGATGTAGGTATAGTTTTCATGGATCAACATCCCACATCGGATTCTCCATTTGTTTGTGCCACACTTTATTAGAGTAGGTCGTCTTCTACCACAGTGTGCCATATCTACATGGGATCAGCACCTGCTTACACATATTCACACACGTAGGCTTCTTCCCAGTGGGCCTAACTAGACCATCCTCATGCAAACCTCTAGGTGCACGCTCCATCTAGCCTTACACATGGTCCTGCACTCTCCATATTCCATAAATCCTCCTTGGAAAGGATCTCCCCTAAGGTTGACCCTCAATCCCCTTAAGTGTGGTTGAGGGATATCCCTTGGGGGCTTATGTGCTTAGCCCCTACCTTTTTTAATAAGGCCACCATTAAAAATAATACTTAGAAATATCTAATTTTAGAATTTATCTTCAATCCATTCTAAAATATAATTCCTCAACAATTCTCAAATAACTTGATCATACAATTATAGAAGAATATATATTTTGTTTGAACCAAGGCTGTTCTTTTCTCATAATGGAGTCTGGTTTGTATTTATTGTCAATACATACTAGATTAATCAAGGAGTTAGGAAGAAAATCTTTTTTACGGTGCAAATAACTTTAGTGTTGAAGATGGAATTGTTTTTCAGTGTTTGCCAAATTTTTTGGTTCAAAATTTGGATAATGGAGAAAGGTGTTTTTGGAAATGGATATTGTGTACAATATTGAAGGTGAATTATAATGTTTCATGCAAGATATGTTTCAGGGTTGTCTCTTAAAAATATTAAAAAGGAATGAACTGCAAAAAATATTAGTTTTTGTGTGAAAGAACCTTACATGCCAAATATGACATCAAATTGGTCTTACGGGAAAGTGGAGTTTTGAGTTAATCACTTAAAAATATGGAAAAGGAATGATATGTGCATAAAAGATGAAATTGAGAGAAAGGATCTTGTGCACCAAATTCAATATCAGTTTCAGAATTATGTGCATGGGGGTTAACGCGCAAGGAACTTACATGTAGGGTCATCCAGGTCTATAAATAGGCAGTGACCCCCATTCAAGACCAATAAATTTTTTCAAAAAATAACTTGTGTCTCTTATGCATGAAAGAATTGTGTACGGAAGACTTATGTGTAGTAAATCATATGTGCATATTGATACTTGAGTATATCTTGACCCAGTGAATTTCATGGTGGTGTTTCACAGAAGATAAGAGTTATGAAAAAGGCATCTTGTGTGACAATCCCAAAACTTGCGTGCAAGAACAGTTGTTACGTGCAAGTGGTGTTGAGATTTTATCAGGTTCTGAGTATCCGGTTTGTTTGATCAGTGCTTTCAAGTGAATTAATTTAGGACTATAGTGAAATTAGAGTCTCGTGCTAGTCATAGGAAAAGGATTAAATGACAAATTTCTAAAGCAACCTTCAATTCGATAAATTGGGTAGGGATTATTCCAGAGTAGTGAGTTAGGGTGAGTTGAAGGAAGTGTTCTGAGGGACGTAGTGTGATATCCCTAAAATCTTGGGTAGTGTTCCTAGCATAGAGTGAATGTTCCAAAACTTATGTATTCCACAACTAGTGAAACTTAGTGGATTTAGGTACGACTTACGCACTGTTAGTGTATTCTCCTTGGAATTTCCCTTAGTGGAAAACTATGTAAAATTATTGTTTTGTTTCTTTTCATGTGATTTTTTTTCTACACATTCTCATTAGATAGGTTTAAGAGGTTCCTATCAACATGGAAACAAGATCCGTCACTTTAAAATAAAAATTTGACACCCTAATTCACCCCTCCGCTCTCAGGGTGTTCTAGGGTCATATATATTTTTTCATAGAGTAATTTAATTCCCTCATACAAATAAACATTTTCATGGAATTATTCAAATTGTTTAAAACTTCATGCAATAAAAGTTATTGCATGGATTTCTCCCAATTCCACTTCTTCACCAAAAATTTTAGTAAAGAATTTTTCCTCCTTGATACATTTATTAGAACTTAAGATCATTCCAACAATAATCACAATTACATAGATAATTGTCCAGGAATGAAATCCAATGCAATAAAGTGAATCCATAATAGTTATCCAAGAATTAAAACTTCTCACCATCAACTCACCAAACATATATTGACACATAATTGATAACAAATTCAACTATGGTCCCAACAATATCTCCCTTTATATTTTGTTTTCAATATCACATCACATAATTAAAAGTCAATATGTGTGCTCAAAATTTCTCCCCCTTATTGAAAATTAAATGAAAAGTATTATTAGGGTATTCTCATATTTTATATTTTCCTTTCAAGGTGGTCAATATTCCCTTCCCCTTTAACTGAGATAAGGATGACACCACCTAGTTTTCTAAGAAAATATCCTTTAGTTGGTCTACTTTAAGTCTATGTGGAATAAAAATATATAGAAAAAAAGAGAGATATAACAAGGTTGTCTATGATATCCATAAACTACCATTCATGTGATATCATGATCAAATATTATTAATTTTCTTTTAAGGGGTTGTAAGTAATCATATTTATCAAGAAAAATTCTAAATCCCACACATACTTCAACAAAAAAATTAAAATGTTCTGGTGAAAAATATATATCTTCCTCTTTATATCATATTTAAATTCATCAAGCACTCCCCCTTAATTGATATGATTAATAAAATTAAGATTAATGGATGAAAGTGTGATTGACATACCTAATTTTCAAATCATATAAATTTTTCCAAAAGTTTCACATTCACTATGTAGTAAAGATTTAATAGCTTCATCTCATCAATTCTCCCCCTCAAGGGATGCATCCATCTCCTTCAATTCCCTACATGTTAGTGAAAAAAATCATATATATATATATATAAATGAATAATAAGGGACTTTCTTGTTCTCCAGGAGTGACATTCAGGATGAGATCTTCCTCTCAACCTAGGCCATTCTTTACTCCCAATTTCAGTCTCCTCTCTGTGTGAATTTTCAATATCCATATTATTTATTTGAATTCATCGAGTCTATGGTTATTTAATTTTAGTTTTAAACATATCCCATTGATTTGGTAGAATCTCTATGTAGCTGTGTGAAGCATGTATAGATTTACCACACCTTTTACACAAGTCATTATCATTATGAGGAATAGATTTTTCCACCTCAACTTCTTAATCCACTTACCCCTTTGGATTTAGCAAGTTTTTCAGATTCCTCCAACTATTTATCTAATTTTAGTTGATTTGTCCAAGAAACTAGGAATTCTTTGTTAACATCCTTTCTCTTCTCAGAATATTTACATGACTCACAACTATTTTTATTTTGAAGCTTCTTCCCTTTCACAACATTTAGAATATCTCCTAGAAGTATTGTCATACATATCTCAGATGTGTAACCCTTCTGATTACATCTGCCAAAAATTCTTTGAAGCATTAATGTCTATTTTGAATTGGTAGAGATGATGTATTTCTAGTCAAACCATTCTTTCTATGAGAAATTTTTCTCAATTACTCAACTTGAATTCCCCTTGATTCATTCATGTTTTCTAGAAATGAAACATTATACCATCAAGAGTTGGATTTGTGTCCATACTTTTCACAGTAGTAGAAAAAACCTCTAATCTTATATCTTTCATCTAAATATGAATTATGTTTAGAAACCTTTTGTTGTTGAGCTTCTTCAAACCGAGCCTTGTTTTTTCTAGGAGGAAATGATCTTCTTGAAGTATTAATTTCTCAATTTTTTGTAGGATGGGATCTATCACTTTACTTCTTGGTAACAATTTGTTTGATAGTAATCCTATTTTTATCACATCCCAAGGCTAACTTATCACCTTTCTTTTCTTGTGAATTTTTCATCTCTAGTGAAGGTTTTCTATTTTATTCAACTTAGCTTCCCCAAAATAAAATCCTTCTATTATTTTCATGAATTAACATGTTATTCCATAATTATAATGCCTTGTTCAAAATTTCTATAAACACAAACAATAATATATGATCCGTATTATCTTCTTTTGAGGTGAGGTCTGTTTAGATTTCACATATTTTAAACCTTAATTATTTTGAGTGAAACCAGCACTCTTTGGAAAATTATTGGGGAATATATCTTCATACATATGTTTTTATCCACCCATGATGTGGTGGGTTTATTATCATTTTTCACCATCCATATTATTTTATAATTAGGTTTAGAACCTGTATCAACAATTGAAACATCATTAGTACATAGGATACTTTCTGGATAATGGTATACCCTCTTCTTAGAGGATGTTTATATTTGATTAGAAGATGTTCTCATTATTTTCTTAAAGTCATGATCCTAAATGAAAAAATGTGTAGCAGTATCTCTTTGTCTATAAATATGGAAAGTTACAACTAGTGGTGATTATAGATTCTTCAATTATACATCAAACTCTAAACAGTACATGCTGAGGGAGTTTTTATCACCCTCAGCTGATCTCGACATATATTCCCAATATCCTTTCAGATTCTTAAGCTATTATTCATTAATTTTTATAGACTCTTGAAAAAAAATCAAACTCCTTGATCTGATCTACTTTGAAATCCATAGAAACTTTTTACAATCATTAAATTTTATGGAAATCGTTTTTCACAATAATCTCAGAAACATCTTTCTCACAAGAATAATTTAGTAGTTCTTATTTATTATGAAGAATGGATTTATGCCTTGCTTATAATAGGTCTATGAGAGTGTTGCACTTTCTAAATTCCTTACTTAGCTCATCCTCCATTCCTTATACTTCTTATTTCAGATGTGATTTATCATAAAGATGTACATTGATGCCTCTAATAATATGATTTACCACTTCTTTAGGAACTTTATTTATATGTTCTTTGAATACATAATATACATCACTTAGTGATACATCATCATCTGATCCTAAATAGGCTTCATTAGAAGAATCATAATTGATAGAGTTATTGAATGTTGTACCTTTCAAATTAACTTTAGTTGAAGGTGTATCTCCATTTACTGTAAGATTATTCTTTAGCATCCTCAAATGTTTCTTATTTATGTTCTTTTGATTCTTGGAAAAAATATCCAACTTCTTATCCTTAGGAGTAACTTCATTTTTCTTCATCTAAGGTATCTCAATCATTTCCAGAATTCTTCACTCACACACATGGGCTTCGGCCCAGTAGTCCTAACCAACCCATTCTATTACATTCCTCTGGGCACATACTCCTGTTGGCCTCACACATGGGCCTACACTCTCCTACCACCACGAGGCCTCCTTGGGGAGGCTCTCCCAGGAGGATGACCCTTAGGTCTCTCAAGTGTGTTTGAGGGATATACCTTAGGGGATTGTGTGGTTAGCCCCTACCTTTTTAATAATACCACCATTATAAATAATACTTATAAATATCTAAGTATATAATTGATATTTTATCCATTCTCAAATATAATTCCTCAACCATTATCAAATACCTTCATCATTCAATTATATAAGAATATTTTTTTCATGGGCTACTTGAATTCCCTCCTGAAAATAATCATTTTCATGACCTTCATCAAAAGTTTCACAACTTCAGGAAAAAATACATTTCATGGACTTCTTCCAATTCTAATTATTCTAAAAATATTATAGTAAACAATGTTTCCTCCTTGACTCATGTATTTGAACTTAATATTAGTCCAAAAATCATCATAATTACATGTATAATTGTCCAAGAATGACATATAATTCCATAAAGTGAATCCATTAAGATTTTATAGACATAAACACTTCTCACCATCAACTCACCAAACACATATTGGAACATCATTGAAAAAAAATGTAACTTTGGTCCCAAAAATACCCCCTTTGTATTTTGGTGTCAATATCTATTCACATAATTAAAATTCAATATGTGTGCTCAAAATTTCTTCCCCTTATTGAAAATTAAATACAAAGGATAAGTGATGTATTCTCATATTTTCTTTTTTCCTTTCAATATAGTCAACATTCTCTTCCCCTTTAAATGAGATTAGGATGAATCCACATGGTTTTCTTAGTAAAAATCCTTTAATTGGTCTACCCTAAGTCTACATGGGATAAACCAATGTAGAAAATAAGAGAGATATAACTAGGTTTTATATACTGTCCATAAACTACCATGAATGTGAAATCATGGTCAGATATTATCAATTATCTTTTAAGGGGTTTTAAGTAATAATATTAATCAAAAACATGATAAATATTATACATACTTAAACATAAACATTATAAAGTTCATGTGAAAAAGATAAATCTTACCCTTTTCCCCATATTTACATCAATCAAGAACTCCCACTTAATTTGTATAATTAATAAAATTAAGAACGGGGGATGAAAGTGTGATCGACATAACTCATTTTCTAATCTTATACAACTATTTAGGAGTTTCAAATTCATTATGTAGTGATGATTTAACATATTCATCTCATCAATTCTCCCCCTCAAGGGATTTATCCATTTCCTTTAATTCCTTGTATGTCAGTACAATATATATATATATATATATAAAGTAATAAGGAGGGAATTTATTGTTCTTCGGGAGTGATATTTAGGTTGAGATCTTCCTCTCAACCTAGTCCATTCTTTTCTCCTAATTTCAATCTTCATTTTGTGTGAGTTTTAAATTTCTATATTATTCATATGAGTAAATGGAGTCTCTGGTTCTTTTATTTTTGTTTTAAATAGCTCCCACTAATTAGGTATAATCTCTATCCAACTGTGTGAAGCATGTCTATATTTACCACACCTTTCACACAATTCATTATCATTGTGTGGAATATATTTTTCCCCCACAACTTCTGAAGACACTTTCTTTCCTTTGACTTTAGAAATTTTTTCAGCTTCGTCTAACTTCTTATCCAAATTCAGTTGATTTGGACAAATAACTAGACATTATTTCTTGAAATTATTTATCTTATTAGAATTTTCACGTGACTCACCACTCTATTTTTTTTTAAGCTTCATCCCTTTCACAACATAGGGAATATCTCCTAGCAGTATTTGCATGCATATATTAGCAGTGTGACCCTTTTGATTACATCTTCCATGAACTTCTTCTAAGCATTCATGTCTATTCTGAATTGGTAGCTTTAATGGATTTATGGTCCCATAATTCCTTCTATAAGATCTTGTTTGTATATACTTAGACTAACTTCTCCTTCATTTATGCTTTTTTTATTAAAATGACACGTTATACCAGCAATATTAGGCTTTATTTCCATACTTTTCATAGCACTGTAAAAAACCTATGAGATTAGATCTTTCATCTGGATATGAATTCTATCAAAACACTTGTTGTTATAGATCTTCTTCAAACCGAGCCTTATTTTTACTATGAGGTGGTTATATTCTCGAAGTATTTCATTCTCCATTTGATGTAGGAGAGGATCTCTCACATTTATTATTGGTAACAATTTGTTTGATAGTCTTCTTGTTTTTATCACATCCCAAGGCTGACTTGTCCCCTTTATTTTCCTATAGGTTTTTCCTATCTCATGAAGGTGTTGTATTTTCATCAAATTTACTTACCCTAAATTCCAACCTTCTGTTATTTTCATGAATTGACAAGTTATGTCAGCATTCTAATTACTTGTGTTCAAATTTCCAACAACACTAGCAATAGCCCCAGAGTATTCTTTTCTCGTTTTGAGGTGAGTTATATTTAGATTTCACATATTTTGAACCTTACTGCTATTGATTGGAATCACCACTCTTTCTAAATTTATTAGGGAACAAATATTTATACATTTTTTCCCATCCAACCTTAATGTGGGGGTTTTATCAACATTTTTCACCATCCATACTTTTCTAGAATTTGGTTTAGAACTAGTCTTAACAATTGAAACATCATTAGTGAATAAGATAATTTCTGGATAATGGGATACCTTATTATTGAAGGATTATTCTATTTGATTATAGGATGGTCTCATGATTTTATTGAAGTCATTATCCTTAATGAAAACTTGTGTAGCTGCATCTCTTTTTCCAGTAATATGGGAAGTTTGAGCTAGTGGTGATTTCTAATTCTTCAATTTTACCTCCAACTCTAAACACTTTATGTTGAGGGAATTTTTCTCACCATCAACTGATCTCATTATATCTTCCCAATATTCATTTATCTTATTCATCTATTCTTCATGAATGTTTATTGTCTATTGAAAAGAACTGTTAAACTTCTTTAATTGGGATTCTTTTACATCCATATATACTTTGTGAGATCTTCCAAGTGAATGGAAAGCTTCTTCTCAAAAAAATCTCAGAAACAACTTTCTTATAGGCATAAATTTTTAGTTATTAGTTAGTATGAAGAATGGATATCTCCCTTTCTTATACTAGGTCTATAAGAGTGATTAAATTTCTAAAATTCTTACTTAATGCATCCTCCAGTTCTTATACTTCTTCATATAGTTGTGCTTTATCAAAAAGAATTCCCTTGATGCCTCAAACAATAAGATTTACCACTTTATTGGTAACTCTATTCATATGTTCGTTGAATATAGAATATGTATCACTAATTGATACATCAACATCACAACTTGAATAGGTTTCATCAGAATAATCATAATTGAAATAATTATTGCATGTTGTTCCTTTCATATTACCTTCAGTTGAAGGTGTCTCTCCATTTATAGTAAGATTATTCTTCATCTTCCTTACTTGTTTCTTATTTTATTTCTTCTGAGTCTTGGAAGAAATATCCAGCTTCTTATCCTTAGTATTATCTTCCTCTTTCTTCATATGAGGTAAACCATACATTTCCCAAATTTTTTACTTCATAAAGAATCACTTATATCTTTATAGGTGACCCATTCTCTAATACCAATTATAGAGACCTAGGTTGGATTAGGTGCCACTAGGGGGGGAGGGGGGTGAATTAGTGGTACACTCATTTTATGAATTCTTTTGTCTTTTTAATTGAACCTCTATAACTTTTTATGGTTCTTGGTCCACTATATGATATCTATGAATCTCACCTTGTATGTAGTTGTAAAAAATAGATAGAGAAGCACATGATATTTACAATGTTCAGTTCAAATACCTACTCCTTTCTATATTGGTTATGCCCCCCAAAATGGATTCTCCACTAAAATATTTATTACCTTTCAAATTACAGTGGTTCAGGTAGAAACCGGTAATACCCCATAGTAATCAATACTACTATTGATTTTGGTTATACCCCACAACAATCCAACTCTTCTACCATAGTTGGTTATACCCCCAACCATTCTCCTACTCCCAGCTCTAACTGAGAATCTTCTTCTGCTCCGGCTCTAACTGAGAGACCCCTTCTTGTTTCAGCTCAAACTAAAAAAATTCCTATTTTCTTCAAGGAATGATCCACTATAATATGATTCTTATAAGCTTCCTATATGAGCTTGTTGGATCAAAATTTATTGTATACACTTCAAGTATCTTCAACAACCACTGGTTGGGTCTGTTGGCTTGCTCAATTATCTCTGATCACTTGTACTTGATTAGTTGCCTCACTGAAACTCTTATCTGTAAATTCTTCCCTCTGTTGAAGTCCCGGACTCAATTATATGTACAAGAAGTGTGCAAAACTCTTTAATGATATTTTATGCAAGATCATTATTGAACAAATACAAGCTATTTACCTTCTTGAATTATCAATTCAAACTCATCAAATACACTTCATGCATGGAATATAAAACCTTAGCACATTCATTTATTCCTTGTTTATTATTTTATATGCTATTCATCTATTTCAAGTTACTCAATTTATTAAGCTTTCACATTTTCATGTGAATTTATATATGTATGCATGTGCATGAACTATCCACTACCTTCTTTGTTTCTTTTCACACACACAAAAACACATTGTCTTCCTCAATTTCCACACTGCCTTTTTTTTATGATCACATTTAAGTGATTCTCTCTTAATGTATACATGAAATAATGAATGAACAATTGTTCACTATCTTTTGTGCAAGTATTTATTCATGAAAAACCAAGTGTGTGGATTCTTAGATTCATATCCTTTGTGTAAGGGTTTACACCTTTGTGTAAAATCTTCACACTAATCCCAAATAGATTTGAGTTATCTCAATTTCTCCAAAAAACTATTGTGTGCATGGTTCACATGTCAAGAGATCCATGGTTTTATTCTCTTTTTCACAAGCTAAGTAGCTTTGTGAATCTTCTTACCTTCACAAAATAGCAGTTTCTCATTTCTCTATTTTCTTCAGAAAACATATCTATATTTCTCTCAAATGGAATCTCTAAACTCATAGGCTTGTTACTACTCATTTTATTGAAAACGATCATCATGCCTTGCACCACCTCTCTTCTAGTTTCTATTCTATTTAGAATCTCCAAGTTTTAAGCCATATGAAAATATTTTAATATACCAAAGATTTTGGTATTTATCAAATTATCTAACCTTGAAAAAGATGACACCACATCTTATATGAGTTCTCAATGAAGTTTATCACATGAATGGGATGAGAATCACATGATCCTCCTAACTTCGAGGCTCGAACACATCATGTAATGGAAACAACCTCTATAAATTTGTTTGTATTCAGTTGGGGCATGTCTTCTAGTTATATACATGAATGAAAGATATTGATTTCATGCATGGATATTATCAAACTCATTCCCCCGTCAAAATGATCATAGAACATCCAAGGAAGTCTCAGGCTCGATCATCGGATGTACGACTGCTAACACTAGTGAATAGAAATAATCAAGCATCACTAGAGGTGGAAGACAACAACACACTAATTAAATGGCTTAGATCAACCGCAATGTGTGGCCCACATTGTGTCCATCATTTTAATGATAGAGGAATAGTGTCTGTGGCTTGAGCATCCCACATCATATTATTCGTTTTTTTACACCATGCTTTATTAGCGCAGGACATCCGCTACCACAATGTTCCATGGTTGTGGGGGATCGAAACCTGCTTACATATACTCACACACACGCGCTTTGTCCTAGTGGGAATCACTAGCCTGTCCTCATGCATGCCTCTATGTGCGCACTCTTACATGACTTACACATGGGACTACACTCTCATGCTGCCATGTGGCCTCTTTAGAAAGGCTCTCCCATGAGGTTGACCCTCGGGTCCCTCAAGTGTGGTTGAGGGATATCCCTTGGGGGTTTTTGTGGTTTCCCCTACCTTTTTTAATAAGGTCACCATTATAAATAATACTTATAAATATCTAAGTATAGAAATGATCTTCAATACATTATCAAATATAATTCCTCAACCATTATCAAATACCTTCATCCTATAATTATAGAAGAATATATATTTTTTCATGGACTACTTCAATTCCCTCATGAAAATAAAAAATTTCATAGATTTATTAAAATCCTTTATAAATTTATTCAATAAAAGATATTGCATGTAATTCTTACAATTATACTTCTTCTCAAGACATTGTAATAAATGATGTGTCCCCCTTAAAACATGTCTTGGAACTTATGAATAGTCCAAAAATCATCAAAATTAAATGGATAATTATCCAAGCATGATATCTAATTCCACAAAGTGAATCCATAAAAATTCTCCAATCATTACCACTTATCACCACCAACCCACCAAACAAATATTAACACATAATTGAAAACAAATGCAACTTTGGGTCTAATAATCTCCCCTTTGTATTTTTTTATCAATATATCTTCACATAATTAAAATTCAATATGTGTTCTCAAAATTTCTCCCCCTTATTAATAATAAAATGAAAAGGATAAGTGGGGTATTCCTATATTTTATTTTTTACTTTTAAGTTAACCAACATTCTATTCCTCTTTGACTAAGATAAGGATGAAACCACATGGTTTTATTAGTAAAGATCCTTTATTTGGTCCACTTTAAGTCTACATGGGTTAACCCTATGTAGAAAAAATAGAGATAAAACAAGGTTTTCTATATTGTTCATAAGTTACCATGCATGTGATATCATTCTCAAATATTCTCAATTATCTTTTAAGGAGTTATAAGTAATCATATTTATCAAAAACATGCAAAATACTGCACATAATTCAACAAAAACATTAGAATGTTTAGTTGAAAAAGATATAGATTCTCCTTTGTCTCATATTGGAATCAATCAAGCACTCCCCCTTAATTGATATTATTAATACAAATAATAATTAGGGATGAAAGTGTGATTTACATACCTCATTTTCCAATCTTATACAGCTATTCAAAATTTTCACATTCACTATACAATAAAGATTTAACAGCTTTATCTCATAAATTTCCCCTTAAGGTATGAATCTATCTCATTAAATTCCATACATGTTAGTGTAAAAAAGACACACACATATATATAAAGGAATAATGAGGGAATTTATTGTTCTTATGGAGTGAAATTTAGGCTGAAGTCTATCTCTCAACCTAGTCCATTATTTTCTCTCAATTTCATTCTTCCCTTTATGTGAATTTTTTATTTTTATATTAGTAATTTGAATACATGGAGTCTCTGGTACTTTAATTTTAGTTTTAAATAGCTCCCACTGATTAAGTATAATTTCCATGTAGTTGTGCAAAGCATGTCGAGATTTACTACACCTTCCACACAAGTCATTATCTTTGTTTGGAATAAATTTTTACACTTCAACTTCTAAATCAAATTAATTTCCTTTGGATTTAGAAAGTTTTTTTAGATTCCTCTAACTTCTTAGACAATTTTAGTTGATTTTTCCAAAAAACTAGACATTATTTATTAAAAATATTTTTCTTCTTAGAATTTTCACATGACACACCATTTTTTTATTTTAAATATTATTCCCTTTCACAACATAGGGATTATCTCTTTGAAGTATTGTTATGAAAATCTCCATTATGTGACCCTTATGATTACACCTACCACAAACTTCTTCCAAGAATTCATGTCTATTCATAATTGTTAGCTTTTATGGATTTCTAGTCACACCATTATTTCTATGAGAACTTCTTCTCAAATATGAAAATTGACTTTGACTTTATTTATGCTTGTTTTATATAAATGAAATGTTATTCTAGAAAGAGTATGATTTATGTCCTGGATTTTCAAAACACCAACAAAAACCTTTGATCTTAGGTATTTCATCTTGATATGCTTTCTATCCAGATATTTTCTATTGATGATATTCTTTAAACTGGGCCTTATTTTTCCTAGGTGGAAGTTATATTATTGAATTATATCTTTCTCTCTTTGATGCAGGAGAGTATCTCTAACTTTTCTTCTTGGTAACAATTTTTTTAATAGTCTTTTTTCTTTATCACACCCCAAGGATGACTTATCATATTTCTTTTCTTATGGATTTTACTTATCTAGTGAAAGTATTCTCTTTTCTTCAACTTTGCTTCCCCTAAATACATGACTTCTATTATTTTCATGAATTGATTTGTTATTTCATCATTATAATGCCTTGTTCCCAAATTTACAATAACACCAGCAATAGACTATGATCCTTATTCTCTTCTTTTGAGGTGAGATCTATTTAGACTTTACATATTTTGAATATTGATGATTTTGAGTTGAAATATCACTATTTTTTACACTTATTAGGGAACAAATCTTTATATATCATTTCCAATCCACCCTTGACATGGTGTGTTTATCATCATTTTCTCCATCCATACTTTTCTAGAATTTGGTTTAGAACTTGTATCAATAATTGAAACATAATTAGTACATAAGATACTTTCTGGATAATGGGATAAATTCTTCTTTGAGGATGTTTCTATTTGATTAGGGGATGATCTGATGATTTTCTTAAAATCACAATCCTCAATGAAAAGTTATGTAGCAGAATCTATTTTTCCATAAATATGGGAAGTTACAACTAGTGGTGATTTCTGATTCTTCAATTTTACCTCCATATCTAAACACTTCATATTGAAAGATTTATTCTCACCCTCAACTGATCTCAACATATCTTCCCAATCTTCCTTTAGCTTCTCCATCTGTTCTTAATGAATTTTTATTGACTCTTGAAAGGAATTGTCAAAATCCTTAACTTAGCTACTTTGAAATACATAGAAACTTTATGAAAGCTTTCAATTTCATGGAAATATTATTTAACAAAAATCTTAGAAAAATATTTCTCATAGGAATACCTTTGTAGTTATTCTTTAGTATGATGAATGGATTTAACCCTTTATTTTACCTCGTCTATGAGAGTGATTCACTTTCAAAAATTCTTACTTAGTTCATCCTACAGTTCCTCTATATCTTGTTCCAAATGTTCTTTTTCAGAAAGAAGTCCCTTTATGCCTCTAAAAATGTGATTTACCACTTCTTTGGGAACATTATTCAAATGTTATTTGAATAAAGAATGTATATCACTAAGTGATAAATCATCATAATATTTTGAAAATTCTTCATTATAAGAATCATAATTGAAAGAATTATTTCATGTTGTACCTTTCATATTACCTTCAGTTGAAGGTGTATCTCCATTTATAGTAAGATTCTTCTTCAGCTTTCTTTATTATTTCTTGATTATGTTCTTCAGAGTCTTGGTAGAAATCTCCAACTTATAACCCTCAGAAGTAACTTCCTTTTTCTTCATATTAGGAAGCTCACTCATTTACTGATTTTTTTTACTTCATAAATACTCCCTAGGATATTTATATGTGACCTATCCTCTAATACCAATTGTAGATCCCTTGGTCGGATTAGGTTCCACCGAGAGGGGGTGAGTTAGTGATACATTCATTTTATGAATTATTTTATCTTTTGAATTCAACCTATTGAGACTGTTAAGGTTCTTGATTCACTATATGATATCTATTAATCTCACCTTATGTGTAGTAGTAATAATTGAGAGATAAACACATAGTATTTATAGGGTTCTGTTCCAAGACCTACTTCTTGTCATGTTGGTTATACCCCTCAACATGGATTCTCTACTATAATCATTTTTTTCAATTATAGTGGTTTATTCGTAACTATTTATGCCCCTCAGTAATAAATCCTCCAATTGATTCTAGTTATACCCCCAACAATCCTACTCTTCTGCCTTGGTTGGTTATACCCCAACCATTATTCTGCTCCCAACTCCAACTGAGGGACTTCTTCTAATCTGGATCCAACTGAGAGACTCATACTACTTTCACCTCCAATTAAAATAATTCCTCCTTTATTCAAGGAATAATATAATGTAGGATGATTCTTTTGATCTTCTTCCATGAGCTTATTGGATCACACTTTCTCATGTACACTTCATGTATCTTCAACAGCCAGTGGTTGGGTCTATTGGCCTTGCTCAATTATCTCTGATCACTTGTACTTAATTAGTTGCCTCAGTGCAACTCTACTCAGGTAATTCTTCCTTCTTCTGATGTCCCACCCTCAATTATGTGTGAAATCATTGTACAAAACTCTTTAATGATATTTTATACAATATCAGACCTATACAAATCCAAGGTATTTAACGTCTTGAATTCTCAATTCAAACTCATCAAATAAACTTTATGTAAGGAAGTCTAATGCATGGAATTCCAAAACCTAGCACATTTATTTTATTTTATTTTTTATTCATCTATTTGGGTTACTCGGTGTCTTAATATTTCACATGTGCATGTGCATTTATATATGCATGGAAGTGCATGCACTGTCAACTATCCTCTTCTTTGTTTCTTTGAACACACACACACACACAATATTCAATAATTTCCATGTTTCCTTTGTTTTATTATCACATGCATGTGATTATATCTTCACGTATACATGCACAATTGTTCACTTTCTTTCACATAGGTATTTATTCATGCATACCAAGTGCACGTGTTATCAGATTCATAACCTTTGCATAAGGTTTTACACCTTCATGTAAGAGATTCGTGTTAAACCTAAAGGGATTCATGATTTCTCATTTTCTTTATGAAACTCTTGAGTGTGTGGTTTACATGTCAAGTGAGCCATGAATTTATTATCCTTTGTGCAATCTAGTCATATTTATAGAACTTATTCCCTTCATGAAACAATGGTTTCACATTTCTCTATTTTCTTCTGAAAACGAGACCACTCTTTCTCTCAAACAATATGTAACATCTTGAGTTTTAAGAAAGAAACATTATGTTTGATAGCGTACATGATACGCCACATCGAGCTTAAATAAACAACTAAATATTGTTATTTTAAATGTTACCATTTTAACCTATATATTATAATGGCAAGAATGAACAATATTAAATAAATTATGAAAGTAGTTTTTACACATGTTTATATAATGATTCATTGGTTAGAAAATTAATTAGAAATGAAAATAAAAACAAATTGAATATAAAGGAATTGTTTTTTATGAAAAACTATTTAAGTGTGAATAATTGTGTTTATAATATAATCCAATAATTATTATTGGATTATATTAATGAAATATAAATTCAATATTACGTTTAAAAATTATCTTAAATTTTTTCTACACATGATATAAGAATAAATTCAATTTTATGCATAAAAGGAGCATTTTTCAAAAAGGCATTTTTACCGCCTTTTGAGGTCAAACCCATTTTAAATATAGGTTTTTTTGTCAATTTTATCAGTTATATTTTATAAAATAAAATTATTCTTTGTAATAGGGGCATAAAAATTTACTTTGGTTAAATTTTTGGTATTTTTCTAATAAGATTCATTTTTTAATGAATTGTGAAATATACAACATTTTAATTCAAAAATGATTTTTCATCTAATTTATTTATATAGTTAGATTATACTTTTCATTGGTTTTAAAGTATAATTAAATATATTTTTTTCAGTCAATCCAATTTAGGTAATTAGACTCAATATCACATTGAAATTGGATACAAAAACTTTGTGAACTTTTGAACGTTTTACTTCAAAAAACTGTTTTCTCGACCCGTCAACGAGATTAGTGTTAAGCCTAATTTAGCCACTTATATGAATTTAATTTTCAAAAATGGACATAAATCTTTGTAATTAGTATGAAAATTTTGGTTAAATAGGATCAAAATTTTTTTTTGGTGAATAGTAACTTTAATATTTTATTTACCACGGTTAATGGTAAATAGGGAAATTAAAGGAAAAATAATATTATAATAATATAAAACTACCATAAAAATTGTCTTAATATTATTAGATGAGTTATTTTATACCAATAAAATAATTGGACTGAAATTTTGGCTTTTTTAATCCACTTGGGTGTGATTATGACATTAATAACATTTTATTTAATGAAAAAACAATGTCATAAACATGTCTCTTATTACTAAATTTTTTTTAATATGGGGATATATAAGCTATATATTTTACTATCAATATTTCTTATAAAAATAAAAATATTACCTATATCATGGTAATTTATTTATAATTTTTAGGAAATAAATAATTAAATTTAATTATGATACAATGATGGTGCAATAATAGATTTATTAATGGAATAATTAAATAAATGATATTAAAAATATTAAAATAAATATAATTTGAAATATTTAATTCCTTCCAAAAATTTTCTAGAATACTTTTACATGTTATAGATTAGTTAAAGTAGTTATTTTGAAGGAATGAAGTTGTTATGATTTTTTAAAAAGTCATGAAATGAATAGTGTCAAAATTAACATAATTCATATTTTAAAATATAAAATATTTTATTACATGTTATAAAATTTATAGAAATGAAATATTTCTGAAAAAGTTGATATAAGTCTAAAAATGTAATTAATGACTTATTAATTTGTCATTTGGCATGTTATGGTAATTATTTTAACCTTTAAAGTGTAACTTACTTGATAAAATGGTAAGAGTTAAAAGGGGTTAAAACAAAAATATAAGGATTAAAAAATATACAAAAATTGTCTAATTTTAATTGGATTAAGGGTATTAGATCCAATATAATCTTATATTTTAAATAAATCAGATTGGGACCATTTTAATTCTAAAATTAATTTATATCAATTTAATACTTTTAATAATTCCAAGAGTGCCCCTCCCATCTCTTATAAAAAGGCACTCTTCTTCTCTATTCATTACACTTCAAAAACGTTTTCGGTCATCCATAATATACCCAAAAACCTTTCTAGATTAACTCCACACATTATTTAAGCCTTATTTTATATATATAACCCTTATTAGAGGTGTTAAGGTGTTAAGAAAGGTGATCATCCAAAGGAAATGTAACATTTTTATTTAAGTGTTTCTATTTTATGTCTTCCTCAAATTCCTTAAAATCTCCTCCAAAAATGACGAGATAATAAATAAATAATCATAAATATACTTATATGTTATTATTTTAATATCAACACTTTAATCCATCTCCACTTCCATCAAATGGGTAAGGAATTAATCGTTCGTGCTTACATGTAAACTATCACCTCCACGAACCGATCTAATTCGTTTTCCATAATCGTCTCTCATGACTGGTTATAATGATGGAATTAATGTTAATATGTTATATTCATGACATATTAATCATTATAAAAAAATAATATATCAATTAAGTTCTTACTTTCCATGCACATAAAACTGATAACATCGTTCATGCATACATGTGAACTATCACCTCCACAAAATAATGTGATTCATTTTTATTAAATAAATCACTTGTATGATATATATAAGTATATTTAAATGATTAATATTATATTAATAATTTTATCATCATTATGTAAAGGTAAAATAATATTTACCTTTTTTCTATAATGATCAATGGAAAATGGAAAATGTTACTCATGTGTACGTACGACCTACCATCTCCATGACTATAACGTTGTTCATTTTTCATTACCATAATTAATGGTTTTATTTAAAAGTATAATTAATGTATAAAAGTTATAATTATCTCATGAATATTATTATGTAGATTATGGAATTATGACCACATGGACTATTGACATCATACCAAGTTCATCTTTGACTCAAGTACCAACTATTCACAAAACATTCTATATGAACTTAAATAATTAATTAATTGTTATAAAATTATAAATAAATTATATAAAGGGAATAATAAAATTGAAAAAAGTTCTAAAGAAATTATAAATTAAACTAAGTTTATTATTTAGGAATATAAATAATGTATGTGACATGTTAGACTAAAGGTAAGGGACTTCGTCTCAATCTCCTTTCATTGAGTCATATTTCGATGTTATAGACCACCTTATTTTATATGG
Source organism: Viscum album (assembly GCA_963277665.1). Lineage (NCBI taxonomy): Eukaryota > Viridiplantae > Streptophyta > Magnoliopsida > Santalales > Viscaceae > Viscum > Viscum album. The sequence continues at coordinate 1,753,474,489 of OY728151.1, forward strand.
TGTATAATCAAACCCTTTGAATTTTAATTTCATTCAAAGGTTTTAAAAAGGAATATTTTTATATGAATCATTTTAATAAATGTAAAAAATAATTTTTTTAACGTATATGTTGACAATGACTTTTCCACGGTTATGACCATTGTTTGATTTTGGATTCCTCTACAAGCCATAATGTTTTTAAAAGAAAAATAAATACCATATTCACTTTTTAGGTATTGAGGTATTGAAAAATGTTTTGAGAATGGATTTATTTTTTCAATATCTTTAAATGATATCTTTTGATTTCAAATTGGAAATGTTATTTTTCCTTTATGCTTGTTTTATGTGTTATGATTATGCTATGGTTATTGGGAATTACTTATGTATACGGGTGGTTTCATGATAAACTGAGGGAGGGTGATCCCATGATATCTCTCCAATGCATTGGGTAATGAGACAGGGTTAAATGATAAGGTTTCTCCTAATATAATTAGGGTATATACTGTTATAGGTATTCCAAATGTAACCATAAAGGTTACTTCCTATGTAGCTATGAAAGATATAGTGTAAGTATAATATGGATTCCACAAGTTACCTTTATGATTTATAATTTTTAATATTTTTTTGAAGAATATTTTGATTTTATAAGGTATGTTAAAGAACTTATGTTTTATGGATAAAAATTATGATTTTTTGAAAATGTTTTCATGAGTTTAAAATATTCATGGACTAATGGTTTCATTCCTTATTTTATATACCTTACTGAGATTTTTGTGTGCTTCCAAAGTTTTTGAAATGTTTTCCACAAGTTATAAGGCTGGTTAATAGAAAATAATAAGTCAATATGAACGTTTTTAATATTTTTATCAAGAAAAATAAATCATGTTTAAATATTTTTTTCTTGTGAAAAAATGGATAGTGAGAGGAAGTGTCTACTTTGTAATATTTGAGTTGTTATGTAATAGTTATGGCATAATTCTCTAAAACTCTAAACCTAAAAATATCCTCAATGTGAATTCTTGATTTAAATCAAGATTATGTAACGTTTAATTCCAAGTCCTTATAGTTGGCATCAGAGGCTTGTTTAAATAACTTTAGAGGTTAGGTTGTTATTTAAGCATAAGTGACAATTTATATATAACCATAATGGTTAGCATATTAGAAAGAGTCATAGTTACTTTAGAAAAACCGAATGAGTTTGAGATAACATGAATAAGTATATCTTAGTGTTCATCCTACTCATAAGATAGTATATGATGATTTTATTGATATACTCACAGTGACCTTTTTGGTTTTAGTAAATGGCTGGATCCAACATGATCCAAAGTAACAATGGATGTGAAGGAAAATGTGGTGGTTCTATGAATAATAAATCAAATGAAATGGGAGATACAATGGGAACTCTCGTGGTCATTATTAACAAAATATCAGGAGTCATGATTAACCACTTTAACCTTGGTGAGTTTTCTAATGAATCATATATGAGAGAAATGAATCTATGTGGAAGTTTATGTAATAATGATAATAAAGGAAAGTATATTCAACAACATATGTGTCAATTATGTGGAAATAAACACCTAGGAAATGCTTTAAAGGGACGATAAGATGTTATAGATATGGTAATGAAGGTCATAAAGCAATAACCTACCAAGGAAAAAGGAAGCATTCAGTTGACTCCATGAAAGGGAAAGAAGTTATTTCCGATTTATCAATTGAATGTTTTAAATGTGGGGAGTAAGACCATTATGAAAATAAATTTCCTATGAAGAAGGTTGACAAATGGGATCAGGATTATCGTATAAATATATGTTTAGAAATACCTAATTCCATTCCAATTGAAGACGAGGAAACTGAAAATGGCGTATGAAAGGTATGAATTATTTCTTGTCTCATGTTTTGAAATTATTTAATCTTAGGACATGATTCATGTTTTTTAGGTAATAAGTATTAAGGAATAAGATGGAAAATAATGGTTAAGGATCATGAATAACACTGAATGATTAAGTAGTCTACATATAATGCATTCAATAGTTATAGTAGATTGTAGGATGATTAAATGTTTAAAAGTATTAATGACCTTTTGATGATGGGATTACATTGGAATAATTTTTTCTAGTATGTATAACTCTGAAGTTCTTTATGTGAAAATTTTATTCAAGGAAGAATTATCTTTTCTTGTGTGGACATAATTATAAAGGTATGAATAACCATAGGGTTTAGATGATCTTTGATTTTGAGGTAATTATGGGATATTACATTTTGGGATGCAAAATGAAAGTCATAAGATAAAATTTGAGGCTAAAATATGTTATGGTTATTTTTGATGACTTTATCTCATTTTTTGAATGTTATAAGAATTCAATAATTTTAGAAAAAGGACAACCCACAAGAAGGGTTACAACCCATCGCGTCAGACAAGGATGTGAGAATCAAACCCACAACCGAAGGGTGAAAAGGATTTATCACCTACCACTAGCCTACATGAAGTCCCTGGTAAGTATGACTTTTTCTTTTTATTTAAATGAGTTTATGTAATAAGAATAATTTGATTTTAGGAACTTATTTTTTATCAAATGGATATCCTTGGTGTTGGAAAATGATTTTGGGATTAAGTGATAAATGTTATTTTGGAAGACGTTCACTATTTTTGGAACTTTATATGATTAAGGTAAATAGAATACTATGGTATTTTATTTGAGGAGTAATGTTTGAATTTTATTTTAGAATAATCTATGATTTTATTATGGACTTATGGGGAATTAGGTTATTTAAGGAAATTATTAAGCTATCTTGGAGAATATATGATTTTGGAAATTAATTTTTGGTACGACACAATAAAATTGGTTGATGTTGTTTGGAGATAAATGTTAAAATTTATCCTGGAAGACTATGTGATAAAATCCTTATGAATTTTGGGTTTCAATCCTAGTTTGGATTATTTTGAGGTATTTTTAATAAATTTATTTTTTGAATGGTCTCTATTTAACTATTGTAATTATAGTTTAATATTTGAGATTAAAAGTATTTTTTCATCATCGAATGGTTTATTATTTTTGGAGAATTGTTTTATCTTATCCCTACCATATTGGTTTTGGTTAATGTTTCAAGACAAGAGAAATATATAGTTAATATTTTGTGGATTATATGATTCTATAGAAGTTGATTCATCTTAAATACTCATCATTTGGAGAAAAAGATGAATTTGTGGTGGAATATGATTAAAGGATGAAACTATACTTTTCAAGTAAGTATATTTCATTATGTTCTTTGTATAGGAAGTAAATAGATTCCTCAACTCAATGAAAAGGATCTTAAAATAAAAAAATTATCCATTTACTTTTCTTACTAAGGAATAAATGACCTTTTAACCAATAAAAAAAACTTATGGTTTTGTGATTGTTAACTTTATCCTGATCATATTTTCTATCACTCTCCATCAGAACATGATGGTTAGTTTTTATTCCATATCCATGTTTTCCCTACAAGGAATCCTAGTATGTGTTATCTCAGGTTACCTTCACACTATCCTTTATTTATTTTAAAGTGTAAGTTTTATTAATCCCTTTTCTAATGTGGTAATGAAATAAAATTATTTTGAAAATTCATATCTTATTTACTGTCACACCTGGTTTTTCGTGTTTTGGTTTTGATCTGGTTTATTGGGAATCCCGATCCTTTTCTCAGGTTCCGGGTGTGATGGGTGTTGAGTTTTGAAGTTACATCTATGTATAATCTTCCTATTATGTTTGAAACTTAGCTCATTTGAGGGTTTTTGGAGAAAATGATGATTTTTGGCATAAAATGGGCATGTGCACAGTTTGGGTGCACATTTTACTAAACCGTGCAGCTAAACCGTGCAGCCTACCGAGAACATAAAATTTTCATTTTTCCAAGTTTTACCCCTCTTTATTTTGGGACCCAAATGCACCAAAATATTCTTCTCCAGGTTCTTCTAGACCTAGGTATCCCACTCCCTTACCTCCCAAGCCTTTCCTCTTGCTCCCTTGGTGTATATATAAGAGATCTTCAAGTTGGGGCTGGTTTCCAAGGTAATATCTCTTCTCATTTCTCCTCCATCTTCCTTAATCTCTCAATTTTTCTTAGTTATCCCTTCTACCCTGGTCATTATAAACCTAGTTTTCTCTTTTGGCATGATTTTTTATGGGTTGTTCTATTCCTTTAGGGATGTTCTTCATATATTTAGGGTTTACAAACCCTCAACGAGTGATATCGGGTGTACGTTTCCATTCCGCCATGGTTTTGAGGTAGGTTATCCCAATAAATTTCCTTTAGAATTTAATTTTCATCTATTTATCGATATTTTAACATTATATATATGCTAATTATTATTATGAAACCTTTGGTTTAATTTTTGAGTGTCAAGGAAGGTTAGTTTATGCCTTCTTTTGTAAAAATTGTGTTGTTTTGGTTAAAATGTGCACACTAAGTGTTTTTTTAAATGTTCCATTAGCTTTTTCACATAGTTTTTTTATTTTTATAACATGGTTTAGAAATTTAAATAAACGTTTGGCCTGAAAATTTTGGATTATACCATTTTTAGTGTTAAATAGTAGTTCGTTTGTTAAATATTGCATGCCTTGTTTTTGGTAAATTTCCCGATTGGAGTTTATGTGCCAAATGTGATTCAAAATGATTTTTTTTGGATTTATAAATGTATTGGAAGCATGAAAAATGGTATTTTTGGGGTTACTTATATGGTTTACAATCTGGTTTTGGTTTTCATAAAGAAGGTGTATTGGTTTTTAAGGTGTTTGGAATGTGTTACTAATAAATGGACCGTTTGGTATTTTTATAAAAATGGTTGTGATTTGAATGTGTAACCTGAATGTTTTAATGGGTTTATGTAAATGTTTTTATTCTGAAATTGGTTCTCTTACACCTCTCTTGGAAAGGTGGATTTTGTGTTTTTGATAAATGCCAGTTTTTGTGAAAAGTTCTTAATGGACCGTTTGGGAGTTTGGTAAAAAGGGTGAAAATGTTTATTAGGAAAACCTCCTCTGGATGTTTCTCATTCCATGCATGTATGTATATAATGGATGGTATTTACTCACTTATAAATAATTATGATCTATTATGGGAGTTCCTCGGGTTGGACTCTTAGTATTCTGTTTGATTTATGGCATGAGATCGGTCCTTGGAGTTTCTCAGGGTGATGCCTATTTTGAATTATTATTATATATATATATAATGATTAGATGATAGGATGGTGTCAGTTGGCTCACCCCTATTATAAACATTAGACATAAGAACCTAGAATATTGAGAGAATTTTCTAATAATTATTGTTGCACTGGTGGTGGATGGACTGACCAGTGGCCCATAGTAGGTGGATATATTTGGGTTTATTACTATGGGATTTTCCCTTGACCTATCCTGAGTTAGGGTGGCCAAGAATATTGAGAGTTTTGATTTCAACGTGTGTGGAATACCAATGGGGATGGGTTCTCAATTATTGTTTTCTTCTATATTATTCTTGATCTCATGGGTTCACCAATTTTTACTCATTCTTAGTTGCTTGCAGTGTTGGATGTGATACTTGTATGTAAACTTTTAATTACCCTTATTGTGTAACTATTGTATTGTTTTCATGTGTAGTGTTTTATTTGTAAAGTGATGTGTGTTTTTTATGTGACTTGTGAAAACTATTTTCAAAGAAAAGTGTTTTATCCTTTTTGTACAAATTGAAAATGTAAACATCACTTTCCTTTATAAAATGATAATGACTCACTAATAGAAAGACTTGGGTTTTTGGAAATGAATAAGGGAAATTAGTTATACTTTCTTTTTGAGTAAACATGTATAAAACCTTACTTTTAAATATTATAGTTCAAAGTTGAAAATGGTTGTTTCTTTTATTTTAAATAAAGTGCATTGGGAATAGATTATTGGGATAACCTACTGAGTTTTAATACTCACACCTATAGTTATTTTCTATTTTTATCCCTTGTTCAAGTTTCAGCTTGAGTTCAATCGCCTTTAGTGATGTGTGATCATTGTGTTGGAGAGTGACCATTGGGGTAACATAAAGTTTGTTAGTTTTCAGTTTCAGTTGGTTGAGTTTTTTGGTTCAGTTGTTTTTTCAGTTTCTTATATAAATTATGTTCAGTTATGGTTTAATATAAATGTATATCAGGTTGTCCGTTTCTTTTCACTATTTTCTTACTTGTTTATATTTGGGTGAAATCGTTCCCTTTACTACTATGATGATGCTAGACACTAGTTTCCAACCCATGGGGATTGGGAACGCCCTTCAGGCCATACCACAAATAGGCTTGGGTGATCGATTCAGGGTCGACCAAGGTTGGTTAGTGAAAAAATGGTATCAAAGGCAGGTCAAATCTTAGCGAACCTTACTTTTTAGAGTGCCCTTGTTATTTGGGGATGTCGAGATAGATGGATTAGGATTTCTGGGATGTGAGAGGTAGGTGTGGGAAGAGTGTCACGAACTCTTGCTCGTTATGATCCTCAAGTTTCCATGGAAAGTATGGTTTCATTAGTTTCTTTAGTCCTTAGGGATTTTTTGGTGATTGGGATATGAAAAGGGGGGTTGGACTAATGGTCTCTATGATCTCACAGGGCCTAGAAAGTCATGTGGAGCCGGAGCATAGTCCTAGAAGGCTCTCCGTGTTGGTGGTGTGTTTGGAATTTGGCTTCTAACCATATGGTCAACTCACTCACCAACACTAGTTCCACTTTTGATTTATTTTGATTATTCTTTGAATTCTGAAAATTTTGTGAAAACCTTTGTGTTGGATTTGTGAAAATTGGGTTTTAGTGGTAATGGTTAGATTTTGGAAGGTCGTAATTTTTTTTAGAATTAAATTTGTGGATGGTTTGGAAAAAAATAAGTGTTTCTAAAGTACCCTATTTGGGGTAAAATTGAAATGGTTTAACGAAATTGATCATTTTTTTAATCAAGATTTGGGGTTTATGGAAAGTGGATTTTTGTTTTTAGAAGTTGTTTAAATGAAAAGGGGTGAGTTTTAATCAAATGTTTTTGATGAAATTAGGTTTGTTAAGATGTTGGAAAAATTATTTAAATACAATGAAAGGGATTTTGCTAAAAATTCATGGGATTTCATTTTTCATGTATGGTAAAATGGTTTAATGTGTTGAATCTAAAAATGGATTTTGACTTGGTGGTAAGTGTTCTTTTGGAAGGTACATGATTTTTGAAAGGTAAAAATGATTTTTTTGGAAAATGAAGATATTTTATTGTAGTCTTGGTGTTCTTATGGGTGCTTACATGAATGGTGGTATATGAGAATGTGAATAGACACCCAAAATGGCATGGTGGATGGGTGCCCAGGGTGGTATGAAAATATGCATGTGAGTGAGACTCGAAGGAATAAAAATAGCGAGTGTTTAAATCATCAGGTTGTTTTAAATTAAAAATGTTTTAAAAGGAAAGTTTAAATGTTATAATGGATTGTTTTCCTATGTTCAAATCTTACCACCTATGTGGTGTTTTTTTGAGAATGTTGTTATTGAGTTGGACTTGAACTCATTCTTGGATTTTTTTTGTCCAGTGGTTGTCCCCATGGAGCTTCTATGGGTGATCGTATTATATCTATGGGTGATTCCCCGATAACGGGATTTCCATTTGATCAACCTAAGGATTTCATTCTCAAGTTTTAGAAGCTAAATACAACTCTATTTTATGGACAAGATATCCAATCAAGGTGGTGGAGTGGATGTTGAAAATCAAAAGAAACATTAGCCTCATTGTGTTTCATGAGTTGTTTAAGGTTAAGTTTTCAAAGTTCATGCTTGAAGGTTCACCGTGGATATGGTGGAAGTTAGTGTCTCAAAAAGAACCCTGTAAAAATATTACTTGGGAGTTATTCAAGGCTTCGTTCATCTGTCAGTATTTTTCTGAGAGGGAAAGGGTGATAAAGGGGATAGAGATGGGTTTATTGCAACAGGGTGATGGATTGGTAGCAAAATATTTCCATCATTTTGTAGATCTAGTCCCTTTTGATCCAGGATATGTTTCTAATGATTCCATGAAGGCTTGATGTTTCGAGGTTGGGATTCATCTTAATTTGCAGTCGAAGGTGTTAAAATTCAACCTAACTTCTTTTTTCGATGTGGTGAGGCAAAGTTTTCATGTTGAGGCTATGATGGCAGGAGTGCATAAGGTAGTTTTCCCGTATTTAATCCCTAGAATAAATGAGGAAGATTATGTGAAGAAGATAATATAGTGGTTAGAAGTTGATGGAATGGGTCATGGAATCAAAAGGCCTCAGAATCATTCATCAACCTCTTTTGGACATGATGTCTTTGTGTAATATCAGTGTGGTAGTTTGGGTCACAAGAAACCATCATGTATGAATGTTCGTAGGCCCTTCCATGATTGTGGATTCTTGGGCCACTTTCAGCGATTCTGTGGGGGCGTTGCAAGGAAGTGTCATGGAAGCAATCCTCAGAAGTGGTGTGTTGTTGGAAACTTGTTTAATGATTCTTTTTGTATGTTTTCTTCCAGTGTAAGGGATCTTTTTTCACAAATCTTTTGATAAAATCCTGTTATCAATGCTCGTGTGTTTTTTATTTCAAAATTATATCCTTTATTTTGTCTAATAAAGTTGTATATGTTTCTTTTTTGGATTATCAAAACCTGAATGGGAGGTAGGAGATGCTTCAACCATCAGAGCTTCATCCATAGGTCTTAGAGTATAGATGGTGTATAGTCAGGAGTCCCAATATTGTGGAATTTATTTCCAAGATCATGCCTCTATAATCATGGTGAGGTAGTTCCTTTATTTCTTTTATGGTTGTAGCATTCAAATTATTGGGCGTCCCTTCCCTCCTCGCCCCAAGTGGTGGGGGGTTTTGATCCATGCAGAAAGTGTTGTCCCAATTCTTATCCCCTATGTTTGGGAGTGAGTAGTTTAAATGTTCTTGTTGTATTCTTCTTGGCCTGGGAAGATAGGTCATTTTAAGGGAATTTTGGGTTTCCCTATGTAGAAAAGGCCCGGTGTTGGATATTAGTAAATTCTTTTTTGGTCATTGCAAGTAGGTTTTTAATAGAGGGGAGACCCACTGTGGGTCTCATAGAGCTTTATTTTAAGGATTTATCAAGTGCAGGTTGTTTTCTAATGGTGGACATCCCATTCTAGACTCCCTTTAAATGTGTATGATCTATGCTTCAGGTGATCATTGGGTTCCTTGGGATAAGGACCAACAATCCGGTCTTTGGTTGTGAATGGAGTGGATCGATCCTTATGTTGATTCTTGGGATGTGGTTGTGGATTGTTGTCTTGTTTCGAGAAATAGGCTTAAGTTATGTTAATGGAGGATGAGATGTCCTTGCACTACGTGAAAAATGGGTATTTGCGACGGGGGTATTTGCCCGTCGCAAATAAGTAGCCTTTTGCGACGGGATAGCTTTCCCCGTCGCAAAAGGACTGGCGCGCTTTGCGCGCCAATTCGCGGGAAACATATTTACGACGGGGGAATATTCCCGTCGCAAATAACTGGCGGCGGTAAAAGGTATTTGCGACGGGAATATTCCCCCGTCGCAAATAGTATGTCGGCAGGTGGTTATTTGTGACGGGTCTCGTCGCAAATAACTATTTAACCGTTGACCGTAATAAATGATGGCTAAGGTATTTGCGACGGCACCCGTCGCAAATAATCTAACCTATAAATACCTCCATCCGTTTTTTTCAAATCATTCTCAAACTTCATCTTCTTCTTCTCTCAAAATTTTATTTCTAAAGTTCAGTTTTTCTCAAGTTTAATTTTTTTCTCCAGAGTTGATATTGATGTTTTGAAGAACGATCAGAGATCAACCTCAGATCAATTTTCAAGTTATTTATGTTCATTTTAATTTAATATTTATTTTCAATTTTTTATTAGTTTCAATTATTCTTAATTAGTTGTAATTTAATTATGTTTACATTGTTTTGTTACTTAATAAATTTAAATTATTAGTATTGTTCATAGTTAATGGTAATTAGGAATAATTAGTAATAATATTTAATAATTGAGAATAAATATTAATAATTAGTAATAAATACCAATAATTAGGAATAATAACATTATTACATTATTAGTATATTTTATTATTAATATTAAAATAATATAATTTTTTATATATATACAATTCTTTTTTCATCTGTGTGTTTGTTGTCTCCACATGTATTATTTGTATGTGGAGATAGAAAACACACAGATGAAAGGAGAATTGTATATAAATTAGAAAATTATATTATTTTAATATTAATAACAAAATATACTAATAATGTTATTATTCCTAATTATTAGTAATTATTCCTAATTATTGGTAATTATTCATTTAATTACTAATAATTAGGAACAATTACCAATAATTACCAATAATTAGTAATAATTACCAATAATTAGTAATACTTACCAATAATTAGTAATACTTACCAATAATTAGTAATAATTACCAATAATTAGTAATAATTATCAATAATTAGTAATAATTAGTAATAATTACTAATAATTACCACTAATTAGTAATAATTAGGAATAATTACCAATAATTACCAATAATTACCAATAATTAGTAATAATTAGTAATAATTAGTAATAATTAGTAATAATTAGTAATAATTAGGAATAATTAGCAATAATTAGTAATAATTACCAATAATTAGTAATAATTACCAGTAATTATCAATAATTACCGATAATTACCAATAATTACCGATAATTACCAATAATTAGGAATAATTACCAATAATTAGGAATAATTACCAATAATTAGGAATAATTACCAATAATTAGAAATAATTACCAATAATTAGGAATAATTACCAATAATTACCAATAATTACCAATAATTACCAATAATTAGTAATAATTACCAATAATTTGTAATAATTACCGATAATTAGTAATAATTACCGATAATTAGTAATAATTACCGATAATTAGGAATAATTACCGATAATTAGTAATAATTAGTAATAATTATCAATAATTAGTAATAATTAGTAACAATTAGTAATAATTAGTAAAAATTACCAATAATTAGTAATAATTACCGATAATTACCAATAATTACCAATAATTAGTAATAATTACCGATAATTACCAATAATTACTGATAATTAGTAATAATTACCGATAATTAGTAATAATTAGTAATAATTACCAATAATTAGTAATAATTACCAATAATTACCAATAATTACCGATAATTACCAATAATTAGGAATAATTACCAATAATTAGTAATATTTATCAATAATTACCAATAATTACCAATAATTAGTAATAATTACCAATAATTACCAATAATTAGTAATAATTACCAATAATTACCCATAATTACCGATAATTACCAATAATTAGGAATAATTATCAATAATTAGGAATAATTACCAATAATTAGGAATAATTACCAATAATTAGTAATAATTACCAATAATTACCAATAATTACCAATAATTAGTAATAATTACCAATAATTACCAATAATTAGTAATAATTACCGATAATTACCCATAATTACCGACAATTACCAATAATTAGGAATAATTACCAATAATTAGGAATAATTACCAATAATTAGTAATAATTACCGATAATTACCGATAATTAGTAATAATTAGTAATTATTAGTAATAATTAGGAATAATTTGTAATAATTACCAATAATTAGTAATAATTACCAATAATTAGTAATAATTACCGATAATTACCCATAATTACCGATAATTACCAATAATTAGGAATAATTACCAATAATTAGTAATAATTAGTAATAATTAGTAATAATTACCAATAATTAGTAATAATTAGTAATAATTACTAATAATTAGTAATAATTACCAATAATTGGTAATACTTAACAATAATTAGTAATAATTACCAATAATTAGGAATAATTACCAATAATTACCAATAATTACCGGTAAATAGTAATAATTAGTAATAATTAGAAATAATTACCAATAATTAGTAATAATTAGTAATAATTACTAATAATTAGTAATAATTAGTAATAATTAGTAATAATTATTAATAATTAGGAATAATTAGTAATAATTAGTAATAATTACCAATAATTACCAATAATTACCAATAATTAGTAATAATTAGTAATAATTAGTAATAATTAATAATAATTACCAATAATTAGTAATAATTACCAATAATTAGTAATAATTACCAATAATTACCAATAATTAGTATTAATTACCAATAATTAGTAATAATTACCAATAATTACCAATAATTAGTAATAATTAGTAATAATTAGTAATAATTACCAATAATTAGTAATAATTAGTAATAATTAGTAATAATTACCAATAATTAGTAATAATTACCAATAATTAGTAATAATTAGTAATAATTAATAATAATTACTAGTAACAATTAGTAATAATTAATAATAATTACCAATAATTAGTAATAATTACCAATAATTCGTAATAATTACCAATAATTAGTAATAATTAGTAATAATTAGTAATAATTAGTAATAATTAGTAATAATTACCAATAATTAGTAATAATTAGTAATAATTAGTAATAATTACCAATAATTAGTAATAATTACCGATAATTACCAATAATTACTAATAATTACTAATAATTAGTAATAATTACCAATAATTAGTATTAATTAGTAATAATTACCAATAATTGGTAATAATTAGTAATAATTACCAATAATTAGTAATAATTAGTAATAATTAGTAATAACTACCAATAATTAGTAATAATTACCAATAATTAGTAATAATTAGTAATAGTTAGTAATAATTAGTAATAATTAGTAATAATTAGTAATAATTAGTAATAATTAACAATAATTAGGAATAATTACCAATAATATTAGTACTATGAAAATAATAAAAAATTTATATAATATTAAAATTATCAATATTTGTAACATGTTTTGCTTTATTCTCAACATATTTAATTCTTAAAGGGTCAATTTTTAGGTATATCTCAATAAGAAGTTTGCGTCAGTCGTGTATGATCTAAACTCTATAATTATCCTAGCTTGAGTGTTTTTTCTAACAAATTATTCAAAACCAATAATGCTTTTTATATTTTATAAAGAAATATGGAACAACGAGGTCGTCAACAATAATTATTAGGTGACCGCATATGGATAAATCAACGTAGAAATCCAAACGGTTCTGGTTTAAATCCAGTATATGTAGAGGGTGTGGAGACTTTTTTATCATTTGTGGCATCAAATCCAGAATTTGTTTCAGAAGGCAAAATAAAATCCCCTTGCAGAAAATGTGCATTGAGAACGTTTGACACGTTTGACAAAGTGGGAGAACATCTCTTGCGTTTTGGTTTTCAACCAGATTATGTTTTTTGGTATCAACACGGTGAACGCAGTTCCAGAGCAGGTGATACCAACTTGATTCTGGATCCATCCCGGTTTCAAGATTTAGTACATGATGTTGCAGGTTCATCTGTTCAACATACAGAAACTCCGGCTGATATAGCTTCAAATCCTGAGTTGGCACCCCCTGAATTTTATGAGTTGTTGAAGTCTGCTGAGGATGCATTATATCCTGGCTATAAGATGAGAAAATTAGAAGCAGTTGCAAAATTTATGGCTATCAAATCAGATAACGGAATGTCAAACACCTGTTTTGACCAGATATTTTCTTTGCTTAAAACACTGTTACCCGAAGGAAATGTTTTACCTGTAAATTACTATGAGAGTAAGAGGCTGGTTCGAAATTTGGGACTTACTTGTCAGAAGATTCATGCATGTTCAAATGACTGCATTTTATATTCTGGGGGAAATGAGTCGTTGGATAGTTGTCCCACATGTGGGCAACTGAGATATAAAGAATGACAACACGGGAAGTCTGGTTTGATTCCTGTAAAACAGTTGAGATATTTTCCGCTTACATCCATACTTTAGCGTTTATTCATGTCTAAGAATACAACGAAAATGATGTCATGGCATAAAGAGAATATTTCAACCGATAAAAGCTTGAATCATCCAGCCGATGGTGATTCATGGAAACATTTTGATAGAGTGCATCCATCCTTTGCTTTAGAAGCTAGAAATGTTCGACTGGGCCTTTCCATTGATGGTTTCTGTCCGTTTGGATCTTATGGTAGTCAATATTCATGTTGGCCTATTTTTTTAACTCCGTACAATTTACCTCCATGGATGTTGATGAAGGAGCCATATATCTTTTTGACTTTACTAATTCTAGGACATCCGAAGAAAAATATTGATGTTTATTTGAAACCATTGATTGATGAATTAAATTTATTGTGGAGTACTAGTGTCAGTACATATGATGTTGCAACGAAACAGAATTTCATACTGAGAGCAGCATTGATGTGGACAATAAGTGACTTCCTGGATTATGGGATGTTATCTGGCTGGAGTACACATGGTCAGAAATCATGTCCTTACTGTATGGGAGAGAACAAAGCATTTATGCTCATTCATGGAAAGAAACCGTGTTATTTTGACTGTCATCGCAAATTTTTTCCAGCTGATCATCCTTTTCGCAGAAATAGATCTCATTTTAGAAAAGGAACAGTTGAAAGGGAAGGACCTCCAAAAATGATATCAGGTTCGGAGTTAAAATCAGTTGTATTTTCATTACCTCCCATCACTTTTGGTCCCACAATAAACCAACAGAAAATTTCTGGTTTTGGGAAAGAACACAATTGGATTAAACGTAGCATATTTTGGGATTTTCAATATTGGTCTGATTTGTTGGTCCGACACATGTTAGATGTCATGCATATTGAGAAGAACTATTTTGATAATTTGTTTCATACAGTTTTGGATACGCCAGGAAAGAGAAAAGACAATGTAAATGCACGTTTAGATCTTGCCCAAATTTGCAGGCGTCCAGAATTGGAACTGTTTGAGAATGTCAGAACAGAAAGGTTACTAAAACCAAAAGCAGCTTATACACTGTCTAAAGAAAACCGTTTATTATTTTGTTAGTGGATTGCAGATTTGAGACTTCCAGATGGATGTGCTTCCAATTTGGGTAGATGTGTAAAGAATGGTCATATTACTGGATTAAAAAGTCATGATTGTCATGTTATAATGGAAAGACTTATACCCATTGGATTAAGAGGTCTGTTGAATTCTGTGATTTGGGATTCCATAACAGACATGTATCATTTTTTTTGGGAAATTTGTGCGGCTACAGCAGATTATGATGCTCTAGGAAAACTTGAAAAAGATGTTGTTGTAATTATATGTAAACTGGAAAAAATATTTCCGCCGTCTTTCTTCGACTCAATGGAACATTTGATGTTACATTTTCCATATGAAGCCAAATGTGGAGGTCCAATACAGTTTCGATGGATGTACACATTTGAAAGATGCATGCAAAAATTGAAAAGAAAAGTACGTAACAAAGAATCTGTTGAAGGATCTATTGCAGAAGCTTATTTTCAAGAGGAAATATCTTTTTTCTGCTCCCATTATTTTGAATCTGAGTATCCTTCAAAACACAACCGAATGGGACGGAACGAGAGGAATATTTATGAAATCGACAATCAATTATCTGTTTTCAACCAGTCAGAGCTTGGTTTTGGGGGAGTTTATAAACGCTGGCTTTCAGATGATGAACATCATAGAGCTCATAAGTATGTTCTGCTCAACTGTGAAGAGATGACATCAGTTGTACTGTAAGTGTTTATATCACTTATTCTATCATTTATGTTACAGTAAATAACTTTGGTTTTTATAGGTTGTATGATAATCATATCAAGAAACAAATTCCACAAATTACAGCAGCTACTCTCGAAGAACGTCGACTGAAAAATTTCTCTCAGTGGTTTCAAAAACTAGTAACATAAATTCTTTATCTTTTAGCAACTCATTCAATGTATAGTTTACTAAATTGATAATTATTTCACAAATTTTCAGGTGTCTCGACATGCTGATAAAATTGAAAAACGGCTGTGTGTATTGAGTAACCCACCTTCCAAACTTGTTAAAACTTATAATGCATATGTGGTGAATGGATTTCGATTCCACACACATGCATATGGGGAATCGAAAAAAACAATGAACAGTGGAGTTAGCTTGAGAGGATCTCATCATCGAGAAAATGAAGTTGACTTTTATGGCATACTTGATGAAATCATTGAACTCTGTTATCTTGGACAACATTACATAACCATGTTCAAATGTCGGTGGTTGGATACAGAGAGAGGCGTGTGTGTTCATCCGACTCATGGAATCATTGATATTAAATGTAAAAGTGTTCTCGCAGTAAATGAACCATTCTTATTGGCTCAACAGGCATATCAAGTTTATTACGCAAAGTACTGTGCTACATCAAGAGACTTGACTGATTGGTGGAGTGTAATAAAAATCAAAATTCGAGACAATCAGTTTAGTCAAAGTGAATGTGCTTTCACTGATGTGCAAAGAATTGAAGTTTTTCAAGAGAGTACTCAAAATCAATCTTTTTTACAAAGAGACATGAGTATCAATGATGACACCCCACATTTAAGAGTCGGTGATGACGATGATGTTAATGATGTCACATATGAATTTGAAATGGTAAGAGATGAAGTAACTGTAACTCAAATGGATATCGATGATGTTGAGGAGGAATATGAAGATGACATTGACATATATGAAGATGATGATGAAGATGAACACTGATAGAATTCCATGGTATTTATATACAATCATAATATGTATATATGTATATATAATAGTAATTATCAATTATTTGCTAACAACATTAACATTTTCTGTTTCAGATGGATGACGCCACATTTCGTGAGTTGGCGGATGCTGACCTGACTTTCGATGCGGATGAGTTGCTGACAGATGACCCTCAGCCTGCAGGCGCTCCAGGGAGTACGCGGAGGGGGCGCAATCTTGCACGATTGATGATTCATGACCCTGTCCCCGAGCGACGTCCACGTCTTGGGTTTGATCCACGCACACGGAGGTGTGATAACCTGTGTGATAACCTGTGGATTTGACTAAGATTTCATTAATCTATTCACATAATAAATGTTTATTATTTTTATAGTTTTCCGCATATAGCAGTCGGACAGGGTAGCGCTATTTTGTGCAACTATTTCTCTCAGCCGTGGACCACATGGGAGCAAATTCCCATTGATGTGTAGCAGGCCATGTTCGGCCATTGGTTGGTACATATGTAAATAAATATTTTTTATTTTGAAAATTATTTCATTTCTAACTTTATATTTTGATTTATTTGTAGGGTTTATGGTATCCGATCGAGGATACCATGCGTGACGCCATCCACAAGGCATGGGAGGTGGCCATGCGTGATCGCCTTCGTCAGTTTTTGCACAATTTTAGAAAAGCTGCGATGAAGAAAGTGGGAGTGTCAGATTTTGACGAGTCATATAGAGCACACCAACCAGAGTACATTTCATCCCATGTATGGGATGGATTATGTGCGCACTGGTTGAGTGGTGCCTTTCAGAGGAGATCATCGGTGGGGAGGCAGAATCGGGGGAGACAGGAGGTGACTCATCGAGCTGGGAGTCGTTCTTTCAG
Source organism: Viscum album (assembly GCA_963277665.1). Taxonomy (NCBI): domain Eukaryota; kingdom Viridiplantae; phylum Streptophyta; class Magnoliopsida; order Santalales; family Viscaceae; genus Viscum; species Viscum album. Next base: position 1,753,491,979 of record OY728151.1, read on the forward strand.
TACTCATAGACAGCATCTGGTACGTACATTATTTATAAATATTTTATATAACTATAAATATTAACAGTTTATTTTTTATTCTTATAGGCTGTCGAGCACCCCGATATTACGGAGTACGACGTATATCGGAGGACGTATAGTGATCCTGCTACTGGGGATCTCAGAGGTGATCGTCAGCATCACATCGTGGTCAATATTATTTGTTTTCAAGTTTAAAAATTAACTGCATATAATATATTCACAATTTTAATTTAAAATTCAACTACAGGAGTCATATGAGGCCGTAGCATCACAGGCCCGGCCTGAGAGTCAGGCCGAGTCATCAGATCAGACCACTGGCCGTCAGTTTGATGAGGCAGCATGGATGCAGGCCACCCAGTATGCCTTCGAGAAGGGCCGGGTAGTTGGTATCGACTCTCGACTGACTCCCGGAGATTATTATGGCAGTGCTGCGATGTCGGCGTCCAGCTCGAGAGGAGCTCGTTCATCTTCTTCTGCTACACAGTATGAGGATCAGTTGCGATCTCAGACTGCACTAATAGAGAGTCTCTGACAGGAGCAGGAGCAGATGCGTCAGCAGCATGAGGAGGAGCGTCGACGCCAGCAACAGCTGTATGAGGAGCAGACGAGTCGGTGGCAGCAGCAGCATCAGGAGCAGATGGAGTACATGCGCCGACTCACTCATGCTTTAGGGATGGAGTTTCCTCCACCACCATCTGCAGATCCCCCCCTCCCCCCCCTCCTTCAGATTAGAGTTTGTATTTATGTTATAAAATTTGTGAAATCAAAATATGATTTTTTTTCTATTCGTAGTTTCTGTCTCATTATAAAATATTAATAATATTATATTTTTAAATAAAAATATTAATATGAATAATAATATTATTTATATTTTATAATATGAAATTATATATATATATTAAAATTTTATAATATTATAATTTAATTATATTTTTTTGTAATACTTGAATTATTTTAATATTTGAATGTAAAATAATTCTATTATTTTTATATTAATTAAAATAACTTATTAATATTTTTTTATTTATGAATTATAATTCTAATATTATTATATTAATTAAATCATTTATTAATATTCTATTATTTTTTATTTTTGAATTATAATTCTATTATTATTATATTAATTAAAATAATTAATTATTTTTATTTGTGAATTATAATTCTATTATTATATTAATTAAAATCATTTATTAATATTTTATTATTTTTTATTTTTGAATTATAATTGGATTATTATTATATTAATTAAAATAATTTATTAATAATTTATTTTTTTAATTTTTTTATAGTATTTGCGATGGGATACTATGCCCGTCGCAAATAGTATTATTATTATATGCATTAAAATAATTTATTAATAGTTTTTTATTTTTTTTTAAAAAATAGTTTTTGCGACGGGTCCCATCGCAAAAACTATTTGCGACGGGACCCGTCGCAACAGGTATTTGCGATGGGCCCCGTCGCAAATAGTTTTTGAAAAGTTTTTTACAAATATACGGAGTACTAGTTGTGACGGGGATTCTCCCCGTCGCGGAAAAAGGCTTTAGCGACGGGCCCGTCACAAAAAATTGTTGTTGCGACACCGTTTTCAGCAACGGATCATTTGCGACGGGCCCCCGTCGCAAAAAGCCGTTTGCGACGGGATCCCGTCGCAATTGACCCGTCGAAAATAACTGTTTTTCTAGTAGTGTTGGATTAAGAGGTTTGATCATGTTGATAAAGAATCATTAGGTTTTTATCATTCAACTGGAAAGTGTTATGGCTTTCTGGGGGAATAAAGCTTTAATGGTGGGGAGAATTGTCACACCCAGTTTTTTTTGTGTTTTAGTTTTTATCTGGTTCATTGGGAATACCAATCCTTTTCTCAGGTTTCAGATGTGATGGGTGATGAGTTTTGAAGTACCATCTATGTCTAATATTCCTATTATGGTTGACCCATGGATCATTTGAGGTTTTTTGGATAAAATGATGTTTTTTGGCATAAAATGGGCCTGCACATGGTTTGGGTGCACGATTTTCTAAACTGTGCAGCCAAACCATACAGCCTGCCTAGAACATAAAATTTTCATTTTTCCAATTTTCCCCCCTTATGATTTTGGGAACCAAATGCACCCAAATATTCTTATCTAGGTTCTTCTAGACCTAGGTAGACCTCTCCCTTTCCTCTCAAGCCTTTCCTCTTTCTCTCTTGGTGTAGATTTAAGAGATCATCAAGTTGGGGCTAGTTTCCAAGGTAATATATCTTATCCTTTCTTCTACCTATTCATTCCTATCTCATTTTTTCTTAGTTATCCCTTCTCCCATGTTCATGATAAACCTGTGGTTCTATTTTGGCATGATTTTTGATGGGGGTTTTGTTCATTTAGGGTGGGTCTTCATAGATTTAGGTTTTATAAACCCTCGGCAGGTGATATCGAGTGTACGTCTCCATTCCTCCATGGTTTTGAGGTAAGTTCTCCAAAAAACTTGCCTTTAGAATTTAATTTTCATCTGTTTCATTATATTTCCCCTTATATATATTATATATAATATTTTTCACCCTTTGGTTTAATTATTGAGTGTGCAAGAAGGGTAGTTTATGCCTTATTTTGGAAAAATTTTGTTTCTTTGGTTAAAATGTGCACACTAAGTGTTTGTTTAAATGTTTTGTTATCTTGTGCACCTAGTTTGTGATTTTTATAACCTGTTTTAGCAATTTAAATAAATTTTTGGCATGAAAAATTGGGTTTATACCCTTTGTAGTGTTAAATAGTAGTTTGTTTGTTAAATATTGTATGTCTTGTTTTTAGTAAATTGCTCAGTTGGATTTTATGTTCCAAATGTGATTAAAAATTATTTTTTTGGATTTATAAATGTATTGGTATCATGAAAATGGTATTTTGGGGGTTCCTTATTTGTTTTACAAGCTGTTTTTGGTTTTCATGAAGAAGGTGTATTGGTTTTTAAGGTGTTTGGAATGTGTTACCGATAAATGGATCATTTTGAATTTTTATAAAAATGGTTGTGCTTTGAATGTGTAACATGAATGTTTTAAAGGGTTTATGTAGATTTTTTATGCTAAAAATGGTGTGTTTAAACCTATCTTAGAAAGGTTTATTTTGTGTTTTTGATAAATGTTAGTTTTTGTGAAAAGTCTGTTAGGTAGTTTGGTAAAAAGGATGAAAATGTTTATTAAGAAAACCTCCTCTATATTTTTCTCATTCCATGATTGTATGTATATAATGGATGGGGTTTCCTCACTAGGAAATTATTGTGATCTACTGTGAGAGTGCCTGAAGTTAGACTCTTAGTGTTCTGTTTGATTTATGGAATGATATCAGTCCTTGGAGTGGCTTAGGGTGGTGCTTGTTGTGAATTATTATTATATATACATTGTGATTGGATGCTCAGATGTCATCGGTTGGATCAACCCTATTATAAACATGGGAAATAGTAACCCAGAATATTGATAGAATTTTATAATAATGATTTCTGCACTAGTAGTGGATGGACTGACCAGTGGCCCATAGTAGGTAGATATATTTGGGTTTATTACTATGGGATTTTCCCTTAACCTATCATAATTTTGGGTGGCTAATAATATTGAGAATTTTGATTTAATCATGTGTGGAATGACAACAGGGTTGGGGTCTCATATATTGGTGTCTTTTGGATTATTCTTATTCTCCTTTGTTCACCTATGTTTACTCGTTCTTAGTTTCTTGTAGTGTTGGATGTGATACTTGTATGTATACTTTTCATTTCCCTTATTGTGTAACTACAATATTGTTTTCATGTGTAGTGTTTTATTTTTAAAGTTAGGTTTGGTTTTTATGTGACTTTTGAAAACCTTTTTCTAAGAAAAGTGTTTTATCCTTTTTATACAAATTAAAAATGTAAACATCACTTTCCCATTTAAAATGCTAATGTATCACTAATAGGATGACTTGGGTTTTGGAAATGAATAAGGGAAATGAGTTGTAATTTGTTTTCAAGTAAACATGTATAAAACCTTACTTTTATATATTGTAGTTCAAATTTGAAAATGGTTATTTCTTTTATTTTAAAGGAAGTGCATTGGGAATGGATTATTGGGCTAGCCTACTGAGTTTTAATACTCACGCCTATAGTTCTTTTCTATTTTTAGCCCTTGTGAAGGTTTCATCTTGAGTTCCATCGCCTTGAGAGATGAATGATTATTATGTTAGAGAGTGACCAGTTAGGTCACATGGAGTTAGTTGGTTTTTAGGTTCAATTGGTTGAGTTTTTTGGTTCAGTTGTATTTTCAGTTTCTTGTATAAATGATATTCAGTTATGTTTTTATATAAATGTATATCAGGATGTCTGTTTCTTTACGCTATTTGTTTACTTATTTATATTTGGGAGAAATCATTCCCTTTTCTACTCTGATGATTCCCGACACTAGTTTCCAACCCATGTGGATCGGAAATTCCCTTCGTGCCATGCCATAGACTAGCTTGGGTGACTGATTCAGGGACGACAAAGTCTGGTTCGTGACAGTTACCGACCCCAAATTCAAATTGTGAGGAAATAATTTCAAAGGGTGGGAGAGAATGTAACATACCAAATTTTAAGAAAGAAACATTTTGTTTGATAGCTTACATGATATGCCACATCGATCTTAAATAAACAACTAAATATTTTTATTTAAATATCACCATTTTAAACTAGCCGTTAGAATGGAGGGAATGAACGATATTAACTAAATTATGAAAATAGGGTTTTCATATGTTTATATAATGATTTTATGGTTATCAAATTAATTATAAATGAAAATAAAAACCAATTGAATATAAAGGATGTGTTTTTGTGAAAAAAAAATTAAGTGCGAATAATTGTGTTTATAAAATAATAAAATCACTATTATTGTATTATATTAATGATATATGTATTAAATATGATATTTTAAATTCATATTATATGTTTTATAGACATGTTATAAGAAGAAATTCAATTTTATCCATAAAATGAGTATTTTTTTAAAAAGGAAGTTTTACCGCCTTTTGATGGAAAACCCATTTTAAATCCATTTTTTATCACTTGTATAAGTTTTATTTGACAAAATAAAATTATTATTCAGAAGAGAGACATCAAAATTTACTTTTTTTAACTTTTTTGTATTTTTCTGATAAGATTCATTTTTAATGAATAGTGAAAAATGCTGCATTTTAATTCAAAAATGATTTTTTGACTAATTTATTTATATAGTTAGATTATAATTTTAATTTATTTTAATGTATAATTACATATTTATTTATCATTCAATCCAATTTAGGTTATTGGATTCAATTTCACATTGAAATTGGATATAAAAATTTGTGAACTTTTGAACGTTTTACTTTAAAAACCTGTTTTCTCGATCCATCAATGAGATTAATGTTAAAACTAATTTAACCACTTGTGTGAATTAATTTTTTTTTTAAAAAAATATATGGTTGTAATAAATATGAAAAATTTGGTTCAATAGGATCAAAATAATTTTTTGATGAATAGTAACTTTAGTATTTTATTTTCCACGGTTAAAGGTAAATAGGGTAATTAAAGGTAAAAATAATATTATAATAATATAAAACTACCCTAAAACTTGTCCTAATATTTTTAGATGAGTTATTTTTGACCAAGAAAATAATTAGGCCAAAAAAATTTCATTTGGAAGCCACTTGGGTGTGATTGTGATATTAATAACATTTTATTTAATGTAAAAACAGAGATGTCATAAACATGTCTCTTATTACTATTTTTTTAATATGGGGTTATATAAGTGATATATTTGGCTAAAAATAGTCCTTATAAAGATAAAAATATTACCTACATAATTTTAATTTTTTTATAATTTTTAGGAAATAAATAATTAGATTTAATTATGACACAATGATGATGAAGTAATAGATTTATTAAAGGAAGAATCAAATAAATGATATTAATAATATTAAAATAAATATAATTTGAAATATTTGATGCTATACAAGAATTTCATGGATGAATTCAACATTTTATAGATTATTTAAATTAGTTATTTATAAGGAATCAAGTTGTTATGATTTTTTTTAAAAGTCATGTAATGAATAGTATCAAAATTGACATAATTCATATTTTAAAATATAAAATATTTTATTAAATGTAATAAAATTTAAAAAAATACAATATTCGGCCAAAAAGTTTATATAAGTTTAAAAATTTCATTAATGACTTGATAATTGGTCTTTTGTCCTGTTATGGTAAATATTTGTACCTTCAAAGTGTAACTTACTTGATAAAACGGTAAGAGTTAAAAGGGGTTAAAACAAAAAGACAAAGATTAAAAAATATTCAAAACTTGTCTAATTTTAATTGGATGAAGTGTATTCGACCTAATATCATATTATATTATAAATAAATAATATTGTGACCATTTTTATTCGAAAATTAATCTATATTAATTTAATACTTTTAATAATTCCAAGAGTACCCCTCTCCTCTCCTATAAAAAGGAATTGTTATTATCTATTATTTACACTTAAAAACCTTTTGGTTCATTAAATATCTACCCAACCCATTCCTATATTCCCTCCCCACATTCTTGAAGCCTTATTTTAGACATAACACCCTTATTATAGGTGTTAAGGTGTTAAGAAAGGCGATCATCTGATGGAAAGGTAATATTTTTATTTAGGTGTTTCTATTTTATTTATTCTTCCAATTACTTAAAATCTCCTACAATCATGATGAGATAATAATTCTAGTATCCTAAATATAATTAGATTTTATTATTTTAATATCATCACCTACATCCATCTACACTTCCATCAATTGGGAAAGGAATTAATCATTCGTGTGTACGTGTGAACTATCACCTCCACAAACCGATCTAATTCATTTTCCATAACCATCTCTCACGACCGGTTATAATGATAGAATTAATGTTAATATGTTACATTAATGAAATATTAATCATTATAATATAATAATATATCAATTAAATTCTTACTTTTCATGCACATAAAAATGATAACGTCATTTGTGCGTATGTGTGAACTATCACCTCTACGAAGCAATGTGATTCATTTTTATTCACTAAATCACTTGTATGATATATATAAGTATATTAAATGATTTTTATGACATTAATTATGTTATTATAATTATTTAAAGTTAAAATAATACTTACCTTATTTCCATAATGATCAATGAAAAATGGAAAACGTTACTCATGCGTATGTACGACCTACCGTCTCCATGATTATAGCGTTGTTCATTTTTCATTACCATAATTAATGGTTTGATTTAAAAGTATAATTTATTTATAAAATTTATCATTATTTCATGAATATTATTCTTGATATGATGTACTTATGACCACATGGACTATTGACATCATGCCAAGTTCATCTTTGACTCAAGTACCGAATATTGAAAAAACATCCAACCCGAACTTAAATACTTATGTAATTGTTATATAATTATAAATAAGTGATATAAATGGAATAATACAATTTAAAAGGTTCTAAATCAAGTATAAATTAACCTAAGTTTATTATTCAAGAATATAATTAATATACAAGACAAGTCAGAATCAAGGTAAAGGACTTTGTCTCAATCTCCTTTCATTGAGGCATATTTTGATGTTATACACCACCTTATTTTCTACAATGTATAATCAAACCCTTTGAATTTTAATTTCATTCAAATGTTTTCAAAATGAATAATTTTATATGATGAATTCTTTTAAATGAAAAAAATAAATGTTTTTTAACATATACGATGACAATGACTATTTTGACATCGTGTCCATTATTTGATATTTGGATTCCTCTACAAGACATAATGGTTTTAAAAGAAAAATAAATACCATATTACCTTTTAATTTATTTTGGTATTGAAAATGGTTTTGATAATGGATTGATTATTTCAATATCTTGAAATGATATCTTGTGATTTCAAAGTGGAAATTCTATTTTTCCTTTATGCCTATTTTATGTGTTATGATTATGTTATGGTTCTTGGGAATTGCTTATGTATATGTGTGGTTATGTGATAAACTGAGGGCGGGTGTGCCCGTGATAGTTATCCAATTCATTGTATAATGAGACGGAGTTAAATGATAAGGTTTCACGTAAGATATTTAGGGAATATACTGTGATGGGTATTCCAAATATAATCACGAAGGTTACTTCCTATGTAGCTATGAAAGCTATAATGTAAGTATGATATGGATTCCATAATTTATCTTTATGATTTACGATTTCTAATAAGTTTTTTAGGAATCTTATTATTTCACTAGGTATGTCAAATAACTTATGTTTTATGAATGAAAAGTGTGATTTTATGAATTTTTTTAATGATTTTAAAATATTCATGGACTAACTGTTTCATTCCTTATTTTATATCCCTTACTTAGATTTTTGATGTCATCCCAAGTTTTTGAAATGTTTTCCATGGGGTATAAGGATGGGCAAGATAAATGAGGTAGTCAATATGAATGTTATGAAGATTCTTATCAAGAAAAATAAATCATGTTTAAAGAGTTTAATTTTGTGAAAAAATGGATAGTGAGTAGAATTTTATACTTTGCAATATTTGAGTTTTTACGTAATAGTTATGGACTAATTCTCTAAAACTATAAAACTGAAAAGACCCTCAATGTGAATTCTTGATTTAACTCAAGATTATGTAACGTTTAAGGTCGGGTTCTTATACGATAGCTCTAAACTCACAGGATTGGTACTCCTCATTTTATAGTCAAAGATCATCATGCCTTGAACCACCTTTCTTCTAGTTTTTATGTTGTATTGAATCTTCTAGTTTTAAGCTATATCACGATATTTTAATATATCAAAGCTTTCATTATTTATAAAATTATCTTACACTAAAAAAGATGGAACCTCATATTATACGAGTTTGAGATGAATCCTCTCACATGCATGGGATTAGAATTTCATGGACCTCCACAATTTGAAGCTCAAACACATCACATAAGGAAAAAGGCCTCTGTAACTTCATTTGAATTCGATCGAGTCACGTATTCAAGTTATCTTGATTCATGAAATATGTAGATTGAATTCATTGATACTCTCAACCTCATATCCACGTAAAAATGGTCACAAAACATCCTTGGTAGGCTCAAGCCTGGTTATTGGACATGTGACTGTTAATATTAGTGAATAGAAATAGTTGAGCATCACTAGAGGTGGAAGATGATGTTGTATTGATCATATAGATAAGATTAGCTACACCATTCTACCTACGTTATGTCTGTCATTTTAATGAAAGTGGAATAGTGTCCACGGCTTGATCATCCCACATAATATTATCAATTCATCTATTCCATGATTTATTAGTTTAAGCCTTCTGCTACCATAACATACTATTGTAGTGGGGGATCAAAACCTTCCTACACATACTCACACAAACAATATTCAGCCTTGTAGGCCTTACATGTCCATCCTCATATTCACCTCTGATCATGCACTCTCGTGATACTTAAACATGGGCATGCACTCTTCTAAAACCATGCAACCTCCTTGAGTAGGATCTCCCATGAGGTTGACCTTCAGGTACCTCAAGTGTGGTTGAGGTCTATCCCTTAGGGACATGTATGGTTGGGCCTTAACTTTTTTAATAAGGCCACCATTATAAATAATACTTAGAAATATCTAAGTATAAAATTGATCTTTAATCCATTCTAAAATATAATTACTCAACCATTATCAAATACCTTCATCATGAAATTATAAAAGAATATATATTTTTTCATGGACTACTTGAATTCCCTCATGAAAATAAACATTTTCATGGACTTATTCAAATTATTCAAAAATTAATGTAATAAGAGATATTGAATGAACTTATTCCTATTAAACTTCTTTTTCTAAAATTTTAGTAAACAATATTTCCTCCTTGAAAAATGTCTTGGAACTTAAGATAAATCCAACAATCATCTCAATTACATGGATAATTGTCCAAGCATGACATCTAATTCCATAAAGTGAATCCATAAAAATTCTCAAAACATCACCACTTATCAAAATCAACTCACCAAACACATATTGATACATTATTGAAAAAAAATGAAACTATGGTCCCAAAATAAAATTATAGAAGGTAGAGAGGATGAATAAACTAGAGGGATGTATAGTAAAGATACATACATTGGGTTCCTCAACCAACTGAATGTTGGAATGAAAGGTCCATTAATATAAGTCCACATCATATCAATGAAATCCAAATGTGATATCTCCTATCTAAAATTGATGTTAGGAACTGGAAATCTAGAGATGAAGAGGATATTAACTGTTTAGTTATCTTTCCATAATTTGATGTCACCCATAAGAGTGATCCATCTAGAGTTTTACTATATAATGAAAATGGAGACACGTAAGCTATTTTAGAGGTAAGAGCCCTGATTTTCCTACTCAGTCTAGTAAACCAAATATTTCTCTTAATTTTTATGAATATATATTTTCCAAATATAATGACTAGAAAAATATTCCCATGTATTTTTTTCCATACCTTCCATGGAATCATAAATTCTTTTAAGGTTAATTCCTCCCTCCTCAAAGGGTTTTTCAAGCCTATTTCAACTAGCCTAGTGATTTTTTCCCTACTAATAACATCCAATGGCCTGAAGGCCTTCATTTTTTATTAATTTTGGATAATACACCTTTAAATGGGTGAGATGGAACCATTACAAGGCCCATAGGCTTAATTATTACATGGCATGTAGGCCTTAGAGGAATTCATTGTCTGTAGGCTTCAAACATTACATAAAACCCAGACTAACTACTTGGAACTGCTCCTCCCCAGTATCTTTATCGTGAAATCAGCTCTCTACCTTCACATGGCTATTCGGATAGGCTATCCCGTGCATGCACAGGCTTGTCCTGATGGCAGGTGCCATACCCTCTCATTCTTGCAATCCATGTAGCTTCTTCTGTGGTGAAAGCTCCTTGATCATCCTCCTATATATCTTGTTCCTTGTAGTTTGTCTGGTTTGCATCTGCACTTAAGGTGGCCTAAAGGCCTTGAGGTGGCCCGAAGGCCTTACTGGCCCGAAGGATTGGGTGGACCAAAGGCCTTAAAGGACTTGGGGACTAAATCGGTGGCCCGAAGGCCCGAACAGGGGCAAATTCCTGGCTGCTACAGTACCAAACAGTGCCTGCTAAGGTTCCCACTACAGTACCTACTACAATACTACACAGTCCCTGCTACAATATCTGCTACGGTACTACTACAATACTACTACAGTACCCATAGAAATTATGCCTCCGCCTGGATTTGATCCCGGGTCATCTGGATACACTTAAGATTCCTCACCAACCGGGCTGAGGCTCAGGTGCTTCATTCCCTACTACTAAGAATAATATATAAAGCTATTGATGATGGTCTTGATTCTTTTGATGAAAGACTTAGGAGCCTGGATTATTGATAAAACATACACGAGGATGGAAGAAAGAATGCTATTTACTAGGGTAATCCAACCTCCAAAAGAGAGGAAAAAATATTCTAGTTGATAATTTAGCTCATAATTCTATATAGGATACCTTAAAAGGAGTGGATATAGACTCTTTTTTTTTATAAAGGAGATACCAAATATTCCATTGGTAATTTTATTCTATAAACACCTATCATATCTTCAATGGATTTCTATTTCCTTCCTAATAATTTATTAGGAATATAGACATTTCTCTTGCCAAATTTATTTCATTAAACACTCCTACTAAAATAATCAATTTAAATCTATTTAAATATTTTCATTAGGTTTATTTTTCTATTAGTAAAGAAAACCATGTAATCCCTGAAGAATAAATAAGATATTTCAACAAATCCATAGAGACCTTTGGATGGGCGCACCATCTCTCTTGAAATTATAGAGTTTAAGTTTCTACAGAGAATATCTCAAGCCAAGATAAATAAAGTTGGTGAGAGTGGATATCCATGGTGAATAGCCCATACTGGTTTTAAAAACTCAAATATTTTCCCCATAAGAGATATTGTAAACCAAAACAAATATAATTTTAGAAAAAGGAGGTAGTAACCCATTATGAGAATCCACACCACCTAAGGACTTTTAGTGTGAAATGTTTTTACATTTTATCATAATATTTCTCCATATTGATCTTTATATTGACATTGTATCCTATGACATTACTATCATTTTATTCTAACATTTATTAGGCTAGGCCAATCACCCCTAGATGCTCCTACCTTTGAGTAAAGCATTATTTTCATCTGATATTTGGAGAGTTAAGTTCTTGGATAATCTATTATTGAGGATTGTTCCGATAAACTTGTATGAAATATTAAACAAACTTATGGGTCAGAATTCAAAAATATTATTGGGATAATTCTCCTTGGGAATGCAAGAAATCACAATGGAAGTGTTAAATTGAATAATATGATCACCCTTAAAGTAATTTTTTACTTCCACTATTAGATATTTGTTAATGAAATTCCAATCCAAAGTATATAAAGATCAAAGGAGACCATTTTAATATGGGGTTCTATCAGGCCTGAGATTTCTGACAACTGTAATTATTTATTCTTCCTCAAGAATGGATTTAAAAAAAAACATTATCATAGTTCTATACTGATAGTGAAATATTATAAAAAAATAATAGAATTATTTTGTATATTTACACTTTTGTACTCTATGATGTAGACCAAATAAAAGCTCTATAAAATGGGTGGTCTCATGAGGTCCAATGGTCTCAACACCATTGTTGAAGGATCCATATTAAAGTTGAAATTTTAGCTTCCCAATAAACTTATTTTCCCTTATTCATGCATGAAAAAACACTATGTTTCAATCTCCTTCCTCCAAACATCTAATCTAGGATATGTTGTTCACCTCCCTCTCTTCATCAGGATACATTTCTTCTAAATGGATTTGTTTACTATATAGAAACATGAAAATATGATCATATCAATGCCCCTGAATCTATTCACCAAGCTTATTGACCTCTACCAGAAGAGATTATAAGATAGTTTGGGGGTCAACTTTCTATTATTCCATTCTATAATGTTTCCCTTTAGTCAATCAAGTACATTCTAAAACATTACCCTTGCATGTCCTTGTAGGGATAATTCTATGATGTAAGAACTAGAGAAATGAAAGATTCATATTCCATATATCCATTATAAAAATGAAAGATATGGATAGGAAATAAATATTCTTAGATCTAGATAAACAATAAAGAATTATTATATAATGACCACTCCAAATGGGATATAGATGAGTGTGAGAAATTGGATATTGCAAGAAAGTTTTTCAAACACCTATCCATCCAACTCCAGATTGTGTTACCTCATATCTTATTATCATACCATGTAAATATTTCTCTAGTGAAACCCAAATCCATGAGATTTCTATTACAAAGTAAGTGATTAAAATATTACATAAATTTACTTGAGTGAACTCACCCCTTTTTTTAGACTGGTCAAGAATGGAATTGAAGTCACTGACTATAAAACATGCACTAAATCCTAGGGTGAAAGAAAATAAATCCTTATACAACTCCTACCTTTCTCATAACACACACTTGGAATATATAAAGGACATAAAATAATATTTTTTAGATTCTATTACCTTGATATTAATCTAATGGGAAGAAGCGCTATTGAACTCAACTAAAATTTGATATTCCAGAAGATCCACATATGAGTTTTAGAAGGGCTTCCATGCATCTAGTTTTCCATATAAAGATTAAAATAATAATTTTGGATGGTTATTGACTTGTGTTTCAGTTAAAAAATTACTATAAATGAGATGAATTTGTGTCTAACTAACTTTTATAAGTAAGCACGCTTGGTTGGGGATCCAATGCACTTGGCATTCCATAATAGAAAGGAATTCATGGAGATAAAGACGAGAGGACCCAAATACCTAAGGAACCTTGGATGAAGGTAGAGGAATCACCTATGTTGGAGTTTTAAATGGATTAAGTGATCATACCCCATGAATAGGAGTATTTTTTTATACTTATTTAAAGTTTATTCTAGGAGGTGACAAAAATCCATGTAATTATCCACCATCATTAGAACATGAAAGGCATTGTGTGAAGGAGACAGTCCTTATGATGTATCTAGAATAACATCCAACTCTTTAATCCCAAGGGGTTGAGGAGCACACTTAATACTGAGTACCTTGCCTCTAAGAAAAGGTGAAGTAGATATTTTGGCAATGACAATGGGAAGAACCAACTAAAGCACCTTAACCACTATAAGATCAAAATGAGAAAAAGGATATCATTTCACCAGACTGTATGGAATAATATCCATTCATAAATGAAATTAGAACAATATACGGAGTGATAAATGGATTTGTGAATGCAATAAAAGTCATCAAAGGAGAATTAGGATTTCAATCAAAAACATGTGACATTTGTGACTATTGTTCTATAGCAGATGGAGGATCAATAGATGATTTACACCTCCCATCGATAGAAACCTCCATACCCATATCTGAGTGATTCAAAACCATTATTTCACTTGAAGAAAATGTTGATGGTTCAGACTAATAAGAGACCCCCGAGATGGTCCAATCTTTTTTAGAGCCCACAACCAATGGATACCTTGAAGTATTTTTACTGGGAGTGAGATATCCATCTAAATTTAGGTGTGGAATGGAGACATTTCTCTTATATGAGTCTCTAGGAACCTCAGATGTCTTTGAGTGAGGATTTAAATTACTCTAAATCCTATACATCGAGATTATATGAACTTGAAGGTGGAATTATGAAAAATATCAATTTGGATTTGAGTATTGTAACTTTTTTCAGAAAGAGATGTCTAGGCTTCGATGGAGGAAAATATGATCCAGGAGAGGAGATGATAAATACATTTAGATGCAGGTTCAGATAACCATAGTTTTTTTCATATGAAGAGTTACTTCATACACACATAAAAATCTTCCAAATGCATTTACAATGGACTTTATAATAATTTGGTTATGAAAATGGAGTGGGAGAATGGGAATATGAATCCATAGAGTGGGAGAGTTTGAGGTTAAATATGCTTCATTATCTAAAGAACATCAAAATAAAGGTACTGTTAAGGGTGAGGGGATGAACATTAGAGAGAGGATTAGATATAGGGGATGACAGAGATAGATATTAAAATCTAGGAAAATTTGATCTAAATCCATGAATATGGTGAAAAAATTTATCCAATGTAAAAAATATGGGAATATAAAGAGGAATGATCCTAACAAGGAAAATGATTATAATGAAGATAATAGTGATTATTCTTGGTTAATAGAATAGGGTTTCAAAACTACTGATTTTTTCAATGATTGTGACCTTACCCACTTAGATGAGTGGATCCTGGACTTTATATACTCCTTTTAAATGTTTCCTAAAAGAAAACACTTCACTTAATTATGGGATATTGAATTATTTGATATATTTATTTGGGAAATAATAAGAGATTTTATATAATGGGTATAGGTTCTATCACTCAAGAACTTCACGATGGAATGGTTAAGGATCTAGAATAGATTATATGGGTACCCAAATCAAATAGAAACCTAATTTCCCTAGGAATTATAGATCAAATACGCTATACCTTTTAGTCTTATTTGGAGAGTCTAAAAATTTCCAATAGATCCATCAATATGATGAAGGGAACCCTCTTGAATGGTCTGTATGTTTTAGATGGTAATACTCACATGAAGAAACTAAATCCCTCTCATGTTCCAATGTTAGATAACAATACCCTTTAGTATATGAGGCTTAGGCATGTGGAATCCTGAACTACATGATGTGTGTTCCTCTAGGATACATGACATGTAGTCCAACTTCTTATAGAAAATTAAACTGGCCTTCATGGGGATGCCATATTTGATATTTTTTTCCACCTTGTATTCTTGTTGACTCACAAAAATTCATGAAAAACAAATAGAAAATCCTATGATTGTAGTTTCCTAGCATTTTATGGTAGGAAATCAAAACTCTGATTACTCAATTGGTAATTTGTTACACCATCAGCCATTTTTTGGGGTATGATCAATGAAGCCATATCCCACATCTGTAAACCACATCAATACAACTAAAACACTCTAATCCTAATTCATCCACACATCTAATATGAATCTAGGGGTTTGATCATTCTTGAATCTGGCCTAACATATTCAAATCACTAATCCCATGGGACGATGAAGAGGAACACGAATACCGATGGTTGGAAAAGAAAAATAACAAATTGAAACCCATCGTTGGTTGGCACGATACTGTCTAACAATTATATAATGTGGAAAATATGGTTAAATCAAGGGTGAAAATGATATATAAAAAAATTTGTTAAAGAACACTATTTAATCAGGCTCATACAAAGGACATAAATCCTAGAGAAACCATGGAGATAAGGAATCCATGCTTGTTAAATTATTCAAAAGGAAATAAATCCATGAAATAAAATTACCTACGATGAGAATAGATCAATCATTGGTAAAGAACATGGATTATAGTGATGAATTTGATGATTCTAATTCATTATTCACTTGTCTCATGTTTCTCCTTGATCATTAGTCAGTCCACATTCCTTGTTCACCAACGATAACAAAGCTCACTTACTCCACTCTAATTTTCTTGGGTTATGCAGCTCACCCTGGGAAATTTTCTTAATGGAATATATATAGAGATAGAGATAGGTTTAAGTCATTAAATAAATCAATTAATTCACTTAACGCACCTACCAACAATCTCCCTCAACCGAATTCTCGACGATGATGAATTTTATGTCACACCTAGGAAAAACCTAATCTTCTATAAATAATTGTGGTCTTGAATTTCCCATCTGAGGTCCCAATTAATGGGAAGACCATTTATTATAGAAAGATACACATTTTTTCTTTAATATTTATTAATATTTTTAATATATTAATTTTTGGGTCCTACTGTAACACCCCAATATTTTACGGTATTTTTTTAGTTTATCTTTTTCGGTAGTGTACATTACACAGAACACCGAGATTAAACAAATGATTAAATATTATTATTTTGATAGTTATCACATAGCTTCTAGAATAGAAGGAATTAAATATATTATTTAAATTATAAAAATATATTTTACACATGTTTATAAAATTAATTCTTTGGTTAACAATTAATTATAAATGAAAATAAAAATCAATTGAACATAAAATATGTGTTTTAATAAATCTATTTTTATGACCACAATGGAATTTTATATTAATAAATTAAATTAATCAATATTATTGAAAGATATTAATGAAATTTATATTTTACATATTAAATAAAAAGTTTTTAAATTCAACTAATATGTTTTATAGGCTTTATATAAGAATAAATCCAATTTTACACGTAAAAGACTATTTTTTCTAAAGACAGTTTTACCGCCTTTTAATGACACACTTGTTTTAAAACTGAATTCTGAAACTTTTATAAATTATATTTAACAAAATAAACTTCATTTTTAAATTAATAATTTCAAAATTAGATTAGGGTAAAATTTTGTTATTTTTCTGAAAATATTTATTTTTCAGCGAATAGTGAAAAATCTTGAGTTTTTTTTATAAATTCTTCATTTTCATTATATTAATAGTCCATTTATGATTTTAATAGTAACAAAACCCATGAAATTGTAAATAAAATTTGGGTATCTTATAAGTGAAAATATGCTATATTTATATCATGGAATAAGTGAATAAATATTTTAAAAATTAAGTATTGGTATTTGTTTTGTAAAGCATAAATTGTTATTTAAAATTTTATAATTAATATAATAATTTTAAAGAAAATTATTTTTCCCAAAGTATATTCATAAATTAATATTTTTTTCTTATAATTATAATATAATTTTATGAGAACTTATTTAATTTTTCAAAGTGTCATAAAATCAGTTATAATTTTAAAATCGGTATTTTTCAAATAAATGAGGATTTTATTTAAAAATTAATTTTATATTGTTTATAAAATTATTTTCCTAAAATTGAGTTCATTTTTTAATTCTACACATTTTAAAATGGTTAGGGTGAATTTTTGAGTTTTTTCTAAAATATTTGAATTTTTTATGAATAGTAAAAAACAGTTTTCACGAGACTGATGTAACTTAAAGTACATCATACATGATGTATTAGTGACATAATGATTTATATAACTTCAAGTTAGGATTTTATATTTTATTTTAAAAATTATTAATTAAAATACAATAAACTCAATTTCCAAACCTAAAAAGTATTTTCCAAAACATAGTCAAAAGTGATTACTTAAAATATCAATTTTTCTCTCTTTCCACTTTCATTTTTAATAAATTAATGAATTATAATTATAAAGGTATTTTAGTGTCTTAAACCCATTATATTATATTAATATATGATTTATATTTTCAAAAATTCACTATTACAAGTCTAACCTTTGATATAATATTTCATTTAATATTTTATTCTAAAAATACCCCTCTCCTCAAGTATAAATAACCCCTCTCCCTTACCTTGAAAAACCAATACTCCCACCATTTAAAAAGAAAAATATCTACCAAAATATTACCTATTAATCCTATTATAACCCATAGAGACTTTATGGAGTAATACAAATCCAATCACCAAGGATTTATAGTGTTGTACAAGAGAAGTTACACCAAGAAAAGGGTAAGTCTCCATAAACTCCTCCATCTTTTATTTTTCTCCTTCTTATTTTCCCAACTCATTTCAAAAAAATATACTCTAAAATTATTTATGCAGTATGTTAAAATTATATTAATGATTTTAACCCACTACAATTATCATATACAACATATATAAATTTTGTACTCCCTTTTCCTACTCTTTTGACAATGTCCCATTAAAGGTTGGTTAACCACATACAGAAACATTTCTAAGAAAATTCTTATGACTTCCATCATGGATAGAAAATATGAATTATTTATAATATATAAATATGTAATTAAATTTATTATATACTTTTGGAATTAATTATACTAATTTATTATTTAAAAAATAGCAAAATTGAGACAAAATAATGTTTTTTTAGAAAAACATGATATCGAAACACTTCAATTTAATCAAAAAAAATTAAGAAATTTAATTAAATAATTATAATTTATAAATATTTTTATAAATTTCCACAATTTAATTCTGAATTATTGTTTTAATAAACATAATTTTACTATTTAGGAGGCATAAATGTGACAAAATGAAGTGGGAATTAAGGTAAGATATTTCTTAACTCAATTTCCATTATTTGGGTTAAACTTATATGTCATTGGTTATGTTATGCCAAGTATATGTGTGAAATGAACTCTTATTGTTTTATACTATATTTAAACTTTTATTGTGGGGATTTACATTTGTCACACATAATTATTTCATTGATTTATCCTCATTCCAATGATACAATCTTTGTAAGGGTTTTCTTAGATCACTTTCCCCCCTTGAGATATGCCTTATTCACCACTATTTATTATGTGTGGTGTATATATACTATCCATTAATGTATCATATCATGAATCTTTTTATTTTCATGGTATAAAATGTTTCATTTGATAATTATTACTTTTATGTGGCATACGGTCCGACTGATTACAAAGTGGTAAGGGATTCTCCCTGAACCTCCATTTTTCATTAGGGTTACGCCTTATCTCTCTTTACCCCAATGAAATTATTTATTACTTTTATATAATTATTATAAATTTTATATATATGTTCCAAACTCATGAATATAAATCATTTCACCTTTATTTTATGGGGGAAACACATTTTTCTACAAAGTTCCCTTTTCAATTCCTCCCGATAAGCAAACCCGATTAAAGAGTACTTCCCAATTTCTTAAACATTTTCAAGTACACTCAATAATATGTTTTAAGAAACCAAGATTTTTATAAAAACACTAATTTTAACAAAAAATTATATATTTTATATTTTATGGTTTTATGTAAATAATTAATCCTTTTTTCTCTTTAAAAAATCTTTTATATTTTCCTTTAAACCGCACTGAAGTGACCCATTTATAAAGTTTCATAAAAACTAGTTTTACATGTTTTCACTTCAGTTAGACATAATTTATTCCTAAAACATAATTTCATTGTCCTTACCTTTTATTTTTGAGATATAAATATTACAATATGATTTTACGATAAATACAAATTATTTTTTTTCAAAATAACTCTTCCTCGCAAAGTAAAGAGGGTATTTCTATCAAGAATTCCTTGATGATTTTATTAGATTATTTTCATCTATGATTATGATTAAAAATTTTAAAAGTTTTGTGGGACACTTTTTTTTAAATTTATGATTAAAAATATATTATTCAACATATAAGGAATGCATTGGACTTAGTAAGTGACAGGTGGGACCCACTATAGCCCCTTGATGCCTCAATAGGTCTCATAAGACAAAATAGACCAAGTTTTTACCCATTTATGTATGGTATCTTAGAAAAATCCTTTATGGTATGTTTATGATGTCTGGAATTATGCATTCCATCATTATGATGTTAGTAATTGATAATCCATGTGATTATTTGACTAATAGAATATCCATGGTTAAGTTTCATTATAATTACTTATATGACATTATTTATTAATCCTTTATCCCTATCACATTATACTCAAGATTATGTTTTAATGGAATGTGTTTATTTATTTATTTATCTTTCCTTATTGTTTATGTTTATGATATCTTCCGCTATATTACTTACCCTTATTAAGCATCTAAGCTCACCCCTTTCTTACATTTTATTTTCCCCCAGTATGTGAAGATGTATATTATTAATGACTTGAAGGGATGATCTAGGGGGTTTTGGGTGTTTTAAATAGAGTTTTTATGTTGTATTTCGTTTCAATTTGTAATTTAAAACTTATATTTAAATATGGTTTTACAAATCTACTAAACTATTTTTTCCTTTGGGATGTGATCTCTTGTTCATAGTACCAATGTAATAAAATAAGGGGATGCCGAAAGAGGATCATGCTGCCACTAGCAGGGAGAAACCTAGGGCTGGAAGAGATAATATTGTCATGGTGGGATCAAGATAGAAATACCAACCTAATGACATAGAGACCAACCCATCTTATAGGTTTCTGGAAAAGGATCCTACTTTTTAACTTCTTGTAGACTTTCCTGAATATGATCCCATGGATCTTGAAGAGATGGATGAATCCAATCTTGATGTAGAAAAAAGGAATCATACCATCCAGTGTAGGACATGGAAGTGCATACAACACTTCATTGACCATATTCCAGAGCCACAACTAGTGGTCCATATGGGGTATCTTCACCATTGGCTGTGTAACTTGTATGTTTGTGGGGATGATTCTCGAGGTCTTCATGTGATGATCTGTGACTTTCTTACTGAAATAATACTAGAGGGAATCCAACATTTGGATGTCATTGAGCATCATGAGAATTCCAAAAGAATTTGAAATTTCTAGGAAGTCAATCAGGAGATCCAGTGTCTAGAAGAAAAATTGGATGAGCGTTATGACTTCATCAATACTCAATTAGAACTCATCTTCCAATTGATGGCACAACTAGAGGTGGTAAAGGAGAAGATAAGGTAGGTGCCACGTCAAGTGGACAATCTAAAATCTTAGAAGGACTGGGCACAGATTAGGGAAGATGAGATTCGTCCAGCAGTTGATGACGAGGAAACATAGATTAAGAAGAGGAATAAGATATTAGAGGATTCATGTTAGAGGTTGGAAGAGTTGAAGCACTCGATCACAGGAGTAGAGATACAGGGGAAATTTTTTTCCAAGACTCATAAGAGGATCCAATATTTTGATGTCCCTGCTAGTATCACAACCTATTTTTTTTTCTTTGTAACTTTCCAGTGTGCATGGACATATTTCTTTTCACTGCTTTAATTATTCCACATTGATCATACTTGTGATAAAACCAATGATATATCCCTAAGATAACATGGGTCATGCTCGGTGTGTGAAAAAGGGATGAACACGTGATTTATAATTTGTATGAGAGCACTAAATAATAATCAAACACTTGGGGTTTGCTATTTTTAACTAACCACTAAGAGTTTTTGTGATGAGAAAGGCTATGGTTGGAGAATTAAGATCCTATAATAGCTAACTTTCTTCCTTGATATGTTCTAGTGCATGAATGGGATAACACCAGGGGCATTGTATTCAACTCGAACAAAGGGGAATGAGGAGTGGGAATCAAAATTACCAATATGTAGAATGAAAGGAGATTGGAATGGTGATACATGATAATTATTTACTGTGTTAAAAAAAACATCTATACCGTTGGTTGGGAATGGGAAAAAATAGACGAGGGTTGACTTCTGACCATGTTTGAAACACAAAACTTGTCTCATAATTTTGTCTGTATTCTTCTGGGATGTTGGCCCAAAATGATAGGTGATTCAAAAATGGAATGAGACCAAGACTTTAGGGGGGGGATTCATATGTGGAAGAGGATGAGGATCCAGATAGGGCCACATGAAGCATGGAGATGGAGTGATGGAATGTTCTAATGGATTCCAACACTCTTGAAATTATGTCACTGTGGATTAAAACACATTGGCATAAGCATCATGGTTTTATCAAAGATCAAACCCATATTCTAGGGGAGCATCATCTCAGATGTTGAGCGATAGCAGAAAATGTGAACAATGCGGTAGGTGACCAACAACAAGGAAGGACCTCTTAGGTGAGGGCATGGCACGTTTTTCAGTTTTACATCATACAACCGAGGATGATAGAAACAAATTTTAACATCATACGGTGAGGATGATGCATGGTATAGTTTAACATCTTGTGATCGGGACACATCTCATAGTTTAACATCATATGATTGGGACACTACACATAGTTTAAGGTCTTACTATCTAGACCCTAAAAAATAGTTTATTGTCGTGTTACATGGACTATGTAAATTTATATTCCCAGTATATTTGTGTGGCATGAAGTAAATAAACCCTACATGAATGATCCAAAAGAGGCTTGCATACCACACAAGTACTAGGAAACAAAAAAAATGTTGATACGAATGATAACCAAGGAGACTATGTTTCACCACACACCCCTAAGGTATTAATATGTAGTTTAAAGTCATTCTTGGACATAAAATTATAGTTTAAGGTCATAGACTTATGGATTTAAGGGAATAAGGATTACCAAAATAGGCATATATGGTGTGATAGAGTGACAAACCCGATGTAAATGAGGCCCTAGGGGGATTAGTTTCACACCACACTTTCCCATTGAGGCTCTTAGTTTAAGGTCATAGGGTATGGACTATAAAGGATATTAGTTTATTGTCATAGATTTTGGACCATAGGGTTCATGTGAGGCTCGAACACATTGATACACACCCTACCTGAACTCCTAAGCCCATGTGAGCCATGATTGGTGTGGGAAACAAGAAACGTACAAGGGGTCTACCTGGCACGTGGGAGCACACATTAAGGGTGATACTAATGGGTGAAATTCCACTATGATAATGGAGAGTGGAAAGGAGGTAAGTTCAGAATTTCATGGTCAAGATGGAGGGGTGACTGGTGAGTAAGGATCAACTGTTGACCATGTTTGAAACATATAGACCATAACCACACCAGTCAAGAATGGGGTGAGGAAACGAAGAATCAACTATGGACCAAGTTTAAAACACAAGATCTGTTGTTAACTTATAAATATCTGTTATGGAATTGGCCCAAAATGGGAGCTAAGACAAAATGGAATGAGACTATCACCATTAGGGGGTCTATATGGATTTGAAATATGATGGAAATCTGAACCAATAATAAATTGAAGTGTGGAATATGGAATGAGCGTATTGGAGAGTGGGATTCAAAACCCAGGATTTGCGAACAGTTTAAGGTCATATTTCATGGACCGTGACATATAGTTTAAATTCATGTTACTTAGACTATAAGATCTTAGTTTTAGGTTATAGAACTCATACTATGATTTCATACAGTTTTAAGTCATGATGATTGGACTATAGAAAATAGTTTAAAGTCAAGTTGCATGGACTATTGGGGAAACATTTTCTACAAGGGTATATATGTGGAATGAAAGTGATAAAACCTAATGTGAATGTAGACAAGGAGGATCACATACCACATAGACACCTTAATATGAACTACATAAAGTTTAAAGTCATAATTCTTGGATAGTAACTGAGTCCAAGGGGAAACTTTTTTGATAGACTTGTGGCTAGACCCGAAGAAAAAATGTTTGGGCGTCACTATGTATCCCATGAGAATAGGAATCAAGACAAATGTAGTTTTAAAATGAATCATGGTAAGAGACCAAAACTGGTGCGGGAAATCATCTCTAGTGAGGAAACTAGGGAATCCCATGGTTATCATGAGTCATCATAAATTTTTTCATGATAGGATCATAGTTTAATTTTGTGGATTGAGGACGTTAGCTTTTAGTTTAAGTTTGTAGAGTTTTGACCATGCTGGGAAGTATATCTAATTGGTATGTGTAGTATGGTGTTACGAAAAAACCAACATGAATGAGGGACGAAGGGGCTCAAGCACCACATACGCATTCCTAAGGGGGCTCACATATAGTTTAAAATTGGGAAACTTGGAATATTCTAAGGCTAAGGGGACAACGATTTGACAAACATATTTCTTGACCTAAATACAAAATGTCTGGGAATTACTATATATCCCATAAGTATGAGAATCAACCAACATATAGTTCAATAAGAAAATATACCTATGTAGTTCTGAATCATACGCAAGGAGAGGGTACATTTTTTTTACATTTTTTTATTATTATTTTCAAGTGGGGTGGCTAGACTAAGATGTAGAATCCATGCATTGCTACGTATCCTGCATGGATAGGAATCAAGCCATATGTAGTTCTTGAAATATATCATGGTAGATGATCGATACTGGTGGAAATTTCTTCTCAGGTTAGAACATTATAATGTTGTACAGTTTATCATATTATGACCAGGATGATGGTTGTTATGCAGTTTATCATCATGAAAATAGGATTCTTGTGCTATGCAGTTTATCATCATGATGCTAGGATGTTAGAAGCACAATTTAACATCATGTTTTAGAGATGATGGGGGGAAAGTGGTCCAAGGGGGATGTGCATGGAGTGAAAACTATAACCCAATGTGAATGGGGACCAAGGAGTCCCATAACCCATAATACACTTCCAAGGAAGACTTGAACATAGTTTAAAGTCATGATTCATGGGAATAAACTTTTCGTTTAAGGTCATAGATCTCAGAATGGGTTCCAAGTTTAACATCATGTGTGTGGGACACTGATGCTATGAACTTTAATGTAATACAACTTGTACTGTAAGAGCTGAAAATAGTTTAAGGTTATAATTCTTGTACCTGGAAATAGTTTAAGGTCATGTTTCCTAGACCATGGGATCTTAGTTTAAGGTCATAGAATTTGGAAAATAGGATAAGGGGCTTCAATAGGATGTGTTTAGTGTGGTTATATGGAAAACCTGATGTGAATGAGGGAAAAAATGAGGCCTTAAACCACACAAAACATTCATAAGAAGTCCTACAGATAGTTTAAAGTTGTGATGCTTGGGCTGGGCTTCATAGTTTAAGGTCATAGAGTTCAGAACAAAGAGGGGACTTGCATCAAAGGAATATTCACATGGTGGTGGAGTAATAAAACCCAACATGAATGAGGTCCTAAGAGGCCTGGAACCATACAACACATTCTGCAGAAATCCCACATACATTTTAAAGACATGATTCTTAGACTAAGGCTATGTAGTTTAAATCCATACAACTCAGACTATAGCAACATAGTTTAACATAATGTTTCAGGGATGATGGGAGCTCCTTATGCATAGTATTTCTTGAGGAACTTTGAATTGGTTGGAGTAGTGATGCACTCTCTATCCATAGTGATCAAAGAGTACACACCATCAGGATAAACCTTATAAATGATGTAAGGTCCTTCCCATTTGGGCTCCAACTTTGGCATCTTCATGTTGAGTATCATTGGCATCCTTAGAGCCAGTACAATGTCACCCTAGAGAAAGGAGTGGAGGAAAACCTTCTTTTTCACCAAGGAATATGGAGTCACCTAGGTGGAATTTCGATTTATCATCTAATAATCCTAGGGAGAATTGGGGAGTTTGTATGGACAACTCTTTTTTGTTTTGGCCCACCATCTTTTGTGGAATGTTCGAGAGGGTTTTGTTGAATGACTCATTCTTTCCATTTTTATATTCATGGTAGTGGGAAGTATGGTTGGACTGGATGTTGTACTTAGTTTAAAACTTCTTTAGTTCAGTTTATCAGAATTTGGTGTCATTTTCAGTGAGAATATCATGAGGGAATATGAATTGATGGATGATATTAGAGCTCATAAATTCAAAAAAATGATCAAGATTGACTTCTTTGAGGGGAATCACTTCTACCCACTTGGAAAATAAATCCATCGCAGTTAGAATGAACCTACATTGGTGAGCTATTACTGGTGGATAGGGTCCCATGGCATCAAGTCCCCATACTGTAAAGGGCCAAGAATACTTGTTAGTATTGAGGGGATATGGTGGTCGGTGAACAAATTTGGCATGAATCTTACATGAGTGACACCTCTTGGTGAAATCAATATAGTTATAGACCATGGTGGGCCATAAAAGCCCAACCTTTGAATCTGGTGGGAGAGATTCAACCCTGCCTAATGAGCACCACATGACCTAACATGAACCTCCTACATACCCTTAGTAAACTTATCTCCTTGGATGAAACATAGGAGAATTACATCGAACCCATGTCTGAAGAGATTCAACTCAATGTTGGGACCACTTTGGAGGGTAAACTATGCTACACATTGACATATTATTTCACAATCGGATTGGTCTAATGGGAGGATACCCTACTAGAAACACTCGACAAAAGGAGTTGTCCAATCCAAGATTTCTTCTAGTACGGGGGGATCTGGACGTCCTGACATGGAAGCATCAATGGTCAGCTGGTTCACCTACTGTATTTCATCATCATCTAGGTTGATGGGAGAGATGACCCATCGATGCGCCACATGAATGAATAGTTCATCCTAGTTAATCTCTTCAAGAGATGCAGCTAAACTATCTAGGAATCGGCTCAGCCATTCTATAACCGGGGAACATGATTCACCTCTGGTTGAGAAGGGAACTAGGCCATCAACTGGTGAGTGTGATCTAGCATGGGTAATAGCTATAAATTCCTGATGATATAGTCATCATTGATTTGCTTGATGACTAACTCAGAGTCTCCATTCATCTGCAAGTGGGGAACATCAATCTCAAGGGCCATCTCAGGAACAATAATGAGGTCCCAATACTCTTCCTCATTATTGGTGCAACATTCTGATAATAATAATGAGTAGGGAAGAACGACCTGTGTAGTTTTGATGAAGATGATCCCCAAAACTACTCTATTGAGATTAGGATCATTGATCCTTCTACCGGTTAGGCTATGGGAGGAGCCATTGAAATGTATCTTCCAACATGGAATAGCTTGGTCTACTAAAAGGATGGCCTCATCTGGGAAATTTATGTCCATAGGTGATTCTTCAAGAGTTAGATGGTAGTTAGGAATTCTTCCAATGCATGAACCTCAACAACCTTCTATGGAATTAACCTGATGTCGAACTACTGAAGGATCATGGCGCAATGTGACAGTCTTCCTATCAACATCAGGTGATTTAGGATATACTTTAGCAGGTCCACCTGGGAAAACATCTATATCTCATGATTCTAAAAATAGTGTCGTAGCTTCTGCACTGTGAAAACTAGTGCGAGATAGCTCTTCTTGATGGGAGAGTATCTAGACTCTATGTCGAGGAGCCTGCAGATGAGATATTATAAACTGTTATCTATCCCTTAATTGTTCTTTTGAGCGAGAAGGGAGTAGAGGGATCATTCTAGGGTGGTCACATAGAGGACTAAAGGCTTCCCTAAGATAGGTGGAATCAGAACCGGAGGTTGTAGAAGATACTACTTAATCTTCTCAAATGTGGCTTGTCACTCTTCATCACATTAGTAAATAGTACCTTTATTCATTATATTGGAAAATAGATTTCAATTTCTGGACATATTCATAATGAATCGGAATATATAGGCTAAATGGAATTAAAGACCTCTGAATTCATGAAGATTTTTTAGAGGAGGAATCTATATGATAGCCTCATTCTTCTCCAGGTTGATCTCAATGCCTCTATATTTGACGAAGAAGTAAAGAAACTTTACAGAGGTAACCCCGAAGTCACACTTCAAGGGGTTCATCCTTAGATGTTGGTAGTGGAGGAATCTAAACACTTTCTCAATATCTCTGAGATGGTCTTAACACTGGAGGGATTTTACCACCAAATCATCCATGTAGCATTCCACTAGTGTCTCGAGGATCAGTTTGAAGATGTGATCCAAGATCCAATGATAAGTGGAAACTAAATTCTTCAAACCCAGGGGAATTTCCTAATATCATAGGGTTAATTGTATCACTCTAAAGGTAGTGGACTCTTAATCTTCAAGGGACATGCAGATCTGATTGTATCTGAAGTATCTATCCATGAAGGAGAGATCCTAGAATCTGATAGTGACATCGATCAACAACTCTGTCATTGGAAGGGGAAAATCATCCTTTGGATAATGGTGGTTTATATCCTATAATTCGATTCAGACTTTGATATGATTTTTATTCTTTCTAACTAGAATGATGTTGGCCAACCACTTGGGTTATTGAACCTCCTTGATGAAGCTGGATTTAATGAGCATATCAAATTTGGCCTCGATCATGGCACCATGAGAGGGGTTCATTTTTCTGGGTGGCTTCTTGAACCCACGGTGATTCACTGGGAGGCCTAGATGGTGGATAGTGACCTGAGGTTCTAGTCCTAACATTTGATCATAACTCCAATAGAATAAATGACGATGTTTCTTCAAGAAATCCATGTAATGCTACTGTTCATTTTGAGGCATGGTTACACTAATTTGTATCATCATCAAGGTTCACCTGAACTAACTCATCAAAAGTGGTGGAGACCACATCTTCAAATGTTGTAGGAGTATCTTAGAAATAATTTTCATCATATGTGATAGGGGAATCAGTGGGAGGAGATGGTTCATCCAAGATGACAGATTCTTGGATAACACTGGTACCGACTTGGGTGGGTGTGGACACTTCACTGGGAGACTTCTATTCTACTAGGACCATGGAAACATAGTATATCAAGCTAATTCCATTAGGAATTCAACTATAGGGTCCATGCTTAATGTAAAAGCAATGGTGATAGTTCAGTTTAGGTCGGTTCAACCCAGCTCAGTGGAATAAGTGAGTATGTCATACAATGGTATCCACGGGGAAAACATCTCAATACCTTATAGGGGTAGGGGCTTCTAGTATCACTTGGGCTTGACCTATGTAGGAGTATGAGGTAATCTTACAAAGGTACTTATACATAAGAATACAGTTCCCTTCCCTCCTAGAAATGAAAATTAAATTTCCCAAGTCTGGTGTCATAGCCTCCAACCTGTGAATTGGAAGGATGAAAGAATTGTCTAAATCTTTCCATTGGCTAGATGCAATAGTGGTGTGATCAACCTTACTGGTTTGAACTTTCTTTTCATTTCTCTTATTATACCCAGTGTCCATATGGCGGGCATAAAAAGAGTCAAAGGGAGACACATCACCTTGGATAAGACCTACTCGACCAATAAGGGAGTACTTAAGGCATTGGTGATATGAGGAGGGGACTACTGCATGTAGATGAAGCTAGGGCCTACCCATCAGCATGTTGTAGGTGGTATCCTATGAGAAAACCATGAATTTAGTGTTTTCCATAAATCCAATGAACTGGGGTTTCAAATTGATTCTTCAACACAAACTCTTCTCGTTCCTATCATAACCCTAAATTTTAAGGTCAGAGGGGCTTAGATCTACTTTAGTCAGTCCTAGCTTACGGAGCATCCGAGTTGGTTTGAGATTGATCCTAGAGAATGTGTCTACCATACATCGATGAGCTTCCATGCCAATGAACTTATCTTTGATTTACAGTGGGTGGATTTTCCATTGCATGAGGGAGCCCTCATATTCTCTAAAGAATGAGATAATGTCTTGGAATTATACTTTCTTGACTTCCTCATCATAGAAGGTCTCTGTAGATTCTACCTCTATTTCAAACTAGAGGGGTATTTTCAAGGCCTCTGCAAGAGCCTCATGCATATATTTTGACAAGAATAAGGCCTTGAGTATCGAGATATTTGTAGGTATGATGGATAGGTTCTTAATCACATAATAATTCCATTTTAAACACACATTTCTACCCACATAGGGTTCCTCTTTGGTGGGAGGCATGACGAGCACTATTGGCTAAACCACCAGATTCTGACTGGTGCTGGAAATCTCCTTCTAATAATTATGAAACTCACCCAAAACCAATACTGGATGACTATCATCTGGATGAGGCTTTTATTTTTTCATACTCGACTAATCATGATGCGGCTACAACTGATATGCCCAATCAATTCACCCAGTCAGCTGTGGAGCTGTGTCTGATGAAGTGGGTCGGGAGGACTACACCTACTGAGCTCTGCACATAACCTGTTGTCTGATATCAGTAGCATGTACAAATTGACTTGGACCACTAGAATTAGAATCATAGAGGTTTTTATGTCCTCAAATTATTCTTCAATGGTATTAATCAAAGACACTGAGAGGGATAACATGACTCCCCTCATCATCAGGGTCCATATAGAAGTCTACCAACTCAAAAATATTCATAGAGGCATACTATGTCTTACCATTAGAGGAGTCTTCCAATGCTCGACGGACCCTAGGTGCAATTCTCATATCTAGAGGCATGAATTAAATAAGTTTGTGGGATGTATTTGGTGTTGGTGGGGGAATTTTCTTTCCCTTACACCATTGGCATCAACTCTTCTGAGACATAGAAGGTTGCAAGGTGGATGTAGATGCATCGTACGGAGAGGGTACAATGACTTTAGGAGGTTCATACTGACTTAAGAGGGAACATATTACACTGTGGGTGTGAGTGAATGCTCTGAGAGCCAAAAATTCATCATAATTTTAAGTCCCATAGTTGGAAACCTACTGCCATTCACCTTCACCATTGATGTCAATGTCAAGATTGGCAGAATTGTACCTCACCTATGCCGAGACATGGCCCAGTTTGGAAACACCATTGTACAACTATTCTTGAAGCTAGTCCTTGAACACATAGCATTTTTAATGGTATTTCCAAGGATTCTATGGTAGAAGCAATGGTTAGCGTGATCAGTGTTCTTGAATTCATGTGAATTCTTACACTATGATAGTTTCAAAACCCCATGTTCCAAGGCACTATGTAAATAGATAAAAACCTATGCATCATTAAAAGAGTAGGTCCAGTGTCTCTTTTATAGGAAGGGAGCTTTGGGAGATTGGCCCTGACAAGGCACTGAAGCTTGACTAGGGGCTAGAGCCATATTTTATTATCTAGGTAGTGGTGCTTGGTGAGGTGATGCCTGTTGATTTTTCATTAGGTGAGGTTGAACCCGATGAGGATGCTGCACTCAGAAAGGCTATGATGGGTAAGGATCTAATAGTGACAAATATAGTGGCTCTGGGGCATCCACATGTATTGCATAGGTAGTCTCTTCCTTAGCGGTTATTCTTGTAGGAGTTAGGAGAGGTAATGGATGTGCCTACTTGGCTTGTTGTAAGGATTCCTCTAGGTGTGATCCTTATTAGAGAAATACTAAAATCCACCTAGGAAGTTATAAATGATGATGGAAGGAACCAGTTTATTATTAACATTCAACATGCACATAATGAACAATTTCTATTGGTTCACCGACATATTGAGTGAATACGTGAGGCCCTTCTATCAGGTGACAAATTTTGCAATGTGTTCATCAGGAAATTATTTTCACTTAAAGAGGTTAGAAATAATTATTTTATGCATATTGTAGCTAAAATTATAAATAAACTTCATGTGAAGGTCTTCCCAACTAGTTAAAACCCAAATGGGTAACTGGATGTACCATATGAAGGTGACCCCTACCAATTTCTGAATGAAACATTGGATTTTGGAAGCCTCTAGTTGTTCTGGGGTTCCCAACATGGGTATGCACCTTGAAATGAAGTGGGTTAGATTCTTTAGTGGGTTTCCCATCCCTTTGAAAGGGGAGAGGGTAAGATTCCTAAAATCTAGGGGTGATCACAAGTCATACAACCACCCTAGATAGGACTTTCCATCAGTGGGGATTTCCACCTGTTGCATCTCAAGGGATTTAAGGAGAGCAGTGAGAGAAGCTATCAGATCATCTTGGTAGGGGTTCCTATCTCGATGAGGATCCATGAACACTAGTGCATTGATAGGATCATCAACATGATAGGTAGGCCTAGTGGCTCGTGGAGCTGTGTACACAATAGCTTGACCTGGGTACCAAGGAAGGTTACTGTGTTGCTTGGGAGGATTCGGCAACATGTACCATGGTTGTTTTTTTAAAACTCCTACCTCTTCTATGTTTGGTTTCATTGGATCACTAGGATTAATTGGGAGAATCTAGCCAAGGAGGACTTGTGGCTTCCCCTACCACCCTAGTGGAGGAGGAACATGATCCTATTGAGGAGTGCCACAAACCAGGTGTCGCTCAGAAAGGATCTTGCCAATGATCCTATTCTGATTAGTGATTTGTTGATGTAAAGAGGAAATTGAAGGATTATCCTCTATATTCTGTGAAACATCAGATAGACTAGAGGTCTCTAGTAGTCCCTTATCGTTGTTGAGATTATAACCAGCGAGCAATGATGCATGGTTACAGGAGGCTCGATGCCTACCTTTTTAGGTGAGTGAGAACACCTGTATAAGGGTCCATCTATTATTATGCTACTCCAATGGGTCGATTCTCTCTATCAGACCATCCACTAATTTCCCCATACTTTTTTATACCAAGTAAAACCATGTTTACCATAAAAATACCTTGGTTCATATCCTACATATCATAGGGTAGGTCAGGTTGTCACAGGATAGGGATGAAGTAAAGAGCATCGTACCCCATCACTGAATCTACACATATGGGGACACCTATTCAAAAATTCTATGGAGAACTGTGAATCTATGATCACATATTTGTAGGAGGGTTTGGTGGTAGCTGGGTGACACAGGGTGTTGAGCCACTGGGAGTGCTACCAGCTCAACTATGCAACACTGCTAATTGATGTCGTCAAAGTGATCTTGGATCCTATTGTAAGTCAACTAATGGTAACAGAGGTGAAAACACATCATCCAAAAATTTAGGTAGAAGCACATGACCTGGTCCTTGGTGAATTAATTTGGGATGTTAAATTTGGGAGCCACATTTTTCCAGAATATGACTAACAACCGGTCAGAAAACAGAGCATCCCACCGGATTCCTTGTTCAGAAGTGGGGCTAGACTCTTGGTTGGTCCAAGCTTTGATTGATGCTTTATGGGAAACTGGTGGCAACACTGATATGGATCAGTGAGGTGGTGGACTAGCTGGTGGAGGAGATATTATGTGAGTTGATTTCTCTTTATATGTTGGGTTGTCTCTCAGATGTGGTACCAACCACATCATTACATCCCTGTAGGACTGGTTATTCACTAATTCCTCATTTTCGAGGGTAGCGACACTCATTTTCAAGTGTACAAGATGCTCATCTTCTATAAAACTCCAGAATAAATCTTCATGATCTCGAGTAGACCTAGAAAATGAAACAAACTATGATATATATGACTACATCATGAGACCCTGGAAGGGATCCAAATCATTCTCCTCCTACATGTACTTGTGAATGGATTTGAGAGTCTTTTGGACCTCACCTAATAGAATGATGAATTTCACCTACCAATCTCTTACCCTAGACTCTAATGTAGATTAATGGGGTGAAGGCTACATTATTGAATCAAATTATTCTTTAAAATCAGATAAGTGAATGGGATTTAAAAAGACTTGGAACTTCCTAGAATTTTTTCCTTCAGTGGTGGTGGTTCTCCCTTCTTCCCTGAGATGGTTCTTCAGGGCAGGTAATTTTTTCAGAATGGGGAGGACCTTCATGCTATTTGGTGAAGCATGGGGATTACCTCCACTTTGATTGGTTGGGATAAAAGGAGGGCCTCTGTATCGTTCACCGTCATAGTGGGGAGGACCTCCGCTTTGACTATTGGGGGAGTGTGGAGGACCTCCACTCTGTGTGTTGACATAGTATGGAGGACCTATTCTTTGGTCAGTGGGAAAATTGGTATGAACTTCATGTTTGACCTGAGAGTGGGGAGGGTCTCCTCTTTGGTGGGTTGAAGTGTGGGGAGATCCTTCACTTTAATCAAACTGGACATGGGGAGTACCTCCATTTTTAGAGGCATGAGTATAGGGTGGAACTTTGTACTAGTTTCTAAATGCACGGGGAGTACCTCCACTTGGATTGATGCTGGAGAAAGGAGGACCTCCACTTTATCTAGTGTAAACATGTGGAGGGACCCCAATTTGACCATTTAAGGAGTGGTTAGGACCTTCACTATGGTTTCTTATTACATAGGGAGGACCTTCGTGTTGTATAGTGGTTATAACATAGGGAGGAATCCCATAATGATTGTCGATGAAGTAGGGAGTACCTCCGCATTAATTGGTGTTGGAGTGTGGAGGGCCTCCACTTGAGCTAGGAATGGTGTGAGTAAGACCTTGTCACTGACCATCTATGACACATGGAGGAACTCCATATCAGGAACCATAAGTATGAGGAGGACCTCTATATTGGATGTTGGAGAAGTGAGGAGGACCTCCTCTTTGATCGATGTTGGGAACATGGGGAGGAGCTCTATGTAGAGTGTGAGAGTGGGGATGGCCTCCTCTTTGGTTAATAATGGTATGGGGAGGACCTACGTACTGAAACTTATCGTCACGGGTCAGCCTATGATGGCTGCTGGTAATGTCAATGGTTAGAAGAGTCAAACCAACATGATTGTAAGGTGGCTAGGGTCTTGATCCTAACTGGATATTTATGGGTCCATGATCTTCAATGGCA
Organism: Viscum album; assembly: GCA_963277665.1. Classification (NCBI taxonomy): domain Eukaryota; kingdom Viridiplantae; phylum Streptophyta; class Magnoliopsida; order Santalales; family Viscaceae; genus Viscum; species Viscum album. Next base: position 1,753,526,929 of record OY728151.1, read on the forward strand.
AGGATCTGGTGGGATGTGTTGGGGGTGGTAGGAGCCACTGGAGTTGTGGAAGATGATGCCCCATTTTGGGCATCCTCCTGAGCTAGTGCCCAACATTAGAATCAAGTCATTCGAATTAGGGCAGAAAGAGTAGGGGAATAGTCCACCTGTTCCTTGGCCAGGAAGTCTAGTCATTGCTGGAATTGATGTGGCCTGGTGGGAGCTCTTCTTATAATCTCCCAGGTAGTGGTCACAAGTGAATTTTGGGCATAAAATTTATAATATTAATCCAATTTGAGTGATTATTTTTTTGGATAATTATTTGATTTATTTTATTCAACTTTATCTTCAGGACCAATAGCTTATTCGAACATCTTGATGCCCAAAAAAATCATTGAAGTTGGAAAATCTTTCGGGCGGACAGCGTAGACCCCACCTTTGTAACAAAAGTATAATTCAGGCTATACACCTCCAATTGAGGTTATTATACCTAGATATTAAATATAAATCCAATACACATTCCTAATTAAATTACATGGAGGTTGGAATCCATTAATGTGAAAATTAAATGATATACATTGAAGGAATCTTCCTAGAAATATCATAAAAAAATTCATAGTCAATGAAAAATCCATAACTCCTTCATCCTATGGAAAATTAAGTTAAAATTTTCAGGGTGAACCCAAAATACATTCATCAACAACTTTTATGAAGTATGGAATGTGTGAACCATCCATTTAATAGTCCAAAAATGCGCAATATTTTAGAGTACATATTCTTGACTATAAAAGGAGGAGAGATACTCTTTCCCAAAGCCTTCCATTCCAATCCATCCCATTCTATCTGAGGCACTAAGGAGAGAAGGAAAAGTTCCATTTAGGATTTCTGTTTTCATTTATTTTTATTTTAGTTTTATTTTTTCCATGTAACATGCATTCATATTTTTATTAAATTGTTTCATTTTCTTCTTCCATATCTCCTTTTCTTCCAACCCTAATCACATTATCTCTCTTCCATCCTTCCATCGTGATCTCAATTCACTTTGAAATGGAAAATAACTAACCTGAGGCTTGTCCCTGGTGGAGGTTTCATGGTGTTATTTGTTATTGCGCTTTAATTGAACAGGTTTCAAATCTATTTGTGGTGGATATAGGAGTATTTCACGAGTGCGGTGGTCATCCACTATGAAATTATTTATAATTCCATTTATTTTCATTGATTAATTATGTTTCCATCCCTTATATAAGGAAATCCCTTCATACGGTGGATTTGGGGTTTCTTGAAGAGGTGAAACGACATACGGTCAAGTTAGGTCTTTTAGGAATAAAATTCTTAGTTGAGGTGTTGACCTATTTGACTATTGGAGGAGGTGTCATTTTGTATGTTGGAGGCATGCTAAAATCACCCACTCAATAAACCAAATAAAATTAATTCATTAATGTGGTTTCATTAAACAAGTTATAAAATTTAATTTACACAATAAATAAATAATGAATGAACCCGCATTATCAAACCATGGACCAAGACCTTTTATTCTAATCTGCATTCTGTCTACATCTTCATTTAGTTTTTTTTAAATTATAATTAAATTATTTTAATTTCATGTTTTCCAAAACCCTTAAAACCATTTTTTTCAATAAATTATAAAAAAAATAATTAGAATAAGTGAACTAGAATTAGTGATTGAACTGAATGTGATGATCTTCAAGTGAGACGACCCTAGTCAACCTCTATGCTGCATTAGGAATATAAATTTTCTTTTTCCACACCCTATGATAGGCATGAATCAAAACTAACACCGTTTCTAGGGATCTAAATAGTTATTTTGGTCACTTTTTCAAAATTCACAATTTTGTAACTATTTTTATTTGTTTTATTTATTAAAAAAGCTTAAAAAAATATTTTCCCATGATATTTTCAAATGAACATTTTTTCAATTCAGGGAACAATTACTCCCAGGTGAAAGATCTAGTAGGTGAAGTCCCCTGGTCTACAAAAGATGGTGTTATGTTATAGGCTAGATAGATTAGGGGAGCACAAATCCAAATTTTCAATGAGGAAGAATTCAAGGAAATTATCTAGGATCTCAAGGAGTCCCTCAAGAAACCAGTTGTTGAAGTATTGTCCAGAGAGCTCACTAAATTTTGGGAATACTTCCCAAAATTCTATCAAGAAGTGGCCAAGACACAAGAAGAGTACTACTCTATTCCTCCCAACACTTTTAAAGAAGTTCCACTAGAATATTTCCAGAATAAAGTGAAAAAAAATCAAGTACTATATTTAAGAGGTTGATGAAAAGGTTCAAGATCACAAAAGAAAACTAGATTGGATAACTGTATACTTTTAAGCATCATCAGAAGTACCTGAACCTGAGTATGAACCTAAAACAGAAGATGATCCACTTATCTTACCTAAAGAGGAAAAGGAGGAAGAATTTCCTATTGAGCTACATGTGGGGGATCAATAAGAACTGGATGGATTATAGAATGAATGTGAGTAACTACTTGATCTCCCCAAACCCTGTAAAGAAGAAAATCCAACATCAGTGAAGGAAGGTACCACACAAGTGGTAGAATTTGAATTGAAAATGGAGGATCCCGACTACTTACCTCCATCCTCAGAGAATCTACTCCAAGATGAACTTACCAATGAGGCATTCCTTGAAACTAAAAAAAATTAGGGAGTTGAACCTTTATTTGACTCTATATCTTCTAATTTTATATAATCTTAATTTTGCATCATTTATTACTATTTTGATTATATAGAATCAAAAAATATTTGTTATACATTGGAGGAAAAAGAAGAACTTGGAGATGCTCCTGTTGAGGAAAACATGGAGCTCCTTGATTTTGATGAACATTCATTTGAGGATCCCCATCATGAAGAAATCCAAGTTTTTTAGCCTGAGGAAATCAAGAAAGAGGTTAATTTTAGGAAAGGGGATAAATTAATTTTTAAAAATTAAAATTTTATTCAAGTAAATATACCTGTTTACTTAATGTTTTATCATTCATTTCATGTATCCCATGTGAAGTTATCCCTATAAGAGGTTGCAAAAGTAGAAACCAAAAAAGAGGATGATCCCTACTTCATTATACCCCCTCCATTCAAGATATAACTAATTATGAAGGGGGAGGATTTGGTATACTCTATTCATAGATCATTCCTTAAGAACAAAGAACTGGATTCTGGGAAAATTAAAATGTGGTGGTTAAAGTCAAAGAAGCTCCAACCATCATCAGACTTTGGATAAAAATTGGTGCTAACCTATGGAGGCAGTAAAAATTCAGGGCCCACTTAGGGGATTGTACCAAGATTTATCCTTTACATATTTTCTAGTATATTCATTTTAAATCTTAGGAATTTAGATTTCAAATTTAGTCTTTGGAATTATTCCACCATGAATCCCCCTCCCTCTATCTTCTTGAGCTTAAATGAAATGATCCTTGTGCTTAATTGAGTAATTTTATTTTATAGGTTCATAATGGCATAAGAAAGCACCAAATAAACAATGATGGAAGAGTACTAAACTTATTTTAAAAAGTTAGTTCTCTTTTAGTGATTATTTTTTAAACTCTATACATTTTTTCCAAAAACATGTTTTGAGATTTAAAGATAAAATTTCATTCCCACACTTGAATTATGTTTTACTTGACTAATCTAGGATACATGAGTTTCTTAGGAATCCTGTGATGTCATGTTTTAGATTTTAATGTCAATGAAGTTGAATGAGTAAAATGGAGAATTGAATTTCTTTAAGTAAAGAATGTATATTAAAATGAGGACTCATGATTTTAAGAAATTGATCTAATCATGTAAATGAAATTTCCTAACCATCTTTCATGCTTTGAATTTCTAAAATTCATGTGAATTGATTTATTATTATTAATCATGCCTTGAGTGATTGTTCCAAATAATATTTCCCAAGACTGAGAGGATTTCTAGACCAAGTACTTCCTATTTATTTTTTATCATATTTCCTGAGTGATCTTGGGACATTACACCTTATAGAACTTGAATTCTAACTTGTCAAATCTATGATTGTACAAAAATTCATTTAAAGTGATTAAGGCATCCTTTGAAAAGCCACGTATTCTCATAAGATCACCTTTATATCAATCCTTCTTTATACCTTGATACCATGAATGAAATTTATAGTAATGATCCATATTTCAAGCCATTTTATTCATTCCTACCCTTCTCTTAGTATTTACATGATATTTTAAAATTTAAAGTGTGGGGGTGAATAGAATCATGGTAAATGGGATGATTTATATTGTAAGGAATAAGTGTAGAGGTTGTTATTGTGGGAATCTTAAAAGGTTTTGAAATCATTCATCGTAATATATTGTTTTCCCCTATTTAGTATAAAAAAAAGAAAATGAAAAAGGAACCAAAAAAAGAGAAAAAAATGGGCTATGATTTGGGTAAACCAAAAATCACCATTACTAGACCTATTATTTCTATCATACTTGGTTAGGTGGTGGGTGTGAAGTTTATTCTAAATCATAAATTTCAAAGAAGAAAAAAATGAAAAAGGTTATTTGAAAAATAAAAAATAATAAAATTAAAAAAAATATTCCAAAGAGGGCACAAATCTTTCATTATGCTTAAAGTGATCATGATATTTACTTTTAGACTTGGGGAAAGTTGGGAGTTGTTACAATTTAAAGGGGAGAATTTAATTAAACTTTTTACTTTAAATATCATGATTTATTATTTAATAGTTAAACCTCCTCTTTGAGATTTATTTTTAACCATAAAATCCTACCAACCTTAAGCCTCAGATTCATTAAAACCTTAATTTCTAGTCATCGTGATTTTATGTGATTTTTGTCTTTACAAATTGGAGAAATTAGTTATTTTACAAGATTATAGATAAGGAGCATGTTCTTATGATTTGAGCATAACTATACTTAAATTGTATCATGAGTGATGAGAGAAAAGAATAAAAAGTGAGGCAAATAATGACTTTACATGTTTAATAATAATGAATTGAGGAGCTTGAATGAATGAAATGATAAGTTCCATCATTTTTTAAAGGGGAAAATTAAAATACATGAATTTATTTTTTTCTTTGAAAAATGGAAATTTTAATTGATATTTTATATGGAATTTGAAATTTTGATTTGATATCGATAATTGTTTGATTATATTGGACTGAAATTTTAATATTGACAACATTAGTGCCCTCTGATTTTTAGTGTTAAGATTTTATGCTTGAGGAAAATTATGGTTTAAGTATGGGGGAATTGATAGAGCCTATATTTTCATCAATTTTTATATTTATTTAAATTATTTAAACCCTCCCAATTTATCAATTTGATCTTATATGGATCAATTTTGTATTTATGGTGTGTTTTGAGAAAAATTGTAAAAATTGGTTAAATCTGGATTTTGATTGAATTTTATCACAAGGGTATTTTGGGAATAAGAATTATAATATTAATCCAATTTTATTGATTATTTTTTTATAATTCTTTGATTTATTTTATTCAACTTTTTCTTTAGGACAAAGAGCTGATTCTAACATCTTGAGGCCTGAAAAAAATCATTGAAGTTGGAAAATCTTCTAGGCAGACAGCTTGGAACCCACCTCCATAACGAAAGCCTAATTTTCTCTACACATATCAAATTGAGATTATTCAACATGGATATAAAAGATAACTACAATAAGTTTTCCCCCATTAAATTCCATGGAGGTTGGAAGCCATTAAGGTGGAAATTGAATGATATACATTGAAGGAAGCTTCTTAGAAATCTCAGTCAGAAAAAGTCATTGTCAATGAAAAATCCATAACTCCTAGTGGCCAATTAAGCTGAAATTTTGAGGGTTATCACACAATACATTTATCAACAACTTTTATGAAGGATTTAATGCCTTAATAGTCCATTTAATAGTCCAAAAAGTTGAAAACTTTCAGAGGACAGATTCTGGTCAATAAAAGGAGGAGAGACCCTCTTTCCCAAAACATTCCATTCCAATCCATCCCATTCCATCCGAGAACCATAGATAGGGGTCCAAGGGACATTATTGATTTCTATTTTTATTTATTTTCTTTTTCTTTTTCTTTTTTCCATGTAACATGCATTCATATTTTTATTAAAGTGTTTTCTTTTCTTCTTTCATCTCTCTTTTTATTCCAACACTAATATCATTTTCTCTCTCTTCCATCCTTCCATCATGATCTCTAATCACTTGGCAATGACAAGTGACTAACCTGAGACTTGTCCATGGTGGAGGTTTCATGGTGTTATTTGTTATTTTTCTTCAATTGAACATGTTTTAAATCTATTTTTGGTGAATACGGGAGTATTGAACAAGTGTGGTAGTCATCCACCATGAAATTATTTATAATTCCATTTATTTTCATTGATTAATTATGTTTCCCTCCCTTATCTCGGGAAAAACCTTCATTCAGTGGAGCAGGGGTTACCCAAAGAGAATAAATTTCATACATAAGAGCCAGGTCTTTTAGGAATAATATTATCATTTGTGGTGTTATCCTATTCGACTATTGGAGGAGGTGTGGTTTGGTATGCCAGAGGCATGATAAAATCACACACTCAATAAATAAAAATAAAGTAATTAATTAATTATGTTTCATTAAATGAGTTATCAAATAGAATTTAAACAACAAATAAATAATGAATGAACATGCGTTATCAAACCCTAGACCAAGACCTTTTATTCTAATCTGCATTTTTTCTACTTCTTCATTTAGTTTTTTTAAATTATAATTACTTTATTTTAATTTAAAGTTTTCCAAAACCCTTAATACCACTGTTTTCAATAAATTACAAAAATAAACAAAAATAATTATAATAGGTGAACTCGAATCAATAATTGAACTGACTGTGATGATCCTCAAGTGAGACGACCCTGGTCAGCTTCTATACTGTATTAGGAATATAAAATTGATTTTTTTCCATGCCGTACGATAGGGATGTGTCAATGGTATTTTAGTTACTCCTTCCATGGATTCCTTTTTGGAACTCTTCGCCTAGTCCAAGTCTCCCTCATTGAGTTAAGTATGTTCCTAGAATTCATTCCCATTACCATCTCTTTGTGGACACTAGTTAATTATGATGTTTATGTTTGGACATTCCAAATGGTCTAAATAGGGAAACAACCTTTGGTTGGGAGAGTAGTTACATTGGTCATCGTTGACATGTTTGGATGCTGGGAACATTAATCATCTCTATCTTCCTCATAGGAGAGAATCTCATAGAGAAATATTTGTCTTGGAACCCAAGGCATCCCATGCTGATTATGAGGAATCTGATGCTGAAGACACATCTTTTAGGGATTTTACCTCAGACATCTCATGTTTATACTAAGGTAAATAATTCTATAGACATGTATCTTTTAAATCTTTCACCTCAAACATCCCATGTTCAGCAGGAGTTAGGAGTGTGAGACAGGTTGTGAGTTTAACATCTTGTGGAGACCAGATGGGACTGATCAAAAATCCATGTAGAGGTGGTTCAAGGAGATACATCCCTAAGAGGGAGAACTTGAAAATTTTACTGGATGGATGGATTAAGATTCCCTATAGATGTGGATCCAGAATGTGCACCCCAAAGAGGGGGGCACTAAGGTTAATCATTGGTTGAGATTAAACCTCAGAGAGGTGTTATACATACCCTATTTTGAAGATAGGGATCAAAACCCATGTAGTTAGAGATAGTGTGAGGATTACACATGAAATATGCCCTGGTGCCACTATGAAGTGGGAATGGTGGGAATGGTGTATTACGCATGAAAGATTCCCAATTGGGTGGCATGACCTTATTGAGACGTGGCGTCCTGGATAAGATCAGGATGTATATGGATGGAGTGGATAAGGTGGCTTGAGTGGATGGTGTGGATGAAGTAGATGGAGTGCTGGGTGGATTGAGTGGTGGGTGGAGTGTTGGGTTTGAACCTCAAGGAGGCTTCCTACATATCCCAATTAGTTGGGAATCAAAGTCCACATAGTTCAGAATGGGGTGTTGGGGATTACACATGAAAAGTATGACCTTTTGGTTGGGTTTTACACATGGAAGCTGACCATGGGGCATATGGTTGGGGAATACATATGGAAGTATCCCATTTGAGGTACGATGTTTATATCTATGGAGAGGGACCAATTGAGGTTGGTATCATGTGGATGTCTTGATCATAGCTAACATCTAATCCCATGTGAGTCATGATCGGTGTGAGAAACAAGAGGTAGAAGTAGACCTGAAGATCACACAAATTAATTTTTATTCTAGTGTAAAAATATTGAAGCCCAAAGGAAGAGAGAGAGAGAGAGGGGGGGTTTTGAAGTACCTATATCCTTTATTTTTTGGTATTCAGAGGAGGTAAGGAGGAGTAGAGGTGCTGCCTCATGCAAGAAAGACCAAGAGATTACTCCAGGAGGGATTCCTAAAAGGATTCCATTCCCTATTTGGAGGATTTCAATCCATATGGGGAGGATATAATTCCATGTGGAGAGGATCCCATTCCATGTGGGGGTAGGAGGTGTAAAAACCATCCCATATCACTCACACATGGAGGATACTACATTATACACATAGGGTGAGACCACAATTTAACATCCTGTGTTGAGGATGTTGGTACATGGTAATTTTATGTCATGTAGTGTGGATGTGAGGGACTCATTACTTACCCCTTGGGATTAAATAACTATAGCTCATCCACCCTTGTGAGCGGGATAACTTCAGCAATGCTAGGGTGAAACTATATAGAGGAGTGTTCGATAAAGAGGTCTATGTTAGTATACCTATGCTAAGAATCAAAAGGAATTATCATACCTATGATGAGAATAAAAAGATAAATGGGAGTCTTGGGCCACACTTGGAATGAAGTGGGCTATATGAATGGGTGGCACAAGTCACATAGGGACTTAAGGTGTATCTGGACCGATCCTCGATGGATGTGGGAGCTTCGAGCACTCAACCTTCATGAAGAGGTTTCATTATAAGGGAGATAGCATAGAGAAGCCTAGGAGAGGGGCTTCAATAATCATAGGGATTCAAGAATCATAGGGCCTCAAAAATAGGTGCTTCATGAGTATCAAGTGTTTCATGGAGGACAAGGGCTTCTAAAAGGAATAGTCATCATGAAACATGGCAACCATACCTTGGCATGATGTCCTAACTTGGGAAAGGTGTGCTTCACGGAGGCTTAATACTTCACAGAGCCTCAAGTACCCCAAAGGGCGTAAGCCTTCGCGAAAGGCATCCCCACCTTAGGTGGAGGAATTCATGAACATATGAAAGGGAGTTTCATGAATTTAGGATACCTTGGATGATTAATTTTAGTTTGGCTCGAGATGCTCAGGTGCTTCATGAGTTGGGAGCAATCCAGAAGTCGAAATGTTAGGTAGCCCTTACTTTAAGTTGGAATGAGCTAGATATTTATAAGAAAAAGGGCATCATGATGCTTGGAAGCAAGTCATGAAGAAAATTTGGGCTTCACAAAATTCCACGGCTCTGTTAGACTTATGAAGTGCAACATCAACATTTAGCGTGGGAACAGAGAACTGTCGGACTTGTGGAGTGTTCCATCACGGTCTCATGCATTCATAGTGGGATGGAGGTCTTCATGAAAGAGATTCACAAAGTAGACCCTTGAGAGTGTTTTTTGGCCGTTTGAGATTTGATTTTCTTCCGAATAGTTGTGTCCTCCTTGACTAATCATGTGGAACATATTTCGGTGCCAAAAACCCCCAGTAATCGATCCTCCACTTGATTTTGGTTATACCCTTGGAAATAAAACTCTTCTACCTTAATTAGTTATACCCCCAACCATTATCCTTCTCCCAACTCCAACTGAGATAATTTTTATGCTCTAGATGCAACCGAGAGACTCCTGATTTTAACACCGACTGAAATACTTCCTCCTTTATTTAAGTATTAATCAACTATAGGATGATTCTTCTGATCTTCCTCCATGATCTTGTTGGGTCAAACTTTCTCATAGACACTTAAATTATCTCCAATATCCCCTAGTTGGGTCTATTGGCCTTGATCAGTTATCTTTGATCACCTTTATTTGATTAGTTACCTTAGTTAAACTCTTCTTGGGAAATTCTTCATTCTACTATAGTCCCAACCTTAATTATGTAGTCAAGTAGTACACACAACTCATCAATTATATTTTATGTATGATCATAAATTCAAAAATACAAGGTAAATTTCCTTCTTGAATTCTCAATTCAAACTCATCAAATACACCTCATGAATGGAAGTGTAATTCATGGAATCTGAAGACCCAACACAATCATTTATTCATTATTTATTATTTTATGTGTTATTCATCTATTTTGGGTTACTCAATGTCTTAATATTTTACATGTGTATATGAATTTATTTATGCATGAAAGTGTATGCACTATCTACTATCCTCTTCTTTGTTTATTTTCACACACACACACACACTATCTTCCTCAAGTTGCATGCTAAATTTGTTTTATGATCACAAGCATGTATTCTCTCTTCATGTATTCATGAAAGCATGCATCAAGAACTATTCATTATCTTCTGTGTGAGTATTTCTTCATGCAATCGTATTGAGTGGGTTCTCAGATTCAAAACCATTGTGTAAGGGTTTACAACTTCATGTAAGACCTTTTTAATAAACCTAAAGGGCTTCACGGTATCTCAGTTTCTCCACAAAAAACTTGAGTTCGTGGTTCGCATGTCAAGAGAGCCACGACTTTCTTCTCCTTACCACAAGATAAATAGCTTCACAGATCTTCTGCCCTTCTTGAAATAGTGGTTTCACTTTTCTCTATTTTCCTTAGAAAATGAGAGCTCTATTTCTTTCAAACAATAGATAGGCTTGTTACTCCTCCTTTTATATGCAAGAATCATCATGCCTTGCACCAACTTTCTTTTGTTTTTTATTCTATGTCGAATCTCTGTGTTTTAATTTGTATCACAGTATTTTAATATACTGAAGATTTCAGTATTTATCAAATTATCTTTTATTTAAAAAGATGGTACCTCATCTTATGTGAGTTAATGATGAAGCCTCTCACATGCATGGGATGATAATCACAAGATCCTCCTCACTTTGAAGCTCGAACACATCATGTAATGCAAATGACCTTTGCAACTTCATTTTCATTTATCCAATGCATGTATTCGAGTTATCTTCCTACATGCATGACGTAGATTGTATGCATAGAGATTATCAAACTCATTGCCACATAAAAATGATAAAAAACATCCATGGCGGGATCAGTCTTGATCATCATACATGAAACTGTTAACACTAGGGAATAGAAACAATCAAGGGTCACTAGAGGTGGAAGACAACACCCCGCTGATTAGAAAACTTAAATCAACCGCATCGTGTGGCCCATGTTATATCTGTCATTTCAATAACAGAGGAACGATGTCCATGGATTGAGCATCCCATATAAGATTATCCATTCATTTGTGACACACTTTACACTACTTCAAAACATGCCTTTAAAAATGATGGCCTTTATTAGTGCTAGAAAAAAACGCTGATAAAGGTGTCCTTTATCAACGCTAAAAAAGTGCTGATAAGGGTACCTTTAATCAGCACTAAAAAAGTACTAAAAAGGACCCTTTATTAGTCATTTTTAGTGCTAATAAAGATTAACCTTTATCAGTGCTTTTATATAGCACTGATAAAAGGTACCCTTTATCAACGCTTTATTTTTAACGCTGATAAAGGGTAGCCTTTATCAGCACTTTATTTTTATCACTGATAAAGGTTGTCCTTTATCAGATATTTTTAGCACTAATAAAGGTCCAAAATAAAATGAAATAATTAAACAAATAAGAATTTTAAAAGATATTAACAATTTTATTAATTAAATAAATACAAGTAGAAATGAATAAATTGAATATACATAAATAAAATTATAAATATTAATAAATTATATATAATATATTTATAGATATGTAAAATGAAATAATTAAACAAATAAAAAAAATAAGTAAATTAAGAAAAACATTAAACATTTTATTAATTAAATAATTATTGATAAAAATGAATAAATTTTATATACATATATATATATTATAAATATTAATAAATAGTATATATTAAATATAGATATATAAAATGAATAAATTGTAATAATTAAAAAAATTAAAAATGAATAAATTTTAATAATTAAACAAAAAATTAAAAAATGAATAAATTAAAAAATTACTAAAAAATTTATTAATGAAACAGTTATCAATAAAAAATAATAAGTTTAATATATATATATATATATTATAAATACTAATAAATAATATTCAATAAATATAAATATATAGAAAATGAATAAAATTTAATAATAAAAAACATATTAATGTCTTATTCATTTTTAATGTTGTTTGATTTTTTAATTTAATATATATCAAACATGTGTTAAATTGATTTCACATACATATACGTAATTAATGCATTTTTATATACAAAAAACACACAAATATTTATGCAATTAAGGAAATATTATATATATAGAAACACGTACACCTAATATTTATATAATTTAGTCAAATTTTTGTATATTTTTGAATTTCATTATAATATGATACATTTAATATATTATGTTTCTAATCGGTCAATTTTATTTATTTATTTTTTATGTTACTATAGTTAGGTATTATTTATTTATTCTTATTTTTTTTAAATTTAATCTTTTTATATTATTTATTTATATATATATTTATTTACTATGTTTTAGTATTTTCTATATGTATTCATCTTTACTTCAATATACTACCATATTTTTTTAATAATTTATATTTATTTAATAAAACTTGTCCATTTTTTCAATATTTTTAGAGTGTACATTTTTAATTATTCAATTTTACTCATTTTTAAAATGTATGTATTTAAGATTATATATTAATTAATGATGTTGAAAATATATTTGTAAATAAATATTTATAAATAAATATATTTTTAAATGTATATTTACTATATTTATAATTATTATAAATAAATGAATATTATTTTAAAATAGTATTTATATAATTATAAATAAATAATTATATATATTTAAATAATTATAAAATTATAATAAATTTATTTAAATAATGAATATACTATATTTATATTTATATTTATATTTATATTTATATTTATATTTATTCATTATATATATATATATATATAAAAGTTGAAGTTGAATCCTCAATGTATTTAGGGAAAGAGGCTACATTACAAAGAAAACTAGGAAACATACAATGCAGGGATGTACTTGGTGAGACTTGAAATCGAGATCTCACCAAGACCCACTGGGGAAACTAACACTGAGCTACACCCTGGGGGCTATATATATAATTATATAAATATATATAATCATATAAATATATAAATATTATTATTTTTAAAAGTATTCATATATTTAGAAATAAATAATTAAATATTTCAATAATTATAAAATTATAATAAATATATTTAAATAATGAATGTATTTACTATATTTATATTTATATTTATATATATTAGTTAATTATATATATAATGATATAAATATAATTATAATTATAAAATTATAATAAACATATTTAAATAATGAATATATTTACTATATTTATATTTATATATATTTATTAAATATATTTATAATTATATAAATATATATATAATGATATAAATATATTTATAATTTTAAATAATTAATTATAAATATACATATCAATGTATAGATAAAAAAATATATAGTTTTAAAAAAATCATTTATGTGATTATAAATAAAAAATTATATATTTAAATAATTATAAAATTATAATAAAAAATATAAAATTATATAAATATATTTACAATTTTTTATTTATAATTGGAATTATAAATCCTTTTATCATTGTTAATGTTTTAGCACTGATAAAGGTTCCTTTTATTAGTGTTTTTTAGCGCTGATAAAGATGTCTTTTATCAGCGCTTATTAATTTAGCATTGATAAAACCAATCATTATTAGCATTTTTTTGTATGCACTGATTAAAGTTTCCCCGATCTATTTAAAATAACCCTAACTACGACCGATTCAGTCATGATTATCAAGCTCTCACAGAACTCCCCTGTTGTTGATGCTCCTCCTCTACGTTCTCTCAGACGAATCAAGGCTAGAATCCAAGGTATGTTATATTCTCATTTTCCTCTCTCATTGATTGATTGTTTGGGTTCCAAAATTTGAATTTTTGTGTTGTTCTCAACCATGATGAACCCCAATAATTATTCCTTATGCTTCTTAACTTTGGTATGTTCTTAAATGGGTGCCATATAGAGCTTCCCATTTCTTATAATCAAATTAGAAGTACAACACAGTGACCAATACAACATGATCTGTTCTCGCTTCCCATTTTGACTTCACATGAACTTTATGTAGTCTGATTTACCTTTACACAACACCATCCTTGTTTACTTAGCTTTGGTTTATTTTGATAATGGTTATCCTCAAAGGAAATTATTTTGGTTTATTGGCTTACAGTATTCCCATGTTCCTTGTAGTACAACCTTGAACTATGCGTGGTCTTTTGAGTGATTTTTTAATTTTATATACTATATAGAGTTTCCTTTTTTATTTCCCTTAAATATTCATGCACTATATTCACTCCTATATCACACTTTAACCAATTCTTAGTTTCCTTAGGAATGCTAATTGGGTCCATCAAAAATCATATTTGACATATGGATAGTTGTATATTTTTTCTACCATATCCTTTATTATTTGATCTCTTGTGTGACTATGTAATTCATTTCATATCCCAACACACATGAGACCATTCTCTAAATTCCATACATAGATTAAGAGAATTGTAGAATACATCATCATAATATCCAAAGTCTTGGATAACTATAGATTCAAAGAAATATGGTTTAAAAAAATAAAACTATATATTTTTCTAACAAGGTAGATAACAATGTTAGAGGTTTACCATGAATTCTTTATGAATTTTTACTCTTATATTCCAATATATTTATTCTTCTTATTAATGATCATTAAAAATCTTCTCTTTATCTTGGTCAAATGCATAGAGGGAAAATATTTATTACGAGATTTTTTCTTAAATTACTTCAACTCTATCAATTCTACTTCATCCATTAGCATTATAATCTTAATAAATAAAAATCATTTATATTCTTATTCAAATAAATGGTATACGATTATAATAAATTTCTCATAATCTAATCAATAAATCATGAAAATTACCATATCCATTGAGTTAATACACTGATCCATAATAAATTGATATAATAATCCATTAAATAAAATTAATTATTTTACCATGATGATTTCAATGTAAAATTTTTTATTATTGGGTGAATTTTTATGTTACACATGATTTAGGTTATTGTTAAGTACTAACATGTGTTTTGGAACTCAATCTTTTACTACTTTATACATGTCTTTTGGAAATAAATGAATTTCATATTACATGTGTTGTTTGGCTAGTTTCTCCTCATTCCAAACATTTTGTATAATAGAAAAGAATATATCACAACATAAGTGGTAAATATTTATGTCTCAAATTGAAATTTTAACCATTTTATTAGACTACATATGTGATGTTTAATATTCAATATATTTTTAGTAATGTTTTTAGCGGCGTTAATTATTATAAAATACTATAAATTTTTTGAAATGATTGATTTATTGATTTATTTAAATAATTTATTTTTAATGTATGATTTTTATAACTATATTATGGGATTAATGTTACGATTATGGATGTGGAAAATATTCTATAGATTATAGGATACATAATTTTATTTGTAAAAGGCCTCATTAGGAGACTTGTTAATAGATTTATTTCATATTTGGAATGGTAATTCAAATAGATTTAATTATAAATTTAGTAACCATTTAAATGAAAAAAATTCTATAAATTATAATGTTGACTCTATTTTTTTGGATCCATGATACTATTTTGAATATATACTCACATTTTCTTTATATTCTCTAATTATTTCCATTTAAATCCATGTATCATGGATGGTTATAGAATTGTAGACTAAGAAGTGGAATCAATGAATAGTTTTTTGTGATTGAGGATTGGAAATAATCATTAAATTATGGTAGTTAATTTTGATTCTCATATTTTTATAGTATTTTAATTTTTTTTCTACATATGTTGTTCTGGAATGGGTTCATAATTCATGAGAATTCAAGATAATGATTATAAATTTAGATCATATATAAGTTATTATGAATTTTATATTAATGATAAATATATTTAAATTGAATTAATGCTATCAATATGAATTTATACATGGTTTATTGTTTCGAGGGATGTTGAAATGGTTCAAAAATATTCTGAAAATTAATTTAAATTATAATAAATATTATTTAATAAAATTATTTTTATTTAATTATAGTAGATTAGTGGTTGAAATTGATATGATGATAGTGGTTTTTTGGAAATAATTATAGAATAGGGAATATGATGATATTCTTGATACATTAGAATTTGAGTTACCATAGACATGTTAGTGATTCATCAAGGGTTAGGGTGAGGGTGATGTGAAATTTGTGTTGTTGTTTGTTCTTCTTCATAGTTTTTTGAAAGTTAGGTTTAACTAATATATTGTGGCACCTAATATGTGTTTATTTCCTAAGGGAACCAATTATGTTAAGATTTCCCCATATTTCAAATTCACTTACTAATAAAAATGGCTATGTTATACCCATTTCATGATTTGGATGCAATAAATATATGTGATGGTTATCCCTAAGGGATAGTCTTGAATGTTAGGGTTATGAGGTAGAATATCATGGTACTTGTGATGTGGTTATTTCTAGAGGGAGATAAATAATTTTTACTCCTCCTATGATTCAAATGTTAACCTCTTATTAGTGAAATGATTTTAATATTAGGGAGCAACCATGGTATAAACTTATGGTGTGATTTATATCTGTCAACACCCACCCACTGCCTTGTTGAGAGGGGTACAATTTATAATATCCCAAGAGACAAGATACATCATAAATACCTCCCAAAATATCACATGATAGTGGGGATTGAGGTATCTCATGAGCCGACTAATAAGTTTCCTATTCCACTTGATGATCTGGATATTACAACGGTCAATGATGCTATTAGAACTTTCATAGAATGGCCATATAATATTATAAATATATATAAGGTATGTATTTAACAATTATTTCATATAAAAACCTATATTAGTTGATTAAAAAAGATCTGAAGTGAGGTATGATATTACATATGGATAAAGCGATGGGGGAAATGGAAGGTCGGATCAAGAAAATCTAGTGAATCAACCAAGAAATCAAAATGACCTTCTGAGGGTACCTTCTCCCCACCAATTTCATAGAAAAATTTATTATCATTAAAACTTAATGAAGATACCACATTTAAAGTTTTTAGTACGTATTACATTCCATATGAAAAAATACATGGAACTTTTATGACAGACATAATTGGTCTCGAGACTATAAATGAGATTCTCAAGAATGAATGGATGGGTGCATCAATTGTGAATACATACAGAAGGCACATTTTCATAATAAGTCTATACAATTAGTGTGATAATATGTTTATTAAAGTTAATAACTATTCATATTTTCTAAAAGTGTTTATATTACTACTATATAAAGGTAAAAAATGCGAAGCATGATTTGGATTCATTAATTCTCAAATCATTTCTATGTAAAAACTTACTTTAGATAATAAAAAAATTGAGAGGAATAAAAATGAGCTACTAGAATAATTTTAGAGAAAAATATTAGATGATATAATCTTTTAGATTCATACAATGTAGAGGTAAAAAATCTACAATCTAATCACATAAAATATATTATTATTATTTTCATTACTTATTTGTTTTTGTTTTTTAGAAAGAATTGGATGTTGATCGCAATCAATCTGGATACACCACATATTTATTTTTTGGAAACAATGCATGGATATCTAAAAAACCAACCACACATGATGTGCATTGTGAATTTTCAATAAACTAAAATCAACATTTTATAGATAAAATTTGAATTAAATGTTTTAATCTGTGTTTTAATAAGAATTTTGTTATGATAGGGTGGTCACTAAATATAGGCTAAATTAGGGCATGAAGTTGGTATATGAATGGATAAATCTTGTAGATTACTACAAATGGGAACAAATTAAGGTATATATAGAAATATTTAACTATAAAAACACATTTTAAAACAATTTAATTATTTTTTTCAATGTTTCTATAGTGTCTGAAGAAAGATAATTACATCGATTGTGGATATTATGTTTGAAAATTTATGGGAGATATCATAAAGCATGAAAAGATCAGCACCCCCTAATAGTTAATTTCTGAAGGTAATTACAATTTCCTTAAATACATTTCTTAATCATTTGTTTGCCTATATTTTCCCAGTACTATCAGGATTTTTGATAACCTTCGTACTCAAAAGAAGAAGTAAATTTGATTAGATATGAGTGGGAAACGTATATGTTATCATAATGTTTGCCAAAAAACTTTAGGTGATTACCTTATATGTTTGTAATATAGTAGGATCTATGAACTTAGAAATATATTTAGGGTGAGAATAATTAGTGTTAGAATGCTTATATATTATTTTTGATATGTTTCTCAAGGAGAAGTATAATAAAAGAAATAAATTTGTTTAGAAGCACTGACCAGCAAAAAATAAATGTTTTGGGAAATGGTGAAGGAGGAGGTGGAGGTGTAGGAAAAGTCAGAGTCAGAGACCAAGGTGGAGGAGGCAGCATAGGTGGAAACTGGGGTGGAGACTGATGTGGAGGACGAGATAAAGTATTATCTTGCAAATGATAAAATTGTTGGGAAATGGAGTAGAATGAGGATAATACCAAGGTTGTGTTTGAGAAAATTGTTGAAAAGTGTTCATAACACTTTTCACTTTTGATAAGAACCATTTTGAATGTGTTTCGGGTAGATTATTGAAAAAATGTTTTCCACCACTTTAACTGATTTTATCTGGAATTTAAGTGGACACTTTTTTTCAGAAACAAAATAAACACTACTTATTTTTTCAAACTGATTATCATATGATACAATTTATATTAGAACATTCCAAGTACTATCAAATATTACTAAAGTGTGAAAGAAACCTCTCACCAATAATAGACTAAACAAAAAAAACAGATGCATTTTCTTACCCATGACTTCTTTACACTACAAAGTAAGGGTCTTAGTAGTAGAGCCAATAGTCACTTGAGAGTAATACAAAACCAATCCAATCATCAAACAAGTATATAATACAACTTAAATGTTTTAATAAATATGTGTGTAATCAACCACTGAAGCTATTAGGTGTATGGGAGAACTATTAGAGGACAACCAACATTAAGAGATCGAGGACACTGAGGAGGGATGATGTCAAAGGAAACACAAAATCAAATGAAAAGAAACTACCTTATAAAGAAATCCAAAAAAATGAAAAACCCACATCAAATTAAATCTTTAAGCACTGAAAATCAAAACAAAAAATCCTTTAAAAAATAATCTAGTAGTTTGATCCAAAACCTCTAAAAAATAAATATATATAAAATTTCATTGAATAAATCATGAATTTTCAAAAAATAATAATATAATCATTTTAATTTGGTGGGTGGTGGAATTATTTGGGCTATTAGATTATCAATTAGATGCATGATATAATATCACAAATTCTTATGAAATCTATAAAAGTAACATTAATTATTCATGTGCACATTCATTATGTAAAATTATCCATGGTCACAAGCTCATTAATAAAAAACTCATCATCGTTCTAAATAAAAAATACATGAGAATAGGGACATTACATTTTTATGAAAAAATAATTATGATGTTATGTTAGAGTTTATCATCAATTAGAATATTGAAATGGATATACTAATATATAGAAAAATACAATAAGACTTAATGTATGCACTAGATTTTAGTGTCATTTGGATGCTATAAAGGGATATACTGATGTTTAAAACTATCAAAAATGGGTAAAACATTTATAATGGAGTTTATTGTCATTTGAAAATATATAATGGGTCACACTGAATTTTTTTCCATCAAATAAGGTAAATGGTTTATCATGGAGTTTGTATTCTATATAATGGTGAAAGGGTAAGATAGAATTTATTATATTCCATAAGAACTCATATGTAAATATTTGTTTTAGTTCAATCAATAAGAATTGATAGGTTTAAACTAATGGTTAATGTTTTATAGGAATAAATGACTTTGTTAACTAGGATGATTCACTCATGTACTATGATCATGCACTCAACAAGGATGATTCATTCATGATGATGCATTTTTTCTTTTTTATTCTCCAATGCATTCAATATTTTGGGTTATCAAATTGTAATATGGTTAGATGAATCAGAGCATTGAGTTCACTATAGGATAAAAGATCATGGTGGAATCATCCATACCTCAAAGTAATACATGGTGTACCTGGTATGACTCAAATTTTTTGGTTTCATTTTAAAATTGACATTTATGGCTCAAATTGTGTGGTTTCAGTTTAAAATTGACATTTTATTAATAAATTGTTTCATATTTATGTTTAATTAATTTATTTATAGTATTACTGACATAATAGTTTTTTTATTATACTGGTGGATTATTTCTCTTGAGTTGGGGTGGTTTGTTTGAAGTTTCTCATGCTCATGAGAGATGGGACTTCAAGGCTGCAACTGAGAAAAAACAAAAAGGAAATGGGTCAATAATGTACACAAAAATCATGAAAAGGTGAATTCAAACTATATATTTAGTTAAAATTTTCACCATTTTATCTAATAATTTTAATTAAATTTCCTTATCATTTTTATCTAATATTTTTCTCACATATATTTTGGGAATTCATATTTTTCCTTCAATCATCTACAATAAGCCATAAAATTGAGAACATAGTGCTTTTGGATGAGCCACTTCAAGAAGAATGGGGTTTCATCTTCTATCCAAATTGAAAATTTATTTTTTTCCAATCTTGGGGCATATGGTTGAAAGGAAAACACACATCACATACTCAATCTACGACACCTCAATCTGACACATGGTGTGACCATTTTGAATTGAATGATATGTTTTTAGTTTATAATTTACATTTTAGTTCAAAACACACATCACATACTCATAACCAAGAAAACACATTAAGATTGTTTTGATACTTTATTAAAATAATCTATAATTCATTTGTGATGTATAATAATAAACTAAACCTCAATATAATATAATATGTTCCTGGTATGACTTAAGATGTCTGTTATTAGTTTAAAATTGACATTTAAGTTCACAAAACATCACTCCCTAAAAACCAAAATAAATCACTCATATTGTCTTGATAATTTAGTAAAATGTTTCATAAGTCATCTATGATGCATAAGAATCAGTCTCACATCAAACTGGAACACTATGTGACTGGTATGACTCAAAGTGCATGTTTCTAGTTTAAAATGATAATTTAGTAAAAAAACAAGTGATATACTCAAAAATGAGAAAATAAATTTTAATTGTTTTGACACTTCATGAAAACAATACATAAGTCATTTGGGACATTTAGGAATTATACACACCTCAATCTGATGCACGGTGTGACCGGTATGACTATAAGTGTGTCCTTTTATTTAAAATTGACATTAATTTTAGTAAAAAAGAAAACTAACAAACTTAAAACTGGGAAAATACATTTGGATTGTTTTGATACTTTAGTAAAATAACCCATAATTCATTTTTAATGTGTAGGAATCTGCATCACCTCAATCAGATATAAGATGTTCCCAATATGACTCAAAGTGCCCGTTATCAATTTAAAATTGACATTTTAGTTTAAAAAGCACCACTCAATAAAAACCAATAAAACACACTCGTATTTTATTGATAATTTAAGAAAATGATTCATAACTCTTTTTTTATATGTAGGAATCAATCTCATATATAACTCACACACAATGTGACTGATATGACTCAAAGTGCATGTTTCTAGTTTAAAATGACATTTTAGTAAAAAACACAAGTGGCATACTCAAAATAGAGAAAATACATTCATATTGTTTTGATACATTAGGAAAACTATGCATAAGTATTTTAGGACATGTAATAATCAAGTGGACTACAATCCTAGACATGGTGTGACCAGTATGACTCCAAGTGCGTCTTTATATTTAAAATTGACACCAATTTTAGTAAAAAAGACAACTAAAAAACTCAAAACTGAGAAAAAGCATTTGGATTGTTTTAATAATTTAGAAAAATTATCCATAATTCATTTATGATATGTAGGAATTAGCTTCACCTCAATTCGATATACGATGTACCCGACATGACTAAAATGTCCGTTATCAATTTAAAATTGACATTTTAGTTCAAAAAGTGTCACCCACTAAAAACCGAGAAAAAAAACTTGTATTATATCGATAATTTATTAAAATGGTTCATAATTTATTTATGATGTGTAGGAATTGTTCTCATATTAAACCCACACATGATGTGACCAATATGACTCAAATTCGTGTTTCTAGTTTAAAATAATTTTTTTTGTAAAAAACACAAGTGGCATACTCAAAACCAAGAAAACACTTTCATATTGTTTTTATACTTTAGTAAAATGATCCATAAGTCATTTGGGATGTGTATTAATTATCCTCACCTCAATCCGATTCACGGTGTGAATGGTATGACTCCAAGTGCGTCTTTTTTTATTAAAATTGACATTAATTTTAGTAAAAAAAATAACATACTCAAAATAAATAAAACACATTCGTATTTTTTTGATACTTTAGGTAAAATTATACATATTTCATTTTTGATGTGTAGAAATTAGCCTCACCTCAATCCAACACACAATGTGCCTGGTATGACTCAAAGTGTCCATTATCAATTTAAAATTGACATTTTAGATAAAAAAGTGTCACTCACTAAAAACAAATAAAACATGATCAGGTTGTATTTATAATTTATAAAAACTATTCATACTTAATTTTTTATGAATATGAATTATTTTTACATCAAACCCCCACACAATGTGACCAGTATGACTCAAAATGCATGTTTCTAGTTTAAAATGACATTTTAGTAAAAACCACAAGTTGCATACTCAAAACCAAGAAAATTCATTAATATTGTTTTTATACTTTATTAAAATGTTCCATAAGTCATTTTGGATATGTAAGAATCATTCTCACCTCAATCTGACACACGGTGTGATCGGTATGACTCCAAGTGTGCCTTTTTATTTAAAATTGACATTAATTTTAGTAAAAAAGACAACTGACATACTCAAAACTAAGAAAACTCATTCAAAATATTTCGATACTTTAGAAAAATGATCCACATGTCATTTTTGATGTATAGTAATCAGCCACACCTTAATAAGAGACACGATGTGCTCGGTATGACTCAAAGTGTTTGTTATCAATTTAAAATTGACATTTTAGGTCAAAAAGTGTCACTCACTAAAAAATGAGAAAATGCACTCATATTTTCTTGATAATTTAGAAAAACAATTAATAATTCATTTTTTATGTGTATGAATCAATCTCACATCCAAAACCCACACGATGTGACCGATATGACTCAAAATACAGTTTTCCAATTTAAAATGACATTTTAGTAAAAAACACAAGTGGCGTACTCAAAATCGTGCAAATACATTTGTATTTTTTGATACTTTAGTAAAATGATCCATAAGTCATTTTGGACATGTAGGAACCAGCTGAACTTCAATTTTATGCATAGTATGATCATTATGACTCCCTGTGCATCTTTTTATTTAAAATTGAAATTAATCTTAGTAAAAAAGGTAACTGAAATACTCAAAACTAAGAAAAAAACATTCATATTGTTTTTATACTTTATAAAAAATATCCATAAATCATTTTTTACATGAAGGAATCATCCCCACCTCAATCTGATGCATGATGTGTCTGGAATTACTTAAAGTGTTTGTTATCAATTTAAAATTAACATTTTAGTTCAAAAAGTTTCACTCAATGAAAACCAAGAAAATGCACTCAGATTGTATTTATAATTTAATAAAATGATTTATAATTCATTTGTGATGTGTATGAATCTATCTCAGATCAAACCCACACATGATGTAACCAGTATGACTCAATGTACTTATTTTTAGTTTAAAATGACATTTTTGTTAAAAACACAAGTGACATACTCAAAATTGAGTAAATTCATTTTCATTGTTTCAATACTTTAGTAAAATTATCCATAAGTCATTTGGGACATGTAGTAATTATCCACACCTAAATTTGACACATAGTATGACCGGTATGACTCTAAGTTCCTCTTTTTATTTAAAAGTAACATTAATTTTAGTAAAAAAGACAAGTAACATACTCAAAACTGAGAAAATGCATTCATGTTATTTTTAAAATTTAGTTAAAACAATCTATAAGTCATTTTTGACATGTATAAATTGATTTCACCTCAATCGAATACACGGTGTACCCAGTATGACTTAAAGTGTATGTTGTCAATTTAAAATTTTCATTTTAGTTTAAAAATTGTCACTCACTGAAACCCAAGAAAATGTGCCCAGATTGTCTTGATAATTTATGAAAATGATTCATAATTCATTTTTGATGTGTAAGAATTATCTTCACATCAAACCCCCATATGATGTGACTAGTATGACTAAAAGTGCATGTTTCCAATTTAAAATGGCATTTTGGTAAAAAACACAAGTGGTGTACTCTAAACTGAGAAAACATATTCAAATTGTTTTGATACTTTAAGAAAATGATCCATAAGTAATTTGGGATATGTAGTAATCACTATAACCTCAATTTGGCTCACAATGTGACCTATTTGACTCCAAGTGAATATTTTTATTTAAAAATGACATTAATTTTAGTGAAAAAGACAACTGACATACTCAAAACTGGGCATTTTGATACTTTAGTACAATGATCTATATGTCATTTGTGAAATGTAGAAATTTTACCCTCCTAAATCTGATACATGATGTGCCCAATATGACTTAAAGTGTCTGTTATCAATTTAAAATTGACAATTTAGTTTAAAAAGTTTCACTCACTAAAAACTAATAAAACACACTTTGATTATCATGATAATTTAGGAAAATGATTCATAATTAATTTTTGATGTGTAGGAATTAGTCTCACATCAAACCCACACATTATGTGAATATTATGACTCAAAGTGTGTGTTTTTAGTTTAAACTGACATTTCAGTAAAAAACACAAGTGATATACTCAAAACTAACGAAATGCATTTAGATTTTTTTGATACTTTAGGAAAATGATCCATCAGTCATTTGAGATGTATAAGAATCAACTTCAGCTAAATCTAATGAACAGTGTGACTGATATGACTCCAAGTGCATCTTTTCAATACATAAGTGTCATTTTAGTTTAAAATTCACATCACATCATAAAAACCAAGAAAACACACCCATATTGCTTTCTCATTATTCTATTTTCTATTAATTAATTAATTTTCTTATCATTTTTATCTTATACTTATTTAGTTAATTTTTATATAGATAATGGTTGAAGATGAACAATAAATGGTGTGAATTGCAAAAATCAATCCCAACACAATACGATACACAATATTCTTACTATGACTCAAATTTTAGTTTAAAATCATCACTTTCTATTTAATTTCTTTCATTATATTATTACTAACATAAGAATTTTTTTCTTATAGAGGTGAATTCTCTTTCTTGAGTAGGGGTGATTTTTTTATTTTATATAGGTACGTTATTTTTCTCTATAATAGTGTTTTTTTCTTGTACTTGTGTTGTAATTTTTATTTTATTTAAATTCTATATTTTTGTATGATTTTATTAGTTTTTGGTACTGCAGTGTGCCCTATTTTTTCCCCTTTATCAGTGCTAATTAATTCTCTGATAAAGGCATACTTTACTAGTACTAAATAAAAGCACTAATAAACGGTGTCTTTTATGAGTGACTCTAAAGGACCTAATAAAGGGGTGATTTATAAAATCATTTTTAGCACTGATAAAAAAAACCCTTTATCATCACTTTTCTAGAGTTGATAAAAGCCTTGAGCTTTTAACCACACTGCGGTAGTCAGTGCTTTTTTAGCGCTAATAAAGGTCTATTCTAGTGTTGTGAACGGTCTCTATTATTGTAATGTTATTAGTATAGGCCTTTCGCTACCATAACATTCCATGTATGTGGGGGATCATCACCCTTTTATGCATACTCACACACAAGGTCTTCTGCCCAGTGGGACTAACTAGACCATCCTCATGTACGCCTCTAGGTGAACCCTCCTGCATGCCTTACACATGGGCCCACACTCTCCAAACGCCATGAAACCTCCTTGGGTAGGATCTCCCGTAAGGTTTACCCTTGGGAACCATAAGTGTGGTTGAGGGATAGCCCTTGGGGGCTTGTTTGGTTGGCCCCAAACTTTTTTTAATAATCCCACCATTATAAATAATACATATAAATATCTAAGTATAAAATTCATCTTTAAGCGATTATAAAATATAATTCCTCAACCATTATATAATACCTTCATCATGAAATTATAGAAGAATATATATTTTTTCATAGATTACTTCTATTCTCTAAAGAAAATAAACATTTTCATGTAATTCTTTAAATTCTTCACAACTTCATAAAATAAAAGATATTTCATGGAATTCTATCAATTCCACTTCTTCCCTAAACATTGTAGTAATCAATGTGTCATCATTGAAACATTTCTTGTAACTTAAGATCAGTCCAAAAATCCTTAAAATTACATGGATAATTGTCCAAGTGTGAAATGTGATGCCATAAAGTGAATCCATAATATTTCTCTAAGAATTACCACTTCTCACCACCAACTCACCAAACACATATCGACACATCATTGAAAAAATGAAACTTTGTGCCCAACAACCTCGCCCTTTATATTTTGTTTTCAATATATCTTTACATAATTAAAAGTAAATATGTGTGATAAAACATTCTCCCCCATATTTAAAATTAAATTTAAAATATTAGTGAGGTATTCTAATCTTTTCATTTTTTCTTTTTAAGGAATTCAACATTATCTTCTCCTTTAAATCAGAGAAGGATGCCGCCACCTGGTTTTCATAGCAAAGAGAATTTAGTTGGTCTACTTTATTTCTATGTGGGATAACCCTATATAGAAAACAATAGAGACAAAAAAAGGTTTTCTATGATGTACATAAACTACCATGCATGTGATATCATGCTCATATATTATCAATCCTCTTTTAAGGGGTTGTAAGTAATCAGATTTATCAAAAACATTCTAAATCCTACACATCAAAAAACACATTATAATGTTTTGGTGAAAAATATAGATCTTCCCCTTTGTCTCATCTTGAAATAAATCAATCACCCCCCCTAATTGATATATTTAATACAATTAAGATTAAGGGATGAATGTGTTATTGGCATACCTCATTTTTCAATCTTATAAAGTTGTTCAGTAGTTTAACGTTCACCATGTAGTGATGATTTAATATATTTATCTCATAAATGCTCCTCCACAAGTGATTTATCCATCTCCTTCAATTCCTTACATTTCAGTGCAAAAAATAATATATATATATATATAAAGGAATATGGAGGGACTTTCTTGTTATCCAGGAGTGACATTTAGGCTGAGATACACCTCTTAACCTTGGACATTATTTACTCCCAATTTTAGTCTTCCCTTTGTGTGAATTTTTAATATCCATATTACTAATTTGAATACATTGAGTCCCTGGTGCTTTGATTTTAGTTTTAAAGAGATCCCACTGATTAGGTAGAATCTCCATGTAGCTATGTGAATCTTGTCAAGATTTACCACACCTTTCAAAAAATTAATTATCATTGCGTGGAATATATTCTTCCACCTAAACTTATGAATTTATATACTTTCCTTCTAATTTATAATGTTTTTCAGCTTCCTCCAACTACTTAGCCAATTTTAGTTGATTTGGCCAAACAACTGGGCATTCTTTGTTTACATCCTATCTCTTCTAAGAATTTTCACATAACTCTCCACTATTTTCTTTTGAAGATTCTTCCATTTTGCAACATTGGGAATATATTATGGGAGTCTTTTCATACATATCTTAGTTGTGTAACCCTTCTAATTACATCTGCCACAAATTCTTCTAATCATTCATTTCTATTTTTAATTGGTAGCTTTGGTGTATTTCTATTCGGACCATTCGTTCTATGTGAACTTTTTCTCATATACTCAGTGTGAATTCCCCTTGATTCATGCATGTTTTCTAGAAATTAAATGTTATACCAAAAAGAGTAGGCTTTGTGTCTATACTTTTCACAACACTAGCAAAAACCTCTGAGCTTAGATCTTTCATCTTGATATGCATTTTTTCTAGGAACTTGTCATTTCTAAGCTTCTTAAAATAGATCCTTCTTTTGACTATGAGGTTATGATATTCCTGAATTATTTATTTCTCCATTTTTTTGTGAGAGGATCTCTCACTTTTTTCTTGGTAACAATTTGTTTGATAGTATTCCTATTTTTATCATATCCCAAGGTTGACCTGACACCTTTCTTTTCCAGTGAATTTCTCCTCTATAGTGTAGGTCTTCTCTTTTATTCAAATTTTATTCCCCAAAATAAATGTTTTATTTTATTTTCATGAATTAACATGTTATTACAACATTCAAATTCCTTGTTCCAAAATTTACAGAAGCACCAGTAATATTCTATGATCCTTCTTTTCTTATTTTTAGGTGAGTTCTATTTATATTTCACATATTTTGAACCTTTATACTTTTGAGTGAAACCACTACTCTTTTAGAAACTTCTTTGGTAACATATATTCAAACATATTTTCTTATCCACCTTTGATGTGGTGGTTTTATCAACATTTTTCACCATCCATACTTTTCTAGAATTTGGTTTAGAACCTATATCAACAATTGAAACATCATTAATACATAAGATACTTTTTGGATAATATGATACCTTCTTCTTGGAAGATGTTTCTATTTGATTAAAGGATGGTCTCATTATTTTCTTGATGCCATGATTCTCATTTAAAACTTTTTTAGTAGTATTTTTTCTAGAAAATTGGAATGTTACTGCTAGTGGGGATTACTGATTCTTCAATTTTTCCTCCAGATCTACTCAGTTCATATTGAGGGAGTTTTTTTATCACCCTCAACTAATATCATCATATCATCCCAATCTTCCTTCAGATTCTTAATCTGTTCTTCATTAATTTTTATTGACTCTTGAAAATAATTGTCAAAATACTTTATCTGATTTTCTTTGACATCCATAGAAACTTCAAGCAATAATTGAAGTTCATGGAAATTTTCTTTAACAACAATATCATACACAAATTTCTCAAAATCATAACTTGGTAGTTCTTCTTAAGTATGAAGAATGTATTTCTACCTTGATTATAATAGGTATATGAGATTGATTAACTTTCTAAATTCCTTAATTAGTGAATCCTCCATTTCTTCTAATTCTTATTTCAATGATTCACCCCATATTCAACTTCCTTGACTATTTTTTCTTTTCGTTCTTCTGAGTCTTAGAAGAAATATCCAAATTATTAATCTTAGGATTAACTTAATTTTTCTCTATCTAAGGTAGCTCACTAATTTCCATAATTCATCACTTAATAAAAAAAATCCTAGATTTTAGAGGTGAACTATGCTCTGATACCAATTGTAGGTCCCTAGGTTGGATTAGGTTCCACTGAGGGGGGGTGAAGTAGTAGTACACGCATTTTATGAATTATTTTATCCTTTGAATTCAAACTCTTTAACTTGTTAAGCCTCTAGATCCACTTTGTAATATCTATCAATATCACCTCATGTGAATTAGTAATAATAGATAGAGCATCACATAGTATTTATAAGGTTCAGTTCAAGGACCTACTCCTTACCATGTTGCTTATACCCCCAAACATGGATTCTCCACTATAATATTTTTTGTTAATTAAAGTGGTCCAACAAACAAATATTTATACCCCCTAGTAATGGATCCACCAATTGATTCTAGTTATACCCCTAGCAATCGTAGTTTTCTTCCTCAGTTGGTTATACCCCCAACCATTCTCTTACTCTTACCTCTAATTGAGAGACCACTTTTTCTCCTACTCTAAGTGAGAGACTCCTTCTACTTTCAGTTCCAATTGAAAAACTTGCTTCTTTATTTTAGTACTGGTCAACTATAGGATGATTCTTATGATATTACTCCATGATCTTTTTGGATCAAAATTTCTCATGTACACTTCAAGTATCCTCAACAACCACTGGTCGTTGACCTTGCTCAGTTATCTCTGATCACCTATACTTGATCAGTTTCCTCAGTGCAACTCTTCTCATGAAATTATTCATTCTAATGAAGTCCTGACCTCACTTATGTGTGAAATAAATGCACTTAAGTCTTAAATGATATATTATGCATAATCAGACTTGCACAAATACAAGGTATTTGAATCCTTTAATTCTCAATTAAAACTCATCAAATACACTTCATGTATAGAAGTTTAATTCATGATATCTAAAACCCTAGCACATTTATTTATTCCTTGTTTATTATTTTATGTTTTATTCATCTATTTTGGGTTACTCAATGTATTAATCTTTCAAATGTTCATTTGAATTTATATATTCATGCAAGTGCATGAACTTTCCACTATCCTCTTATTTGTTTCTTTGCGCACACACACACACACACACACACACTGTCTTCCTCAAGTTCCACACTATCTTTGTTTTATGATCACACGAAATTGGTTCTATCTTCACATATTCATGCAAGAAAACATGCACAACTATTCATTATCTTTCATGTAAGTATTTTTTCATGAAAATCAAGTGTGAAAGTTCTTAGATTCACATCCTTTGCATAAGAGTTTACACCTTTGTGTTAGAGATTAATGCTAAACCTGAATGGATTTGTAGTATCTTAGTTTATTTGTAAAAATATTGAGTGTGTGGTTCACATTTAAATATATCTGAAAATTTCTTATCCATCATACAAGCTAAACAACTTCATAGATCTTCTTCCCTCCATGAAATAGAGGTTTCATGTTTCTCTATCTTCATCAAAAAAGGAGATCTCTCTTTCTCTCAAACGATAGCTCTAAACTCACAGGCTTGGTAATCCTCCTTCTATAGGAAAGGATCATTATTCCTTTCAACACCTTTCTTAATGTTTTTATGCTATGTAAAATCTACGATTTTAAGCCGTATCACAATATTTTAATATACCAAAATTTTTGGTATTTATCCAATTACCTTATGCCAAAAAATATGGAACCTCATCTTACATGAGTTTACTGTGAATCCTATCATGTTCATGGGATGATAATCACATGATCCTCCTCCCTTTGAATCTTGAACACGTCATGTAATTCAAACGACCTCTTCAATTTCTTTTTCAGTTGACTGAGTCATTCCTTTGAGTTATCTACATGCATGAAATATGTAGATTTCATGAATAGATATTATAATCCCCATATCTACATAAAAATGATCATAGAACATCCATGGTAGGATTGATCTTGATCATGAGATGTGTGAATATTAACATTGGTGACCCGAAACAGTCGAACTTCACTGGAGGTGGAAGATGACACCGCACTGATTGAATGGATTAGATCAGCCGCATCGTGTGACCTATGTTAGGTCCGTCATTTTAATGATGGAGGAACAATGTCTGCAGCTTGAGCATCCCACATCAGATTATCCATTAATGTACACTATGTTTTATTAGCATAGGCTATCCGCTACCACAATGTTCCATGGGTGTAGGGGATCAGCACCCGCTTACACAAACTCACACACATGGGCTTCAGCCCAGTAGGCCTGACCAACCCATCCTCGCGCATTCCTTCAGGAACACACTGTAATGTCCCAGATTTTTTCCATGTATTATTTTAATATTATATGGGAGTTCTTTCGAGACCAGGCTCTGAGACGGCGTGCAGTTCCGAGGCCCGGTGAGCCCGGAACAAATGTTTGGATTTAATTTAATAATTAAATAACACATGCATGTGGTTTTCTAGAAAAAGTGGAATAACTCCTGAATGGGTGCTCAAATCAGAAATATGAGGGCATCGTTGCATTTAGAGCAGTGAGTTTACCTTATTCAAGTCCTAACATCAGCTGGCGCAGGTCAGTGGTGAAATCCAGTTTTTGGACGTAACCGTAATAAAATATTTAATAAAAATATTTTATTAAATCTGGTGGCGGAAAATATCTTTTTATCCTTTTAAATAAAGGTTTACGCAGGGGTCCAGGGTTACAGACCTCATAACCCTGAAACTCTTGGAGGCTCTGGAAGCTCTGGAGGAAACCCCCAACGTAGTGATGACGTTCTTGATGAATTTTTTCGGCGACGACGATGCGGTGACTAGATCTTCGCCAACGAACGCCGCGAATCTAGGTAGGATGTTTGATTTTGATTTCCTTTCCCCTTTCTTGATTCCTACGGCAAACTTGGACTAATCCACGAACAGATTAGCCTGCGGATCGATCGTATTTGTGGGATGGGCTTTTTGTGGGGATATTGGGGATCTGATTCTTGAAGTTATTTTGGTTTCGTTTAATATTCTAACAGTGACGAACCAAGATTGACATGAACATTGATCGAGGTTCGTCCCTCTTGATTTGTTGTGCCTTTCTTCCCTAATTTATCACGTTCTTCGTGTGCGTTCTAGGCGTTCTTCACGGGGTACGAACAATGATCGATTGCACCTTCGATCTGCGGCGCAACGATCTGAAATTGTAGATCCACCCTCTGGATGATGGTCCAGAACTACGACGATAGTTTCGGTAGACGATTCAGAGTGGATCAAGAGATATGATTTTTTGGTAATTTTTCCTTCAGATGGATTTTTGGAGGTTTATGACTCGATCGAAGGACCGAAAACACCAGATTGAGTGTTCGTGTGATGGGATGAACCAAGATCTGAAGTTTCACGGCAAATGGACAAGAGAAATGGAAACCGGAAGATCGGTCATGAAGTGATGAGGAAGACGTCGGTTCTAGAGAAATCTCGACTACACGGTGTGTAGTATGGGATAAACGGCGTGTGTTCATCAGTGGACCACCTGGCGTGTACTCCGGGAGTACATGGACACGGGTTGGGTACACGGCCAAGGACACGGTGTGAATACCCTTCCCCGGCCAAACTTGGCCAGATACACGGGATACCCCGTGTACTGGTATACGGGCAGGCGACACGGATAGAGACCGTGTACGGGCACATGGCCAGCGTACACGGAGTGAACCCCAGGTGCTCAGACATGGCGTGTAATCCTACTACATGCTGTGTAGTTACTTTTATATGACACGCCTAATGACACAGGTCGTTTACACGGGCAGTACCCAGAGTCAAGGAACACGGCGTGTGATCCTTCTAAACGTCGTGTAGTTTAGTTTTACACAGCATGGACAGATGACACGGGCCATTTACACGGGCATTACCCGGAGTCAAGGAACACAGCATGTAACCATACTACATGTCGTGTAACCTGTTTTACATGGATTGAGCCATTTGTCTTATGTGACTTGGACTAGCTTTCTTAGGGTTTGTTCCCTTGGTCTTTCCCCTACAGGTTTCTAGTATCATTACCTATGTACAAGAGTATGATCCCTTCAGCAGGACTTCCTGAATAGAGTTTTTGGAATCCCCTCTGTGAGACTTGGAGATGGATCTTCTATTCCTTCCTGGTACCCTAGGTAGATTTCTTGGTATCGACATGGCCAACTTTACCAGGGCGCTGATCCTCTGCTTAGCGAATTAGTTTAGACTGAGTTGTTGGAATCACCCCATGGCTATTGGTTGTGATCCTCATCTGAGCATCATATTCTCAAGTACTTGTGGATTGTGTTCTCCCAGAATGAGTACTTCGTATCTCTCTCTTCAAACCTAGGAGTGGGTTCTCCTTGTTATGTGCTTAGTGGAATCTTCGAGTTGGATCTTAGTGGTGGTTTTGCGATAGTCGATCGTGTATGAGTATATCTGGATATTCTTGTTATATGTTCTGTAAACATATACTATGTAGAGTTGATTGTATTATTCCTTTTTGGTATTTTCCCTTGTTGTATTCCTTTGTGGTTTCGGGGTGTTCTACTGGGTATTGTTATACTCACCCCTGTACGGGCTTTTCCTTCACGTGTCGTGTCTTGTGAAGACGAGCGATCCTTTGATAGGATTCTAGGTGGACTAGGACCGGACGGTGCTCAGTGAGATCAAGCAGGCCGAGGTGTGTTCCTACGGCTATGGATTGCAGTCCTAGTACCTTTCTTTACATGTCGGACTTTTTTGTTGACTCTCTCTTGGTGGGCTTGTACTTTTGGCCCAACTTTTAAATTACTAAACTTTACTTTCCTGTCGTACTCTGTTGGTTGGGATTTTAGTGTATGCATACATTTCCTTTTTTAGTGGCTTTTACTCTTTCAGCTTGTGGGATTGGAGATGTTGTGTGCGTGTGTACAGGTTTATAGGCAATGCCTCCCATGTTAGTAACATGCCTACTCGATGCTAGTCACCAGCCCCTAGCCTATTGGAGGCGGGCTTGGGGAGTTGCGGCTCGGGCCCCACTGGTACGGGTCGTGACAGAGTGGTATCAGAGGTGGTCGGTTCTACCTTAGGACTAGAGTCTGTGAGTTGGTTTGGGGAAACAGTGTTAAGTGTTTCGAGTTCGGATTTCAGGCCAGGGACCCTAGTGTTTATGTGGGAGGCCGACGTATCCATACACCAGGACTCTGATAACTTTCTTTTCGACTCGGAATATTAGAACACTAGTTCTAGGGGAAAATAATGGTACATGCATCATATAGTAATGGGTTGTGGTTTCCATGTCCTTCTTGAGTCAGCTCTCCAGATATACTCACTGACTGTGATACATATTGTTTCTTTACAGGATGCATCCACAACGCACACCCACTAGGATCTAGCAGCTCAATCACGAGGATGACCCCCTTAGTGATGAAGCTTCGATGTAGGGACCAGATCCCCCATTTTTACCTTCGGGTGGTGTGCCGGCTAGTCCACCACCTATGGAGCAGTGTTTAGTGTCTACTGTACCTATAGAGGAGGAGCACAGGCTGAGCGTACACCATTAGTTTCAGAGACAGATACCCCTTAGGTTTCGAGGCGATCCTAACCCTTAGGCAGCAGAGGACTGGCTTGAGGCAGTGGACAGAGTCTTCCATTTTGTCAGGACACCAGCAGACTAGATGGTGATCCTGGCAGCGAGCCTTCTATAGGGCTCGGTAGGGCGATGGTGGATTTTGGTTATACGGACTCACGACGAGGCAAATCTTGCATGGTCAGAGTTTGAGCATCTCTTCAGAGAGGAGTTTTCATTGGTTACCCTAAGAGCAGTACGTATACATGATCTTCTTCAGCTCTAGAAGGGAACCATGTCAGTGGCTGACTATTCATCGAGGTTTACCGACCTCTCACGGTACTCAATGGATATGGTCAGGTATCAGTAATTCAGAGATCAGAATTTTGAGAGGGGATTGTATAGAGACATCCGAGCTAGAATAATCCCTATGAGTATTCATACTTATGCTGGGGTGCCCGAGTGGGATTTGGTCATTGAGAGATTCTTGGCAGAGTAGAGACAGTCAGTAGTTGTCAGTAGTGAGCGAGCTGGAGCAGAGACCTCGGCAGCAGGGAGCTGAAGTCAGGGACTCAGGCGTGGGAGACGTTTTCAGAGGAGATCCCAAGATAGGGGATCTACCGTACAGGGTTCGCAGGGTTCATCCAGCCAGCCTCAAGAGAGGAGATGCTACTCTTGTGATGGTAGGGGACATATCGCTCGAGATTGTCTGACCCGCCGTACTACTGACATGGGACCGGTGGATGGACCACCAAGGCAGAGGCAACGTGTGGAGCAGACAAATCCGAGGGGTGGTGGACGTGGTAGAGGAGTTGGGAGAGTAGCTGGAGGTGGTCATCATTTTGACCTTTTACCACCACCACCCCCAAGAGGTCCACCCCAGGCTCAGGGAGCTGGTGGACAGAGGTAGGGACAGCTGCAATCAGCAGAGGTTTATGACCCAGGTACTCCTGGAATGATTAGAGGTACGATCTGTGTCTTTTCTACTTTGGTTTCCATACTGATAGACATATGTTCTAGTCATTATTTTCTGGTTTCTTATCTTTTTTGAGACCTTGAAATTCCAGTATAGCCGTTGACTTGACCCTTATGCTTAGAAACACCGACTGGAGAAGATTCAGAGATCACACACCTTTGCAGACAGTGTGACCTGACCCTTGGAGACGAGAGTTTCGGGTGGAAGCTCTTGGTGGTAGCGTCGAGGCCTTACGATGTCATTCTTGGTATGGATTGGCTATCCACAGTTCATGCCCAGATAGGCTGTTTTAGGTGAAGGGTGCAGTGTGTCTGTAGTGATGGAACGAGGTTCTCCTTCATCGGTGAAAAGGAGACCCAGGCAGTGCAGGATGGAATCGTGCATAGGAAGGTAAAACTGATTTCACATCAGTTGGCTAGCCTAGCCCTTGGTGTAGCAGATGTTATGAGTTTCCAGTTTCCAGCAGTATTGGTTGAGTATGAGGACGTCTTTCCGGAGGATGTCCCCGGACTACCTCCCCATCAGGAGATAGATTTCTGCATTGAGTTGCAACCCGAGATGACACCGATATCAGTATCAGCATATCGGATGGCTCGTGTAGAGCTTCGTGAGCTAAGAGTGTAGCTGGAAGACTTGAAAAGGAAGGGCTTCGTGAGACCCAGTGTTTCACCCTGGGCGGCCCTAGTGTTGTTTTCCAAGAAGGCAGACGGGAGCTTGAGGTTGTGTGTGGATTACCGGCACTTGAATAAGGTGACCGTGAAGAATCGATATCCACTACCAAGAATCGATGACCTCTTAGACCAGTTAAGAGGGGCATGATGGTTCTCGAAGGTTGATCTACAATCAGTCTATCATCAGTTGCGAGTACGGGATGAGGATATACTGAAGACGGCTTTCATATGTCGCTATGGTCACTATGAGTAATTGGTGATTCCCTTCGGTGTGATGAACGCCCCGGCAGTTTTTATGGTACTCATGAACCGGATCTTTCAGCCCTATCTAGATCGGTTCGTAGTGGTCTTCATCGATGATATCCTTGTGTACTCTATGTCCGAGGAGGAGCACGCAAGGCACCTAAGGATGGTTCTGGACACACTCTGAGAGCACCAGTTGTACGGGAAACTCTCGAAGTGTCAATTCTGGATATAGAAGGTCCACTTTTTGGGACACGTTATCTCAGTAGATGGTGTAGTAGTGGACCCATCCAAGGTAGAGGTAGTGTTAGCATGGGAGCCACCCCGAAGTGTGACGGAGGTGCGGAGTTTCCTTGGGTTAGTAGGCTACTATCGAAGATTCATTCTTGATTTCTCCAGGATTTCAGCACCCATGACATCTTTGACCTGAAAGGGACAGCCTTTCGTGTGGACTGAGAGATTCCAGTAGGATTTTCAGCAGTTGAGACAGAGTCTGACGAGTGCCCCGATCTTGAGACTACCAGAAGAGGGTGTCGAGTACGTGGTGTTCTGCGACGCATCAGGAACCGAGATTGGTTGTGTCTTGATGCAGAGGCAAGTGGTGATTGCCTATGGCTCATGTTAGTTGAGGCCACACGAGCAGAACTACGTGAGCCATGATCTTGAGTTGGCAGCGGTAGTCTTCGTGTTGAAGATGTAGCGGTACTACCTGATCGGCGAGCGGTTTATCGTCTAATCTGATCACAAGAGTATCATATATATCTTTTCTCAGAAGGATATGAATTTGAGATAGAGGCGGTGGCTTGAGTTCCTCCAGGATTACGACTTCGAGATCGTTTATACTCCTGGGAAGGGGAACGTTGTGGCAGATGCTCTCAGTAGTAAATCCAGTTCGCAGTTGTTGGATGAGGCGACGAGGTAGTTGGCCTCTTTCATTTATCCTTCATGGACAGAGATGAGGGAGATTACCTTCAGTCGATGGTTGTTACCCCTCCTCTCTTACAGCGAGTCGTAGAAGCACAACTTGAGGATGCTAGCTGTGAGACTTTACGTGCTCAGATATCCGCAGGCGATGCTGCTGATGGATATTCAAAAGGTGGGGAGCATGTTTTTCTTTTCAGAGGGCACACAGTAGTACCAGTGACGTTGCAGGAGGAGGTTCTGAGGGAGTTCCATACATCTCCTTTGGCGGTGCATCCAGCCGTGGAAAAGATGTACCAGGACCTCCGACGTCATTTCTGGTGGCCAGGAATGAAGAATAGTGTGACCGAGTTTGTTTCTCGGTGCCTTACTTTTCAGTAAGTAAAGGATAAGCACCAGGTTCCAGCAGGTTTGACTTAGCCCCTTGAGGTGCCAGAGTGTAAGTGGGATGGGATATCCATGGACTTCATGATGGTTTTACCACGTACGTCCAGGGGACACGATGCCATCTGGGTGATCGTTGACCGACTCACCAAGTCAGCCCACTTCCTAGCCATATGGGAGCAGAGTTCAGTAGAGAGCTTGGGACGCCTCTATGTGCAGGAGATAGTTTGGCTTCATGGAGTTCTATCCACGATCATCTCAGATTATGATGTTTGTTTCACATCCCGTTTGTGGAATGGATTGCAGGAAGCTTTTGGGACTCAATTACGCTTGAGCACAGCGTTTCATCCTCAGACTGATGGTCAGACAGAGCGAACCATCCAGGTTCTGGAGGATTTTCTATGATCTTGCATACTTGACTTCAGTCATAGTTGGGAGGATAACCTACAACTGGTGGATTTTTCTTATAACAATATTTATCATTCCACCATTGGTATGGAACCATTCGAGGCTTTGTACAGGTAACCTTGCAGGTCACCACTTTGCTGGACTGACCCAGGAGATTCAGTACTCATGGGCACAGAGATGGTGCGAGATACTATGGAGAAGGTGCAGGTCATCCAAGAGTGGATGAAGACTACACAGAGTCAGAATAATTCTTATACCGACATGAGATGGAGGCCCTTGGAGTTCGAGGAGGGAGACCATGTGTTCCTTCAAGTCTCGGCTCGACGGGGACTGCAGAGATTTGGCCGAGGTGGCAAGCTATCTCTGAGGTTCGTCGGCCCTTTTCAAATTTTGATTAGAGTTGGCGAGGTGGCATACCACTTGGCTCTACCTCCTCAGATGAACTGGGTACACAACGTCTTCCATGTGTCGCAGCTGCGGAGGTACATGCATGATCCATCGCACGTTATCGATTGGGGTGAGCTGTACATTGATGATTGAGCAACCTTTACTGAGTACCCATTGGAGATCGAGGATCGGCAGGAGAAGATCCTTTATGGGAAAGCTATTCCCTTGGTGTGTGTCCAGTGGAAGCATGGGAATCTCCAAGAGAGCGCGTGGGAGCGAGAGGCTCAGATTTGTGTGCAGTACCCACATCTTTTTGAGTAGCCTTTGTTTTGGTTTTTTGGGGATGTAAATCCCTAAGGTGGGAATGATTTAATGTCCCAGAATTTTTCCATGTATTATTTTAATATTATATGGGAATTCTTTCAAGACCAGGCTCTGAGATGGCGTGCAGTTCCGAGGCCCGGTGATCCTGGAACAAATGTTTGGATTTAATTTAATAATTAAATAACACGCACGTGTGGTTTTCCTAAAAAAGTGGAATAACTCATGAACGGGTGATTGGATCAGAAATATGAGGGTACCGTTGCGTTCAGATCAGCGAGTTTACCTTAGGCGAGGCATAATGTCGACTGGCGCAGGTCGGTGGTGAAATCTAGTTTTTGGACGTAACCGTAATAAAATATTTAATAAAAATATTTTATTAAATCTGGTGGCGGAAAATATCTTTTTATACTTTTAAATAAAGGCTTGTGCAGGGGTCCAGGGTTATAGACCTCATAACCCTGAAACCCTTGGAGGCTCTGGAAGCTCTGGAGGAAACCCCCAACGTGGCGATGACGTTCTTGATAAATTTCGCCGGTGACGATGACATGGCGACCAGATCTTCGCCAACGAACGCCGCGAATCCAGGTAGGATGTTGGATTTTGATTTCCTTTCCCTATTCTTGATTCCTATGATGAACTCGGACTAATCCATGAATAGATTAGCCCACAGATCGATCGTATTTGTGGGATGGTATTTTTACGGGGATATTGGGGATTTGATTCTTGAAGTTAGTTTGGTTTCCTTTAATCTTCTAATGGTGACAAACCAAGATCGACACGAACATCGATTGAGGTTTTTCCCTCTTGATTTTTTGTGCCTTTCTTCCCTGATTTCTCACGTTCTTCAAGTGCGTTCTACGCATTATTCGCGAGGAACGGACAACGATCGATTGCGCCTTCGATCTGCGGCGCAATGATCTAAAATTGTAGATCCACCCTCGGGATGATGGTAAGGAGTTGCG
This sequence comes from Viscum album, assembly GCA_963277665.1. NCBI lineage: Eukaryota > Viridiplantae > Streptophyta > Magnoliopsida > Santalales > Viscaceae > Viscum > Viscum album. Next base: position 1,753,567,219 of record OY728151.1, read on the forward strand.
ACGACCGTTTTGGAGGATGATTTGGAGCGGATCAAGAGATATTATTTTTTGTGAATTTTTCCTTCAGATGGATCGTTGGAGGTTTATGACTCGAATGAAGGACTGAAAACACCCGATTCGGTGTTCATGTAATGGGAAGAACCAAGATATGTAGTTTCGCAACAAACGGACAAGAGAAATGGAAACCGAAAGATCGGATGAGGCGCGATGAGGAAGACAGTGGTTCTGGAGAAATCCCGACTACACGGCGTATAGTATGGGCTACACAGCGTGTGTTCATCGGCGGACCACCTGGCATGTACTTCAGGAGTACACAGACACGGGTTGGGTACATGGCCAAGGACACGGCGTGTATACCCTTCCCCGGCCAGACCCGTCCAGATACACGGGATACCCCGTGTACTAGTACACGGGCAGGCGACACAGGCAGAGACCTTGTACGGGCACATGGTCAGCATACACGGAGCGAACCCCAGGTGCTCAGACACGGCGTATAATCCTACTACACGCCGTGTATTTATTTTTATATGAAATTCCTAATGACATGGTACGTTTACACGGGCAGTACCTGGTGTCAAGGAACACGACGTGTGATCCTTCTACACGCCGTGTAGTTGAGTTTTACACAGCTTGGATGGATGACACAGACCATTTACACAGGCATTACTCGGGGTCAAGGAACACAGTGTGTAACCATACTAGACGCCGTGTAACCTGTTTTACATGGATTGAGCCATTTGTCTTCTGTGTCTTGGACTAGATTTCTTAGGGTATATTCCCTTGGTCTTTCCCCTGAAGGTTTCTGGTATCATTTCCTATGTACAGGAGTATGATCCCTTCAGCAGGACTTCTTGAATAGATTTTTTGGAATCCCCTCTATGAGACTTGGAGCCGGATCCTCTATTCCTTCCTGGTAACCTAGGTAGAGTTATTGGTATCGACGTGACCAACTTTACCCGGGCGTCGATCCTCTGCTTGGCGGATTAGTTCAGACTAAGTTGTTGGAATCACCCCAAGGCTATTAGTTGTGATCCTCATCTAAGAATCATATTCTCAAGTACTTGTGGATTGTGTTCTCTCGGAAGGAGTACTTCGTATCTATCTCTTCAGAACTAGGAGTGTGTTCTCCTTGTTAAGTTCTTAGTGGAATCTTCGAGCTGGATCTTAGTGGTGGTTTCGCGATAGTCGATCGTGTATGAGTATATCTGGATATTCTTGTTATATGTTCTATAAACATATACTAGGTAGAGCTGATTGTATTATTCCTTTGTGTTATTTTCCCTTGTTTTATTCCTTTGTGGTTTTGGGGTGTCCTACTGGGTATTTTTATACTCACCCCTGCACGGGCTTTGCCCACACATGTCGTGTCTTGTGTAGACGAGCGAGCCTTTGACAGGATTCTAGGTGGATCAGGACCGGACGGTGCTCAGTGAGATCATGCAGGACGAGGTGTATTCCTACGGCTATAGATTGCAGTCCCAATACCTTTCTTTACAGGTTGGTCTTTGTTGCAGACTCTCTCTTGGTGGGCTTGTACTTTTGGCCCAGGGTTTTACATTACTGTACTTTAATTTTCTACCATACTCTGTTGGTTGGGATTTTAGTGTATGCATGCATTTCCTTTTTTAGTGGCTTTTAATCTTTTAGCTTGTGGGCTTGGAGATTTTGTGTGCGTGTGTACAGGTTTATAGGTAATGCCTCCCATGTTAGTAACATGCCTACTCGGTGCTAGTCACTAGCCCCTGGCCTATTAGAGGCGGGCTTGGGGAGTTGCAGCTCGGGCCCCATTGGGACAGGTCGTGACACACACTCTTGTGGTACTTAGAGACATGCATGCACTCTCCCACTACCAAGAGACCTCCTTGGGTAGGATCTCCCACAAGGATGATCCTTGGGTCCCTCAAGTGTGTTTCAGGGCTATCCCTAGGGGGCTTGTGTGGTTGGAACCTACCTTTTTAGTAATTCCACTATTATAAATAATACTTATAAATATCTAAGTATATAATTTATCTTCAATCCATTATCAAATATAATTCCTCAACCATTCTCAAATACCTTCATCATGTAATTATAGAAGAATATATATTTTTATGGACTACTTGAATTCCCTCATGAAAATAAACATTTTCATCACCTTCTTCAAATTATTTACAACTTCATACAATAAAATATATTTCATATACTTCTTCCAATTCCACTTATTCCCCAATAATTGTAGTAAATTTTTTTCCTCCTTTACACATGAATTGAAACTTAAGAACAATCCAACAATCTTTAAAATTACATGGAGAATTATCAAGAATTAAAACCAATTCCATAAAGTGAATCCATAAAAATTCTCTAGGAATCACCACTTCTCACCAAAAAATCACCAAACATATATTGACACATCATTGAAAAAAATGAAACTCTAGTCCCAAAAATACCACCCTTTTTATTTTTTTTTCAATATATATTTGTATAATTAAAAATCAATATGTGTGTTAAAACTTTCCCCCCCTTATTGATAATTAAATGAAAAGGATAAGTGGGGTATTCTCATATTTTCTTTTTTCCTTTCAAGGTAGTCAACATTCTATTCCACTTTAACTAAGAGAAGGATGAAACAACATAGTTTTATTAGAAAAGAGCCTTTAATTGGTCTTCTCTAAGTCTGTGTGGGTTAATCCTATATAGAAAACAAGAGAGAGATGTCATATTTTCTTTTTATTTTTTTAAGTTAGTCAACATTCTCTTCCTCTTTAAATAAGAGAAGGATGAAACCACATGTTTTTCTTAGTAAAGTTCCTTTAATTAGTCTACTATATTCCCACATGGGTTAAACCTATGTAGAAAACAAGAGAGATATAACAAGGCTTTATATGTTTTCCATAAACTACCATGCATGTGATATCATGTTTAGATATTATCAATTATCTTTTAAAGGGTTATAAGTAATAATATTAATGAAAAAACATGATAAATACTATACATACTTCAAAAAACACATTATAAAGTTCAGGTGAAAATATATAGCTTCCCCTTTGTCTCTATTAATATCAATCAATAACTCCCCCTTAATTTATATTATTAATACAACTAATAATGATGGATGAAAGTGTGATTAGAATAACTCATTTTCTAATCTTATATAAATGTTCATAAGTTTAACATTTATTATTTATTGAATATTTAATATCTTCATCTCATCAATTCTCCTCCTCAAGTAATGCATCCATTTCCTTCAATTCCTTGCATTTTAGTGAAAAAACACATATATATATAAAGGAATAAGGAGGGTCTTTATTGTTCTTCAAGAGTGAAATTCAGGCTGAGATATTCCTCTCAACCTAGGGAATTCATTTTTTCTAATTTTAGTATTCCATTTGTGTGAATTTTTAATTTTCATGTTAGTCATTTGAGTATATGGAGTCTCTGGTTCTTTCAGTTTAGTTTTAAAAAATTCCCACTGATTAGGTAGAATATCCATGAAACTATGTGAAGCATGTCTATATTTAAAATAACTTTCACACAAGTCATTATATTTGTGTGGAATATATTTTTCCACCTCAAATTATTAATCCACTTTCTTTACTTTGTCTTTAGAAAATTTTTCAGATTCCTGTAACTTCTTAGCCAATTTCAGTTGATTTGGCCAAATAACTAGAAATTCTTTCTTAACATTCTTTATCTTCTCAAAATTTTCATATAACACACCACTATTTTTATTTTTAAGATTAATTACTTTAACAACATAGAGAATATCTCCTTGAAGTATTATCATACATATCTCAACAGCATGACCCTTCTGATTACATCTTCCATGAACTTCTTCTAATAATTCATGTATGTTCTGAATTGGTATCTTTGATGGATTTATGGTCAAACTATTATTTCTATAATATTTTATTCTTTTATACTCATCTTGGCTTCTCTTTAATTCATGTTTTTTTCTATAAATGACATGTTATACAAGAAAGAGTAGGATTTGTGTCCATAATTTTCACAACACCATAAAAAACCTCTGATATTAGATTTTTCATCTTGATACGCATTTTATCAAAAAAAAATTTGTTGCGGATCTTCTTCAAACCGAGTCTTATTTTTCCTATGAGGAGGTTATCTTCTTGAAGTATTTATTTCTCCCTTTGATGGAGGAGAGAATCTCTCACTTCTCTACTTGGTAACAACTTGTTTGATAGTCTTATTATTTTTATCACACCCCATGGTTGACTTGTCTCTTTTCTTTTCCTATGGATTTTTCCTCTCTAATTCAAGTCTTATCTTTTCTTCAACTTTTATTACCTGAAATTATGGTATTCTATTATTTCAATGAATCAACATGTTATGACAGTATTCCAATTCCTTGTTCCCAAATTTCCAAAATCACTGACAATATCCTGTGATCCTTCTACTCTTCTTTTGAGGTGAGGTCTGTTTAGATTTCACATATTTTTAACCTTGTTTATATTGAGTGGAACCACCACTCTTTTGGAAATTTCTTGGGGAATAGCTCTTCATACATATTTTCTCATCCACCCTTGATGTGGTGGTTTTATCAAAAAAAATCACCATCCATGCTTTTCCATAATTTGGTTTAGAACCTATATTAACAATTAAAACATCATTAGTACATAATATACTTTTTTGACAATGGGATACATTTTTATTAGAGGATGTTTCTATTTGATTAGAGAATGATCTCATTATTTTCTTGAAGTCATGATCCTAAATGAAAACTTGTGTAGTAAAATCTCTTTTTCTAGAAATTTGGGAAGTTCCAGCTAGTGGTGATTGTTGATTCTCTAACTTTACCTCTAACTCTAAACACGTCAATGTTGAGGGATTTTTTCTCACCATCAACTAAAGTCAACATATATTCCCAATATTCCTCCATCTTCTTCATTTGTTCTCATGCATTTTCTTGTCTATTTAAAAAAATTGTCAAAATCTTTTAACTGGGATTCTTTGACTCCTATAGATACTTTTTTTGATCTTTCAAGTTCATGGAAAGATTATTTTAACAACAATCTCATAAATAACATTCCCATATGAATACATTTTTATTTATTATTCTGTATAAAGAATGTATTTCTCTCTTTCTTATAATAGGTCTAGGAGAGTGATGAAATTTCTAAAATTATTACTCAGTGCCTCATCTAGTTCTTCTACTTCTTCCTATAACTGTTTCTTATCATAAATAAGTCACTTGATGACTCTGACAATACAATTTACCACTTCTTTGGGAACTTTATTCACATGTTCTTTGAATACATAATGTATATCACTAAGTGATACATCATCATCACAACTTGAATAGGATTCATCATAAAAATCATAATTGAAATAATTATTGTATGTTTTACCATTTATATTACCTTAATTTTAAGGTGTATCCCCATTTAGAGTAAGATTATTATTCATATTTCTTACTTGTTTCTTCTTTTAGTTATTCTGAGTCTTGGAATAGATCTCTAGAATCTTATCATTGGGAGTAGATTAATTTTTATTCATCTAGGGTATCTCAAACATTTCTTGAATTTTTATACTTCATAAAGACTTTCTTGAATCTTTAGAGGTGACCTGTGCTCTAATACCAATTATAGAGCCCTAGGTTGGATTAGGTGCCACTAAGGGGGGGGGGGGGGTGTGAATCAGTGGTAAACTAATTTTATGAATTATTTTATATTTTTAATTCAACCTCTTGAACCTTTTAAGGTTCTCAATACACTCTATGATATCTATTCATCTCACCATATGTGTAGTAGTAATAATAGAGAGAGCGTCACATGATATTTACAATGTTCATTTCAAGTTCCTACTCCTTGCCAGGTTGGTTATACCCCCCAACATGGATTCTCTATTATAATCTTTATTTTCAATTACAGCATTTCAGGAAGAAACTAATAATACCCCATAGTAATTTATCCTCCTATTTGATTATAGTTATACCTCATAACAATCCAACTCGTATGCCTTGGTTGATTATACCCCTAACCATTCTCCTACTCCTAGCTCCAACTGGGTGACTTATTCTACTCCATCTCCAACTGAGAGACCCCTTCTGATTTCATCTCTAACTGAAATAACTCCTCCTTTTATAAAGGACTAATCCACCATAGGTTGATTTGTCTAACCTTCATCCATGATCTTTCTGGATCACACTTTCTCATGTACACTTCAAGTATCTTCAAAAACCACTAGTCGGGTTTGTTGGCCTAGATCAATTATCTTTGATCACTTATACTTGACCAGTTGCCTCAGTGAAAATCTTCTTGGTAAATTATTCCTTTTGTTGAATTCTTAGACTCAATTATGTGTGCAATCAGTGCACATAAATCTTCAATGATAATTTATGTAAGATTGATCTTTCACAAATCCAAGGTATTTACCTTCTCAAATTATCAATTAAAATTCATCAAATAAATATCATGCATGGAAGTGTAATGCATGAAATCTGAAACCTTAACACATTCATTTATTCCTTATTTATTATTTTATGTGCTATTTATCTATTTTAGGTTACTCAATATATTAATATTTTATGTGTGCATTTGAAGTTATATATGTATGAAAGTTCATGCACTATCTGATGTCCTCTTCTTTGTTTCTTTTCACACACACACACTAACTTCCTCAATTTTCACAATTCCTTTGTCTTATGATCACATGAAAGTAATTCCCTCTTAAAATATTCATGCAAGAATTCATGCACACTTGTTCATTGTATTTTTTCAAGTATTTCTTCATGAAAACCAAGTGTGTGTTTTCTTAGATTCAAAGCCTTCATGTAAGGGTTTACACCTTCATTTAAGAGCTTCATGCTAAACCTAAAGGTATATATGGTATCGTAGTTTCTTTGAAAAACTCTTGAGTGTGTGGTTCACATTTCATTAGAGATGTGGATTTCTTATCCTTTTCATAAGTTAAATAGATTTACAAAGCTTCTTCCCTTCCCAAAATTTTAGTTTTTCATTACTCTGTTTTATTCAAAAAATGAGAGCTCTCTTTCTCTCAAATGATAGCTCTAAACTCATAGGTTTGGTACTCCTCCTTTTATAGAAAAGGATCGTCATGAATTACAACACCTTTATTCTAGTTTTTATGTTGTTTATAATCTCTAAGTTTTAAGTTGTATCATGATATTTTAATATACCAAAGCTTTTGATATTTATAAAATTATTTAACCTTAAAAAAGATGGTGCCACATCTTATATGAGTTCACGATGAAGCATCTCACATTCATGGGATGAGAATCACATTCTCCTCTAAAATTTGAATCTCAAACACATCATGTAATGAAAATATCCTCTACAACTTCATTTACATTTAGACAAGGCATGTATTTGAGTTATCTACATGCATGAAAGACATATATTTCATGTGTTGAGATTCTCAAACTCATTACTAAATAAAAATGATCATATAACATACATGGAATTATCAGGCTCAATCATATCAAATGTGAAACCAATAACACCAGTGAATAAAAATAGCAATCATCACAAGAGGTGGAATAAAATTCCTTTCTAATCATATGGCTCAGATCAACTGTAACTTGTTTCCAATATTTTGTCTATAATTTTAATGAAATATGATTAGTGTTCATGGCTTGAGTGTCCCACATTAGATTCTCCATTCATTTTCATCATGATTTATATGCATAATAATTCTACTACCACAATGTTCTGGGGTTGTGGGGGATCGAAACCCTCTTACACATACTCGCACACACAGACTTCATCCTAATGGGTCTAACCAGCCCATCCTCATGTGCACCTCTAGGTGTGCACTTATATAGGCATTAAACACAGGCCCACAGTCTCATGTTTCCGTGTGGCCTCCTTGGGAGGGATCTCCCATGAGTTTGACCCTTGGTTCCATCAATTTTGGTTGGGGGATATCCCTTAGGGGCTTGTGTGTTTTCCACTACCTTTTTTAATAAGGCCACCATTATAAATAATACTTATAAATATCTAATTATTGAATTTATATTCAATCCATTCTTGAATATAATTCCTTAAACATGTTCAAAATACCTTCCTCATGAAATTATATAAGAATATATATTTTTTCATATATAACTTAAATTCCATCATGAAAATAAACATTTTCATGGATTTATTTAAATTCTGTAAAACTTCATTCAATAAAATATATTTCATAGAATTCTTCAAATTCTACATCTTCTCCAAACATTGTAATAAACAATGTGTCCTCCTTGACACATGTATTGAAACCTAGGATTAGTCCATAAATCATCAAAATTACATAAATAATTATCCAAGCATGATATCCAATTCCATAAAGTGAATCCATAAAAATTATCCAAGCATCACCACTTCTCACCATAAACACACCAAACACATATTGACACATCATTAACAACAAATGAAACTTTGGGCCCAAAAATCTCCCGCTTTGTATTTTTTATCAATATATATTCACATAATTAAAATTCAATATATGTTCTAAAACTTTGTCCTGGTTATTAATAATAAAATGAAAAGGATAAAAAGGGTATTCTCATCTTTTATTTTTCCTTAGTAAATCAACATTCTCTTCCCCTTTTACTGAGATAAGGAAGAAACCACATGGTTTTATTAGTAAAGAGCCTTTAGTTGGTCGACTCTAAGTCTGCATGGGTTAAACCTGTATAAAAAACAAGATAGATACAACAAGGTTGTCTATGTTATCCATAAAATACCATGAATGTGATATCATGCTCATATATTCTCAATTATCTTTTCAGGGGTTGTAAGTAATCAGATTTATCAAAAACATAAATCTTGAACATATATCAAAAAACACATTAGAATGTTCAGGTGAAAAAGATATATCTTCCCCCTTTTCTCATATTGACATCAATAAAGAACCCCCCTTAATTGATATTATTAATAGAATTTAGAATGAGGGATGCAAGTGTGATTGATACACCTCATCTTCCAATCTTATACAATAGTTATGAAGTTTCACATTCACTATATAGTGAAGATTTAATAGCATCATCTCATCAATGCCCCCCCTCAAGGGATGCATCGATCTCCTTTAATTCCATAAATATCATTATAAAAAAGACACACACATATATAAAGTAATAACGAGGTAATTTATTGTTCTTTAGGAGTGAAATTTAGGTTGAGATATTCCTTTCAACCCAGGCCATTCTTTTCTCCTAATCTCTGTTTTCCATTTGTGTGAATCTTCGATTTTCATACTAGTAATTTGAGTACATGGAGTCTCTTATACTTTCATTTTAGTTTTAAACTACTCCCAGTGATTAGGTAGAATCTCCATATAGCTATGCGAAGAATGTCAAAATTTACCACACCTTCCACACAATTCATTATCTTTGTGTGGAATAAATTTTTACACCTCAACTTCTGAATCAACTTACATTACTTCAGATTTAGAATTTTTTTCAACTTCCTCCAACTAATTATCCAATTTCAGTTGATTTTTGTAAAAAAACTAGACATTCTTACTTGACATTATTTTTTTTCTTATATTTTTTACATGGCTCACAACTTTTTTATTTTAATGATTCTTCACTTTCACAATACAGGTATTATATCCTATAAGTCTTGATATGCATATCTTAGCTATGTGCCCTTTTTATTACACCTACCATAAAATTCTTCCAAGCATTCGTGTCTATTTTGAATTGATAGCTTTAATGGATTTCCATTCATACCATTATTTCTATGAGAACTTTTCCTCATATACATAGTTTGAATTACACTTTATTTATGCATGTTTTCTTGAAATTACATGTTATACTAACAAGAGTAGGATTTATGTCCATAATTTTCACAACACCAACAAAAACCTATGAGCTTAGGTCATTCATCTTGATATGATTTCTGTCCAGACAATTGTTGTTGTTGAGATTCTTCAAACTGACCCTTATTTTACCTAGGTGGAAATTATATTCTTGAAGTATATCTTTCTCCCTTTGATTTAGGAGAGTAACTCTCAATTTTCTTCTTGGTAACATTTTTTTATAGGCTTATTGTCTTTATCACATCCCAATGATAACTTTTCATCTTTCTTTTCTTTTGGATTTTCCTCTTTGGTGAAGGTCTTCTATTTTCACTAACTTTTCTTCCCCTAAATATAGTCCTTCTACCATTTTCATGAATTGATATGTTATGCCTTCATTACAATGCCTTGTACTCAAATTTATAGTAACACTAGAAATAGACTATGATACTTTTTCTCTTATTTTGAGGTGTGGTCTATTTAGATTTCACATATTTTTAATATTGATGCTTTTGAGTGGAACCACCACTCTTTTAGAAAGTTATTGGGGAATAGATCTTCATAAATCATTTCTCATCCAACATTGATGTCATGTGATTATCAGCATTTTCACCATCCATACTTTTCCTGAATTTGGTTTAGAACCTATATCAACAATTGAAACATCATCAGTACATAAGATACTTTTTGGATAATGGTATAAATTATTCTTTGTGGATGATTATATTTGATTAGAGGATGAACTCATTCTTTTCTTAAATTCATGACCCTAAATGAAAAGTTTTGTATCAATATCTATTTTTCTCTAAATATGAGAATTTTCAACTAGTAGTGATTACTGATTCTTAAATTTTACCTCTATCTATGAACACCTCATGTTGAGGGAGTTATTTTTACCCTCAACTGATCACAAAATATTTTCACAATCTTCCTTTAGCTTCTTCATCTGTTCTTCGTGCATTTTTCTTGACTCTTGAAAAAAAATTCAAAGTCATTTAAGTTATATGATTTGATGTCCATAGAAACATTGTGCAATATTTCAAGTTCATGGAAAGTTTCTTTTAAAAAAATCATGCAACCATCCCTCCAAATATTTCCCTCCTAGACTGGAAATGAAGAAAGAGAGATAATAAACCCCTAGTCCTGCCTCCAGTAGGCCTCAGGGTGGTGACTAGAACTAAGGGTAAAAATATCTCATAATATGGGAGACATTACCCTTTATAAGAAAATGAGATCAAGAGATAAGATGTATCAACCTCAAAACAACTCCAAGACATATATAAAAAGAAATCGAAAACCCATCCCACATGAATGTTTAAAATAAAACTTTTACAAATATGATAAAATCTCCAAAGTAAATACCAAAAGAAAAGCTAACCAGGGACACAACAACTGTTTCAAATTCTGAGCTAGTAATTCTTATCACGGTTCACAAAGTCCTCATGGAAACCTGAAAGTAGTTTTATATACATAGATTGAGCATACAAGTATACTTATTAGGAAAACCAAAGTATCTCATGCACAAGTGAGATAATCATACTAATGACCCTGTGAGAAAATAAAAGAAACCAACAACACCTAACAAGGTATACTAGCCATCTCAACCTCACAAAGGCACATTCACCAAGTAACATAAGTCAAGTAAGGTAATATAGTAAGAAAATTGATGATAGGGTACCCCTCACCAATTTCCCACTGATTAGATTCTCTCACACCCAAATGATAAACATCCCAGTGCTCACACATCTTCCGAAAGTACCATGTCATAACATGCCCTCACACACCTGGGCCTCGCAGCTAGTCCAATCACCTGGGCCTCGCAGCTAGACCCATCACTTGGGAAAATGAATCTTATCAAATCCCTCCTGCACAAACCCAGGCCTCACAACCACATCCCTCCCATTAACACCTGAGCCATGAAATCACATCACATCCTGAAAGAACCTAGGAAGCATAACACATATCATCCTGAAGATACTAGGGAAAACACAACACTTCTCATCCCAAAGACACATGGGAAAACAAAACTCTCATGCACACACCTGAGCCCCACAAAACCCAACCTTCCAAAAGAATCTTGGGCTACCACCACCTAGAAGAGGGAGCAGGGAAGAGCGGGTGGCCAGCCATCCATACTCCCACCGGGATGTTTGGGAAAGACGCCCTCCCCCATGAAAATGGGACATTCAACACATAGTTCTCAACTAGGGTGGGATTTGTATATAAATCACAAGAAAATAAAATGTATATATATATGGTATCAAGTACTCAAGCCCATCCTATGGGTTTTCAACCAACAACCAACTCATAATACCACCTTTGTTGTTACCTCAAAATACATTTATCAATATTAATGATGGTCACTTCTAAAGTTGATAAATGAAATATGTTTCACAATAATTCACATAATCAATTCATACCAAAATCCAATTTAATTAACCAAATCTCATTATTTATTAAACAATTCATTTATTCCATTACTATCAAGGAAACTACCAAGCACAACGGATAATCATCCACATAGAAAAATTCACCCAAAGGAAGTAGAACCATGGTGAATTAACCCACTTCATATTTCTGCTCCATTTAACACCCATTCATAACACAACAAAACCAATCTTGAGACACGTAATAAAGCTTTGGGAGCGTTACTCATGGAGAAACTCTAAGTGAATTAGCCATACCAGCCACTTCCATCATCATTCTTCAAATTCATTCCGCCCAATCCATCCTCCAAACAAGGAAAACCCCCAACTCATAGCCAAACACAACAACACATCTCATCACAATCAATCCTGGTAGCCCCACTATATAACCCCACCGTACCCACACATCTAATAAAATAAACATAGCACAACCTGATGGTATCCCCGCTGCACAACACTGCTCATCCATTCCACAATCAATCAATCTCTCAACCCAAGATTACATTACACCACCCATACCACCCCACAACACACATCCAAGACCACAATCCTACTACAACACAAGTCAAAACAAACCCACTCCAAACACACCACCACATAGACCAAGTTAGATCATATTCATATTTAACAAGACATTCCTCATTAAATTTCCTCTTATTAATCTAGGGGTTATCACAGAAATAGTTTGATCATGGGGAATCCTTTTATTAGTTGAGTGTACATGATTAATCAATTTCATATACATATAAACATTTAACAGAATACCAATAACAAGTATTCACTATCCATCATAGGTGTGAAAACAAATACCACCAATGTCCATGATTTTTAGTGGGTGATTAGCCCATACAAAACACAATATCAATATCAAAATAAAAAAATAGAAGTATGAGTCAATTTTTCTGAGCCCATCAATATTGATCTTAAATCGATTCAATTATATTTATTTATTTGGAATTATTATATCATCATAAAGGAAAACATCATACACCCACCCCACATGATACACAAATTAAAGAGAGATGAAGGGATCCCTACCCAGAAGAAAAGATGATCAACAATTCCTTAATGCGCCAAAATAAGGGTTGCACAGGTAGTAGGAAAAAGAATCCAAGGAAATATTAATCCAAAGTCTAAAGCGCAACACATGCCTCTTTAGGGAAGAATGGTTCAGGGTGAACCAAGAGAAAATGGGGGTGCATAAGGAATAGAGGGTCTCATATTTAGAAAGGCCATATCCTAAATCAATAGAAGGAACAATTTTTTATGGACATTAAAGGCGGATCTTGACCAAGACCTCATGGTTTGGAAGTCAAAGGAAGATTCAGGTTTTAGAAGATATATAAGATTTGAAACGACTCCAAAAACCATTAAATATGGTAATAAACTCATTTCACATCAAAGGAAATGTCAAGGGGTGAAACTGTAAAAATTGGAGAAAATTGGAATTTTGAAAAACTACTGGAAAAGAGTCACCGGTGGATGAGTCACCATTGGGAAACTCACCATTGGATAAGCTACCAGTGGATGAGTCACCATTGGAGACCTACCATTAGTGACTCACCATTTTGAGTCACTGGTGCGAGTCACCATTCTGACTCACTGGTCCTGACTCAATGGTTATGAACCACTGTTGCGACCTACCAGTGGACGACTCACCATTCCGAGACACTAGTGGATGAATCATCGATGGAGACCTACTATCGTTGAATCACCGTCTCAACCCACCATTGGAAAAACTGGATTTTTGAAAAACTCTTGAAATGAGTCACCATTGCCTCCCAGAACACCTCAACCATTATATTTTCACAAAGTAATGGACTAGGGAGGTTCGTTCCATTACATCGGATACCTATCAAACTATTCTCACCCTTAAGAATTTAAGACCTAAACTAGAAGAAAAATTGGGGTCCGAACAACCACCTCTCGATATACTTCTCAAGGACCTCACTACACTTGAAACACCACTACCAAAAAAACACATCAATGTTCAATGATAAGCCACAATTTATTGTTCGAAAGCTAGAGTGAACCCTCGGCATTCAAGAACACCTCATCCAATATCTTTTAACCAACCAACCAGAAGACACACCACACGAGAACAACAACCATACAATCTGAAAATATGAATCAGATAATATCATCCTCCATGTCAAGATACTATCTGCTCTGGGTGGCACTGACTCACCCGCACGAGTTTAATCGCATCACAATTAATGCGTCTTGATTAGGAATCAGGTCTTCCCCTTTTCACATGTCAGGACGTTATCACACATCACAGGACAAGGAAACAACCCATCTCATAACAAAAAAAGTTCAAACATTACATTTAAAACAAAAATAGAATAGGGAAAACTCAAAACAACTTTGGGTTCTAGGCACACATATGTGCTTCTTGCTCCCAAGTACTCTCTTTCATCCCACCATGCCTCCACAACATGTGAACCAAAGGAATGGTCCACCCAAGTATTATCTTATCCTAATGATCCTGGATCTCTACTGGATACTCCATGAATGTCACTTCGTCTTCAATATACAAATATACCCAATAAATGACATGAGAGTCAACGTGAAGATACTAAGGGAGTTGAGAGATGTAAAGGATGTCATGGATCCTCTCCAACTACAGTGGTAGTGATAACTGGTATTCCACCTCGCTAACTCACCCCAACACCTCAATGGGTATGATAAACTTGGGAGAAAGATTACCCCCTCTACCAAAACTCCACTACCCATGTCGAGGGGTAGCTTTCAATAACATGTGGTCCCAAACCTCGAATTATAAGGGTCTCCTCCTGTGATCGACATACAACTTCTGTCAGTCATGCACCACTTTCATCCTTTCACAAACAAGATGAACCTTCTCTGTCATGATTTTCATAACCTTGGGTCCAAGAAAAACTATCTCCCCAACATCTATCTAGCACAAAGGTGAATGAAACAATCTTCTATAAAAATCCTCAAATGGAGCCATGTCAATGGAAGAGTGATAACTATTATTGTAAGAGAACTCTACCAAGTAAAAGTGTCATACCCAAGACCCAACAAAGTTCAAGATGCATGATCAAAACATGTCCTCCAATGTCTGGATAGTCCATTCTATCTACCCATATGTTTGAGGGTGGAAGGCAGTGCTGAGGCGTAACTGTGTGCCAAAGGCATGCTACAATCCACTCCATAATCATGAGCTAGAATGTGTATCCTGATTCAAGACTATGGATCTCATAACTCCATGAAACCACACCACCTCATCCATATACCTCTTTTACAAGGCATACATTATGCCTGACTCCTTGATTGATAATAAGTGAGCTGATTTCGTTAGCCAATCCACTACTACCCAGATAGAATCGTAGCCTCCCTGATCTCTAGATAACCCTATGAAAAAATCCATAAAGATGTTATCCCACTTACACTTGGGGACATACAAAGGCTACAACAAACCACCGGTTACATGGTTCTCAGTTTTCACCTGTTGGAACACTAAACATTTCTCCACAAACTTCACTATAGCTTGCTTCATCCCGGGCCACCAAAAATGTATCCTCAATCCACGACACATCTTATAAATTCTTGGATGTACCACTAAGGGTGATCTATGAAACTCATAAAGGACTCTCTTTCACATCACCACTAGAAAAAAACAGCCTTCTATAGAACAATATCCAATTATGACCATCCACTAACCTCCCCTTCAAAGAATCACCATGGTTAATGCGATCACGCATCACTTATGCCTCTGAGTCTTCCCACTGAGACACCTCCACCTACTGTATCAGAGAAGACGACCCTATCATCTAAAATAAAAAATCTTTACTGTTGGCCACCATTACATCCTAGTGCAAGGCTGTTAACTCCTCCATTATCTTCCAAGTCTCTAAATATTTCTAAACTTCCTCCTTCTACGACTTATTACTCAAAACATCAGCCATGAAATTCCCCTTTCCTTAGGTGAAGGAGATCTTGAAATCATAGTCCTGAAGAAACTCCATCCACCTCCATTATCTCAAGTTCATATATCATTTGGAATAGATATACCTCAAACTCTAAGATATCACTCCCAACTATTGAACTAGCACACATCCCAAGCTCAGTCGAGAAGCATCACAAAACACCTTGAACATCACCCCTTCCTCTGAAAACTGGAGCATTGGAGAACTGAAAAAATTCCCCTTCAGATAGACAAACACTACCTGACACTTCTCACTCCACACAAAATCTGGATCCCTTCTAGTTAGAGTTGTCAATAGAGTTTAAAATTGAGATAAATTGGGTACAAATATCCATTAATATCCTGCTAGGCTGAGAAAACTATGAACCTATGAAACATTATTTGGTGTTGTCCAAGAAACAACTACCTCAACCTTTTATGGGTCCACTGCTACACCCTGGTGAGACACCACATGCCCAAGTAAATGCACCTCTCGTGTCTAGAACTTTCACTTGGAAAACTTTCCATAAATCTGGTGGCGTTGAATAACCTGAAATATGATCCTGAGATGATCGGTATGCTCCTCCTCTGACATTGAGTAAACTAGGATGTCATCGATGAATACGATGATGAACTGATCTAGGAACTCACGAAATATGGAGTTCATAAGTCCCATGAACATGGTTGGTGCATTCGTAACACTGAATGGCATGACTACGAACTCGAAGTACCCATACCTATATCTAAAAGCAGTTTTTGAGATATTGAACTCCTTCACCCTCAACTGGTAATATCCATACCATAGATCGATATTAGAAAACAAAATTGCTCCTATAAATTGGTCAAAAAAATCATCTATCCTCAGGATGGGGTAATGGTTCTTGAATATCACCTGATTCAACCTTTGGTAGTCTATGAAAAACCTCAAACCACCATTATACTTCTTTGAAAACAAGACTGGAGCACCCCATGACAACACACTGGTCCAGATAAAATCCTTCATCATCAGATCATCTATCTAAATCCATAACTCCCATAGCTCTAAAGGTGCCATCCAATATGGATCCATCGAAATCAGAGAAGCACTGGGATGCATGTCTATCCTGAACTCAACATCACATTGAGGGGGTAGAGTCACAACCTCCTTAGGAAAAAGATATAGAAACTCCCCAATAACCCTAAGGACTTTAGTGTCCACTACTTCTACTGACAACTTATCCAACAAAGAAAGACGGGGATCCATATACTGACTGCCCACCTAATATCTCTGATCACTGATAAAAGACACATGTTGACCATGCATATATGAAAAAATGACTCTCCTATGGAAGCAGCTGATAAAATCATGCACGGAATAAAACCAGTAGATGCTGATAATGACATCATATAGTTGCATCTATAGAAAGTAAATATCCCCATGAGACTGATGTGATCCCATCATCAACCTACATTCCCAGTACACATCAAACAAGTTGGTCTGACCTCCATCTAGCATACTCAACACTAGGGGCACGAGAAGTCTCTCTATTTATGGTACCAGGAAATGAGATATATTAGGAGAAACAAAGGAGTGAAAATATACTGAATCAAATGAAGAAAAATCAAGGTTACTAAACAAGTTGATCGTACCTCTAAGGATCTATGGACCTACTGTAACTGCTACCTCTGTGGCATGAAACTAACCACACCCAACCCCTCTACCCCTCTGCTGATGACCGCCTCCATGACCACACCCAGGTTGAGGTCCCTGAGGAACACCCTGAGGTCGGCCTTCAACTACTTCATCTCCCCTTAGTGGAGCATGAGCCTCATGTCCCTACTGTTGAAACATCTTAGATGGAAACTGTTGTTGAGGTTGGCACGGAACCTTCCAACCTCCACCAAACTGAGCTTGAATGCCCATTGGGAACTGGTTAGGAAGATTCCCATGGAATCTACAGATGAAACACTTCAATCCCAAGATCACAGGAAAGGCATGAGGACCATATGTTCGAAATAAAAACTACTGAGTTCAACTCCCCACCAGTCAAAACTTCGAAGGCCCTGATGCCTGAGACCTATTGCTGGTGACCTTACCTCTCTAATAACCCTATTGGATCCCCTCTCATGGTATACCTCGTCACGAGTGAATCTTCTCAATCACTTCCACCTTCTTCTAAACCTCCAAGTATGTTAGAAACGTAAAGGGGGTGACTGTATACTAGATAGAAGGACAAAGGCCTCCTCTAGGTGTATCTCACATGAATCATCATCCAAAAAGAGATCTAGGGAAAAATGAATGAGATCCTTGAACTTGATCCCTATCTCCCATACCAACATACTCCCTAACTAGAGGGAGAGTAAATCTTGCCTCTTCTCAACCTTCATGTTCGATGAAAGGAATTATGCTTGGACTTCCTTCTTGAAATAGACCCATAGTACATCAACCTACTTCCTCTCTCCCAGGTATAGCATCCACCACTGATGTGAAACTCCCCACATATAACTCATTGTCAAAGGAACCTAATAATTTATCAGATCCCAGATCAAACTAAAGGTGATATCAAGATCTTTGAGCCATCTCTCTATCTCCATGTCCAAAACAATGGCCTCCTACTTTCCCAAGGTCTGTCGCTAGAAATCACATAATGTTTTCTACCACTGGTCATCCTCCCCCACTGGATCAATCCTCCGCCGATCAACTAGATTGACCTTTTGGGCCTCAACTGCCCGAGACACACACAAACGATGACAGGGTGCCATAGCTAAAAATGTAAATAAGGAATTACTAAGCCTGAGTAGTATTGAATTTTATTTAAGATTCATTTTAACTCATTTAACCCATTATTTATTTCAATTTTCCTAAAACACCGAAATCAAAAGGAAATAAAGTCATTATGATGTGTGTACCTTTCCTAGGGTCTCTATCCTATAAATGGTGTAGCTTCCCTTGGTCGTTAGGTAAGCTCGTAGTCCTTGTATCAGATCATGGGGGTCCCTAAAATCACGTTCCCTAGCTGGTATTCCCTAGCCTATGTCACACACCAAGATCACCTAAGAATATTTTCCTAACAACCCATACAATCATCACTGTTCCTAACTCCAAAATCCATCCAATCTCTCAAACATCACCTATGATACTATTCTTTCATGACCCCCTCCCTCCAAATATGCCCCTCCTAGACTTGTAATGAAGTAATAGAGATAATGACCCCTGAGTCCCACCTCCAGTAGGCCCCAGGGTGGTGACTAGCACCAAGGGTATAAAGATCTCACAATATGGGAGACATTACCCCTTATAAGAAAATGAGATCAGGAGGTAAGATGTATCAACCTCAAAATAACTCTAAGACATATATAAAATAAAGCCAAAACTCATCCCACATGCATGTTTAAAATAAAATAGTTTAAAATATAATAAAATCTTTATAGTAAATACCAAAAGAAAATCTAAGTAGTGACACAACAACTATCCCAAAGTCTGAGCTAGTAATTTCCATCATGGACCACGTAGTCCTCATGGAAACCTAAAAGCAGTTTTATATATATAGGGTGAGTATACAAGTATACTAAATTATAAAACCAAAGTCTCTTGTGCACAAGTGATAGAATCATACTAATTCCCCTATGAGAAACCAGCAGAAACCAATAACACTAAACAAGGTATACTAGCCATCCCAACCTCACCAAGGCACACTCACCAAGTAACATAAGTTAGGTAAGGTAATATAGTAAGAACCTTAATGATAGGGTACCCTGCACCACTTTCCCACTGATTAGATGCTCTCACACCCTAATGAAAAACATCTTGGCGCTCCCACCTCTTTCGAAAGTACCATGTCACAACTTTACCATACACACCTGGGCATCATATCTAATCTCTTCACCTGGGAAAATGAGGCTCATCACATCCCTCCCATACACACCTAGGCCTCACAACCACATCCCTCCTGCTAACACTTGGGTCACACAATCACATCACATCCCAAAAACACCTGGGAAGCACAACACATCTCATCACAAAGACACCTAGAAAAACACAAAACATCTCATCACAAAGATACCTAGGAAAACACAACTCGTCCGCACACACCTGAGTCCCCACAAACCACAACCTGCCTAAAGAATCCCAGGATACCACCACCTGGAATAGGGAGCAAGGAAGAGTGGGATTCCAACCATCCATCCTCCCACAAAGATGTTTGGGAAAGACACCCTCCCCCATGAAAATGGGTGTGTTTGACACATAATGCTCAACTAGGGTGGGGTGCATATAAAAATCACAAGAATATATAATTTATATATATATAGTATCAAGAACTCAAGCCCATCATATGAGTTTTCAACTAACAACCAACTCATAATACCACCTTTGTTGCTACCTCTAAATACATTTATCAAAATTAAAGAAGGTCAATTTCAAAGTTGATAAATGAAAGCATCTTCACAACAAGACACAATCTAAATTCATGCCCCTATACAATTTAATTAACCAAATCTCATTATTTATTAAACAATTCATTTATTATATTACTAGTTTGGAAAATACCAAGCACAACACATAACCAGCCACACACAAAAAAGTCACCTAGAGGGAGAATAACCATGGTGAATGTCAAGACCTGTCCCCTGGGGCCCGTGTCGTGACTACTCCAAGCCGCCTTCCATAGGCCAAGGGCTGGTGACTAGCATCGAAGGAATATTTCCTAAAACTGGGAATGCATTTCCTTTATAACATGTAACACACACAACCGGACACACAACAAGATATGAACTCAAGTAAACTGAAAAGTAAACAGAGTGAGTATAATAAGTAAAAGGGGCCAAAATACAAGCCCAACTGGAAAGTACAAGAAACTGAAAGTACAAGTAAACTGGAACAGATCCTGCGATCACCTTCCAAGGATCCTACCTGAAGGGTAGGTACAGATCTCAAATGGTCGTCTCTACGGTACGCCTCGTCTAAGGTCCACCTCTGAGCTACCTCCAGTCCTGGTACTCTCGTCCTCTATCAGCGTTGTCTATCATCTGCACCAAACACAATGAGGTGCGGGCATATCCCATGAAGGGGTGAGTATAATGATACTCAGTAGAAACCCTGATACCCTCAAGGTCTCACAAAATCCACAAATGATAATCCACAAAGAATGAAATCAACTGACAACCCAACTTAGGTATATGCCCATACATATACCTAAGTTATCAAGTATACCCATCTCAATCATGAGGAATCATAGAGTCCAACTCAAAAGCCCAAAGCTCTACTATTCCACAAAGGAAGGAATACCGTGAAGTTAAGTACCACACAGGTACGTCACACAGAAGAATACAACCATGGTATTCCCACAAATGAAAGTACCGATCAGGTACGAACTCAGATCACACCAGGTATAACTTAAGTACAGAAGTAAAAATGATTAGTCGAAGGCTAGATCATCTTATTCTGTTAAGAGACTCTACTGCTGACCCACACAGGATTGCTCGATGCTAACCCACATAGGATCACTCGGTGCTAACCCACACAGAATCGCTCGGTGCTGACCCACACAAGATCACTCGGTGATGACCCACACAGGATTGCTAGGTGCTGACCCACACAGGATCGCTCAGTGATGACCCACATAGGATCGCTCGGTGCTGACCCACACAGGATCGCTCAGTGCTGACCCACACAGGATCGCTCCGTGCTAACCCACACAGGATAGCTCGGTGTTGACCCACATAGGATCGCTCTTCATTCTTCACGTCACAGCTAGCTATAGGGTTCCTACGCTAATCTTTCTCATCTCCGGGAGGGTCCACTCCTCAAGAAACTGGTCGATACTCCAACTACCACAGAGTCCCATGAAAAAGTATCTCAAAGGACCACCATGCCATAGGGGTCTCAATGCAACAGACGGTGTGTCAATCGGACGCCCGGTCTGTAAGTTATTAGCTTTTTAGTCCCGAGGGCCCGGTTGGATTCGTGCTCGATCCAACCCGACCATTCACAAAATTTATCCTAATACCTAGTGGTATATACTCAAAGGGACCATCTCACTCCAAGTTTTCCAGTGCCGCTGACGGTTCATCAAACGGACGTCTGATGCCAAAGTTATGGCCAAAAGAGCGTAAATGGGTTGAAGTGGGTATGGGTCCAGTCCGACCTGGTCAGAATGACCCAGCCCACGATGGGTGGCCCGGCCTTGCATTGTGGGGTGGTGTGGAGGCAGTGAGAACCTTGGAGGTCGTGGGGGGCCACGGGGGGCCGCGGGAGGCAACGGGGCAACACGACAGGCCTCTAGCATTGGAACTCGTGCAACACACTCAAGCGGCTTGCACCCTCTACTGCTGGGGCTGGTGGAATCGGTGGCCCAACGGGTAATGGTACCATTGATGCCTCCACCGGTGCCTCTAATGGAAGAGGTCCCTACACCGAGGACTTGTCACTCGGTGGGCTATCAGTGTGAACTATATCTGGAACCCTAGCTGGCTGTCTGCGTGGAGGCATCCTGAAAAGAAACAGGTGTGCCACGGACAATAAGTTATACCCAGTGAGCTAGCTCAAAGAATTCAAAAACAAGACTCTTGAAAACACACACGCAATCAGTGTCTTCATGCACTAAGTTGGAAATCAGAAGTCAGGGTCCTCATGTATGGATACGTCAGCCGCCGTACCAACACTGGATTCCCTAAACTGATAACCACACTCACTACACTTAACACTATTACTTTTAAAAAGATCAGAGTCCTATGTTCTATGGTAGAACTGAATCCTATGATACCAATTTTTTATGACCCGTCCCCCGGGGCCCATGTCGTGACTACCCCAAGCCCGCATTCCATAGGCCAGGGGCTGGCGACTAACACCAAAGGCGTATTCCCTAAAACTGGGAAGGCATTTCCTTTATAACCTGTAACACACACAACCAGGAACATAGCAAGATACGAACTCAAGTAAACTGAAAAGTAAGCAAAGTGAGTATAGTAAGTAAAAGGGGCCAGAATACAAGCCCAACTGGAAAGTACAAGAAACTAAAAGTACAAGTAAACTGGAACAGCTCCTGCGATCACCCGCCAAGGATACTACCTGAAGGGTAGGTACAGCTCTCGAATGGTCATCTCTATGGTACACCTAGTATAAGGTCCACCTCCGAGATACCTCCAGTCCTGGTACTCTCGTCCTCTATCAGCAATGTTCGTCGTCTGCACCAAACACAATGAGGTGTAGGCATAGCCCGTGCAGGGGTGAGTATAACGATACTCAGTAGGGACCCCAAGACCCTCAGGGTCTCACAATATCCATAAAGGATAATCCACAAAGCATGAAATCAACTGAAAACCCAACTTAGGTATATGCCCATACATATACCTAAGTTATCAAGTATACCCATATCAATCATGAGGAATCACAGAGTCCAACTCAAAATCCCAAAGCTCAACTGTTCCACAAAGGAAGGAATACCACGAAGTTAAGTACCACATAGGTACGTCACACAGAAGAATAACACCAAGGTATTACCAAAAAGGAAAGTACCGCTCAGGTATGAACTCAGCTCACACTAGGTATAACTTAAGTATAGAAGTACAAATGATTAGTCGAAGGCTAGATCATCTTATTCTGTTAAGAGGCTCTGCTGCTGACCCACACAGGATCGCTCGGCGCTGACCCACAAAGGATCGCTCAGTGATGACCCGCACAAGATCACTAGGTGCTGACCCACATAGTATCTCTCGGTGATGATCCACACAGAATCGTTCGGTGCTGACCCACACAGGATCGCTCTTCATACTTCACGTCATAGCCAGCTACAGGGTTCCCACGCTAACCTTGCTCATCTCTGGGAGGGTCCACTCCTCAAGCCACTGTTCAATACTCCAACTTCCATGAAGTCCCATGAAGAAGTATCTCAAAGGACTGCCACATCATAGGGGTCTCAACACAACAGACGGTGCATCAATCGGACGCCCAGTCTGTAAGTTATTAGCCTTTTAGTCCCGAGGGCCCGATTGGACTCATGCTCGATCCAACCCGACCATTCCCAAACTTTATCCAAATCTCTAGTGGGGTATAATAAAAGGGACCATATCTCTCCAAGGTTTCCAGCACCGCTGACGGTTCATCAAACAGATGTCTTGTGCCAAAGTTATGGCCAAAAGAGCGTAAATGGGTCAAAGTGGGTCCGGGTCCGGCCCGACCCGGCCCACTGGGTCTGGCCCAGCCTGCGTTGGGTGGCCCAGCCTGGGTAGCACGGGGAAGTACAAGGGCCACGAGAACCACGGAGGCCGCGAGGGGTCCATGGGTTCTGCGGTTGGTCGCGGGGCGGTGTGGCCGCGTGGCGGCATGGCAGGCCGCGGGGTGGCGCGGCAGGCCGCGAGGTGGCGCAGCAGGCTGCGGGGCGGCGGAGGCCATGGGCGGTGGAGTACTACAGGATGCGGAGGTCATGATATGGTGGAGGCCACGGGCGGTGGAGTGCCGCAGGGTGTGGAGGTCTCGGGGGCGGAGGCTGCCAGCGGCGAAGGCTGCTGCAACGCGGTGGCCGCGGGGCGGCACCATTGTGTTATCACCTTCATCACGGTCGGCAGTGGTGCTGACTGCCGTTATTGTGACCCACCGAGGATAACCCACCATCCCCCTCCATCGCTAATAACACAACAATAAGGAAGAATGGCAGAGGGGTCACGCCATGTTTTTTTGGCCAGCACCCTCCGCGTTAGAGCAGTAGTAAACGGTTCAACAAAATATTGAGTCAGGAACGTCAAACTCTACAATTCAAACGAATCGTGGATCAACTCATTTTGGTTGATCTGTGTTCACCATGCTTTCCTAGAACAAGGAATTAAATCGATAAATTTCATGAATTCAATAACAACCCCTACCTCGTTTGATTGTTGACATCGATGAGAGAAGTTGAGGTTGTCGACATTCATCGCACCCGCCACACAGCTCTAATCCTGAGATCGTTCGTCAGATAAACACTCTTTGATGGAGGTGGTTCTTTTTTGTTGAATATGTCCACCATTGGAGGATGTTTTGAGGAAGAAGTCGAAGTTGCGCGTCGGCATTCTTCGTTGGAGGAGCTCTTCGTTGGAGGAGTGTAATTCGCCCAAGTTCTCCTCTTACCAACCCTTTCCTCTCAATTCCACCAAAATGAAAAGTATCCCGCATAATAGAACAAGTTATCTATTATGTTTGTTGGAATAAATTAAAATTGGATTAATTAATTAATTGATGAGTTGGTATAATAAATTAAGGAGGGTGGCTCAATTAAAGTGGGGGAGTTCAAGTGGTTTTTCTCCCCTAAAGAGGAGAGTTCAAGGGGTTTTAGCCTCGTCTGGTCCCCACCACCATAACCCACATGGGAGGTTAATTATGGTGGTACCCACCTCCATAACCTCACATGGGAGGTTTAGTTCTGGTGGTCCCCACCTCTCAACTTCCACATGGGGGTTTCAAATAAAATAAAATGTTACACAATTTTATTTTATTTTATTCTTTCACGAAAAACCCAAAATTCTATCTTTCAACCCCGACCTACTGCGGTCGAGGTGAAGGTCTCCTTAAGCGAATGACGGAATTTCGAGTTCAATGGTGCCCTCAGATTTCAATTTCGATCACCGGTTCAAAAGTTAAAAAAAACCCGCTCGCACGTTTATTGAACATACCCGAAAAAAAAGTTCAGAAATTCATTTCGGGCACTCCGGGCCTCAGAATCATGCGCCGTCAATTTTTGTAGACTCGTAAAATTACCATTTAATTAAAAAAATTACATGTAAATTTCAGGTATTTACAGTGAATTAACCCAATTCATATTTATGCTCCATTTAACACCCATTCATAACATAAAAAAACTAATCCCGAGTCACAGATTGAAGCTTTGGGCATGCTACTCCTAGAGAAACTCTGGGTGGATTGCCCATACCAACCACTTCCATCATCATTATTCAAAGTCATTCCACCCAATCCATAATCTCAATAAAGAAAACACCCAACTCACAACCAAACCCATCAACACATCTCATCACAACCAAAACCGCTTTCCCCACTATATAACCCCACCATACCCACACATCCAGCAACATAAACATAGAAAAACCCAATGGCAACCCCGTTGAACAACACTGTCCATACATTCTACAAAAAATCAATCTCCCTACCTAAGATTTCATTACACCACCCATACCACCCCACAACACATAGCCAAGCCCACAATCCTCCTAAAACACAAGTCAGAATAGACCCACTCCCAGCACACCACCACAAAGACCAAGGCAGATCATATTCAGATTTGAAAAGGTATTCCTCATTTAATTTCTTCTTGTTAATACTGGGGTTATCACAGAAACAATTTGATCCTATGGCATCCATTTATTAGCCGAGTGTACATGGTTAATAAATTTCATATAAATAAAACCATTTAATAGAATTCCAATAACAAGAATTCAATAACCATCACTATTGCACACACAAATACCTCCAAAGACCATGATTTTTAGTGGGTGATTATCCCATACAAAACACAATATCAACAACAAAATAATAAAAATAAAATTATGCGCCACTTTTTCCCAGCCCTTGTATATTGATCTTAAACTGATTAAATTATCTTTATTTATTTTTAATTCTTCTATATTCAAAAAGTAAAAAATCATACACCCACCCCACATGATACACAAATTAAAGATGAATGAATGGATCCCTACCTAGAAGAACATACGATCAACACTTCCTTGTTGCACCAAAACAGGGGGTGCGTAGGTAGCAGGAAAAAGAATCTAGGGAAAGAGCAATCCAAATTCTACATCACAACACATTTCTCCTTAGTGAAGAAGGGTTTGGGGCACACCATAAGAAAATGGGAGCACACAAAGAATATAATATCTTGTATTTAGAAAGGCCAGATCCTAAATCAATGGAAGGAATGGTTTTTGAAGGCCATTAAAGGTGGATCTTGACAAAGACCATTTGGATTGGAATTAAAAGTAAGATTCAGGTTTTTAGAAGATAAATATGATTCAAAATGGCTCCAAAAACCATTAAATACGGTAACAAACTCATTTCATGTCAAAATAAATGTCAAGGGGTGAAATTGGAAAAACTGGAGAAAAACTGGAATTTGACAAACTGCTGGAAAAGATTCACTAGTGGATGATTCACTATTGGGTGACTCACTGTTGGATGAGATACCGGTGGATGAGTCACCATTGTATAACTCACCATTGGTCAAGCTACTGGTGTATGAGTCACCGTTGGGTGACTCACTATTGGATGAGCTGCCGGTGGATGAGCCACTGTTGGTGACCTACTATCGCGACCTACTATTAGTGACTCACCACTGCGAGTCACCAGTGAGAGTCACTATTCTGACTCATTGGTATTGACTCTCTAGCCTTGATCCACCGTTGTGACCTACAAGTGGAAGAATCACCATTCCGAGCCACTGAGGATGACTCACTGCTGGCGACCTACTATCAGCGACTCACCATCGCGACCCACCACTGGAAAAACTGTATTTTTGAAAAACTCTTGAAATGAGTCACCATTTCCCCCCAGAACACCTCAACCACCAAATTTTCACAAATTAATGGATTGGGGAGGTCCAATACATTAAAAAAATCATAGAAACAACTTTCTCACAATCATACCTTTGTAGTTCTTCTTCAGTATAATGAATGGATTTATCCATTGATTCTACCAAGTCTATGAGAGTGATGCACTTTCTATAATTCTTACTTAGTGAATCCTCCAGTTCCTCAACTTCTTGTTCCAGATGGTATTTATCAAAAAGAAGTCCCTTGATGCCTCTAAAAATGAAATTTACCACTTCTTTGGGAACTTTCTTCAGATTTTATTTGAATAGAGAATGTATATCACTAAGTGATACATCATCATCAAAGTTTGAATAGGATTTATTAGAAGAATCACAATTGAAATAATTATTTCATGTTGTACCTTTCATATTACCTTTATTTTAAGGTGTATCTCCATTTAAAGTAAAATTCATATTCATATTCCTTTATTATTTCTTAATTCTATTATTTAGAGTCTTGGAAGAAATATCCATCTTCTTATCCTCACGATCAACTTCCTTTTTCTTCTTCTGAGGTAGCTTAATAATTTTATGAATTATTCACTTCATAAATAATCACTTGGATATTTAGAGTTGAACTATGCTCTGATACTAATTTTATATCCCCATGAAGGATTAAGTGCCACTTAGAGGGGGGTGAATCAATGGTACACTCATTTTATGAATTCTTTTATCTTTTAAATTAAACCTATTAAGCCTATTAAGGTTCTCAATCTACTATATGATATCTTTAAATCTCACCTTATGTGTAGTATTAATAATAAAGAGAGAAACACAATATTTTTATGGTTTGATTTGAATACCCACTTCATGCCATGTTGGTTATACCCCCAATATGGGTTCTCCACTATAATATTTATTTTCAATTACATTGGTTTAGGTAGAAACTGGTTATACCACTCAATAATATACCCTCTAATTGATTTTGGTTATACCCCCAATAATCCTACTCTTCTGCCTTAATTGGTTATACCCCAACCATTCTCCTATTCCCAGCTCTAACTGAGAGAATTCTTCTACTCCAGTTCCAACTGATAGACTCCTTCTATTTTCATCTCCAACTGAAAGACTTCCTCCTTTATTCAAGGATTGATCCAATGTATAATGATTATTCTAATATTTCTCCATGAGATTTTTGCATCACACATTCTCATGTACACTTCAAGCATCTTCAATAGCCACTGGTCAAGTCTATTGGCCTTGCTCAATTATCTCTGATCACTTGTACTTGATTAGTTACCTCAGTGAAACTCTGCTGAGGAAATTCTTCCTTATGATGATGTTCTAGCCTCAATTATGAGATAAATAATTGTAAAAAACTCTTTAATGATATTTTATTCAAGATCAGACCTATACAAATCCAAGGTATTTACCTTATTAAATTCTCAATTCAAACTCATCAAATAAACTTTATGCATGGAAGTGTAATGCATGAAATTCGAAAACCTAGAACATTCATTTATTCCTTTTTTATTATTTTATGTGATAGTCATCTATTTTGGGTTACTTGGTGTCTTAATATTTAACATGTTTATGTTAATTTATATATTCATGCAAGTTTATGCACTGTCAACTGTCCTCTTCTTTGTTTCTTTGAACACACACACACACACACATAGTATTTTATCAAGTTCCACGCTGCCTTTATGTTATGATCACATGCATGTGATTATATATTCACATATGCACACACAACTGTTCACTTTATTTCTCACAAGTATTTCTTCATGAAAACCAAGTGCATGGGTTCTCAGATTCATTGCCTTTTTGTAAGGTTTTACACATTCACGTAAGATCTTCGTGCTAAACCCAAATGGATTCATGGTATCTTAATTTCTTCATGAAACTCTTGAGAGCATGGTTTAAATGTCAAGTGTTCCATGAATTTATTCTCATTCATGAAAGATAAAAATATTCATAGAACTTCTACCCTTCATGAAATAGTGGTTTCATGTTGATTATTTTCTTTTAAAAATGAGATCTCTCTTTCTCTCAAATGGAAGCTATAAACTCATAGGCTTGGTACTCCTCATTTTATAGGCATGGATAATCATGCCTTGCATTTCCTTTATTTTAGTTTTAATATTACATCGAATATTTGACTTTTAATATATATCATGGTATTTTAATATATCAAATATTTCATTATTTATCAAATTAGATCACACAAAAAAAGATGTCACCTCATCTTCTGTGAGTTTTTGATGAAACCTCTCAAATTCATGGGATGAGAATCTTATTAACCTATACAATTTGAAGCTAAAAAACATCTCATAAGTAAAAATACCAATGTAACTTTATTTGAATTAGAACGAGACATGTCTTCAAGTTATATGGATGAATGAAATATGTAGTTTGAATTCATGAATATTCTCAACCTTATCACCACATAAAAATGATCACAGAACATCCTTGGTATTCCCCGACCCAATCATCATACATGCAATTATTAACTTTGGTGAACATAAATAGTCAAGCGTTAGTAGAGGTATAAGTTGATGCAACATTGATCAGATGGAACAGATCAGCTACATCATTCTACCAACACTATGTATATCATTTTAATGATAGAGGAACTATGTATGCAGCTCAAGCATTCCACATTATATTCTCAATTAATCAGTTTCATGATTTATTAGTTTAGTCCTTCTACTATCACAACATACCATTACTGTAGGGGATCAACACCCACTTACACATACTCACGCACATAGTCTTTGGCCTAACGATCCTGACCAGACCATCCTCATATGTACCTATGGGTTTGGGCTCCTATGAGCCATACACATAGGCCTATACTCTCATACCTCCCCGAATCCTCCTTAACCATGCTCTCCCATGAGGTTGACCCTCGAGTCCCTCATGTGTGGTTGAGGGATATCCCTTGGGGGAATGTGTGGTGGGCCCCTATCTTTTTTAATAAATCCACCATTATAAATAATACATATAAATATATAATCATAAAATCAATATTTAATCCATTCTCAAATATAATTCCTCAACCATTCTCAAACACCTTCATCATGAAATTATAAAAGAATATATATATTTTCATGAAACACTTGAATTCCCTCATGAAAATAAACATTTTCATGGACTTCTTCAAATTATTCACAACTTCATGCAATAAAATATATTTCATGGAATTCTTCTTATTCTACTTCTTCACCAAAAATTATAGTAAAAAAATTTCCTCCTTGAAAATTTTCTTGGAACTTAAGATCAGTCCAAATATCATCACAATTATATATATAATTTTCCAAGAATGAAATCAAATTTCATAAAGTGAATCCATAAAAATTATCCCAGAAACACCACTTCTCACCGTAAAATCACCAAAGACATATTGATACATCATTAAAAACAAATTCAACTATGGGCCCAACATGAAATTACATAAGTTTGAGAGGCCAAATAAACTAGAGGGGTGTAGAATGAAGATACATACATTAGGTTCCTCAAAAAAACTTAATGGTGAAATTAAAGGTCCTTTAATCCAAGTACAATATTGTATTAATGAAAGATGAATGTGAGATCTACTATCTAAAATTGATGTTAGGAACTAGACATCCAAAGATGAATAGGATATTACTAGTCTATTTATCTTTCCTGAAGTTGATGTCACCCCTTCTAGTGATCAATCTTGAGTTTTACTATATGATTAAAATAGAGACATGTAAGCTATTTTAGAGGTGAGATCCCTTATTTTACTACTCAATCCAGTAAACCAAAGGGTTTTCATACTTTTTATGAATAAATATTTCCCAAATAGAATGACTATAAAAATATTCCCATGCATTTTTTTATGCCTTGTATTACCTCTTCAATTCTTTTAAGGTTAATTCCTCCCTCCTCAAAGGGATTTTCTGGCCTATTCCAACTGGACTTGTGATTTCTTCACTATAACTAAGAATACCATATAAAGATATTGAGTATGCTATTTATTCTTTTGATAAAAGACTTAAGAGCTTAGAATATTGATAAAACAATCATGGGGATGGAAGAAAGAATTATATTTAAAAGGGTAATTCTACCTCCAAAAGAGGGGAAACAAATATTCTAGTTAAAAATTAATCTCATAATTCTATTTAGGATACCTTTAAAAGAGTGGATATAGACACTTTTTTTTATAAAGGAGCTCCCAAATATTACATTGGTAATTGTATTCTATAAACACATATCCCATAATCAATGTATTTCTATTTCATTCCTAGTAATGTTTTGGGAATAGAGACACTACTCTTGCCAATATTATTGAATTGTAAAATCCTACTAAAATAATAAATTTAAATATATTTAAAACTTTTTATTGGGTTTATTTCTACATTGATAAAGAAAATCATGTCATCCGTGAAGAATAAATGAGAGATTCCTACAAATCCATACTGACCTTTTGATGGGTTCACCTTCTCTCTTGAAATTGTAGAGTTTAAGTTTCCACTAAGAGCATCTCAATACAAGATAAATAAACTTGGTGAGAGTGAATATCTTTGGAGAATACCCCATACCAATTTTAAAAACTCAAATATTTTCCCCATAAGAGATATAGTAAACCAAGTAGAATAGAAGTTGTGAAAAAGGAGGTCAAAACCCATTATGAGAAGCCACACTTCCTAAGGACTTTTACTGTGAAGTGTTATTACATTTTAGCATAATATTTCACCATATTGATCTTGATCATGACATTGTATCCTAAAACATTCCTATCATTGTGTTCTAACATTTCTTAGGCTAAGCCAATCACCCCTAGATGCTTCTACCTTTGAGGAAACCACGATGTTCATCTGAGATTTAGAGAGGTAAGATCCTGAATAATCTATTATTGAGGATTGTTGAGATCAACTTGTAGAAAAAATTACACAAACTTATGGGTCATAATTCACCAATATTTTGGGATAGTTCTCCTTGGGAATTACAGAAAGCACAATGGAAGTGGTAAATCAAGGAATATGATCACCCTTAAGTAATTTTTCCCTTCCACTATTAGATATTTCTTGATGAAATCCCAAAAAAAAGTATAAAATGATCCAAGTAGACCATTAGGGTATGGGGTGCTATCAGGCCTGATATATTTGAAAAATAAAATTATTTATTATTATTTATTCTTCCTCTAGAATGGATTTTATAAAAACATTATCATAGTTCTCTTATGATAGTGAAATATTATCAAAAAAATGATCATCCGCTTATTTGGTGGAGTTACCCTCCTATGCTCCTTGATGTGGACTAGCTAAAAGCTCTATAAAATGGGAGGTCTCATGAGGTCTAATGGTATAAACACCACAAATGAAGGATCTATATTAAAGTTAAAATTTTATCTTCCCAAAATACTTATTTTCCCTTATTCATTCATGAAAAAACACTATTTTTTGATCTCCCACCTAGATCCATTTGAATTAGGATATTTTTTGAACCTCCCTCTCTTTATCAAGCCACATTTATTCCAAATGGATTTTTTACTGTATAGAAACATGGAAATATCATCATCTCAATTTTCCTGAATCCATTAACCAAGCTTATTGATCTCAAATAGAAGATATTATAAGGAGGGGTTGGGAGTTAACTTTCTATTGTTCCATTATAGAATTTTTCCCTTCATTCAATGCAGTTCATTCTAAAAAATTACCCTTGCATTCCCTTATAGGGACCATTATATGTGGTAAGAACCATAGAAATGAAATATTAATATTCCATCCATCCATTGGAGAAATGAAATATGTGGATAGAAACTAAATATTCTTAGAGCTAGATCAACAACAAAGAATGATCATATAATGAGCATGAGTAATTAGAAGTTGCATGAGAGTTTTTAAAAAACTTACCCATCCAACTCTATATTGTGTTACCTCCTCTCTTATTATCATACTACATAAATATGTCTCCAGTGAAACCCATATCCATGAGATTTCTAAGAGTAAGGAATCAATGAAAATATTTCATTGCTTTACTCAGTAAACTCACCCAATTTTTTAGAATAATCAATAATGGTATTGAAGTCACTAGATATAAAACATGCACTAAATCACAGGTTTAAATAAAATATATCCTTCCACAACTCTTACCATTCTAATACTAGACTCTTAGAATATATAAAATACATGAAATAATATGTTGTATATTCTCTTACCATGAAATTATTCTTCTGGGAAGAAGTTCTATTGAACTCAACTAAAATTTGATTATTCCAAAAGATAGATATATTGATATTTGAAGGGATTCCATGCATGTGGTTTCCATATAAATCTAAAAAACATAATTTTGAATGGTTACTAACTTGTGTTTTAGTTAAAAATTACTAAAAATGAGATTCATTTGTGCCTAATTAAATTTTATAAGTAAAAACATTTGGTTGGGGATCCAATTCCCCTGGAATTCCATAATAGAGAGGAATTCATGGAGAGAAAGATGGGAGGGTCTAGATACCTAAGTAACCTTGGATATGGGTAGATGAATCACCTATGTAGGAGTTATAAATGGATCAAGTGATCATCCCCCATGCATAGGAGTAGTTTTTATCCTTATTTTATGTTTATTCTAGGAGGTTAAAAAAATCTATGTCTTTATCCACCATCATTATAAAATGAAAGGCATTGTGGGAAGGAGAGGGACCTTTTGATGTATCCGTAAGAACATCCAACTATCTGATCCCAAGGGGTGGAGGATAATACTTAATATTGAGTACCTTTCCTCCAAAAAAAGGGTAAGTAGATAGTTTGTAAGTGAAAATGGGAATAACCAACTAAAGCACCTTAACCACTACAAGACCAAAAGGGGAAAATGATATCATTTCACTAGGCTGCATTGAATAATATCCATTCATAAATGAAATGATAACAATATAAGGAGAGATAAAATGAGTTGTTCATGTGATAGAATCCATCAAATGAGCATGAGGATTTTGATAAAAAAAATTATGAAATTTTTGATTATTACTCTATATAATATAAAGGATAAATAGGTGATTTACACTTCCCATCAGAAGAAAACTCCATACGCATATGTAAGTGATTAAATACCATTATTTCACTTGAATAAAATGTTGATGGTTCAGACTAAGAAGAGACCCTTGATATGGGCCAACATTCATAGTGCCACCAACCGATGAATACCTTGAAAGAATTTTATTTGGA
Organism: Viscum album; assembly: GCA_963277665.1. Taxonomy (NCBI): domain Eukaryota; kingdom Viridiplantae; phylum Streptophyta; class Magnoliopsida; order Santalales; family Viscaceae; genus Viscum; species Viscum album. Next base: position 1,753,601,996 of record OY728151.1, read on the forward strand.
GTGAGATATCCCTCTAAATTTAGGTGTAAAATAGAGATCTTATATTATATAAGTATTTAGGAACCTCATATGTCTTTGTGTGAGGATTCCAATTACACTGAATCCTACACACTGAGATTATATGAACTCGATGGTGGAAGTGTGATAAATATCAATTGGGATTTGGGTAATATAACTTTTTCTAGAAATAAATATATGGTCTTAGAAGGAGAAAATTATGATCCAAGAGAGGATATGATAAATCCATTTAGATGTATATTCAAGTAACAATAGTTTTTTTCATCTAAAGAGTAGCTTTATACACAGATAGAAAGATTCCAAATGCATTTCTAATGGCCTTTAAAATAGTTGGGTTATGAAAATAGAGTGGGAGCAAGAGAAGATGGATCCCTAGAGTGTGTGAGGTAAAGGTTAAATATGATTCATTATATAAATAATATAAAAATAAAGGCATTTTTAAGAGTTAGTTTGAGGGGATGAAAATTAGATAGAGGATTAAACATAGGGGATGATAGATATATAGAGGTCAGACTAGTAAAATTTGATCTAAATCCAAGAATATGGTGAACAAATTTATCAAATATAAATAACCTGATCATATAAAGGGGAACGCTCTTAACAAAAAGAATGATTATAAAAAAAATAATAGTGATTATTCTTTTTCAGTATAATAGGGTTTCAACACTTCTAAATTTTTAAATAATTGTGACCATACCCACTTTTATGAGTAGATCCTAGACTCGGGATACTCCTTTTACATGTTTCCTAAAATAGAACACTCCGCTTAATTAAGGGATATTTAATTGGTTGATGTCTATTTGATAAATAATAAGTGTTTTTGTATAATGGGTATAGGTTCTATCTCTCAAGAACTTCATGATGGCATGGTTAAGGATCTAGAAGAGGTTAGATGGGTACCCAAATCAAAGAGAAACCTCATTTACCTAGGAATTCTAGATCAAATGGGATATTCCTTTTAGTCTTGTTCTAGTAGTCTAAGAATTTCCCATGGATCCATTACTATGATTAAGGGAACCCTCTTGAATAGTCCATATGTTTTAGATGATAATACTCACATGAAGAAACTCAATGCCTCTCATGTCCCAATGTTAGATAATAGTACCCTTTAGTATATAAGGATTACGTACGTGAGTGATAAATTCCTTGCGGAGCTTAGGAAGAAATATATTTTACCTAATATAACCTCTAGTATTATTCAATTATGTGATGAAAATGTGTATGGTATGTCTAGAAAAGTGAGTTTCAATAAGACAACATACATATCTAGAAACCCTATTAAGTGTGTCCACTCTAATATTTGCGGTACCTCTATGATTTTTATCATAGTTTAGGCTACTAATTTGTAACATTTATTGATGATTACTCCAAAAAGGTCTTGGTTTTTATACTAATGCACAAGCTTGATACCTGTTAGACTTTTAATAATTTGAAGGTTGGTGTAGAAAATAAATTTATTATGAAATTAAAGGATCATATGATAGATAATGTTTTGAAATATCTTTCTAATGTGTTTGTATAATTTTTTTTCTTTAAAGGTGTATATAGATAAAAAATTGTTGTTAAAACCTCACAAAAAATTGATTAGATGAGTGTATGAATAGGACCTTATTAAAGAGGGTGAGATGCATGCTACCACACTCTGGTTTACCTTGACCCTTCTTGGATGAAGATGCCACTACGATAGTGTACCTTATTAACTAATAATTCTTTCAAGACACCTAAATAAATCTTGATAGAAAAAACATATAGTCATGCACACCTCAGTGTGATTGGATCCAAAACTTATACACACACTAAAAAAGATAAGTTGGAACCCAGGGTTTTGAAGTGAATATTTATCGGTTATCCTAAGGGTGTTAAGGGTTAAAAATTCTGGATAAAAAAATTCTATATTATAAATGCATCATCATTAATGATGTTGTATTCCATTAGTCTAGTCTACCAAAAGGAATGACAACCGAGTTTACTAACACTAGTAAATCCTAAAATTTGTGTGTTTAGATTAATCCAGAGTCTTGTGACTAGTTTGAAATTGAGACTATATCCACCAATTCATTCACATAGTTTTAATGTCAGTTTGGTTCTAATTTTGATTCTAAATCAAATATAGATGGAGATGATGATCTTAAAGAGTATAAATTAACTCAAGATAGAGTTAGGAGGAAAATTCAACCCCCTCGATCACATTGATGATGCTATGTAATCTTTTAATATTTCTCAAGATATAAAAAGTGATTAACCATAAACATTTAAACATGTTATGAAATCTAAATAACCCCAATAGTGGTTAGATATAATGTAAGATGAAATGAATTACCTACTTATGAATAATTCCTGACCTATTGTAACTAAACTATAGAAATTGAAAATAATTGGTTTCAAATGGTTCTTTAGAAGGAAGTAATATAACATCAGGGATTCAAAAATTAAATAAAAATACATGATAGTTTATAAGGTTTTCCTTCAATGTGAAGGGTTTGACTATAGTTAAATTTTTTCTCTTATTGTCTGCCATTCATATATTCATATTCTTCTTGTTTTTTCTACTAATTATTATTTTTATATTTAAATTTTAGATGTTAAAACTACCTTTTTTACTTGGAAAACTAAATGAGAGAATTTATATGAATCCTATTGCGTGATTTTTAAAGTAAATTAAACCCAATCAAATACTTATTTTACAAAATTCCTTGTATTGAATTAGGAAATATTGAATATAATGGTATAAAAATATGATTATTTTAACATAATTTATTTTATCGTATATTTTTATTTAAAGTTTTTTAAGAATGAAACTATTTATGTACTTCTATAAATAGATTACTTTATTTTAATCAATAAAAACATGAGGCATATAAATCAGGTTATGTCCTAACTTGATTCTAATTTTGAAATGAAATAATTTGGTAATGAAAAAAAAATTCCAAATGGAAATCATTAGGTATAGAGAGGGTAAATCCTTGTATCTCTACCAACATGATAACATTAAAAAGTTTTTAAAAAGAAACTATTTAGATCATAATAAACCCATTAACATACCCTTGGGTAATAATTTCAAGTTTTACCTTATTTAATCCCCTAATTTTAAGTTAAGGTAATATTCATGAATAATATTATATATGATAGCATTATAGGAAGACATATATATGAAATGTTTTTTATAGACTGAATATTTATATTGAAATGTGTAAATTAAGTAGGTCTATAGGAAAACCTAGGAAAATTAATTAGCATGATTTGAAATGGATCCAAAAAATATGATTCCATGTATTATAATTTTTACATTCGATATGAAATTAATGGTAGTTATTCTAATTATATTATTGGGTATATTTATTCCAACTATGGTATAGATATAGACACTCAAAAATATATTATAAGTATTTTTTTATTAATTTTTGTAGACCTATTTCCTACTGAGGTAGAATATATTTCTTTAACCAGATCAATAGTAGAATCTATCTAGTTAAAGATCATAATTAATGAGTTATCTTTATTTGTTTCTAGAGTTGTTTTGTACCCTTATAGTCAATCTACCCTTCACTTGTCTAAAAAATATATTTTCCATTGTAGATCAAAGCATATAGACATTGGAATTCATTATTTAGAGATGTTTTTAATCTAGGGTGATGTGTGTCATGGTTAAACATAATTTATATAATTCATATGATAATTTGACTAAATTTATTCCATTATCGATGTTTAAACATTGTTTAGGCTTAGTGAACATAGTCTCAGTTCAATAGTATAGGTTTCAAGAACACCATACATAAATCATTTTAATTTCAAGGTGGAGATTTTGATATTACTATTGTATTTTTTATTTCAATTTAATTGTTTTGTTCAATTTTATTCCTGTATTTAGTTCCTTTCATTATTTTTTTTAGTTTACTACTTATATATTTTTCATGGTTTGGATTGCATTGATTTTTTTATATGCAGAAAATCATGTTTTATTTTGGTTTATATCTCCATAAAATTCATTTTAAATCCCAAAATTTTATTTATTTTCCTTATATTAGAAGTTTTTCTTAAATTAGGATCTTTGATCAACATTGATCTAATTTCCCCCATGCACTCTCAGTGTGCTTTCTTAGTGTGTTTATTTTCTCTCTCAAAATGGGATGATCTATGACTTGGATCCATGGATTATCTGATGTTTTCATACCCCCCTATGATTTTCCCCAAGTTGTTATGAAAATTAATGCTTTGATCTTACCCATATGGATGTCGTGTATCCCACTACCTCACATGTTGTTCCCAACACTTCTCTCAGGCTTCATCCTTGTGTCATGAATCTTTAATTTGGAATTATAATGATAAATTATCTCCTTAATTTTGGTTTTTATTTGGGATAGAGTGGAAATATTGTATTCTTAGGTGTGATTTTTAAGATAAGGATATGAACTGGGGTTCCTGGCTTGTAATTTTCTTAGTGACATCCAACGTGCTGATCCCCTACAATCAAACTTCTATTCCGGTAGATATTCAGTATATATGACTTATTTTTTGGAGTGATAAAACCAATGCATAGGTCTTGGTGGATATAGTCTCAACATTTTGAATCGTAAATGGGTTTCAGTGTTGAAACTCATATTTGTAATCGATTTTAGATTCTTTCTTGATATTAGTTGTTATACCATTTATATTGGGTGCATGCGCAATTTTGTGTCACAACCCATCCTAGGTATCCAAGTACCTTAATACTTGGGCCAATACTAACAAATCTTTAAGGGTGTTCCCGATCCCCATGGGTTGGCGACTAGCACTTGGTGTCATATAAGAATAAATAGGGAACAAATTTTCCCCAAAACATCAGAAGAGAAAAGATAAAAGTCAGTATTCTCAACACTACAAAATGATAAAGTACTAGAATTAATAGGTATAAAAAATCCAAAGTAGAACATAATAAAAGTAATTATAATATAAAAAGTTATAAACTCAATTATCCCATGTAACAAAAGGATGGCATCTCCACGGATCACCTCTAAGACTCCAAGCCCAAAGGATCAAGAACATATACCACCTCCAAGTGGATCTTTCCCTTTTCTTGGACCCAACAAAAGTTAATATAAAAATGCTTGAAGGAAAAGGTAGGGTGTGAGATATAAATATTATTAGGGTCTCACTAAGTTTTATATAAGAAAAAAACAAAACAATTCACTATTTATTCTATAAATATAAATCAAACAAGGCATGACATGGAATTTACATATTCCCAACAAAAAATATTTTCAACAAAATGATGATAGATATATAAAAATAGGTTTTAAATAGGATTAAATAAAAAAAATTATGTAAAAAATTTTATATAAAATAGTTGGCATGAATAAAATATTTCATAATCAGATGCATGTATAGTCAAATTAAATAAAGCAAGAACCAAACCAAATGTCACACCCATTTTTTCATGTCTTTGTTTTGATCTGGTTTATTGGAAATCATGATACTTTTATTGTATTTTGGGTGAGATTAATGTTGAGTTTTGAAGTAACATATATTTCTAATCATCATACTTTGGATGCCCCAATGATTTTTTGGAGATATTTTGGAGAAAGGGTGGTTACTTCATGATTAGGGCCAAACCGTGAGCCCATTTCCAGATTTAAAAATAAATTCTGGTTCTTTTATAAATCCTTTTTTATAAATTTTTTCACCCATTAAACTTCCCACTTGGCCTAAATTGATATATTAAAACCAAAATATCCTTTTGGACCCCTTAGTAATTCATAAGCATGGTGAATTTGGGTTATTTATTCAGGTATCGAGCTAGCCCGTGGGCCCATTTATAGTTTTAAAAAACTAATTTTTTTATTTTATATATTATTCATTTTTTTCATAATTTTTGGTTATTATAACTCCTACTAAAGACCATGAACCCTAGATTCACCCCCCCCCCCCCACGTTTCATTTTCCCTCTTTGGATCTCATATTAGTCGCAGATTAGGTGAAAACTTCTCAATGTTTCTTAAATCGCCCAGATTTTCTAAAGGTAATTTGTATCATTAATAAATAATTCAATTAGTACTATTTTTCCCACAAATATTATTTAACTAGTTCTTATAGAACTTAGGAAACTATCCAATAAGGTACAAGACATTCCCTCTCTTATATGGGTGTATATATAAGGGAATATGAAGAGTTTTCCAGTTTTCAAGGTGAGTTTCTTTCTCCTTTCTCCTCCTTCCTCCTCCTCCTTCCATTATTTCATGGTTATTTCTTATCCCATGGTCATTAAAGACCTATGGTTCTGTTTTATCATGATTTTTTATGGGTTTTATGTTTTTTTAGAGATGTTATTTATATGTTTAGGGTTTATAAACCCGCGATGGGTGATTTCGGTTGTGTGTTTCCATTCCACCAAGGTTTTGAGGGTAGGTTCTCCAAAGAACTTGACCTTATTATTTCAGTTTCATATTTTTCTTTCTATTATCACCTTATATACTTGTTTAGTGTTTCTTTACAACCTTTTTATAATCTTTTTGGTGTGAAAAATGGTTATTTATGCCTTGTTTTGTGTAAAATGGAGTTGTTTTGTATAAACGTGCACATCGCTTGTTTAAGTAAATGTTATTCTGGTTTTTGCATATGGTTTGTGATATTTATGACCTTTTTAAACAAATTTAATAATTTTTTGGCATGAAAATTTGGGTTTATACTATTTTAATGTTAAATAGAGTTTTTTATTAAATGTTGTGTTTTCGGGAAAGTGCCTGGTTGGCTCTTGTGTGTTCAAGGTGTTATAAAATGATTGGTTTGGCTTATGAAAAATGTTTCCATCATGTGAATAAATGTTTTTTGGGTTCCTTATGTGGGTTAAAATCTTGTTTTGGGTTTTATAATGAAATGAGTATGGGATTTTAATGTGCTTTGGCATGTGTTGCCAATGGAAGGCTTGTTTGGCATCTTTTTAGAAATGGGTGGGTTTTGAATGTGTGACATGAATTTTTAATGGGTTTAAGTAAATTTTTTCTTGCTTCCAATGGTTTGTTTACACCTCTTTATAAAGGTTTTAATTGTTCCTTTTGATAAATTTTGTTTTTGTGAAGAATTCTTAAAAGGCCCGTTTGGCATTTTTCTTATAAAGATGGGTTTCCTCTATATTTCATATTGTATCATTTGGGGTCATTTTAGGATTCATGAAATTGATTTATTAAATAATTTTGGGGCTGAAAATATGGTTTTATATGGTATTGGTGGGTGTTTGGTCTAAAATTTTCATTTTTGAATGGATTTCATGGGCAAAGCCTCATTACACTTCTTGAAAATGCTTTATGAAAATCTTAACTTGTTTATTGATCCGTGAAAGAAATGTGAGACATGTTTGCAGGATGTTCTCTATGTGTATGATTTGGGAATGGTATTTTCATGTGCAATGTGTATTGATAACATGTGTAATTTGATTGATCACAAAGAGGGAAACCTAGGTATCTAGGTGGGCAGATATGTACTAGTATGCTAGTGATCTGAAGGGGTTTTATCCATGTTTCATATAGCAAGTTTGATGATGACAACACAAACTAAACTATTATAATGATGATATTGGGTAACACTAGGTTATGGATTATTCTCCTAATAGTGTCTCATGTTCACGAGAATGGATATTCATTATGGTTACTTTCACCGATATACGAGGTACCTGAGGCTCACAACTAACTAGTGCCTAGGGGTTTTCTCGTGACTTGTGCTCATTGAATATATGATATTCACCTTCAGTATACAGTGTGTTTGGATGGAAAATTAAGTAGCATGTTTGTTTTATTTAAAATTGTTCTTTCTTTAAAGCATCCCTCTTGAAAATTGTTTTCATTTTGAAGTTTCATATCTTTGGAAATTGTTCTAGCATACTTGTGTATAAAACTTGCAAGCTTTTGTCTGATAGCATCCATTACATGGAACCTTGTTTTAAAAAAATAATTTTATATAGTGTATTTCAAACATGAAATTTATGTTTCTTTTATTTTAAGTGTAAGTTCATTGGGAATATAATATTGGGCTAACCTAATGAGTTTTAATACTCACACCTATAGTTTTCTTCTGTTTTTATCCCTTGTGCAGGTTTCATCTTGGTTTCAGTCACCTTGAGTGAAATGGGATCATTGTGTTGGAGAGTGACTAGAGAGGTCACATGGAGTTAGTTATTCATCAGGTTTGGTCAGTTTAGTTGTATCATTCAGTTGTACTTTCAGTTTTGTCGTATAAATGATGTTGTTTTTTATATAAATACGTATTGGGTTGTCCATTCTTTATGATGTTTTCCTTATTATTCATATTTGGGTGAAATCATTCCATTGTCACTATAACTAATTCACTCAGTGTTTGTCTCCATCTCGGGAGGATCGGTAATGCCTCTCGGGACTTGTCGCGGAGCGGCCCAAGTGACCGGTTCAGGGTCGACCTGGACTGGTTCATGACACCAAAGATCCCCCCAGTATGTTTGGGTCTTTGGTAAAAGGATCCCTACACTTATCATTTATCAACATGGATATAGATATGTGTGCACACTCAAACCAACACCCCATTTGGGTAGCCACTATGAAAAATCAATCAACACCCCGTTAGGGGAGCCACTATGGGAAAACCAGACAAATTTCTTTTGGTTAGTATTGTCATCATAAATCCAGTGCTAGGGGATCAAGATACTAACAAACTTGTCAAAATTACTTACTAACTACCCAGTTTATATGTGCTTCAAATAAATCAAACAACCAGTCAATAAAATTGGAAATTAATCATTTCAAAATACTATTTCTCAATTTTAGTTTTCAACATTCCTTTTTCATTTCAAAAAACAAATCATAGGTTTTCATCATTTCATTCTATTTTAAATCATATTTCAATTTAATACTTTTTATAATTATAAAAAAATAAAGTCATTTCATCAAATTATTTTCAAATCCTGTAATAAATTTTCACAAATTTACTCTACAGTTTCAATTCCATTGAAATTGGGATTTTTCTCAATTTCTATACCCATTTAAAATTAAAGATCAAATAATTCAAATCCATGATCTTAAAATAATTTAAAAAATAATTTTAAATCAATCAAGAAATATAGGGTTTCAATTGAATGGAAAATACTTATAGAATTATCTACCTTTATCTGGAGATCAAGAAACACCAACAGTAAGGAAACAGCAAATGAGAACACAGGTGATAGATATTAAATGCCAACCGATACATTCATAAGGAGAGGAGTTTTAAAAAGTTTTCTTGAAATTTCTATAACATCTGGAATAAATATTCTCCATGTGAGTTGCCACACCAAAACAGGGGAACAGAAAAGAGTGGATCATCTCTGGAGGAAACACGAACCAATTGCAGTATAATTCAACAAATCCAAGGGATGGGATTCACAACCTCTATCCTCGAGAGAACACAAGCATGAAAGAATGAAGGTATGGACATTCATTCTATATTTTATAGATATGGGATGATCATAAATTCTATATCATAAAATAATTAATTCCAACTTGTCCAGATCTCATAAAACTCCACGTGAAAAGATTCATTTACCACCTCAGTCATCCCAGAAAAACAAGGCTATAATTATCCCAAAGGAATTCATCTTTGAATTCCCATGATTCTTGTTACTGGAAGACCAGCATTTCTATTTTTCCCATAACTGGTGGAAACTCGATGTGGTCGATTCCACATAGCTAAAATCCCTATGTAGCTGATTGTTTTGGTGTAGCTAAGTCTCCCACATAATTGTTTCCCACATAGCTAATTTCCATGACATATCTGAATCCCAAATAGTTGATTCCTCATGATGTAGTTGATTCACTACCTATGATGAATTCACCAACGTGAGACCCTTTCATGATTCACCTACATCAATCCACATGAAACATGTAATGGGATGTTATAACCTATCCACCATAAAAAAAATTCTATCATCAGAAAGCCTGTCAAGAATTTTCCATATCAAAGAGTTGAGGCCACTACTCTCTCATCAGTGCCTCATGCTCCTGAGTCTCATGAGAAATAGAACCCTACTACCATAGCACACATACCAAAGGTATATTCCTATCATGAAGTACCTATATCTTAAAATCAATTATCCTCATTGGATGGTCAGTCATAGATAAATCAGGTTCAACATCAAGATCACTCAACCTCAAAATAAGATATGGGTCAAAAAGATACTTTACAAGATGAGATATATGAAACACATTGTGGATCGATTTCAACTATAGTGGAATTGATAAATGGTATGAATATTTCCCCGCACACTCAACAACCTCAAAAAGGACCCACAAAGTGAGCAATAAGATTCCCTTTCCTCCCAAGATGTCGATGACCAAACCGATGTTAAATTATCAAAAACACTTGGTCACCAATAGAAAACTCAAATAGTCTATTATGATGATCATCATAGGATTTATACTAACTCTATATTGTCAATATTCTTTGGTGAATCAAAAAAATATTTTCTTTTGTCTCTTGGACCAAACTTAGTCCAACCAAGGAAATTTCACCAATCTCCGACCAACATAATGAAGATTTACATGGCATACCGTAAAAGGCCTTAAAAGGATTCATTTTAATCATGAAATGGTAACTATTGTTATAAAAAACTCAAATAGTCCCAAATTATCATCCTAAGCTCCACTAAATTTGAAAATTCAAGCGCATAGAATATCCTCAATAATTTGTATATCCCTCTCATTCTGGTCATCCTTCTATGGATGGTATTCCATATTCAAATGAAACTGAGATCCCAGTGCCTCTTGAAGGCCTCGCCAAAAATGAGAGGTAAAATGAGGATTTATATTAGAGAATATAGTATATGGAACTCTGTGTAAAAGAAAAATATATTTCACATAGATATTTCCCAAATGTTCAACTTTTTTTGTATCATGAATGGGTACAAAGTGAGCTAATTTGGTGAGCCTATCAATCACAACCCATTCACATTTTTCTTTTGAAGGGTACGTGGAAAACCAACCAAAAAGTCCATCAATTTCTCATCCCATTTCCATCAATGTCCCGTCACATACTTGGCTACCAGAATCATCACTGCTTGTCATAAAACATATTAGTGGTTCTTGGGTGTACTTACCATTGGGAATTATAGAAATCCACCATCACAACTTTTCTCATAGGAGAATGTACAATGTACCAGTTTTGGAAACATAGGATTCCCTTACAAGAGAAAAACCACACACCAATGGTATCCCAACCATAAAGAGAGTCCATAATGAATGAAATTCATTATCAAGTTGTTGTTCCTGAAGAATCATATCGAGAAGAGAGGAGGTCAACTAAGAAATTGCTAGAATAATTTGGGTCCCATCCTCTCAGAATCTTAGATGAAATTGAGAAATAACCATCATGTTAAACTCTTTTGATGATTCTTTCATAGGTTGGGTTAAAATTTTCTTACTCAATGCATCATCAACAACATCTCCATTCCTCAGGTTATAAGAAATATTGAAATCAAAAGACTATAGGTACTCCACCCAACACCTTTATCATAGGTTCAAATATTTTTGATAGAAGATATAAGTTAATACCTTGTTGTCAGAAAAAATTGTAAACCTTTCTCTAAAAAAGTAATGCTACCAACTCTTAATCAAATGCATCATAGTTGCGAGTTCAAGGTCATAGGTTGAATAATTATTCTCTTATGGAATAATCTACTAAGATCCATATGATACCATGTGATTAGCCTACAAAATAATTCATCCCAAACCTAAACCTTATGAATCAAATAAATACCACATATCTTTGCCTGACCTTTGAAAGATTCAACACTAGCGTAGAAGTCAAAATAGTTTTCATATCAATAAAAAAATTCTGAAATTTTTCATCCCAAATGAACTTTAATCCCTTCTGAGTGAGAGCAGTCATCAGAGAATCCAACTTAGAGAAATCATTTACAAACCAGTGATAATACCCTACTATACCCAAGAATCTCTGAATCTAAAAAACATTATGTGGTTTCTCCCATGTCATTACATCTTTTTCCTTCTCAGGATTAACTAAAATAACATGTTTTGAGACCATATGTACCAAGAAATTTACTTCCCAAATCTAGAAATCACATTTAGATTTCTTAGCAGAGATTCATTGATTTCTTAACATTTTTAGAACTTCTCTCAGATGGCGCATGAGTTCCTCTTAGAACATAGAGTAAATCAGGATTTCATCCTCAAAGACCACCATGAATGTGTCAAGATAATCATGGAAAATCCTATTCATCAGTTCTATAAATACTGAAGGAGAATTTTTTAGACCAAATGGCATTAAAATATACTCAAATGGTCATACCTACTCCAAAAGGTGATCTTTTGAATTTCAGATTCTTTTATTATCAACCGGTGATAACCAGATCAAAGATAAATCTATGAGAAATAATTATCTCCTTTCAGTTGATCAAATAGAACATCAATCTATGGAAATGAATAATTTTTCTTTACCACAAATCAATTTATTTTTTAGTAATCAACACAAAGATGAATTGTTCCATCATATTTTTTAGCAAAGAGAACGAGCACCACTTAAGGTGACACACTTGAGAATATAAATCCTTTCTTGAAGAGATCACCCAATTGAGTCTTCAATTCATTTAGTTTAGCTATTTCCATATGGTAAGAATTAAAATACACTAGTTCAGTACCAGATACTAAATCAATAGAAAAATCTACCTCTCTTACCGGTGGAAACCTAGAGAAATTAGAAGGAAACACATCAGGAAACTTTATGAAAACTAGGGGGAGATCGTCACTCAAAGATTCTGACTCCAGATAAAAAAACACTAATATCACTTTCCCTAACTTCAGATAAAAAGGTTTTTCTCTAATCAAACTTGGGTATTATTCTCCTTGAAAAAAACGGCTCACCCCATCGGGCATAGTAAAGGAGGCACACCAAAGATAACAGTCAATTTAGGACTTATTAGCAATGATAAAATCTATCCTAAAAGTGAAATCGAGAGATTCCATATTGAGAACAATAGAATTCTAGGAAAGATCAATATATAATAATGAGAATACACAAGTAGGACATCTAAGACCCTACTCTCTCTTCATTCTGAGGGTTATAGTAATATTCATCATATAAAACAAAAGATCTGTAGGAATATTTCACAAGTTCATAATAAGAGTTGATATAAATGAGTAAAATGCACCAGTATCAAATAAAGAAGTCACTACAGATGAATATATAGTGATAATACCTATCATGGTCACTAGACCCATATTAGATTCCTCTTGAGACTCTTCCACTATATGAAAAAACTTCATTACAGATGCCTGTGGCTGAAACCCCTTGTTCACAAAGCATATAATTACACCATAGTAATTTTTGGTGCTAATGATCCCATGCCACTACATAGAGAAGAAAACATATGGAATAACTTCTGTAAGTGGCTGGAATGAACACAAAAACTACAAATCTTGGGTTCCTCAATGTAAATCCTTTTCGAATGCCCAAATTTTCCACAATGGAATCAAGTCATAGGGCATAATCTAGGCACTACAGAAGGTATTTAAGACACCTTGTATCTAGATACACCATGCAGATCATCATAATTTCTCTTTCCTTTGATGGAACTCACAAAACTGATATTGGGAGAAAAGGGAACCCTCATAAACCCTAAATTACTAGCCAGATCAAGCTCAACCATCAATTCCTTATCCAACACTTCAGCATATGAAGTGATATTCAGTAAGAAAACCTGCGAAAAAATATCAGGTCGAAGACCGATCTCAAACCATCAAATCTTTATCTTCTAATTTGATTTAATATTAGGTAAAAACAACACAAGATTGAAAAATTTGTTTCCATACTACATCATGACCCTTTTAGCTTACTGGAGGCTGAAAACACTATATCATTAGGCAATATAATAGATTATGGATAGAAATGATTAGTGAAAATAACTCTAAAGTAATTCTACTCCAAAACCTCACTCTTCTTCTCTACCACCATCAAATCCCACCATCTTCTACTAGGTCCTTCCATCTTGAAGTTAGCACACTTTACCTTAATTTATTTGGGTGTTTCTAATAAATCAAACAAAATCTCTATCTTTCTAAACCAATCCTTGTCCTCTTTAAAATCATTAGATCCTTGGAACATTGGATCCTTCTGGAAAATAAACTCTTGATAATTACTCTGAGATTCATCCCTTTTAGGTTCCACAATTGGAACTTAAATAGGAATGGGTGAAGATGCCTATCCCAGAGCTTGGAGAAAATGCACAATAATCTCAACAAGATTATATCTTTGGGAGGATTCTATCTCTATGGTTCACCAGAAACTTCCCCATAAGGCCAATTCAAACATATTCTTAGATTCAAGATTCTACACAACATCAAAAAACAACACTGAAACATCAAAAATATCACTCAAATAAATAAATCAAACAAGAAAAAGATGAACATTAATTCTATCTAATAAAAATTTCAAGATTTGGAATTCTTCATAACCAAATAAAGAGAAGTAAAAATAATAGAATCAAATCAAAACATTCCTAAAGTAACCTTTCCCCAAATATCAATGGTGACTTAAGGCTCATTATGATGAGAGATGGCTAGGAACTTAATCACAGCTGCCACTTAAGTCCTAACATTCATAACTCCTATCTACTAGGATAACCCAACCTCTTACCGACATCAAGGAAGGATGAAAAATATAGCCTTTGATACCACTTTTTCATGATCCATCCTGAATACCCTGGTACCCTGATACTTGAGCTAATCCTAACATAGCATGAAGGTAATTACCAATCCCCATGGGTTGGAAACTAGCACCTAGCATCACACAAGAATAAACAGGAAACAAATTTTCCACAAAACATCAGAAGAGAAAAGATACAATTCAATATTCTCAACACTCCAAAAGGAGAAAGTACCAAAATCAATAGGTATAACAAAAAAACCAAATTATCAAATCATCAAAGTAATCAGAATCTAACAAGATATAAACTCAATTATCCCCTGAAAAAAGGATGACATATCCACCAATCACCTACAAGACTCCAATCCCAGAGGATAAAGAACATCCCCCACCTCTAAGTGGTACTTTCTCTTTTCTCAGACCTAGAAAAAGATAATCTAAAATGCATGAAGGAAAAGGTAGTTTGTGGGATACAAACTCAGTAGGGTATCTCCAAGTGTTCTATACACAATAAAAAAATAATGAACCATTTATGTTATAAATATAAATCAAAAAAGGCATGAAATTTATATATTTTCAACAAAACATGATTTTTAATAAAATAATGGTAGATATATTAAAACATGTAAAGACCCGTAAAATTCAAGGAAAATTTTTTCTTAATTTTCTTTGGGATTTTACTAGAACGTAGTTTCAGACATCACTTGATTCCGAGGCCCGGTGTTCCCGGAATTTCTATCTGAAGTTTAGCTCGGGTACGTTCAGTGAACGAACGAGCGGGAATTCCTATCTTTTGAACCGGTGCTCGGAATCGAATTCTGAGGGCACTGATGGAACCACAGCGCCGGTAATTGCTTAGGAACACCTTTTCTGGAGTTTCTTTTGCTCGTTATGAGTTGTTTAAATTTGTGGTTTAAGTGTGAGTGAAATAAAATTTCGTTAAGAATTTTATTTCTCTTCTCCATGAGTTAGAACCTAAGTGAAGGAGTTAGGGTGGGACCCACTGTTGTTAGATTCTCTTGAGTGAATTAAAGGTGAGGTGGGGCCCACACAAACCCCCACCTTTTCAATTCCCTTAACTCCCTAAACCCCCCACTTAAGTTGTGTAACTCTTTTGGCTTTTCCTCTCCTCTCATTAAGAATGCCAACTTAACAATTTATTTAATTTAAGTTTTGAATTTTTGAATTGTGGCTTAAGTTAATAAAATAAGGGTGAGCTGTATTTTATTTTGGTTGGATGTTGTGTGTGGACATTTGAGGAGGGATCTCTTAGGTGTTTCATCTTCATCACGAAGAACACCAAGACACGACGAAGAACACCGTGCCGTCTCTTCTCCTCTCCACAGCCGGTGTGTGACTCCTTTTTCCGAAGATCGATGACACACTCTCTTTCGATCTACTTCCCATGTCAAAGAAAAGGAGACGCCACTTCCTCCTCAGGCGTTCTCCGTCATCTTACAGAGCATCACCTCGTGACGACGTTTTCCGCGACGAACCCCCGTTCTAGCTACGCTCAAGGTAGGGGTTTAATTATTTTATTTTCATTCGTGAATTCTAGTTTGTCGTTCTTCGTGGATATACGACTAAATGTTTTCGATTAACGAGAGGGGGCCGGACCGCACAAACACGGTCGACCCTCCTCCCTTATTATTGATGTTGTTTCTTTTATGGTTGGAATGGAATGGCGTGGTGACGTCGCACCACGCGGGAATCGTACGGAAAGTAATGCGCGGCGTCGTCGCGCCACGCCTTGAAGTTGAACAAGGACGCGACGCCGTCGCACCGCGTCGAAGAGAACCGAAGATACCGCGGCTGGAGCGGGGCCACAGAGGAGGGGCACAGTTTCATCGCACCGCGCCAGACGAACCAGGCCGCGGCCGGTTCCGGGCCGTGGCGGATCAGGGTGACTGGCAGCCGGTTCCGGGCCACCGGTGTCGGCGAAGGAAGAAGGACCGGCCGTCTTCGGTCCTTGTTGGCAGAACTGGCCGGCCGGTGCGGGCCGACCGGACAAGGGGAAAACCGGGGGAATTATTTCCCCCGGCTGGCCAAGCTGAGCGGCCCCTTAATTGGGGCCGCGGTTTCTGAACGGCGGGGGGCAGCGCCCCCCCCCCCCCCCCCCCTCCCCCCGCAAAAGTCGAACGGCTCGGCCGTTCGGCCAAGCCAGCTCGCGCCGCTCGCGCCAAAGCGTCGGACCGCCAGGCCGGGCGCCGAGACGGGCCGGGCTGCGCCCAGGCCGGGGCGGGCCGCGCCCAGACCGGGCCGGGCCGCGCCCAGGCCGGGCCGACCCCGGGGGTCTCGGGCCGGGTCGGTCCGGGCCCGAAACCCCCGTTTTCGGACTCTTTTGGTTCTTTTTCCCATATCTTGGGCTACGGACCTCCGATCGACGCGCCTTCAGCGGCGATGCGATACTTGGATCGAGACGGTCGTTTCAGTATATCGCACTCAAGGTTTCAGAATACTTTGGGTTTGGCCGGGTTTGTTCGTACATGAAACCAACTGGGCCCTCGGAGCGGAAACGCTCATATCTTAAGCTCCGGACATCCGATTGACGTGCCGTCGACTTTGTTGGATTCCTCTAAGTGAGACGGATCTTTTGGCTTACTCCGCCCGAGGTTTGGATGCAGGTGGAGTATGGTCGGGTTGGATTTTCCTTAAAAACCAACCGGGCCCTTGGGACGAAAAAGCCAATAACTCTCAGACCGGGCGTCCGATCGACGCGCCGTCTGCGACGTTGAGTTCCTGTTGACGATACGGAACTTTTGGATACATCAACTCTGGACTATGTGTTAGTTGATGTATTAGCCTCTCGGCTCGTGGAGCGGACCCTCCCGAGCGAGCTTGCTGTGTGCGGGAACCCTAAAGCTGGCTGCGACTGACGATGGAGACTATCGTACTGGAATCCTATGTGGGTTCGACGATGAAGACTATCTTACTGGAATCCTATGTGGGTTTGACGATTTTGACTATCGTACTAGAATCCTATGTGGGTTCGACGATGAAGACTATTGTACTGGAATCCTATGTGGGTTCGACGATGAAGACTATCGTACTGGAATCCTATGTGGGTTCGACGATGAAGACTATCGTACTGGAATCTTATGTGGGTTCGACGATGAAGACTATCGTACTGGAATCCTATGTGGGTTCGACGATGAAGACTATCATACTGGAATCTTATGTGGGTTCGACGATGAAGACTATCGTACTGGAATCCTATGTGGGTTTGACGATGAAGACTATCGTACTGGAATCCTATGTGGGTTCGACGATGAAGACAATTGTACTGGAATCCTTTGTGGGTTCGGCGGCGACGACTACAGTACTTGTATCCTACGTGGGTCCCAGTAAGATGAATCCGTGACGACATTTGATCATCTTGCTTTACGAAGAAGTATTCCTGTGTGAGCTGAATCCTGTGTTGCTTCCTATGTGGAATGTGTTATGCTATCCTGTGTGGGTTTACGTTTTGCTTTCCTGTGTGGATTTACGTTTTTCTTTCCTGTGTGGACTGGGTTGTACTTGAGCTCGGATGTTGGAGCCAAGCGATAATTGATGACTTAGGTATATGTATGGGCATATACCTAAGCAGGGTCGAATGTTACTTCGTGATTGTATCTTTCCTTTGTGGATTATCCTTTGTGGATTCTGGGAGACCATCGGGGGTCTCGGGGTCCCTACTGAGTATCTTATACTCACTCCTGTACGGGCTATGCCCGCACTACATTGTGTTGGTTGCAGACGAAGGACAACGCTGATCGTGGTTGAGGCTTGCAGAGCAGGACGTTACCTGGAGGTGGACCACTGGCGGGACGTACTCGGAATGGACAGTTGGACCCGAGGAGCTGTGGAGGCTATCTATACTCACCCTTCATGTGGGAGTCCAGTGAACGGATTGAGGATGTGGCTTTACTTTACCATTGCTGTTTTTCCCTTTCCAGTTGTACTTTACTTTCAGTTTGGGTTTGTATACTGGCCCACTTACTTTCTGCACTTACTGTTGTACTCTGTTTTTACTTAGTGTTTACTTCTATTGCTTGCTTGCTCTGTGGTGTTTGTGGTTTACTTACAAAGGCAATGCCTTCCCTTTACCGGGATTTACGCCTTGGTGCTAGTCGCCAGCCCCTGGCCTATGGAAGGCAGGCTTGGGGTAGTCACGGCGCGGGCCCCGAGGATGGGTTGTGACAAAACATGTTCCAAATAGGCTTAAATAAAAAATTATATAAAACATTTTATATAAAATAGTTTGTGTGAAAAAAATAGTTCATAATCAGAGGCATGAAAAGTTAAATCAAATAAATCAAGAAACATCCAAAAGAGCCCCATGGTACGTTAGTGTATCTAGTAAAGGGATCCTCACACTTCTCAATTATCAACACAACTATTGATATGCGTGCACACTCAAATCAACACCCCATTTGAGGATACACTATGGTAAATAAATATACACCCCATTAGGGGTGTTATTATGGGAAAATAAGCTGAATTTGGTTTAGTAAGTGTTTTCATCATAAATCCAGTGCTAGGGGATCAAGATTATAGAATACTTGTAATAGTTACTAACTAACTACCCGGGATACATGTGCTTCAAATCAATCAATCAGTCTGTAAAATTGGTAATTAATCATTTCAAATCATTTCAAAATAAAATTTCCAAATATCAGTTTTCAACATTCCCTTTTCATTTCAAAAAAAAATCATATGATTTCATCATTTCATTCCATTTAAAATCGTCTTTCAATTTAAGAATTTTTCTCAAGATCAAAAAATAAAACCATTTCATCAAAATATTTTCAAATCCGACCATCATTTTTTACAAATTCACCCCAAAATTTCAATTCCATTTAAATTGGGGTTTTTATTAATTTCCATACCCATTTCAAATCAATAATCAAGTCATTATAATCCATGTTTTTAAAATCATTTAAAAATTATTTTCATATCAACAAAGTAATATAGGGTTTCAATTGAATGGCAAAGCCTTATGAGACCACTTAAATTTATTTTGTGATCAAGAAACACTAACAAAAAGAAAACACCAAATGAGAAGGAAGGTGATAGATATTAAATTCCAACTGAGATGTTTGGAAGGAGAGGTGTTTCCAGAATGTCACTTGGAATCACCATAAATTCTGCAATAAAGATTCTCCATGCGACTCACTACACCAAAATAGGGGTGTGTTCAATAGGTTATTGGCACTAGAGGAACCACAAACCTACTGTAGCGGAATTACACAACTCCAATGGATGGGCTCTGAGAACTCTATCCTTGAGAGAACATAAGAAGAAAGGAACAAAGGGAAGGACCTTTATTTTCTAGTCTACATATATGGGATGATATTATCATCCATATCAAAAAATAATTAATTCCAACTCATACAGATATCATAAAACTTCACACAAAAAGATTCGGTTACCACCTTAGCCATCCTAGAAAAACAAGGCTATAATTATCCCAAAGGAATCAGTATTTGAATGCCCATGATTCACATCACTAGAAGAACTACATTGTTTGTTTTCCTATAACCAGTAGAAACTAAACATGTTCAGTTCCAAGTATCTAAAATCCCCATGTAGATGATTTCTGTGACATAGTCTATTCTCCCATATATCCATTTCCCATGTAGTTGATTTCTACGACGTAGCTGAATCCCACTTAGCTGATTCCTCACAACATATCCAATTCATTGGTTGTGATGAATTTGTCTATGTGAACCCCTTACATGGTTCACCTACATCGATCTAAATAAAATAAGTAAAATGATGTCACATTTTTTCTAGGAGTATAAAATGTTAACTACTCATGACTGAGCTAACCACAAGAACCTTTTTAATAGATATACCTCCTTATATAGTTTCATTGGTCATTCTTGTTTTCGATTATGTAGTTCTTGGTTCTTTCATTTTGGTAATAAAGGTACTATTAGGGTGGTGTTATCACCATGAATGTATGTTCAACTCAAACTGAATCATATTATATCTTTGCATCCTTTTCTATTTTATTTACTTTTTTCAAAGAACACTCATCTTGTTTAGTTTTGTAATACTACCTCACTATTTTCATAATAAAACAATTTACCTAATCATTTTGTAAGTTATCACAAAAAATTAGTGTATCTTGGTCATTATAGAGGAAAAAACATAAATTATGCCCTTAATACCACCCCACAAGCCCACGCACCCTATCTCTATGTACAGGTTCCCTACCTCCCAATCCCTCCCGATGACCAACCCCTCTCACCAACCTACCCCTCTCAAGGAAAACCAATTATATTCAGAAGAATGAAATTCCCATAAAAAACTACTTAATTAATATTTAGGACCTATAATTATGAAAATATTAAGGGCGGACCCTATTTATTATTTATTGAGTCAAAATTATTCTTATGACCTCCCTAAAAATTTCTAGTTTCTAAACTATCTAAAAAATAATGATTGAACCCTAGCATGTCGTTGACCTCCTCTCATGCACTCCTCCCATCATTACTCTCCTATCCCATGGAAAATTTCCCACCCTATCCTCCTTGAGTCCTCATTATCATCCCATAGTTTACCTCCTCATGATATCTCCCTACTCCTACCATTTTCTACTCTAATATGAAATACACATCATAGTCATCTATCTTCTAGTGTCTCCCTCCACCCACCATCATCCTTCCATAGTCGCTTTCCTCCCATCATAATATTTTATCTATTGTTAAAATTTCTCATAATCTACAACTTAATACCTCAAAATCAAGACCCCACTTCATGTTTTTCATTAAACACCCGCTCTAGCACCTCTTTTTGGATGGAAGTGAAGACAAGAGTAGCCAGTGAAGCCCACTTCCAATAGGTAATGAGTTGGAAACTGGAACTAAGGGTTTAAAGTACACTCATATGAGAATCATTACCCTAAATTATACATACATAACCAATAAAATACATAATATAAATCAATAATACCAATAAAAATAAATTATTTTTTATTTAATAAAAAACACAAATTGAAAATAAACCCTGAACCACTCCTATGGTAGTGATCACAAACACCTGCAGCTCACGAAAAACCTCCTTGAGCGAATAACATCCAAATCAATTAAAAAATCCCTATATTCAACCTAAAATAAAGATATATATACATATATATATATATATATATATATATCTGTGTGTGGGGGGGTAATCATACAAGTATACTTAGTAGGATACTCCCCAAAACCTCTCATGAAGAAGGATACTAAATCCCTAGTGAATAAATAAACTGACTCTTCCCCTAAATAGGTAAACCATATTTCCATCCTCACAAAGGATCACTCACTAAGTATCAAAAGATGGTAACTAACATATAATTAATCATCTATATAATAAGGGTTCCTTGCTACCACTTTCCCATTAAACCAATTTCCCTAAACCCCAATGTCTTATGTCATGGTGATCTCATCTCTTCTATATGTTATACTACACACATGTGCAGATATATCACAACAAAATCACACAATCACAACTACATGACCATCACATCCCATATACTATCCATTATTCCATATGTTGTTATATCCCATGCATAATTACACATATATATATATGTATATAATATAACTATAAGGCATCACGACCCACATATACATGTACGTAATAACTGAGATCCATTACGACCCATATGAGCACATATCTTATAACAGTAAGCCCCCAAAACCTAGATAAGTATACATACAATATATATCTACAAGGGAGAGTAGGGAAAGAGAAATTATTATAAATTTGTTATCTCAACAACCTAGATTTAGGGAAACACCTATAACCCAAATCCAATATGGGTGTCAGCCTCCCAAATTGAATTAGGTAGTGGAGCATAATAAATAACATAACATGATGATATATATAACACATAACCATTATAGAAAAAACTATATAATACTAGACTAGTTATATAGATAGCATCCCACATGATAAAAAATTTTCTATCACTAATAACTAAAAGTGAATAAATATACAAGTCACATTGTTCAACCATTCATAATGATTTATTCAATTAAAAATCATTTAATAACTTTTCATCATTCCGAATTAATGTTTATATTAATCATTATTCCAAGGATCCTAATTTCAATATTATATCCATAACCATACTTATTAAATCCTTTACTTATTTAATATTTATAAACATTATATCAACATCATTTAATCATTAAGAAACATCCCCTTCAATTAATACATCATTTAAGTAATATTCCATAATTTTGAGCACTAAGAAACATCTATTTATATATCTTGGATGATATAAATATTCTCATGGAGAAGTGAATAATAAGAATAAAGAATTAATAAATTTATTAATCATGAAAAAGTGTAAAGAAAATTAAATATGGCTCTTATCCTGAGCTAATCATCTTAAATCAATTCTAGACCTTTCCTACATCATCCTTATAATCCCATTATCATTCGCATCAAGACACCAGTACAAAATAATATCACATAACTCCACATAATTATAACCACACTAGGTTTTTAAAATATCACAACTACTGTTCAAATATTTTAATCATGTTAATGATAGGAACACCAAGAACCCATGTCCAATATGGGAATCAGTTTCCCAAACCGACTCAAGTAGTGGAGCATATGGAATAACATAACATAATGATATATATATATATATATAACAAATGACCATTCTAGGTGAACCATCTAACTATAGACTCATCATAAATTTAATATCCCAAATGATGACCAAGTTTCCATCACTATGAACTATAATAAAATATGAATGCAAGTAACAAAGTTCAACCATTAATAAATATTTAATAAATTAATAATTATTTATTAACATTTCATCATTATGGATTAATATTTATATTAATACTCAAACTAAGAATTTAATTCTGATATTATGTCTATTACTATTATCCTTCAATCCTTTACTCATTCCACATTTATTAACATGATTTAAATATCGTTTAATCTTTAATAACCCCCCCTAATACATCAAAAAATTAATATTCCATAATTTCAAGTATAAAAACTTATCTATTCCTATATATAGGAAGATACAAATATGTGCATATGGAAACAAATAATAAAAAAGTATGAATCAATTTATCCCTCGGGAAAAATCATAAGGAAAATGAAATAAGGATCTCAATTAATAATAAAATATAGATGATACATAATATATATATATATATAATAAGCAGTAAATTGTTATGTAAAAAATTATAACTGATATATATCATTTTTAATAGATGCATAATATATTTAAATAATTATGTAATAGATTATAATTGATGGGTAATGTAATTAATCAATAAAAAATAAATTTTCTAGTAAATATGTAATAAATATTATTCGATGTGTAAAAATTTTATTAATAGTAATGTTTTTTGAATTTTTCAAAAACCTTTACAGAAGTTTTTTATAGATAACACGTAAGATGTTTTTTTAAGGGAAAAATAGTAATGGAAATGTAAGAAATATATTTCTCATAGAGGTTTTTAACTCATACTTAATATATAACAGTTATCCAAAATTTGGAAGACAAAAATAAATCCAAAACTCATAAAATTAACTAAAATTATCAAAAACATTCCCAACCCTATAAAAATAATAGAAAAAATCCCAAGAATCCCAAAACACATAGTAAATTTCAAAGAGAGGTTTCATAAAAATTCAATCCCTTACATAAAATTCTTGTTAAATGATTCTCATCTTTGAGAATCAAAACCAAACCCAGAAAGAAAGAGATAAAAAGAATAGATCAACGCCCCATAAGATACCTCTCAAATAGGGAATTATTTATAATAAGAGATAAACATAAGTAATTAAAATAAATCTCATGGTATGATCAATCATCATATAAAAAAATCTCTAATCATACGTGTCATCTTAATAAATCTATTCATCAAACAATTTGAGATATTGAACACATTTGTGACTTACCTTCCCAAGTGAACTCTTTTAAAAAACTATGTCACCAAAGGAAATGAACTAATGGAATAACACACCCATGTAATAACTTATCCTAATAGCACAAAATCTAAATAATTCATTCCATAAACTTCATATCAACCTCCACTTCCAATTCAACCCAATCAATGACATAAGAGTTATAACACAACATAACAGAAACAACTTGTCATTGCTTGATTTATAAGAAGGGTTTCACTTTCTCATATTTTGAGGATATTTTAGGTTTAAAATTTTAGATAATTACAAAACATATATATTATATATAAAACCATTAAAATAAAAATTTGATACTTCCACTCATTTTTTAGTTTTTTTTGTAAAAAAACGATTCTTAAATTTAAACTCAAGTTTCATTCAAAACACTTCTTCTATTTTTAATATGATTCACCATAACAAAAATATTTACATTTTTATAGTTTTGATAAATCCTTATATCCTATTAATTTTTTTAAAAAAACATGGGATGAGAAAAAAATCACATTAAATGATATTAAAATAAAGGAATCCTAATAGTCTAGTGAAAAACATGAAAACCCATGATTTTTTCTCCTTTTTCACAATAAAACATTGATCACATAAATAAAACATATCCACGTTATAAAATAAACCTTTTCAAAAATAAAACCTTTTAAACCCTTTAGAAATCATATGAATTCCATGAAATCATTATGAAAACATTTCTTTGAAAAACAAACCTTTCACCTTCAGATGTTCGCAAAATTTCCATATCTTATGAAATTAATAAGTTTCAATAAAAAAATTCATAAAGCATAAAATAGGTATCTTGGATAATCATATTCATAACCCATGTTCAATCATATTTAAATTTTTTTAGAAATAACTAAGTCCTAGTTAATTTCTTTAGAGTAACTTAACATATTATCTCTCTCATTTTTCATCATCGAAGACTATTCATTACCCAATACATTAGAGAGCTATATCAAGTTCACCCATCATCGTGAACTATTCTAGGATCACCCATCATAATATATAATTTCCAAGTACTATATCATTAATAAAAACTTTACAATATTTCACCTTTTCATCACAAAAACCTTGAAAAAATCATTTGAAACCATAAATAAAATCACTTTTAGTTATCTCATAAAAAGAAGTAGAATAACCTTTTTCTCATGAAAATATTTTCTAAAAGTTTCCATAACAAAGGGAATAGGATATTTGTTGAAAAAATATGAAAAATTATATATTAATCTTTATAACCAATAATACATATAAATGCAGGAAAAAATATTTATGAGTTAAATGTTAAAAATACATTGTTTTATCACATTGTAAAAAGTCAAAAGTGTGTTGTAACAATAAACATTTTAAAATATTATTTTTTCGTTATTTGTAAAAAAAATTATAATTAGTATAAATAACATTTATTAAACATTTATCTATAGATAAAAACTTCCAAAAAACATTTTTAAGAACATGGACATGGTGGAGAAATATTTTTAAAGAAAAATTTTTAAAAAAATGTTTTAAATAAAATCTCTTACAACTTCTGTTACTTTTGAAATAAAAGGAATTTGAAGGAGCGAACATTAAATGAATTTTAAAACCACATTAATGTCATTAAATTAATTATGAATTTTCTACATAAAAAATAAGAAAACATGTGGGGAATATGGTATAAGTATCAATGAAAGTAAATTAAGAAAATAAATCCCTTATCTTATCTCTCAACTCGCCACATAAATCTTTTAATTTCCTGAATAATAAAATATTATCAATTTTATACTTTATTAAGAAAAAATTTCATGTTAATTCCATTACTATTATTACTTTTATTTCATTTATTGTCATGTTTTATTTCGAAATGAAATCAGTTAAGATCACATCGGATGTTTTTAGGTTGTCTGGTTCATAATCCCAAAAATAACATCGGTAGGTTAACCATGGTTAAAGGGTTAATGGTCACATAATCTCTATAATATTAAAAAATTTATAATTATCATTTTTATACATTTCATACACTTTTAATACTAACCACATAAGGCGGTCATGAAAAATGAGGGACATCAGTTCATGGAGACGATAGTCTATGTGTACGCATGTGGGATGTTTCCATTTTTCCAAGAGTGTGAAATAAATAAATTAGATTATATTTTAATTTTATAGAATAATAAATATGTTATAAACTTCATATTTATTCATTATTTTCATCCTTATGACTATCCATGTTAAGCAGTATCATAAAATGGACCACGTTACTTCGTGGAGGTGGTAATACATAAGTATGCATGAGAGATGTTATCATTTTCCAAAAATTTGAAGGGAATGATGGTAACTAATATATTATATTTCCAGATTCATAATTATTTCATAAATAACATATATATTTATTAAATCTATAATAACAACTTACCATATTAGGTGGTGATGGAAAACAAATTATATCATTATGTGGATATGATAGTATGTAAATACACAAGAGTGATGTTGGGAAGGTATTTGGGTAGGTATTGGTTGAGATAAAATTCTTAAGAGGCATGAGGAATATAGGAGAGGATGTTCCCTTTTATAAGTGAGGTGGGTGATAATATTGTAAATATATGAAATATTAATATATAATATATTTCTAAGTCATTTAAAATGGATCTAAACATATATTATAAGATAAGTAGGATAAGATAAAAATAAATTCAACCAATAAAATTTATACAAGTTTAACTATCATTTTGAAAGATATTCTTATTTTAACCCCATTTTTAACCCTTTTAACCTTAACAATGTTAACAAAATTTTCAATATCTAACGGTTGTGAAAGTAATTGTTAAAATGAAAAGTGGAATATAAATGGAAAATTCATGATATCCAAGAAAATTATCCATCAAATTGAGTTATGATAGTATTTTTAGGATTTTATAATTATTTTAAAAAAATAATTATAAAACCTTAAATACAATTTATGGTCATTTTTTAGACTATTCACAAAATTTGACTTTAAACATATCAATAATAAAATTTAATTCAACTATAAAATCTTTCAACACCACTTATAAATTATTATTATCCAATAAATTCATGGAACAAAAAAATTCATCCAAAAAAATTTACTTTAAATGTTTTTTAAATAATTTACTTTCTCTTTCTATTCATTTCACAATCACTGCATTGGCACTCTGTAAGTGTTCAAAGTAATTATACCATCACTAAAAATTAAAAATAAATTAATATCATAAAAAAAATTATTTATCTTAAAAATAATCATTCATAACAATTCATAACTTATTTTTATCCCTAGTATAATAAATTAAAAATATTAAAAGAAATGGAGTGACATTTTGTAATTATCCTTTACTTAAAATAATATAAAGATTATTATGAATGGAAAAACTCACCAAATTTCTATTATTTAAAATATAGTATGAGGAAAATAAAAATTCACTCATCTAATTAAATAAATTCAAGTGAGGGACTAATTGTGAGACCTTATCCCATAGTTTTTAATCACCTTTAACCTATTTTACAATTTACAATGGTGATAAACTTTTACCATGATTACTATTAATTATGATAAAAAGGAAACTGAACATATAGAAAAAAAAGAAAATGTTGTTCCCAAATATATAATTCATTTTTTAAGATTTATTTTCCAAAATTTGTAGAAATTACTAATAATAAAATATTTCAAAATGCAATAAAAACCCATTTTTAGAAAAATACTCATTTTAAGCATAAAAAGTTTTTTTTAAAAAATATAGTATAATGATGATTACCATAGAATTAGTTGATTTATTTTTAATAAAATTATACTTATGTTACTTCAAAACCAAACCCAAAAGATAATGGGTCTTTTAAAATACTTTATTTAATGAAAATAAATAACAGTTTTTAAAAAATCAGCATTTTTCCTAATTCACTAAAAAATAAATATTTTTAGGAAACTACAAAAAATAACTCTAATATAATTTTGAAAATATGATTTCAAAAATAATATTTTATTCTTTCAATTAAAAATTCTTAAATTAAAATAAATAAATTACAATATTTATGTACAAAATGAAATAGAAACTATTTTTGAAGAAAATGTATTTTTAAAGAATAAAATGATTTTATACATATTCCTTGAATAATAATAAAAAAAATTAATTTGAATTAATTTTATTGGATATATAATCTACTAATTTCATAGGATCATTTATCAATAGAGATCAATTTTATTTATTAATATAAACATACATTGTGCATATAAAAAGAGTTTTATGAAAAATATATATTTTACCTTCAAAAGATTTTATCTTCACTCCTAAAAAAATTGATAATAAATGTATGAATGATTATTAATTTTTTCAATGAAAAAAATTATACACATATTTCATAATATAATTATTCCTATTCATACCTGATAAACTAATGGCTAGGTTATAACAGTCGAATCTAAATAATAATATTTCTATAGCATATCATCATTCAATTAAGATCAGTGTTTCATATACCACATGCTATCAAAGGTAATATTATTTAAATAAAAATAAATTATAAAATATTTAGGTGTTGCATTATACCAACTTAATGAAATTTTTTCTTTGAAATCTTATCTTTTTCCAATATAAAGGGTTTAAAACATTTTTAGAATCAATTACAAGGAGTGGAAGAAAATATGTATAAGTGGAAATAATTGTATTTTAAAACATATCAATAACATTTCCTATTGAAAATAACTTTAATATATATGTTAATACAATGAACCATATTATTTCTTAAATATTTATTAAATGATGAATTTTCCATTATGAGACTTGTACTTATAAAACTGTATCAAAAATCATCCCTTAATATTTGAGTGATGAAACTCAATATATTTGTATTCCTCTTTCTTGAGTTGAGGAATTATTTTACCATTGAGATAGAGAATATGAGAAAATATACTTACTTGATTTATTTTCATTCTATAAGAATGATTTCAAACTTTGGTTGTGCTTCAAGCAATTTCCACTTATTTCTCATCTCTCACTCTAAGAGATGAATGTTTAAGATGAATTTTTCATTCTTAAAGCACTAAAATTAACCTTTAATGGATCATAAGATCCATATGTGGATAAAAAGTTATTCTACCAATCTATAGGAAATTATCAAAACAAAAAAGTTTATAAAAAGTTAATATAATATCCAATATTATGATATTTTACATTATTATCCAAAGTCTCAACAAACAACACCCAGAGTTCAACATTAAAAATTCCATAAATAAACAACCCTAAAACTCTTCTAGATATGTTAGAACAAATCTGAAATAAAAAAAATAGAATATGTGTTCACATGTTCTTACAAGATGAACCAAACATTTATCTCCAAAAAAATTGATCACACATAAATTTAAATACCTAAGATGTATATTTATTAATAATATATTCTCCAAAATATGAAAATAATTTCCATAAATAAACTAAATCCCTATAAAAACACACCCAAAATATATAGTCTTCCAAAATTTAACTCAATATTTATTCCTAAACTAATATCAACCACTTTGACATAAAATATAACACTAGAAAAAAAATACCATTTACAATGATTCCTATAATGTTCCATAAAATATAATAAACTTCTTCAAAAATAACTTTACTCAGTTAGTCACCAAATAATTTTCAATCACATGGTAATCAATATGATAAAACATCTTTCCCCAAAATGTATTAACTTACAGTCCAAATTAACCATAATTACCTCAACATTAAAGAATGTATTAACACTAAAATGTATCAATACCTTTGAATTCATGTCCAAAAAAATAAAAAAACCATTCTTCCTCAAATAACCTTTTCACTAAATGGAATATTAAACCCTAGAGTTGTATTTCAATAAATTTCTCCAAAAATATCCACAATCATCTTAAACCCCCATCACATAAAACCTCAAAATGGGTATATATGCCTTTATATGTAAGATAACCCTTATAATTATTAACACATGATTCTATCTAAAACTCTTAAAATATTTTCACATGAATCATCCTAACCTCTAAAGTTATCTAAACCTTCCTTTAATTCCAACTATAATGCCCCTTGATTCTAATAACCTATATCTATGAGTTTAATAGGAAGGAATTCAATTTATTACATTTCAAGGATCTTTTAGGTTTATATTTTTTGAGAATTAGGAAAAACTATTTTATATATAAACCTTAAAATATAAATTGGAAACTTTCACTCAATGTCCATTTTTTCCAAAAAAAACTGGATTCTTAAATTTAAACTCTTGTTTCATTCAAAAACATTCTTATTCTATTAAGATCAGTCACCATAGTGGAAATATTTAATTTTTTTATAGTTTCTACACAAACTTAGATCATATGAGAAACATTTGAAAATGTGTGATGAGAAAAAAGCATAGTAAGGGATATAAAAATAAAGGAATCATATTAGTCCATTGAAAAATATGAAAACTCAGGATAGTGTTTACCTTTTTAATAATAAAACTTTTATCACATAAATAAACACATCCACATGAGAAAATAAACCTTTTCTCAGAGGAATAATTTTCTCAAAGGAAACCTTTTCTCAAAGGAAACCTTTAAAACACATCAAAAATAATGATAAAACCATGAAAGCATCATGAAAATATTTCATTGAAAAGCAATCCTTTTACCTTTAAAAGTTCAAAATCTTTCCTTACCTTATAAAATTAAAACATTTCTATAAAATCCTTTAGAAATCATAAAATAGGTATCTTTTAACATCATATTCATAAAATATTTTCACTTATGTTTAAACTTTTTCAAAAATAACTAAGGCCCATTTAATTCAATATAACTAACCTACTATGTTATCTCTCTCATTTTTCACCTTTGAATATTATTCATTATCCAATGCATTAGAGATCTATATCAGACCCAAACATCATCACAAGTTATATTGGTATTTCTCATGATCATATATAATTTTCATGTACCATATCATGAATAAAAACTTTATAATCCTTCACTTTTTCATCATAAAACCCTTAAAAAAATTCATGTGAACCCATAAAAAAATCACTATTAGTTAACTCATAAAAATGAGAAGAAAAACCCTTTTCTCTTGAATTTTTTTTCAAAAGATCCTAAAAACAAATGGAATAGTATTTTTATTATAAAAACCTGAAAAATTATATTAATATTGATAATTAATAAAATATATTATTATGGTAAAATTCACTTAGTCAGTAAAATTTTAAAAAATATTCTTTTCTAAATTTGAAAATTATAAAAAATATGCCATAAGGGGAAATGTTTAAAAATATTATTTTTAATAAATTTTAAATAATTTCAAAGGTATTAAAACTAACCATTATCAAAAATTTATTTATTGATAAAAACTTCCATAAAACATTTTAAGGAACAAGGATATAGAGGAGAAATATTTTGAATGTAAAAACATTAAAACAACATTTTAAATAAAATCCCTTATAAATTTTATAACTTTTGAAATAAAAGGATATTAAAGAAGACAAGTTTAAATGAATTTTTAAACCAATTAATTTTAGTAAATTAATTATAAAATACATCATTATGTAATTTTATACACCACACAAAAGAAAACATGTGGTGAACATGTCATAATTCTCAATAAAAAGAAATTGAAATGGGAAATATGTTATCTTGTCTCTTGACTCGCCACGTATGTATTTTATATTCCTAAAAAATAAAATTTTATTAATTTTATACATGTTTAATAAAAAAAAATCTTTTACATCCCTTTATTATTATTATTTTTCATTTATTACCATGTTTTATTTATTTACTAAATTAGTTAAGTTTACGTCAGATGTTTTATGGTCGTTCAGTTCATAATCTCCAAAATAACATCACCAGGTTCACTGTAGTCAAAGGTTTCATGGTTACATCATCTCAATAATATTAAATTTTTTATAATTATCATTTTTATACATTAAATACACTTTTAAAACCAACCATTTAAGGAATTCATGAAAAATGAAGTTCATTAGTTCATGGAGACGGTAGTCCGTATGAACGTATGAGTGATGTATCAATTTTCCTACAGAGAGAAAAATAAATAAATTATATAATATTTTACTTTAAAAAATCATAAATATTTTATACATGTCATATTTATTCATTATTTTCATTCTTATGACCATCCATGTGAGACATTAATGTAAAATGAATCACATTGCTTTGTGAGGGTGGTAACCCAAAAGTACGCACGAGTGACATTATTATTTTCCAACAGATGGAAGAGAAAGAAGGTAAGTAATATATTGTAATTTAAGAAGTATAATTATGTAATAAATAACATATATATTTATTAATTTATCATAATAACTAACCATATGAGGTGGTGATGAAAAAATTATTACATCGCTACATGGAGATGTTAGTCTGTACATATGAATGAGTAACAATTTCATTTTCCATTAGATGTAAAAGGAGATGAAAAAGGGTTATTCCATAAAAATAATTAAATTTAAGTATATTTGATATATTTATGTTATTATATAATCAATTTTATGATAGGTTTGAAGGAGGTTGAATAAGAAATAATCATGAAAACTCTTGATTAAGACTTATCCATTTTATTTGGAAAACCTTCTTTGGCTTACACCATAATCCTTTTTGGTTGGTATTTTGGTGAAAATAAAACCTATAGGATATGGGGATGTATTTTTAGAAGTTATTTGAGAAGTTATTGGTTGATCTAAAAGTATCCATAGGTGCGAGGAAGAGAGGATAGGAGATTCCCTTTTATAAGTAAGGTGGGTGAAAATCTTGTAAATACATGAAATATTAATATGTAATATTTGTATAACTCATGTAAAATAGATACCAAGTTCCATATAATCGAATATAAGGAGTATAGTTTCGAAATAATTTTAACTAATAATATTTAAACAAGTTTATGTGTAATTTTGTACAATATATCTTAGTTTAAACTCATTGTTAACCCTTTAAAACTTAACTATGATAACAACAATTTCAATCTCTAAGGATTGTGAAAGTAATTTTAAAAATAAAAATTTGAAAATAAATAGACCATTCATGAAAAACTTGATAATTTATGATCATATTGAGTAATTGCTGGATTTTTATGAATTTATAACGACTTTAAAAAATTATTTTTAAATATTAAATACCATTTGTGGTCATTTTCATAACTAATCACAAAATATGACTTTAAACATATCCATAGAAAGGTGTAATTCTAAAATAAACTCTTTAAAAATAATTTATACATTATAATTATCCAATAAATTCATTTAAAACCATAATTAATCCAAATAATTTTACTTTTAATTTTATTAAAATAATTTAGTTGTTTTTTCTACTGCTTACACTAACACTGCGTAAGTGTTGGGTAAGCATTCAAAGTATTTATGCAATCACTAAAAATTAAAAATAAATTTTAAAAATAAAATTAATCAATTTATCTTCAAAATAACTATTTATAACTATTCATAAATTCTTGTTATCCCTACTAAATAATATTATAGATATCAAAAGAAAGATAGTTACATTTTATAATTATACATTAATTAAAATAATATAATGATCATATTAAAGGAAAATGATATTAAATTACCAAAACTTCAAAGAAAGGACTATTTTCAAAAAAACTCATAAAATGAAATAAAGGAAATTATTGTACTTATTGAGAGACTTTATCCCATAGTTTTTAATCTTATTTAATGGATTTTACCTTTTACTATGGTGAAAAGCTTTTATCGTGGTTATTATTCATTATGACCAAAAATGAATCTGAAATTATAATAAAAATAGAACATGATAATACCAAATATGGAATAAATTTTCTAAGATTCAATCTCTATAAGTGGGAGAAATTACTTATAATATTAGATCATAAACTACAATAAAAAATCATTTTTATAAAAAGAATTATTTCAAGCATAAAAATGATTTTATAACAAAATTAAGTATAATTTTGATTCTAATATAATTAGTTGAATTTTTTTAATAAAATTAAACTTATGTTACTTTAAAAACAAATTAAAAATAGAATGTTCCTTTTTAAATTATTTTATTTAATGAAAAGAAATAATAATTTAGCAAAATCACCATTTTTCACTACTCAATCAAAAATAAATCTTTTCAGAAAAATACTAAAAATTCACTATAATATAATTTTGACATGATTATTTAAAAAATTATTTCTATTTTTTAAAATATAATTTCAAAAATATTCATAAATACTTTACAATATCCGTGAACAAAATGAAATAAAAACCATTTTTAAAGAAATTGTATTTTTAAGGAATAAATTAATTTTATCCACATTCCATACCTAGTAACCAAAATGAAATGATTGTTAATTAATTTGGATGGATATATATTCTAATGATTGAAAATTAAATTTTTTATTCTAAAATAACTTTTGAGGATAAAGTGGGAAACCATACCATTTCACCACAGGTAGCCATTAACACATTAGGAAATAAAAAATCATTAAAAAAAAGAAAACAATTATTAGAATTGCTAAACTTGTATAAACACCAATGAATCCCATGAACCTTCCTATATGAATCATTAACAACTAGGTCTTTAAAATGGTTGTCGAGCTTATCCCATGTTTGTATATATTCTTCCTTATTAATATTCCTTTCATTAAAGCCGCGTGCTATAATTTTGACTTTTTTGTTGATCCAAACCCTTTGTTTCTCATTAAAATTGACTCATAATTCTCTTTCCAAGATTCTATCCACCTCCTCCTTTGAAGCCTTCAGCAAGAGTGACTCTGACTGCATTTATTCATTAGAATGAAGAATAAGCTCTAGATGTTGTCTTTTCCCTCTTTTTTCCTTCTTCTACTTCCTCTTCCACCTTTACAACCATACCAATCACCCATTTTCCTTAAATTCACTACTCTTGCCCTTATATAGGGTCAAAATTTTCTTTCTCTCCTGATCCTAAGTCATTTTTCCACCAACCATCACTCTAGTTCTACTGGTCAACCTTGTTTCCATCGGCTTCAGTAGCTGCGAATAATCTAATTATTTCATCATAATCATTTATCAATAGTGATTAATCTAATCTATTAAAATTAAAATGCATTGTATACATAAAAATAATTTTGTGAAAAAATTATCTTTTTTCCCTTTGAATGATTTTATTTTCATTTATAACCAATTGATAATCAATGTATGATTGATTATTCATGTTATTAACAAAAATAAGTTTGCATATATTCCATAATATGGTTATTTATATTCATACCCTCTAAACCAATGGCCAAGTTATAATGGTCATATGTAAATAATAATATTTCTATAGTATATATTCACTCATTTAAGATTGGTGTTGCATATAACACATACTATATTACCTAATATTAATTAATTAAAATACATTCTAAAATATTGGGGTGTTAAATGATTCATCGTGAATATATCAATGAAACCATGACATATGATATATGCCATGAATTTGGGTCATCTATGGAGGTAGTGATAATCAATACTATACTTCACTAACATGCTTCGACACCTTAAAAGTCCCTAAATATTGGGGGAAATCTTTCTCTGATAACCAAACCTCTATTTCCCATGATATGTAGATACCATCAAGAACACATGATCTCTAAAATCAAACTCCCAAGACCTCCTCCTAGGATCATCATAACATTTCTAATGATCCCAGGTTTCCTTCACTCACTCATGAACCACTTTCACCTTCCATGTCATGCTCAACACTAATTCAAATCCTATAATCATTGACTTTACGACCTCATTCCAACATAATGGAAGTATACAAGGTCTATAATAAAATGATTTGAATGGATCCATGCTAATGATAGAGTGATAAAATTATTATAAGAAACCTGATCAAGGGTAATTGATTTACCCATAATCTTCTAAAATTCAGAATGCATACACATAACTTGAATTCTAATTTTTGGATACTCCAATATATCTAACCATATGTTTTTATATGAAAAGTGATGTTAAGTAATAACTAAGATTCAAATTGATTCCCAAGACCTCTCCACACCTGATAATTAAAATAAGGATCATTATCCAAGATGATCCTCTTAAAAAATTCATGGAGCCTCATAATATCCTCCGAATTCCCCCTCTCCAAGACATCCACCACAAAATCTCCCAACTAATATTCTTCCACCAACTAAACTAAGGATGACCACACTATCATATATTAGAGTCACCCTCTACCATAATCTTATCCTATGTCAAGGTGAATCACTACAACTTCCTTAAATCTACATGAAAAATGGGGGTTCAAAACCCATTGGGCGCAGGTACTGTAGCAGTACTGTAGTGGACTGTAGCAGCGGCGGCACTGTAGCAACGGTGGGCACTGTAGCGGTGGCAGGTCACTGTAGCGGCGACAGAGCACTGTAGCAGCAGCGGGTACTGTGCAGTACTGTAGCAATGCGGGTACTGTAGCAACGCGGTACTGTAGCAGTACTATTCACAGAATGGGCTTTGGGCCAAAAAAATGGGCCTACGAGTCATGTAATGGGCGAAATTCCCACTGGGCCTTCGGGCTATGTAATGGGTCTCCCTCTACCCAGTTAAAGAGGTATTTGCTTTGCTTTAATAATAAAATGAGGCTTCATCCCCAACCTTTAAAAAAAATATCTAGACATATAAACAATATATCTACATTACATTATACTTAGTGAATTAATAATAACATATCCTTTAATTGATGTATAAATAATATCAAAGAGATAGTCCTATAATAATTCTATCCATTATTGTTTTCATAAGTTTAATTCACCTAGGGAGATGATATGATTCCAACTATTATGATCTATGATGACCAAAAATTTATTTCCAATGACAGAGTGTCACCAAAACTTCAAGTAAAACCTAATTGTGATAAGATATAGATCATGGGTAATGTAGTTGAGTTCATGATATCATAACTTCTAACACACATATAAGATCAATTATGTCAGTTTCATCAGAGAAAAACCTAATTGAAGTCATGAAGCGGTGCATAAAACCTCAAAAATCACACATTCCTCTTTTTGGTGGAGAAAAGGAACACTAACCAACTTCTCCTTTAGATATTCAAAATCATCCTTATACTGACTATTCCAAAAAAATCCCAATCCTTCTATTTTAAGTATGTTAGAAGAGTTCCAATCCAAGATAAATTGGGTATTATCTTCTTATAATAACATACAAGACCAAGGAAACTTTGAACTTCTACAATATTCTTGGGGTATTCCTTAGAAACAACAACCATGATATATAATTGTGTGTTGACATCTATACCCATGCACATTCTCTCAGTTCTCAAGGTGCCAAAAGAGGTTTTGAGGGATATAGAAAATATCTTTAATACATTTATCTAGGATTCATAATGAGAGGGGAGGTTCCACTAGGCTTCTTAGAAGAAACTTGCAAGACTGGTGGACAATGGGGGTATCAATGTGTGGAATGTGACAGAGGAAATGCATCACCTTCAAGGAAAACATGCATGGGAGGTTATTGAGGGTCACTCCCTTAGGATTATATTTTTTAAATGTAAATATGGTAGAAATATTATAATGGATAGAGGTATTCCTTCCCCTTTATGGAATTCACTATAGGTCCACATTTTGGTGTTTTAATAGCACTCTCGGTTGCTTGTTGGATACAGAGACATAAGTTTTTGGGATTGAAATTGGGTAAGCGAGGTTTTGGGCTACCCAAGGTGCCTCTTTCTTAATCTAGCATTCAAGTGGGATAACTCTTACCCCTATTTTATTAAATTGATTCTCGATCCCACCCAAATAAGGGTCTTCAATTGTATTATAATGGAAGAAACCCTAAATGTTTGTATATTCACAGGTACTGCTTCGGGTACCTTTATTGCCAAAGCCTATAGAGATGTGATTCCATTGCTACATCCTAGAGACATTTGGGGAGGATATATTTGGAGAAAGTATATCCCAATTAAATTCAACTTTTTAATATGGAGGATCCAAAATTCTACTCTTCCCACCGATATAGAGATCAAGAACAATGGCATATACATGGCCTCCAGATTTTCCTATTGTAAGATTCACAAGGAGGAATCCACTACCCACCTTTTCTTTCAAAGTGAGTGGGTGATGAAAGTATGGAGATTTATGGGTGACTTATTTGGTTACAACTCGATGGTGGAGTTTATATAGGAGATCCTTCAATAGTGATTCAGAAGAACTGACACCAATAATCTTGAGGTGAGAGCTTGATTACTTCTGCCAGTCGTGGGCTTCTGGTGTATTTGGGAGTCAAAGAATCAATCTCATCACATTGTCCCCCCCTCTGACTCAACTTTGGTGGTGAAAACCATGTGACTTGTAGTGAACCTTGCTAGTATCCAGAACCAATGGGATGATGCTCCCTCCCTCAGGTTCTTCTTAGGTCAAAGTCATCCCCTTTATCTTTCCATACCTCAGTCGGTGGGTCATTGGGTGATATGGGCCCCCCTTCCCTTGGTATTAAATTTAACTTTAATGGATCATGAAACCAAGTAAGTATGTGGGGAGGGGGTGTGGTCTGTGACCACATAGGATTGGCGATTCTTAGTGCCATCTATTTTTATGGGGCTATAAACTCACTTAGGTTGGAAGTGGAGGTGATGCTTATAGGTCTTGAAATATGTTTTTCCAAATAGATTTCATTGGTTGTTGTCGAAGCAGGCTCAAATATTATATGGAGCTCCCTAAAAGGTCTCTCTTTCACTCCATGGGAAATCAGTTATTTGATTTGAAGATGAAATTCCTTCCTTACCCAAGACATTATACTTAAACATATGTGGAGAGAAGGAAACTGTGTAGATGATTTTCTGGCCTCGAAGGCCTCCCAGAAGATCCCACTATAGGAGTTTGATAACTTTGGTACCATTCCCCCAAGGGGTAAAAATATTTTCATTGGTGATTCTCTGGGCCTCTATTTTTATAGGACCCCTTGATGACCTTGTACTCCTTTTATTAATAATAATAAAATAATCTTTATTGTTGTAAAAAAAGAAAAAACAACAACCATGATCTATAATGGATCCAAAAAAACTCCCCATAAATACACAACATCACCCAATAAATGAACCTCATGAGTCAAGATACTCCATAGGGAATCCTTAAATACATTTAGTCAAGATTCACTCTTGGATTCCTTAAATGCCTTTAGTTGAAATTCTACTCTAGGTTCCCTCATATTCCTTGAGTTGATATAATCCTCTTGGAGTCATCATTAATGGTATTGTCCATTTAACTCCATCAATGAATCTAACATACTATGGGCCTCCTTTATGGTGTAAGACATAATTGTGACTACCTGTTTAGTTATAATCATGCAAGTTGAACCAGGAAAGCCCACTCACGTGTAAGTCCACCACAAACCATTAGTATCCCCTTTCTCTAAATAGTCCAAGTTTCATGACTTTAAAAGTTAGAGTGCATATTCTTTACACATGATGTTAAAATATATATACTAGTATTATCATATAACCTTAAACTCTACATGTAAAACTATGTGGGTTTTTATTCCTACTCCCATAAAATACATATGAAGACTCATTTAGGATCAATCCAAATATCCATAAAACATACCTTTTCCCTATGTGATGAGCATATGATGTGTTATGTGATGAGTAT
Source organism: Viscum album (assembly GCA_963277665.1). Lineage (NCBI taxonomy): Eukaryota > Viridiplantae > Streptophyta > Magnoliopsida > Santalales > Viscaceae > Viscum > Viscum album. Next base: position 1,753,642,144 of record OY728151.1, read on the forward strand.
AAGATGACTTATCATTCACCATATAACTTTAGTTGAGATAATCCTCTGATTATTCCTAAAATCACTCCACTTGGTTCATCTTCCTAGGTCATCATGAAATGGAAACTTTGGAGTAATTCCCACACCACCTATTTCTAGGAGTCTGTAACCTAGTGGTACATTTTACATGATGATAAACTACTTGGAATCAGTCCTGGATGCATGAAAAAGGATTCTTAGAAATGGGTGGCACCAGAACTAGAAGTTGTAGAGGATAATTCTTGATTTCCTTGAAGGCATTATGGAACTCCTTATCCCACTAATAGATGGAACCTTTCTTCATGATCCTATAAAAGGGCTTACACTTTTCATCTATGTTCACTATGAATCATTGTATGTATGTTAAGTGGCCCTGGAGGCCATGGAGATCCTGAAGGTTTCTCATAGGAGTCATATGGCCGATGGCCTTGATCTTCTCTAGGTTTATCTCAATGCCTTTGTATCTGATGATGAAGCTAAGAAACATCCCATAGGTAACTCTGAAGGTACACTTCAAGTGGTTCATCATCAAATTACAGGAGAAGATGAAGATGAAAACTTTCTCAATGACTCTTATATAGTCTTGATGCTAGTGGTATTTGACTACCAAATCATCTATGCTGCATTCCACTAGCATCCCAAGGATCTGTTTGAATATTTGGTGCATGGATCCAAATAAGTGGCTCATTTATTCTATAGATTGAAGGGAATTACCTTATAGAAAAAGGTTCCTTGTGGCACTCTAAAGGCAGTAGACTCCTCATCCTTGAAGTCCATATGGATCTAGTTGTATCCAAAGTATCTATACATGAAGGAGAGATCCTAGAACCCAGTTATGGAATTTATCAATAGCTCTATCACTGAAAGGGGAAAATAGCCCTTCGAGCAATGGCGGTTGAGATCTCAGAAGTTGATAAAGACTCTGATCTACCTATTCTTTTTCCTGATGATAATGATGTTGGCAAGACAATTGGGGAACTAAAATTACCTGATGAAGTTATCCTTAATAATCTTATCAACTTCAGCCTAGAACATGGAACCAAGGGAAGGGTGAATCTTTTTGGGAGGCTGGTTGAACCCACAATGGATCCTTGGGAGGCCTAGATGGTGGAAAAAAACATATAGTTCTAGTCCTAGAATATCAACATAACTCTAAGTAAATATATCATGGTGTTTCTTTAGGAAGGACATGTACTACTGTTGCTTCTCTAGGGGTAGAGATGAACTGATCAGTATTGTCCTTGGATCTGCCTTAGTGTTGAGCTTCACTGGAATCAACTCGTCAATGGTGGTGGAGACACCCTCAATGAATGTGAGAGGAGATTATTCCAAATATAATTCATTATCTGAGGTAGTATAATTAGTGGTAGGAGGTTCACCTAGGATAACTGATTTAGGAGGAGCATTGGTGCCTACTTGGGCAGATACAGAATCTCATCTGGGGACTCCTGCTCAGCTAAAACCATGGCGATAAAGGTTGTGGATCCAATACCATCAGTCCTTTGACCACAAGATCCATTCTTGATATCAAAGTAATGGTGTTGGGTTGGTTTCTGACAATTCAAACCTTCTTAGAGGAACGGGCATGAATTTCATGAAATGGTATCCATAAGTAAAATCTCTTGATACTTCATAGGGGTAGGGGATTTTGGTATCACCCAATCCGGGCATGTGTAGGAGTATAAGGTAATATTCTAAAATTCCTCTCTTTTAGGGACATGATTCCCTTTTCTATTAGAGATTACAAATAAAATTCCATATTTTGGGGTTGTAGGATCCAACTAATGGATCGGAAGAGCAAAAGCATCTTCTAGATTTTTCTATGCACTTGCTGAAATGTTTGTGTGCTCAACCTTATTTGTTTGAACTCACTTCCCTTCTCTCTTGTAGTAGCTAGAATCTAGATAGTAGGCTTCACAGAAGTTGAAAGAGACACATCACCTTGGAGTACTCCTACTCAACTGTTGAGGGAGTACTTAAGGAATTGGTGATATTAGGAGGTGACTGCCACATGAATATGAATTTAGGGATTACCCAGCAGCGCATTGTAGGTGGTATCTTTGAGACAATCATAAATCCATCACTTGTAATAAATCCTAAAAATTGAGTATTCAAATTATTCCTACCACATGGTCTCTATTAAGTCCTATTATAACTCTGAATATTCATGTTATAGGGACTCTAATATGATTCAGTGATCCCCAATTTGTGGATCATCCGGTTCAGGATGAGATTAATCCCATAACCTATGTTGACTAGGTAGTGATGAATTTCTATGCCATTGAATTGGCCTGTGATGTAGAGAAAATGAATGTGACCCTACATCAGGGTGCCCTCATCCACTGTAGATAATGAGATTATGGATTGGAAATTTTCTTTCTCAACCTCCCCTATATAATAGGCTTCTGCAGTAGCTGCTTCTTCTTCGAGCTGGAGGGAGCTTTTCAAGGCCTTTTCTAGATCATCTTACATCTATTATGACAGGAAGAGGGCATCAAGGATCGATATCCTTGAAGGTATTTTGGTGAGTTGATTCATTACATCATCCTTCTATGCTAGATTCATATTTTTTTTCACAAGGAGTTTCTCTTTGGTTGGAGGCATAACAGGTGTTACCGGTTGTACCACTCGATTCTAGATGGTGTTGGAAATATCATACTGATCATAATATAACTCACCCAGAACTATTATCAACTAACTATCAGATTATTGAGGCATAGATTTAGCTAGACATGACTGATCATGGTGTGATCATGGTTGTTCTAGCTAGTTAGTTAGCATAATCATCAATGTTGGTGTGTCTGATAAAGTAGGATGGGAGGACTGTGCCTGTTGAGCTCTGTGAAACACCTACTTCCTGGTCATGACAGCATGAAAAATTTAGTTCAAGGTGCTAACCTGATCATCCTATCAGTTTTCATGCATTCAACCATTCCTTTGACAGTGTTGTTTATAGGAATCTGGAGAATTTGCAGTGTTTTAATCATCATCTGAGAGTGTGAAGCAATCTATCAACTCGACAATGTTCACAAATGCTTACTCCTCATAATCAGAGGGGTATTCCAACATGGGGATGACCTTGGGGGTGATTCCAAAATCTAGAAACATGAAATCACCAAGAGTATAGGACGTATTTGGCACTAGAGGGGGACTTTTATTTCCCTTTATCCATTGATGCCTTCTCTTCCAATACTTAGAAGGTTGAAACGTAGATGCAGAAGTAGTTTCTAGATAAGGCCAGGAACCCATAGGAGGTTCTAGCCTACGTAAACGGGCGTAGATGAAACCATGGGTATAAGAAACTACTATGTGGTCCAACCAATCAGCATACTTATAAGTCCCATGGTTGGAAAACTATTTCCATTCATCTGAACTATCATTGTTGCTATTAGGATCAGTAGAGATATATTCCACCTATGTTAGGACATTTCCCAATTTGATCAAATTTTTATACACTTAGTTATGGATACAATCATTGAACACATAGAATTATTTGATGGTATGTCTAAGGATCAAATGGTAAGGGTAATGGTCAGGGCAATCAGTATGCTCGAGTTCATGGGGCTTCTTGTACTCTAGAAGCTTCAGAATCCCATGCTCCAGGGAACTGAGGAAATAACCAAGAACATGTGCATCCTTCAAAGAATAGTTATAGTTCCTCCTATACATAAAAGGAACCCTAGGATCTTGTCCCAAATAAGGGGATGGAGAATGATGAGAGTCTGGATCAACATTTTCTCACCTAAGTGGATAGAATTAGTGGGGTAGTGCCTACTAATTCTATGATGGGTGAGGCTGAGATTTATGAGGTTACTAAACGTGGTGAGTCTCTACTAGAAAAGGTTCAATAGCTCTAGAAGATTGGGGGAATCTACCTATATGGTGGCGGAAGTATCTTCCTTATTGGTCCTTCTAGTGGGATTTAGAAGTGGCAACAAGCATGCCTTCTTAGCCTACTGCAAGGTTTCCTCTAAGAGTTGAACCTTGTCATAAAAATCCTAGAACCCAACTGGGAAGTTCTGAGTGATGATGGTAGGGAACAACTTATTCTTGACATTCCCTATGCACATCGTCAGCAACTTCTCTTGAGCTAGTGGTGTATTGAGTGAATACGTGAGGCCCTTCCACCATGTGACAAAGTCTGCGACGTTCTCATTAGGCAATTGATTTCACTTGAATAGGTTAGTAATGCTTTTCTTGTGCATGTTGGAGCTAAACTAGTAGAGAAAATTCCTATGAAGATATTCCCAACTAGTGATAGACCCAATGAGAAACTAGTTATACCAGACGAACATAGTTCCTTCCAATGTATAGAAAAAACATAGAATCTTTCCAGACTCTTGCTTCTCTAGGGTCCCAAACATGGGACTGGACCTCAAGATGAAGTGGTCCAAATGTTGTAGTGGGTCACCCATCTTGTTGAACGGGGGAAATATGAGGTTCCCAAAATTTGGTGGTGCTCGAATTTCATCCACCCATTCAGGGTATGGATTTTCGTCAGGTGGCTACTTGCTGAGTGACACATGGATTACCATAACTATACCTGGATGGAAATCCTCAATATCAATGGGTAGGTCAATTTTTCACAGAATAGGGCTGAAGTAGAGAGCAGCATACTATCCCCAGCCCCTAATCTGTACATGCAGAGATGCCTATTACATGATTATTAGGAGAAAATTGAAACTCTTTATGCATCTATGTTAGATATTTTTGCGGTATTCAGGTGACATAGGGTGCTAATCCACTAGGATCACAGCCAAATCAACCATTCATCACTGCTGATCATTGTCATCGGAGTGCTTCTAGCTTATTGGGTAGACCAACTGATGATCATGAAGATAATGAAGCATAGCCCAAATGGTCTGACTAAAACATGAATCCTAGTTCTTAGTGAGGGAATCTAGAATATCGAAGTTAGAAGTCACATTTTTTCAAAACACCACTGACAACTGATCATTATCCAAAGTCTCCCATAGGTTTCCTTACTCGGAGGTGGGTCCCTATTCCTAGTCAGCCCAGTTTCATTTGGAACTGGCTGAGAAATGGGTAGTGGAACATATTTGGTTTGGTACGAAGGTTTTTTGGATGATAGAGAAACCACTGTGTGAGTTACATTTTCACTGCATGCTGGAACATCTCTTAGGATGGCACCAACCACATCATCACATCCTTATTGGACTAGGTGTTCACCACTACCTCATGTGAAAGGGAAATAACACTCTTCAGTGGATATTTAGGTGACTCTCCATCTGAATGAGTCATCCCATAATAGAACATATCTCGATGATCTTGATTAGAGATGGATAGGGAGACTATAGATGATGGAAATAGCTGCACTGTGACCCTCTAGAAGGGGGTCAAATATTCTTACACTAACATATACATGTGGAGGGATTAATGGAACCTATGTATTTCACCTTATAGGGTGGTTAACTTCACCTTTTGGGTTCCTACCTCATACTATGATGTTGATGACTAGGTTTAAGGCTCCATCATTGAGTCATATTCCCCCTTGGAATCTGATAGTTTGATGGGGTTGATGATGACTCATCACTTCCAAGGATTTTTCCTTCGGCGTTGGTGGTTCACCCTTCTTCCCTGAGATGATTCTTCAAGGTAGGATAATTATTTAGCATGGGGAGGACCTTCATGTTGTTTGATGGTGAATTAGGGAGGACCTCCGCTCTAGTTTTTGGTGAAGTGGGGAGGACCTCTATTCTAGTTAATGGTGAAGTAGGGAGGACCTATGAACTGGTAAAAATGGATACAAGGAGGACCTCTTTGTTAAGGAGTTGGAATACGGAGAATTCCCCCATAATAGTTGCTGAAAACACAAGGAGGACCTCCTTTTTTATTGGAGGAGACATGGGGAGGGCCTCCATGTTGTCTGTTGAAGGAGTGGGGAGGACCTCCACTCATATTGGCTACAACACGGGGAGGACCCCCATTCTGGTTATCAACAAAGCAAGAAGGACCACTACTTGAGCTGGGAATAGCAAGAGGAGAACCTTCACACTGATTGGATGTGACACGAGTAGGACCACGATGTTGGGAAGCATAATTATGGGGAGTCCCTTCATACTAATTGTCCATGAATTGGGAAAGACCTCTACTTTTATCAGTGGGAACATGGTAAGGACCTTCATATTGCTTGTGAGAGAAGGGAGGACATTCTATTTGTTTGGTAATGGTATGAGGATGACCTCCTCACTAAATCTCATCATCATGTTCTGGCCCGTAACAACTAATGGAGGTGCCATCAATGGATAGAGTCAACCTAGCTTGCTTGTGAGGCGGCTGAGGTCTTGATCTTTACGAGGTATAGATGGATCCCTACATGTATGTCTCATGGATTTGGAATAATGTATTGGAAGTGGAGGGGGACACTATATCTATGGAAGAGGATGCCCCTTTTCAGGAATTATTCCGAGCTTTCACCCAACGTTGACATCGGGTGGTCTAGACTGGGGCTGGCAGAGCAGGAGTAAGGTACACCTTTTCTTCAATATGAAAGACCGGTTGTTGTTTTCACTAACTAGGCATGGTGGGAACCCTCCTTGATCTCTACTAATAAGTATTCATGGATGGGGTGACTTGGGAATCCCCCAAATCCTCAGGGTAAGGGATTGAGTCATAGTATCACTCGGGAGAGAGACTCCCTAAGTGATTCACTGTTGGAAGGGGGAGTGGTTTCTCTCTACACGATCCTTAGGGGAGGCAGTGTCGATGAGGCATTAAATCCTATAGGTCTTGGAGGGACATGTACCTTATGAGAATGATCCCATCCTACTTGTATTAATGTACAAGGGTGTTCATCACCCTCTGTTGTATGATCTCCAAGGGTGAGACGGGGCGTGGGTGCCCGGTAGTTGGGATTGTAGGAGAAGTCATGGTAGAGGTGGTGTCATGTGGGATTACCACATTAACATTTCTCCTGCCCCGGCACTGGAGGGTGTTGGGTGGTTGATTTCCTATGGTTGGGGTCCTACAAAGTAGGTGGATTCAACCATCAATCAATGTGTAATGAAATCGATGTCCAATTCCCCAGCATCATCCAATCTTCTGAAGGAGGAGAGATATATCTATATATATAATGTCACAAACCAAGTAATGCCCAACATTTACTACCCCAATTTCTAGTGAGTTCCATATTGGGCCCACCATTTTCTTGGTGGGACCTGGTGTCAGTTGTCTTAGTCTAATGACATGCTAATCTGCTAAGGTCTCAAACACTACTATTTCCCATGTTGAGGAGAAGAGTTTTACATTGGGTTCACTATTTCTGTTTCCGATACTTTCTCCAGGGTGCTCCTGCGTGTCTGCAACATGGTATCGATGTGCGTTGGATGCTTTATTACCCTGCATTACTACTTTCCAAAGGAAATCGACTTTCATCACTTTCAACTATGATGTCTTCTCCTTTATCGAAATGGGATGATGGTATTTTGATTTATCCTTCCATGGATTCCTCCTTGGAACTTGTTTCCTAGTCTGGGTCTCCCTCATAGAGTTAAGTTATGTTCATGGAACTCATGTTTCATCTCTTTATAGATTCTAGTTAATTAAACTACTTCTATCTTGACATTGTTTATGTTTGGGAAAGGAAGAAAACTTTGGTCAGGAGAGTAGTCACAGTGGGCTTCACTGGCATGTCTGGACGCTGGGAACATTGGTCATATATATTCCTGTTCTTAGGAGGGAATCTCATGGAGGCATATTAGTTGTGGAACCCAAGGAATACCATGTCGACTACGAGGAATCTAACACTGAGGGTGTATGTCTTCCAAGTATTTCAGCTCAGGAATCCCATGTTTTACATGAGGTAACTAACATCATGGGTTCATATCTTCCAAGGATTTCACCTTATGCATCCCATGTTTTGCATGAGGTATTTATTTGTGGTCAGGTCATAAGTTTAAAATCTTTTGGAGATGGATTTTATTGATCAATACACCCCATAGAGGTATATCAAGGAGGTGCATCCCTAGGAGGGAATATATCACACCTAGAAGTTTACCGATGTATGGATCAGAACACCCAGTAGAGGAGGATCCTGGAGGTAAATCCCATAATGGTAAGATGTCACACTGTGAAGGTTGATTAGTAAACCCCTTGAGGTGGATCAGAGAGGTACATCCCTAGGAGGGAGTACTTGAAAGTTTTACCAATAGATGGATTAGATCATCCCATGGAGGCGGATCGAGGAGGTGTGTCCCACAAAGGGAAGATGTTATACCATGAAGGTTGATTAGGACACTCCTTAAGGTGTATTAGGGAGGTATATCCCTAGGAGGTAGCACCTAAGTCTACCATTGGTTGATATTGAATATAGCGACCCTGCTCTTCTTACATTATCATTACATTATTTTATTGATAAACAACTTAAAAAAATTACACCACAAGGATCCAAAGGTTTAGTTTCTTGGGAAAACTAGGACCATACATAAATTTTACAACATAAAACATAAACATTTATTTAATTTATTCTTCTGTAACTTTTTATTGGATCTTTACTTATCCTTAGTACAAGTAGTCACATTAGGATATACATCAAAAAGGGGTGAGCTAAAATACCAGTAAGAGGATAGATAAGAACATGAAACAATGTAACATAGAGTGAGCATAATCATAGAATTATCATTATAATCATGAGAAGGAGCATTGGATAATAGCATGTAATGTGGAAATGCATAAAAATAAAACCTTATGTATTAGTGTTTAACTAACACACATAGTTTTGAACAAAGTTAGTATCATGTTCATTCATATTTCATTTTACTCATGAGGTTCTTCACATTACCCAATGCATTGGAGCACTATATAATTATGGGCTTACCCATCACATCATAACATTTACATTATCATGCATGAAGCATGGAACATATATCAATATAGAACATAAAAAAACCATGGAAAAGAATGGGTTTCACTTCATAAATTCATAAACTTAGGGTTCCCAATTGAAAGATGGAATAACATACTTGATACAAGAACCATCAACATTGAGTGAGAAGTAAAAGGTGTGTTTTTGAAAGAAGATTTATTTTGGAAAACATTATGTTTGACATAAACTCTAGAGGAAAATATGTACATCCCAAAAAAGGTAAGATAATTATGAAGAAATTATTTTTAAGGAATAACCATACTGAAAATGGAGTGAAAGAGGTAAAACCCGAAGAAAGAAAGTTGGGTTTGAGAATTCCCCTTACCTTGTGTCCGAACGCTTTCTTCACTTTAATGTCATGTATAATCACATTATATTAATTAATTAACACTTAAAGAACCTTTTATACCTAGATTTGATTCATTATGGTTTTATTAATTTCTTTTATGGGCATTTTTATGAGTTATATAGTTTAAATTCATTGTTAGGGAGTGTTCTCTTTCTTAGTTTTCATGAACGGTTAACTTGTACACATGAATGGAAGTTCATGTAGAACATGAATAAAAATCCAGAATTGATATTACATAATATTAATGATCTTCCATGATTTTAAATGATCTTATAATGAATTTGGTTATATACCATGAGGATGAATCATTAGATAAAATTTAATGATGATCGTTATGTTAATTTGGGTGGTTTTTGGATCACAATGGACATGTTTTATTTTATCATTTAGTATTACGTATAAAAGTTTTTTCCATAACATAAAAGGGGTTAAAAAATAAATATTAAAATCTTTTTTCAAATATTTAATGGTTTTATTGATAGACTTGAAGACTTTGAATGAAAATGGAAGTGCATCGCCCACGATGTAGACAAATTAACACATCACGGGCAATTATTTCGTTTTTATAAACAAAGAGAGGGGGGAAGATTATAATGAAAAATATTACATTAACATGATAGAATTATATTATATAAAAAATAATATATTTATCATGAAATTTTGATGAGATAATTTGAGGATAAGATAAGAAAAGAAATGAAATTTGAAAGGAATTTGAAAGAGAAGAGAGAGAGAAATTACCTCTTGAATTATCCTCTTTAGATCCTCCTCAAGGAACCTAGGATTGGTATTTTTATGATACCAAGAGCTCCAAGACATGTGTGAGGGATTAAGGAATATTTTTGGGCATAATTTGGATAAGACTTGAAGCTTGAGAGATGTGAGGAAATGTGGTTGTTAGAGGTGTTATTTATAGTGGAGGGGAGGGGTGTTTTCTCAATATTTAATTCATTGGTTTATTAATTTCCCTAAAGACAAGAAATATTGATGATTCCATGACTAAATACAGTAAAGAGGTCATGTGAGTTGAAACCAATTGCTATTTACATCATCCATGACTCAAGCATGATGAAAAAAGTCATTTATTTAGCATATTTCATAAATTATCGAATTTCACTATTCACCAAAAATTAAAGTATATTAGAAAAATGTTAAAAATTCACCCTAAACATTTTTCAACGTATAGAATTCAAAAATGAACTCCATTTTATGAAAATAATTCTCTAAATTTGAGTAATTTAATTTTTAATTAAAATCATAATTTACTTGAAAAATACAAATTTTAAAATTAAAACTATTTTTCTATCACTTTGAAAAATTAATTAAGGTCTCATAAAATTATCATAAAAACATAATAAATAAAAATACTTATTTATGAATACATTTTATGAAAATACATTTTCTTTTAAATTAATCATTAAATATTCATGAGTTACAAAAATACTAACACTATAATATAATTATATCATATTGTCACTTATAGGATGGATAAATTTTATTTATACTATCATTGGTAAGGTTCCTATTCACTTGGACAATTTACTATTCATAAGGTTCATATTACTATTCATAAGGGTAACATTACTATTCACCCAAAATTAATTTTTTCCAATCGGAATCCAAACAGCTTACTGATCACAACCGTGTATGTCAAATTTTTAAAATTCAAATCAAATAAGTTAAAAAATTGTGTTTAAAGGTCACATAAAATTTATTAGTTCATTTAAGAATGATGTGGAATTGTGTTTACTAATGTGATTTTATGCGATTATACTATATGATATTACTATGATAAGGGAGAAATTACATTGATAAAAGTTTGGGTCATTACATTCTTCCCCCCCCCCCTTTTGAAATTTCTCCCTCAAAATTTCATTTTACATAAACAGGTAAGGGTACTTCTCCTTCATCACATCCTTCAGTTCCCAAGTTGCTTCTCCATACTTATGGTTCCTCCACAACACTTTTACAAGGTGGTTTTTCTTATTTCATAGAACCTTATCTCTCCAGTCTAGAATCATTACTGGATACTCCTTATAAGAGAGATCATATTCCAACTGTACCACCTCTGAGTTTAGTACTTGTGAGGGATCTAGTATGTACTTCCTTAGAAGTGATATGTGAAACACATAATGAACTTGAGCCATATTTTGTGGAAGTGCAAGATGATAGGATACAACTCCTATGCAGTCAAGCATCTCAAAGGGGCCAATGTACCTTAGGATTAGATTCTCTTTCTTTCCAAACCACATGACTCTATTCTATGGTGATATTAGAAGGAAGAATTTATCTCCAACCAAGTCCCTTAAATGGTTGTCAGCATAGCTATTTTTCCAACTTTGAGTAGCTTTGATATGTTACTGGATGACTTGAACCTTCTCTATCTTCTCTTACACAAAATCAGGTCCAAGTATCTTTCTTTCACCAACTTCATCCCAACAAGTTGGAGTTCTACATCACTTTTCATATAGAAATTCATATGGATCCATCTGAATACTTGAGTGGAAACTATTATTGTATGAGAAATAAACCAATGGGAGATGGTGATCCCATCCACCTATGAATTCTAAAGAGTAAGAACTTAGCATATATTCGAGCGTTTGAATATCCCTTTAAGATTGGATATCAGTTTGGGGGTGATAGGTCGTACTAAAATTTAATTCAGTACTCAAAGCATGTTGAAGAATCCTCTATAATTTAGATGTGAACCTTGGATCACGATTAGATAAAATCGAGAGTGGAACCCCATGTATTCTCACCAATTCCTTTACATATAACTTTGCAAGTTTCTCAAGTGAGAGATATTCCTAAAAAGAAATAAAGTGAGTAGTCTTGTTGAGTTAGTCCACCACAACCCATATCGCATTATTTCCTTTGGATGTCTTTGAGAGACCTGTGACAAAGTCTGCAGTGACATTATACCATTTTCACATGGGTATAGGCAATGGTTGCATCATCCCTTTGGACTTCTGTTGCTCTACTTTAACTTTCTGACATATCAAACACCTTGAGATATACTTAGCAATCTCCTTCTTCATGTTGTCCCACCAAAAGTTTTCTCATAGATCACAGTACATCTTTGTGCTACCAGGATGGATAGAGAAAGGTGAGCTATATTCATTATCAAATAGGTCATTCTTTATCCCAGGTGATGAAGGCACACAAATCTGTATTCCAAATCGAATCACACCATCATTTTTGATATAGAAGTCTTGCATCTTCCCTTCCTTTACTACATTCACCTTCTTTTGTAACTCCAGATCATCCCTTTGTGCCTCCTTAATCTTCTCTTGGATAGATAGTTGTTCAATAATTTGGGAAAGATATGATTTATTCCCTGCCATTATAATTTCCAAATCCATCCTTTTCATATCCATGAAGAGAGTTTCTTTCTCAATCAGCAACATGGTTAGAGCATCAGGTTTTTTTCAGATTAGAGAATCAACTACTTTGTTTGCATTTCCAGGATGATAGTGAATAGATAAATCATAGTACTTGATTAGCTCTAACCATCTCCTTTGATGCATGTAGATCTCCTTTTGTGTGAATATATACTTTAGGCCCTTGTGATTGGTATATATGCCACACTTCTCACCATAGAGGTAGTGTCACCATATTTTCAAGGAAAAAATCATAGTTTCTAGCTCCAGATCATGCATTGGGTAGTTCTTTTCATGGATATTCAATTGTACTAAGGCATAGTCTATCACATTATCACTTTTCATGGGTACAAAAACCAATAAATTCTTTGAATCATCACTGTATATCACAAAACTTTCTCTGCTTTTCGGTAATGATAGTACAAGTATAGTGATCAGCCTTCGCTTTAGCTCCTTGAAGCTTTCCTCACATTTTTTCATCTAGACATACTTTACCACTTTCCTTGTTAACTTAGTTGTCAAGCTTAAAAATTGTGAGAAATTTCTCACAAAAATTCATTAGTACCCAACTAATCCAAGAAAACTACACATTTTTGTGACACTAGAAGGTCTGGTCCATTCCTCAATCACCTTTGTTTCTGAAGGGTCCACATAAATTCCCTCACTTGTGATCACATGTCCCAAGAATGAGACTTTCTTCATCCAAAAGTCACACTTTCTGAACTTAGTGTACAAATTCTTCTTTCTCAATACCGCCAACACATGCCTTGGATGTTATTCATGTTCCTCCTTTCTCTTGGAGTAGATGAGAATATCATCTATAGACACTACCACAATTTTTTCAAGGTAATGTCTAAAGACTCTATTCATAAAATCCATGAATATTTCAGGAGAATTAGTAAGTCTGAAGGGCATCAACAGAAACACATAGTGCCTATAATTTGTATAGAAGGTAGCCTTATGAATATCTTCCGTATTCACATTTAGCTAATGATGTCCATAATGAAGATACAACTTTAAGAAGTACTGAGCACCTTGTAACTAATCAAACAAGTCATTAATCCTTGGGAGAGGATACTTTTTCTTTATGGTGATCTTGATGAGTTTCCAATAATCGATACACAACCGCATTGATCCATCCTTCTTCTTCACAAAGAGCACTGGTGCACCCCAAGGTGATGCACTAGGGCATATAAACCCTTTGTCTAAATGCTCTTGTGGATTCTTCTTTAACTCCTCCAGTTCGATAGGATCCATCCTATAGTGACACATTGAGATAGGAGTAGAAATAGGTATGAGTTCTATTGAGAACTCTAGCTCATGATCCGTGAGAATTCTGGGTAACTATTAAGTAAATACATCATTGTATTCCCTCAAGATGGGAATTTCCCCTAGGTGGATAACTTCTTTTGACTCAACCATTTGAGTGATATATGCCTCTTCATAGGGAACCAACACCCATACCATTGAAGGATTTTCTAAAGGAGATTCATGATCTTCCTTGAACTTGTAGAGGAGCATAGGAGATTTAGAAATATAAAAAGATATTTCCTTTTCACGATATTTTATATGTATTATGTATAAAGAGATCCAATCTATCCCCAATATAGTGTCTAATTCCACCAAGGGAAGTATCACGATATTCACTAGAAGAATCTTCCCACAAATGCCAATAGGAGAAGAGTACAACACTTGGGTTGTAATTATTTAACCACTAGGTGTTTTTACAAATATCTCTACTTCAAGGTTTCAGGGCTTTGATTCAATAGTTCTAGAAAACTTGTGAGATATAAAGGAATGCGTAGAACCAGAATCAAATAATAATTTTTTCATTCTTGAGTGAATAAGAAGTGTACCTTGTACAAATTCATTTTCTTGCTTCAGTTCCACAGTAGTGATGGCATACTCCATCCCTTTTTCCTTTGGATTTGGTGGATGATGATGCCGATTTCCCTCAAGTACTCGAGATTTAATACATTGGATTTCATAGTTCTCTTTCTACCTATAGTTGTAGCACTAGACCATGGGCGGTGCTCTCATTTCCTCCACCATATTCTCCTACCTTCTAATTTATTTTCGACACTCTTGGGGTTGGTAGACTTCTCTCCCATACTTGAAGCATTTCCCCATCTCTTTGAGACAGTTCTTATGATGCTTCTTCCCACATTTTTGACATGTGGGTGGTTGATTTTTCCTTCCACCTTTCTCATTAGATCCTTTGGAATGAAACTTCATCTTTCGTTTCTTATCACCATAGCCATGGGACCATTCTACAAACTTCATCTCCACTTTGAGATCACATATAATGACTTCTTCATAACTCCCAAAGTCGCGAATTTCAAGAGCCTTTAGAAGGTGTGGTTTTAATACACTAAAGAATATATCAATTTTTCTATCATTGTTGATAACAAATCCAGAACCATACCTTGCAAGCCTTGTGAAATTCTCTTCATAGGTAGTGATAGATTATCCTTCCTTTGTCTTTATCTCTATGAATTCTCTCTTCATATTCATATGCAGAGTTCATGGGAAATAATTGTTAAGAAATATTATCTTAAAGTCTTCCCACTCCATCTCTTCAATTTCGTCTATTGGCTTGATGTTCTTAATAAAATCCCACCATTGGTTGGCCTCTCCTTCAATATGATAAATGGGTAGAGTCACCTTCTCTGTCTCAGAATAGTGAAGCACCGAAAATATTTTCTCCATTTAGTTGACCCACTATTCCACAACAAGTGGATCAGAGGATCTACTAAATGTCAGTGGTTGTTGCCGCATAAAATAGTCGACGGTCAGTTTCTCCCTCTTAGGTGAAGGAGGAAGTTCCACATTATTCAAGTTATTATTCATAACCTAAGACAACTGGGTAAGCATCACCATGAAGTTTTGAAATCCACATTCTAAATAATTGGGGATGTTGTTTGGGAAATCACTGCATTGTCCCTCGCATGGGTTGTTGGCCTGTTTTCTCTTGGTTCCCACCATTTTCTAAAATAGAAAAGGTTAGAACAAAACATAAGTCAATAATTCATGAATAAATAATTTATTACTTTGTACAATTAACACTAAAATCATATATTATGTGATCCTTATGTTTAGAAAATATTCTTGTGTGCTTACATATACTTAGTCTCATACTAGGGTTTTCACTAAGGTTCTCTAATCCTAATTTCCAAATTAACTAAATAATTCCTATGATACCAACTATAGCGAATCTTCCCTTATTACATTATCATTAAATCATTTTAATGATAAACAACTTAAAAACATTACAATAAAATGACCCAAAGGTTTAGTGTCTTGAAAAAACTAGGACCATACATATTTTTTACAATATAAAACATAAACATTTATCTATTTTCTTCTTCTCTAGATTCTTATTGGATCTTGACTTTTTCTTTGTAAAAGTAGTCACCTAAGGATATACATCAAAAATGGGTGATATAAAATCCCAGTAAGAGGATTGATAAGAAAATTAAACAATGTAACATGGGTTGAGCATAATCATAGCATCATCATCATAATCATGAGAAGAAGCATTAGATAATATAATGGAATGTGGCAATGCATAAAAATAAAACCTTATGTCTTAGTGGTTAACTGCCACACATAGTTGTGAACAAAGATAGCATCATGTTCACGCATATTTCACTTTACTGATGAGATTTTTCACATTTTTTAATTCATTGTAGCACTATATAATTCTGGGCACACCCATCACATCAAAACATTTACATTGTGCTATATAATTATGAGTACACCCACCACATCATAACATTTACATTATCATGTATTCCACATGGAACATTTGTCAATATTGAACATAAAAAACCCATCGAAAGGAATGGGTTTTAATTTATAAATCATAAATTCATAAAATTTGGGTTCCCAAATTAAATAGGGAATAACATACTTTATACAAGAACCATCAACCTTGAGTGAGAAGTAAAATGTGTATTTTTGAAAGAAAAGTTATTTTGGAAAACATTTTGTTTGACATAAACTCTAGTGGAAAAAATTTATATCCCATAAAAGGTAATATAATGATGAAGAAATTATTTTTAAGGAATAACTATACTAAAAATGGAGTTAAATAGGGAAAACCCAAAAAGAGAAAGTTGGGTTCGAGAATTCACCTTACCTTATGTATGAACGCTTTATTCACTTTAGTGTCTTGTATAATCACATTATATTAATTAATTAACAATTAAATAAACTTTTATAAATTTATTTGATTCATTTTGGTTTTATTAAGTTCTTTTATGGGCCTTTGGATGAGTTATAGAGTTTAAATTTATTGTTCATGAGTGTTCTTTTTCTTAGTTTTCATGAACAGTTCACTTGTACACTTGAATGGAAGTTCGTGTAGAACATGGATAAACATCTAGAATTTCTATTAAATGTTATTAATGATATTACAGGATTTTAAATGATCTTATAATGAATTTTTTTTTATCATGAGGATGAATCCTTATATAAAATTTAATGATGATCATTTTAGGTTAATTTGGGTGGTTTTTGGATCACAACGAACATGTTTTGTTTTATCATTTAGTATTATGTATAAAAGTTATTTCTAGAACATAAAAGGGGTTAAAACTTACATATTAAAATCTATTTTCAACCATTTAATGTTTTTATTGATATCTTAGAAGGAGTTGAAGGAAAATGTAAGTGCATCGCCCACGATGTAGGAAAATTAACACATCACGAGCGACAATTTCATTTTTATAAACAAAGAGAGAGGGGGAGATTATAATGAATAATATTAAATTAACATGATATAATTACATTATATCAATAATACTGGATTTATCATGACATTTATATAAGATAAGTTGATGATAAGAGAAGAAAATAAATGAAATTTTAAAGTAATTTGAAATAAAAGAGAGAGAGAGAGAAATTATCTCTTGAATTGTCCTCTTGAGATCCTCCTCAAGGAACCTAGGATTGGTCTTTGTATGAGACCAAGAGATATTGGACATGGGGGAGTGGTTAAGGAAGATGTTTGGGCATAATTTGGACAATTATTTAAGCTTTATAAGTGTGAGGAAATGAGGTTGTGAGGGGTGATATTTATAGTGGAGGGGAGAGGTGTTTTCTCAATATTTAATTCATTAGTTTATTAATTTCCCTCAAGATAAGAAATAGTGATGATTCTATGACTAAATATAGTAAATAGGGAATCTGAGTTCTAAACAATGGCCATTTACATTATCCATGACTCAAGAATGATGTAGAAATTCATTTATTTAGCATATTTCATAAATTAACAAATTTCACTATTCACCAAAAATTAAAGTATTTTATAAAAATCCCAAAAATTCACCCTAACCATTTTTCAACATTTAGAATTCAAAAATTGACTCTATTTTATGAAAATAATTTTCTAAATATGAGTAATTTAATTTTTAATTAAAACCATAATTTACTTGAAAAATAAAAATTTTAAAATTAAAACTGCTTTTCTAACACTTTGAAAAATTAATTAAGGTCTCATAAAATTATCATATAATCATAATAAATAAAAATACTTGTTTATGAATAAATTTTATTAAAATAAATTTTCTTTTAAATCAATTACTAAATATTCATGACTTACAAAAATACCAACACTATAATATAATTATATCATATTATCACTTATAGGATGGATAAATTTTATTTATAATATCATTGATAAGGTTACTATTCACTTGGCCTATTTAATATTCATAAGTTTCATATTACTATTCATAATAGTAACATTACTATTCACCAAAAATTAATTTTTTCCTATCGGACTCCAAACAGCTTACTAATCGCAACTATGTATGTCAGATTTTCGAAATTTAAATCACAGAAGTAGAAAAATTATGTTTAAAGGTCACATAGAATTTAGTAGTTCATTTAAGAAAGATGTGGAATTTTGTTTCCTAATTTTATTTTATGTGATTATACTATATAATATTACTATAATAAGGGAGAAATTTCATTGATAAAATTTTGGTTCGTTACATTGAACCTTAAGGAGGCGTCCTACGTACCCTATTTAGAGGACATGGATCAAAACCCACATAGTTCGATACCGCAATTAAGGTTGTGTGATAGGATTGGTCCATGTAGTTTAACTTAATATGGTAAGGATTCACATGTCTCAAATGATGTGATGATGGGGGTTGGTGTGTAGATTATGTGTGGAAGATTCCCTTCGCAAGAGGATTTCTCTTGGTTGGAGTTGGTGTGGGTCTTACACATTGAGCTGCCAAAGGGACTTGGAGGAGATGTGGTCTCTCAGGTGAGGGGAATGATCTTACTAGGGACATGGCCCAGAGGACATTGGGGTAGATGTGGATATTTTTTGTTGGGTTTGGACCTTAGGGAAGCTTCTTATGTATCTCGGTTAGTTGGGAATCAAAGACCATGTAGTTCAGAAGGGTTGGGGATTATACCTAATAAGAGGCCCATTGGAATGGATGATTGGGGATTCTACTGAATAGGAGGCCCATGGTGGTTTGAGATCATGCAGATGTCATGATCACCACTACCCTCTAAGGCCATGTGAGCCATGCTTCATGTGAGAAACAACTGGAAGTAATAGATCTAAGAATTAAATGGTCCCCTTTGTCCGCTAGTAGTCAGATGATGGGGTACGGCTAGGATAAAGAATGACATTATAGGGGAATAGGAGTTGAATATTCCCAAGTAGGATCTCATTCCATGTGATTCATAAATATAGAATCATGTTCTTGTCACACAGGGTAAGTGGGGCTTACGCATGGAGGCTGCCAAATGCAAGAGTACCACTCAGCAGTGGGAGAGAAGGTGGAATCCCATAATGATCGTACATGGGGTATCCTTTGATCATCGTACTGGGTAAGACTAAATTTTTATGTCATGTACTGAGAATGTTTTTGTGCAGTTTAACATCATATGACTAGGATATGGAACTAGGAAATTTTATATCATGCAGCTCGGACATATGGGGACTCACTCCATACCCTCAGGGCTTACGAGACCATAGACCATGCACCTCTAGGTGGGTCATGTATTTTTCACTTCCGTGTTATAATGATGGGAGGTGTGGTTTCTCATGAGGTCTATGTTATGGTCCATATGCTGAGAAGAAAGAGGTATGGAAACGCATTCACTAGAGGCGTTGGGGGCATCACGCGAAGGACCATGAAATTATTTCATGCACGTTTGGAGGGTTGTGTGCAAGATGTGTGCTCAAGGTATGGGTGTTGCACACAGAGGTTTATCAAGCATGGTTCTCTAACAAAAGGGTAGTCCATGGAGTATCAAAGAGGTGGTGTGTGAAATATTGGGGTTTCACGCAAGTTTGGGGTTTCACATAGGAGTATTCCTTGCGCGCATCCAACTTGGGTTGAAAGAGGTTGGGCGAGGATTACTCAACTATGGGACCAATCAATATTGGACCCAAAGGGAACCTATCACTGAATAATATTTACCTTGGGTGTTCTATTTTATCATGATGTCATGGAATACAGGTCTTATGCATAGTAGAGCAACTCTTATTCTTCTATAGAGTCACCTTGAACAAGGGGGTGAGCTTCTATTTATAGATGAAATCTTCAGTGATGGGTGTGGAGGATTCTAGTCACAGAAGAGGATTTACGCACATATTTTCATTTTCCATGGAAATATTCCATTCAAGGTGATGTTTTTGACATCATATTTGGCATGGAATAGGTTTTCACACTGACTAGACTTTTGTGTGCAACATCGATTTCTTGCATGCATCCCTTTTGCCTTGCGTACGGTTGACTTTGTTGTCCCAGTGTCCTTCAGAGAAGGAATGAAAAATATCATCATATTTGGAAAAAAGGATTTTTCATGTGGATTTCGATCTTATGCACAAAAACTAAAACTTACACATACCACCCTTTTCGTTCCTAGAATGGTATATCAAGTCAGATGGTGGCTTCGGTTTTCCCAAAGCTGGTCGTTTACAACTTTAGGTGGAATTTTGGCACCAACAGTATTGTCCCAATCATATCATATATGAATCTTGGATAGTTTATTGTATAAAACTTTATCCAATACATCATATGGATAAACCCAAATATATTCATCTGGTATCCTAACTCTTAATCTTTCTTAGCTAAGTGTAACCCAAATCTCAGAGTGGGATCCGGTAACCTAACTCTTAGTGTTATCTATTTCTACCATTCATTACACAAGATAATTCATGGGAAACCTACGTTAGAAAAATCTACCTGGTTTAATGATTGAGTTCTTGAAATGTGTCTTCTTTGGAAGGAATCTAACACTTGATTTTCTAAAGGGAATTTAATCTCACTATCTTATCTCATGTTATTCCCTTTACATGTATACATGCTTCTAATGATTTAGTCTAGAATCTTGTTCCTTCCACCAAAACAATATTTTCAAAGAATATTAATGTGTAACTTTGTGCACAAATCACAATTTTTCATACTCACCCAAAAATATAAGCCAACCATATTTACATATATCCAAATGTATCCTATATATATAGTATATAAAATTTTAATGTAAAGGTTTATAATTATATGAAATTAAAAATCCCCACATGAGTGATATTGGATCCATAAATAGTCAACCATTTCTTTTCTAGATAAGGAATAAGCCTCTAGGCAATTGAGTAGCCCAACCAAGAGTTCCTTTACCCAGGGATACTTTACTCGAGAGAGAGATTTTAATTTCAACATAACTCAAACACCTAATATGAATATACTATATTCAATAACTAAATTCATGATAATAAATTTAATTATAAATTTAATTCAAAGTATATGAAAATTAAATCTTATTTTGTTCTACGTTGCATGTAATTCATGGCATGAAAATTTATAAGAAGCGATTTATCACATAAATTAAAGCATATATAATATTCACATTTTATAAAAAAAATAAACATGATTATTTAAAGGGAATAAATAAAAATTTTATTTATTTAATCAACATGGGATATTAATATGAACATTTCATATTTAATTTAGGCATGAAAATATTCTATTCATAATTCGTAACACGTATCTTCTATAAAAAAATGTATAAACCATAAGCAATTTTTCATAAAAAATATCATTTTTATTCTTAAATCATATATTATGACTGATAGGGTATATATCAATCATATTTCAGCCTATTTAATCTTATTATAGTCAAAAAAATTATACATAGAAACCATTGATGTAATACCATGTTGTTTCTTGTGTTCCTTACATAGTTATTGAAACTGTGAGATGATTCATACATAGATCCTATATCATAAGGTGTGACAAGTTCAGTGATAATGATTAGTGTTATCTTTCTCAAGTGACAACACACCATTTTTTTTGTAATCTGAAGAGGGTGTTGGTGCAACTTATGTAGGTGTTTATACTCCTTATGTATATACTAGTTGTCTAAACTATTGTGGGGTGGTGAAAAATCTATTTAAAACCTAAGATTATTATATTTAGTATAGTGGAAACCAAATATTTCCTCCAAAGAGGGGTGAAAAACTAATCTTATCACAATTAGTTAAAAAAGGGGTGGTTTTGGTGAATTTAGATTTAAAGAACTTGAAAAAAATTAAAAAAAAAGTTGAGTTTTATCAAAAATATAAGAGCTGAATGGTTCAAGGGTTGGTTTACCAAACATAATTTTATCATAATATTAAAAAGAGGTCACTCTTATTCTTATTAAATATTGAATGAAATAATTCAAAATTGCTTCATAATTCATCCTAAGTTGAAATAAATAATGATTTTTAACCAATAGTAATCATTTATGATCAACCCACCTTCCAATGTGTTTGGAAAATATCAAATGATAAATTAACAATAAACTATCACAAAACCACTCAATAAAATCATAATCAGGATAAAGTGATCCTTGGTAATTTAAATAAAATTTACTATCTACCACACATGTATCAATAATATCTAGATACTTAACACTTATCATTTCCTATTAAATCATATATTATCTAAACTAAATGGAGGTAGAATGAAAATTATTAAATATGATAGAAAACAATGAATAAGAATAAAAAATTTATCATAATCATATTCAAATTATTATCTCACTAATTAATATAGACATCAATTGATATGATAAGAGTTTATTCACTAAATCATAGACTCCAAAACTTACCAAAGGTTCTCCTTCCCCTATCACAATATCCAAAAAGGTTTTACACCTCCATTCAAGAGGTAAAAAAATGGAAAAAGAAAAAAACTAAAATTACAATATTATAAGAAAGTAAATGTCAGACCCTTATATATCAAGATGATCTTCATGGTCACTATTACTTCTAAATAATTTAAAATATTTTTCCCTATATGACATTATTTTATCTATAATTTGAAAAGGGTAGGACCCTTACCTATCATATGTTGTTCCAAAATAACCTTTTTGTATTGGTTAAGGTGACCATTACATATCTTCAAATTACTATTATGTATTCTAGGGGCTCTTAGAAAGACTCTTATGTATTGGATTCAATTCCCCAATGGAAAAATATGGAACCCTTATGCATCACATGGAATCTCCCAGTGACCCTTACATATACAGGTTGACTCATGAATTTCTCATATTTCAAATTTATAACTCCAAGGGACTCTTATTTATGATATGGACTCTTACATATCTTATGGGACTAATGATATTCTCCTCCATTTACAAAGGAAATGACCTTAACCTATATGTTGGAGACTTGGAATTACTTTTATATATTTTTTATCAATCCCAAATGATTGAGTTAGACTTGTTGAAAATATATATTGGATTTTTTGACAAGATTATTACTGATAAGAATAGGTAATTCTTGGAGTATTTTTTAACAATGGGATTTACTGCTTTATGTTAGGAATTGTTGACAAGGCATCTTGAAGGTTGAAGGTTGTTGTGTTGGACTCATTATCCACACAAATAGGATGGTATCCATAGGAAATTAGGAAGTTAAAAGGTACTCTATGAGGATATTACATGATCCAAATATGATTAAAGGCATCTTGAATAAGGTATAGGAGGACCATGCCTTAGCTTAAGGTATAGTGTGTCGAAATTTTCCAACACGGGAAAGATCATAACTTGGTCAATGGGTGTGGTGAAGGTGAAGGATATTCCAAGTGTATCCATGCCTATATCCTTAGGTATATTGAAGAGGATAATGAAAAAAAGGAAACTATAAAGGGGCCATGTCATAGTGGTCCCCATGGTGGAGTTCCAGTGAACCTATGAGAAATAGCCAAATCCAATATGGTTGTATCGAAGGTCGTGGTTTGAAGACTATACTACAATGAAAACCTGTAGTGCAATAAGGCTAAAATTAGCTTAACCATGACTGTGGTCTAGGAATTAGTGCATGTGATGTATCCCTATAAGAAATAGAGACACCCAAAATGGACTTGGTAGTGTTAGAATGAGGTCATGGTCTATAAGTGGAGTTGCAAGCTAAAATAGCTAGGAGAAAGAGACCACGCCTCTGGTGTTTGGTGTTTTGGATAAAAACATGAAAAAAAATTCAATGGTGTAGTGAATAATCCATGGTGATATCATTGTTATATATAAATAATATAAAATTAAAAAGGATAACATGGGAGATCCCATGTTGTTTCACATGGCATGGTAACGGTTGAGTCTTCCTGTCTAACATGGGGAAGAAGAATATTATGTCTGATAGTCCATGGTTATGTGTTTTATTCATATGTTAATTTTTTCACAAAAAGGAGGAAACATGGATTAAAAGTCATGGTCCAGGCCATGTTGATGGTCATGGTGATCAAACCCATCTCATAGTGATGGATATTTTAGTTTTTGGCATGATAAATGTGCAGAAATGATTTTGGGAATTAATTTTATGGATTTTTAATGTTTCATACATCATGTGTCGCAATTTTAGGCCATGATCCAAGCCAATATCAAAGTAGATTTGTAGCATTGATGATGGTTGATTAATTGGATAATTAATTCACACTAAAAAGGAGAGAGAAGGTCCATGAAGTAGTTATTTTGTTGACTATTAATAGAGGAGATCATGTAGGAGTTATGGGTGGTCTTATTATCCCATAATGAGTTTTTTTGGTGTCCAGGTGATTGGGTGCATATTCTCCCTATTTGAAGGTGGCGGATCAACTATAATTAAGGAGATGAACATGGTGCAGATAATTATATCTAAATTTCATAGGAATAAGTGGGAAGTGTTCCATGTATGGGACTGAAATCTTGAATAATTGAAAACCATTGAATATTATTCCAAGAGTAGATTTATTGTTGTGTTTACAGTAAATTTAATTTTATTCTAGACTTATTTTGGAAAGTGAAGAATAAGGTTCTCTCAAGGTGGAATTCACAATAAGTGAAGGAGAATCCCAACAGGACTCCAAAGGTGCATTTATCTATATTTGAAGATTCATTAAATTATGCTATGAAGGGACGTACATTTCTATAAACTATGTGTGGGTCCTTCCTAGAGAAGTTAGAAAAGGAGGAGGAAGAAAAGGTAGTTAACAGATAGTGATCCTTGGGAAATAGTGAGTCAATCATAAACTTTATAAGGTAGTGAACCTAAGTAAGGAGTGACCTAGCCCAAACCATTATAATGGGAATGACCCCTATGATGAGTAGTGAGATAAATACTGATTATATTTCATGACACAACAATAATTCATGCTCCTTGGATATAGTGTAGTGAGGGTGAACCAAGTAAATCTTCATGTCTCTATTTACTTTATGCAGGCACACCAAAACAGATCAAACAACCTAAAGTATTCTAGTAAAATATAACAACAAGTGACCCTTAATTTTGAGAGTTAAATATCCTTATGGAAAGTTAGACATTAAAATGATTAATAGTTTTAATTTCTTAATCACTTTTCAAACCCAAATTCACCCCCCAGGGTAATCTCATTATAAGCCCCTATTAAGGGACTAAAAAGTGGTATCAAAGGGATAGAATCAATTTTATTGTATTTTTTATTGATCTAAATTTATTTGAAGTTGTGAATAAAAGTTAAATCCACAATTAAGGTTCATATATTAGATAGAAATAATTTTAGTATGTGGAAAAATAAGTTCATCGGTTTCATTGAAAATTCTCTTTGAGTTCCTTGAGAAGTTGTTGAAGATGGAATTGTTATATTAAACTGACACATAGTTATCTTTGATATAGATCAAATAAATATCACAATTGATGCTTCAGTAAATCGGGATCTTTAGGAATATGTGTAAAAAAGATAAATCATTAAAATTTCTCCAAATACATGTGGATGTAGTTGGAATATTTTTTTGGAAATGAAGAAAGGTTAAATGAAATTTGACTTTTGAAAAAAGAAAAAAAGAATAAGAACAATAGGAACTCATTCTAGAATTTTTTTGAGGTAGAATATGAGTCTGATATCATTTATGATTCTAACCCTCATTTGGAGAAAGGATGTGAAATTTTAGACTCTCTCTTAGAGATGAAAATAATATTTGATTATGGTGGTGAAGAGGCAACAAAATCATGTTTTTATTCCAAGGAATTCTCATGAAATGATAATAAAAATATATGGAGTATCATGCATGGAATGTACTACATTATAATTTAATATTTTTCCTTGGAAAACAAGGATATTAAAAATAAATAAGTGACCTTGAATTTTAGAATTAAAATAATGGGATTGATGATGAAAGAACAAAGTTATATTATTGAATAAATTTACCAAGATGTTGGAAAAAATGGCCATGGATAAGTAATTAATGGCATGTGTTCTTTCATTGGGAAATCAATATAAAAAAAGAAGATGGAATTTACAATATGTTGGATCATATTTGAAAAAAATTTCTATAAAATTGGAAGAAATTGATGAGAGGATAAGAGATATTGATGAGAGGATGAACACCTCAAAATAGAAGATGAAGTTACCTCTAAAATCTTCCTCAACATGTGAAGCAATAAAGAGAAATCTATATCTTAAATTTAAAAGAAAAGAGTTATTCCATGGAAAATCTATAAGTATTGTTCCACAAAATAGGGAAGTTCCAGAGTGATTCTATTTTGTAATATTTTGGCACATCATGAGTAGATATTTTAAAGCCAATAATCTCTAAAGTGTAAAAATATCTCCAATAGTACCTATATCTAAATCAATGAGATACCAAATGAGGCATGGTTCTTATGGTAAATTCTTTATTTGTTCTAACCTTGGTCACATGGAAAGTTATTTCAATTATAGTAATGCATGGAAGTATAAAGAATCCATATGGAGACACTCCACTCCAATGACCCGCAAAGAGAATGATTATATTGGAAAAGGACTATTAAGATAGAAAATAGGTTCAATATTTTTTAGGATAAAATTGATCATCAATTGAATTTTTATCAAGCACCAAAATATTGATTATCTCAATGAAAATTTTTTAAGGATAAAAAAATATGGAAGAAAAATAAAGAGGTTATTACATCTTTGAAGAAGGTGTAAAATAATGTGAAATTGACTCCATTAAGGAAAAATTATTCCGAGATATCACTCATAGACATCAAGGAATAGGTTTTCTAAAGTGGTTCTGTTAGGTCCACTAGGATGAATACCCTGAGAGGGGGGGTGAATCAGGGTATGACTAATTAAAAATTAAAGCCCTTTCTGATCTTGTTTCGCTGTTAAGAAAAACACTCTTCTCTCTCTTTCCTACTGCACAATATAAACAGAAAGTAAAGTAAGCACAGGACACAACAATTTTACTTGGTTCACCGCTAAGGGCTACGTCCAAGGAGCATACGCCGACAGGTTGCCGGTCGTACCAAGTCCACTAAACTTCACTAGCTGCGGATTACAATGTTCGGGCTAGATCACTTCTATGCCCAGGCTCACTGCCTATACAATGTTTAGGGTCAGCTCACTGCTTTCCCAAGGGTCACTCCCTGTTTCTCTCTCTCTGGCTCACTGCCGGTGGAGAGGAACACCTTCTTCCTCTTCCTAAGCTCACTGCTCTTGGAAGGTATTCACTCATAGTTTATAGACCTGTAGGTCTCTTCATTTTCATGAAGGAATGCATCTTCCTCTGTATGTAGATGCTCTGTTGAAGTCCAACTTTCACCCGCAGATGAATCTCACTTTGCACCGGATGTACCGGGCAACCTCAATTTTTACGCGCAACCCTTATGGTGACTTGCGCGCAATTTCTATGATTTGCGCGAAATTCCATTTTCACGCAACCTCCAAATATTACGCGCAGCCTCGAAACTGCCTTGCGCGCAATTCACTGATTTTGCGCGAAATCCACTTTTCGCGCAATCTTCCTTTTACGCGCCAACACCAACTTTCTGCGCAGCCTTTGCTTTTCGCGCAATCTGACTTTACGCGCAAACTTTAAGTTTACGCGCAACACACGTTCTAACTTCAATTTCGCGAACCAGAGCTCGGGTATTTTCTATGTCTTGAACTCTACTGAATGGAGGAGGGTCACTTCATATTTATAGGCAAAATCGACCCCGCGCGAAAAACCCTCCTTGAGCGCGTAATCCGCTTTGATCTTCCGCGCACAAACATTTTCCGCGCACTGCTCCATAATTTCACGCACCTCATGCCTTTTCCATTTTACGAGCTTCGGACCTCGTAACACCTCTTACGCGAAATACTTCATCCGCTATTTCGCGCGCCACTTCAATTTTCCGCGCACGCCTCCAAAATTTCGCGCGCCTCATGCCTTTACCGATTTTCAAGCTTTCGGCCTTGAAACATCTTTTGCACGAAATACAATTTCGCGCAACCCGCTGTTTTGCGTGCCACACTTCAAGATTTCGCGCAACCCGCTAGTTTTGCGCGCCACGCTTGATTTTTCCGCACACCTCCTTCATTTCTCTCTCCTCAACCTTCTCCAACAACATATCACTCCATTTTCCATTGGCGATTTTCAGGCCCAAAAAATTGGCAAACACTGGAAAACGGCGCCACCTTGTACTGCTCTTTTGTACCGCCTCCAGATCGTCCTTTCCTTTGTCAAAGTTCTTTGTCAACATGGAATGTCAACAACTTCTCGGGAACTCGACAATTCTCCATGGAAATCTGCTTTGTCAACAAACACAATCAACCCAAAAATGCTGCAATGTTACCTTGAGGGATTTTTGCCCAACAGGTTCCACACACACCACCAAAATAAAAATGATGAATATGTAATAGATAATAAATACATAGGTGACATCCACTTATAATGAAACATAAGAAGTTACTTGTTTGAGTGTGATAGATTACACAATTGTGGAAAATTCCAAGATAATGAATAATATAAATGAACATATCCATGAAGAGAAGTGTGAAATTGGTAGTGTATAAGGTAAATACTTTAGAAAGAGGTCAATTTGTATAGATACAATTAATTATGAAGATATTTAAAATCTTATTTCGTTCCTTTCCCAAAATATGAAGAAGGGGGAAAGGAAAGATGAAAGGTGATGGGTTGGTTTAACTTGGATAGTCCCATTACTCTACTTGAGGAAACATGAGGTAACCCTTTCCCCATATTCTTTATTATTTATTACTATTTGTGAAAAAGGTGTATAATTAAGGGGAAGATATGATCTATGGGGTGATTGTGCTAGAAAATCACACCTAATTAGAGTTGAAAAGAACATCTAATATAGCCATCAATTCAAGTGGTTTCAGAACACTTGAATAAGATCAAATAGTAAACAGAAATATATATAAAAATGAAATTTACATATTTGTTTTTATCTAATTCATGGAGTTCAAGTGGTATCATTTTTTCAAATTGAACCTCTCTTTCAAGAAGTGGTGTCAAATTTTTAACAAGTGGTATCAATTACTTTATCATGTGGTATGATCCTCAAAATCAAAATCTTTAATTTTATCTACTAACTATTTGGTGTGAAGGGATAAAAATCATAGGCAGTGTTAAGAAGTGAAAAGGCAAAAATTATTATAATTTTTTCATTGGTATTCATGAGTTACATGGATATGATTTCTGTTGTATATAAAAACTCGTGTTTCCCAAACAAAGATTAGGATTATTAAGGTTATAGGGTATATTTACATCTCAAGTTACAAGTTCTAAATTTACTTAATGAATCTCTAGAGAAAACAGTTGATGTGGAGCTTATCTTAAGGGATATTCTGGAGTTGGTAATTCCAACTATAAATTATGCTCAAAGGATTTGAAAAATCAACATGTGGTTGATTACAAATTATAAATATGGTTTGAAATAGGATAATAATACATTTAATGGATAATTCTACCCAATACTCATTACGTTATTTGAATCTCATGAGAAATCCCTCTTGGAAGTTGAAGTCTAATGAGGTGATGAGTTTCTTGGAGTTTATTCCCATACATCAAGGAGGAGAAAGGTTTTTAATTGAAAGGATAATGGTCCCATTCAAAATGGGAATTTGAAATTAAAATTAAAATCCCCACATTTGAAGGAATAATATAATCCATTTGGATTTCATTACTAATAATGGGGAGTAAGATGTGAAATAGAATCGTGTCAACAAAATCTAAAGGTGGTATTATTAAAAATCCCAAAGAATTAAGTTGGATTTGTTAAAAATAGTTTTTTTATTTATTTTAAATAGTATTTCTAAAAATAATATGTGATGCTTGGAGTATTGTTAACAATGGGATTTATTATATAATTTTTGGAGTTATTGATAAGGAATATTGAAGGGGGGGAAATATGTGAAATAGAATCTTGTTAACAAAATACAAAGGGGGAGATTGTTAGAAATCCCAAAGTATTGAGTTGGATTGTTTGAAAAGAATTTTTTTGACAAAATGAGATTATTCTTGGAGGACTATTAATAATGGGATTGATTTCTTGATGTTTGGAGTCGTTGATAAGGTATCTTGAAGGTTGAAGGTTTTTGTGTTGGAATCATTGTCTACAAAAAGATAATGGTATATGGAGGAAATTTGTAAGTGTAAAGGTACTATAAAAGGATCCTACATGGTCAAAAGAAGGTTAAAGGAATACTAGAAATAGTATATGAGTACCATTCCTTAGCTCAAAGAATGGTGAGCTGAAATTATCCAACACGATAAAGACCATTCCCTAGTTAGTGGACATGGTGAAGGTGAAGGGGGGTTCCAGGTGCAGTCGTGCCCAGAGCCTTGGGTGCGTTGAAGAGGATAATACCCAACATGGGAAACTATAAAGGGATCATGCTATAGTGGTACTAATAGTGGATTTCCAGTGAACCTGTGAGAAAGGAACAAATTTGATTTAGCCATGTCGAAGGTCGTGGTCTAAAGACTATAATTTGGTGAAAACCTGTAGTTAAAGAAGACCAGAAGGGGATTAACCATGTATGTGTGTAGGAATTGGTTCTTGTGATGTCTTTATATGAGAAATTAGGATGCCCAAAATGGTTTAGGTAGTGATCTAAGGAGGTTTTGTTCAACAGGTGGAGTTTCAAGCTAAAACAACTATAAGTAAGAGATCATGCTCATGGTGTTTAGTGTTTTGGAAGAAAATGGGAAAAAATATTCCATGTAAGAGTGAAGAATTAGTGGAGATGTTTTTTTTCTATATCAATGATCATAAATTCAAAATAAACAATATGGGAGAGCCCACACCATTTCACTTGGTGAGGTGATAGTTGAGTCTTCTTATCTAACATGGGGAAGAAGACCATGGCATGTAACAAGCCATAGTGATGTGTTTTTTAAAAAATTAGGATTTTTAAATAAGGTGGAAAAAAGGTTAAAATCCATGGTTCAAGGAATATAGAAGAGTATGGTGACTTAATTTATAAATACCACATAATGGTGATGAAACCCAAGTCGTAGTGTTGGGAGTTTCAGATGTAGGTTCATTAAATGTGGATAAATGATTCAGGTGATGCATGAGATGGATGTTCAGTGTTTCATTCATAATGTGTATTTTATTATAACATGATATAATCCAAGATCAAATTATATTTTCAGCATTGATGGTGGCTGGTTAATTAGATAATAAATTCACATTTCAAAGGATAGATCAAATCCATGAAGTGGTTATTTTGTTGACTTCTAATAGAGTAGATCATGGAGGGGTTATGGAGGAGTTATGGGTATTTTTATTATCCCATAATGAGGCTGATATTTTTCTAGATGATTGGGTACATGGACTCCCTATTTGAAGGTGAGAGATAGACTGAAAGTGGGGGCTGAATTTGGTGCACAAAGTCATATCCGAATTTCAAAGGAAGAAGAGGGAAGAGTTCCAGGAAAGGGGATAGAATCTTACAGAATTGGAACCCATTAAAAACTCTTCCAATATGAGGTTGATTTATGTTCCTATATAAAAGTTAAGGTTATTCAATACTTGTTATAGAAAGTGAAGAAGAAGGTACTGCCATGGTGGAATTCACAATAAGTGAAAGAGAATCCTAGAAGGACTCCAAAAAATCATTTATCCTTATTTCAATATGCAATGAATTGTGCTATGAAGGGACCTGTATGTCCATAAAATATGTGTGGATCCTTCCCAGTATAGTGAGAAAAGGAGGGGGAAGAAAATTCAAGTATCTGGTAATGAGCCTTGGGAAACAATGAGTTGACCTTAAACTTTTTAAGGCAGTAAGCATGGGCAAAGAGTGACCTAGCCTAAAAAAACTATAATGGGAGTGAACCCTATGATGAGTAGTGAGCTCAATATTGATATTTGTACATGGAACAATGTTGATTCATACTTCTTGGATGTATCCCAATAAGTGTGAACCAATAAAATCCATATTTCTCTATTTACTTTATACATGCACATAAAAAAAGATAAATAAACCTACGGTGTATCAAGTAAAAGATAATTACATGTAACCCTCAGGGTTGATATTATAAGATCCTTAGGGAAAGTGAGACATTGAAAGGATTAAGATTTTTAATTATTCCAGAAATTTTCATACCTCAATTCACCCCCAAGGAAAATATCACTCTAAGCCCCTATTGAGAGACTAATAGTATTCATAAAAGGCTCAGGGTTACTTTTACATATATAGAGGAAATATTAGAATAACATTTACATGTGATTGGACTTTGTAAAAATCTCCTCATCAGCTACTCGGAATGAATTTTTCATAGAGCCCTTTACATTCCAAAGTGACTCATACGTATAGACTTACCTAAACTAATCCCTCACTACTGCACCCTAATTCCTATTCTCCCTCAAAAGATTCAGTAAATCTTATTTTCATTAAAAGTAATAAAATAAAGTATTATTAATAGTTATCTATTCATTTTATTCCAAAAAGTAAATAAATCAATTAAATTCACAATTTTGGTCATTTTAATAAATATTTACAAAATCTAATGAAATGATTCTTTAATCCCAAAAACATCCTAAATGATAATTAATAAATAAATATGAGGGAATAAAATTAATGAAATATTGAAAAAATATATTACATTTGTTTCCTTTTTCAATTCCCCCATACATAGACCTTGGACTCCTAAACAAGTGAACATCAAAAATATTACCCAATTAAAATTCAAAAAACTAGCTAATGTGAGTCCCCTTTTTAGCAGTCATGTCACTCAAACTTATCATGACTCATACTTGTTCCTTATTTTATTTCTACTTTCATTTCTATATATTTCTCCCTCCCATACTCATTTATATCTACTTTCCTAAAAGTATTTTCTCCTAACATAATGGAAAAAATTTAAGTAATGATTTTATTGTCTCAAACTCAAGTAGGGATCACCATAAGCTTGTTGAATCCCTAAATCACCACCCGATGAGTCAATCACTTGTGTTTATTATGATTATTTTTAGGGTTTCTCAGTATCTAAGGGTTTTCATGTTCTGATGTTCAAAGATTTTGAGGCAGAATAAGGTGGTTTAGCTCTAATTCATGAAAAATGCATGATTTCTAGTTTACACCCAAATAGAATCCCCACTCCCTTTCCCTTACAATTATTCATTTCCAAACTACTTGTATATTATCCTTGAATTTTCACACATAAAGCACTTCAAAATTTTTAAATGTTTCTTCCCTCTATTTTTTTCATCGGCTTTATTTCTTTTTTTAGTTCATCTCAAATTTGAATTTATAAGAAAGAGATGAATATTTTATATTCAAGAAATTATGTGAACTTATTTACCCTGGTTAGAAGGATTTTTCCATTATATATTTCACAAAAATTTATGTTTATCACTATATCAATTAAAAAAAAATAGATCCTTCCCAATTATGCATACAGTAGACACAAATCTACTAGTATATCCTTTTCTAGATATTCTCTAAAACAACCTCTCACACACTTGAGTTCAATTATAACCATGAATTGAATTATAGATGTAGGTAGTTAGGAATTTTGGGCATGTAATGTGGCTTCCTAACATATTCATTCATGTATTCTAAAGGATAAAAAGTTTTAGGTGTCTTTTTAGGACAAAAAATGAGTTTATTACAATAATATCTTTTCAATCAGAAGAATTCCTTAATCATTTTCAATACAAATTCCTTAATACTCAAAATTTTTAACAAAAAATCTCAAAAAAATATTTTTAATAAAGCATATATTGGTTCAATCAAGAAATAAGGGCATTGTGAAGAATATTTAAAAAAATATTTTATAAGTCTCAAAGGTAATTTATTTCAATAATAGTCAGTATATCATGATATGAAATTCAAAAATTAGTGGAATTCTTATGAATTTACCAAAATTTTATTTTTAAAATAATCTCATTTAAGTATTCATCTAAATTAAGATTCCTAGTTCAGATCATTTTTTTAAAATTATTATAGGTTATAATTTTAAAAAGTTATTCAATTTGATCTCGGTGTGCTTTAAAAACACAAAAAATAAAAAAAAATGAAAAATAATAAACAAAATTTTGAAATTACTAAAACTATAAAGGCTTACATCCCCCACACTTGAATGATACAGTTCATCAATGCATTATAACTGAGATAAAATTTTGGTCATATTAGAAAATAAGGATAACAATCCAAAAGGTTAAGAAAAAGTGAAATCTGGGGGTTTTATTGTTTTAAGGTTTATAGGAGTGTGATCAAATCCATTGGTGCTTATGACTGGTTTCCAAGATATTTCTTCAGTCTATGTCTATTAACAATGGATATATTCTTCTTTCCTTTTGTAACTATCTTCACATAACTAAATAGGCACACATTAGTGACCATAAATGGGCCTTCCCATCTAGAATGAATTTTACCTTGTATTAAATTTTGTCTTGAGTTTTAAAGCAGCACTTGTTCCCCTGTATGGAAGTCTCTTTGTTGAATCGGTTTTCCATGATCCACCCTTATCCTCTCCTTGTAAATTATGTAATTTAAAAATGATTATAATATGATTTATTTTAGTTCTTTAACTTTTAGTTTCCTTTCATTTCCATCCTTCTCAAAATCCATATTCATCTATTTGACTTCCCAACAAGTCTTGTGTTACAGATCCATAGGTAAATGAAAAATTTTCCTATAAATCAACAGGTATGGTCTCATTCTAAATAGAGTTGTGTATGTTATTATATAATCCCATATGGTGTATTCCAACCTTTGGCTCCAATATTTTCTATTTTGATTTACTTACTTTTCTAAGATACCATTAATTTATCTATTTTAAACTTTAGCTTTCCTATTGGTTTGTGGGTGGTGAGGTGTTTATTTCATATGGTGCACTTTATACTTTCTCATTAAAGATTCCATATGCCTATTGTAAAGTGGGTTCCTTGGTAACTGGTGATTTCTCTTGGGGATCCAAATTTAAAGAATAAAATATTCCTAATAAAAGTAAAACCAACATCAGAATCATCAGTTTTGGTGGCTTTAGCTTCCATCCATTTTGAAACATAGTCCACAGCCACCAAGATATAAAAATTTCCAAAGGACATGCCAAATAATACCATGAAATCTATGCCACGTGATTTAAATATTTCACAAATTTTAGTGGTCATTAGAGAATTTATTATATATTGAAGATGTTTCTAGTGAATTTAGATTGTTCACATTTCTTATAAAAAATCATTAGCATATTTTAATAGTGTGTTCCAATATATACCTGATTCCAAAGTTTCCTAATGGTTCTTTATAGTCCAAAGTGGGCTCCACAAGCTAATATATTCAATAATTATAGGAAATATTGTACCTAAATATCAAAAAAACATCTCCTAATCATTTTATCATTAAAAATATTCCAAATATATAGGATATCCCAAACATAAAACTTTGAGTCAATATTGGGTTTAAAGGTCTTTTGTTGGTCCAAAAGAGATAGAACATGAGTGGTTACCATAAAATTCACCATATCAGTATTCCATGGTACCTCTTCCTCAATCAAATATAGTTATTCTCTTAGAATTCATTTATTAAATAGCTCCTTTTTAGGTATTCCCACCTTGGATGTGTGGGGAATCCTACTAAAGTGGTATGACACTTGATTAATAGCTCATTTATTGTATTTTATCTTCAAATAAAACTCTTATATTAGTAGAATCCATATTTCTAGCCTAGATTTGTTTCTTTATTATTTATTTGGTACTTAAGGGATTTATAATCAGAGAAAATAGTCACTTTAGTACCAATCATATATGACATAAACTTTTCTAAAGAAAAAAACTACTAGAAACTCATTTTCAATGGTCGTATAGTTTTTTTAATCTCAATTCAATGTTTTGGAAGCATAGGTAATGACATGATTCCTTCCTTCAATTTTATGAGGAAACATTACTCCAACCACATAGTTTGAATCATCATACAACATCTTGAATGGGTGATCCCAATTAGGTGGATGCATGACTGGTGTTGTGGATAGTTTATACTTTAACACATCAAAATATTTCTATTAATAATCTACAAAAGTAGATTTGGAATCTTATAAAATCAATTTTTATAGTTTTATAACAATCATATTAAAATATCTAGTAAATATTATATAGAATATATCATGTCTTGGAAAATATCTAACATGTTTTTCACAAGTTGGGGAAGTAAATAAATTGATAACTTCAAATTTAGATTTACCAACCTCAATATAATGTAGTGAAATTACATGCCCAACCACAATGAAACTTTCCACCATGAAATGAAACTTTTCAAAATTCAAAACAAGAATATTTTCAATATAATTTTTCAATAATTTATCTATATTTTACAAATAGTCATCAAAATAATTTCTAAAAATTATGAAATCATCTAGAAATACCTCAAGAAATTACTCTATCATGTCTAATAAAATGTTTAACATTCATATTTAAAATATAGGTGGTTAATAAACAATCCAAATAGAATTATTTTTTAATAAAAGGTAATATAAGTTCTGTGAAAGTTATCTTTTACTAGTCCTTGGGTGTAATTAGCACCAAGAGTTATCCTAAAAACCCATTTATAAAGTAGTAGGTGTATTAATTTAAAATATTTATGGAATTTGGTCAATAAATGGAATGGGAAAATGATCATTTATTATGGCCTAGTTCAGTTTTTTATAGTATATACAAACTCTCAAACTATTTTTAATGCTTATAGGAATTAGTTCATTTTGTTCATTCTTAACTATGGTCAATCCAGATTTCTTAGACACTATATGAATTGGGATAACTCATTGAGATTCATAAATGGGGTACATAATACCTATTTCTAACAATTTTTCAATCTCCTTATTAACTACTTTCATCACAGTTGGGTTGAGTGTTATATTGGTTTGTCTAATAGGTTCTATATCTCCTTCTAATATAATTTTATGCATGTAGATTTTAGAACTTAGTCTAGGTATGTCTCATAAAATCCATCCTATTTTCCTCATATTTTATCTTAAAAAGTTTTTCATTTTTTTCTTGATTGAAATTCAAGTTTCTAGAATAATTAGAGTCGCGTTACTTACTTCCATTAAAAACACATATTTTTCAATCATTGGTAAATGGTTTTAACTCAAAATTAAAGGGATGCATTAATGATGAAATCAGATTTGGTCTATTTACTTATAAAACCTTATATTCTTATATAACAGATGAAATATTAGCTCCTTTATCATTGAGTAAACAATCAAAACCATCAAAAAGGTTATAATTCACCTCATCTTCAAATGGTTGCATAGGATTTTCAAGTTTCTCCCAATTGTTTTTCAAAAAAAATTCAAAACTTAGTTGTTTTCACAAATTAAAATTTTCTTTCAACATTTTGGATTCATCATACGGATAAGATTCTTCAGAGTTTGAAATTATGAAAAGTGAATTTTATTCTTATGGTTAATTCATAGAATCAAAAATAATGAAGTGGATAGTGTTCTCATAAAACTTCATTGTTAGAGTTCATTCATTGAAATTTATTATTATATTTGTTGTTTTCAAGAAGGTTTACCCCAATATTATAGGTGAATGAGTTGAGGTCTTATCCTCCTATACGTTTAGAATATAGAAATCAACTAGGAAGATCAAATTATATACACTAACTAGAACATATTCCTAAACTCCAATTGGGAATGTAGTGGATCTATTATCAAGTTGAATAACCAATATTATGGTTTTGAGTTCTCCTATCTGAAAATAAGTAAAAACAAATTATGGAATGGATTTAATATATTCTCTAAGGTCACATGATTCATATTTAAAATATATACATTCAATTTTAAATGGGATATAAAATGTCTCTATATCTTTGAATTTGGTTGGAATTTATGGTGTGATCAAGGATAAAATACTTCTTCCTAATTTTACTCACTCATTTACTTAAATATTCCTTTTTTGGTGAAAATTTCCTTGAGGAACTTAGCATATTTTGGTAGAAAATTAAGATCTTCAAGTAGAGGTATGTTGATTTCAACTTTCTGGATGGTTTCCATAATTTTATCTTATATATATTCTATGTATATACTCATTAATTAGATCATTCCTAATAAAAAAGGTATTTTAAGGTCTTTATTTTTCTTAAGATATTTTTGTATTGGGGTTTCTGACTTCTTCTTTCCCTTTCCAGTCCTCTCTTCCTCTTCCCTTTCTTCTTTATCCATGGTCTACTTTTTATATTTATTTTTAGATTCCCAATCATTTTATTCATAACTCTATTATTCCTCTTTTTCAATATAAGAATAGTTCTACTTGTAATTATATTTGGAAATAGGGTGAATCTTATACCACTTCTAGTTTTTACCATACTCACATTACCTTTAGGATTTAGAATGGGCTAAGATGGTATTTATCTAGAATTTGGTCATTTTCTTCACAAGTCTTCCAATTTTACTCTTCAAGTCTTCCATGATATTCTATAATTTTTTTATCATAGGATTTTATTGGTATCCTTATTATAACAGTGAACTAGTTAATAGTTGTTCAAAGGGACTCTTGTTGAAAGGATAGTGGTTGGAAGGTCTTTTGGTTGAAGGGAACTTTTATGGTTGTTGGGATGGTGTAGACTGTTGATATTATTGTATAAAGGGTGGTCTAGCTTGACTTTATTAGTTCCCAAATCCATATTGGGCTTGGTAATTATCCCTCTATCCTTGGTTGGGTTGATAAAATTTCCTCTATTGATAGGTAGCTGCACAACTTTCAACTTCCTTTACTTCAACACATTGATCAGTATAATGGTTTGGAGAGGAAAAAAGATTGCAAGCCCTTATTAGTGCTTGTTGTTAAATTGATTTATTAATATCCATATACCTAAAAAGTTGTTAATTTCACAATATTAGACTCTATAATGGGTAATTAAAAATACCTTACCTCGTGAAATCATCTTATACTAGTACCTCTTATGCCAAATTGCTGTGAATTTTGGGTTATCTTCACAATCATTCCTATAGATTCTAATAGGGACCCTTCAATAAAATATCCTCTTAATGATTCATATAGTAAATTATTATCACTATCAATAGTTCCTTGATATAAGAAGACTAGAAAATGGTGTTCCTCAATGGATTGGTGAGGAAATTTAGCACACAGATTCTTAAATATTTCCCAATACTCATATGAAGTCTCTCTAAATGCATGTATTATGGAATAAATATCCATTATGAAATTTGTACTCCTTTAATTGTGTAAGAAAATCTATAGTAATCTCATATACATGTAATCTTATCATTCAGTTCTCCAAGCTATAGGTTGTATATCCATTCCTTAGCTACTTCTTCCAAATAGAATAGAAAGGCTCTCCATTTAACCTACTCTCCAACTACTTCTCTAAGATTGAGTGTATAGAATGCCAAGTATGATTACATGATATTATTTTTAGGGTCTTCACCTATATGTACACAAAATCTAGAGAATAATTAGACCATACTAATTTTTATTTCAAAGTAAATTTATAATCCATGCATATAAATTTTGTTGTTTTTAGTATTAAAATGGGGTGCACATGAATATCTTAGAGTCTAGTTAGGTTCCCCTCCCATGGTTATAGATTCAGAGTGAACACTTAGAGTTTTACTAGAGTATTATAAGGAAATATCATCAAAATCATCTTATAAATTTAATTTCCTAATTTTTGTTTGTAATTTTCACTCAATCTCATGATCAAGATAAAAAATTTGGTCAGTATTAGAATGGTTTGTTCTATTTTATTATTAGGAATTTTAGAACCACAACCTTATAAATTATTCCATATTTTTTACTAACCTATCATGGGGTGGTGAAAAAATATATTTAAAAACTAATATTATTATATATAGTATAGTGGAAACTAACGGTTGTCTCTAGAGGGGTGAAAAAATCATCTTGTCACTATTAGTAAAAAAGGTGGTCATTTTGGGGAATTTAGATTTAGAGAAATTTAAAGTAGTGTAAAAAAGAGTAGTTTTATTATAAAGATGAGTGGTGATTGTATAAAGGGTTATTTTACCATATTAAATACTATTATAGTCTTGAAATGGGTTTATTTTTCTTATTATTAACTGATGAATGAAAAAATTCACAATTGATTCATCCTTCATCCTAGGTTAAAATAAATTTTTCAGTTTTTCCAAAAATAATAATTGTTGATAAAACCTAATTCATATGTGTGTGTAAAATATCAAATGATACTTTAAAAATAAAATATCTCAAAACAACTCAAGAAATCCCAATCAGGTTAAGGTGATCCTAAGTAATTTAAAGACAATTCACTTCCTTCTACAAATATATCAGTAATCACTTGATACTTACCAATCAACAACACATATTCCATTATATATATGCTAAACTTGATAAAATAAAAATGAAAATTATAAAAAAATATAGTAAAAAATAAAAAGTAATAACAATCTAAGATCAATCTCATTCAAATTATTATACTACTAATGAATATAGAAATTAATTAATAGAAGAAGAGTTTATTCATTAAAACATGGACTCTAACATTTAAAAAAGGTTCTTCTTCCCATGTATTAATCAACAAAAAGGTTTTACCCCTCCATTTGAGAGGTATGAAATAATTTAAAAAGAAAAAAAACCAAAAATTAAATAGTAGAAGAAAGAAAAAAATGAAAACTCAAAACTTCAATGCCTTATCTGATCAACCTCCAACACTTTTATATATTCTTCCTTTGCTAATTCTTTCCCAAAAACCACATAAAGATTCTCTCTACCTTGAATTTGAATTTTCTTCCCATGATCTCTAGATTTATTCAAATCTACATCTTCAAATTCTTTCCTCCCTATATTGTCTAGAAGTTAGACTTCATGAGATTTTTATTTCTTAATATGAAGATATTTCCTAAGTTCCCTCTATATATACAGTCTCCATGTAGTATTCAGGTGATCTTTATGACCATGGTTACTTTTGAATATTTTAAAATATTTTTTCCCTATGGAATATTCTTTGCTTTATATTTTTCAAAGGATGAGACCTTTACTTATCATATATTGTGCCAAAATTACCATTATGTATTGGTTAAGGTGGACTTTATGTATCTTCATATTACTCTTACATGTTCTAGGGGATCTTAAAAATATTCTTACATATTGGATTCAATTTTACATCAGTAAAGTAATGAACCTTTGTACATCACAGGGAAGTTTTTGGTAACCCTTAAATATTTAGAGTGACTCGGGACTTTGTTACATTTATAGTTTATAACTCCTAGGGACTCTTACATATGAGCCAAGGACTCATACATGTATTTAAGTTATGATACCCTTCAACTCCAGTGACAAAGGAAATGACCATTATGTACACATTAGAGGCTTGGATTTACTTTTATATATTAATTAGAGTCTTAGGGTTACTTTTACACAAGGATAAGACTTTAAAAAATAACCCTTACATATGTTTGGCCTTTATCAAATTCTCCTCAAAAGTTTCTCAAA
This sequence comes from Viscum album, assembly GCA_963277665.1. NCBI lineage: Eukaryota > Viridiplantae > Streptophyta > Magnoliopsida > Santalales > Viscaceae > Viscum > Viscum album. Next base: position 1,753,683,957 of record OY728151.1, read on the forward strand.
ATTAATTTTATTTATAAGTCCTCTACATTCCAGAGTGAATCATTTGTATGGACTTATCCAAACTCCCCCTTCATTCTTGTAACCAGATTTCTATTCTCCCTTGATAGCTTTAACTAATCTGTTTTTAATTCAAAAAAATAAAATATGGAATTATAAATACCTATCCATGCATTTTATTCCATAAATTAAATAAATATATTAAATTCATAATTTTGGACATTTTAAAAAATATTAAAAAATTCAATGAAATGACACTTTGATCCTAAAACATCCTAAGATATAATTAAAAAATAAATATGAGAGAATAAAATGAATGGAATATTAACAAAATATATTTCATTTATTTCCCATTTCACTATTAATAATTCATGGTTTGGTATTTTATGCGAGTGTTTATGTACCTTATGTAGGTCCCTATATTAAGACATGATATACCATGGGATAGCTTTTTAATCTAATGTGAGTCACCTACCCATCCTTACATGAGGTCCATATCATAGTCAATGATAGGATAAGATCTAATGTTTACCACTAATTTCACCTTACACAAATAGTATGTTTCACCTTAGATAGTGGCTCAGTGACTCTTATACAGGGCCTTTTCATTTTCAATAATATCACCTATATCGCTCTTATGAATCTATGCTCTATTTTTGTGAAATCTAGGGTTCTTTTCATAGCCTGTGATATCAACTATATCATAGATTATGGCATGGAAAAAAATATAGTATTTTAGTGTATCATGACTCACGATACACACCAATCATACCCTGCAAATAAACATCATGCATTATGATATTATATAATGTATACCTGATGAAGTGATCTGGAAGATTAAATTCATTCACATAATATCATAAGTTATGATATATCCTAAAATAAATTAATATATGCATGTTATTAAATAAATGAGAAAAAGATCATGTTGATTCAAAGATGGATATGGTTATAATACCATTGATGGGATTTGTAATATCATATTATGATCATCACAGTGGAAAACCCCATTATATTTCCCAATCTATTATATTTAAATCATAATATAGTGAAGAATATAAATAAATATAGGCATACCTCATATGTTGTGTCATCCAAATCAAGTAATATTGAGTGAGTATGCTTGATCATGATCATCTAGTGATACACAATAGAGTATCACCTCCATGGGGATAACATCAACCACTATAATCCCTATACAGTACAAGAGGACCCCCCCCCCCCAATCTCCAAAGGTGTTTTATCACATTCATTGTTAAATAAAAATGGATTATCATGGTAGAAGAGAGATTTGTATTATCACAAGAATGTGTCACACTCTTTCACACAATGTGATGACCACCTAACAAGAGTATTATATTCTTTATATAGGATCCCTTTATTCAATAAAGGGAGACAAGGGTTAGTTTCTAATGCTTGAAAACTAACATGCATTGCCCATAATGCATTCTAATTAGGGTTTTAAGCATTTTGACATTTCAAATAATTTCCCATTCTATAAATAAATTATATAGATGATTCATAACTAGAATAAATTGAGTGGGAGATATGAAAATAGCCATGAACTCAATATCATAATCCCATATCTGTGATATGCATAACTCAGGCTATAACTTGGGTATACCATATAATATTATATACCTATTTTTAGTGTATGTTTAACATATAAATAATTATTTATTAAGTCTAATATCTCATTAGAACACTCTCCTTTTAAACTAAAAGTAAATTTTATCATCTTTCATAATAAATAATATTATCATATATCAAATGATTCATCATCAAATTATTCCAACAAACCAACTTTATGGAATTTTTGTATACATTTCTCACTTATATGTCCAATGTGATAATGAAAAAAATAAATCGTGTTTGAATCATTATTTTTAGAATTTTTATTTTGAATTTTTATATTGTATTTTCTATTTCTAACATTTATAAACCATTAACTTTGTCTTTTATGTCATAAAACATTTCACTCATATATATCGAACAACATATTTCCTTAATAATGAAAGAAAATCATTTCTTATAAAAATAATAAACATAAATAAAAAAATTATTTATGGATGAAACATAGTAATAATTTTATATCACTATAATTATATACTAGTTAGATATAAATATGTGTGCCTTCTTAGAGTGCAGAAACCCTTAGTCTATTTCTAAAATGAATATTTACTTCTCCCCTGTCCAATTATCTTATATTTCAAATCCATTATATATCAACACATATTTATAATGCATAATAGGGTTCTAATGCATATAATTCAAAATTATAAAAATTAATTTCTATAAAATTAAATTATTCATGATCAATATGCTTCTATTTATTATTGAGAACACTTCTAATTTATAATATTAATCTAGAAGGTTATAAATCTATTTCTCTATTATTTATATTGTTTTTGAGTGTATAAGATCAATTTTAGAAAAATACTAGTTAGTACCTAGTTATAAACAAAAGGATAATCCAGTTTAAAACATTAATTCACTCATATAGAAAAAACTTAAAAGTAAAAAAGTTTTGGGATTGGGATGGTGCAGTTTCTTGAACTACAATTAAAACTAAAAAATAGAATAAATTAATGAAAAAATATAATTTGAGAGATTCTATGAACAAGGAGTTGGATATCATTTTTATAGGTAGTGGGGAGTTCTAGGTAGTGGTATATGATTGATTCAATTAATCAATTTTAATTTTAGAATAATTTTTAACATGTTCACTAAATTTATAATCACTATGTCAATGTTTTCAAAATATCATTATGAGAACACAATTCCCTGTACAGTTTTAGGTGATTATCACTAAGAACAATAAATAACTTTAGTTAGTAATCCTTTGGTACCATAATTACCTTGGGTACCATTTTTCTCTGGTAAATTATTTCAACATTATATTATATGTATTGAGTTTTCACCATATCCACATCACTCAATCCCTAAAATATACTATTCAGTAATAAAATGAAACCCAAATATTTCATTAATTAATTACCTAAATGTATAAAACCTATGTATGTCCCCTTATTCTCCACATTTAAAATTAACTGAGAATTTTCATATATGAATAAAAATTAGATTTCATGGAATACTAGTAAGAGGGTAGAGAAATATCATATATATTTATTCAATTATTCTTCTACAACTTATATCAGGTAGCTCCATATCATATCTCCCCCCTCCTTTTCTCTCTACCCCCCCCCTTCTATTCTCCCAACTCTTCCTCTATCTTTATCATATCCTCCTATGTTATTTTTATACCTTCTTCCATTTATTGAATATACTTAGAGGATTATAAAATATAATCATTTCTTTAGACCATTCCAAGTGGATTATCTGGTGCTATTAAATTACAAAAACCTTTATTATGAATATACGCTCCACTACCAACCCATGGTCTTAATATTCCTGTAAAGACCCGTAAATTTAATGGAAATTTTTTTTCTTAATTTTCTTTGGAGTTTTACAAGAACGCAGTTTCTGACGGCACCTGATTCCGAGGCCCGGTGTGCCCGGAATCATTTTCCGAAGTTTGGCTCGGGTACGTTCAGTGAACGAACGAGCAGTTTTTTCTAACTTTTGAACCGGTGCTCGGAATCAAATTCCGAGGGTACCGATGGAATCGCAACGCCGGTATTTTCTTAGAAACGCCTCTTCCGGAGTTGCGTTTTCTTGGGTGTAGTTTTTAAATTTTTGGGGTTAAGTTAAGAAATAAAATAAAGTGATGTGACAACTTTATTTTTATTTCACTTAAAGCCACTTAAAAGCCACTTGAGCTAAGTTGAAGCGGATAGGGTGCAATCTAAAATATCCTACCCTCTTGGTAGGATATTTGTGAGGTGGGGCCCGCATGAGCCCCACCGTTTCTTTTCCTCTAAGTAACACACCCGCGAAAACTCCTCATTAATGAAAGTCAACTGGAGCGTTTTCTAAAACTCTTAAATGCTCCTATTAAATGGACAGTTAAGTCGTTACCACTAATTCACCGAATTAATGGTTCGTTTCTTAACATGTTTTCAAACTATTGGCATAATAATAAAATAATACCAACACCTTTTCTTTTTGTTGACGGGTTGATTGTTGTGAGGATTTGGAGAATCTGTACCTTCATCCCCCTTCATGAAGAACACGAAGAACGCGAAGAATGCGAAGAACGCGAAGAACGCCGAATCCTCGGAGATTGACGACGTGACGCCGTGTTCCGCGACGCCGACGATTCTCCTTCCACAACGCTTCTTCTGTGACGTTCTTCCCAGTAACAATCTCTGATCATCAACTGCTTGAGGTAGGAGATTTCAGATCTTTTAATTTTCCTTTGTGGATTTTATCCTTAATATGGATTTAATTCGTGAAATTAAATCCATGTGTTTTCTTTAACCTTCGGAGATCGTCGATGTGGCTCCCTTCCGCGACTCGACGATCCTCTTCTTCCGCGACGGTCAATTCCGCGAAGAACTCTCGTCTGACGACAGCTACGAGGTAGGGGTTTTACATGAGAATAATTCCTATTCCCATGGTTGTTCCTTCTAAAAAAAAGAACCCAGATCAAAGTTCAATTTTAATTTATTAAAATTGTGCCTTGCTTTGTTTTTAATGTGTTGAATATTATTCCCTTTTGTTATCACCTAACGCGGAGGGTGCGGGCCAAACAAACACGGCCCGACAGCCCTCTGCAGATTTTCTTTGATACGCGGATTGGCGGGCGATGACAAACGGGGCCGCAAGTTAATTTTGAAGGCTTTGTAGTGAAGTTCGAGTCCCGGGATGAACACTAGCGAAGACCGCGCGCAAATCGGACCACTGGAGCGCGTTCGGTGGTCCGCGGAAACCCCCGCAGGTGCGCCACGCCGGCACGGCGGCGCCGGCGGCCGGCCGCCAGGATGCGGCGGCGCCCGGAACGCCGTCGGGAAGACCCGCCGCGGCCGCACGGGACCACAGAGGAAGGGACACGGCCTTGTGCCGCGTCCGGTGACACAGAGTGGCCCCACGCGGGGCCGCGACTCTCCTTCACGCGGGGGCAGCGCACACCCGCGCCGCTCGGTCGTAACTGGCCGAGCCGACCCCGGCGGTCGGGCCGCGCCCGCCCCGGCCGGGCCAGGTCGCACCCAGTCCGGGCCGGGCCACCCTAGCTGGGCTGGGCCGCACCGGCCGGGTCGGACCCGGACCCGGGTCGGGTCGACCCGGGGGTGTTGGGCCGGGTCGGTCCGGGCCCATACCCCCGTTTTCGGACCTTTTTGGTCTTTTGCTCATATCTTGAGCTTCGGGTCTCTGATCGACGTTCCGTCAGCGGAATTGCGATCCTTGGATCGAGACGGTCGTTTCGGTATATCGCACTCAAGGTTTTGGAATACTTTAGGTTCGTCCGGGTTGGTTCGTACACGTAACCAACCGGGCCCTCGAAGCGGAAACACTCATATCTTGAGCTTCGGACGTCCGATTGACGTGCCGTCGACTTTGTTGAATCCCTCTAAGTGAGACGGATCTTTTGGCTTACTCTGACCGAGGTTTGGATGCAGGTGGAGTACGGTCGGGTTGGTTTTTCCTTAAAAACCAACCGGGCCCCTAGAACGAAAAAAGCCAATAACTCCCAGACCGGGCGTCCGATTGACGCGCCGTCTGCGACGTTGAGTTCCTGTTTTCGATACGGAACTTTTGGATACATCAAATCTGGACTATGTGTCAGTTGATGTATCAGCCTCTCGGCTCGTGGAGCGGACCCTCCCGAACGATCTTGCTGTGTGCGGGAACCCTAGTGCGGGCTGCGACTACGACGACGACGACAGTACAGAGATCCTCAGTGGATTCGACGACGACTGTGCAGAGATCCTCAGTGGATTCGACGGCAACGACTACAGCACTCAGCAATCCTTTGTGGGTCAGTGCTACCGATCCTGTGTGGGTCTGATCCTGTGTGGGTCAGCGCTCAGCAGTCTTGTGTGGGCCAGCGCCTACAGATCCTATGTGGGTCCGATCCTATGTGGGTCTTTGTGGGGGTTAGTTACCTATCGATCCTTTGTGGGTCAGATCCTTTGTGGGTCATTTCTGGGGTTAGTTACCTATCGATCCTTTGTGGTTCAGATCCTTTGTGGGTCATTGCGGGGGTTAGTACTTATCGATCCTTTGTGGGTCCGACGGCTTAGATGAATCAGTGGCAATATCTGGTCATCTTTATCGTCATACAAAGAAGTATACCTGTGCGAGCTGAAACCCTGTTTTGCTTTCCTTTGTGGATTGTGTTGTGTTATCCTGTGTGGATTTACGTTTTTCTTTCCTGTGTGGACTGGGTTGTACTTGGGCTCGGATGTTGGAGCCGATCGAGAGTTGATGACTTAGGTATATGTATGGGCATATACCTAAGAAGTGTCGGATGTTACTCTGTGATTGTATCTTTCCTTTGTGGATTATCCTTTGTGGATTCTGGGAGACCTTCGGGGGTCTCGGGGTCCCTACTGAGTAGCTTATACTCACCCCTGCACGGGCTATGCCCGCACTACGTTGTGTTGGTTGCAAACGACGGACAGCGCTGATCGTGGTGGAGGGTTGCGGAGCAGGACGGTACCTGGAGGTGGACCACTGGGCGGGACGTACTCGAAGCGATCGGCTGGACCCAAGGAGCATTGGAGGCTATCTGTACCCACCCTTCATGTGGGAGTTCCAGTGGACGGCTCGACGTTGCGGCTTTACTTTTCAGTTGTTGTTTTCCCTTTCGAGTTGTACTTTACTTTCAGTTTGGGTTTCTATACTGGCCCACTTACTTTTTCGCACTTACTGTTGTACCAGTTTTTACTTAGTGTTTACTTCTTCCTGCTTGCTCTGTGGTGTTTGTGGTTTACTTTCCAAAGTCAATGTCTTCCCTTTTTCCGGGATTTATGCCTTGGTGCTCATCGCCAGCCCCTGGCCTATGGAAGGCAAGCTTGGGGTAGTCACGGCACAGGCCCCGAGGACGGGTCGTGACAAATTGGTATCAGAGGAGTTCGGTTCTACCGCAGAACTTGGGACTCTGATCTTTTTCTATGTGAAGCAATAGTGTTTAGCGTATTGGGTGTGGTTATCAGTCCAGGGAGTCCAGTGTTGGTGTGGCGGCCGACGTATCCGTACACCAGGACCCTGACTTCGGATTTCCGACTTAATGCACGAAAACATTGATTGCATGTGTGTTTCAAGTTTTCTTTGTGATTACTTTGTGTCAGCTCACCAGGTATACTGATCTAACCGTGGCACATCTGTTTCCTTTTTCATGATGGCCCCACGATGGCAGCCAGCTAGGGTTCCGAGAGTTGAGCGTGACGACAGCCCACCGAGCGACGAGGCCTCGGTGCAGGGCCCTTTGACAGCTGAGGCACCGGCGATACCTCTACCTGCCGAGCCACCGATGCTTTCATCCCCAGCCGCTGACGATGCACGTCGCCTTAGTGCACTGAATGTGTTCCAGCGCCAACGACCGCCCAGGTTCCATGGGGAGACGGACCCCCAGGCAGCCGAGGACTGGCTGGAGGCAATTGTATGAGTTTTCTGGTTAGTGAGGATACCAGCAGACCTCATGGTGATCCTCGCAGCGAGCCTACTGCACGCGGCAGCGGGCCGATGGTGGAGCTTGATGCTCCAGGTGCACGATGAGGCATCTCTTCTCTGGATAGACTTTGAGGGCCTCTTCCGCTCATAGTTCGTCCCGGCCACCCTCCGTGCGGTGCACATTCAGGAGCTTCTTCACTTGCAGCAGGGCAGCTTGACGGTCGCCCAGTACTCGGCGAGATTTACCGATCTTTCTCGCTACTCGACCGACATGGTACGGGACCCATTCTTCTAGGACCGGACCTTTGAGAAGGGTTTAAGACATGACATCAGGGCATCGCTGATCTCCCTCAGCATTCCGACTCAGGCAGGAGTACTGGAGCGAGCCCTTTTGATCGAGAGCTTTCTTGCTGAGCCTTCATCAGCAGCGAGACCTACCGTGGGGCGGAACGTAGCAGAGTCTTCTGCGGCGGGCAGTCGACGGATGACTCAGGGGTCCAGGCAGACCAGACCCTCACACAGACGACCTCAGGACACTGGCTCAGCAGTGCGGGGCACACAGCCCAGAGCCAGTCTTTCGAGAGGCAGGCGGTGCTACACATGCGGCGGGCAGGGACACATGGCTCGTGACTGCCCGACCCACCGTGCCGAGGAGCAGCAGACGTTTGAGGGGCCACCCAGGAAGAGGCAGAGGGTCGACTGTGGCGGTCCGCAGGGAGCAGGTGGACGAGGTAGAGGAGCTGGCCGAGCAGTAGGTGGTGGGCGACGGTTTGAGGCTCTACCACCACCACCACCAGGAGGTCCACCCCGACCACAGGGAGCTGGCGGGCAGAGACAGGCACAGCTCCAGGCAGCGGAGGCCTATGATCATGGCGCGCCCGAGATGATTCAAGGTACTATCTGTGTCTATTCCACCCTTGCTGCTATTCTTACAGACACAGGAGGGAGTCAATCTTTCATAGTCGCTGCCCTTGTTCGGAGCTCGGAGATTCCGATAGAGCCGTTGGCTCGATCCTTACGGCTAGAGACTCCTACGGGAGCAGACTCGACGATTACGCACTGGTGCCGGCAGTGTGAGCTTACTCTAGGAGGCGAGATCTTCGGCTGGGATCTTCTTGTAGCGGCGTCGAGGCCTTACAACGTCATCTTGGTCATGGATTGGTTATCTGCAGTCCATGCACAGATTGACTGTATTAGGCACAAGGTGCGATGTATACGCACCGACGGGAGCAGGTTCACCTTCACCGGCGAGAAGGGAGCCTTCGCAGCACAGGATGGGCTTCCGCAGAGGAGAGGACAGCCCATCACTCATCAGTTGGCTAGCCTCATCCTAGGAGCAGTTGACGTGTGGAGTCCTAGTTTTCCTGCAGTGGTGGATCAGTATGTGGACGTCTTTCCCGACGACGTTCCAGGGCTACCTCCTCACAGAGAGGTAGACTTTTATATTGACTTGTACCCTGGGACAGCCCCGATATCGACTCCAGCGTATCAGATGGCCCCCGCTGAGCTTCAAGAGCTACGAGTACAGTTGGAGGACTTGCAAGGCAAGGGATTCATCCGACCCAGTGTTTCACCCTGGGCTTCCCCGATATTGTTCGCCAAGAAGGCGGATGGGAGCTTGCGACTTTGTGTCAACTATCATCGCCTGAACCAGGTGACGGTGAAGAACAAGTATCCGCTAATGAGGATTGATGACCTCTTCGATTATCTCAAGGGAGCGCAGTGGTTCTCAAAGATAGACCTCAGGTCAAGCTATCATCAGCTCAGAGTTCGGGACGAGGACGTGCAGAAGACGGCCTTCAGATGTCGGTATGGCCACTATAAGTTCTTGGTTATGCCATTCGGCATAACCAATGCTCTAGCAGTGTTCATGGGCCTCATGAATAGGATCTTTCAGCCATACCTCGATCAATTTGTCGTGGTATTCATCGATGACATTTTGATATACTCGACAACTGAGGAGGAGCACGCCTATCACTTGCGTGTTGTACTAGACACACTCAGAGAGAACCAGCTTTATAGAAAACTCTTGAAGTGTCAGTTCTGGTTACGTGAGGTCCACTTCTTGGGGCACGTCATCTCTGAGGCGGGAGTTGCAGTGGATCCTGCGAAGATCGAGGCAGTACTAGCTTGGGATCCCCCCAGGAGCATGACAGAGGTGCGGAGTTTCTTGGGACTAGCCGGATACTATCAGAGATTTGTGCCAGACTTCTCCAGAGTTGCGCTACCACTCTCATCTTTGACGAAGAAGGGGAAACCCTTTGTGTGGTCAGACAGATGTCATCAGATCTTCTAGGAGCTGAGACAGAGATTGACCAGCGCCCCTATCTTGAGGTTGCCTGAGGAGGGAGTAGGGTATGTAGTCTACTGCGATGCATCAGGGACTGGACTCGGATGTGTCCTGATGCAGGAGCGGGTAGTGATCGCCTATGGATCATTTCAGTTGAGGACGCATGAGTAGAACTAATCTACCCATGACCTGGAGTTAGCAGCAGTGGTCTTCGCTCTGAAGACATGGCGACACTATCTGATGGTCGAGCGCTTTACAGTCTTTTCTGATCATCAGAGTCTCAGGTACATCCTCTCTCAGAAGGACCTGAACCTGAGACAGTGGCAGTGGCTTGAGTTCCTCCAGGACTATGACTTTGAGATAGTATATACTCCTGGTAAGGGGAACGTTGTAGCTGATTCTCTCATTAGGAGGACGGGCATTCAGCTGCTTGAGGAGGTGACGAAGCAGATAACCGCTTTGCAGATATCCTTCGTGGATAGGGATGGAGCAGCCTTCCTTCAGTCACTTACAGTCACTCCTCCACTACTGCAGTGGGTCAGAGAGGCACAGCGTGGGGACACTGACTATGAGACGCGGCGTGCACAAATATCCTCAGGACAGGCACCTGATGATTTCTCCTTTGGAGCAGAGCACGACATCCTTTTCAGAGGACGTACCTTGGTACCAGTTGCTTTATGGGAGGAGGTGCTGAGAGAGTTTCATACTTATCCTTTGTCGGTACATCCTGGAGTGGTGAAGATGTACCAGGATCTCAGAGGACAACACTGGTGGCCGTGCATGAAGAAGTTTGTGGCGGAGTTCGTTTCTCGATGCCTCACCTGCCAGCAGGTGAAGGCAGAGCATCAAGTACCAGCAGGCTTGGTACAGCCCTTGGAGGTCCCGGAGTGGAAGTGGGACGGGATATCTATGGACTTTGTGACTGGACTTCCACGCACTTCCAGAGGTCACGACTCCATTTGGGTGATTGTCGACCGACTCACCAAGTCAGCTCACTTCTTACCCATCAGAGAGCAGGGCTCAGTGGAAAGCTTGGGACGTCTCTACGTTCAGGAGATTATACGACTTCACGGTGTGCCATCATCTATCGTCTCCGATCGAGATTCTCACTTTACTTCCCGGCTTTGGAAGGGGTTGCAGGAGGCATTCGGGACGCAGCTACGTCTGAGCACCACCTTTCACCCTCAGACGGATGGTCAGACGGAGAGGACCATTCAGAATCTCGAGGACATGCTCCGCGAATGTGTCCTTGACTTTGGTCGCAGCTGGGAAGACCACCTACCCTTGGTGGAGTTTGCGTACAACAACAGCTACCACTCCACCATCGGGATGGCACCATACGAGGCATTGTACGACAGACCTTGCAGATCTTCTTTGTGCTGGACAGACCCTGGGGAGTCAGCACTTGTGGGACTAGAGATGGTCCGGGCCATGACAGAGAAGGTCCAGGTCATCCAGGAGCGGATGAGGACGGCTCAGAGCCGGTAGAAGTCTTATGCTGACAGGAGGCAGAGGCCACTAGAGTTCGAGGATGGCGACCATGTCTTTTTGTGGGTCTCACCTCGACGTGGATTATGGAGATTTGGCCGAGGCGGCAAGTTGTCTCCACGCTTCATCGGACCATTCCAGGTCCTCATAAGGATTGGCGAGGTGTCTTATTGTCTGGCTCTACCACCTCAGTTGCACTGGGTTCACGACGTCTTCCACGTATCCCAGCTGAGGAGATACGTGCATGACCCGACGCACATCATTGACCATGGGGAGCTAGACGTTGATGATGGGGTGACTTTTGCGGAGGTCCCGGTGGAGATCGAGGATCTACATGAGCGGGTCCTATGTGGATGGTCGATTCCTCTAGTGCACATCAGATGGCAGCACGGGAACCTACAGGAGAGCACTTGGGAGCGAGAGGCTCAGATGCATGCTCAGTACCCACGTTTGTTTCCCTAGTTTATGATGTATCTTTACGGGGACGTAAAGCCCTAAGGTGGGAGTGATGTAAAGACCCGTAAATTTCAAGGAAATTTTTTTTCATAATTTTCTTTGGAATTTTACAAGAACGAAGTTTCTGACGTAACCTGATTCCGAGGCCCGGTGTGCCCGGAATCATTTTTCGAAGTTTGGCTCGGGTACGTTCAGTGAACGAATGAGCGGGTTTTTCTAACTTTTGAACCGGTGCTCAGAATCAAATTCCAAGGGCACCGATGGAATCGCAGCGCCGGTATTTTCTTAGAAACGCCTCTTCCGGAGTTGCGTTTGCTCGGGTGTGGTTTTTGAATTTTTGGGGTTAAGTTAAGAAATAAAATAAAGTGATGCGACAACTTTATTTTTATTTCACTTAAAGCCACTTAAAAGCCACTTAAAGCCACTTGAGCTAAGTTGAAGTGGATAGGGTGCAATCCAAAATATCTTACCCTCTTGGTAGGGTATTTGTGAGGTGGGGCCCACATGAGCCCCACCGTTTCTTTTCCTCTAAGTAACGCACCCGCGAAAACTCCTCATTAATGAAAGTCAACTGGGGTGTTTTCTAAAACTCTTAAACGCTCCTATTAAATGGACAGTTAAGTCGTTACCATTAATTCACCGAATTAATGGTTCGTTTCTTAACATGTTTTCAAACTGTTGGCATAATAATAAAATAAGACCAACACCTTTTCTTTTTGTTGACGGGTTGATTGTTGAGAGGATTTGGAGAATCTGTACCTTCATCCCCCTTCGCGAAGAACGCGAAGAACATGAAGAACGCGAAGAACGCCGAACCCTCGGAGATTGAAGACATGACGTCGTGTTCCGCGACGCCGACGATTCTTTTTCCATGACGCTTCTTCCACGACATTCTTCCCTGCAACAATCTCCGATCATCAACTGCTTGAGGTTGGAGATTTCGGATCTTTTAATTTTCCTTTGTGGATTTTATCCTTAACATGGATTTAATTCGTGAAATTAAATCCATGTGTTTTCTTTAACCTTCAGAGATCGTCGACTTGGCGCCCTTCCGCGACGACGCGACTCCCTTCCGCGACGCGACGATCCTCTTCTTCCGCGACGGTCAATTCCGCGAAGAACTCTCGTCCGACGACAGCTACGAGGTAGGGGTTTTATTTGAGAATAATTCCTATTCCCATGGTTGTTCCTTCTAAAACAAAGAACCCGGATCAAAGTTCAATTTTAATTTATTAAAATTGTGCCTTGCTTTGTTTTTCATGTGTTGAATATTATTCCCTTTTGTTATCACCTAACGCGGAGGGTGCGGGCCAAACAAACACGGCCCGATAGCCCTCTGCAGTTTTTCGTTGATGCGCGGATTGGCGGGCGATGACAAACGGGGCCTCAAGTTAATTTTGAAGGCTTTGCAGTGAAGTTCGAGTCCCGGGACGAACACCGGCGAAGACCGCGCGCAAATCGGACCACCGGAGCGCGTCCGGTGGTCCGCGGAAATCCCCACCGGCGCGCCAGCGGCCGGCAGCGGCCGGCCGCCAGGATGCGGCGGCGCCCGGCGCACCGCCGGGAAGACCCGCCGCGGCGGCGCTGGCCGGTCCCATGGTCGCGCGGGACCGCGGAGGAAGGGACGCGGCCCTGCGCCACGTCCGGTGACACAGAGCGGCCCCACGTGGGGCCGCGTCTCTCCTTCACGCGGGGGCAGCGCACCCCCGCGCCGCTCGGCCGTAACTGGCCGGGCCGACCCCGGCGGCCGGGCCACGCCCGCGCCGACCGGGCCGGGTCGCGCCCAGGCCGGGCCGGGTCACGCCCAGGCCGGGCCGGGCCACCCTGGCCAGGCCGGGCCACGCCGGCTGGGTCGGCCCCGGACCCGGGTCGGGTCGACCCGGTTTAGGCCGACCCAGGGGGGGTTGGGCCAGGTCGGTCCTGGCCCATACCCCCGTTTTCGGACCTTTTCGGTCTTTTTCTCATATCTTGAGCTTTGGGCCTCCGATCGACGCGCCGTCAGTGGTGATGCGATCATTAGATCGAGAAGGTCGTTTAGGTATATCGCACTCAAGGTTTTGGAATACTTTGGGTTCGGCCGGGTTGGTTCGTACACGAAACCAACCAGGCCCTCGGAGCGGAAACACTCATATCTTGAGCTTCGGACGTCCGATTGACGTGTCGTCGACTTTGTTGAATCCCTCTAAGTGAGACGGATATTTTGGCTTACTCTGCCCGAGGTTTGGACGCAGGTGGAGTACGGTCGGGTTGGTTTTTCCTTAAAAACCAACCGGGCCCCTGGAACGAAAAAGCTAATAACTCCCAGACCGGGCGTCCGATTGACGCACCGTCTGCAACGTTGAGTTCCTATTGTCGATATGGAACTTTTGGATACATCAAATCTGGACTATGTGTCAGTTGATGTATCATCCTCTCAGCTCGTGGAGCGGACCCTCCCGAACGAGCTTTCTGTGTGCGGGAACCCTAGTGCTGGCTGCGAATACAACGACGACGACAGTACATAGATCCTCAGTGGATTCGACGACGACTATGCATAGATCCTCAGTGGATTCGACGGTGATGACTACAGCACTCAGCGATCCTTTGTGGGTCAGTGCTACCGATCCTGTGTGGGTCCGATCCTATGTGGGTCAGCGCTCAGCGGTCCTGTGTGGGCCAGCGCCTACAGATCCTGTGTGGGTCCGATCCTGTGTGGGTCCGATCCTGTGTGGGTCTTTGCGGGGGTTAGTTACCTATCGATCCTTTGTGGGTCAGATCCTTTGTGGGTCATTGTGGGGGTTAGTTACCTATCGATCTTTTATGGGTCAGATCCTTTGTGGGTCATTGCGGGGGTTAGTACCTATCGATCCTTTGTGGGTCTGATGGCTTAGATGAATCAGTGGCAATATCTGGTCATCTTTATCGTCATACAAAGAAGCATACCTGTGCGAGCTGAAACCCTGTTTTTCTTTCCTTTGTGGATTGTGTTGTGCTATCCTGTGTGGATTTACGTTTTGCTTTCCTGTGTGGACTGGGTTGTACTTGGGCTCGGATGTTGGAGTCGATCGAGAGTTGATGACTTAGGTATATGTATGGGCATATACCTAAGCAGTGTCGGATGTTACTTCGTGATTGTATCTTTCCTTTGTGGATTATCCTTTGTGGATTCTGGGAGACCTTCGGGGGTCTCGGGGTCCCTACTGAGTAGCTTATACTCACTCCTGCACGGGCTATGCCCGCACTACATTGTGTTGGTTACAGATGACGGACAGCACTGATCGTGGTGGAGGCTTGCGGAGCAGGACGGTACCTGGAGGTGGACCACTGGGCGGGACGTACTCGGAGCGGTCCGCTGGACCCGAGGAGCAGTGGAGGCTATCTATACCCACCCTTCTGGTGGGACTTTCAGTGGATGGCTCGACGTTGCGGCTTTACTTTTCAGTTGATTTTTTCCCTTTCGAGTTGTACTTTACTTTCAGTTTGGGTTTGTATACTGGCCCACTTACTTTTTCACACTTACTGTTGTACTAGTTTTTACTTAATGTTTACTTCTGCTTGCTTGCTCTATGGTGTTTGTGGTTTACTTTCCAAAGGAAATGCCTTCCCTTTTTCTGGGATTTACGCCTTGGTGCTAGTCTCCAGCCCCTGGCCTATGGAAGGCGGGATTGGGGTAGTCACGGCACGGGCCCCGAGGACGGGTCGTGAAAAATTGGTATTAGAGGAGTTCGGTTCTACCGCAGAACTTGGGACTCTGATCTTTTTCTATGTGAAGTAATAGTGTTTAGCGTATTGGGTGTGGTTATCAGTCCAGGGAGTCCAGTGTTGGTGCGGCGGCCGACGTATCCGTACACCAGGACCCTGACTTCTGATTTCCGACTTAATGCACGAAAACATTGATTGCATGTGTGTTTCAAGTTTTCTTTGTGATTACTTTGTGTCAGCTCACCAGGTATACTGATCTGACCATGGCACATCTATTTCCTTTTTCAGGATCGCCCCACGATGGCAGCCAGCTAGGGTTCCGAGAGTTGAGCATGATGACAGCCCACCGAGTGACGAGGCCTCGGTGCAGGGCCCTTTGACAGCTGAGGCACCAGCGGTACCTCTACCCGCCGAGCCACCGATGCTTCCAGCCCTAGCCGCTGACGATGCACGTCGCCTTAGTGAACTGCATGAGTTCCAACGCCAGCGACCGCCCAGGTTCTGCGGGGAGACGGACCCCCAGGCAGCCGAGGACTGGCTGGAGGTAGTTGTACGAGTTTTCTGGTTAGTGAGGACACCAGCAGACCTCAAGGTGATCCTCGCAGCAAGCCTACTGCACGCGGCAGCGGGCCGATGGTGGAGCTTGATGCTCCAGGTGCACGATGAGGCATCTCTTCTCTAAACAGACTTTGAGGGCCTCTTCCGCTCAGAGTTTTTCCTGGCCACCCTCCGTTTGGTGCGCATCCAAGAGCTTCTTCACCTACATCAGGGCAGCTTGACGGTCACCCAGTACTCGGTGATATTTACCGATCTTTCTCGCTACTCGACCGACATGGTACAGGACCCATTCTTCCAGGACCGGACCTTTGAGCAGGGTTTGAGACATGAGATCAGGGCATCGCTGATCTCCCTCAGCATTCCGACTCAGGAAGAAGTACTGGAGGGAGCCCTTTTGATCGAGAGCTTTCTTGTTGAGCCTTCATCAGTAGCGAGACCTACCGCGGGGCGGCACGTAGCAGAGTCTTCTGCGGCGGGCAGTCAACGGATGACTCAGGGGTCCAGGCATACCAGACCCTCACGCAGACGACCTTAGGACACTGGCTCAGCAGTGCGGGGCACACAGCCCGGAGCCAGTCTTTCGAGAGGTAGGCAGTGCTACACATGCGGCGGGCAGGGCCACATGGCTCGTGACTACCCGACCCACCGTGCCGAGGAGCAGCAGACGGTTGAGGGGCCACCCAGGCAGAGGTAGAGGTTCGACCGTGGTGGTCCGCAGGGAGCAGGTGGACGAGGCAGAGGAGCTGGCCGAGCAGCAGGTGGTGGGCGACGGTTTGAGGCTCTACCACCACCACCACTAGGAGGTCCACCCCGGCCACAGGGAGCTGGCGGGCAGAGACAGGCATAGCTCCAGGAAGCAGAGGCCTACGACCACGGCGTGCCCGAGATGATTCTAGGTACTATCTATGTCTATTCCACCCTTGCTTCTATTCTTATAGACATAGGAGCGAGTCAATATTTCATAGCCGCTGCCCATGTTCGGAGCTCGGAGATTCCGACAGATCTGTTGGCTCGATCCTTACGGCTAGAGACTCCTACGGGAGAAAACTCGATGATTATGCACTGGTGCCGGCAGTGTGAGCTTACTCTAGGAGGCGAGAGCTTCAGCTGGGATCTTCTTGTAGCGGTGTCGAGGCCTTACGACGTCATCTTGGGCATGGATTGGTTATCTACAGTACATGCACAGATTGACTATATTAGGCGCAAGGTGCGATGTATACACACCGACGGGAGCAGGTTCACCTTCACCGGTGAGAAGGGAGCCTTCGTAGCACAGGATGGGCTTCCATAGGGGAGAGGACAGCCCATCACTCATCAGTTGGCTAGCCTCATCCTAGGAGCAGTTGACGTGCAGAGTCCTAGTTTTCCTGCAGTGGTGGATCAGTATGCGGACATCATTCTCGACGACATTCCAGGGCTACCTCCTCGCAGAGAGGTAGACTTTTATATTGACCTATACCCCGAGACAGCCCCGATATCGACTCCAGTGTATCGGATGGCCCCCGCTGAGCTTCGAGAGCTACGAGTACAGTTGGAGGACTTGCTGGGAAAGGGATTCATCTGACCCAGTGTTTCACCCTGGGCTTCCCCGATATTGTTCTCCAAGAAGGCGGATGGGAGATTGCGACTTTGTATCGACTATCGTCGCCTGAACCAGGTGATGGTGAAGAACAAGTATCCACTACCGAGGATTGATGACCTCTTCGATCAGCTCAAGGGAGCGTGGTGGTTCTCGAAGATAGACCTTAGGTCTGGCTATCATCAGCTCAGAGTTCGGGATGAGGATGTGCAGAAGACGGCCTTCAGATGTCGGTATGGCCACTATGAGTTCTTGGTTATGCCATTCGGCGTAACCAATGCTCCAGCAGTGTTCATGGGCCTCATGAATAGGATCTTTTAGCCATACCTAGATCGATTTGTCATGGTCTTCATCGACGACATTTTGATATACTCGACGACTAAGGAGGAGCACGCCTATCACTTGCGTGTTGTACTAGACACACTCAGAGATCACTAGCTTTATGGAAAAATCTCGAAGTGTCAGTTCTGGTTACGTGAGGTCCACTTCTTGGGGCACGTCATCTCTAAGGCGGGAGTTGCAGTGGATCCTATGAAGATCGAGGCAGTATTAGCTTGGGATCCACCCAGGAGTGTGACGGAGGTGCGGAGTTTCTTGGGACTAGCCGGATACTATCGGAGATTTGTGTCAGACTTCTCCAGAGTTGCAGCACCACTCTCAGCTTTGACGAAGAAGGGGGAACCCTTTGTGTGGTCAGAAAGATGTCATCAGAGCTTCTAGGAGCTGAGACAGAGATTGACCAGCGCCCCTATCTTGAGGTTTCCTGAGGAGGGAGTAGGGTATGTAGTCTACTGTGATGCATCAGGGACCGGACTCGGATGTGTCCTGACGCAGGAGTGGGCAGTGATCGCCTATGGATCACGTCAGTTGAGGCCGCATGAGAAGAACAACGCTACCCATGACCTGGAGTTAGCAGCAGTGGTTTTCTCTCTGAAGACATGGCGACACTATCTGATGGGCGAGCGATTTACAGTATTTTCTGACCATCAGAGTCTCAGGTACATCTTCTCTCAGAAGGACCTGAACCTGAGACAGCGGCGGTGGCTCGAGTTCCTCCAGGACTATGACTTTGATATAGTATATACTCCTGGGAAGGGGAATGTAGTAGTTGATGCTCTCAGCAGGAGGACGGGCATTAAGCTGCTTGAGGAGGTGACGAAGCAGCTAGACACTTTGTAGATATCCTTCGTGGATAGGGATGGAGCAGCCTTCCTTCAGTCACTCAAAGTCACTCCTCCACTACTGCATAGGGTCAGAGAGGCACAGCGTGGGGACACTGACTGTGAGACGCGACGTGCACAGATATCCTCAGGACAGGCACCTGATGATTTCTCCTTTGAAGTAGAGCACGACATCCTTTTTAGAGGACATACCTTGGTACTAGTTGCTTTACGAGAGGAGGTTCTGAGAGAGTTTCATACTTCTACTTTGGTGGTACATCCTGTAGTGGCGAAGATGTACCAGGATCTCAGACAACAACACTGGTGGCCGGGCATGAAGAAGGTTGTGGCGGAGTTCGTTTCTCGATGCCTCGCCTGCCAGTAAGTGAAGGCAGAGCATCAAGTACCAGCAGGCTTGGTACAGCCCTTGGAGGTCCCGGAGTGGAAGTGGGACGGGATATCTATGGACTTCGTGACCGGACTTCCATGCACTTCCAGAGGTCACGACTCCATTTGGGTGATTGTCGACTGACTCACCAAATCAGCTCACTTCTTACCCATCAGAGAGCAGGGCTCAGTGGAGATCTTGGGACGTCTCTAAGTTCAGGAGATTGTATGACTTCACAGTGTTCCATCATCTATCGTCTCCGATCGAGATGCTCGCTTTACTTCCCGGCTTTGGAAGGGGTTACAGGAGGCGTTCGGGACGCAGCTACATCTGAGCACCGCCTTTCACCCTCAGACGGATGGTCATACAAAGAGGATCATTCAGACTCTCGAGGACATGCTCCGCGAATGTGTCCTCGACTTTGGTCGCAGCTGGGAGGACCAACTACCCTTGGTGGAGTTTGCGTACAACAACAGCTACCACTCCACCATCGGGATGGCACCATACGAGGCGTTGTACGGCAGACCTTGCAGATCTCCTTTGTGCTGGATAGACCCTGGGGAGTCAGCACTTGTGGGACCAGAGATGGTCCGGGCCATGATAGAGAAGGTCCAAGTCATCCAGGAGCGGATGAGGACGACTCAGAGCTAGCATAAGTCTTATGCTGACAGGAGGCGGAGGCCACTAGAGTTTGAGGATGGCGACCACGTCTTTTTGCGTGTCTCACCTCGACGTGGATTACGGAGATTTGGTCAAGGCGGCAAGTTGTATCCACGCTTCATCGGACCATTCCAGGTCCCCAGCAGGATTGGCGAGGTGGTTTATCGCCTAGCTCTACCACCTCAGTTGCACCGGGTACACGACGTCTTCCACGTATCCCAGCTGAGGAGATACGTGCACGACCCAACGCACATCATTGACCATGGGGAGCTAGACATTGATGATGGGGCGACTTTTTTGGATGTCCTAGTGGAGATCGAGGATCGACAGGAGCGGGTCCTACGTGGATGGTCGATTCCTCTAGTGCGCATCAGATGGCAGCACGGGAACCTCCAGGAGAGCACTTGAGAGCGGGAGGCTCAGATGCGTGCTCAGTACCCACGTTTGTTTCCCTAGTTTATTATTTATCTTTATGGGGACGTAAAGCCCTGAGGTGGGAGTGATGTAAAGACCCGTAAATTTCAAGGAAATTTTTTTTCTTAATTTTCGTTGGAATTTTACAAGAACGCAGTTTCTGATGGAACCTAATTTCGAGGCCCGGTGTGCCCGGAATCATTTTCCGAAGTTTGGCTCGGGTACGTTCAGTGAACGAACGAGCAGGTTTTTCTAACTTTTGAACCGGTGCTCGGAATCAAATTTCGAGGGCACCGATGGAATCGCAATGCCGGTATTTTCTTAGAAACGCATCTTCTGGAGTTGCATTTGCTCAGGTGTGGTTTTTAAATTTTTGGGGTTAAGTTAAGAAATAAAATAAAGTGATGCGACAAATTTATTTTTATTTCCCTTAAAGCCACTTAAAAGCCACTTAAAGCCACTTGAGATAATTTGAAGTGGATAGGGTGCAATACAAAATATCCTACCCTCTTGGTAGGATATTTGTGAGGTGGGGCCCGCACGAGCCCCACTGTTTCTTTTCCTCTAAGTAACGCACCCGCGAAAACTCCTCATTAATGAAATTCAACTGGGGCGTTTTATAAAACTCTTAAATGCTCCTATTAAATGGACAGTTAAGTCATTACAATTAATTCACCGAATTAATGGTTCTTTTCTTAACATGTTTTCAAACTGTTGGCATAATAATAAAATAAGACCAACACCTTTTCTTTTTGTTGACGGTTTGATTGTTGAGAGGATTTGGAGAATCTGTACCTTCATCCCCCTTCGCGAAGAACACGAAGAATGCCGAACCCTAGAAGATTGATGATGCGACGCCGTGTTCCGCGACACCGACGATTCTCCTTCCACGACGCTTCTTCCGCGACGTTCTTCCCCGCAACAATCTCCAATCATCAACTGCTTGAGGTAGGAGATTTCGGATCTTTTAATTTTCCTTTGTGGATTTTATCCTTAACATGGATTTAATTCATGAAACTAAATCCATGTGTTTTCTTTAACCTTCGGAGATCATCGACGCGGCGCCCTTCCGCGACGACGCGACGCCCTTCCGTGACGCGACGATCCTCTTCTTCCGCGATGGTCAATTCCGCGAAGAACTCTCGTCCGACGACAGCTACGAGGTAGGGGTTTTATTTGAGAATAATTCCTATTCCCATGGTTGTTCCTTCTAAAACAAAGAACCCGGATCAAAGTTCAATTTTAATTTATTAAAATTGTGCCTTGCTTTGTTTTTCATGTGTTGAATATTATTCGCTTTTGTTATCACCTAACGTGGAGGGTGTGGGCCAAACAAACACGGCCTAATAGCCCTCTGCAGTTTTTCGTTGATGCGTGGATTGGCGAGCGACAACAAACGGGGCCGCAAGTTAATTTTGAAGGCTTTGCAGTGAATTTAGAGTCCCGGGACGAACACTGGTGAAGACCGCGCGCAAATCGGACCACCGGAGCGCGTCCGGTGGTCCGCGGAAACCCCCGCCGGCGCGGGACGCCGGCACGGCGGCAGCGGCCGACCGCCAGGATGCGGCGGCGGCCGGCGCGCCGCCAGGAAGACCCGTCGCGGCTGAAGCCGCGCGGGACCACGGAGGAAGGGACGCGGCCTTGCGCCGCGTCCGGTGACATAGAGCGGCCCCACGCAGGGCCGCGGCTCTCCTTCACGCGGGGGCAGCGCACCCCCGCACCGCTCGGCCGTAACTGGCTGAGCTGATCCCGGAGGCCGGGCCGGGCCGCGCCGGCCGGGTCGACCCGGGTCGGGCCGACCCAGGTGGGGTTGGGCCGGGTCGGTCCGGGCCCATACCCCCGTTTTCGGACTTTTTCGGTCTTTTGCTCATATCTTGAGCTTCGAGCCTCTGATCGACGCGTCGTCAGTGGAGATGCGATCCTTGGATCTAGACGGTCGTTTCGGTATATTGCACTTAAGGTTTTGGAAAACTTTGTGTTCGGCCGGGTTGGTTTGTACACGAAACCAACCGAGCCCTCGGAGCAGAAACGCTCATATCTTGAGATTCGGACGTCCGATTGACGTGCTGTCGACTTTGTTGAATCCCTCTAAGTGAGATGGATCTTTTGGCTTACTCCGCCTGAGGTTTGGATGCAGGTGGAGTACGGTCGGGTTGGTTTTTCCTTAAAAACCAACCGAGCCCCTGGAAAGAAAAAGCCAATAACTCCCAGACCGGGCGTCCGATTGACGCGCCGTCTGCGACGTTGAGTTCCTGTTGTAGATACGGAACTTTTGGATACATCAACTCTGGACTATGTGTCAGTTGATGTATCAGCCTCTCGGCTCGTAGAGCGGACCCTCCCGAACGAGCTTGCTATGTTCGGGAACCCTAGTGCTGGCTGCGACTACAACGATGACGACAGTACAGAGATCCTCAGTGGATTCGACGATGACTGTGAAGAGATCCTCAGTGGATTCAACGGCGACGACTACAGCACTCAACGATCCTTTGTGGGTCAGTGCTACCGATCCTATGTGGGTCCGATCCTGTGTGAGTCAGCGCTCAGCGGTCCTGTGTGGGTCAGCGCCTACAGATCTTGTGTGGGTCCGATCCTGTGTGGGTCTGATCCTGTGTGGGTCTTTGCGGGGGTTAGTTACCTATCGATCTTTTGTGGGTCAGATCCTTTGTGGGTTATTGCGGGGGTAAGTTACCTATCGATACTTTGTGGGTCAGATCCTTTGTGGGTCATTACGGGGGTTAGTACCTATCGATCCTTTGTGGGTCCGACGCCTTAGATGAATCAGTGGCAATATCTGGTCATCTTTATCGTCATACAAAGAAGTATACCTGTGTGAGCTGAAACCATTTTTTTCTTTCCTTTGTGGATTATGTTGTGCTATCCTGTGTGGATTTACGTTTTTCTTTCCTGTTTGGACTAGGTTGTACTTGGGCTCGGATGTTGGAGTCGATCGAGAGTTGATGACTTAGGTATATGTATGGGCATATACCTAAGCAGTGTCGGATGTTACTTCGTGATTGTATCTTTCCTTTGTGGATTATCCTTTGTGGATTCTGGGAGACCTTCGGGGGTCTCGGGGTCCCTACTGAGTAGCTTATACTCACCCCTGCACGGGCTATGCCCGCACTACATTGTGTTGGTTGTAGACGACGGACAGCGCTGATCATGGTGGAGGCTTGCGGAGCAGGACGGTACCTGGAGGTGAACCACTGGGCGGAACGTACTCGGAGCGGTCGGCTGGACCCGAGGAGCAGTGGAGGCTATCTGTACCCACCCTTCAGGTGGGACTTCCAGTGGACAGCTCGACGTTGCAGCTTTACTTTTCAGTTGTTGTTTTCCCTTTCGAGTTGTACTTTACTTTCAGTTTGGGTTTGTATACTGGCCTACTTACTTTTTCGCACTTACTATTGTACCAGTTTTTACTTAGTGTTTACTTCTGTCTGCTTGCTCTGTGGTGTTTGTGGTTTACTTTCCAAAGGCAATGCCTTCCCTTTTTCCGGGATTTACGCCTTGGTGCTAGTCGCCAGCCCCTGGCCTATGGAAGGCGGGCTTGGGGTAGTCACGGCACGGGCCCCGAGGACGGGTCGTGACAATTCCCACCAAAGTTACATTGACTTCTAAACTTTATTCTTCTTTGAGATCCCTAGATCCCATCAATCATTCATTGTTTTCCTTATAAATAAAATCAATGAGATTTTTATTGATCAAAATGAAATGATGTGTTTATAACTAAAAAATATTCCATAAATGAATTAAATAAATCATGCATATAAAATTAAAATCAATGGTTCTAACTTAAATAATGAAAATCAAATGGTTATGGGGAGAGAATAATAATTTCATTTATCTATGAAACATTAATAGAATAAAAATACATTCCTAGAATATAGATCATATGGTCAATAGGGGAACATAATTCAAACTTCTCCCATGGAAGAACATTAATGACTAATAAAACATGAATCCAAAGACCATCCATTAACAAAAATTAAATTATATGGTGATCCATGCCATTGAATTTCCTCTATGATCAATAGAGCATGCATCAAATGGTAAAAATTTAAATAACATTTTAATTAATTATTATTCATTTCACAATGCTTGACTAAACTAATCCTTCACACTTCTAATCACACACATTATAAATCCAATGGCTCTAAGGGGAACAGAACATGTTTTGTGTCCCTTTTTATTTTTATATTATTGAAACTATTCTATTCAAACCCTAAAATTAAATATTAAAGTTCAAATAAAAAAATGCATCCAAATTATAAAATATCATCAAATATCAATAGAGTTATATGAGAAGAATACAAATATTAGTACAAAACATAAAAAAATTAAATGTATAATTTCTCGTATCCCAAAATTAAACATCACAACACAAAATTTTAATTCATTTGGATAGAAAATAAACTTAATTGAGGTATAAAAAATTTGATTTATGAATTGATAAATATACATTTCAAATAAATCAATAATTTGAAATAAATTTCAATAATTACACAATGTCATTTTTTAGATTTTATATTTAATTATAGAAGTATTTCCCCAATGAAACACCTAATATATTAAAAAATATAAGAAAAATACCTCAATTAAACACTAATCAAAATACTATAATAGATATCAATTTTATAGAATACATGTTTAATGTTATTCTAATCCATAACAAAAAATATTTATCAACTAAGTATCATGTTTTACCAAAGTATCCAATAAGGAATTTTATGGAATATAATCTCACTAAAATGAATACCCCTTGTATCATATATATTAGTGGGAAAATATCTATATTTCATTATATTTTTATTACACATTAGTTCTCATCCAAAATATATATATTTAGGTAAATAATTATTTCAATTATATCATATATAGTTTTTTTATAGTTAGGTGGATATAAATTTTCCAAGATTTATCTAATAAATAATCTTAACTATATTCCCCTGGGTATCTAAATTTTAGGGATTACTATCCAAGTGAGATCCAAAGATCACAATTGAACATGGTTAACTAACTTTTAGGGTTATTCATATTTATATGTCTTGCATAAGATAATCCACAGGTGTCAAGCTTTTAGGGTCACTCATTCTGAATGATTAAGGTTTTGATGAGTGTTTACTTTCGAAGGAACATAGCACTTGGTATTTTGAGGCTTTTTTAAAGATATCACTATTTTCTATATGCATCAAATGAATTCCTTATATGTATACATTCTTTTAACAATTTAACATGGAATATTATGCCTTTTACCAAATTAAAAGGTTTCAACCACATTAATGAATATTTTGTATACAATAAATGATTTTTGTTATGCAACCACAATAAAAAAGTAATTTAAACATTCAACACATATTCATATACATAGTATGCATAAGGTGCATTAAAATATTTTCATTTAATTGATTAAAATTATATGAAACCAAAATATTCCTAAATAGTTCATATAGTGTGATAAGTAGTAAACCATGACTTTTCTAGAATAGATCCTAAGATCCTAGATGAGTGGGAAGTTCAATTCAAAGTATCATTATCCATAGATCATTACTCGAGAGTGATTTTAAATTATAATATAATTTTAACTCTAAATATATATATATTAATACTTATGATAAATTCTAACTTTGGAATTATAAAACATTTATCATTAATTTTGGTTGTACTGAACTCGATCATATATTATACTTATCATAAAACTCCCTAGATTTATGACATGAAGTTTATAAGAATAGATTTTAAAAATGTAAATTAAAACATGAAAATATTTATAATATAAACAATTAATATTCATTAATATTTAAATAATTAAATAAATAATTCAATCATAAATTTATCAGGAGTGAAGTTCCCAAATGGA
This sequence comes from Viscum album, assembly GCA_963277665.1. Lineage (NCBI taxonomy): Eukaryota > Viridiplantae > Streptophyta > Magnoliopsida > Santalales > Viscaceae > Viscum > Viscum album. The sequence continues at coordinate 1,753,710,003 of OY728151.1, forward strand.
TTGTGATGAAGATGATTGTGTTTAATGTCAATATGTCAATGAGAAGTGAAGTAGATGTGTGTTGAAGTTGGGTAATGATAGAGAACCCAATAATCGAAGAGTTGAGATATAGATTGTAGTTTCTATGATAATTTTACATGTTTTCTACCATTATATATATTAAAGAAGATACATTCATATATTAGCAATTAAGATCGAGATAATTCCCTTTACAATGGGTAAGGTATGCTGCTACTTGGTGTTCTTGGATGAATAAATTCAAGGAAGCATGAGAATATACATATAATGATTGTTTTGTTATAATTTTAATAGAATCAATGACAGGTGTTAATGGTTGATGGAATTTGTAATGTCTCACTAGCTTGGTCCACTAACCGGTATCAAACTGTCAATCACCATGTGACCTTAGGAACACCTCCCCGTATGAAAAAGGTATTCGACTAGCATTGAGGATCTATAAGGTATTTTGGGGAGGCTATACCCTATAATCATAGAATAAATAGTACAAAAAAATAATAATAACATATTAATCAACACAAATTAAAATCTTAAATAATAAAGTGAAATATTCGATAAAAAAACCATCATCACAATGCTATAATGAATGGAGTATTCCAAACATGCCTCAATGGACCCCCCATGGGTATATCATATAAGCAAGATAAAAAGATAAAAAAATAAACATAAACTAAAAATCAACCCCAACTTATCCTAAGTCAGTATTAGTACCATCATCTATAATCTATCCTAACATGATAAGAAAACCTCATGAAATGGTCCATTTCCATAAAATTGTAGCCTACAACCAAACAATGACTTATGCTTGGGTAATAAAGTGACATGGTGGCCCAAGAAGGGTGTGAGTAGAACTCAGTAGGTTGTCATCAACAACTTCCCTAAAATAACCAATCCACATACCAAGTTAATTCAGTAGTTATCAAGCTAAACAATTACAAATACAACCATTAAAACATTTAAATTTAAATGCATAAATAAATGTTGAACTTGGGCTCCATAATGACACTTGAGAATGGTACATACTTGCTTTGGCCAGTGTTAGGGAGTCTCTAAGAACCTATTGATGATCATGACAACCCATTCCCAACTGGGTGTAATATTCCCATCCATAGCCAAACTAATCCACCCAAGGGATGGATTCACCTTAGGTCCATCAAGAAAAACCAATCCACCTAGGGGTCAATTCACCCCGGGTCCATCCAGCACAACCAATCCACCTGGGGGATAGATTCACCTCATTTCCATCATGAACAACCAATAGAAATTTAATTTAATTTAAAATTATGACATACACATATCATCATTTCTATCTATAAAAAATTCAACAACTCATCATTATCATAACACAAAATAAACAATTTCAAGGCATAAGGGGGTCATTTAACATTTTTTTTAAAAACATTTCCAATACCATTCCCCAAACTATTTCAAATACCGTTTTCAATTTCAATTATATTTATTATTAAAATTATATTCAAGTTAATACATATAATTTAACCTATTTAATATCATCTAATAACTAGGGAATTGATCGTACTACGATTCGCTATTTTATTTCACCCTCATACCATTAAATTAAATAGGTTTTGTATTGAAAATTAAAAATATAATAACAAATTGTACTACAATTTTGATTCAAAAATTTAATGTTTTTAACTATTAAAAATGTATATTTCACTTGTTTTTATGTTTTCTTTATAGGTGGAGGTGATTCGGAGGGCCTAGACGGATTTCAAGAAAAATGGGCCAAATTATACAGGAATCAAAGAACATTTGTAGACTCAAGTGCATACTTCTACTGATTTGTCCATACAATTGGCCTAAAATTTTATGGGATGATCCAAAATTCAATGGGATACAAATATTTTTAAGAAACCCAATCCCAATTATTCCATTAATATTTCTAAATAGATCAATATGTCCAAGTATCAAATTTTTTTATAAAAAATTTTGAGCTTGATCTCTTTTTTAATTTTTCACTAGAGTTTTAACCTTTTGAAAATATGAAAAAGAATACTTACATATATATATATAGGAATAAAATAAACAACATATAAATAAAAAAATTAAATATTCATATATTGTTAGTAAAATACATATTGTATGGCTATACCTAAACATATGGGCAACATCCTTAATTTTTAAATGAAATTTTTCACATAAAATGATAGATTTAATATTTCAAAACACCTTTAAAATTTTTTAAATAATATTATTATATAAAAAAAATTATACATATAGTTTCAAAATATGATTTTAAAAATAATAAAATTCCTTTTCATAAAATAATATCATTTTGAAAAATAGAATTCTTTTAAAATAAATCCCTTAAAAATGGGTTTTGAATTTATAAATCCCTTATATAAAAAGGAGTTTTTGGAAAATAATCATAGTTTAAAAAAATATAATACTTTTAAAATATCTTCCTTACATGAAATAATAATTTTTTAAAAATATAATCATATATTCTTTTCTTAAAAAATATAATCCCTTTATAAAATTAAATTTTTTTTTAAATAAATAGTCCTATAATTTGAAAATTATATATCCCCTTACAAAATTAAAAGTTTTAAAAATAAATAGTCCTATAATTTGAAAATGAAATATCCCCTTACCTGAAACTGCTAACCAGATTTCTCTTGGAATTTTCCTATTTGAAACCATGTTAAACCTCCTTCCTAAAGACAAAACTAACCCACGCTATCTTTGTAACCAAATAAACTTGTGTATTTTTTTATCCGAGTCTATAATGGTTTCGTTGTATGTAGTACCTAAGGGAAGAGATTCTATTTATAAGTCTAAATTTTTTAAAAAATCAATCAATTATTTATTTAAATGTTTTTAAACACTATTTGGAATTACTTCTAAATAGTGGTGGATTTGTTCATACATTTTGTGTAGCGACCCAACCCCAAAAATCTTGGAGCCAGTGTCATGCTACCATTACATTAGTATAAGATACAAGTAAATAATGTCCCAAAGGACCAAATATTTTAGTAGTCTTGGTAAACTAGATTCATACATTAGTCTTATATTACTGAGAATGCATGTCATGTAATCAATAACTAAGAAGGAAGTGAGTAAATAATATGGCAAGGTAAATAGTGGAAAATATATTTCATTTAATAAAAAAACTAAGCATAAAATGAATCCATAGATAATTTCAAATAAAAAATCTCATGGACAATAATAATTGAACCTAAATTAAGGAATTTCTTAATTATTGGATGTCGTGTTTCCTAAGTATATAGTACATTTACCATCAAAACCTTTCACAATATAGTTTAGCATATCAGGTAAAAACCCATCTAAGTCTAGCCAACTAACTCATCCCATGAGACTACCAATGCATCGATGGTATATCTATAACTAAGTCCCACCTGTGTCGTACTTATTTAAATCATTCCTCGTATATCGAATAATCGATTTAACAATGTGCCTTATCAAATATCTGTATGAAGTAAAAGATACGGATTTATCAATATTTCCCCAATTAATCAAATAACTATCAAGTACACTTCATATGTAAAAATGGTATATAGTTTAGGTAATAATCATATACATGATAAATAATATGGATATTTAGGGTAAACATAATGCTCAATGATCACTAAAAATTTAATATTTCAAGGGGGCTAACAAAGGAATCAAGGAAGTGAATGTTAAAACTATTCTTGGCCAAATCAATCAAAAACCATATACAGGAGGAATAAGGATGGTATCAATATGAAATATACCAATTGGAGTAAGAATAATATTTTTTTCTATTGATGAAATAGAATAAGAACTTTAAAATCATTCTTGAGGAAAATATCCTTTTATTTTGAAAAAAAATGAAAAACCTTTTCTTTTAAAATCACATTTAAAAATAAAATTTTCTTTAAAAATTAACCTTTTAAACTTTAAAAGGAATATTTAAAGGAATTATTGCTGGTAAATCCATAAATTCCATACAAGGTAAAAATAACATTCCTTTTTCATGGTAAAAAGGTTAAAAAGGTGCCTTTTTTGGTAAGCGACAAGAAGATTCCTTTGAAAACATTTGTAAAATAAAAAAAGAATAAAAATTTGTTTAATAAATCATTTTGTAAAGGGTGAAAAAATTGAAAACCTTTTCATAAAAGTGGGTTTTTAGAATAAAATAGGTTCTCTGACCAAAGTGATAAATGAGTTTGGGTTTTCTTTAAAACATTTTCTAAAAAAATTTAAGTAACAAAGATTGGGAAAAATTGTAATGTTACTTGAAAAAGGTTGTAAATAACCAAAGGATACAGAAATAAAAGGTTTTATTAGACAATTATCAAATAATTTCCTCTGATTCAAATTCAAGTGTAAACAATCCCAAACAAAATGATATTGTGAAGTAAACACTTGAAAAGGCCATAACATTAATGTGAGAATCAATAAATGAATAGATTATGTGTGTCAAATGTAAATCCAAATAAAAAAATTGGAAATAAAAAAATATGTAGTGAAAATTTATTACACACATAATCTTATAATATTAATGACAATGAGAAAGTAATATAACCCAATTAAAATGAATCGGGTTATGAAATTCTTTACCGCTTGGTAACTTTTAACTAAAATCCCCTTAGAAGAAATAATTCAAATTAAAACCAAAAATTATATGGATAAAAAATAATTCATGATATATTATATCAAATTGGGTAGTAGATACACTTCATAAAATAAATAACTGGAGATAATGGTGTTTGCCTCAAGAAAATAAAAGTGAGACGAGAATCTCTTACCTTGTATTTCATTTTGGGTGAACATCCTTTAATATCATTTATAATGGTTCTAAACATGTTAATAAATAATAACATAACCATAATAATATTTATAATATCATATATAATCTTTTTATAATATCTTATTACCCATTTGTTAATAATATTTCATTATTTTCACTAATTCAGGTGTTAATTGTCTAGTTTTTTGAGTATGTTTTAACTTGTTACCTATTGTTTTTATATATTAGATCTAGATTTAATAATATATAGAATGTAAAACATGATTTAAATATCATATATATCCAGTATATATGTATTTATAATAATCCATAAAATTTGGAGATAGGAAATGAAATGCACCGTTCATGGAGACGGTAGGTCGTACGTACGCATGAATGCTACTTTCATTTATTTGTCATATTTAAAAGAATGAAAAGTAAATGATATATATGTATATGTATATTATAATTCCAGTATAATTTTTATGTCACATATTTCACATAGGTTTATTAAAACCATCCTTTATATTTTCCATGTATAGTGTGAACGAGTCGCATCACTTTGAGGAGGCGGTAATCAACACTTCCACAAACGATGTTATCATATTCACACAAAATTGAAAGCATTAAGTTAGGTGTTATATAAAAATTATATAAGAATAAATACATTATAAATGTCATATATATCATATATAAATATGGTTTACATCATAATTCCCAACCATGAGAGGTGGTAAAGGAAAAATGAACAATCATCGTTTCGTGAGGCGGTAATTCGGCATACACGAGCGACAAGTTTGTTACCCATTAGATGGAAGTGTGTGTAAGTGTGATTAAAACAATTATAATAAAATTATATAAGTATATTTATGATAATTATTTTATTATATAATCATGATAATAATAATATTTTAATGGGTGGAGAAGGAAAATAAAACAAAAGAGCATGTGGAAGGATGTTACCTCTTTTTCAGGTAACTCCTTTTGGTTTATACCAAAAGACTTCCTTGGTTTGATTTATACCAAAGGTGAGTATTCTAGGATGATAATAGGTGTTTTTGGAGATTATATGAGTAGATTTTTGGTGATACAAAGTGCTTGAGAGTTGTAAATAAGTGGGAGGGTTGAGTACCTTTTTATAGTGGAGGAGGAGTGTCATTCTTGTAAATTTTTGAAAAGGGAATTCCACCCACATTTTTTCCATTTCATGTGGCTCCAATAATGAAAAAAAATAGATAAAAAGGATTATAATATATAAATATGAACATAATTTTTTTTTTTGACAAATTTATAGGCCATTTTGGCCCTTAAGTTCAAGGTTTGGTCCCTTGTTAAGATAATCTTTCTCTTAATCATTGTAATTAATTTTAATCATATTTACTACTCTTTTTGGTCGCAAACAATGTTAAACTTATTATAAATTATAAATTATGATTATTAAAAATATTTAATCCATTTTTCTAAATTCCAATCACAAAAAAGGCAGAAATTAATTTAAATTTAATCTTGTAGACGGGACGACAAAGCGGATTTTTAAAGTAAAATGTTCAAAAGTTTGGTAAGTTTCTATATCCAATTTCAAATTAAAATTTATTAAAATGAATTTAATTGAATTAATTTTTTTATAATTTATATAATGTGAATTTAAAACCTATTTAAAATATAATTTTACCTTATAAATAAATCATATGAAAAAGAAATTTTGAATTAAAATTCAGTATTTTTTACTATTCATAAAAAAAATGAAACTTCTCAGAAAAATGATAAAATTTCACCCTAATATAATTTTTATGTGCATAATTAAAAAATTAAGTTCTTTTTTAAATATAAAATTTATAAAATCACCAAAATTTTAATTTAAAATAGGCTCCCCATTAAAAGTCGGTAAAATTTCCACTTTAGAAAAATACTATTTTTAAGCATAAAACTAGATTTATTCTTATCTTATGTTTATCAAATCTATTGGATGAATATAAAAAAGATTTAATTAATTATATAATATATATATTTCATTAACATAATTCACTAATAGTAAATAATTTAATTTATTAGGATAAAACACCCTTGTGAGCATAAAAATATTTCCTTCATATTCAATCGGTTTATATTTTCATTTATAATTAATTGGTAACCAGTGAATTCATTTTATATTTTTATAGACCATATATTTTCATAAGTTATTTAATACTATTAATAACTTATAATTTAATGTCTAGGTTATATCTTATTAAATTAAATAATAATTGTTTATTGATATATTGTTGTTCGGTAAAACTCGGTCTTGCGTGTAATGAAAACTATCAAAGAAAGCCTTTATTACATGTAACATAAGCTAAATCAGTATTGTATGCATTCAAATATATATCATAGTTTTAATTTATTTCAAATATTTAATATATTATAAAGTATCAGGATATTATATTCCCTTACGCGCTTGGTGTTGCGTGTCATACACGCTATTGAATACAATTTTCCTTAGAATTTCAAGGCATTGCATTCTCCCCACATTAATTAAATTTCACCCTCGCAATTTACAATTAATCTTGGTAATATATTATTTTATATTTCCTATGTTTAAATCCCAAAACATAAAATAGTTTATAAAATATCCTCTTAATAAGATATAATGTGAATTACAAAGGTCGCATGGACTAACATATTACTAGGTCTCTAAGTAAGAAACATTAGTGGCAAGTGGGGATACGTACATGGAGGAAAATAACAAATATATAGAGAGAGTAATTGAGGTCATCAATAACAAAAAAAATTGAATGATCGATGGAAAATTTAGGGTCTCAAATTCATAAATCCATGATGATTTAAAATACCATCGGTTCAACAAAAATTAAGGTATTATGGAAACATTTTTTTAAAGTCATTTTCCTAATGTTGAGTAGTTTTTTTACTGCCTAAGAATATAAGTAAATATACTTACTTGATATGATTCAATTTTATATGAAAAATACCATCTTTTGGTTATGTTTTGATCAAATTATAACTCATCCCTTACTCCATGAAACGAATATCCAAAAATTAATTTTGATGCCTAAAGTACTAAGATACACTTTTAACGGATCATAATACCCATAAAAGAGTGACAAGTCTAACTATTTATCTCTAACTATTCTCAAAATTAAATATGGTTAATACATTAATCTCTAAACCTAAAAGTGACACTACTATTTCATCATTAATTTTTATTCATAAATTTTTTAACTAAAAACAATGACATATTAACCAGGACATTATATAGGTGAGTGGTTGGCATTAAACCTTTATCGTCCTTCGGTCATGGGTTCAAGTACCATGGCCTTTCCAAACATGATTAGTTTTCACCTGGAAAATAGGTTGTCCTTTTTTAAAACCATATTAATATAATTTCCTAAATAAATATGATAGACACCCTTGAAATTTAATCATTTAACGACATTTTCTCTATGGTTTTCAATACAACATATTTTTTTTCAAATCCTAATAATCTAATTTGACTATTATTACAATGTAATTAATGATAATAATAACACTTAAGGTTATCAATACCTTTAAACTCAAGTCTCTAAAATGTAAGGGAATTATTCCTCAAATATATTTTCCATTAAAACAACTATTAAACTAATGGGTTGTATTTCCATGAATTTATTCCAAAGTATCCTTAATCACATAAAACATAAAGAGATGTTTAAGACTTATGACTTGTGGTAAACCATAATATCAAAATACCATGATGGTATCCATCACTCTTATGTTAATTAAGACATATGTGCTTCTATAATTTTAAACAATCCATAGATTTTCCATGATTCTTATAAATAAAATATTATTGGTAAAAATACTTCTAAAATTTAATTCTAGAATCCTAATAAATACTTAAACCATTTTATTTCAACATGAGTCATTTTTTGGTATAATGTTTAACCTAGGTCATTCATTGTCATTATCTATTCAAATCATTCATAATGGTTTGTAAAGAGAGTATGAATTATCCTAATAATATCCCTCAAGAGTTTCAAATAAGGTGCACAGTAAGGCTCGTTGTAATGTACCAGGTTATGCTCGAGTCAGGCCCAACACACCTTTTTAGAGTTGTTACCCCTAGGTATATTTTTTCCAGAACCATGTCTACATGTAGTATCCAAACAGGGATGTATTTCTAGGAAGACCACATAATCTCTATCTAACTGAAACATTAGGATGTTATTTTATACTTATCCTTAAATTCTTCTTTAGGGTTTTGTTCTCTAATATATGTTTTTATAAATCTAGTTCTCAAGGTTACTACTAAACTTACTCTGATAACAACTGTAGTAACCTAACCCTAGAAATACTGAAGTCGGTGTCATGTTACCATTACATTGGCATAAGATAAAAGTAAATCGCATCTCAAAGGACCGAACGGTTTAGTAGTCTTGGTAAACTAGATACATACATGAGTATTGTATTATAAATGAATACACACATTACAAGATAATTTTTTTCTCTTGAGGATAACTTTATTCCATCTAGTGTAACCTTACATATCTTTCTTAGTACACTTATTAGATTTTTGGTAAAAGGAAACATAATAAGGGTGAGCTCAAATGCTAATTAAGGGTAAATACAGTGGAAACAACAATGAATCAATGAGAATAGTCAAAATGGAAAGTTAAATAACTAAGAACACATTCCATGTGATCAATAACTAAGAAGGAAGTGAGTAAATAATATGGCAAGGTAAATAACTAAAAATATATTTCATTTAATTAATTAACTGAGAATGAAATGAATCCATAGATAATGTCAATGAAAAAATATTATAGATAATAATAACTGAATCTAAATTAAAGAAATTCTTAATTATTGGAAGCCATATTTCCTAAGTACATGGTAACTTTACCATCAAGACCTTTCACAAGACAGCTTAGCATATTGGGTAGAATCCCAACTAAGGCTATCTAACTGAATCATCCCATGAGACTAACAATGCATCGAGGGGATATCTATAATTGGGCCCTACCCGTGTCATACATGTCTAAAGCATTCCTCATATATCGAATAATCAATCTAAAAATGTGTCTTATTAAATATCTGTATGGGGTAGAAGATATAGATTTATCAATATTTCCCTAGTTAATCAAATAACTATCAAGTACACTCTATATGTAAAAAAGGTATACAGTTTAGAAAATAATCATATCCATGATAAATGATATGGATATTTAGGAGAAATTTAATGTTCAATGATCACTGGAAATTGAATATTTCAAGGAGACTAAAAAAGGAATCAAGGAAGTGAATGTTAATAATATCCTTGGCCAAATCAATCAAACCCCATCTAGAGGAAGAATAAGGATGGTATCAATGTGAAATATACCCATTGGATTAAGAATATGGGTTGTTTTCTTTGATGAAATAGAAAAATAACTTTAAAATGATTCTTGAGGAAAATATCCTTTTGTTTTGAAAATCATTTTGAAAAAACTTTTCATTAAAAATAAATTTTAAAAATAAAATTTTATTTAAAAATTAACCTTTTAAACTTTCAAAGGAATATTCTAATAAATGAATAAGGTTAAATCCATACATGTCATATAAGGTAAAAAGAATAATTATTTTTTATGATAAAAAGGTTTAAAAAGTTCCTTTTTCAGAAAGCGAAAAGAATATTACTTTGAAAACATTTTTTAAATAAAAAAATGGTAAAATTTATTCAATAAATAATTTTGGAAAGGTTATAAATATTTGAGAAAACTTTTTTAAAAAAGTGGGGTTTTAGAAGAAAATAGGTTCTTCAACCTAAGAGAGAAATGAAGTTGGGTTTTCTTTAAAATATTTTCTCAAACATTTAGTACCGAAGAGTGGAAAAATTGGTAATATTACTTGAAAAGTTCATGGATAACTAAATTATAATAAAATTAAAGTATTTATTATTTAATTATTAATTAATTTAATCTAATGGAAATTCAAGTGTAAATAATCCCAAACAAAATGAGATTGTGAAATAACCCTTGAAAAGACCATTACATTAATGTAAGAATCAATCAATGAATAGATTATGAGTGTCAAAATTAAATCCACATAAAACAAGTGTAAATATAGAAATATATATTAAAATTTTATTACACATATAATCTTATAATATTAATGACAACGAGGAAGTAATATTACCCAATGAAAAGGAATCGCGTTATGAAATTATTTACTGCTTTGTAACTTTTAACTCAAATACCTTAAGAAGAAATAATTAAAATTGAAACAAAAAATAACATTAATATAAAATAACTCATGATATAATATATAAAAAGGGTCCTTAGATACACCAGACAAAATAAATAAGTGGTGATAATGGTGTATGCCTCATGGAAAGAAAAGTGATACATGAATCCCTTACCTTGTGTTTCATTTCGGGTGAACGTAATTTAACCTCCTGTATAATTGTTATAATCATGTAAATAACTTATAAAAGAACCATACTAATATTTATAATATCATATATAATCTTTTTATAATATATTATTACCTATTTTTAAATAATATTTCATTATTTTCACTATTTCGGGTGTTAATTGCCTAATTTTTCGAGTATGTTTTAACTTGTTCCTTGTTGTTATTATTAATTAGATCATGATTTAATCATATCCAAAATGTAGAACATGATTTAAATATCATATATATCTATTATATATGTATTTATAATAATCCATAAAATTTGGAGATAGGAAATGAAATGCACCATTCATGGAGATGGTAGGTCGTACATACACATGAATGCTACTTTCATTTCTTTGTCATATTTAAAATAATGAAAAGTAAATTATATACATGTGTATTTATATTATAATTATAGTATCATTTTTATATTATATATTTCATATATTTTTATTAAAACCATCCTTTATACGTTCCTTGTGTAGTGTGAATGAGTCGCATCTCTTTGAGGAGGCGGTAGTCCACACTTCCACAAATGATGTTATCGTATTTACAAAAAAATGGAAAGCATTAAGGTATGAGTTGTATAGAAATTATTGAATCATAAATATATTATAAATATCATATATATCATATATAAATAGGTTTTTAATCATAATTCCCAACCATGAGAGTTGTTAAATTAAAAATCAATAATCATCATTTTGTAAGCCAGTAATTCACCGTAAACGAATGGTAAGTTCGTTACCAATTAGATGGAAGTGTTTGTAAGTGTAGTTATAAAAATTAGAATAAATTAATATCAAAATATTGAGGATACTGAGGTTATTATATAATAATGTAATAATAATATTTTAGTGGGTAGAGAAGGAAAATAAAACAAAGCAGCGTGTGGAATTATATTACCACTTTTCCGGGTAACTCATTTTTGTTTATACCAAAAGGCTTAGTTGGTTTGATTTACTCCTATGGTTATGATTATAATATGAGGTTAGTGATTTGTGGATATTGTTTGAGCAGAGTTTGGATGAGCCAAAGGGATTGATGGGTGTGAATAAGTGGGAGGGGTGAGTGCCTTTTTATAGTGGAGGAGGAGTGGTATTCTTGTAAATTTTTGAAAAGTGAATTCCAACCATAATTTTCCAATATCAAGTGGATATAATAATGAAAAAAATTGAGCCAAGGTAGGATAGAGTCCAAAAATATTTATTTTTTTATTTTCCATAACCACTTTTTGGATGAGTGGGAACCGTACATATTCAAAAACCGATTCAAACACCACAAAAAAAGACATCACAAAATTCAAAAAGATCACATTCCAACTGTAGAAGTACTGTAGTAGTAATATAGCAGTACTGCAGCAGTACTATAGCAGACACTGTACAGTCACTATTCGGTACTGTAGCAGCCGGAACTATTCATCCATATGGGCCTTCGGGCCACCGGTTTGGTCCTCGGGTCCTGAAAGGATTTCGGGCTACCCAAGGCCTTTGGGCCACCCCAAGGATTTTGGGCCACATGAATGCAAGCCCAGACACACTACAAAAAAGAATCAGCCCCAGAAGAGGATTCAGAGCAGCTGCACTCACCAAAGCAGAGCCAAATGGATTGTCAGAATGAGAGGGTATGGCTATGCCATCGGTACCAACCTGTACTTGCACGGGAAGCCTAGCCAGACGGTCATGCAAAGGTGGAGAGCTACTATCAATATGAAGATGTTGGGTAGGGGAAGTTCCTTGTAGATAGTCTGGTTGAATTCCCTAAGACCTTCGGGTCATGTAATCTCCTAAGCCTATGGGCCATGTAATCTCTGAGCCTACGGGCCTTGTAAGGGTTCCCCCTCATCCCTTGAAAGGGTGGTTATCAAAAATCAATAAAAAATGAAGGCCTTTGGGCCATTCAGGAAAAAATATAAAATGTGATGCGCCACTATCTCGGCCAAGAAACTGCTAGCTGGATCCTCGAGCCGCAAACCCTAATACACCAAAACACACATCATCATCCACAGCACCACCGAGAACCGCCCGTCGGAGATCCTCATCGCCGGAAACGATGTATCCATTCCTGAAAGAAATTCCATAATCACAGTCACTAAAAAAATTCATCCTTAATAAACCAAACTAGAAGAAACATCATCACTTCACCCTTGACATCACCATCGACATCGAATCCATCACCACACTTGAAACGAAATTCACCGAACCATATAAAAAATCAACAACTTCATCAAGTGAGAAAAGAACAATAATTTGAAAAATATAAACATAAAATGGATTTTGAACAAGTTTATAGGTCATTTTGGCCCTTAATTTCAAGTTTTTGTCCCGTGATAACATAATTTTTCTCTTAATCGCTGTAATTATTTTTAATCACATTCACTAATATTTTGGGTAAAAACTAATTTGAACCTATTATAAATTATAAATTATGATGATTCCAAATATTTAATCCATTTTTCCAAATTCTAATCATATAATTGTAATAAATTAATTTAAATTTAATCACGTAGATGGGACGATAAAGCAGGTTTTTAAAGTAAAATGTTCAAAAGTTTGTTAGTTTTTATATCCAGATTCAAAGTGAAATTGGTTCAAACGACCTAAATTGGATTAATTTTTGTATAATTGATATAATTTTACTTTAAAACATATTTAAAATATAATTTAACCTTAAAAATAAATCATAAGAAAAGGCAATTTTTAATTAAAATTCAGTATTTTTTTACTATTCATTAAAAAATGAAACTTCTCAGAAAAATACCAAAAATTACCCATAAGATAATTTTTATATTAAACTTTAAAAAATGAATTTTATTTTGATATATAAAATTTATAAATGTGTCAATATTGGATTTAAAATAGGTTCATTATTAAAAGGTGATAAAATTGCCTCTTTAGAAAAATACAATTTTTAAGCGTAAAACTGGATTTATTCTTATCTTATGCCTATCAAATATATTGAATGAATATTAAAATATTTTATTGATTATATAATATATATATTTCATTAATATCATTCACCAATAGTAATTAATTAAATTTATTAGAATAAAACACCCTTGTGAGCATAAAATTATTTCATTTATATTCAATCGGTTTATATTTTCATTTCTAATTAATTGGTAACCAATGAATTCATCTTATATTTTTATAGATCGTATATTATCATAATTTAGTCAATACTATTCAAAAATTATAATTTAATGTATAGGTTGTATCTTATTATATTAAATAATAATGTTTTATTAATATATTGATGTTCGGTAAAACTCGGTCTTACGTGTAATGCAAGCTATCGAAGAAAGTATTTGTTGTGTGTAACGCGAGCTAACTCAGTATTGCATGCATTGAAAGACATATCATATATTGAATTTATTTAAAATATTAAATATATTATAAAGACTCGGGATGTTATATTCTCTTACGTGCTTGGTGTTGCGTGTCATACACATTATTGAATACAATGTTCATACTTTAGAATTTTGGGGCATTACATTTTTCTTACCCATTAAGAAAAATTATATTTTGTTATTATTATTATTTTATTTTATTTTTAATTTCTTTTTTTTATTTCTTAAGCCTTACGTAACTTTATTTTATCATGTGTATATAAATATATATATAAAAAAGTGAATATATGTATAACATATATATTTATAACATATATTTAAGACAATTATATTTTTAACATAACTTTTATAACTTATATATATTTGTAACATATAAATTTTACCATACATATATTTTTTTTGGGTTCCTTCCACCACACACACACACACAACTCACCTTTTTGGGGTTCCTTCCACCACATGCCACACATCACTCTCAAATTCTTTTTATTTTTTTTAATTAATTTTTTTAAACCTCACTTCATGCGCCACATATAAAATATATTCATATTATTATATTTTTTTAAACAATCAACTTCTTAAAAATAATTCTCATGCGACATATATATATATATATATATATATATTATTTTTATACAATAATCATCTTAAATATGTGTGTGTTTGTATCAAATATAAGTGTATATATATACATATATATTCTATGCATATATATATGTGTGTGTGTGTGCGCGCACGCGTTTATATATATTAAATACAATTTAAAACCCTTGTTTATATATAAATATAACCTTAAATTTCATTATCAATTATACATATTTACATATATATACATACGTATATGTATATATACGTACAAGGTTATTATTTCAGTTTACCACATATATGTATTAACATATTTTCTATATATATATATATATATATTTATATTTATATATTTACAGGCACCTTAAGAAAATACTTACCATAAATTAAACATTTTTATTAAAAGGATATATATATATATAGTACATACTCTTATAATTTTTTTTATATATGAGTAAAATATAAAATTGATGAAGAATTAAAATGAAAATTTTAATTTTTTTAAATGTATGTTACATTGTTAATTTTAATAAAAGATTAATATTTTACTAATTTGTAAGGTAACACATCACTACAAATTAACCAAACATTATAACTATTTAAATTTAAAATAAAGAGTGATTCAAAAGTAATCACAATTTGAAAACTATGAAATTTCATATCAAAATAAATGTTATTTTAAATAATAAACACTTTTATTTATAAAAAGTTTGTTTTAACTAGAATATTAAGTATATATGACCACAAATGTACACTTTTAACATTTTTTTATTTAAAAATAATATTTGCTTATATTAAAACTATATTACTTATCAATTTACATTTGTTACACAAATATTATTAAATACTTATTTATGAAAAATCTTTATTGAAAAGACGATTGTACTTAGAATTTTATGTGATGTTACATTATACCCCCCTTGAAATGAATTTTTCCTTCGAAATTCTTTTGTTGTAACTAAGGAAAATTAGGAATTTCCATTTGGAAAAATAGAGTCAATAAAAATATATATTATTAAGGGCACTTAATTTCCTATAATTTCAAAATAAAATTTCATACTCTTAGATTTTTTCTCAAATTACAACGCCTAATATCCAAAGTTATCTAAACTGTTCCTCTGATACTAAGAGTACCGACTAGAGACATGTGATTTCAGATCTAGTGTAAAAAATATTGTATATTTTTTATTATAAAAATTAATTGAAAAATATATAGTCCTTTAAAAAAACAAGGATCTTTTTTGGTATAGACTTTGGAGGGAAAGGCTAAACCATTACAACATATCATAGTTTAATCAGTTGATAAATAAGAAAATATTTTGACTTCACTCACACTAAATCCTTAAAGAAATTAGACTCCTTTGAAACTTTTAATGAGTCTATGAAAAACATTTTAAAACACATGTCAAGCATAAATTTTCTCATTAAGGGGCTTGAAATACAAATAAAAATCCTTATAAATACTATTTAAAAAAACTTTTGACAACATTTTATTTTATATAAAATATAAAATATTTTATAAAATAATTTCTAAAATATACTTCTAGGGTTTTGAAAATATATAACCATAGAAAATATTTCTTCAAAAACCTTTGAAAACACATTTGCTTTGAAATACTATTTAATTTAAAAATATAATAAATTTTGAAAATATATAGTTCTTTGAAAATCTCTTTCATTTCAAAATATGATATCTTTTGAAAACATACTTGGAAATAATTTTTCTTAATAAAAGCATCCAATTATATTTTTATAAAAATACTTCACAAGATCAAATAGGAAAACCTTGTGGTCACTTAGAGCATTGAAGGCTTTCGAAGGCTTACTCATAATGGAGGGTTGGGTTTGCAACATCTCAGGTATTTATAGAATAATAATTTGTTTCATATATATTAATACTTATTAATAAGATATTAATTTTACGTTAAATTGGATTCTTGGTCCGATATCTTAATCGACACACAACAACGGGTTTCTCTGAAATCTTATGTTGCACACAACAATGAGTTATACCGAAAAATAATAAAATAATAAAATTATAGTTTTAAATAGTTGTTAAGGCCTAGCCGTTGTATTGATGGGAATTAAAAGAACTAACTAAAATATGATTACAAATGTTTGGTAAACATTTTTACATTTATCCAATAAATTTTAGAGGCTTAAAATGAGAATGAATCTAATATTAAGCATAAAATACTCTAGTATTTTTAAAAGGTCGCTTTACCGCCTTTTGATGGAGAACCCTTTTTAAATTTATTTTTTGACACCTTTATATGTTCTATTTGAAAAAATAAACTTTTTCTTTATAAGGACATCAAAATTTACTTTGGATGAATTTTTTATTTTTTTCTGATAACTATCATGTTTTGATGAACAGTAAAAATTCGCTAAATTTCAATTGAAAACAAAATTTTCCATTGAGATAATTTATATGGTTAAATAATATTATTTAATGGTTTTAAAGTATAAATATAATATATTTTTATCATTTATCATAATTAATTTCATTTTTATTGATTTTATATTGAATTTATATTTAAAACCATTTCAATCTTTTGCAATGTTTTAACTTTTAAAAACCCGCTTTCTCATTTTGACAATGGGAACTAATTTTAAATTAATTTATGCCAATTCTGAGTTTTGAATTTTAAAAAATGGGTTCCATATTTGGAATCATAAGGTCCAAAATATTTAAATAGGTCCCTTTTATTTTTGGACATTATGAATACTAACTTCGGTAATTATTTTTATTTACCGCAGTTAAAGGGTAAATTTTGTAAATAAGGGTAAAAATAATATTATAATAATATAAAACTACCCTAAAACGTGTCCTAATCCAATTGGATGGGATATTTACAACCATTATCATCCTTGGGTCAATTTTGGGACCCCATGGAGCCACTTGGGTGTGATAATTACCTTTTATAATATTTATTTTAAACAAAAGGGAAAAATAACATAAACATGTATCTCCTAACTAAAACAACTTTAATTTGATTTATATAAATGGTATATTATTCTATAAATAGTCATCATAAATTTAAAAATATTTCCTACATCATAGTATTTTATTTATAATTTTTAGACATTAAATAAATAAATTTATTTTATGACACAATGATGATGCAATGGTTACCTTATTAATGAAATATTCAAATAAATGATATTATAAATATTAAAATAAATGTAATTTGAAATTTTTTATGCCATCCACGAATTTTATGGATGAATATGACATATTATTTTGATTTAATGCTTTTGGTTAGAAGGAATGAAGTTGTTATGACTAACAAAAATCAATTTCTAAATAGTGTCAAAATTGACATAAATGAGTTTTTAAAATAAATACTATTTTATTAAATGATATAATAGTCCTAAAAATACAATATTTGGTCAAATGACTTATATAATGTTAAAATTTTCATTAATGATCTACCTGTGGTTTTTTTGGCATTTTATATTAACTATAGTAACCATATATTATGAAAATATAAGAAGACATTGTAAGAGTTAATGTTTCTAACTAAGGGTTAAAGCTAAAAGATAAGGTTAATTTTGTGACATAAACTTGTCTAAAACCTATTGGTTGAGAGTATTTAGACTCATACACATATTATTGTATAAATATAATACTTTTTAACTATTATAATTTGAAATAAATTTATAATAAAATAGTATTTCAAGACTTTCTTAAAGTGCCCCTCCTCCCTCTTATAAAAGGGAACCACCTCTACACACTTACTCACACCTCTCAAGCCCCTTGTCTCATCCAAATTATACTAAAATAAACTAAAAAAATACCTAAATTTCTCATAGAATCCTTACCTTGGGCAGAAGGTAACTCAAAGAAGCCTTTTGGCTCAAATCAAAAGTAGTTACCCGATTAAGAGGTAACGCCTTCTCTAAAGATCATTTCCCTTATTTTCCTTTCCAACCCCCTAAACTCTCTTTATTCTATTATTATAAAAAAACAATAGTATTATAAATATACTAGGATTTTTTTCTTATAATATTTTAACCTACACTTACACACACCTCCATCTAATGGATTTAGAGCATATTATTTCTGTGTACGGTGAACTACTGCCTCATGTAACGATGATTGTTCAATTTTCTCCCACCACCTCTCGTGGTGTCCATTATGATGGCGCTGTATTTATGTATTATATATATTATATTTATATAATCTCTATTCTTCTATAATTTTCATTTATAACATACCTTTACGCTTTTCATGTTGTATAAATATGATAATTTCATTTGAGGAAGTGTGGACTATCGCCCCCTCAAAGTGATATGCTCATTCATGCTATACATGGAATGTATAAAGGATATATTTAATGAACCTATTTAACATATATAACATATATATTATACTGGAATTATAATATACATATGTATCAATTATTTTTCATTCTTTTAATATGATAAGGAAATGAAAGTAGCATTCATGCGTACGTACGACCTACCGTCTTCATAAACAATGCATTTCATTTATTATCTCCAAATATTATAGATTATTATAAATACACACACACATATATATATATATATTATTTATATGTTATTTAAATCATGAATATAATTCTGGATATGATGTACTTATCACCATATGGACAATTTGTAATCATAACAAGTTCATTTTTTACTCAAGTACCAAATATCAACTAAACGTCCAATATAAACTTAAATCATTAAGTAATTGTTATAACCTGGTAATAATTGATATAAAAGGAATAAAAAATATGAAAATGGTTATAAAAAATTATAAACTAACTTAAATTTATGATTTAGGAAGATAAAGAACGAACGAGACAAGTCGGACTCAAGGTAAGGGAAATCTTAACTCAAACACTATTCATTGAGTTAAATATTCATGTCATTAGTTTTGATTTTCAAATAATATGTTTTAATGTACTATGATTTTTTTAAACTGAATATACACTTATATTGGGTGTATTTTTTATTTTCACACATAATAATGTCATTGATTTATCCTTAATCTAATGATACAGTCTTTATAAGGAACTTCGTCTCAATCTCCTTTCTTTGGGGCATATCTTGATGTTATGCACCTTTATTTTCCTATAAGGTGTGTATAAAACCCTTTGACTTAGTATATAATGAATAAGTATGTTATAATGATATTTAAAGTTTTTTATAATGTAATTCCTTAATGATATGTATTCAAGTGTTTCTTGTGTGGTAAGGGAATTTTCAACTTTTTTTCATTCAAGTTCTATTTTATGTGGTATGTCTTTCAAGTTTCCATACCATATTATTATTTCCAATATATTATATCAATATACTATATTATGAGTCTTTTATGAATGGGTAACCCATGTCCCCTCTCTTTTTAATTTTTTTTAAAAACCATGTTGCATAGTCGTTATGTTGCAGAATTTTCGCCTCAAAATCTCTCTTTTTCTCAAGAAATTATATTATTTTATTTATGTGAATACCCAATCCTATTTAATTTCCAGGGGTATTCATAAATAAATAAAAATGGTATATTTTATTCTATAATTTACATACATAAAACTCTCATTCCCTTTTCGTGGGATATAAATGACATAATGATCATGTTTTTAAGCACTTTTTAAAACATCGCAATTTTGATATGAAACCCATTTTTTAATTCTCTTTGGGTTATTTATGAAATGTTTGATTATGATCTATTTGGATCACAGGAAAATAAATACATATTAAGGGTGCGTTCTGATAGTTCTCCAATGCATTGGGTAAAGAAATTAATCTCTATAGATGACAAGTTTTATGATACCTTGGTGAATAACCTTGGTAATTTTTATGAAACCCTGGGGATAGACCTTGGTGATATGACACATTTGGGATAGAACTTGGTGATATTATTATTAATGTATAAATTAAATTTTTTAGACACATTTTCAAGTTATGATCCAAGTTCTTATTATTATGATATTCCTCTTTCTCATGCCTTTATGAAAGTCCTCATATTCTTATTTATATCTCTCAAGATCACATGGAAATTGTTACCTTGTTTTATCTTACTGATATTTGTGTGCTAATACCAAGTTTTTAAATGTTTTTTATAGGTATTCAGATAGTTAATGACAAATAAGATGCTATGATGAAAGTATTTGAAGATTTTTCTTGAAAAGAAACCATGTTTCTTTTTAATAGTTGTTTGTTTTATGATAAAAAAATGGATGGTGTGTAGACTTATCTACTTTGTAATATTGAAAGTTTATGTAATATTTTGTCCTAATTATCTAAAATTCTAGACCTAAAAGATCTTTGGGAATGAATGAAAATAAATTCTAGTCAAAAGTCACTAGAATAAGTAATGTTTAAGGCCGAGTCCTTATAGTTGGTATCAAAGTCAGGTTTAGATAACTTTAGAGATTACGATGTCTTCTTATGGGTTTATAAGTTTTTGGTTGATCCTAATTTTATTTTCTTAGAAACCATTTTTAGGCTTATGTTATGAAATTTCAAGGTGATTAACAGTGTTTTTGGAGACATTTTTTTAGGTGGTTCTGAGTTATTACTTTTTGAATGTCAAATGAAAGGTATGAGATAAAAATTGTGGTTAAAACATTATATGGTTATTTTTGATGATTTTATCATATTTTGGGAATTTTATAAGAATTATATAGTTTTAGAAAAAATGAAAACACGCAAACTGTGTGACAACTCGTAGTGTTAGACAAGGCTTCCAGAATCAAACCCACAACTGAAGTGTGATAGGTCTTTATTGCCTACCACTGACCTACGTGTAGTCCCTGGTTAGTATGACTTCATTATTTTTAGTTAAACAAGTTGACGAAAAAATAATAAGTTGATTTTTGGTGACATATATTTTATCTAATAGATAACCATGGGATTGAAAAATGATTTGGGGATTAAGTGATAAATGTTATTTTATAAGATGTTCACTATTTTGGGGACTTTATATAATTAAGGTAAATAGAATAATATGGAGTTTTATTTGAGGATTAAATGCTGAATTATTTAATTGTGGAATTATGGGAATTATGAAATGATTAGCATATCTTGGAGATCATGTGATTAGGTTAATTACTTTTTGGTATAAGACATTAAGAGTGGTTGATGTTATTTGGAGATAAATGTAAATTTATTATGTTATAAAATCCTCCTAAATTTTGGGTTTCAATATTAGTTTTGATTATTTTGAATAATTTTAAGGAATTTTATTTAATGGTCTTTATTGAACTTTGTGTATTGTTTGTTGAATTTTGGAGATTGAAGTAGTTTTTCATCATATAAGGTTTATTCTTTTGGGAATTATCATATTATGAACTAACCTTTTTATTATTCTTAATGTATAAATATATGAAGAAAATATAGTTAATATTTTGTGGATTATGTGATTCTATAGAAGTTAACTTACCCGGAATACTCATATTTTGGAGAAAAAGATGAGTGTGTGGTGGAAATTCATTAAAGGATAAAACTCTACTTTTCAAGTAAGTATATTTCATTATGATCTTCATCAAGGTAGTAATAAAACTCCTTAACTTTATGAAAAGGACCTTAAAACAAAAACTTTATCCTTTTACTTTTTCTACTGGGAAATCAGAGACCGTTTAACCCATCACAAATTTGTGGTTTTCTGAAATTTAACTTTCTCCTGGTCATGTTTTCTATCACTCTACATCAGAACAAGATGGTTAGTTTTTTTATTCCATATCCATGTTTTCCTACATGGAATCCTAGTATATGTTATCTCGGGTGACATTTTTACTTCTCTTTCATTCTTTTAAAGTGGTATTTTTATTGACTCTTTTTCCGATGTGGGATTTTCAAAAAAGTTACCAAGCTAAATTTTAAAATTGCAAGGATGAAATTTTCAAAAGGGGGGAAAGATGTAACATCCCAGGTATTTATAGAATAATAATTTTTTCATATCTATTAATACTTATGAATAATTTATTAATTTTACATTAAAGGGGGCACTTGGTCCGATAGTGTACTCGACACGCAACAATAGGTTTCTCTGAAATCTTACATTTCACATGACATTGAGTTATACCAAAAAATAATACAATAATATTATTATTATTTTAAATGGTAGTTAATTCCTAGTTGTTGTATTAACATGAATAAACAGAACTAACTAAAATATGATTACACATGTTTGTTAAATATTTTTCCATTTATCCAATAAATTTTAGAGGCTTAAAATGAGAATGAATCTAATTTTAAGCATAAAATACTCTAATATTTTTAAAATGTTGTTTTACCATTTTTTGATGGCGAACCTTTTTAAATTTATTTTTGAAACTTTTATATGTTCTATTTAAAAAAATATACTTCTTCTTTAGAAACGGGACATCAAAATTTACTTTGGATGTATTTTTTATTTTTTTATGATAACTATCATGTTTTGATGAATAGTAAAAATACGCTAAATTTTAATTAAAAACAACTTTTTCCATTTAGATAATTTATATGGTTAAATCATATTATTTAATGGTTTTAAAGTATAAATAGAATATATTTTTATAATTTATAATAATTTAGGTTATTAGTATTAATTTTATATTGAATTAAAATGTAAAAACATTTCAATATTTTTCAATGTTTTAACTTTTAAAAACCCACTTTCTCATTTTGACAATGGGAATTAATTTTAAATTAATTTCTATCAATTATGTTTTTGAATTTGGAAAATTGGGTTCCATATTTGAAATCATAAGGTCCAAAATATGTAAATAGGTCCCTTTTATTTTTGGACATTATGAATATTAATTTTAGAAATTATTTTTATTTACCATGGTTAAAGGGTAAATTAGGTAAATAAGGGTAAAAAAATATTATAATAATATAAAACTACACTAAAAAGTGTAATAATCCTATTGTATGAGATATTTATAACCATGAGAATCCTTGGGTCGGTTTTAGGACCCCATTGAGCCACTTGGGTGTGATAATGACCTTTTATAATATTTATTTTAACAAAAAGGGAAAAATAACATAAACATGTATCTCCTAACTAAAAAAATTTTATTTTGGTTTATATAAATGATATATTCTTATAAAAATAGTCATTAGAAATATAAAAATATTTCCTACATCATGGTATTTTATTTATAATTTTTAGACATTAAATAAATAAATTTATTTATGACACAATAATGATGCAATGATTACCTTATTAATGAAATATTCAAATAAATGATATTATAAATATTAAAATAAATGTAATTTGAAAATTTTTATTCCATACAAAATTTTATGGATTACTATTACATATTATCTTTTATTTAATGCTTTTTTTCGAAGGAATCAAGTTTTTATAACTTTAATAAAAATA
The DNA here is from genome assembly GCA_963277665.1 of Viscum album. Lineage (NCBI taxonomy): Eukaryota > Viridiplantae > Streptophyta > Magnoliopsida > Santalales > Viscaceae > Viscum > Viscum album. Next base: position 1,753,734,414 of record OY728151.1, read on the forward strand.
AATTTCTAAATAGTGTCAAATTTGACATAAATGAGTTTTTAAAACAAATACTATTTTATTAAATGATATAATAGTCCTAAAAATACAAGATTCTTCAAAATGACTTATATAATGTTAAAATTTTCATTAATGATCCTCTTGGGGTTCTATTGTAATTTTATACTAACTATAGTTACCATATATTATGAAAATACAAGAAGACATGGTAAGATTTAATGTTTTAACTAAGGGTTAAAGATAAAGGATAAGGTTAATTTTGTGACCTAAGCTTGTATAAAACCTAGTGGTTGAGATTATTTCGACCCATAATCATATTATCCTATAAATATATCCCTTTTTAACTATTATAATTCTAAAATCAATTTATAATAAAATAATATTTCAAGACTTTCCTAAAGTGCCCCTCCTCCCTCTTATAAAAGGGCACCACCTCCACCCACTTACTCACACCTCTAAAATCCATTTTATCATCTAAATTATTCTTTAATAATCTCCCAAAATCCCTCACTTACTCTTAGAATCCTTACCTTGGGCATAAAGAAACTCAAAGAAGCCTTTTGTCTCAAAACAAAAGTAGTTACCTGATTAAGAGGTAATGTCTTCTCTAAAGCTCCTTTCCCTTATTTTCCTTATCCAATCCCCTAAAATCTATTTATTACATTATTTTATAATTAAACCAGTATTATCAATATACTAGGATTTTTTTATGCTAATATTTAGGCCTACAATCACACACACCTCCATCTAATGGATTTAGAATATACTGTTTCTGTGTACAGCAAATTATTACCTCATGAAATGATGATTGTTCAATTTTATCCTACCACTTATCATAGTGGCCATTATGATTTAACTTTATTTATGTATGATATATATTATATTTATATTATATCTATACTTCTGTAATTTTCATTTAGAACATACCTGTATTCTTTTCATGTTGTATAAATACGATAATTTCATTTGAGGAAGTGTGGACTACCGCCCCCTCAAAGTGATATGAATCGTTCATGCTATACATGAAATGTATAAAGGATGGATTTAATGAAGATATGTAACATATATAACATATATATTATACTTTAATTATAATATACATATGTATCAATTAGTTTTCATTATTTTAATATGACAAAGAAATGAAAGTAGCGCTCATGTGTGCGTACGACCTATTGTCTCCATGAATGGTGCATTTCATTTCTTATATCAAAATATTATGGATTATTGTAAATATATATATGATATTTATATGTTATTTAAATCATTAATATCATTATGGATATTATTTAATTATGACCATATGGAAAATTTGTAATCATAACAAGTTCATTTTTTACTCCAGTACTAAATATCGACTAAACGTCTGATATGAACTTAAATCATTAAGTAATTGTTATAACATAGTAATAAGTGATATAAAGGGAATAAAAATAATGAAAAATTTTATAAAATAGGTATAAATTAACTAAATAATATTATTTATGAAGATAAATAACGAACGAGCTAAGTCAGACTCAAGGTAAGGGAAATATTAACTCAATCTCTATTCATTAAGTTAAATATCCATGTCATTGTTTTTTTTTTCAAATAATATGTGTGAATGTCATATTATTGTTTTAAACTGAATATCCAGCATACTATAAAATATGATCTATAATTGTTCATGTGATGACTGAATGTGAGGCTCAAAGGTTTGAACCTCCCCCAGCTCATCCTAGGACACTTTGGGTGGAAAAAACTGCTCTAAAAAAGAGCATTGTTGCTCAAACATTAAGGCCTGCTGCTAACACTAAATCCACAAACCCAATTGATGTCCCTAGACCTATCACTGAGACATCAATATCCAAATAAATTAAGCACAACCATGAGGATAAGGATTACACTCCTATGGAAAAGGGTGAACCTTCTATATGCCAGCCTATAGAAACTAAGGACACGTCAGGACTTTTTCATGCATCAAACACTGCCAATAACCCCAATATGGATCCTACACCCCTGATAGACAAATAGGAGAATCGCCTTGAAGTGTATGATACACAAAATAAGGATTTAAATGATTCTTAAGATTCTGAAGACTCCTTAAGGGGGGCTTATGATCAGCCTAATCAGATTGAGGAAGCCTATTTAAGCTCAAGATCCAGAAAGGGGAAAAGGCAATGGTTGATGCTGATGGCTTCATTACCCCTAATCCAAGAAAAACTAGAAAATGCAGAGACTATTCCCAAATGGAAAGAACTATTGTTACAAGGGCTTTGGATCCCTCCAAAAAGGAAGATTTTGATCCTCCACCGCCCTCGACAATGGATGATACCCCCCTACAACCCATAACTGTAGAGCATTCATCTACCTCCTCAAATTAATTTGACTCAGATAGCTCTGAAAGTGATCTTGAAAATGAACTGGCTTATTGGGATGCATACCAACTTGAAGAGAAGTTGGATTTTTCTGAGGAACTTGGAACTTGGATTGATGATAATGATACACGTGCATTCCAACAATACAAAAATGATGAAATGACGGCTAATAACTACCTACAACTCAGAAAGAGAATGTTCCTTAAAGTGGTGGAAGAGTTTAAAAAGGATCCTCACTTTGACTTCAATGCTATATCTTGGGAATAATTTTTATGCAATCAGTCCCTGTCTGTTTTGTAGCTTTCTGGTTTTGATTTGCATCACGCTTGCTTGTTTTCATCACACTTCTCCTTCTATTAATTTTTCCTCCTGGGACCTTGCTGGAGCTTTGAAATTTTGTTCCTCTTTAAGCAACCAACTCTGGATTTGCAATTCCCTTCGACTGAAATAGACTTCTTGGATATTCTCTGGGTTATTTTTGGCTTGAAGATGAGATGTGGTTTCTTTTAACCTGGAGATTCATGTTTTGATCTTCTTGTGTTTTTTTTCAGCACTGCCTCTCTTCAGTCCCACTACTTTATTAAAGAACATGGAGGAATTTTATGTTTCTTTTGTGGAGGAGTCATTCTCACTGGTTATATCAAGAAATTTTTCTGTGAGGAGGTGCCTCATCTGATTATTTTCTTATCTGCTCAGTTGTTATTTGGTTCCTTTGATCTTGTGCAACATTGAAGCCTGTCATTTTGTTGTGTGCATCCTTGAGCTGTCTTCAGTCTATTTACCACATGATAGTAGGTACTTCTGGTTTGATTCGGAATGCAATTTTGAACTGCATTTCAACTTGATCTGCAAGTCCCTGGATACATTGCATGCTCTCCTCTTTATCTGATGAGCAAGGAAGATCTCTAGGAGCAGGTCTGGAAACTCCTTTTTTATCTTTTTTCCTCAATGTTAAATCTAATTTTGTCTCTGTAACTTTGAGATGGTGTAAGAGTATTACACCTATAATTTTCCTTATAACCCTTTGATTTAATAAATTCCTTTGGCATGGACTGAATTTCCAGTTCTTGTCACTCTCTCAAAAAAATGATACAATCTTTGTAAGGAACTTCATCTCAATCTCCTTTATTTGGGGCATATCTTGATGTTATGCACCTTTATTTTCCTATAAGGTGTATATACAACCCTTAGACTAATTATATCATTAATTGGTATATTATCATGATATTTAAATTTTTGTATAATGTAATTCCTTAATGATATGTATACAGTTGTTTCTTATGTGGTAAGGGAATTTTCAACTTTTTTTCATTCAAGTTTTCTTTTATGTGGTATGTCTTTAAAATTTCAATAACATTTTATTATTTACATTATATTATATAAATATACTATATTATGAGTCCTTTATGAATGGGTTAACCCTTCCCCCTCTCTTTTTAATTTTTTTTAAAAACCATGTTGCATAGCCGTTATGCTGCAGAATTTTCATCTCAAAATCCCTCATTTTTTCTCAAGAAATTATCTTATTTTATTTATGTGAATACCCAATACTATTTCATTTAAATTGGTATTAATAAAGAAATAAAAATGATATATTTTATTTTTTAATTGAAATACATAAAACCCTCATTCCCTTTATGTGGGTTATAAATGACATAATGATCATGTTTTTAAACACTTTTTAAAATGTCACGATTTTGATATGAAACCCATTTATTTTATTCTCTTTGGGTTATTTATGAAATGTTTTATTATGATCTATGTGTTTCACATGAAAATAAAGTAATATTAATGGTTTAACCTGATATCACTCCAATTCATTGGGTGAAAAAAATTAATCTCTAGAGATGACAGGTTTTATGATACCTTGGTGAATAACCTTGGTAATTTTTATGAAACCTTGGGGATGAACCTTGGTGATATGACACCTTAGGGATGGACCTTGGTGATATTCTTATGAATGTATAAATTAAATTTTTACGCCAAATTTTCAAGTTATGATCCAAGTTCTTATTGTTATGATATTCCTCTTTCTCATGCCTTTATGAAAGTCCTCGTGTTCTTATTCATATCTATCAAGATCACATGTAAATTGTTCATTTGTTTTATCTTACTGAGATTTTTGTGCTCATCCCAAGTTTTTAAATATTTTTCATAGGTCTTGATATTGGTAAGGAAAAATAAGATGCTATGATTAAAGTATTTTAAGATTTGTCTTGAAAAGAAACCATGTTTATTTTTAATAGTTTTTTGTTTTTTGATAAAAAATGGATGGCATGTAGACTTATCTACTTTATAATATAGAAATTTTATGTATAGTTTTTTCCTAATTATCTGAAACTATAGACCTAAAATATCTTTGGTAATGAATGAAATTAAATTATACTCAAAAGTCACTATAATAAGTAATGTTTAAGGTCGGGTCCTTATAGGGTTCACCTCCCATATCCCTATCATATCTAAAAAGTCCAAGTATTGAATTTTTTTATAAAACATTTTGAGCTTGATCTCTTTCTTTATTTTTCACTGGAGTTTTAAAATTTTGAAAATATGACAATGAATAATTACACACATATATATAAGAGGAAACTAAATCACAAGGAAATAAAACTTTTTAAAATATGCACGTACTGTTAGGGACATATATAGTGCATGACCATACCTATACATATGCACAACATCCATAATTTTTAAATGATATTTTTAACATAAAATAATAGTTTTAATATTTCAAAATACCTTTAAAATTTTTAAAATAATCTTATTATATAAAAAAACTATACATATAGTTTCAAGATAGGATTTTAAAACAAATAAAATTCCTTTTCATAAAAAATAGCTTTTTGAAAAAAAAATCTTTTAAAATAACTCCCTTACATAAAAGGGTTTTTAATTTATAAATCCCTTATATAAAAAGGGTTTTTTGGAAAATAATCATAGCTTAAAAAATAAAATCCTTTTAGAATATATTCCTTACATAATAAAAAATTAAAATATAATCATATATACTTTTCTAAATAAATAAAATCCCCTTACAGAATTAAAAGTTTTAAAAATAAATGGCCCTATAATTTGAAAATAATATATCCCCTTAAAAAATTAAATTTTTTAAAAATAAATAGTTCTATAATTTGGAAATAATATATCCCCTTACAAAATTAAAAATTTTAAAAATAAATAGTCCTATAATTTGAAAATAATATATTCCATTACCTGAAGCAACTCGCCATAATTATCCTGTAATTTTCCTATTTGAAACCATGTTGAACCTCCTTCCCAAAGACTAAACTAACCCTCACACTATCTTTGCAACTAGAGAAAATCATGTATTTTTTTATCAGGGAGTCTAGTAAAGTGCCATTGGATGAAGAACCTAAGGGAAGGGCTTCTATTTATAGGCCTCAAATGTTTAACAAATCAATCAATTATTTTTTTTAAACACTATTTGGAAATTATTATAAATAGTGGTGGATGTTTCCATACATTTTTATTTCCCACTAATAAAAATGATATTTTTTTGTTATTATTATTTTATTTTATTTTTAGCTTCACTTTTTATTCCTTAACCCTTAAGGAACTTTATTTTATAATGTGTATATAAATATATATAACATATATATTTATAACATATATTTATGACAATTATATTTTCACATAACTTTTATAAGTTATATATATTTATAACATATAAATTTTACCATATAAATATAAATAAATATATATATATATTGGGTTCCTTCCACCACACACCACACGTTACTCTCCACTTCTTTTCATTTTTTTAATTCATTTTTTTCAAACCTCACTTCATGTGTCACATATAAAATATATTCATATTATTATATTTTTTTATACAATCAACTTCTTAAAAATAATTATCATGCACCATATATATATAGATAGATTATTTTTATACAATTAACCTCTTAAGTGTGTGTGTGTGTGTACCAAATATAAGTATATATATACATACATATATATTTTGTGCATATATATATATATGTATGTATGAATTTATGTATTAATTATAATTTTATAACGCTTTTTTATATATGAACATAACCTTAAATTTTATCATCAATTACACACACATATATATACACACACATATATACACACACACATATATATATATATACATACATGTTTGTTATTTTAGTTTACCACATATATATATTAAAAAAATTATATATATATATATATATATATATATATTCTTATACATTTGCATTCACTATAAAAAAATACAGACCATAAATTAAACATTTTAATTAAAAGAATATATATATATATATATATATATAGTATATTCTCTTATAAATTTATATATATATATGAATAAATTTTAAATTTTAATAAGAATTAAAATGAAAAATTAAATTTTTTTTAATATATTTTACATTGTTAATTTTAATATCAAATTAATATTTTACCAATCGTTAAGGTAAAAAACTTCTAAAAATTAATCAAGCACTATAATTATTTAAATTGAAAATAAAGAGTGATTCAAAAGTAATCATAATATGAAAACTATGAAATTTTATATCATAATAAATTTTATTTTAAATAATAAACACTTTTTTATACAAAGTATGTTTTAAAAATAATATTAAGTACATCTGACAAAAAATGTACACTTTTAACATTTTTTTATTTCAAAATCATATTTACTTATAGTATAACTATATTACATATCAATTTACATTTGTTACACAAATAATATTAAATAATTATTTATGAAAAATCATTATTAAAAAGATAACTATTCTTAGAATTTTCTGAGATGTTACAGGTAGTATGTCGTACACACAAATGATGATTTTTTATCTCATTTGATGGAAGTGGATATGGTTGTAGATCATTCCCTTAACATAACAAAATATTAGTACATGGAAGATACTAATTTTATTATATCAACATAGTTTAATAAGAATTGAATAAGGTGGAGGAATAAATAAAATAAAAATGCTCAGTTAGGGGTGTTACCACTTCTTCGGACAACTTCTTTTGGGTTTTCACAAAAACACTTCTTAGGTTGGATTTCTATCCAAACTATGGAATCTAGGATTGGAGGAGATAATTAAGGAAGTTATTTTGGAATTTATTGGTTGAACCGAAGGGTTTTGGAAGTGTTAAATGGATAGAAGAGGGGGTGGCCTTTTATAAGTGATTTGAGTGGCACACTTTTAATTTTTTAAAATAAAAAAGGTGTACCCACATTTTTTCATATCATAAGGCTCAAAATTTATCATTCTAAAGTATAAAAGTGATAAGGTAAAAATATTTCCATCCAATGGGTGTTGTATAAGTTTTGGGTCACTTTTTACACTTATCATTTCTTTAAAAATTATCCTTTTAAAATTTCAAAGAAATATTCTAAGGAATGATAGAGGATAAATCTGTACATGTCGTACAAGGTAAAAAGAACAATACTTTTTTTTGATAAAAAGTTTTAAAAATTTACTTTTTCAGAAAGACTATTCCATTGAAAAAAATTTAAAATACAAAAAGGGAAAAATGTATTTAACAAATCATTTTGGAAAGGTTATAAACATTTTTTGAAAAACTTTTTATAAAAGTAGGTTTTTATAAGAAACAGGTTCTTTGACCCAAGAGAGAAATAAATTTGGGTTTTCTTTAAAACATTTTCACAAAAATTTTAAGTACAAAAGAGTGTTAGAATTTGTACAATTACTTGAAAAGGTCATTATTAACTAGAGGAGAAGAAAATTAAAGTATTTATTATATAATGATAAATTAATTTCATCTAATGGAAATTACACACATAATATTATAATATTAATGACAACAAGGAAGTAATATTACCCAATGAAAAGGAATCGGGTTATGAAATTATTTACTGCTTGGTAACTTTTAACTCAAATACCCTAAGAAGAAATACTTAAAATTGAAACAAAAAATACAATGAATATAAAATAATTCATGATATAATATATAAAAAGGGTCATTAGATACACCACATAAAATAAATAAGTTTTGATAATGGCGTATGCCTCATGGAAAGAAAAGTGAGACATAAATCCCTTACCTTGCATTTCATTTCGGGTGAACAAACTTTAACCTCATGTATAATGGTTTTAATCATGTAACTAACTTATAAAATAACCATACTCATATTTATAATATCATATATAATCTTATTATAATATCTTATTACCTATTTTTAAATAATCTTTCATTATTTTCACTATTTTTGGTGTTAATTGCCTAGTTTTTCAAGTATGTTTTAACTTGTTGCTTGTTGTTCTTATTAATTAGATCATTATTTCATAATCTCCAGAATTTAAACCATGATTTAAATATCATATATATTTGGTATATATATATATTTATAATAATCTGCAAAATTTGGAGAAAGGAAACAAAATGCACCATTCGTGGAGATGGTAGGTCATACATACACAAGAATGCTACTTTTATTTCTTTGTCTCATTTAAAAGAATGAAAATTAAATGATCTATATATATATTTATTTATTTATATTATAATTATAGTATCATTTTTATGTCATTTTTGTCATATAGTTTTATTAAACTCGTCCATTATACATTAGATGTGTAGTGTGAATGAGTCACATCGCTTTGAGGAGGCGGTAGTCCACACTTCCACAAACATTGTTATTGTATTTACACAAAAATGGAAAACATTGAGGTTTGAGTTATATAAAAAATTATAGAAGAATTAATATATTATAAATATCATATATATCATATATAAATAGGTTTCGATCATAATTCCCAACCATGAGAGGTGTTAAAGTAAAAAATGAACAATCATCGTTTCGCGAGCCAGTAGTTAACCGTACACGAATGGTAAGTTCGGTATCCATTAGATGGAAGTGTGTGTAAGTGTAGTTATAAAAAATAGAATAAAGGAATCACTATATATTTAGGATAATGAGGTTATTATATAAGAATTTAATAATAATATTTCAGTGGATGGAGAAGGAAAATAAAACAAAGGAACTTGTGGAAGGATATTACCACTTTTTCGGGTAACTCCTTTTGGTTTATACCAAAAGACTTACTTGGTTTGATTTATTCCTAGGGTGAGGATTCTAGGATAAGGGTAGGGATTTTGAGATATTATTTGAGAAGAGTTTGGGTGAGCCAAAGGGCTTGATAGATGTGAATAAGTGGGAGGGGTGAGTGCTTTTTTATAGTGGAGGAGGAGTGGCATTCTTGTAAATTTTTTAAAAGGGAATTCCAAACATGTTTTTCCCATATCAATTGGCTCCAATAATGAACCAAATTCAAGCCAAGGGAGGATAGAATCCACAAATATTTATTTTTTTATTTTCTATAACCACTTTTTGGATGAGTGGGAACCACACATATTCAAAAACTGATTCAAACACCACAAAATAGACATCAAAAAATTCAAATATATCACATTCCAACTGTCAGGATTCACCAAATAAAAAAATAAAAAATGTGATGCACCACATCCTCAGCCTGAAAACCACTAGCTGGAGCCTCAAGCCGCAAACCCTGACACACCGAAACACCCATCATCATCCATAGCACCACATAGAACCGCCCGCTGAATATCCTCATCACCGGAACCACTGTATCCATGCACGCAAAAACACCATAATCATAGTCACTGAAAAATAATTCATCCTTCACAAACCAACCTATAAGAAACATCATCATTTCACCCTTGACATCACCGTCAACATCGAATCCATCACAACACTTGAAACAAAATTCATCGAACCAGATACAAAAATCAACAACTTCATCGAGCAATCAAAGAACAATAATTTGAAAAAATATGAACATACAGTGGCTTTTGGACAATTTTGTAGGTCATTTTGGCCCTTAAGTTCAAGTTTGTGTCCTGTGTTAACCTAATTTTTCTCCTTATCGCTGTAATTAATTTTAATCACATTCACTAATATTTTGGGTAAAAACTAAGTTAAACCTATTATAAATTATAAATTATGACGATTCCAAATATTTAATCCATTTTTTCAAATTATAATCATATAAGTGGAATAAATTAATTTAAATTTAATCACGTAGATGGGACGACTAAGTGGGTTTTTAAAGTAAAATGTTCAAAAGTTTGGTAAGATTTTATATCTAGTTTTAAAGTGAAATTCTAATGGCCTAAATTGGATTAATTTTTGTATAATTGATATAATTTGACTTTAAAAACTATTTAAAATATAATTTAACCTTACAAAATAAATCAGACGAAAAAACAATTTTGAATTAAAATTCGGTATTTTTTACTATTCATCAAAAAATGAAACTTCTTAGAAAAATACTAAAAATTCACCATAAGCTAATTTTTATGTTATGCTTTCAAAAATGAAGTTTATTTTAACATATAAAATTTATAAAAGTGTCTAAATTTTGATTTAAAATATGTCTATTATTAATAGGTGGTAAAATTTCCTCTTTAGAAAAAATACAATTTTTAAGCGTAAAACTTGATTTATTCTTATCTTATGCCTATCAAATATATTGAATGAATATAAAAAATATTTGATTGATTATATAATATATATATATATATATTTAATTAATATCATTCACTAATAGTAATTAATTAAATTTATTAGGATAAAACACCCTTGTGAGCATAAAAATATTTCATTTATATTCAATCGGTTTATATTTTTATTTATAATTAATTGGTAACCAATGAATTCATCTTATATTTATATAGAACATATATTTTCATAAGTTATTTAATACTATTCATAAATTCTAATTTAATGGTTAGGTTATACCTTATTATATTAAATAATAATGTTTTATTAATATATTATTGTTCGGTAAAATCTGGTCTTGCGTGTAACGCAAGATATCGAAGAAAGTCATTGTTCTGTGTAACACAAGATAACTTAGTATTTCATGCACTTCAAGATATATCATAAATTGAATTTATTTAAAATAGTAAATATATTATAAAGTCTCAGGATATTATATTCTCTTACGCGCTTAGTGTTGTGTGTCATACACATTATTGAATATAATGTTCTTACTTTAGAATTTCAGGACGTTACATTTTTCTTACCCATTAAGAAAAATTATAATTTGTTCTTATTATTATTTCATTTTATTTTTAGTTTCTTTTTTTATTCCTTAATCCTTAAGAAACTTTATTTTATCATGTGTATATAAATATATATATATATATAAAATTGAATATATATATATAACATATATATTTATAACATATATTTAAGACAATTATATTTTTAACATAACTTTTATAACTTATATATATATATAACTTATAAATTTTACCATACATATATTTTTTTGGGGATCCTTCCACCACACACACACGCCTCACCTTTTTGGGGTTCCTTTCACCACACACCACATATCACTCTCCACTTCTTTTTATTTATTTTTTAATTTATTTTTTTAAACTTCGCTTCATGCGCCACATATAAAATATATTCATATTATTATATTTTTTTTATAGAATCATATTCTTAAAAATAATTCTCACGTGACATACATACATACATACATATATATATATATATATATTATTTTTATACAATCAACATCTTAAATATGTGTGTGTGTAACAAATATAAGTGTATATATATATACATATATATTCTGCGCATGTGTGTGTGTGTGTGTTAATATATATTAAATACAATTTTAAAACTCTTTCTTACATATAAACATAACCTTAAATTTTATTATCAATTATACATATGTGCATATATACACATACGTATATTTATACATACGTACATGGTTATTATTTCTATTTATCACATGTATGTATTAACATATTTTCTATATATATATATATATTTAAAAGCACCTTAAGAAAATACCTACCATAATTTAAACATTTTTATTAAAAGGATATATATATATATATAGTATATACTATTATATTTTTTTATATATGAGTAAAATATAAAATTGCTTAAGAATTAAAATGAAAATTTAATTTTTTTTAATATATGTTACATTATTAATTTTAATATCAAATTAATATTTTACTAATCTGCAAGATAAAACATTGCTACAAATTAACCAAACATTATAACTATTTAAATTTATAATAAAGAGTGATTCAAAAGTAATCATAATTTGAAAACTATGAAATTTCATATTAAAATAAATGTTATTTTAAATAATAAACACTTTTTTTTTAAAAAAAAGTTTGTTTTAAATAGAATATTAAGTACATATGACCACAAATGTACACTTTTAACATTTTTTAATTTCAAAATATTATTTTCTTATATTACAACTAAATTACTTATCAATTTACATTTGTTAAACAAATAGTATAAAATACTTATTTATGAAAATATTTATTGAAAAGACAATTGTGCTTAGAATTTTATGTGATGTTACATTCTACCCCACTTAAAATGAAATTTTCCTTCAAAATTCTATCGTCGTACCTAAGAAAAATTAGGAATTTCCATTTGGAAAAATAGAATCACTAAACTTCTATATTCTTAATGGTACTTAATTTCCTAGAAGTTCAAAAGAAAATTTCAAACTCTTCGATTTTTCCTCAAATGACAATGTCTAATCTCCAAAGTTATCTAAACAATTCTTCTGATACCAAGTGTACTGACTAGAGACATGTGCTTTCAGATCCAGTGCAAAAAAATACTATATGTTTTTTATTATAAAAATAAATTAAAAATATATAGTCTTTTAAAAAAACAAGGATATTTTATGGACTAGACTTTGGTGGTAAAGGCCAAACCATTACAACATATCATAGTTTAAAGAGTTAATAAATAAAAAGATATTTTGACTTCACTCAAACTAGCTCCTTAACAAAACTAAACTCCTTTGAAACTTCTAATGAGTCTATGAACAACATTTTAAAACATAGGGAAAGCATAAATTTTCTCAGTAAGGGGTTTGAAAAACCAATAAAAATCCTTCTTATAAATAATGTTCAAAAAAACTTTTGAAAACATTTTATTTTATTTCAAATATAAAATATTTGATAAAATAATTTCCAAAATATAATTCTAGGGTTTTAAAAATATATAACCATAGAAAATAATTCTTCAAAAACCTTTGAAAATACATTTTCTTTGAAATCCTATTTCATTTAAAAATATAATAAATTATGAAAATATATACTTCTTTGAAAACCTATTTCATTTAAAAATATAATATCTTTTGAAAACTTAATTGGAAATAATTTTTCTTAATAAAATAATCCAATGATTTTTTAGAAAAAATACTTCACAAGGTCAAAGAGGAAAATTGTGTGGTCACTTATAGCATTGAAGGTTGGCGAAGTCCTACTCATCATGGAGGGTTTGGTTCAATTCCCATATCCCTATAATATCTACAAATTCCAAGTGCTGAATTTTTTTATAAAATATTTTGAGCTTGATACCTTTTTTTATTTTTCACTGGAGTTTTAAAATTTTGAAAATACAACAATGAATGCTTATATATATATATAAGAGGAAACTGAATCACATGGAAATAAAAAAATTGTAAAATATGCATGGATTGTTAGTGACAAACGTAGTGCATGACCATACCTATACACATGTACAACATCCATAATTTTTAAATGATATTTTTCACATAAGATGATAGTTTTAATATTTCAAAACACCTATAAATTTTTTAAAATAATCTTATTACATAAAAAAATTTATACATATAGTTTCAAAATAGAATTTTAAAAATAATAAAATTCCTTTGCATAAAATAATAGCTTTTTTAAAAATAGAATTCTTATAAAATAACTCTCTTACATAAAAGGGTTTTGAATTTATATGTACCATATATAAAAAGGGGTTTTTGGAAAATAATCATAGCTTAAAAAATAAAATACTTTTAAAATATATTCCTTACATAATAAAAAAATTAAAACATAATCATATATACTTTTCTAAATAAATAAAATCCCCTTACAAAATTAAAAGTTTTAAAAATAAATAGCCCTATAATTTGAAAATAATATATCCCCTTACAAAATTAAAATTTTTAAAAATAAATAGTTCTATAATTTGAAAATAGTATATCCCCTTACAAAATTAAAAGTTTTAAAAATAAATAGTCCTGTAATTTGAAAATAATATATTCTCTTACCTAAAGCTACTGACCAGAATTCTCTTGGAATTTTCCTATTTGAAACCATGTTGAATCTCCTTCCCAAAGACTAAACTAACCCTCACACTATCTTTACAACTAGAGTAACTCGTGTATTTTTTATCAAGGAGTCGAGTAGAGTGTCATTGGATGTAGAACCTAAGGGAATGGATTCTATTTATAGGACTCAAATGTTTAACAAATCAATCAATTATTTATTTATTTATTTTAAAACACTAGTTGGAAAGTCTTCTAAATAATGGTGGGTTTTCCCATAAATTTTTCTTTCCCATTAAGAAAAATGATATTTTGTTCTTATTATTATTTTATCTTATTTTTAGTTTCATTTTTTATTCCTTAACCCTTAAGGAACTTTATTTTATCATGTGTATATAAATATATATAACATATATATTTATAACATATATTTATGACAATTATATTTTAACATAACTTTTATAATTTATATATATTTATAACATATAAATTTTACCATATATATATATTGGGTTCCTTCTACCACACACCACACACCACACCTTTTTAGGGTTCCTTCCACTACACACCACATGTTACTCTCCACTTATTTTCATTTTTTTAATTCATTTTTTTCAAACCTCACTTCACGTGTCACATATAAAATATATTCATATTATTTTATTTTTTATACAATAAACTTCTTAAAAATAATTCTCATGCACCATATATATATATATATATTATTTTTATACAGTCAACCTCTTAAGTGTGTGTGTGTGTGTCTACCAAATATAAGTATATATATACAGACATATATATTCTGCGCATGTGTGTGTGTGTGTGTAATA
Source organism: Viscum album (assembly GCA_963277665.1). Taxonomy (NCBI): domain Eukaryota; kingdom Viridiplantae; phylum Streptophyta; class Magnoliopsida; order Santalales; family Viscaceae; genus Viscum; species Viscum album. The sequence goes on from OY728151.1 coordinate 1,753,749,687, forward strand.
AATACAATTTTATAACTATTTTTTATATATGAACATAACCTTAAATTTTATTATCAATTACACATATGTATACACACACACACACACACACACACACACATGTGTGTGTGTGTGTGTTTTTGTGTGTACATGGTTATTATTTTAGTTTACCACATATATATATTAACAAATTATATATATATATATATATATATATTCTTATATATTGATATTTGACATAAAAAAATACTAACCATAAATTAAACATTTTTATTAAAATGATATATATATATTTAGTATATTATGTTATAAATTTTTTTATATATATGAGTAAAATTTAAAATTTAATAAGAATTAAAATGAAAATTTAAATTTTTTTAATATATTTTACATTGTTAATTTTAATATCAAATTAATATTTTACCAATCGTTAAGGTAAAAAAATATACAAATTAACCAAGCATTATAGTTATTTAAATTGAAAATAAGTAGTGATTTAAAAGTAATCATAATCTAAAAACTATGAAATTTTATATCATAATAAATGTTATTTTAAATAATAAACACTTTTTTATACAAAGTATGTTTTAAAAAGAATACCACAAATGTACACTTTTAACATTTTTTTTTATTTAAAAATCATATTTACTTATAGTATAACTATATTACTTATTAATTTAAATTTGTTACAAAAATAATATTAAATAATTATTTATGAAATATCATTATTAAAAAGAAAACTATTCTTAGAATTTTTTGAGATGTTACAGGTAGTCTATCGTACACACAAATGATGATTTTGTATCTCATTTGATGGAAGTAGAGATGGTTGTAGGTCATGCCCTTAACATAACAACATATTAGTATATGAAAGATATTGAGTTTATTATTCAACATATTTTAGTAAGAATTTAAGGAGGTGGAGGAATAAATAAAATAAAAATGCTCAATTAGGGGTGTTACCTCTCCTACGGACAACTTCTTTTGGGTTTTCACCAAAAGACTTATTAGGTATACTTTTTAAACAAACTATGGAATCTAAGATTTGAGGAGGGAATTAAGGAATTTATTTGGGAAGTTATTAGTTCAACCAAAGGGTTTTTTAAGTGTGAAATGTATAGGAGAGGGGGTGGCCTTTTATAAGTGAGGTGAGTGGCGCACTTGTAATTTTTTAAAAGAAAAAAGGTTTACCCACATTTTTCTCATGCCATAAGGCTCCAAAATGGATCATTATCGATTATAGAAGTTATAAGGTCAAAATATTTCCATCCAATGGGTGTTGTATAAGTTTTGGGTCATTTTTTACCCATATCTTTTTAGTTTAAGCCCCTGGTATATCCATTTTCACCTTAACAGTGGTAAATAATTTTTAATGTTTCTACTATTCATTATGGTCAAAAATTAAGTTGACCTTATTAGAAAATATAAATTATTATGATTACAAATATGGAATCCATTTTTCCAAATGTCATTCATATAATTGGAAAAATGTAATTTAAAATTAATCTTATAGACATGATAAGAAAGCAGTCTTTCAAAGAGAAAAATTTTTAATGGTTTAAAAATATTTTATATCAAAATTCAATATGAAAATGATTCCAATAAAGTAAATTTGATTAATTAATATATAATTGAGGTAATTTTACTTTTAAACCCATTTTAAAACAAAAAAAACCTTATAATTTTAGCATGATTATTTCAAAAATTAATTTTATTTATTAAAATACATTTTATTAAAGTGGGAAAAAATATTTTTAAATAAGTGTGTAAAAATTTAACAAAACTACTTCTTAGAAAAATGCAGTTTTTAAGTATAAAATTGGATTTATTCTTATGTCTTGTCTAGAAATCACATAGATAATTGTTACATATTTGGTTTAATATATAATATATAAATTTAATTAAAATCATTCCCCAAAAGTGAAATGTTTAATTTATTGAAGTAAAACATGTTTTTGTGCATAAAAATAGTTTTTTAGAAAAAGATTTCATTTTCTTAAAATGGTTTTAATTTTCATTTATAATTAATTGGTCAAAAAATAATTCATTATATATATGTATGTATGTATGTAAACCATATATTTTTTATAATTGAGTTAATCCTATTGATACCCACCATTTCAATGGCTAGGTGATAACTATCATATTAAATAATAATTTATTAATAGTAAGTCATGTTTCATTAAAACTCAGTGTTGCGTGTAATGAAAGCTAAACTCTGTGTTGCGTGTAACACAAACTAAAATCAGTGTTTCATGTAATGAAAGATAAACTCAATGTTGAGTGTACTAAAAAATATCTAAAAGTTTAAATTTATTTGAAAATATATATATATATATATCACAAAATCTTAGGGTGTTACATTCTACCCCCCTTAAATTGAATTTCACCCTCAAAATTCATCACTTTTGCATCATCAACTGAGGATACTTCTACCTCATTATAACCTTAGGTTCCCATATAACTTTAAGATGGTGGTTTCACCAAAAAATATTGAATGGGTGAGTGGTCTTGTTTCATAGCACTTTCTCTATATGATCCATAATCTCAACTGATTATTCATTATAATAAAGATCATGCTCCAATGATACAACCTATGATTTCAGTACATATGAAGGATTAGTTATTTACTTCCTCGTTAGAGATACATGGAACACATCATGGACTTGAGAGAGGTTTAGTGTAAGCAACAATCGATAATCTATTGTCTTGATATGATCAAGAATATAAAAGGGGGCGATATACCTAGGGCTTAGTTTTTCTTTATATCATAAGAGCAATTTCATTTTTTGGTTGTGATTTAATCAATTTCCACTTCATCTATTAATCTAAGAAATAAAGATGATTTTTTTTATGCCTAATGCACTAAAAGATCACATGATTCATGATATAATGATAAGTGATTCCTTCTATCTCTAGTTATCATCAAAACAAAATGGTTATCACAAGTTATACATAAATATTCATATGGTTAAATAATACATTAATCTATAAAATATCATCCCAAATTAAAATTAAACCATTACATAAGTGGTTAACCTTATAACCCTTCCAAAATTAAAAATTTATAAATAAGTTCACTAAATTTCTCAAAATCAACTTAACATTAATCCACCACATATCATAAAGTATCTCTTGATTGTCACATACCAAATATGTGAATACCTTAGGAATATATTTTCTTGAATCATGGTAATAACCATAATTTTCATAAAACCTTAATCAAAACATACATACTTCTTCATTCCTCAAATAAAACCAAATATTATTTAATATATTCTATAAATCCAATAATGTCGTAAAGTTCTTCAACGATAACATAAACCACTTTTTCCGCAAATCATTAATTAGTTCCAATGTCATCAATATTATCCAACACCATTTTCTCAACATCAAGAACATATTAATGGTTATATTCCCTTAATAAAAATATCACCTTGCCATTAAATCACTTTTCTAGTTCATCAACACCATTTAACAAATTTTTACAAATCCTTAATGAAAAACTTATACTAAACAATCCTTATATATTTCATGATTCATATATCATAATTATTTAATTCCAATACATAAACACTTCAATCATACCACTTATTTCTCAAACTATTAACTAGGATTAATCATATTATTCCTTAATACCTCTTTCCAACAATATGAAATATAAATCATGTCTTAACATTAATCAACCTCAATTTAATCATGCTTCTCATGTTTAACATAAACAATACTGTTAGAACATCCCATACCTTTCATATGTTATTTGTAGTCTCCTCATCAGTAGTATAACCATTACTCGTACCACCTTGTTGATTCTCTCAATGATATTTCCCCTTAGGACATTGATTTTTATAATGTTCATACTTTCCACATTTGAAACATTCAACCATGAATGATATCTTAGGGCGACCATTATTCTCATCCATTGCATTAGCTAAACATTTCATTTTTACTCTATAATTACTTTCTTTGTGTCCTTTTTTCTACACTCAAAACATCTTCTCGTTCCTTTAAGACATCCACTTGGGTGTTTCTTCCCACATTCTTGACACATAGGAAACTTAATCTTATTTCCTACATGGTCTCCACCACCCAAACTCTCAATGAACTCTATCCTTCTCTTCTTTGGTGAGTCTGAGAGTTGGTTAAGGTCTAAGTTGTTAATAATATATCATGATAACTGATTGGGGATTATAAAAATATCCTTCACTCCAGTTATCATCTCATTTGGTTGCTTATCAACACATTTTCTATCACATTCAACATTGATCTAGTTCCTTCTGGTTCCCTCCATTGACTAAAACCAAAATGAATGGTGTGGATAACAATATTCATAGTGGTAAACCACATAATCATGAAAAATCACCTATAGGATGTCTAAATGATGAAACCTTATTTTCAATCTATGACACCCCAGGTTTATACTAAGTCATTCATAGTCATCATATATTTAAATCCTTTATGATATTTCATAAAGAGTTTGTGAATTTAAAAATCATATCCCTTAGGTGTGTCAAACTAGGTGTGTAGCAAGGCCCATTTTCATACACCAAGTGATGATCGAGTCTATCTCAATGCGCCCTTTTTAGAGTTACTTTCCCAAGGTACCTCTGTTCTAGATCCAAATATACTTGTAGTATCTAGACAGGGATGTAATTGCTTGGAAACCACTCGCTCTATCTTTACCAAAATTCTATGATATTTTCCTATACTTTGACACATCATTAGACTTATTATCAAACATATCCTTAAACATATCCCTATATATTTCACTAATATTTTCTCATCCTAGTTTCCAAATGTTAACTAAACCTTTCCTCTGATACCAACTATAGCAGTCTGGAATTATTTTTAGTGGAATTTAATTGAAACCTATTAGGGAACTCCATGGGTGGGTACACCTCATGGGTAAGATACACCACCATCCCCAGTGGCACCCCTTTCCTCATGAATCCCTTGGTTGGAGATCCATGCTTCATCCAACACTCACATGTGAGAGTTCCCAAGGATCAAATTACTTCCTTTTCCTCTAATACCAACTATAGTGACCCAGAATTTTCATACATAAAAATTACAGCTTTTTAGATAAATATTCAATAAATTACACAAACACATGCCTGAGGACCATAATAGTTTAGTGTATTTGGATACTAGGTACATAATCTTCTAATTTGGTGAAATATATTCAACATCTCCCATAAATATCTTCCCCTTTAGTACACTTCACAAAAATACCCTACTTAAAACCTTTCTTCATAACCTTATGAAAGGAAATATAAGAAAGGTTGATCTGAGATTCTCAATAAGGGTAAGAAATTGAGATATCAATGATCACATAAATGTGAAATTGGAGTAAGGGTATGATAACATGAGATTAATATTAGAAAACCATACCCTTAATATTAAAGATCATAATCTTAAGATATGACATAAAACTTGGTAGTTCATGAGGCATGAATCATAAAGGAATCAAAGAACATGAGCTATGAGAGCATAACACTGACATAAGATATAGAATTTTGGAATACGTAAGTATAGAGAATCATTTACATAGTAGTCAAGTCTCACTACCAAGGTTTTCATAGTGGAATGGGTTCACTCTCAAAACCATCATAGTAATCAAGGTTCACTACCAAGACCATCATAGAGGACAAAGTCCCTTACTGAACCAGGTTCACTCCCCATTTTATTCCTTCATATCTCATGAGATATAAATATTTACCCAATTAATTGGAGGGATATATAGTTCCCACCCATCACATAATTAAAATCATACGTATGTGTTCCACAAGAACATAAAACATCCATCATATCATAGCCCATGAAATGAAATGGGTTTCATAAACATTTCATCATATCATAACCTGTAGAAAAGTGATAGGTTTCATAATCATTTCATCATTTCATAATATCCTAACCCATGAAAATAAGTGGGTTTATAAGAATTTCCTCATGGTATAACCTTTGGAAGAGAAATAAGTTTCATAAACATAATGTCATCATAAACATAAACCATTTAGAGAAAGAATAAGAATGGTATCCTTGGATAATATCCCCATAAAGTCATATTTAACATCAAAGGATGTCATCCTATAAGGAAATTTGTTTTGAAATGTCATTTAAAACATTTCTTGATGAAACTATCCTTTCCACTTTGAAAAAAACTTTTTAAAACATAAAACACTTTTGAAAATTATTTTCTTTTAAAATAACCTTGAAAATTTATAAAGGAATCTTTAAAAATCATTTAAAACATTTCTTGAGGAAAATATCCTTTCCTATTTGAAAAACACTTTTTAAAACATAAAACATTTTGAAAATCCTTTTATTTTAAAATAAACTTGAAAACTTATAAAGAAATATTTAAAAATAATTTAAAATTTTTCTTAAATAAAATATCCTTTCTAATTTGAAAAAAACTTTTTAAAACATAAAAAATTTTAAAATCATTTTCGTTGAAAATAACCTAGTAAACTTATAAAAGATGATTTAAAAATCATTTAAAACATTTCTTAAGAAAAATATACATTCCACTTTGACAAACACTTTTTAAAACATAAAATATTTTCAAAATCCTTTTATTTGAAAATAACCATGAAAATTTATAAGTTAAGATTCAATGAAAATGATAGTGGGAAATTTCATTCATGTTGTATAAGTTAAAACAAATATTCCTTTCACGTTTTTAGTAAAATCCAAATGGGAATTGTTTGGAAAATGACATGAAGATTCATTTCAAAAAAATTGTAAAAATTAAAACATGGGTAAAAATTTATTTAATAAATTATTTTAATAATGTTAAAAACATTTTTGAAAATATTTTATAAAAAATAGTTTTTGAAGAAAAGGGGTTTTCGACCGAAGAGTGAAGTAAATATGATTTTTTTAAAAACATTCCATTGAAATCTTATATATAATAAGAGAGTAAAATGAATATAAAACATTTATTTTTATTAAATAACCATAGTATAATAAAATTAATGATTTTATTGAGATATATATCATAAAATTTCATTATTGGAAGCATAATCATAAACAATCCCGATAAACGATGAGATTGCAACATAAAACTATTACCACTTTGGTAACTTTGAATCGTAATACCCATGAAAGAATAACATTAAATTAAAATTATAATATCATGAAAATAATAATATTAATGATATAAAATTCCAAAGGGTAAGTATATACACCTCATAAAATAATATAGATGCATAACATAACATAACATATGTCTTAAAGAAGACAAATTGAGACAAAAACCCTTACCACTTTGGAAACTTTTGAACTGTAAACCCCAAGAAAGATAGATCCTAAAAATGGATATTTAAATAAAATAAAATTTAATTATAATATTCATAAAATACATTTATGGGAATTATATGTACCACATAAAATAAAAAGGTGATGAATATGAAATGTGTCTCATGGAAGTAAAAAAGTGGGATGGAGATCCCTTACCAGTTTAGTAATTTTTTTGAATCATAATCCCTAATAAATAATAACATCAAATTAAACTTTAAGTACCATTAAAATAATTATATTCATGATATAACATGTGAAATGGGTAGTATATATACCACACAAAATAAACAAGTGGTGAATTTGCATATGTCTCCCAGAAATAAAAGAGAGACTAAAAATTCTTTACCTTATGACTTAAATTCCTTTGTACAAGTTCGAACCTTCTATATAATAAATATAATATTATTATGAATATATTATATTAGAATAATTATATATATAATACCATATATTATTTACTTATGACCTTTTATTACTTTTTTATTAACAATTCCATGTTAAAGTCGTGTTCGAGTAATAACTGCTTTGTTTTTCGTGTGTGTTTTGATTTGTTATTTTTTTTGTCCTATTACATTGATCATGGTTCCATAATATAAAAAATATTAAAAATTATATAAATATAATATATATTCATCATATATTTATTTATATAAATCTATAAAATTTAGAGATAGAAATTGAAATACATCCTTCATGGAGAAGGTAAGTCATACATACGCATGAACGTTGTTTCCATTTTCTCAAAGGGTTGGAAGAAATAAAGTTAAAAAATATATGAAAATTATAGAATAATTTTTATGTAATATATATCACATATTATCATTAAATACATTCTCATTACCTTTCATTTAAAGTGTGAACAAATCACGTTGCTTCGCAAGGCGGTAGTCCGTCGTACACACAAGCGACGTTATCGTATTATCATAGAATGGAAAGTATGATGGTATATGTGATATAATAATTTAATAAGTATAATAATATCATAAATATAATATATAAACATCTAATATATCATTTTATCCATTCTTGAGAGGTTTTTATGGAAAACGAATAACATCGGTTCAAGAGGCATTAGTTCACCGTACACACGAATGATAATTTTGTATCTCATTTGATGGAAGTGGAGATAGTTATAGGTCATTCCATTAAAATAACAACATATAATTATATTTAAGATAATTAATTAATTATATAATAATTTTTTAATAATAATTTAATGTGGTGGAGGAATAAATAAAATAAAAATGCTCGGTTGGGGGTGTTACCTCTTTTTCAGACAACTTCTTTTGGTTTGTACCAAAAGGTTTTTTAGGTTGGATTTGTGACTAAAATAAGCCTTATAGGATGGTAGGAGGTAATTAATAAAGTTATTTGGGAATGTATTTTCTGAACTAAATGGTTTTTTAAGTGTGAAGAGGAGAGGAGAGGGGGCGTCCTTTTATAAGGGAGGTGAGTGGCACACTTATAATTTTTGAAAAGGAAAAGGTGTGACCAAGTTTTCTTCATGAAAAAAGGATCCAAAATGGACCAAAATATATCCTATAATATATAAGGTCAAAATATTTCCATAAAATGGGTTTTTTACAAGTTTTGGGTCATTTTTAAGCCTTATATTTTTAGTTTAACACCTTGATAAATCCATTTTCACCTTAATTGCGGTAAATAATTTTTACTATTTTTACTATTTACTATGGTAAAAAAATTAAGTTGGAATTATTAAATAATATAAATTATTATGATTCCAAATTTGGAATTAATTTTTTCAAATTCCAATCATATAAATGGAAAATTTAATTAAAATTTAATTCCACAGATGCGATGAGAAAGCGAGTTTTCAAAGAGAAAAATGTTCAAAAGTTTAAAAAAATTATATCAAAATTCAATATGAAAATGATTAAAATGAACTAAATTATATTAATTTAAATATAATTGAGGTAATTTTATTTTTAAACCCATTTTAAAATAAAATTGAACCTTATAAATTCTTTAAAAGAAAATGCAGTTTTCAATAAAAACCGGTATTTTTCATTATTCACTAAAAAATTAATCTTTTCAGAAAAATACCAAAAATTCACAATATGATAATTTTTACAGGATTATTTAAAAAATAATTTAATTTTTTAAAATAAATTTTCTAAAAGTGTAAAAAAATAATTTTAAAATAAGTGCTCAAAAAGGCATCAAAACTGCTTTTTAGAAAATACAATTTTTAAGCGTAAAATTAGATTTATTCTTATGTATTATTTATAAAACACATAAAATGAATGTTAAAAATTTTATTTTATATATAATATATAAATTTCATTAAAATCATTCACCAAAAGTTATTTTTTAAAATTTATTGAGGTAAAACACATTTATGTTCATAAAAATATTTTTTTAGAAAAAGATTTCCTTTTCTTGCAAATGGTTTTTATTTTCATTTTTAATTAATTGGTCACAAAATAATTAATTATATATACATTTTTATAAACCATATATTTTTATAATTAATTTAATCCTATTCATACTCTTCATTTCAATGACTAAGTGGTAACTATCATATTAAATAATAATTTCTTAATAGTAAGTCATGTTTCATTTAAACTCGGTGTTGCGTGTAATGTAAGCTAAACTTAGTGTTTCATGTAAAAAAATCTAAACTCAATTTTTCCTGTAATTAAAGTTAAACTCGGTGTTGCATTTAATGTAAAATTTCAAAAAGATTAAATTTATTTAAAAAAAATATTTCACAAAATCTCAGGGCGTTACAAGGGAACTCCATGCAATCATGTTATCTCACAGATATATAGCTTTCCCATATAGCATACTAAGTGAGTCTCACGAATCAACAAGAAATGGGAAACTTTCATGAGTCGATCCATAATCACCCAAATAGAGTTATAGCTCCTCAAGGTCCTAGGTAAACCCGTCACAAGGTCTATAGTGACATCCTCACACTTTCATATGGGAATGGGAAATGGATGAAGAAAACCACCAAGATGTGGGTGTTTTCCCTTTATCCTCTGGCAGGTAAGGCATCAGGAAACAAATACAAAAATTTCCCTCTTTATCCCCAGCCACCAGAACTATCATCTAAGGTCATGGTACATATTTTTCACTCCAAGATGCACTTCCCACTTTTAGGTATATAAGTATATCATTAGTTTTTTTCTAATGGAAGTAGGGACTTTAACTCTCTCATATACTAGGGTCACATTTTCATCATCCAATGAACACCCATGTATCAGGTCACCATCTTATAGTTCTTCCCACATCACATTATACACTGGGTTAGATTTTTGACTAGCCTTCACTTAGTCTACTAAGGAAGTCATGATCACTAATTGAGCACATGTCATCGATCCCAAGTCCTTAAAATCATCCATCCTTCAATCGACCAATAATCTCATTGGGCGCCACTGTTCCTCTTAAGGTCGTTCATCAAGCTCCTAATCTTACTGCATCTTACAACTAAGATAATCTGCAATGACGTTACCTTTACCTAGTGAATTGGTCATCTCAAAGTCAAATTTTTGTAGGCACTCTACTCAGTACCTTTACCTAATATTTAGGTCTCACTATGTAAAGATATAATGGAGGATCTTATGTTCTGTATAGATAAAAAACCTCTCACCAAAGAGATAATTTTTCTAAGACTTCAAATCATGGACCACAACTACTAGCTCTAATTCATGGGTAGGATAGTTCCACTCATGAGATCACTACTGATGTGACCCATAATCTATTACATGCTCCCTCTGTTTCAGTACTATTATCAAGTAGATTCCTGATGCATTGTAGTATAAAACATAACTAATGCCTGGATTAGGAAGAATAAACACTGAAGTTTTAGTCAACCTCCTCTTCAGCATAATAAATTCCTTATCACACTGGTCTAACCACTAAAACTTCACTCCCTTTTTTATTAGCACAGTCATGGGTGCTGATAAATAGGAGAAGTCCTAGATAAAATGTTGATAGTATCATGTTAAACCCCAAAACTCTTGATATCGAACATGGTCCAATGACATGTCCAGGACGTCACTTCCTCAAATTTCTATGGGTCCATGAACATATGTATTTCATAAATAACATCCCCCAAGAATTTCACCTCTTGAATCTAGAAGTGACACTTTTAAAGATTTCCATAAAGCCAATGCGATTAAAGTCTTATCAAGACTATCTCGAGATTTTTGGCATGCTGCTATGGGGTTGGTGAGTGGGTGAGGATTTCACTAATGAACACCATAATGAATGAGTAAATATAAGGGTGTAAGATCTTGTTCATGAGATCCATGAACACTAATGAAACATTTTTTAGTCCAAACAACATCACCAAGTACTCATATAGCCCATACCTACTTTGAAATTTTGTCTTCAAGATTTCCTCCTCTCTAACCCACAATTGGTGATACCTCGATCAAATATCAATCTTGGAGAGACACCGGGATCCCAAAAAATGTTCAAAGAGATTTAGTATCATGGGTAAAGGATATATTTTCTTCACCATTACCTAATTCAACTTTTAGTAATGTATGTAGATTCAAAGACTATCATCCTCCTTCTTGGTGAACATAAAAAGTTCACCCCAGGATGATGTACTCAGTCTGATAAAACCCTTCCATTATAACTCCTCAAGTTTCACCTTGATATCCTTTAACTCATTTGGTGTCATACGATAAGGGGGTATTGAAATATTCTATGCATCAGGCATAATTTTTATCTCAAACTCAACTCCCTTATTAGGAGGAAGGCCAGTGAAGTAGTCTGGAAAGATATCCTGATAGAGATCCACAACTAGAGGAAAAGACAGGGGGGATTCCACTGATCCTTATAAAAGATCTAAACCTTAAATATGTACCATAATCATCTCAAGTTGTCTCATGTAAAGACCAAATCTACCTGCTCCCAATTCCTGCTCATTATTCATCATAAACTTCTCTCTCGTGGTCGATGTAAACAATATATGTCTCTGATAGCAGTCGATGTGGGATCAAAAAATGTTCATCCATTCCATGTAAATAATAACATCCAATATCATAATCTCCAAAATCATAAATTCCCACATATGTCCATAATCATAAATGACTATAGGACACTCTAGTCACCACTGAAAATGATCCGCTTTTGTGCCCAATGGTGTATCAAGGGAAAGAAACTCAAAATATAACTTGATTGGTAAGTTGATTCTAGAAACAAATTGTGTAGATAAAAAAGGAATGGGAATCACCTATATACAAAAAAGGAGTAGAAATCATAGAATTGGTCAATAATATACCTTAAACAATAGATGATCCCTTTTCATCATCAGTTAGAGCCTAATATTTTGTAAAAATCCAAGCTTCCTTAGCTGCACATCCTTTCCCCTGAGCCATCACAGTCTGAGAAGTATGTATCCTCTACTAAGGTCCTCCACTCCCATATTTCCCTATACTTACTACACTCCTATGATAATCCCTTTATAATTTTTTTTGAAGATTTCCAGCCCTTCCAAAATGGTGGTACTTCACAAATAGCTTCCTACATGAATTTTTATAATGACCCATTTGTCCTCAATTGAAGCACCTTATAGAATCATCTTCTATAGGGGGAATTGAGGAAGAACTTATCTAAGACATATACCAATTAAATTTATAGTTATAATCATCCTTTATCTTACTACAACTAAAATAATCTCTCATAGTAGTGATAGGAAGCTCAATCATCATTCCTCTATGGACTGGAAGTAAGCCTACTGCCTTGTCCTCCTCTAACCCCTTCTCAAAAGTCAGGGCCTTATAAAGAACTTGCACATACCCCATCGGTCAAAACCCCTAACCAAATATATGATCTCTAGAGAAAGTTTTATCCAAAAAATTTGATCCTTCTAAGCCTCATTTTCATCCAATGGAGGATTTAAGCAATGTAACTCCATAAATCGAGCAGAATACACAATGAAAGTCATAGACCCCTATTGAAACTCCATAAACTCTTGGGCATGGTCTGGCTTCATCATTTCAAGAAAATATTTCTTGAGGAGTAACTCCTTTAAGGTTTCCCAAGTAAGACCCTATCATCTTCCAACTTGATTCATGGTATCCACTATCTCATGGTAGGCCCTTAGAACATAAAGTCCACTAAGATCACTTTCCCAACCTTGAGAGTCTGAACAAGGTCAAAAATGATCTCGATGATGTCCAATTAGTAGTATTCATCTGGTGGTCCATCAATACCATAAAAGTCTAATAGATTCTATATTTAGAAACCCTAAGTATAATCAGTCGTGGTCTTCTAGATGTTTCCTCCTTGAATGGGTACAATCCAAAATATTCCTAGTTGAACTGGATCTGTAGCCTGAATCACTAGTGTCGGTATAGGATCATGTTGGGATATATCCTCCTACACCACCAATGGTGGTATAGGTGTTCCCTCCCTAATGGGATCATGTTGAGCTGCCATAGTTGGTGGTCCCATCAAACATCTCCATGGTGGAATGTCTAAAATAGAAAAATAATGTTTAAAATAATCAACGTCATTAACTTTTGAAAGGTCATAATTAGCCTATGGGATAACATAGAGGTTTTTATATGAGGATATCTATAACCCAAGGTATATCCCTCCTAGAATTATCCAAGTTCTACATCCCTATATGTTATTCATAGTCACATATATATAAAAAACATAATAGCGTGATCAACTTTAACTAATTAATGCTAGTATAGATATATCACAATAGAAAGAAAAAAAATATGTCACTCAATCATAAATAGAGGTCTATTCCGAAAAAATATAAAATATCAAGGAATTAAATTAAAGAACTAGTATGTTTCACAAAACAATTATATATATAGAATGTGATCCTACATGCCTACTCATGATGCATGAACATGCCCAAAATCTCATAAAAATAATAACAAAAATACCATCAATGGTAACTTGGAGTTCCATTACACATGATCTATCCAGGAGCCTGGAAAATCCCTTAACTAAGTCTCACGCAACCTATCTCCTTTCTACTATGTCCCAGGTTGGTCAAAAAGAAAATAATAAAATTGTTCTTTGATACCACTTTGTAATGCCTTATCCTGAATCATCATGTTCAAACCTAAGTTCCATATAGCCTCATGTACACCTACCTGTATGTAAGAGTTTTATAACTAGTAATGAGAGTCTAGGTGCTGTTAGTGGGGAGACTATAGCCTTAGTATCAATAAGTTCAAGAAAAAATAACAAAATAAATAATGTGATGGAATAAATAAATAATGTTGTAAACAGATGGAATAAAAGTTATCTCATGTAATATAACAAAAATAAACCAAGGACCTCCCAAATGTGGCAGGTCAAACTAAGAGTCAAAAATAATAATGAAAATAGAAAAAATAGTTCATATTATGTCTTATAATCACCTTTGACTCCAATCCTCCATATCTTAAACTCCCCATCATAGGTTCCTTTACCTTCATTGGATCCATGTTCATGAAATTTACACGTACACCAAAATTCATATGAAGAGTGTGAGTAATAAACCTAGAAGGACACCACCAATGCATTCTTAAAATAATTTCACATAAAATATAACAGTTTATTCCATGAAATAAAGTAAATTCTCAAACAACATACAACCACACAAGTGTCGTGTTATCATATGCTAACCAAGCCACCATGAACCTCAGCCCCACCTACTTTAGCACGATGCTAGTAAAAACTTCAAGACTTTCACCACATGTATCTAATTCTATATACCCCACCATTATAGTGATCATAATCAAATATTCTTCATGCCCCACCTTGATGGGGATCATCATCAGGAATCTTGCACACCCCACCCTGGTGGTGGTCATTATCCTCAGATGATGGTAATTCCCACCTGACATGTCTGACATGACTAGATAATTGAAACACCTCTGCATTTCATTCTCCCATTTCGGCCTATAGAAAATGTAATCTCATTTCCTATGCATGTCTGACTCCCACATTAGTAGAAAAGTCTTTTGTAATGCCCTGGTTCTAGGTGCCGCCCCTAGAGGTTCCATGTACCTGGTTGGTCGCATAGCCTCAAGCGTATTTCCCCGAATGCCAGAGGTTTCCAACTAGTAGTGAGGTCCTTGGGTGTGATAGTGGTAAAACTATTCCCTTATTGGTAGAGTAACACAGTGGAAACAAACAGATAACAATAGAAGAAGCAATAATAATACCATACAAAAGTAAATAGCAGAAGACTGAAAGTAATAAAAAATTGGAGCACATATATAAATGATGCATGATACATATATCTAGAAAAATATCCAAACAAGTCACAATGTTGGAATACAGTACTAAACCAAAGTACAAATAAAACAAATAAAGTCCAGCAGCATTGCAAGCCTCAGCTTGGTTCCATTATCTATAGCTCCATAGTAGTCAAGTACCTGACATAGAAGGGTGATTTCCCTTATCTATACCTACAGCAATATAATCTATTTGGGCCCAAAAGAATGACCCAAATAGGGTGTGAGATGAATCACAGTAGGCAACCACCCAAAGATCTGTGCCTAACAGTCAGTGAATATATATGGCAGGCAATAAGCAAAATGAAGCGGTAAACAAGGAAGTACTCAAAAGTAAACAATCCTACAGTTTTAATTGAATTCATTTTCATATATCAAGTAAGCAGCTAATCAAATACAAGTAACCCTCTAGGAAGTACTCACAGCCTAACCCCTCTGGTTCAACCAAAACACAAGCAACCCTCTGGGAAGTACTCACAGTCTAACCCCTTTGGTTCAGCTTTAGCAAAGACTCTATGAGGAATCACTCATCATCAATTCCCCATGTGGTCTTGTATTGGTAACTATAGACACTCTGAGGAAGCACTCAACGTCCAATTCCCCCTATGGTCTTGCAACATGGAACTATAGACACTCTAAGGGAGCATAAAGTCCATCCCCCCTATGGTCTCACAACGTAAAAGCAAACAGACACTCTAGAGAAGCCCTCAGCATCCATTCCCCCTATGGTCTCCTACACCAGGTTTCCACAGCCCTGTGTAAGTCAATCTTGCACAACAATGTTCAAAATCCAAATTAAAACTTAAGAATTACTTGGCTAACAGCTTTCAAGAACTACTTTTCTAAACAACTACAAGTATATAACAGCATTAGATAATATCACTCCATCCTAACAACACTTGGCATGGAAAACAAGTAGCCTAACCGGCAAAGCTATAGCAAATGGTCAATATCAAAACAACATGGGAAACACATCTATAGTAGGGGAAATAACACTATTCACAATCAAACAACCTCTACTCAGGAACACAAGTCATATCAAGAATTAACAGGGCTAAAATCCCTAAACACGTGATACCTCGTTCTAGGGTATTGGGCACTTTTGCATATAATATTCAAAGACTAACTAAAAAAAGGCACAAAACACCTACCTCAGCATTGTATGATCGATATACTCCAGTTTCGGCCCTTGAATCAGCCTATAAGGATGTAGATCTATAAAAACATATAAAATGTTCAACTAAGGATATCTCATGAAAAGAGAGAAATTATGAAACATGGATCTAGAAGAAGGAATATCTCACCATGCCGATTCCAATGCAATCGATGGTGGTTGAATCGGATAACAGATGATCAATTGAGGGATCTGGGAAGAATCGCGCTCCTCAGTTTCTCCTAGACGAGATGTCGTTACAAGAAGGGGTTTCTATGAATGAGACATGACCCCGGTCCAATATAACACGATCACTCGTGGCAACTGGGTACACGGTGTGTACTCCAAAGTACACAACATGTACTCCTTAAATTTCCAGATTCTTCTCTTTTTCTCAAAAACACCAGAAAAGAAAAACCATGCCTAAAAAGAAGGTCTAGGTTATTAAAAACTCCCCCCCTTAAAGAAATACATCCCCAAATTTCCCTAGCAATGCAGTGTAGAAGAAGAATCCCCGAACAGCTCTGACCATTGAGATCGTACATCAGCCTCCCTCTCCCAAGTCTCGTCTTGTACTCGCTCATGCTGTCATAGAACTCGTACCAGAGGAACTGACTGGCCATAGAGAACATTTTCACTGTGATCAAAAATCAAGGTAGGATACTTCTTGAATGATATGTCCACCTCCATCTCAACCTCCTCGAGTTTAAAACATGAGACGGGTCTGAGAAATAGCGTCGTAGATGAGAAATGTGGAAGACGTTGTGCATAGCCCAGTACCTCTGAGGTAACTACAGCCGATAGGCAATCGGTCCGACCCTTTCCAAAACCTCAAACGGACCGACGTATCTCGATGAAAGCTTTTCCTGTCTCCTAATCCTCTTATGTCCCAACCTCAGTGTGACATGTAGAAAAATCTGATCTTCGACCTCGAACTCTAGAGGTGGTCTCTGTCGATCAGCATAAGACTTATGTTGTGACTGTGCGGTAGCCATCCTCTTTCGAATCAAATCTATCTACTCTATGGTCTCCTAAAAAATATTTAGTATCAGCATAGCTTTATCTCCTTCCTCCAGCCAACATAAGGGTGATCGGCATGGCCTACCATACAAAGCCTCATAAGGTACCATATGAATAGTTTCTTGAAAACTATTATTATAGGAAAACTCCACAAGAGGTATGTGCTTCTCCCAAGAACCTCCAAAATCTAAGACACATGCTCAAATCATGTCCTCTAGCACTTGAATAGTACACCTGGACTGGCCATCTGTCTGGGGATGGTAAGCTGTACTCAGAAGTACATATGTACCCAACGCCCTTTGTAGTCCCTGCCAGACCTGAGGAGTAAAATGAGCATCCCTATCTAAAATGATGGAGTTCGGAACCCCATGTAAGGGTATAATCTCCCGGATGTACAACCTTCCTAGCTCATTAACATTGAAGGTCTCCTTGATCAGCAAGAAGTGAGCAACCTTCGTGAGTCTGTCAATGACAACCCAAACTTACATCATTCCCTCGAGGTGAACTCGATAAACCTGTCATGAAGTCCATCACGACATCATTCCACTTCTACTCAGGAATGGGTAAATACTGCAAAATACCTACTGGTCGATGATGCTCTACCTTCATTTATTGATAGGTGGAACACCTCATGAAAAACCCAGCAACATCTCTCTTCATACCTGGCCACCAATACCGATGGTGCAGATCTCGATACATCTTGGTGACACCAGGATGAACTATCCAAACTAAGGAATAAAATTCCCACATCATCTCCTCACGTATGTTTACTGACACCCATACACATCCATGAAAATGAAAGATCTCATCCGTGCCTACAGTCTATCCAGGAATAGGGTCCTCTCCTGACACACTCTCTCGTAGGACTAGGCCTTCATAATCTGATAGCTGCCTCATTCGCACTCGATCAAGTAGAGTAGAGGTAACAGCTATAGAATAAATAAACACATACCCCTATCTTTCATGAATCTACAAATGAATCTCATAGAACCACTCACTGCTGGCCTCGTGAACTGCTTGTATTTGATTCCTCCTTCTCAACGCATCAGCCATAGTGTTGCCTTTACCAGGCGTATAGGCAAGCTCAAAATCAAAACACTGAAGGTACTCGACCCACATTTGATGTCTCATATTCAGATTGTGATGAATAGAGATATACTTGAGACTTTTGTGGTCGGTGAAAACCACAAAATTCTCTCCCAATAGATAATTTCTCCAATATCATAAAGCATGAACAAATACAACCAACTCGAGATCATGTGTCGGGTAATTAATCTCATGTGGACTCAACCACTGAGACCCATACACAATGACTCCTTCTCCCTACATAAGCACTGCTCCCAGCCTGATACCTGATGCATCACAGTAAACTGTATAACTCCTGCCCAGCTCTGGAAAAACTAGTATCAGTGATGAAGTCAACCTCCCTTTTAACTCTTAAAAGGTTGACTCACAAGAATCTGACCATACGTACTTCACACCCTTCTTAGTCAGGCCCATCAGTGGCACTGATAAGTGTGAAAAGTACTATATGAAGCATTTGTAGTATCCATCCAACCCTAGAAAACTTTGTACCTCAAAGACATTCTTTGGATTCTCCCAGTAATCTATAGCTCTCACTTTCTCTGGGTCTACTGATACTCATGTCTCTGAGATAACATGACCCAAGAAGTGAATTTTTTCCATACAAAAGTGTCATTTTGAGAGCTTAGCATACAACTGATACTCTCTCAATGTATTCAAAACGATCTCAAGATGTGTGACATAGTCGTGTCGAGTGTGAGAGTACACCATGATATCATCCAGAAAGACCACCACGAAATAATCCAAGTATGGATGAAATACTCGGCTCATCAGTTCCATGAAAACTATAGGTGTGTTCATGAGACTGAATGGCATAACCACATACTTGTATAGACCATAACTGCTCTAAAAGGTTGTAAGAGGTATATCTAAGGGTCTAACACGCAACTGATGATAACTGGATCTCAATTCAATCTTCGAGAACTCCTGGGAACCTCTAATCTGATCAAAGAGATCATAAATACTCAGAAAGGGATATCTGTTCTTGACTATAAATTGGTTCAGCTTCTAATAATCCACATAAAGTTTGAGGGTACCATCTTCCTTCTTCACAAATAGGACAGGTGAACCCCAAGGAGAAGAATTGGGTTAGATGAAACCATTGGCCTGTAACTCCTCTAATTGTTTCTTGATCTCCTGTAACTCTAGTGTAGCTATCCAATAAGGAGGAATGGACACCTGTGTCGCTCCTGGAACAAGATCAATAGAAAATTCTACCTCTCTCTCCAGAGGAAAACCTGAAAAGTCCCCTGGAATGAAATCACTAAAATGATCCACCATTGGAGGAAATTCCATCTATGAAGTCCCCTGGTCATCCAGATATAGACTAACAATCTTGGATATAACTCCTCCCAACCCATGATGCTCGGGTCCCACTCTGCTTGCCTAGACATCCCATTCACCCTTATTTAAGAACAAACCTCCCTCTGGTGATGTGAAAATCACCCTACGGTGATAGCAGTTGACAACAGCTTGAAAGGGAACTAACCAGTCCATTCCGATAATTACATCATAGCCTTTCATCTCTAGGACATAAAGGACCCATAAGAAGTGACACCCACCAACCTCAAGAGGGAACTCCTTGCACTAACATACACTAGTCGTTCTAGTCCCCAACGGAGTGTCTAGAATCAAGATATCAGCAAAAGTAAATATATAGAGCCCAAGTCTCTCCACAACAGCAACAAATATAAAACTATGGGAAGCCCCTATATCGAAAATTGCATAAGAAAAAACTAAGGTAACTAGGATCGTACCTCGAACTGTAGAGGGTCCGGGATCCTGCTCCTACTGGGTATGCTTCACTGCAAAAGTATGGCCTATATCGTGGCCCTGTGACCCTACCTGACCACCCTGAGTTGATCCACCCTGTTGTCACTGAAAGCCTGCTGATTGTCTACCACGACTGCAACCTCCACTTCAGCCTGAACGACCGAAAAAACTCCAATTTCTAGACTGATAAGAAACTGGTGGTATTTCTCCTAAATGTGGAGTCATAGAAAAAATCTTATCACCAGCTTTTGGTGAGAATAACTGATAGAAATGCTAAAGATGACCCATCTTTCCATAATATATGCACTCCACTGGGTCTCTCAAGCAATGTGGCCTCATATTCCCGCTCTTCCCGCACTGGTAGCACACCACCTGGCTACCAGAAGAAGTATCATGCATCCTCAGATCTCCACGCGTAGAATCCCTATGGTGCTTCCTGATGTCAGTAGGAGGGATACCAACTATGGATGTCGGGCTGACCTGGATCACAGATCCAGAATCCCTCAGGTTGCGCTTCGTGATCAGCACCTAGTTGACTATAGAGGTGATGGAAGTCAACCTGAAGATGTTCACCTGATATTGGATGTTGTGCCTGAGACCATCCTCAAACTTCCTCACCAGTAATAACTCATCACCTCCTAGGATGGTTGTAAATCACTGCATCTCTTTGAAGTAAGAAGAATACTCCATAACTGAAAGAGTACCCTGCTCCAGACTCATGAACTCTTGGGCTCGATCGGCCCTCAAATTCTCTGGGTAGAATTAATCATAGAAGGTGCACTGGAACTCATCCCAAGCCATAAACTGCTGACGTCCCACCTGTGAGATCACATCCCACCATCTCTTGTCGAAGTCCCGAAGCATATAGGTAGCGAGATTCACCCTCCTCTCTGGAGGCATCTCCGGATGCTTAAAGATTGATAGCATGGCTTCCAACCATGATTCTACAGCCTGAGGTCCTCCTTCCCCTGAGAAGGTGGGAGGATGATGCTGTTGAAAGACTCGCGTCAACTCTACCATAGACGGGGCAAGATGTGGTACTCCCCTGAAGGTCTGCATAAACCTCATGAAGCCTTCTCGGAACTATGCGTCGACACCTATGTCTAGAATAACAGATGGTGCTAAGATAGGCACGATGGGAGGATCTATTGGTAGTCCCTGATCTACCATGTCCGGCATCTGATCATAGCCCTATATCTAGAATACAACCGGAGGACGTCTTGGGGGCATGACTCTGCAAGTTCAAGCACACACCTTAGATAAATATTATCATGGACTGAAACTTAGAAATGTAAGAAAATAACAGGATAAGGAAATCATTCAAGTTCTTCAAAACATGGATACACAGCATGTATAACCCCTACATTGTGTGCTCCCTTAAGTATTTACATGGGTGTGTACTTCTTCCAAAACTGGTCATGTAACATCTCATACACACAACATGTTCTTCCTAAGGGCATGGCATATACTTGAATCGTTTTCCCCTTCCTGAGTTCTTCTACATGACTAACCCACACGGTTCTCCTAAAACAAGACTACATGGAGTGTTCTCCCTGAACACGACATGTACCACTAAAGTTTCAACCACCTGGGTGGTTAGCTACATGGTCAAAGACACGGCTGACTCTACACAGCGTGTTTATTCTAGACATGGTGCATACTAGAAGGATTTCATCCACCCGTGTTGTTGGTCACACGGCTGGACACATGGTCTATACACACGGCGTGCACGTCCGGTACATGGCATGTTCCACCAAGGATTTACCAACCTCGTGTCTCTACCCACACAACCAGTGAAATAGTTAGAGACTACATGGCATGTACATATAATACACGGCATGTACTTAAGAAAACAGTTCCGTTCCAAACAAAAGGATACATGGCATCTATTCAACAATACACACCGTGTATTATGGGTTTTTTTGGGATAGTAAGCCTCAAAAACTACTTCTAAAGATAGAAAAACACTAAAATGAACATTAAATTTTCAAATTCCAATTTTTGAGGGCCCATACTCCCCACGAATCAAAGTTTGGCATCTTATACGTGTCATAAACAAGTATAACAATGCAATGATCCACCAAATTCTGATCCATGAGGGCCCATAACACCTCAAGAACCAAATTTTGGTGTTCATTCAAACAAAAAATTACAAAATACAATACCCTATCAAATGGAATGTATTCTATCAAGACATTTATCACAACATCATGCATATCTAGCATAACATCTATCACAACAATATGCAATCAGTAATGCACCCTAAATGGCATGATAAGAATGCATGACATGTGATCTCTATCAAGTGCCTATATGATGCATGAGATGACATACCCTCATCTCATTGGGTTGCAATAGAAATAAAACCTCAATAATATCAATGATAACAGCAAAAAACATGTGAATCACCCAACGGTGAAATTAAATCAACTGTAAAATTGCAAAACCATAAAAATTTCAATAATTGAGGTAAATTAGCTTTTCCCTATACACGGGTTAGCTACTCTAGGGAAATTTTTTTTACCAACAACCTATTTCTTCCTATACCTAGATATAGGCTCAAAATAGTAAGTCAAGGAAGAAAAGAATTCCTCTGATACCACTTTGTAACGTCTCAGTTCCGAGTGCTGCCCAGAGGTTCCCCGTACCCGGTTGGTCACATGGCCTCAAGTGCATTTCCCCAAATTCCAGAGGCTACCGACTAGCAGTGAAGGCCTTGGGTGTGATAGTGGAGAAACTATGCCCTCATTGGCAGAGTAACATAGCAGAATCAAATAGATAACAATAGCAAAAGTAGTAATAATACCATTCAAAAGTAAACAACAGAAGACTTAAAGTAACAAACAATTGGAGCACATATATAAATAATGTATGATACATATGTCTAGGAAAACAGCCAAACAAGTCAAAATTCTAGAATAAAGTACTAAACCAAAGTACAAAGAAAACAAATAAACTCTAGCAACATCGCAAGCCTCATCTTGGTCCCATGTTCTCTAGCTCCACAGCAGTCAAGTACCTGACGTAGAAGGTTGCTTTCCCTTATCTATACCTGCAAAAATATAATTTGTTTGAGACCAAAGGAATGACCCAAACAGGGTGTGAGACGAATCCTAGTAGGAAACCACCCAAAGATATGTGCCTAATAGTCTGTTAATATATATAGAATACAATAAGAAAAATGAATCAGTAAACAAGGAAGTACTCAAAAGTAAACAATCCTACAATTTCAATTGCATTCATTTTCATATATCAAGTAAGAAGCTAATCAAATACAAGTAACTCTATGGAAAGTAATCACAGCTTAACCCCTCTGGTTCAACCAAACAAACACAAGAAACCCTCTGGGAAGTACTCACAGTCTAACCCCTCTGGTTCAGCTTTAACAAAGACTCTCTGAGGAAGCACTCACTGTCAATTCTCCATGTGGTCTTGTATCGGTAACTATAGACACTCTGAGGAAGCACTCAACATCCAATTCCCCATGTGGTCTCGCAACATGGAACTAAAGACACTCTGAGGGAGCACAAATTCCATCCTCCCTATAGTATCACAACATAAAATCAAACAGACACTATGGATAAGCCCTCAGCATCCATTCCCCCTATGGTCTCCTACACCAGGTTCCCACAGCCCTGTGTAAGTCAATTGTGCACAACGATGTTCAACAGCCAAAGTAAACCTTAAGAAATACTTTCCTAACGGCTTTTAAGAACTACTTGGATAAACAAATACAAGCATATAACAACATAAAATAATATCACTCCATCCTAACAACACTAGGTATGGAAAACAAGAAGCCTAACTGACAAAGCTAGACCAAATGGTCAATATCAAAACAACATGGGAAACACATCAATAGCATGGAAAATAACACTATTCATAATCAAAAAACCTCTACTCAGGAACACAAGGCATAGCAAGAACATGACTAAAATCCCTAAACACATAATACCTCATTCTAGGGTATTGGTCACTTTTGCACATAATATTCAAAGACTAACTATGGAAAGGCACAAACCACCTACCTCGGTATTGTACGATCGATATACTCCAGCATCATCCCTTGAATCTTCCTATAATGATGTAGATCTATAAAAACATCTAAAACATTCAACCAAGGATATCTCACGAAAGGATAGAAATTAGGAAATGAGGCTCTAGAAGAAGCAATATCTCACCGTGCCGATTCCAACACAATCGACAATGGTTGAATCGGAGAATGGATGATCGATCGGGGGCTCCGGGAAGAATCACGCTCCTCAGTCGCTCCTCAGTTGTTCCTAGATGAGACATCATTGGAAGAAGGGGTTTTTGTGAACGAGACATGACCCCAGTCTGATATAACAATTAAAAAGAAAATTACATGGCGTGTTCTTTAAAGATACATGGCATGTACTTGCCTTAAGCGGCCCCTACTTTAGGCGGTCTTCGGGTCACCCCACATGGCCATGTACTCAGCTGTTACACAGCCAGTACATGGTCACCCATGGAAACTGGGTACATGGTGTGTACTCTAAAGTACACGTCATGTACTCCTTAAATTTCCAGATTCTCCTCTTTTTCTCAAAAAAACACTAGAAAAGAAAACACATACCTGAAAGGAAGGTCTAGGTTCTTACAAACTTCCCCCCTTAAATAAATTCATCCCTAAATTTCCCTAGAAAGGTTGTGTAGAAGAATAATCCTCGAACAGCTCTGGCCACTGCGATCGTACATCGGCCTCCCTCTCCCAAGTCTCGACATGTACTTGTCCATGCTTCCATTGCACTCATACCATAGGAAATGAATGAAAATGGAGAACCTTTTCACTGTGATGAAAAATCTAGATAGGATGCTCCTTGAATGAATGATGTGTCCACCTCCAACTCAACCTCCTTAGGTTGAAAACATGATATGGGTCTGAGAAGTAACGTCGTAGATGAGAAACGTGGAAGACGTCATGCATAGACCGGTACCTCTAAGGTAACTGAAAACAATAGGCAACCGGCCTAACCCTTTCCAAAACCTCAAACGGCCTGACGTATCTCGGTGAAAGCTTTCCCTATCTCTTAATCCTCCTGTGTCCCAACCTCAGTGTGACACGTAGAAAAACTTGATCTCTGATCTCAAACTCCAGATGTTGTCTCTGTCGATCAACATAAGACTTTTGTCATGACTGTGTAGTAGCCATCCTCTTCAGAATCAAATCTATATGCTTTGTGGTCTCCTGAACAATATGAGGTCCCAGCATAGTTGTCTCTCCTGCCTCTATCCAACATAAGGGTGATCAGCATGGCCTAACGCACAAAGCCTCATAAGGTTCCATCTGAATAGTTTCTTGAAAACTATTATTGTAGGAAAACTCAAAAAGAGGTATGTGATTCTCCCGAGAACCTCCAAAATCTAGGACACATGCTCGAAGCATGTCCTCTAGCACCTGAATAGTATGCTCGGACTGGCCATCTGTCTGGGGATGGTAAGTTTTACTTAGAATTACCTGTGTACCCAACGCCCTCTTTAGTCCCTGCTAGACCTGAGAAGTAAAATTATAATCCCTATCTAAAACTATGGAGTTCGGAACCCCATGTATGTGTACAATCTCCAGGATGTACAACCTTCCCAGCTCATCAATACTGAAGGTCTACTTGATCGGTAAGAAGTGAGAAACCTTCATGAGTCTATCAATGACAACTCAAACTGCGTCATTCCCTCGAGGCGGTCTTGGTAAACCTATCACTAAGTCCATTGCGACATCATTCCACTTCCACTCGGGAATGGGTAACTGCTGCAAAAGCCATGATGGTCGCTGATTCCCTACCTTCACTTGTTGATAGGTGGAACACCTCATGAAAAAACTAGCAAAATCTCTCTTCATACCTGACCACCAATACCGATGGTGCAGATCTCGATACATCTTGGTGACACCAAGATGAACTACCCAAACTGAGGAATGAAAGTACCACATCATCTCCTCGCGTATGTCTACTAAAAAACATATGAACCCATGAAAATGCAAGATCTCATTTGTGCCTACAGTCCATCCAAGAATAGGGTCCTTTCTTGACACACTCTCCCATAGGATCTGGCCTTCAGAATCTAATAACTTCCTCATTCGCACTCGATCAAGTAGAGTAGAGGTAACAGCTATAGAATAAAGAAATGTATGACCCTGTCTATCATGAACCTCCAAATGCATCTCAGAGAATAGAGATATAAGCTTCCACTCACTGTTGGCCTCCTAAACTTCTTATATTTGAGTCCTCTTGCTCAAATCATCAGCCACAATGTTGCCTTTCCCGGGCATATAGGAAAGCTCAAAATCAAAAGACTAAAGGTACTCAACCCACCTTCAATGTCTCAGATTCCGATCATGTTGAGTAAAGAAATACTTGAGAATTTTATGGTCAGTGAAAACCACAAAATGCTCTCCCAACAGATAATGTCTCCAACAACATAATGCATGAATAACTACAGCCAACTCGAGATCGTTCATTGGTTAATTACTCTCATGTGGCCTCAATTGTCAAGAACCATATGAAACAACTCCTTCTCCCTACATAAGCACTGCTCCCAGCCCGATACCTGATGCATCACAATAAACTGTATAACTCCAGCCTGGATCTGGAAAAACTAGTATTGGTGCTGAAGTCAACCTCCCTTTTAGCTCCTAAAAGGATGACTCGCAAGAATCTGACCATAAGTACTTCACACACTTCTTAGTAAGGCCCATCAGTGGCACTGATAAGTGTGAAAAGTCATGTATGAAGCGTTTGTAGTATCCAACCAGCCCTAGAAAACTGCGTACCTCAAATACGTTCTTCGGATGCTCTCAAGAAACTACAGCTCTCACTTTCTTTGGGTCTACTGATACTCTTGTATCTGAGATAACATGACCCAAGAAGTGAATTTGGTCCATCAAAAAGTGTAATTTTGAGATATTATCGTATAAATGATGCTCTCTCAGTGTACTCAAAACAATCTCAGGATGTGTGACATGTTTGTGTTGAGTGTGAGAGTACACGAAGATATCATCCATGAAGACTACCATGAAATAATCCAAGTATGGATAGAATACTTGGTTCATCATTTCCATGAAAACTACTAGCGCATTCGTGAGACCGAATGGCATAATCACATACCCATATAGACCATACCCACTCCAAAAGGTTGTAATAGGTATATCTAATGGTATAACGTGCAACTGATGGTAACTGGATCTCAATTCAATCTTCGAGAACACTCGGACTCCTCTAAGATGATCAAAGAGATCATAAATCATCGTCAAGGGATATCGGTTCTTGATTGTCAACTGGTTCAGCTTCCGATAATCCACACAAAGTTCGAGGGTGTCGTCCACCTTCTTCACAAATAGGACAAGTGAACCCCAAGGAGAAGTATTGGGTCAGATGAAACCATTTTCCAGCAACTCCTCTAAATTTTTCTTGAGCTCCTATAACTCTGGTGTAGCCATCCTATAAGGAGGAATGGACACCGGTGTCACTCCTGGAACAAGGTTAATAGAAAATTATACCTCTCGCTTCGGAGGAAAACCTGAAAAGTCCCCTGGAAAGACATCCCTGAAACGATCCACCACTGGAGGAAAGTCCATCTGTGAAGTCCCCTGGTCATCCAAATATAGACTAGAAATCTGGGATGTAACTCCTCCCAACCCATGATGCTCGGGTCCCTCTATTCTCGCCTGGACATCCCATTCATCCTTATTTAAGAATAAACCACCCTATGGTGATATGAAACTCACCCTACGATGATAGAAATCGACAACATCCTGAAAGGGAACTAACCAATCCATTCCAATAATGACATCATAGCCTATCATATCTATGACATAGAGGTCCCATAAGAAGTGACACCCACCAACCTCAAGAGGGAACTCCTTGCACTGGCATACACAAGTCGTTCTAGTCCCCAACGGAGTGTCCAACATCAATACATCAATAGAAGTAATGATACAGAGCCCAAGGATCTCCACAACAGCAACAGATATGAAACTATGGGAAATACATGTATTGAAAAGTGCATAAGCTAAAACTAAGGTAACTAGGATCATATATCGAACTGTAGAGGGTATGGGATCCTGCTCCTTCTGGGTGTGCTCCACTGCAAAAGTATAGCATGTATTGTGGCCCTATGACCTGGCCACCCTGAGCTGATCCACCCTATTGTCACTGAAAGCCTGCTGACTGGATACCATAGTTGAAACCTCCACCTCAGCCTGAATGGCTGGAAGAACTCCAGTTTCTATACAGATGAGAAACTAGTGGTCCTACTCCTAAATGTGGAGTCATGGCAGAACTCCTATCACCAATTGTTGGTGAGAAGAACATACAGAAACGCTAAAGATGACCCATCTTTCCGTAAGATTTGCACTCCACTAAGTCTCTCAGGAAATGTGGCCTCGTATGCCCACTCTTCCCGAACTGGTAGTACACCACTTGCCTACCAGAAGAAGTATCCCACTTCCTCGGATCTCCATGCGTAGACTCCCTGCGGTGCTTCCTACTATCAGTAGGAGGGATACCAACTCCAGATGCCAGGCTGCCCTAGCTCACAGCTCCAGAATCCCTCAAGTTGTGCTCCGTGATCAGAACATGGTTGACTATAGAGGTGATGGAAGTCAACCTGAAGATGTTCACCTGAGATCGGATTTCGTTCCTGAGACCATCCTTAAACTTCCTTGCCAGAAATAACTCATCACCTCCTGGGATGGGTGTGAAGTGTTGTAGCTCTCTGAAGTGAAAAGAATACTCCATAACTAAAAGAGTACCCTGCTCCAGACTCATGAACTCTCAGTCTCAATTGGCCCTCAAATTCTTCAGGTGGAAGTAATCGTATAAGGCACACTAGAACTCATCCCAATCCATAACCTGCTGGCGTCCCGCCTGTGAGATCACATCCCACCATCTCTTGGATAAGTCCCAAAGCATATAGATAGTGATATTCACCCTCCTCTGTGGAGGCGTCTCCAAATTCTTGAAGATCGATATTATGTCTTCCAACCATGATTTTGCAGCCTAAGGTCCTCCTTCCCCTGAGAAGGTGGGAGGATGATGCTGCTGAATGACCCGTGTCAAATCTACCATAGACGGGGCAAGATACGGTACTCCCCTGAAAGTCTGCATAAACCTCATGAAGCCTTCTCAAAACTGTGTTTTGGCACCTGTTTTTAGAATAACAGTTGGTGCCAAGATAGGTATGATGTGAGGATCTGCTGGTAGTCTCTGATCTACCATGTCCAGCATCTGATCACATCCCTCTATCTGGCGTACAACCAGAGGAAATCTTGGTGGAATGACTCGGCAAGGTAAAATGCACACCATAGCTCAAGATTATCAAGGACTGAAACTTAGAAGTGTAAGAAAAGAATAGGATAAGAAAATCATTCAAGTTCTTTAAAACATGGATACATGGTGTGTATAACCCCTACATGGAATGTTCCCTTAAGTATTTACATGGGCATGTACTTCTGCCAAAACTGGTCGTGTAACATCTCATACACACGGTGTGTTCTTCCTAAGGACACGATGTGTACTTGAATCATTTTCACCTGCCTGAGTTCTTCTACATGACTAATCCACACAGTTCTCATAAAACAAAACTACACAGGGTGTTCTCCCTGAACACAACGTGTACCACTTAATTTTCAACTGCCCAAGTGGTTAGTCACATGGTTGAAGACACAACTGACTCTACACGGCGTGTTTATGCCAGACACGGCATGTACTAGAAAGATTTCATCCACCCATGTCATTGGTCACACGGCTGGACACATGGTCTATACACATGGTGTGTACGTCTGGTATATAACGTGTTCCACCAAGGATTTCCCAACCCCGTGTCTCTTCCCACATAGCTAGTGACACTGTTAGAGACTACACGGTGTGTACATACAGTACACGGCGTGTACTTAAGAAAAATAGTTCCTTCCTGAAAAGAAGGATACATGGTATGTATTCAACAATACACATTGTGTATTCTGTGTTTTTCTAGATAGTAAGCCTCAAAAACTACTTTGGAACCTATAAAAACACTGAAACAAACATTAAAGTTCCAAATTCTGATCCGTGAGGGCTCATACTCCCCACGAATCAAAGTTTTTCATCTTATACATGTCATAAACAAGCATAACAGAGCAATGATCCAACAAATTCTAATCCATGAGGGCCCATAACACCTCAAGAACCATTTGGTGTTCATTCATACAAAACCTTACACAATCTAATACCCTATCCAATAGCAGGTATTCTATCAAGGCATCTGTCACAACAACATGCATATCTAGCACAACATCTATCAAAACAACATGCAATCAGTAATGAACCCTAAATGACATGACAAGAATACATGACATGTGATCTCTAGTAAGTGCCTATATGATGCATAAGATGGCATACCCTCATCTCATCGGGTTTCAATATAAATAGAACCTCAATAATATCAATTATAACAACACAAAACATGTGAATCACCCAATGGTGAAATCAAATCAACTGTAAAATTACAAAACCAGCAAAATTACAATAATCGAGGTAAATTAGTTTTTCCCTGTACACGGGTTAGCTAATCCTGGGCATAGATTATTACCAACTACCTATTCCTTCATATCTCTAGATATAGGTTCTAAATAGTAAGTCAAGGAAGAATAGAATTCCTCTGATACCACTTTGTAATGTCCCGGTTCCGGGTGCCGCCCAGAGGTGCCCCGTACCAGGTTGGTCAAATGGCCTCAAGTGAATTTCCCTAAACGCTAGAGGCTACCGACTAGCAGTGAGGGCCTTGGGTGTGATAGTGGGGAAACTATTCCATCATTGGCAGAGTAACACAACAGAAACAAATTGATAAAAATAGCGGAAGCAGTAATAATACCATACAAAAGTAAACAATGGAAGACTGAAAGTAATAAACAACTAGAGCACATATATAAATGATGCATGATACATATGTCTAGGAAAATATCCAAACAAGTCATAATTCTAGAATATAGTACTAAACCAAATTACAAAGAAAAAAAACTTCAACAACATCAAAAGCCTCAGCTTGGTCTCATGCTCTCCAGCTTCACAGTAGTCAAGTACTTGACATAGAAGGGTGCTTTCCCTTATCTGTACCTGTAGCAATATAATCTGTTTGGGCCCAAAATAATGACCCAAATAGGGTGTGAGACGAATCACAATAGGAAACCACCCAAAGATCTGTGCCTTATAGTCAATGAATATATATGTAAGGCAACAAGAAAAATGAAGCAGTAAACAAGGAAGTACTCAAAAGTAAACAATCCTATAGTTTTAATTGCATTCATTTTCATATATCAATTAAGTAGCTAATCAAATACAAGTAAACCTATGGGAAGTACTCACAACCTAACCCCTTTGGTTCAACCAAACAAACATAAGCAACCCTCTGGGAATTATTCACAGTCTAACCCCTCTGGTTCAGCTTTAGCAAAGACTCTCTAAGGAAGCACACACTATCAATTCCCTCTGCGGTCTCGTATCGGTAAATATAGACACTCTAAGGAAGCACTCAATGTCCAATTCCTCATGTGGTCTCACAACGTGGAACTACAGACACTCTAAGGGAGCACAAATTTCATCCCCCCTATGGTCTCACAATGTAAAAGCAAACATACACTCTGGAGAATCCCGCAGCGTCAATTCTCCCTATGGTCTCCTACACCAGGTTCCCACAGCCCTGTGTAAGTCAATCGTTCACAATGATGTTCAATAGCCAAATTAAACCTTAATAACTATTTGGATAACAGATTTCAAGAACTACTTGGCTAAACAGATACAAGCATATAATAGCATTATATAATATCACTCCATCCTAACAACACTAGGCATGGAAAACAATAAGCCTAACCGGCAAAGCTAGACCAAACGCTCAATATCAAAACAACATGGGAAACACATCCATAGCATGGAAAATAACCCTATTCACAATCAAACAACCTCTACTCAGACACACAAGGCACAGTAGGCATTAACAGGGTTAAAATCCCTAAACACGCAATACTCTGTTCTAGGGTATTGGGCACTTTTTCACATAATATTCAAAGACTAACTACGAAAAGGCACAAACCACCTACCTCAGCATTGTACGATCGATATACTCCAGTGTTGGCCCTTGAATCATCCTAGAATGACATAGATCTACAAAAACATCTAAAATGTTCAACCAAGGATATCTCACAAAATGAGAGAAATCGAGAAGCGAGGCTCTAGAAGAAGGAATAACTCACTGTGTCGATTACAACGCAATTGATGGCAGTTGAATCATAGAACAGATGATCAATTGGGGGCTCTGAGAAGAATTGTGCTCCTTGGTTTCTCCTAGACGAGACGTTGTTAGAATAAGGGGTTTATGTGAACGAGACGCAACCCCGGTCCGATATAAAAATTGAAAAGAAAATTACATGGTATGTTCTTTAAAGATACACGGTGTGTACTTTCCTTAACTGGACCTCACTTTAGGCAGTCTCCAGGTCACCCCACATGGCCATGTACTTAGCTGTTACACGGCCAGTACACGGTCACCCGTGGCAACTGGGTACACGGCATGTACTCCAAAGTAAATAGTGTGTACTCCTTAAATTTCCATATTCTC
The DNA here is from genome assembly GCA_963277665.1 of Viscum album. Classification (NCBI taxonomy): domain Eukaryota; kingdom Viridiplantae; phylum Streptophyta; class Magnoliopsida; order Santalales; family Viscaceae; genus Viscum; species Viscum album. The sequence continues at coordinate 1,753,782,831 of OY728151.1, forward strand.
CTCTTTTTCTCAAAAACTCTAGAAAATAAAACCCATACCTGAAAGGAAGGTCTGAGTTCTTACATCTGTGATCCTACTCAAACCACCAAATGATTCGTGGTATGAATTCATCATCATGTCTTCACACTTCCCCTCCAAGGGGCCATCTAACGGAAACCAAGAAATTTGTTCATCCTGATACCTAAAGAAAGGTTCCAATGGATATGAAATATCATAAGAAATATGTATCATATAAATAAATAATAATTCATATCAAGAATAGTTCTCAAGAGAATTTACACAAATAACATTGTCACATAGTAAGCAAGGTCTCAATGGCCACTCACTCACCCGCATGAAAATGCATAACAAGAATGGGTTATCAAGCATAAAAAAACATGTCATGAAAATTTCATATACAAGGCCCTGTATGGTAAGGAACTTCCTACCTCAAATTTTTTTATGAAGAACTCTAAGGATCATCAAATAATCGCCACTCAAATCACATATGCATATTAGATGGTTCAAAACACTCGCCAAGTATTCCTAAAACTGATTCCAAATATTTTATTTCCAAAATAAATAGAAACACCACATGTGAAAATAGTTTCAATCTCCTAGATAATTTATAAATTATTGATTTAATCCATAGAATATGTTAATCATTTATTCCTCAAATAATAATTTAAAACATCTTGAGATAATATTCTATCTCTCTAGAATAATCTAATTCATGTGGTGATTATTTATTATTATTCTTTGATAATTATAGGTTACTACCATATAAGAATTATTTATATTTTTTTTAGAAGCTTAAGAAGGATAATCTCAAAAATAAAAGGAATTACATAATCTCACCTGGAATTATCCCTTCAAAATAATATACTCAAGAAAGAGTAGAGAAAGAGGGTTTTAACACACCTAGAAACTAGAAGAAGAACCTAGTTTGATAAAAGAATACTTAATAGATCTTGGATGAAGTAATTTTGGACTACCCTGACTTAATAGGAGATCAAAAATTAAGGGTGACAAGATTTGGTTTTTTTAATAAGGCAAACTACATGCTAGCTTACAACATTAAAACCCATAAATTAAATTAACCATTTAATTGGTATTTTACTCGAATATTGAATGCAGAGAATTTAAAATATTTTAATATAGGAGTTACAAAATTAAATGATTCGAAAGGATCAATTTTCACTATTTTAGGTATTTAAAATCATCAAAAGTCATTATAGGGTCGTTCTAGAAGATTAATAATGAAAAAAAAGGTTTAAAACAATTTTTTCCAAAAAAAAGAACATTGTGTAAGGGTAACACAGTTTTACCCTTACACATCTCATAGATTACATGTGAGTGTGAGGAGTTTTACCCTTACACAGGTCATGTTCTTAGACTTACCCTTACACAACTCCAAATTACCCATGAACATCCTTTGAAAACAGGGGCTTACCCTTACTCAACGTATAAAAACAGAGCTCTGCCCTTATATAATGAGGGTTTACCCGTATAAAACACTTTAAAATTTAGGGTTACCTTTACAAAACTCCCAATAACCAACCTGTTTATAGTTAGAATGGTTTTACCATTACAAAAGACTTATTCCATATGTAAGGGTAAAAATAAATTTCAAATTTTTTAATTTCTCTCATAAAAGACTTATAAAATATATCTAAAAATGTTTTATAAAAATGAGGATGTTACAACTTATCTGAGAACCCAAGGCTCCTCTCAGGCCTCAAAACACATCCAAAATACCACTTTAAGATGTTCCAACTCTCATGCTCTCATTCAAAGCCTCATTTTTAAAAATTTCCTATCCACCAACCTCAAATATTCAAAAACCCCTATAATTTTCTAACTCGAAAAGGGGCGGGATTTTATAACATTCCTGCCTTAATAATTATCTTCCCTAAGAATTATAATTTATGTTTAACCACAAAAACCCAACCTAAACTTTCCTCCAAACTTAGGGTGATTAACAAAACACAAGTTCATACTCTAAAGATGTGTCATATGTGGTTTTCATCCCACTTCATCAAACCAAGCACAACACCAATGATTAGACCTCATTTGGATGACTCTCCTTAGAATTCCCATTCATATCTGCTGACATATTATTACATCACCTAATCATGATTCCTTTACTCCCAAGGCATCCCAAGACTATTTAAGAATGCATATAATAGTCTAATCCCAACTCCCAGTGTCATCCCATGACTAAGTTCTCAACTAAATAACTACCATCATGTTTTACCATGAGCACAGACGCACCACTGAACACCAATTTCTACCCTGAGTCTAATATTAACACTCACACATTTACAGACATTGCATTGGAGACCCAAACTAGTACTCTCTATAAAACCAGAAAAAACCAGACTCACATGCACACTAATATCCATAGTCATTTAAACCATCCATTAACTGGTGTCACTGCACCCACAGTCCTACCTCCATCTATTACCACACGCAATAACCAAATATGACCTTCACACTCATACCTAAGAGACAATATGAAACACAATCCACTAATTTTTTCCTAGACTACATATCAGGAAAACTATGCACAACATCCTCTAAACTTCATAAAAAATGAGGTACGCACCATCAACTATCCAATGGTGTACTCCTCACTTTATAACCTCGCTTACATCGCTCATAGAGTGCAACCTCAACATGTTCCGTCATCAAGGAATGCATGTCGCTCCGTCCGATCATTACTCACCATCAAACCACAACTTCTCAATACATCCATGAACATCATCCTCCACCACTAGGACCTCAAAATCCTCATCAAAGGCTCTGGGTCATCAACCATAATCATTTAACAATTTTCGGTCACCCCATTCCAAAAAGGGATTGCCAAAAAAAACCTGTCATGGTCCCACAACTCTCTATCAAGAAATCATGAACCAAAGATCATTATGGAACTACCATCATCGCATCAATTGATCATTTTTAAGCCCAAAAGGATCAGAACATACCATATCGATTCCATTATAAACAATGGGTACTCAATCTAACACCACCTAATCATATCAAAACCCTAGGGATGCATTCTCCACTGCAACCAATTTACATAACCTGGCTCATAAATTGTGAGCTGAGCATCACTGGTCCTAAGCTCACACACCCAACCAGGAAACAGACCATGATCCTAGCATGTCATATTTAATTAACTAGAGGTATCCCAAAGTAGGCTTGACACCTTTCATATATCAAATCTAAGAACAAAACCAACCATCGTATTGGGAATCATTTCAAGGATCTAAAACATCTACCCAAAATAACACTATGTACCACAGGCATGTCCACAACTGATAGGGTCAGGCATATAAATGATCCTACCCTTTGAAATCGTCCTAGACACAAGGCACTAGTACTCTGGGTGCTCAACCATAACTATACCAAAACTAGGCAGCACTGAACATGTACCAATCACAAAAGTCAAAGCATCTTCCCATGCTTTACATATCCAAAGGAATTAACATAAATGAGTTAACCCTCTCATGGGTTACCCTAAAATATCTCTAGGAAAGGACTCTCTAAAAACCTTGATTTTCGTTATAAATACCACTAGGTCCTCCCACCTAGTCTATCAACTAAGGTCTCACGAAGTCCACAACTCATGGGATGACACACTCTTGTCTCAAGGTCACATAGAATCCAACATTCCAAGACACCCAAATCAGGATTTCACATATAAGTTTTAATCCATCGTTCCCACTCTTAGGTCAAATATAAACCATAAGGATTTCAAGACTTCACTACTCATCACAACTTATCACAAACCCAAAAGGTTATATCCTAAGCTAAAAACATAATAGGTGTAGCAGTCACTATCCAATACAACACACATCAAGAAAGGTTTATAAAATTAGGCTCTCTCTATAGCCCCATATACCCCTCGTACAGGGTCAACACTAAACATAACCAAGGTCCACCACCCCCAAAGGGTCTATTTTAACACACATCACAAGAACTCATAACCCAGACACTCCCAACTACCCATATTAAAGATTAATCCATGTATATAAGACTTAAACACCATAACCATAGGTTCACATACTCTTTTAAAGGGATTAACCATTACCATAAAGAAGTAAAAGTCACTTTTCAACTAGATTTACATTTATTTTCCTCCAAAAACTCACACTTTTAAAATTTCTAATTTCAAAAGGATTTTAGAACTACCTATTTATAAGACTTGTATTTCAAACTTTAACATCTTACAAGGTTCATGGTTTCAAATTCTCAAAGATCATAGGATTAAAAAATAAGCCTTCATTATTTCATAGGATTCATATTTCAAAACCTTTCATGAGTTACTCAGATGCAAAATTCTTCAAGGCTTGGTTAAATAGAAAATTATTCACAAGATATAAATAAAGATTATTTATAGGTTTATCAATGAAACTTTATTTAACCAAATACCTTATTTGAAAATAAATTTATATCTACCTTTACTTCAAGATATCATCCATGGAATTGGCCAAGTAATATTCCACCATAGCCTTATATGGGAAAACACCATATGAGATGTAGTTGACACTTTAAATGACCAACCCCATTTTTACCAACAGATAGTCACAACTGAAGGAAAATATAAATCAAAAAAATATAATAACAAGATGGCATAAATTATAGGCATCATATAGTCGACATCTGAAACCTATATCCCTATCACGATGCATGTCATGTGAATCCCTATGTGCCTAAAATGATGTATGAACTCAACCTCTCTTTCCATACCAATCCAAGAGTAAAAATCCCATGAACTATTAACATCACAAACCATGTGTCTCACTCATGGTGAAAAATAAAATAAAACTATAACAAGTGAAATTCCAAGAACTACAGGTCTCATCCCTGGAAACTTGGGATTCCCCCTTAAGTGGATTGATCACTCATAGGCATGAGATCATTACCAAGATCCGGCGCATCCTATCCTCCTTTCTACCATTCCCAGATAGTAAGACAAAATAAAACATGGCTTTGATACCACTTTATAATGTACCAACACCTTGGTTCACTAATTGGTGTCAGACTAGTAGTCACCACGTGACCTCAAGAATGCCTCTCCATATGCTAGAGGCTACCGACTAGTGGTGAGGGTCTATAAGATACCATAAGAGACTATACCCTCTAATCATAGTAGAAATGAAAACAGAAATAATAAAAAAAACATATAAATCAATTTATATAAATATCACAAATAATATAAGGAAAGCGCTGATAAATAAACCAACATCACAATGCTATAACAAATGGAGTATATCATACATGTCTCAATGGATACCATGTGGGGGGTCATATAAGAAGGAAAATAAAAGAACAAAAATAAACTAAAATAATAACTCAACCCCAACTGGTCCTAAGTTTGTCCCAGTACCATCATCCATACTCCATCCTATAATTCTAAGAAAACTTCATACAATGGCCACTTTCCTTAAACCCACAACCTATGACCAAACAATGAAATCTTCTCAGGTATCAAAGTGTCATGGAGGCTCGAGCAAGGTGTGAGTGCAACTCAATAGACTACCACCAATAGCATCCCTAAAATAACTAATCCATGTACCAAGTGCATGCAGTAGTGCTCAAGCTAAATAATTACAAATACAACCATTAAAACATTTAAATTTAAATTCATAAACAAACACCAAACTCGGGCTTCATGATGACACTGGAGAATAGTAAATGCCAGATTCGGCTAGTTTCGGAGTGTCTCATAGCACATGTTGATGACTGTGATGACCCATATTTCATCAGGGGTAATATACCCATCCCTAAAAAAACCAATCCACTCAGGGGATGGATTCACCTCAGGTCCATAGAGCACAACCAATCAACCTGGGGGTGGATTTCACCCCGAGTCCATCTAGAACAACCAATCCACCCGGGGGGGGCAAATTCACATTAGGTCTATCAAGAAAAACCAAGAGAATTTTCATTTACTTAAAAAGTAAAATATACACATATCATCATTTCCATATAAAAATAAAATTCAACAACTCATCATTTCCATAACACAAAATAAACAATTTCAAGGCATAAGGGGGTCATTTAACATTTTCGTTCTAAAAATAATTCCAATTCCCATTACCCCAAACCATTTAAAATACAATTTTCAATATTAAGTACAATTATTATTCAACTTACATTTAAGGGAATCCATGACATTTAACTCCTTTAAGATCATCCATTTAACTAGGTTATCCCCTTAGGTTTTCCCTCTAAAGGTTTAAACCCCATAAATTAACCATAAATCAAGATAATTACTAAGGGCCGTACAAAATTACCATTCTAATTTCACTTACCAATTTCATCATCCTTTAAACTAAGACCACCCTCAAGGAGTGTTTTCATTAACTTAAAACATTTTTAACTCAAACAACATTTTCAAAACAAGTTCACAAGGCCCTTTTAATTCACAAAAATAAATCACCACATCAAGGCATTTGTTTCCCTTTTGAACAAAAACAAATCACATAACTATAGTCCATGTCATTATAAAATACCACTTCTCATTTCATAAAACCCCTTTGACAAAACACTGTTCCTTTTTATAAATTCCAAACCAAAATCCAAAATCACCTTCACTTACAAAACCAATCTTTCCATTTCATTAGGCCTATCACAAGGGAAATCCATTTATTATTCACTGTTGGTTGTGAAATTCGATTTCATAAACACCAATTTTCAAAAACAAGCCCACTTTGGAATAATTGTAACATGCATTAACAAATTAAAAATGTCTAAGTGAATAAGGATAAATATCTGAAATATGGGTATTCTAACCAAGAAAAAACCCAATTTTAAACCACTAATTAAATCCAATATCATCACACAATAAATTGATGAGACCACACAACACACATAATGAAAACTAATGCAATACTATGGGTTAAATTGAGGGACCGCCTATCTCATACTTAGAGAAGTCAACCTACCTAATATCGGCTTCTGGTTCTTCCCTAAACAAAAGAAATCAAGAAAGAAAACAACCACCCTAGAAATAGGTAATGTTAGAATAAAAGAGAGAGAGACAACTAGTCATTGAAATAATCAAAGAAAAGGTGAAAGAAAACTTTTAGACTCACCTTAAGCTCTTGATCACACCCGATAGAACCTGAAATAGATAATCAATAAGGAAGGACTGTCGTGGAAGATTAAAGGAGGAAGGGAGTTGTGCATAAGGGTTCTGTACAAGAAAGGGAGGGAAAATGGGTTCAAGGGTATAGTGTTTGTAAGGTAAATTCAGTAAATTTTCACTTTTTACAAGGGTGCACAGATTAGACACAAGGTTTTCCAAACTGTGTGCCAACTGTGTGGTCAGCACTACCTCACAACATCCCACCTCAAATGATCGGTCTGCATGATTTAAAAATTGTGCACCAACCATATGAATCGGCTTGGGAATCCTATACAACAATTCTCATGGTTTTTCTATAACTATGAACAAATCATCCTTCAAGTCCTAGATCCAAGCCACCTCGCACTGTTTACTCTAAAGTTGGCAAGGTTTACTCTAAACTGTGTGATAACTATGCAACTCAATCATGCACTATAGAATTTGAACTGAAAATCACTCCATGATTAGGGTGATTCATAGTTTCTCCTAAACTGTGCACACCAAACCATTCACTTAGGACAAAAACCTGTAAAAACCTCTAAAATTCAACCCAAAGATCCTGAGACTAATTCGAGCACCTGAGGCATGTCTTCAGCCTCAAACCACATCCAAAACACCTCTTTAAGAAATTAAAACTACCGGGTTCTCATTCCAAACCTTGGTTTTAAAAATAGTTCATCCGCCAATATCAAAAATAAAAAAAAAATCATAGAATTACCTAACTCAAAAGGAACATGATTTTACAGAAGCATTGTCTACTATAGGTTCTTGATGAGATTGAGATAGTAAACTATGTTGGGGAAGAATTAGGCTGGATGAAAGAGTGAGAATCTATCCTTGGATTATCAATCATTAATTCTACTACAATAGATGGAGAATATATATTGGATAGTGATTGGAGAAAGCTGAGTTTGGAGCTAGAAGTATTGTGGCAATGAAGTTTCATGGAAAGACTCTAATGGAGTACACATATGCTACAACATGATTTATGAATTGTGTTGAACAGCTTTAATAAAGTTATATATATTCCCCAATTCATTTAACTTGCTTTGAGATGAGATGGAGTGGTTGTATAATCCCTTAGAATATTGCGAGAAACTCTAAATTGTTTTAAAGAATTTTTGGAAATTTAGTGTTATAAAATATTAAAGAAATTGACAAAGTACTATGTGCATAAGGGTAATCTTGAATGTGAATTACATACATAAGGGTAACTCTATAACTATTAATAATACATAAGAGTTGATGGAGGGTTATCTTTAGCAAAGGAAATACATAAGGGTTCTATGGAAAAGGCAATATACAAGGGTTGCCTTGCTGAAAAGGAAAACGTAAGGGTTTCTTAGACCTTGAAGACTGGAAATCGGTAAAGTACTGAGTTACACTATGATATGTCAAGGTGAGTTTGTTGATACATAAGGTTGATCATAGGGGAATCATAAAGGTACTCAGTGGGAAGAATGATACACTACTACAACTTGTCCCTTTATCAGTGCTAAAAACCGGCATTAACAGCACTAGAAAAGCGTTGTTAATGCCAGCGTAGATAAAGGGGGGGTCCCCTTTATCAGCGCTCTGAGAAGCGGTGATATAGGGGACCTTTATCAGCACTAAAAAAAGTGCTGATAAAGGACCCCCTTTATCAGCGCTTTTTTTAGCTCTGATAAAGGTCCCCTATATCAGCGCTTTTCGGAGCGCTGATAAAGGGTGTCCTTTATCAGCGCTCAAAAAAACCCTCATAAAGGCACCATCGCCTGCACCTGCAAAACAGAACCAGCACACCTACACACCATAATACCTGCACAAAGTAGCACATGCACACCTGCACAAAATAGCACCCGCACACAATATTTTGAACGAAAATGGTATATAAATTTACTTAACATCATGAATACAAAAGACACATTTCTATATACATTTCAAACATTGTTTTACATGGTTACAATTACAATTATTCAACAACAGTTATAAACATTCATGTTTTATCCTTTGATATCCGTGATTTTCTCTCAAAAAATGTCGTTCACGGTATTTGTTGCCGAACAGAGCATCTGAACTCAAGGAAAAAAATTCACCTATATAAGAAAACAAATATTATGTTAGTAATGCAATAATGAAATAAATTAAAACAGTAATATGAAAGAATACATTAATATGGAAATGTGAAACTAAAATATGAAATTTTAAACTCAAATGTTTTCATTCTCATAACAATGAAAGGGAATAATGTAAAATCAATATGTTTTTATTGATTTATCTCATTTAATAAATACTGATTCTTTATCTAATGAAAAGTTTTACCAGTAACACTATGCCTCGTATTGAGGTGTGGTCAATACATACACATCTCAAATGACTCATGGATCATTATCCTAAATTTTCAAAATAATCCGAACGCGGTTTCTCCTTATTTCGTATGTCAGTAGTGTTTTTTTCTAAAGTTTATGTCATTTTCAAACTGATATCAGACACTTTTATCCATACCGGTCACACCGTGCGTCGGATTGAGGTGCGGTCAATTCGTACACGTCACAAATGACTCATGGATCATTTTCCCAAAGTATCAAAACAATCCGAACGTGTTTGCTTGGTATTCCGTATGTCATTAGTGTTGTTTTCAAAAGTTTATCTCAATTTGAAACTGATATCAGACACTTTTAGCCATACCGGTCACACCATGCGTCATATTGAGGTGTGGTTGATTTTTACACGTCACAAATGACTCATGGATCGTTTTCCTAAATTATCAAAACAATACGAACGCGTTTTCTCAGTATTCTGTATGTTAATAGTGTTGTTTTCTAAAGTTTATCTCAATTTGAAACTAATATCAGACACTTTTAGCCATATCGGTCACACCGTGCATCGGATTGAGGTGAGGTTAATTCTTACAAGTCAAAAATGACTCAGGGATAGTTTTCCTAAAGTATCAAAACAATTTGAATGTGTTTTCTTCATTTTCCGTATGTCACTTGTGTTGTTTTCTAAAGTTTATGTCATTTTCAAACAGATATCAGACACTTTTAGCCATACCGGTCACACCGTGCATCGGATTGAGGTGTGGTCAATTCGTACACATCAAAAATGACTAATGGATTGTTTTCCTAAATTATCAAAACAATCCGAACGCGTTTGCTCGGTATTCCGTATGTCAGTAGTGTTGTTTTCTAAAGTTTATCTCAATTTGAAACTGATATCAGACATGTTTAGCCATATCGGTGATACTGTGCATTGGATTGAGGTGTGGTCGATTCGTACACGTCAAAAATGACTCATGGATTGTTTTCCTAAATTTTCAAAACAATCCGAATGCATTTTCTCAGTATTCCGTATGTCAGAAGTGTTGTTTTCTAAATTTTATGTTATTTTCAAACTGATATCAGACACTTTTAGCCATACCAGTCACACTGTGCCTCGGATTGAGGTTCGGTCGATTCATACATGTCAAAAATGACTCATGGATCATTTTCCTAAAGTATCAAAACAATATGAACGCATTTTCTCGGTATTCCGTATGTCAGTAGTGTTGTTTTCTAAAATTTATCTCAATTTGAAACTGATATCATACATGTTTAGCCATACGGGTCACATCGTGCGTCGGATTGAGGTGCGGTCGATTCTTACACGTCAAAAATGACTCATGGATTGTTTTCATAAAGTATAAAAACAATATGAATTCTTTTTCTCGGTTTTCCATATGTCACTTGTGTTGTTTTCTAAAGTTTATGTCAATTTGAAACTGATATCAGACACTGTTAGCCGTGCCATTCACACCGTGCGTCGGATTGAGGTTAGGTCAATTCGTAAATGTCAAAAATGAGTCATGGATCGTTGTCCTAAAGTATCAAAACAATCCGAATGCGTTTGCTTGGTATTCCATATGTCAGTAGTATTGTTTTCTAAAGTTTATCTCAATTTGAAACTAATATCAGAAACTTTTAGCCATATCGGTTGCACCGTACGTCGGATTGAGGTGAGGTCAATTCGTAAACGTCACAAATGACTCAGGGATCGTTTTCCTAAAGTATAAAAACAATCCGAATGTTTTTTCTCGATTTTCCATATGTCACTTGTGTTGTTTTCTAAAGTTTATCTCAATTTGAAACTGATATCAGACACTATTAGCCATACCGGTCACACCGTACATCGTATTGAGGTTTGTTCTATTCGTACACATCACAAATGACTAATGGATCATTTTCCTAAAGTATCAAAACAATCTGAATGCATTTGCTCGGTATTCCTTATGTCAGTAGTGTTGTTTTCTAAAGTTTATCTCAATTTGAAACTGATATCAGACACTTTTAGCCATACCGGTCACACCGTGTGTCGGATTGAGGTGTGGTCAATTCGTACACGTCACAAATGACTCATGGATCATTTTCATAAAGTATCAAAACAATCTGAATGTGTTTGCTTGGTATTCCATATGTCAGTAGTGTTGTTTTCTAAATTTTATCTCAATTTGAAACTGATATCAGACACGTTTAGCCATACCGGTCACACCATGCATCGAATTGAGGTGAGGTCGATTCATACACGTCACAAATGACTCATGGATAGTTTTACTAAAGTATCAAAACAATCTGAATGCGTTTTCTCGGTTTACCGTATGTCACTTGTGTTGTTTTCTAAAGTTTATGTCAATTTGAAACTGATATCAGACACTTTTAGCCATACCGGTCACACCGTGTGTCAGATTGAGGTGCGGTCGATTCGTACACATCAAAAATGACTCATGGATCATTGTCCTAAAGTATCAAAACAATCCGAACGTGTTTTCTCAGTATTCCGTATGTCAGTAGTGTTGTTTTCTAAAGTTTATCTCAATTTGAAACTGATATCAGACACTTTTATCCATACCGGTCACACCGTGAGTCGGATTAAGGTGTGGTAGATTCTTAAACGTCAAAAATGACTCAGGGATCATTTTCCTAAAGTATAAAAACAATACGAATGTGTTTTCTCAGTTTGCCATATGTCACTTGTGTTGTTTTCTAAAGTTTATCTCAATTTGAAACTGATATCAGACAATATTAGCCATACCGGTCACACCGTGCATCGGATTGAGGTGCGGTCGATTTTTACATGTCAAAAATGACTAATGGATCATTGTCCTAAACTATCAAAACAATCCGAACACGTTTTCTTGGTATTCCGTATGTCAGTAGTGTTGTTTTCTAAAGTTTATCTCAATTTGAAACTGATATCAGACACTTTTAGCCATATCGGTCACACCGTGTGTCGGATTGAGGTTCGGTCGATTATTACACGTCAAAAATGACTAATGGATCGTTTTCCTAAAGTATCAAAACAATCCGAATGCGTTTTCTCAGTATTCTGTATGTCACTTGTGTTGTTTTCTAAAGTTATGTCAATTTCAAACTGATATCAGACACTTTTAGCCATACCGATCACACCATGCATCGGATTGAGGTGTGGTAAATTCTTACACATCACAAATGACTCATGGATCGTTGTCCTATAGTATCAAAACAATACGAATGTGTTTTCTTGGTATTCTGTATGTCCGTAGTGTTGTTTTCTAAAGTTTCTCTCAATTTGAAACTGATATCAGACACTTTTAACCATACCGGTCAAAATGTGCATCGGATTGAGGTGTGGTCGATTCTTACATGTCACAAATGACTCATGTATCCTTTTCCTAAAGTATCAAAACAATCCGAATGCATTTTCTCAATTTTCCGTATGTCACTTTTGTTGTTTTCTAAAGTTTATCTCAATTTGAAACTGATATCAGACACTATTAGCCATACCGGTCACACCGTGCATCGGATTGAGGTTTGGTCGATTATTACACTTCAAAAATTACTCATGGATCATTTTCCTAAAGTATAAAAACAATCCAAACACATTTGCTCAGTATTCCGTATGTCAATAGTGTTGTTTTCTAAAGTTTATATCAATTTGAAACTGATATCAGACACTATTAGCCATGCCGGTCACACCGTGTGTCGGATTGAGGTGCGGTCGATTTTTACACATCACAAATGACTCATGGATCGTTTTCCTAAAGTATCAAAATAATCCGAACGCGTTTTCTCAGTTTTCCATATGTCACTTATGTTGTTTTCTAAAGTTTATGTCAATTTGAAACTGATATCAGACACTTTTAGCCATATCGGTCACACCGTGCGTCGGATTGAGGTGAGGTCAATTCGTACACGTCAAAAATGACTCATGGATCATTTTCCTAAAGTATCAAAACAATCCAAAAGCGTTTTCTCAGTTTTCCGTATGTCACTTGTGTTGTTTTCTAAATTTATGTCAATTTCAAACTGAGTAGTAAGAATTCACTAATCTAAGGATATGAAACATAATAAAGGGAGATCATAGATGCTCAATAAGTGTAAATGGAGATATCAATGACCATATAAAGATAACATAAGTATTAGTAATTCACCTCTATTGTACTATTTGTTTACATTCTTCCATCAGGTACGTTGCCCATTCGTTTCTAAACACATTTATATCATCTTCTGAATAGGAGTTTTTGTGACAGTCATAGTAGTACTGAAAAAATATAAATACACAAAGGATTAATAATTATTTTAAATTAAGTAGTAATTATTTTCAAAAATACCTCTTCAGGGATGCTAGTTTGTTCATGAAATATGATCTCTTTCATAAATTTACAAACATAATAACCGCAGTCCTTGTTGTTTGTTTGTTTCGGACACTACAGAAACATCGAGAAAAATAAGTAATTTGTTTTGATATGTATTTGGATAGTGAAGTATAATTATATATACCTAGATACTTCTCCATTTGTAGATCTTGTGGGCATTGTCGTCCTTATGCCCTGGATTCATTCCAGCCTTTAGACGATATTCATACACCTCCCTATCATAACAAAATCCTCATTAAAAGATAATATAAATTATATAACTAGATATTTAGTTCTAAAATTTTGGATCTAGTGTATTAAAAATTGACAATCATCATCATGTTTGGTCGGTTTGTTGGATATCCATGCAGTGAATCTAGAAAATAAATATTTGGAGTATCCAAATTGACTGCAGTGAGCATCCAATGATCCCTAAAAACACAAAAAGAAATAAGTACTAATAGAAATTAAAATATAATTGATATGATTAAAATGTATAGTTTTACCCCTGAAATGTTGGTATTAAAAAGAGTCTGTTAGTCGAAATTCTTCTTTGAAACGTTCTGAGAATATTTGAAATTAATTCAGCCTGAAAATCAGAATCTATTTCTTCTCGTTGTGTAGAAATGGTGTGAGGACTAACGAGTCCAAATTTGTATTCATGGGAAAATCCCTTCAATTTTTTTTAATATATACGCCTGTGAAAAATATGAGATGTATTTAGCCATAATTATCAAAGTATATCAGCTTCTGTAAAATCAAATCATGAAAACATACCTCATGTATACATTTATAACTGGGGCGCCTAGCCAGTCATATGTGATGATCTCAGCAACAACGTCTACACTAACGAAATCTAATGTTTCCTCTCCATACATATATTTTTCACAAACAATTGTGTGACTCTTTCTGCCTATCATTTTCGTGTCCACATGAGCTTGTAATGATATTAAATGTGGATATAGAACGGGCGGGGTGAACGCACTCTCAGTAGATCGTTTTGATCGGTTGGTTGATCCTTTGGAGCCGCTCTTTCGTTTTAGCTCCTCCATTTTGTCCTTCTATAATAACATTCATCGGTTCAGCCATTTTCTAATTTAATGTTAAAGGTTCTGCTTGAAAAATGAATTGGAAATGAATACCTCCTGGTCAACATGTTTTTTTACAAGATTCGACGGCCATGCAACAAATGTTCCAACAGCTTTTTCCACCGTATGAATGTCGTCATCGTCATTTGGCATGGGTAGCTCGGCGCTCGGCTCATGAGCTATGTTAATCGAAACTTTGACATGACCGGTTGGAAGTGGTATGAAGTGTAGCGTGTCATTCTGCATATTGAACATCGTAGCCCTCGCTACAAGGCGATGGGTGGGAGTTGACAGATATAAATCATAGTCATTTTCACCCTGTAGAATATCATTACATGAAAGGTATCAGTGTCTATGTGATTCACATTTCACAGAAATAAATATTAGAACATTGATTACCTCAGTTAAGTCGGGTCTTTGAGGGGAATGGCTCGCCTCAAAGCTGGTGGGGGTGGGGCGGGATCTTCTCGTACGGGTTGTTCTTGAGTTGTTTGTTCTCTTCGCCTCTCCTCCATCAAACTCACTAGCATCTCTCCCTGACGTTGGAATTTTTCTTCAAGGGTAGCTACTCTATCTCTCATTACTTTCAATTCTTTAGTTTGTTCATCCTATTGTTTTTTTTTCTAAAAATATGCCCGGGGTGACACCCCAAAACCCACACCTCAGACGCGGCCATACTGTTCTGGCTGTTTCAAGGCCGTTGAAAGTATGTCTACATCCGGTGCAGGTGTTGTTGATTCCTGTGACTATGTCAAGTAGAAAATATGGAAAAATAAGTAATCATCATTATGTAATAGTGATTTAAGGCAAAACAAGTTTATATTATGTCATACTTACATATGTTTCCCACACTTTTTGTGTGTTTTCATCTATGAGTTTCTCCTATTTATTAACACGAGCCTCCTTCCATAGCACATGGCGTGGAATGTAAGTGGCTTGGGATTTTTCTTCATCAATCTGCATATAAACAGAGAAACATGGTTACAGTGTTGTTTTATGTCACATAAAATTATTACAGTACTTTTAAAATACGTACCAATTGTTTTTCAATTGAAGCATACCCCAGCCTTGCTTTACGGTAGGGGTACACTGGTTTTGCTGCCCGTTCTTTATTTTCATCACTCAGTTGTTGTTTCATAAATAAAAATATGTCAATCAATGTGATGAATACAAGAAATGTTACACAACATGTAACTAAACACAATGTACCTGAAAATTCTGTTCCGCACGACGGTTGCAAAACGCATCCCACGTTCCTTGGGATATTAAGTGTGCATAAAGAGGAGGCGGGTGCGGCTTGATTTTCCCTTCAACATCTTTTAGATGATGTTTCATTAAAATGGTGTGAAAGCCTCTATGAATCCTTCCTTCCAGTCTTAAAACATATTCTTTGTGCGAAACATCTACTATAAATGCACTCTACAAGAGATGATGAAGAGTTAGTCAATATTTCAGTATTTTATTTTATTTTATTTTAATAAATTAAATAGATGATATCGTAATGTTACCATAATCTCTTCCCACATTAATGTTTTCAACCCGCTGACAACATGGTGCCACGAATCTACATCAATCAGCACGCGTTGTTGAGTGACGATTCCAATGTAGCTACTAAACATGTCTTTGTTGGGGTTTACATGCTGACCTCGTTTATTCCATCCCACCTCATATTTGATGCCTTTTGCTTTTTCCTTAAGGATTTTGGCTAAAACTGTCAAACTACGGCGCACCTGTTTTTTTTGTGTCGTCGGGGTTTCATCGCCTACCATTTCCTCGGTTTCTTTATCATCATTATGTTTCTCCGAAGCGCTAGCATCGGCACTGGGACCAGCTGCAACAGGTTGAGAGACCTGTTGTACCTCAGCAGTGGGACCAGCTGCAACAGGTTGAGAGACCTGTTGTCTCTCAGCAGTGGGACCAGCTGCAACAGGTTGAGAGATCTGTTGTGTCTCGGGATTGGGTGCATCAGCGGGTGAAGAAGTCATTATCTGCAGAACTGGTTTAACATTTAATTTAGATCACATAAAAGCAGCAGCGAACAGATAATAACATAATATAACACAATCTATATTATAATAAAAAAAATAACCTAATTATTGAACTCTCTTTTTTTTAAAGGTTGAAGGGATTTGACCCCTATATCAACTATCCATATCCCTTCATTGTGGTCTCCTCTGACATAAAAAATGTCGTATACATTGGGACCACTGCGAAATGATTGTGAATTCCCAATGAAAGGGTCATATTCTGTTGAATTTTCATCTGACCCTTCAGCTGTTTTGGTCGATAACAGAATGATTGACCAGTTTCAGTTTGTAGGATCTGAAACATAAAATACTTGCATTGCCTGTGATGCCATTATAAACGGTTCGTCTTTCTCCCCTTCCTTACTGAAATCAACTTTCACGAATCCCAAATCATCTATTTTAACAGTAATCCTGTTATCAACCCACTTGCATTGAAATATCAGAACTTTAAATTCTGTATAATCCAACTCTCATATTTGTTTGATGATGCCAAAGTATGACATATTCACATAAATTGTATTTTTTTCCTTAGCACCGGAAACATGTATCGCTTCAGCCACAAGTGTAACCCCACTATTCTGCATGGTACTATCTTCATCATGTTCATTAGTATAAAATGTATAACCATTAACTACATAAGAATTGTAAGATAATGCATACACACTTGGTCCTCCGGCTAGCCATCGAAGTTGTTCCGAAATTGACTCTGGATTTTCATATGACTTCTTAAAAATATGATCTTGAAACCATCCTATAAACTGTCGATTATGTGTATCTGATATACATTTTTCATCCCTAGATGGATTCAAATGCCTAAGAATTTCTTTGTGGATTTCAACATATGGGTCAATATAGAAACTGTTATGCAAAACATAAAGATGGGTCTGCTCCCGATCTATAATATTGACTGTGACAACCTGTCTTCCAGAAATTCCTTCACCCTTAAGCTGCCCAGTGTGATGAGATTTCGGTAAGCCAATGCTTTCCACACCAGACAAGTATTCGGTATAGAATTCAATGGCTTCCTCAACAATATATCGCTCTGCAATACAACCCTCTGGCCGACTTCGATTTTTTACATACCCTTTCAAAATCTTCATATACCGTTTAATGGGGTACATCCATCTGTAATGTACAGGACCACATAGTCGAATCTCTCTCACCAATTGGACCATCAAATGAACCATCATATCAAAAAATGAAGGCGAGAAGAACATTTCTAATTCACATAATATGATGGCAATTTCTTTTTCCATAGCTGGAAATTTCATCAGGTCTATAACTTTGCTGCATATAGCTTTGAAGAAGAAACACAGTTTCATTAATGTATGGAAGACATTCTTGGGAAAAATGCAACGTAAAGTAATTGGAATGAGATCTTGCATCAAAACATGACAGTCATGTGATTTCAGACCTTTTAACTTCAAGTCGCTCATTGACACGAGGTTACTGATATTTGAAGAATACCCCTATGGAACCTTTAGGTCCTTCAAGAAGTTGAAAAACTGATATCTCTCCTGCCTGGAAAGAGTGTAAGTATCCAGAGGAAGAAATGTTCATTTTTCACCCTTCACTGGTGCCAACTCTTCTCGTATTCTCATCTCTACCATGTCCAACCTAGCCTTAATTCCATCTTTTGTTTTGACAGATGTATTTAGCAACGTGTCGATAACACTATCAAATAAATTTTTTCCTATATGCATAACATCAAGAAAATTTCTTACATATAGACAATTCCAGTATTGTAATTCAAAAAAAACTGATCTATTTTTCCAACCGATTTTCGTAAGGTTTTTCGAAGTCGGTTTACCAAAAGTAGTGTCTATATTTTTAACTTTCTCAAACAATTGATCACCTGTTAGTGGAGACAGTGCTGTACATTCTTCTGAACTTCCATCGAATGATGTCGTCCAAGAACGGTACTTATGTCATCGCGGTAGAAATATGTGATGTCCTAGAAACATGGTTTTCGATGAATTTTTCAACCTAATTGATTGTATACCTTCTTCAAAAATGGGACAGCCTTGAGTTCCTTTAATTCTATATCCTGACAAATTTCCATAAGTAGGGAAGTCATTTATCATCATGTACAACATGAATCTCAAAGTGAAATCTTCCTTTCTGTAAGCATCATACAATGTAACACCTGAATCCCACAATAATTTGAAATCTTCGATCAATGGAGCTAAATAAACATCAATATCATTACCCGGTTGTTTTGGTCCTGATATAAGAATAGATAACATGATGTATTTTAGTTTCATGCATAACCACGGTGGTAAGTTATAATTTATCAACATAATTGGCCATATACTGTAACTGTTACTTTGAAAACCAAAAGGATTCACTTCATCTGTAGATAACGCAAGACAAAGGTTTATCGACTCGTTTCCAAATTCAGGATACTCATGATCGATTCTCTTCCACTGAGGAGAGTCTGCCGGGTGACGTAGTATCCCATCTTTAATTCTTGTATCTGCATGCCATGTAAATTGTACTGCAGTCTCCTCACTTCTATATAGGCGTCTAAACCTTGGAATGATTGGAAAGTACCATACAGATTTAGTAGGACTGGATTCATCTTTCTTGTATTGAGAAGAACCACACTTTGGGCATTCTTTAAGTGATTTTTCATCCTTTCGAAACAGTATATAGTCATTCGGGCAGGCGTGTATTCATTCATAGATCATACCCATCGAGCGTAGCATTCGTTTGGCATCGTATGTTCGGCTCGGGAGCTCATTGTCTTTTGGAAGCATGTCATTCATGAGAGAAAGTAGTTTCATAAAAATGGAGTCACTCCACCTGTTGTTTGCTTTCAAATTATACAGCTTTAGTACAGATGAAAATGTTGTATATTTAGTGCAACCAGCATACACTGGCATCTTTGCACAACTTTTTAACTTCTCAAACAATTTTTGGCAATCACGAATTTCATCTTCGATGGTCCTTGACATTTCCTCAATATGATCTTCATCATCATTCACATTTGTAATCACATCCTCCATACGGTCATCTTCATTGTTCATGTTTGTAATCATATCATATGATCCATAAAACGCAGTTTCATCCCAGTCACTACCTACATTCGTTGTTTCCCCGTGTTTATTCCAACATGTATAACTCTGATCTATTCCGTGACAGATCAAGTGTTCTTCCAACTCCTCTGGACTAATTTGTTTTGAATAACAACAGCGTAAACACGGACAAAGGATTTGAGAAGAGTCACATGCATGATCTTTTTCAAACTTGATAAACTCTTTCACGCCTTCTTCATACTCTTTTGTCAACTGATTGGCATTCATCCATTATTTATTTATATTCATCCTATTTTAAACCCATAGGATGAGTATATAGGTTAGGGGAGAAGGAATATGAGTATAATTTAGATAAAAAACTAGATACTTCAAAAATGGTAGGGGGCGTGCTCATTAATAGAAAATCTTGGGTGGTTCTTGGGATTCATCCGATCTCTTCCTCTCTTCGATCACCCCTGATGAGGGGTGGTTCTTGGGAGTTTTTTATAGTGTGTTAGTGAGTTTTCCCGTCATACTTCCTCTATTACTAATATCCTTTATTTTCCTATGATTTGGGATGATTTTAACTAGGATTTGTGTGATGATTTCACTATATCATCTTCAAATCAATTTAGATGATGTAGATTTTGATTGTATTGGCTAGAGGTTATCCTTGTATGATGAACGCACCATGTTTTGTGAGGTAGGTGGACCCTATAATACAAAACCATGTTCCAATTTATGCATGATTGTGCATTCATGCATGAGTATATGTGTTCCAGTGAAAGGGATGGAAATCAAGAGCAACCAAGGTAAATAAATAGGGTGTTTTTGAGAGATAGAGTGAGGGTTCTATTAAATGTTTGTGATTTTGTGATCATCCAGAGATTATGTCTCCATGGAGTAGTTGTGTTTATGAAAGTATCAGGTTTGGTATGAGTTTTGTATAGCCTAGTTAGGTTTTCTAAGGCTATTTGATTAGATTCTTAGGCCTAAAGAAGATGGATCATATAGTTTTATATATCACGTATGGTGAGGAACACCCTCTTAAGGATATATAAGAGTCATGGTGTGATAATATGATGTGAGATATAGAAATGGGGATATATATAAACCAAATAGAGCACACAACAAAACCATGAGGATCCATAAGCATAGAACATAAAGAATACATAAACATGATCCATATACAGCGTCAACTGAACAAAAAAGAAACTAAAAACAGAGATAGAATAAATCAGAACCCGACCAGATATCCTCGTGACCTTTGGGTTACCACTAACTATAAGATCAACTTTCTTTAAAGGAAACCTAAAAAAAGAAACCCAAACCTAAAAATAACTTGGTTCTACTGATGTCGGTGTCACAAGTAGGGTGTGAGCATAAAACAACTTAGTAGGTAAGCACCACAGAATCCATACATTACCTTTCCTGAAATAATACAAAAACACTAGTTTGAAATACATTTATAAAATAGGTTTTTATCATTTAAAGAACCAACACATATTTTTTAGAAAATCCATTTTCAAAACAAATCACAACTTCCCTTTTTAAAATAGATATCTAGTTTAAAAAATGAATTCAAAATTCAATATAAGAATACAAACAAGGTGATCACAGAGACATGATGAAATTAATTGAAACAATAAAAGTAGAAAAATACTGGAAAACTATATAACCAAAGTGTAGAAAAATAAAGAAGAACATATAAATAGGTAATCATTAGAATTACCTAAACATACCTAGAAGAAATCCCTAGACTTACTAGGTTCAGACTCACCTGCCGACATATGGTGTACCTCCATAGTAAACAACCAACATTGATGCTCCATTATAGTAGTATACCATAGAATGAAGAGGCCATCACATGCACGGTATAAACCAATAACACACAAGTGCCAACTGGGCCTATACATCACATGAGTTTCAAAACCAATTTCCAAAACACCACAAAATACCAATAGATCTTTAAAATTTACAAATCAAATTCCATTTTCAAAACCAAGGGGAAAACACCATGTAAGCTCTGAAGATTCCAAACGGGCCTTTATGCCATTTAGAAACCAAACCACACCTCAAGAAGCCAAACATAATTAATCTCAATATTGACAATAAATGAAAACATAATTAATTCATGCAAATTCAATTTTACTCACCTTAAGGAGGAGGACCCGGTGGCGGAGGAGAAGGAGGCGTCGACAGCGGAGGCACCAGAGGCAACGGAGGTAGCGCGGAGGCAGCGCGAAGGCAGCGTGGAGGCAGGGCGGAGGCAGCGAAAGCAGCTCGGATGCAGCGGAGGAGGAGGAGGAGGAGGAGGATGAGGCCACGGTGGAGAGGAGGCAGTGGAGTAGGCGGAGGAGGAGGAGGAGGAGGAGGAGGCGCCGGTGGAGGAGGAGGAGTACGAGGCCGCGGTGGAGGAGGATGAGGAGGAGGAGCAGGCGCAGAGGAGGAGGAGGAGAAGGAGGAGGAGGCGGCTGCGGCGGAGGAGGAGGAGGAGGAGGAGGAGGCGCCGGTGGAGGAGGAGGAGGAGGAGGAGGCGGCCGGAGGAGGAGGAGGAGGAGGAGGAGGAGGCGGCAGTGGCAGCGGCAGCGGTGGCAGCGGAGGGCTTCCGCGAGAGCTTGACAGGGTGTGGGGAGGAGGAAGAGGACTTGGTGGATTTTATCAATCCCGCGTGGACCTTTATCAGCGCTAGTAAAAAGCGCTGATAAAGGGTGTATTTATCAGCGCTAAAATGAAAAGCACTGATAAATACCACCTTTATCAGCGCTTTTTTAGTGCTGATAAAGGCCGGACTTTATCAGCGCTTTTGTAGCGCTGATAAAGAGTGACTTTATCAGCGCTTTTCATTTTAGCGTTGATAAATACGTAGTTTATCAGCGCTAATAAAAGCGCTGATAAATGTATCGATTTAAGAGTTTCTTTATATTATTATATATTTATTTAACTCTATATATATATCTCTCTATTTATACTTATAAAATTATTTTAAAGGTATATTTATATATATATCATTGAAAATATAATAAAATATTTATTTATTTTTTAAATATAATTTAATTTTAATTATAAGTGTACATTTTTTATAACATATATATTATATGGGTAACATAATGAATTATAATATCTATAAATGAACATTATTAAATATGCACATATGTATACGCATGTATGAAATATAATAAATATATATTCAATAATTTCAATTATAGTACATATATATTAGAACGCATTATATATTTATAAATAAAACAAATACATTAAATATAAAGAAATATAATAAATATATATTAAATATAATGAATTGATAAATCTAATAAATATAATGAATTAATAAATCTAATAAATTAATATATAATGAATTAATAAATCTAATAAATATATAATGAATTAATAAATCTAATAAATATATTTATTATTAAATTTAAGAATTTCTTTATATTATTATATATTTATTTAACTCTAAATATTTATATCTCTATTTATACTTATAAAATTATTTGAAAGGTATATTTATATATATATCATTGAAAATATAATAAAATATATATTTATTTTTTAAATATAATTTAATTTTAAGTGTACATTTAATTAATATATATATATATATATATTATATGGGTAACATAATGAATTATAATCTATAAATGAACATTATTCAATATGAACATATATATACGCATGTATATCATTAACCCCAATTCATTAGAAAACGCATATATATAGACGCGCGCATGTATGATATTGATCGATCCCAATTCATTGGAAAACATATATATATTCAATAATTTCAATTATACATATATATTATAACGCGTTATATATTTATCAATAAAACAAATACATTAAATATAAAGAAATATAATAAATATATATTAAATATAATGAATTAATAAATCTAATAAATATATAATGAATTAATAAATCTAATAAATATATTTAGTATTAATCTTACAATTATTTAATATATATATATATATATATAGTTATAACATGTGTTTTTTATTTAATGTATACAATAAATATTATCAGCGCTAAGAAAAGTGCTGATAAATGTTACATTTATCAGCGCTAATAAAAGCGCTGATAAAGGGGTATTTGAAGTGCTGATAAATGTTACCTTTATCAGCTCTAAAACAATTGCTGATAAAGGGTACACCTTTATCAGTGCTTTTTTTAGCGCTGATAAAGGCCCGCCCCTTTATCAGCGCTTTTCCGTTAGCGCTGATAAAGGCAGGCGCATGCCTTGCCCAGTTTTGTGGTAGTGAGAATTGACAAAGTACCTAAGTCACACTATGATACATCAAAGTAGGTTTTTTGATATGTAAGTGTTATCAAAATATTCAAAATGAAATATGTAAAGGTACTCAAAGGGCTAAATATTTGATAAAGTACCAGAGCTTCACTGTGATACATAAGAGTGACTCTGAACTTCCATTACATACATAAGGGTTAATAGGAGGATACTTAAGGGTGAGATAAAGATTTTAAAGGATAGGTAAAGGATTTAAATCTAGTACGTAAGGGTAAAACAGTCTTCCCAAGAGATACATAAGAGTAAAAAATACTCACTTAAAGGTTACCGATTAAGAAAAGTCAGGAAATGTTGAGTTGTTCTTCATGGATTTAAATATCATGATTATGGAGATTGATTCATGATTCAATTTGAGTATGAAGAAGGATTAAATGAGAATAGATTGAGAATATCACTACTGATTATTCTAGTAGTTTTAGATATGAATATTTGAAAATCATTCATGGTGGTCAATGTTAGAGAAGTTACTGGAGGAAATAATTGACCATTTTAGATGAGAAGATGATTTTTTGTGGAATACCTATTGAGAAAATTTGTTATATGAAGAAGAATATTATGAGATCGTGAGGAGCATACCCACATGATTTTGTTAAGAATTAAATGGGGATATTGAGAAGATCACGCTGTCGAGTATCATGGAATTTCTATATTCAAAATATAGAAATAAAATTTACATGATTTTTTTGAATATAAGAGTATAGAATATGAGAATGAATGTGTGATAGTATTGACAAAAGTGATACAATATTATGTTTAACATTGTGTGTATTAAATAAAAAAGAAATTTGATGAGGTGCTGCTACTATATACCATATTATCATCTAAGGAAGAAGATAATAAAGAATAATAAGAGGAGGAGAAGAGTTGGGAAAGACTGACACTGGTACTACATAGATATACACACTGTGTGTTGAGACCCATGAAGAAGAATATTGAGTTTGAGTTGAGAGAACAAGGTCGATGTGAATATTGTTATAGTAGTTTTTGCATTAGAATTTGAAGAATTATTCCTGAGGAAGAAGAACTTTTATGGAGATACAGTGGCATCCTAGATTGGAAGGAAGATCTTGTTCATTAGTGAGTTTGGAAGGACCTGCTGTAAATTGTCAAGAGCTAGTATAAAGTACAATTCATGATGCTATAATTTTTTTGGGATAAAGTAATGGATTTTCAGAAGATATATCATTTGTTTTCACTTGATTATAATGGTGTATATTTGTGTCTCATACTTGGCATGAACACAACAAGGAATAGATTACCACATTGGGATTGAACCATGTAAAAATATTGTGCACTACTTCTCTTGCTTTCTTTACTACTTTTCATATGGTAATTATGTGTTGGGGATTCATAAGTAGATATATATATATATATATATATATATATATATTAACTGATATGGTGGTTTTAATATTAAAAGGGGAAATAAATAAAATTGATGAATTCAATAAAATAGGTTTCCATTGATTCACTCCCCCCCACACACACACAGTGTGACTACACAATCCTACTGGGTACAATAAGTGGTATCAGAGCTAATCTAGGTTTCGTCTGATTGGATCTATTTTCTTTCTTAGTTTTTTTTATATGAAAGATATGAATTTTAGTTTTGAAGAAGCTTTTGAGTGCCCTGTTAAAGCTGATATGAAGGTTTCTACCAAAACCTTAAAGAACATGAAGAAGATGATTAAGTCCTTATTTGTGAAGAAATATAAAGAGGATTCACTACCAATTGAAGGGAATTGAAGTGGTAATATATTTGAAAAATCTATTGATAATGATCCTCTAGAAGATTATTATTCAAGTTGTGAAGAGTACGATTCCATTGAATCTATTGAATAACTATACTCTAAAGTTAAGGATTATTTAAATAAAGTTCATATCAAAGTTCACTACTAAAAATATGGTCTTTATCAGTGCTAGAAAAGTCGAGTAACAGCGCTAAAAAAGAATTGTTAATCGAGGAGAGGATAAAGGGGGGTCCCTTTTATCAGCACTCCGAAAAGCGCTGATAAAGGCCCTTTTTATCAGCGGTAAAAAAAGCACTGATAAAAGACCCCTTTATCAGCGCTTTTAAAAGTGCTGATAAAAGTCAAAAAAAATAAAAAAAAAGAATTATATAATGCGGGGGGGAGCTTTTAACAGTGCTTGACCCCCCCCCCCCCATCAGTGCTAGGCGGACCCCCCCTCACACTCTCTCACGCGCTGCCCTTCTCACACATCCTCACACGCACGCACCCCTTTGCTTCCACCCGAACTCGAACGCACCCCTTTTCTTCCACCCGAACTCGAACCCGCGACCTCCCACCTTTCGCGGCTGCACCTTTACCACTAATTCATTTTGTTTTTTTCTCTATTTAATGATATATCTATTTATTTATATATATATATATATATAATTATATTTATTCATATATTAATATAGATTCATATTAATATAAATATATTTATTCATATATTAGTATATATATATTCATTCGTATATTAATATATATTTATATTTATTTATTTATATATTTTTAGTTATAATTTTTTATCCATATATTTATTTGTATATTAATATATATTTATAAGATTAGTTTTAAATACATTTATGAAATATGTTTTTTATGTTTGTTTATAAATAAATAAATACATACATACATACATATATACAACACACACACACACACACATAGACACACACACACACACACATATATATATATATTTACAAATAAATACATATATATGTGTATTTGAAAAGCCATAGAATGTTAAAACGACCATAACTTATAATCCAGAAGCCTGTTTCAACTCTAAAACTAGTCAAATCAAAGAAAATGAAACAATATTCGATATGATATGTGGTACAAGCCTAATGGACATCCGGATCATAAGTTATACTTGTTTGAATGTTAACAAATCAGTGTATCCTGACTAAAAACTCAGTTTTGGAGGTCTTTTGGGCCTTCTTTGGCCTCAAAAAATGTGACGGAATATTTTCTTGGGTCACTAGCGTGTAGAGCTTGTTGCAGGCTTCGATTTGATATGTTGTAGAGCTCAAACAGACACCCGAATCAAAATTTATGGCAGTTTGAAGTTTGAGTTACATTTTCAACTTATTTTAGATCTTTTATTGATTTTTTGATTTTTTTTGTGTCTTCAAATTGTTATTAAATGATTTTTAATCAATAATAATTATCAAATTATTAATTAATAATATTTTTTAAAATATTTTAAATCCATTTTCACTAAATTTCTTATATATTAAATGTAAGTCTATTTATACTTATCTAAAACATATTTAAAAAATATATATTATATTTATATCAATATAAATATACTTATATAGAAATATTTTATTTTTCATGATTTTTTTTGAAACATAAAATTTATCAGCGGTAGGAAAAAGCGCTGATAAATCCCCCCTTTATCAGCGCTTCTTTTAGTAGTGTTGATAATAGGGTAGCGCTTCCCTTGCCCGTTTTTGTAGTAGTGGTTTTCACTTATATATTTGAGTTTATCAATATAGAATATGATGAGAAAGCACAATAGGTAATATATGGAGAAGATTGACAAAAAGCATTGATGAAGAAGTTGTAATAGTGTAAAACTCCCACTCAACTTGTTGAAGCCAAGGAACATTCCTTATTACTTTGTAAATAAAATCTTTCCCTGGGTGAATAATCATTTCAAAAATCAAGTGGTAAGAAATTTGATATTAATAAAATATTTAAGAAAAGTTTTATGCATTGAATGAATTCATTGGTTTCAAAGATGCTCAGTTGGAAATCAAGGCTAGAAGGATAAAGTAGTTTGATAGTTCCCTATAAGAAAAGTGTAAGATTCATGTAAAACAAGTTGAGAATATAATAAAAGAATTTGAATATAGAGTGAAATCTCTAGAATATCAAAAGAGTTCTCCAAATTTTAAATTTCTATAGTTGGAGGTCAAGATGATAAATTTGTAAGTGATTCAGGCTGAATCTTTACATGAATCTGAAAGAAGATATTCTCGCATGAAAGCTACTTATGAGAGTATTTATTGAAAAAAATACTCACAATAGTGGTAAGAAAGGATTGAAATCATTAATTTGTACACCTATAAAATCTCTAATAAAAAGGTTACCATTATCCCAAAAATTTCTATTTATACTAATGTTGGTTGAATTGCTAGTACATATTACAATTTAAAATCTAGGAAAATCAGGGTGGAAAAAATGATAAGAAATCCACCACTACATCAAGGGTGGTTAAAATCATGTGAAAGAAGAGTGCCTCCCTAAAATAATATCAAAATAAGAGTTTTTTAGTCCAAAAACAACAAGGGAAAAAATATAGCCAGATTGAAACTAAAGGAAAAAAGAATAAGGATTATTGGAAATTGTTGGTGTTGTGGAAGTTTTGGACACAAGTCCATTGAATGTTGGCATAATTTATGAATTATTGAATATTATAGAAAGTCTGAATTAAGGGGGAGTGATCTGAAGTTAACATAAAAACTACCAAGCATAATAAAAATTCATAGAAGAAGATGGGAATGAATATGTCCATCAAGAATAGATTTATATTATTGGATAATTTCTATGAAAATTAAAATATAAGTGTTCACAGTGGTGATGAGTAGGGGTATAGATCAACCAAACATGTACCACAAGTTTTCAATGGAATAATACCACAACAGATGAGGAAACAAAGAAGAAATGGAGACGTGTCTTCCTTGGGAAGTAAGCAAAAGCAAAAACAAGACATACCCAAGAAGAATGTTAAAAGGGATGTTACACCAAAGAGGATATGCTTCTATTATATAAGAAAAGGTCACATCATAGACCTTTGCAAACAAACCATGAACATAAAATTTAGAGGAAGCAAGATGAAGCAACAAATATAATCGATTCAAGAGAGAAATAAAAGTATTGGTTTGGTGGAAGACATCTAAGAAGAATAACTTCATAGGTTGCCTAAAGAGGGTATCCCAAATACTAATAGAGAACTTTATGGAATGTGCATTCATACTAGACACACCCCTAATAAATGCATGACATGGCTACTGGGATAGAAGGGGGTGATGTAAAACAAGGAAAAAGCACCATTGGATCCATGTAAAAAATCCAAGAAAGATGGACAAGTTCCAAAAAAATGCATAGTTTTTTGTCCAGCCTAATTGGATAAGGAAAAGAAGACGAATCAAGCACAAAATAATGAATGTGTCTTGTTAGCTAATAGGAAAAATCCACTTCCATATAAGAAGAAAGATGAATGTAAAAAAGAAGTCCACACTTCCCAGAAGTTCAAGTCTAGAAAAAGAAAGATCATTCCTGAAGAGTTCTCATAAGATTGGAGTTGCAAAGAAAGGGGTTTCTGGGTTGAGAAGTGGATCTCAGCCATGTTTCTCTCATTAAGAAGAAAATAAAGGTCCACCTTATTCTCATTTTTTTGTTTATTTTTATGTATAGAGAATTAAAGGTGGTGCATATAGGTGGAGAACTAAATAAGTGTTGTAATTATTATGCAATAAGAAGAGACATTCATCATGGAGTTATCTGGAAAGGAAAATTTATTTCCTCCTTATAACATTTCAAATGGTTTTAAGCGTGATGAATAATGATGGAGTGTATCCCTTGATGTGGAATTTGAGATATTCAAAATACTAGATGATATTATTTCATGTGAATTTGGAAATCTGGACAGTTCTTAAAGGAAGTTGAAGTTGAGGTATGATAACAACACTTTCCCATTCTTGTGGTGATTGAATCATTTATAATTTTAAAAGGGGAAAAGTGTTGAGTGGGAAGGTAACTTGAAGGGGGTAATCTTCTTGCACTTGAATGATTTTGATGTGTTTTTTAGTTGAGTGCAGGTGATAAATTACTTGAATAGCCCCTAGAAAGATATTTTTGAGTTGGTACCACATACTGGCCAATTTTATGGATAGTTTTGATGTCTTAGTTTGTCACTCTTATTTTTTTATACCAAGAAAATCTCAAGTAGACTTATAGATGATTAATATAGGATCCTTACTTAATAGAAATGTGATGTCATCCTTCTCTCAAGTAGACTGGGTTTCAATAAGTGGGGAAGATGAAATTTTACTTATGAGTGTGAGTACCCCTATGGAAAATTCTATGCATTTATTGTCAATAAGAGGGAGAATAATATTAACTTTGGCATTGAAATTGGTTGAACTAAAAGTTGGTATTGATGACAAATACAAAGTGGAAGATTGAAGTGCCCAAATGGGATGTGATGATGATTGTTGTATTTTTTGTCATTATGTGAATGAGAAGTGAATTCAATATGTGTTGAAGTTGGGTGATGATAGAGATCCAAATGATTGAAGAGTTGAGATGCAACATGGAGTTCCTATGATAATTGTACGTGCTACCTGTCATTAAATATGTTGAGGAAGATCCATTCATATGTTGGTAATGAAGATTAAGATATCACCCTTTACAAAGGGAAAGGTCTACTGCTACTTGGAGTTCTTGGATAAACATATTTAAGGAAGTAACAGAATATACATTTGGTGATTGTTGAGCTGGAATTTTAATAGCATCAATGACAAGTGCTAATGGTTAATGGAAGAACTATCTACTACAGGTTCTTAATGAGGTTGAGAGAGTTGGTTGTGTTGGAGAAGAATCAAACTGGCTGGAAGAGTGAGAATCCATCATTGGATTATCAAGCATGAGGGCTTCTACAATAACTAGAGAATATCTATTGGGTGATTATTAGAGAAAGCTACGTTTGAAGCTAGAAGTGTTTAGGCATTGAAGTTTCATGGAAAGTCTGAAATGGAGTACACATAATTTGTAAGATTCTTTGGGAATTGTGCTAGAGATTTGAGAAAGTTTGATATATTCCCAAATCATTTAAGTTGTTTTCAGATGAGATGAAGTGGTTGGAGAAGCCCTAAGAAGATTTGAAGAAGTTCGGAGCTATTTGAAGAAGTTATGGAAATTCATAGTTGTGGAATGTAAGGGAAACTCTAAAACTTTGAAGAATATGTAAGGGTTGATGGAGAGGTATCTGGGGAAAAGGCGATAGGTAAGGGTTTCTTGGACCTTGAAGAGTGGAAATTGGAAAAATACCGAGTCACATTGTGATACATCAAGGTGAGTTGCTTGAGACGTAAGGCGGATCACAAGGGATGTGGAAAGGTACTCAATGGGTAGAATGAGATTTGAAAAGGTACTTGAGTCAGACTATGATACATCATATTAACTTTCTTGATACGTAAGGGTTATCACAATCTTCAAAGGCAATACATAAGGGTGCTCAGAGGGCAAAAGATTTGAGAAAACCAAAGCGGTACTGTGATACGTAAGAGTGACTCCAAAAAACTAGTACATATGCAACAAGAGGATATGTAAGGGCGGCCTAAAGATTTCAAAAGATACATAAAGGATTTCAATTTGATACATAAGGGTAAACTGATCTTCCCAAGAGATATGTAAGAGTAACAAATCCTTGCATAAGGGTTACCGGTTAGGAAAATGCAAACGATGTCGAGTTTCTCTTCATGGATTTAAATATCATGATGTTGATGATGGAGTCGTGATTCAAGCCGAGTCTAAAAGGGGATTGAATGAGAAGAGATTGAGAAGATCATTGCTGGTTATTCTGAGGTTTTTAAATATAATGATTTAAAAATCATTTGTGGTGATCAAAGCTGGAGCAATTGCTGGAGGAAATAATTGACCAACTTAAATGAGAAGATGGATATTTACGGAATACCAGTTAAGACAAGTTGTTAGAAGAAAAAGAATATTTTGAGATTGTGGGGAGCACACCCACATGATTCTGGTGAGAAATTAAATGGGAATATTGAGAAGATCATTGTGTTGGATGTTGTTGGATGTCATGGAATTTCTATATTCAAAATTAGAAATAATATTCATGTGATTTATGTGAATATAGGAGTGTGAAAGATGAAAATGAATATGTGAGAGTATTCAGAGACGCGTTACAGCATTCTATTAAACATTTTGTGTATTGAAGAAGGAAGTCGATGAGGTACTACTACTGCATACCTTGTTATTGTTGAAGACTGAAAAGAAGGAAGACTGACACTGCTGTTGCAGAGATACACACTATGTGTCGAGACCCTTGAAGAAGGAGATTGAGTTTGAGTTGAAAGAACAAGGTTGATGCATGTTATTGTAATTGTTTATGTATTAACAGTTAAAGACATGTTCTTGAGGTAGAAGATCATATATGGCTATGCAATGGCATCCCAAAGCAAAATGAAGATCTTGTTCATTGGGGAGTTCGGAAGGACCCATTGTAAACTGGCGGGAGCCAGTATAAATAACCAGTCGGGAGATAGAAAATGATTTTCAAGAGCCTATCTTTATTCACTTGATTATAGTAGTGGATATATGTGTCTCGAACTTGGCCCGAACACAACAAGGAGTATGTTCCCAATTTGGGATCGAACCTTATGAAAATATTGTGTGTTGTTTCTCCTTTCTTTACTGCTTGACATGTGGTAATTGTATGCTTGGAATTTATAAAAAGATCCACATATCTTAATCGATACAAAGATTTGAATATTAAAGGGAGTAAATCGATAAGAGAAAGTATTTGATAAAATAGGTTCACACCGATCCTGCTAGGTAAAACAAAGAGAAATTAAAAAACATTTTTAAAGTATATAGTGAACGTAAATATCACCATTTTTTGTGATATATTGTAACTCTATAATGTTACCCCTCTATTGATAGCACATATTGATACCCCTCTATCACGGGTAGTGATATCACCAATATATCATCGTCCAGCAATCAGTGTTTGAACTATACCGCATCCAACGATGTTATTAGTATTAGTATTAGTATTATTGTTGTTATTCTAATCGTGTCCGATCTACAAACCATGTATTGTCATAAAGTATACAAATCAGCTACGTACCAATAAAAGAATGTCCCGTTGTTTTTGTGTTTCAACTGATTATTGGAAAGACGTGTCGCAATAAAGAAAAAAAATAGATGATTTAGATGTCTATTTTAATTATATGAACGCTCCGTTAGAACAAGGTGGCTCGACTTTCAGATGAAGTTGTGTGCTTATCTTCGAAGCACATCAGATCGAATTTGATTTGTAAAACCGTAACTAGTCATGACCAACAATCCTGATCGTAATGGATTTTGAACGAACACAAAACCCAGTTCGACTAGACCGAAGTTCAACGCACCATACACCATTGCACACTAGATCGTATCTCATATCTTCATCAAGCATTCAAAAACATGGAATTATTTTTACTCATCAACTCACATTTTTTCTCAAAACCAATTTTCATCGCCTTTTAAAAAAAAACAAATAAAATTTTCAAAAAAAAATAATTGAAAAATTATAAATAAATTCCCGACGAGAACGACGTCCGAAGAGCACCACACACTCGAAGAAGGCTCCAACGAGAACGACACGCGGGACCTTAAAGAACTGGGGCGATGCTTTTGAAGAACAGGAAACAGAACAAAACCTGGCAGCCTGGCCATCAAGGTTCAATCTCCTTTCGAGATGCTTCCCAAAGCTGCTGCTCTATCCCCAGTTTCCTCAGCTCAATCAACCCACGCTCAACTGTCACCACACACAATCAGCCATTTTCATGCACCAACTAATACACGACGATTAAAGATGAAGGATGAAATCATACCATCAACCACATCATGGGAAGTTGGTGACTGCCCACTCCGGCCCACCCAAAACATAACCCGCTCCTCTGCTATATCTTCTTCCACTTTATGGATTTTGGCTCGCTTCCAGAAATATGTAAGCCAAGCCTGCACGCTTCCAAATTTTCAATCATTATATCAAACAAACAAATGAAAAGAGAATGAGGTCATAAAAACAAGAAACCTCCTTGAAATGGACATCTTCCGACTCCTCTCGACTCAACTCTGCAAACAGAAATGCTGGCATGAATCATCTCCTAATGAAAAACCAACCTCCAAACAGTTTGCTCACATGGACCACAAATTAACTTTGGGGTAAACAAGGCATGAGGGGAAAGGTTTTTTTTTTTAATAAGAAAAGCACTGCAGATCCTCAACATAGCATCACAAGATAGCATTAAATACAAGAAGCATCTCCATTACCGAAAACTTCCGTAGACCTGGCATCACTTGGCAACTTGGGATCTGAAATGATGAACAGAAGATAAGACATATTCATAATCCAGTGGTCATGAATAGCTTTATTACTCTGATTAAAATTATTAGGAAAAACCCAGAATCCGTACCTCCTAAATGAGGTCGGGTTGTTGTTATTTATAGATGAAGATAAAGATACAAGCTGGAACATAAATACAAACCCGATCCTTCATCAATCCACCTCTTGGAAAGCACTCGTTTGTAATTCTAACATAAATTTTCAAAACCATAATTTTAATTCTAAACCTTTCCATGCCTGAATATAAATTTCTGAAACCATGATTTCAACTTTGAATCTCAAAGATGACATTTTTCAAACCTCAATTATGTTTCAATTTCTAGGGACCCTGTAATTAAAAAACAGAGCAATTCATTGAACATAATTCTCCACCGTTTCCCAAACAGCTCCCCTAATTCTCATTTATCTATCAAAACTCTTGAGCACGTGAGATCAAAATAGGGAAACCCAGCTAATAGAATTAACAGGTTCCAAAACACTGACCCGTGAATCTGTTTTTTTCAGTTCTACAACATTCCAAGCGCTGCAAACCATCCATAATTTTCTTTTAGTAGTCAAATGATATCCTCATTTTTTAAATTACATAAAAATTTTAGGGCAAGGGTTCTGCCTATGTTAATTCTAAAATTCCTGGATAAACCGGTTAGCCAGTTTATTAGCCACATTTCATATTGGAAATCATAATATTTGATTTTATTTGCATAATAAAATACAGCCCAATGTCATTGTTTATCATTAATGCAATATGATGAAAAATTTTGTAATATGATTTAAAATTCCATAGTATTCATTTCACTTAGACAAATGTGTGCCTTCCAAATTCCATTGGTTGTTGATGTGAAACAATCAAATACAAATGTCGAACAAAAAAACATCTCCATCCCAAATTATGGTCACTGTAGTACAGCCTTACTTAAAAAGTATCAGAATGAATCACCTTTGATTTAGCTTATTAGCTCCTTGAAATTTAAGCATGGTTATAATTCTCATGCACCTTAAATTTGCATTTCTCAAGAGGTAATATTTATCCTTTGTTGGACTGCATACCGCATTTTAGTAATTAAAAACAAAAAAATGGTGATACCTGAAATGGACTGCCGCATCAGACTAGGACGTCTATGCTGAGCTAAGGCAAGTGCAGTAGAATCCTCAACCTTCGGCAAAGAATCGAGGAAAATAATATAAGCAATAAGAAACCCTAACCAAAGAGGAAAAAAGAAACGCAAAAATAGAAGAAAATATAACAGTAAAAATGAAAAGATTCCACAAACACAGAACAAAATGAGGTTGGAAATTAAACTTTCTGGCAATAAACCCAACAAATATTAAAATAATACCACTGAAATAGAACTTAATATTAAAAATATTAATGACAGGGGAGACCTTTAAAGAAGAAAGTTCCCTCAAACCCATTTCAACTGAAAGCATACTCTCAATATTCCCTTCACCGGTTAAATCGCTAAAATCCCGGACAAGGTTGTCCTGTCTATGCAATTCATCACCACCTGTCATGCAGTGTCACAATATAATTAAAACCAAATATGGGATGAACATTTAAAAAAGTAACAGTTGACATTCAAAAACAAAAGACCAATATCACTCACTGGGCATGCCTTTATTCAAGGATTCCTCCTTAGCCTTTTGTCCAGCAGAAATAACAACTTCAAACGGAAGCGGTGCTAAAGATGACCAATGCTCGTGCTTTGACACTGCTATTTCTGGATGGATGCCTGTGAACTCATGAAAACAGCAGCCATAACAAGAAACTCAGACAAATGAATGACCAATAAAAACACACCAAACGTATTTTCTTAAATGTGGATGAAATCATTCATCTCTCTCTTCCTCATCTAAAAACAGTTCTGCCATGAAATCAGATCATAAGAAGAATATGTCCAGAGGACGAAAACAACCTGACGTTTCCCAATATTTAATGAGTAATATGCAAATGATAAGTCATCGCCATCAGATTCCCAGAATACACAAACTTGATCACCCCACAAGGATCATAGCATGAGAGTTGGTTATAAAATGATGGGATCTAAATATTTCTTTTTACCATTATTATCCAACTGATTTTCATCATTTTCTTAACCAGGAAATTGGGGATTAATCAGTAAAAATTCTCAGTTCTTATGTTTGTTATGAGAAAAAAGGCAAAAATAAATGCATTATCCATCCCTCTAATTTTTTTATAAAAAAAAAAGATCATAGCAAGCTGATTACCATGCTGCAAAGCCAACCCCCAATAGCGAGAAAGCCAGCATCGCTTCAAAACGACTTCCTCCTAAAGTGCAGATAGCAGCAATACTAGGTCACCAAACAACAGGTAATAGTAGTTGGAAATTTAAAGAGACATACCATCTCTTCCTGGGTTAGGATCATTCGCTGTGTCATTGAGCGAAGAGCTTTTACTTCAGATTCTGCTTCTTGAAGTTGCTCTACCGCAGTTTCAGTCCCTTCCTTCAAGTTCTGACACAAAGAATTAAGGGAAGGAGAAAGAAATATCTATATGATAATATCAACAGCATGAAACATACTGTTATATAGAAAACTGAGATGTTTACTGATGTAAGAAACCTTAATTTCAGTATGAAGAGCTGCAATTTCTCCATCCTTCCCATAATTTTGCGCAGCAGCCTTAAGAGCATCCTGTAACAAGATCCCCCCACAACACAAATGACATGAGAATAAAACACAGACGATATTTCTCACTTGCATTTTATTCTACAAAAACCCAAAGAAACTATCTTCAGGTCCTGCAAGTTGAACCTCTTAGGCATTTATGCTCCTTCGGCACAATTGTAAAAAACCAAGAACAATACTAAAAGTACATCTCGCCAAATCATGTAGTGTAGTGTCAAATATACCATCACACTCCAAAATTACCTCTCTTTTACGCAGTGCAGCTTCCTTTCTGCAGATGAGTCAAATAACACATCAAAATCAAAACAATAAAAAGTAAAATAGGAGCAAAAAGAAAAATATTCTCATTTACCTGCTCAACAACTTAGCCTCTAGGGACACACCTTCTCCAAGATTTGCAACCTAGAAATTCAAAACTGAACGACAAATTAGAACATCACTAGACCTAGCAAAAAAGGAGTTGTGAGAAAATTCATCATCAAATTTTAAGGGCAGGCATTGGCATGATGCCCTTCTCCATCACATATAAAACATTTATCAGCTGTCTTCCAAACAAAACACTCGATACCTATTTGGATTGCTGTCCTGTACACACAGAAAAGAGTACAACCACTAGTACCCGTTTCTCAACAAGTTAGAACTTCAACAAGAAATTCCCATGGGAACTTCACAGAAGATTCTATGATGGCTTCAGTGGAGAAATATAAAGTGAAGTAGAAGAGGATGATCAACCAGAGGAAGTTGTTGATCTCAAATGTGGAATTGGAAGGGGCTCTTGAGGAGCTTGATCTACAAATAAAGAAGAACATAAAGATTGCAGGATTGCTGAAGGAATCCTCAAGTTATGCAGATGATCTTGAAGAAGAATTTGATAAGTGAAACCAGAAGCAGTGAACGAGTTAAAGATTGCAGAACAGGCAAAGATCGTTGATGATCTTAATAAGTCCATCAAAGAAAAAGTTAAGAAGATTGAAACACTCAAAAAGAAAGTTGTATCTTTGAGAAAAGGCTTGTGTCTGAAATGAAAACAGATGGCTCGAGGAAGAAAGCTACAGTTTGAGAAGTTTTCAGATGAAGTACTAAAGGAAAGGATTGAACAAAGCACGAGAAATTTTGTAGTGTTGAGAGCTCAAAGACCCAATTCCATGGGTAAAAGTAGTCTTCGATATGATGCCGGAACATCAAAAGCAAAGACAACAAACAAAAAAAAACTTGTTCATCGTATAGTGATTTTTCATTACAAATAATATATATATATAACCTCATATAAACAAGTACTCATTTTATTTGATTTTTCGTTGGAAAATATATGTTTTGTTTTATTTCTTGTAGGCGAATATTCATTTGCTTTATTATTTTAAAGACTATTTTTTCCCATTGTAATCAAAAAAATAAAATAAAATTCAAATCATAAATTTTGCCTAAAATTGTTAAAAATTCAACCATATTTTCAATTAAAAATAAAAAATTAATAATAAAATATTTTTATTTAATTATAATTATAGTTTAACTATAAAAAACATGATGATATTTCATTTAATTATATCTTTATGTTAAAAACTATAATTTCTATATTCATGTCATATTTAAATATTTTTATTAAATAATTTTTATTTAGGATAATTTTCATGCGATTCAATTATATTTTATGATTATTAATTATTATTTTTTACTTGCAGAAAATAAAAATAAAAAAACATTTTTAAGTGTTGGGGACATACACCCAGTAGTAGGGTGGCCGGTTGGCGACGGTGCCCCCCCCCCCACTTTTGGTTATTAAAGGGAAGCTTGAGGGGATTGGGGTTGGTGCCCCACAACTTTTGGTTATTAAAGGGGGTTCGAATGACACATACACATAAGAACTGTTTTCCAGAGCATCATTCAATATGGTGCATTGTGATTTCCCAGCACACGCCTATTTTGGTAAATAATTTACCAACATATTTTAGAAAAAACCATTTTTTACAATAGATATGCAAATTCTCCGAACCATATTGAATAGTACCCGCATCATTTCCAATATGCCAAATAAATATTGAAGTACATTTAATAATGGATGGAAAAAGCAAGAACATATCCAACAGTCAACTATGCTGAATAGCATTGTTTTAGTTTAAAACTTTGGTGACAAAAGGATACATACTCCATAGCACAACATCCTAATCAATTGGCGACAAACATGAAAAAATAAATGATTGTCGGAGAAGACATTGATGTTGAGCCCAAGAGTTGATGAGATGGTTGTTGTGATAAGTGAGGTTAAAGAATTGGTGAAGAGGATATGATTGAATGTCTTGGATTTTGTTGTTGATACATAAATCATATTCAAAGTTAAATCAGTCGATGCCATGTAAGATGTTCCTCATTGAAGTAAATATCATGATCATGACTCGGGCCTTTCATGATTGAAGAAGGCCGGAGAAAAGAGGGCCAAGCCAAGAAGGCAACGCCCATGGTAGAGGGCATGTTGGAGAATCTAGGCAAGGCCACGCCCATGGTAGAGGGCATGTTGAGAAGTCCATGCCCAAAATGGGCAACAGGAAAGGGACCACGCCCGCGGTGGTTCCCGTCGTGGTCTTCCAATGTTCTTGTGCGAAGGCCAAAATGGTCGTGGTGGTCCTCGTGGCGGTCTTCCATTGTACCTATGCGAAACGAGCAAGCCACTACGCCTGTGGTGGTGCTCGTAGCAAGTTGTGGTCGACAGGTAGCTCTGCAGTACAAAACAGCCAACAGAAGAGACCACAACTGTGGTGGAAGAAGTCGTGGTTGACAGGTGGAGTTGCATGCCAAAACGGCCAGAAGCAAGAGGACCATGCCCGTGGTGCTCGGCATTTTGAGGCAAAAAGGCCAAAGATTTTGCACCAGGCCATGGTGCAAGCCGTGTCAGGAGGATTGTTTCAATTTCGAGCATTTTGATGACTTGGCTTGCTGGACAACTTTATGGTGAAGAACACGTGAAGCTTTTAATGTTTTTGTATTTGTTGTCAACCTTTTAATTGTGACGATTGCATAACTGTTTGGTAAGTTCCGATGACATGTGTCATAGGAGGACACATTGTTTACAACATTTGGTAGAATCAAAGATGAATTGCGGTTTAAGGTTCAAAGGGAATTAATGATTGAATTCCAAAAAATAAGATGAATTGCGGTTTATGGTTTGAGTATGTTGGCTTGGCATTACATTTGAAGAAGGCTTGTATGTCATTGTATTACTTGGAATTTTTCTAAGTATATAATTTGGTTCTTATCAAAAAATTAGCCAACCTTACAAGCAAGCCCTAACAGCTCAACCCTAGCCTTATGTGGGACCCATAGGGTCAACCACAGCTGAGGGAGCAAGACCGGGACAAGCTAGTATGCATGTGGCATAAAGGGCAGAGGAGCTTGCCAACAGGGGCGGATAGGAGCAGCGTGGCGGCACGACAGCGAACAGGGGGCGAAGGCACGGGGCAGTGCCAACGGGTCATATGTGTTCAGTAACTATTTCTGGTTTGTGGAAGTCGTGCTATGTATTATAAAGGAGCACCAAACTTGTGGTCGTTTCGATGTGGGAACATGCACTGTAGCGCTGAAAGAACGTTGTTCGTCAGATCCACTCGATCTATTTTTCTGGGTCGTTCGATCACCACAACAGCGTTGTCTTCAACCTCACTCGCGCCCGAGAGCTTCTATTCATCGGAGGAACTCCATGCCACGTCGTCCGTTTTCTCCAGCCATGCTTTCGAGCTCCATTTAAGCATCCTAAAAAATTTCAGTGTGATCGAAATCTTTTGCCGATTCGTTTGCATGAAATAATGTAGATGTGATGGTACGCGGAACGTAACTTGATACAGCAAGCACTTAAGCAAAAAATGTACGGCTCCCCATGATTCTAGAAGATTCCGAGATGATGAAACTTTGCCTATAAATACCCAAGGCCGGACTCATTTGTTGTTGTTGCTTCTCTCATCTGAGTGTTGTTTTTTAGAGAGAAACAGAGTGGATCACATGCTTTGTATTTGTGAAGCAAGTTTCTTGAATTTGAGTTGATGTTTCCGTAAATCAAATTACATGATTTAGTTTTGTTTTGCGGAGATGAATTGTGAAACCGCATAACAGAAGGTGAATCCGCGAAGCAAGAAAGTATACGCGAACCTGTGTTGATATTCATACAGTTGTTATGCAAAGAATTCAGAACCACCGATAAGAAGAAGATGAGTGTCCGCAAAGCATGTGGTTTGTGAAGATCTCAACCGCGAACTTGGTTATGCGAAGGAGATAGGAGATTCCGCATACTGTTTTGCGAAGTCAAAGGAGACACCGCATACTGTGCTTTACAAAGTAAAGGGTGACACCGCATAACACACTTGTGAACTACAACTCCCGCAAACCAGTGTTCTCGCGATTTGTTATTCAAGCATATTATTTGTTACGTGAAGGTGCATACTTTATGCTGAGAAAGTGATGTAGCCTATGAAGTACATGCAAGAGGACTCCACAGAGAATGTGCAAGTGTTCAGTGTGTGAGTGAATTAACAGTGAGCTGAGTATTTCCAGAAGAATCAGTTGCACTGGACAGTGGTGTGTTGCAGTTTATTGATACTCAGCTACAGGGTCTCTAGAATCAGTGAGCAGATGCGGTATCATCTTATGTATGTGGCTCGAAGAGAAAGATTATTTTTGTAATACAGGAGCAGTTTGGAATCTTTCTCAAAGTGGTTGTGTTTTGTTTGTAAACTGGTGTGAACCAGTATAAGCTTTTTGTCGGGGGGGACATTGTATTGGGAAATGGTTGATACCTATACTTCATGGTTTCAGTGGAAATCTATGGCTCGGATCAATCCCGACCACAGCAAGGATGTAGTCACCCTTCTTAGGGGCGAACCTTGTAAAAATATTTTGTGTCGTTGGGATCAAACTCTAATAAGTCATCGGAGGTTTATTTCAAAGAAAAGAAGTTATAAAACTGCAATACCACTGATTCAACCCCCCCTTCTCAGTCATACAACTCTTTCCTGGATACTTCATACGGCTCACTTACTCGATCCGTGACGTCGTTTTTAAAAGTATCAACGATATCTAAACGATCCAACAAGATCCAATGGCTAGAAATGAAGCGGGAGTGGTTGAATTCATTGAAGGATTTTATAGGTTTGAATTCGAATTTCAAAAAATTTGAATTCACATACATACTTTCCAAAGTAAAAGTAAAGTGAAATAGAATATGTGGAGAGAAAGAAGTAGAAAGGAAGAAGTAGTGGTTGTGCAAATTGGCACAGAGTAAAGGGTTTCTACCTGAGTTTCTACAGGTTGAGGAAGAAGAGAAAGAGCGGCACTACATCAACAAATGAAGTCTATGTCTGGAAGGCTTTCTTCTTGTTGATATCAAGTTCTTTATCATTGTAACAGTGTGGGAAGCACCATCAAAGTCAAGAGACTAGTTGTAACACGAGTACAGGGATAAACCCTGCTCGTTGTACCAACATGTTGAAACTGGTGGGTAGTATAGTCTCGGTGAAATCCGGATCATGTCAAGGACTAACCTTCTCGTTTAGAGAGGTGAACCTTGTAAATCTGTTTTGCTTCGTGTGTGTGCGTGTGTGTTGGACAACAATCAAGATTCACTTAAACCGGTGACGAGGATTGTTTAACCAAGTAAACTTTAAAAAAAAATGAATCACTGATTCACCCCCTCCCCTCAGTGATTCTTCACTCATTTAGGAGGTGTCTTTTCAATTGCAAAAGCATGTAATTTACTCTGCAATAGAGATTCAAAAATAATATCAACCACAAATCATAAAAAACATTGGTAAAATGGTTGACCTGCTTCTCAAACTCCCCAGCTCTGGCCTCTGCCTGTTCACGTCTCTCTTCTGCATGACGAAGCTGGAAACAAGATGAAAGCACGGGTGATTTAATAGGCATAAAACCAACTGTTGTTTCAAATGAGGGCTAGTGGAAGATGAAAGCAGCACACCTTGTCCAAAATGATCTCATTCTCTTCATGTAGCATGTCAAGCTGCATTGAAATCACAAGTCAGCTTGACAGGGAAAAAATATTTACAGGTAAAATAATTGTAAATGTAAAAATTTGCATATTAATTAAGTAGGTAGCATGAACATCATATGTATTTCTTCATTTTATTTCATAAGATTGTAACATTACTGTTATGAGATATATAATTGTGGGTGTAAGGGAAGCATACTTCATCACGAAGTGCAGAAGCCACAGATTGATTTTCTGCATCATTTGAACTAAAAGAACCCAAATCTGAAGGAAGCCTGCAGATTATTCAATAAATGGTTTTACGCAGATATATGAATATCAATTAACGGTGATGGAAGGCAAAGGACAAAAAACTTGGTTAAATTTTAACAAGTTACATAATATAGATGATTTGGCTTCATGTATGGAAGTCGCTCGAGTCACTCAAATCTACTTCAAGGAGGATATTCATCAACATGACAATGCCACATCTATTATTTAAAATCATGACAGGATTAATACTAGCCACTTTTGGACAAAGCAAAGGATGACACTCAAACTGGTCTTATCAACCAATGATTTGGAAATTAAAGTCAATGTCATCACAGAGACAATATGAAGCAGTGGGGCCGAAAAAAATTCACATGCTCAAAGTAGACCTGTACATGGGTAGGGGACCTGTCTGGCCCGATAAAAAGGTTTTATTGAGCTAAATTGATTGGGCCCAAATATTAAACGGGTTTGTTTTTAAAGCCTGATTAATCATAGGGTCGGGCTCGGACTTCTGTACGTGACCCAGTACGCAACCCACCTGACCCAGTTATGTTATATTATAATGATATTTTAAATATATATATAACATTATGTATTTACTATTACAAATTAGTGATTATTGTATATAGATTTTTT
Source organism: Viscum album (assembly GCA_963277665.1). Classification (NCBI taxonomy): domain Eukaryota; kingdom Viridiplantae; phylum Streptophyta; class Magnoliopsida; order Santalales; family Viscaceae; genus Viscum; species Viscum album. The sequence continues at coordinate 1,753,826,698 of OY728151.1, forward strand.
AATTTGATAATATTTTAAGGCTCGATTAATAAACAGACAAAAAAAATTGAACAGATAATCGGGATTTTTTTCCAAGACCCAATTCATAATCAAGCCAGTCCGGCCAGACCCGATTAATAAATGGGTTGTTTTTTCGGCCCGAAGACCCATGTCAGGTCTAGCTCCAAGGATGCCAAAACTAAATAACCAAGATGACTTGGTTTCCATTCACCAATCGAAAAAGCTGTGGAGCTAAAGAATTCAAGACAAACAAATCAAGTCATTGTTGGCAAGGTTCATCAGCAAAATATGCAACGTAGTCAGAAATAAAATGTGATCAAAAATAAAAATATCTCATTGACAAGTACAGGAGACAAGTTACCTTTCATGTTAGCATGGGATATATCAACCAAAGATTGTTTCAAAGAATCTCAGCACAACAAAGATCCGATCACACGACAACATGTTAAGGAATAATAAAAATACTCAAATAATAAGGTTTGAGTTTAATTTTAAAACAGATTTTGTTTTTATTTTCCAAAAATGTATTACAATGTACAAACTACATAAATGGAAAACATTTTTTAGAAAATGAAAATGAAACTGAGAGATTTGGGGGGGGGGGGCTTGTTTTCATGTTTCTAGAATATGAAAATGTTTGCATATAGTTAGTTACTCACGTTCTTTCATGTTTTCATGTCGCTCTCCGAAGTATTTTCTAACGCATTTTTTAGAAAATAAAAACAATTTTTTTTCTAAAACCAAATGCAACTTTAAGTTCCCCAATGCAACACTTTCAGCAAATAAAAAGGTATTCCATTAACAAGGTGGGCCCGATGCATACCAAGTGCTTTTGACAAGCAATGGGACATTGCAAGAACGCTATAAAGTGTTTTAGTTGGGCCCAATTCAGTTTTCCCATGTTTCAGTTTCTGGTTTCGTCGAGTTACACATTATTTGAGGACATTTTTCTCATTTAGTTTTCTCTTTGATTAATTATCTAACTTTGGAACAACTCTAGGTGACCATTAGGAGTGTTCACGTGGAATCTTTTATTCTGCTAGGCAGCATTCTAACAAAGAAAAACAATAAGGTTAGTATAAAATTTTTCCAGGGTGACAGATAGGGAATATGCATGTGTTATTCCATGTCATAAGCAACAGTCAATTGAGGATTTCTCAGATTGATTTCACAGTGCAATGTCAAGAGGCATTTTTTCTCTCACTTCCACCATGAATTAAGATAGGCATTATGTTACGTTACAGTTTTCTTTCTCTCCAGTTCGCTTTCAATGATAGTTTTTCTCAAAAACTGATAGCATCACTGGTGAAAATAACAATAATAAAGAATTATATCAGTGTATATTTTTTAAAGTGAAAGAGCAGTGAAATTGAAAAGGCATCATGCATTAAAAGCAAGAGCTACTGTGTGCATCTACCTTCTTTCTCTGTGCTTGATTACTGGAGGCTCAACTGAAGGGATAGGAACTGGAACCCTCAACGATGTTTTGCTAGGTGGCACCAATGGCGTTGATCGAACCGATACCGATGGTCTTCCAGTTGAAGCGGAGCGAACCGATGCTGTGTGATCTATCAAGTTCCGACCTAACTAATTCAATGAAGGGAAGTTCCTATTACCCAAATATGCTAACCATGGCGTCAATGAGTTTTATTTTTATCTCTGCGGGGAATTAAACTAGAAACAAGTGCAATTCTAACAAAGGAGCACAGTTTAAAATGTGGAATAAAAGCATTCCCATCCCAATTTAAGATTGATCTGAGCAAAATTGATTTAAATTTGATCTAAGTTAAGCCGTGGATCAAGCTAAGCACAGATCTAGTTGAAATTGCTGAATTGGACAGCAATATATACATGAAACGAAAGTCAAAATATAACTCACGCCCGTAAAGAGACTAAGAAAAAAGAGATGAAAACTTACCGCAGGAGAGGGAGTTCTATTAAGCCTCGACAACGAAACTGCGGGCGCAACGTTATTGTTATTAGAAGCAGCAGGGAGAGATGAGCTGGGATAGCGAAGAGGAGGAGCGTCACCGAACACCAGATCGTCCTCCTCCTCCTCCTCCTCCTCCTCCTCCTCCTCGTCGGCAGTCCGGGACGCCATGACCATGGCGAGACGCTGCGCGGCGGCCTTGGCAGCAACGTTCTGGGTCCTCTTGACGGTGGAGATCCCAGTGGTGGCTCCCGTACGGGAGCTGGGGTGCGCCGGCGACATCGATGGCGACGACGAACCCGTGCTGCTTGAAGCACCGCTCCACTGCCGCGAATACACTGGGCTTCCCGCTCGTCTTCGATCCATCCCCCGGTCAACGGCTGTGCATCTCCGCACTACACCACCGTGCGTGGATACTCGAACCCAGCTGCCAAGAGAAAAATCAAGGGATTTTCGGGAGGGAGCTAGATTTTCTCGAAAAAGGCGTGGCGAGTTCGAGGGAGGGGAGAGATGGCGGGGCGGAGGAGAGATGGCGGGGCGGAGGAGAGAGAAGGCGATCGATGAGAGAGAAGGCGATCGATGAGAGAGGCACATTTAAGTGCGACGATATTATTATATTTCCATGATAATAATCATTTCTCATAATTATAGGGATGGTGCATTGTGTTCGACTTTAGATTTGATTAAAAACCCATTTTATTTTAATAAAATGTGATCACTTATCAACAATTTCATTTTTAAAACTTATTTATTATAAAATTCATTTGTCCGTTGTAAATAAATTCAAACAAAAAAAATTATCAGTGGTTTTTTATTTATAATATTTGATAGTGTGATTATGACATTAATAGATAAATTTTTGTGGTGTGTTTTTCATTAAAATGTGGATGTATTTTTTTTTAACCGGTAGAAATTTTATCTGCGATGTGTAGAAATTTAGATTCAAGTTTCTTGAATAAATGTGATTCGATTGTTTTATCACATTTGTTTTTTTTTTACTCAATTGTTTTACAATATTTGACATTTTTGTTGATTCTGTTTCATGGTAAGAACAACAAACAGTTTTAGTTGCAAAGTACGAATAAATATGGATATACATAAACTCCAACACAGGGGTCTTGTCGTACCAATGATATTTTCATCGCCACGATGCCTTGGGATGATATACACTCTCAAGTGAGGCTCGTGCATCATGAACATGTAAGCATGATCATTCAAAATAGATTAAAAAAAACTACAATGAATCGATCTTATAGCTGGAGAAGCTTTGGGGTGAGCTACATTGTAGAGGTTCTTGTATGGATGTTTTGGGGTTTGTGTAGTTTATGGGTGGCATTTTTTATTATCTCACGCTTTAGGGGTAACATGGTGTTTTTTCCACCATGCGGATGATCTCGTATTTAAATTTTGTTGATGTTGTTGAGCCCATATTTGGATGTTTAACCCCAGTCGTGGATTTCATTTGGATCAAAGAAGTTTCATCGTCGACTTTCTATGAAGTGTAAGACTGTTTTTGGGATAGCATGGAGCCCTTATACTATAAATAAGGTTCAAAGGGTTCATTTCAACTCCAAAGGTGAAGAAGATTCAAAGAGAAAGTTCCATTTTTTGATTTAAAAGGAGTGGTGAAAAATGAATAGCCCGTTTTAATTTTTTGTAAGGGTCCTTCCATTTTGGAGTACAAAGGGAACAATGACCTTAAGAGGGTTGGCGAAAGGTGAAGAGTGACAACAGTCACCCCAGTTCTCCTTTCATTTTCAAGGTGGGTGATTCTTATGTTTTTTATGGGGGGTATTTTGTTTACCTTGTTCTCTATGTTGGTGCATGAAGGAACGTGAACAGTGGTGATGTAGAAGCAATAAATGGATGAATGATTATGTGATTTTGAATTTTATGACAAGTGAGAGATGTGTTAGTTTATCTTAATCTAAAAGAGAGGATTTTGAGAATTGTACTTATCAAATCAAAACAAAAAACAACTTTGAATAAACATGGCATCAAATTTAAAACACACATTAATATACCCTATGTCTTATTCTCTCCTCCTCACAATTTGATGGAGCGTACCAAAATAAAAAACGGAGGCTTAATGCCAATAAGGGTCCTTCCATCAACGTGAAAAAATTAGTTTTTTCAAAATCCATCGATCTGACAAAATTATCTCTCATTATCCCGTTATGATACTTATTAAACTTAATATCACGTGAATTATTCAAACATTCTCTCACTTAATTCATGTGATATTTTTCTACGACGTTTAATAAACTGAATCGGTTATTATGCACATTTATATTTATTCTATTATGCATAGAACTTTCATCATAATCAAGGATAATGTCAACACGAGTCATAGGAATTGTACATTCACCACCACAGATTGGCGTATGCGCAGCGCTGACTTTTATCAATGCTAAACATAAAGCGCTAATAAAAGAGTCACATTTACCAGTGCTAGCTAAAAGAGCCAATAAAGGTTGATCTTTATCGGTGATGTTCTCAGCGTTGATAATTTTTGTTAATAAAAAATATTATTAATATATATATAATTATTATATTTATATTCAAAAAATAATGCTTATCTGTATACATTAATTAAAAAACGCATGTTTATAATTAATATAAATATGATACATTAATATATATTTTCAATAATTCAAATATATATATATATATATAATGTTTTAAAGAAAAGTATTTATAAAATTTTAAATAAATAATTATATATTTACATAATTATAAAATTATAATAAATTTATTTAAATGATAAATGTTTTTATTATATTTACAATTATATATATTTATATATTGATAAATATATATATAATTATATAAATATATTTATTTATAATTAGAATTATAAATAAATATATATATTTAAATAATATAAAATTATAATAAATATTTTAAAATAGTATATATTTATTATATTTATAATTATATAATCTTATATATTGATAAATATATATAATTATATAAATATATTTATAATTATAATCACATATATATATATTTGTAAATGGTTTTATATATAAAAAATTATCAAATTTATATTAATCAAAATGTTTAATAGCTTATTCATATACATTGATTACTAAATGTGCATATAGTTAAAATAAACACAATATATTAATATTTTATTTAAACAACTGTATAATATATAAATGAATATATTTATTTAGATACATATTTACATTGATATTGTAAGCATCCAATCAGGATAATTGTATCACAGAGGGGGGGGGGGAGGTTAATCTGTGATAACTTCTTCTTTTATGTTTTTTTTGTTCATGAAACAACCTTCACCTCCTGTTAAATATTTATTTCTCCACTGGAAACAAACCAAACACAATTCATAGAAACACAAGTATTTACAAGGTTCACTATTCAATAAGAATAACTGCGTCCTTGGTATGGTTTGTAAATGATCCAATACCAAACAATTCACTAGAAAAAAAATCATTTTGTGTGGAATACAATGAGTAGGATATGCCCTTTCACTCATGTAGCACTATGTAAACAGTCCAATAATGTGTGTGCTTTTTCTAGCACAAATGATGTAATACAAAGTTTTTGTAACAAAACATGTTACTATACTTCTTTATCAACCTTCACAAATACATTCCTTTAAAACAAATTTTCACTTTCTTACCCAGAAGTTGGTAAATAACTTCTTGGATTTTGTAATAAAACTCAGTCTTATTTTTCCAGTCTGATTATCCCAGTCCGATTGATCAATATGAAAAATATGACTGTCAGAATACGGTTGAGACAATTCTGAACACTTTCTTCCTCAGTCCAGAAAACCCAATATGATAATCCCAGTCCGATTATCCAACCCCATACGATGACCAACTAAATACGATGACAAACTGAATACGATGATCAACTAAATACGTTGCGATCTTACCTCTTCTCCTTTCTCTTCTGTCTGGCACAACTTTTTCAAGAAAGATCAATACATAAACTTCTTCTCCCTACAAATTCAGAGATTCTCTCTCTTCCTTTTTGAACAGTACATCCATCAGAAAAGTACAATGTACTTCTCGCCTTAAAAATGGTTTGGGTGGGATTCTTAAATTGTTTCCCGCTCAACCAAATTTTCCAAATTTGAATGTTTCCTTGAATTTCAGATACATTTATGACTTTGTCAGTGTTTCTCAACTATTCTCAATCCTTCTCGAATCTTCTAACAAACTTCATCTCTTCTTTAAGCTTTCTTCACAAACATCAATCCGATTCTGATTCTCCATTCCGATTTTCGTAGTACGATTTCTTCATTACGATGCTCCATACCAAATGTATATATGATTAAATAGACATCTTTCATCTTCTTAGCAAACCTTGGTCTGATTTCGATTCTCCATTGTCATTACGATATGTCTCATTATGATGAAGACAAATGTAAAACAATAGTTTCTTCATTACGTTGCTCTACACCAAACAAACATAATCTTCTTCGAATTTCAAGATCCCCCTTTGACAACACATCCAACCATCTCTATGTGAGATTATTATTATTCTTTCCTCCAGGCTAATGATTGGTCTTAGCTTCACTTGGATTCTTCTTCAATCTGATGGCTCTTGACCCATTTGCAATACAAAACTTCTTTTTCTCTTCCTCCAAGACCAATCATCAGTCTGGAGGAAACATAATCTTCTTCGAATTTCAAGACCCCCCTTTGACAACACATCCAACCATCTCTATGTGAGATTATTATTATTCTTTCCTCCAGACTGATGATTGGTCTTGGATTCACCTGGATTCTTCTTCAATCTGATGGCTCTTGACCCATTTGCAATACAAAACTTCTTTTTCTCTTCATTGATTTCAAACAATTCTGCCTACGATGAATACGATGACATACTGAATCTGATAAACTAGTATCAGTGACTTATTTTCTTTTTGAATATGATACCAATGATCTTTCAATACTCAAATTCTTTCTCTTTTCTAATTATGATGTCCATCAACTTCATTCTCCCAAAGATTTATATCCTGTGGCTTTTGGTCTGACTGAAAACCAGCACCTTCAATTTCTCACATTTGCCACAAACCATCTAAGCCTTCAAAAAAATATGAATATGATGAACTCATTACGATGACCAGAAATCTTCGACTTTACCAACATTCTTCTTCTTTAAACTTTCAACAAGTATCACGACTTTCTTCATGATTTTGAATACATTGAAGACCAACTTTAGTATTGTCTGACTTATCAAGGAAAGTATTGTAACTTCCCTATCTTTCATCACTGTCTTCCTTTCCCTTTTATCCCAAATACAATTTTCCTAAAAACAACCAGACTGAATACAATTAGAAGAATCTTTTATCTCCCCCTTTCTTTCATCACAAGTTTTACAAATTACTTATGATTTGTGGGAAATAAAAAACAACAAAGCATCATCCCATTTTTTATCGTAGTCATACAGACTCTGATTCTTCTCCATTACGATCAAGCCTTTCATTCCGGATTCAGTGTGAATCTGATGAGCATTTTCTTCCAGCCAACTTATCCTCAATTTGATGGACTTCCATAAACATTGTGAGTCCAATTTCTTGAATCTGATGGTCAATCCGATTTTCACCAAGTACAAAGTGTGGTGATTTATTCTCTTAAGCTCCCTTGACAACAAAAGACAATTCCTGAAAACAATCATCATCCTTATCAGCTTGGTCCTAACAATATCCCCCTTTGGTTTTTATTTTCAACCAAGATTCATAAATCACTAAACATTGTATCCTCAAGAAATGGATTATTTATCAACAATTCTAAGCCTACATGAGCTAACACATTATAGGGAATAAGAATTATCGATAACAAAATCATGTTGTCTAAAAGTAGTGATCATGGAAACCTTCTCCAACTTTCTTCCTCAGCTTTTCTTCCTCAAATCTTCAACTTTCCTGGAATATTTTTTTTTCCTACAACCACTCTGAAAAATAGTTAGAATAGTTCACACACATACAATGTTGGATTCATAACTTACCCACACCCCCCCCCTTTTACATGCTTCCATAAGGATAGATTTATGAAACAATTATCCCCCTTTAAAACATTATCCAAAGGTAAGATGAGATAGGGAAAAAAATACCTCAACCTTGATGAGAAAGAGGTTGAACACCCATGTTCAACCTCAATTTAGAAAATTATTCCTTCGATAAAGGTTTTGTGAAAATTTCAGCAACTTGTTATGATATAGGAACATACTCCAACTTCAATTCATTCTTCTCCACATGCTCTTTAATGAAATGATATTTGATATAAATATGTTTTGAACAAGAATGCTAAACTGGATTCCTGGTGAGGTTGATTCCACTTTTCTTATCACAACCCAAGAGCAAGGGTAACGTCACTTCATCAAGTAAGTCTTTCAACGAAGTCTTCATCCACATAAGTTGGGTAGCGAATTGAGTAGCAACAACATACTCAGCTTCAGACATACTAAGAGTTACTAAATTCTATTTCTTTGTATGCCTACTAATGCAACTTTTTCCAAGAAAGAATACTTCACCAGATGTAGATATTCTATTATCAACATTTCCTACCTAATAAGTATCTGAATACCAAAAAATATATATACTTTCTAAGACATCATACCTGATTCTAAAATTTATTATGCCTTTGATGTATCTGAGAATTAATTTTCCAATAAGTAAATGTGATTCTTTTGGAGCACTCTAAAATCTTGCACATAAGGTAAAAACACAAACAATGTAGGGTCTTGATACAGTCAAATACAACAAACTTCCAATTAACTTCTGAAATTATTTCTAATTATCTTCCTCAACTTCTCTATATTTAGACAATTTTTCCCATTGAAATCGGTGTGGAAACAGGTTTTGAGTTTTCCATGCCAAACTTCTTAAGAAGTTCCTTAACATACTTTTCTTGAGAAAGAAAAAAGTGTTTATTCTTTTGTAAAATTTTTAACCCAAGAAAGTATTTCATTTCACCTAGCATATATATCACAAAAAACTTTTTCATTTCTTCAACAAATCTTTCACAAGATCTTTCATCATTCCCAACAAAGATAATGTCATCAACATAAAAAATTATGATGAGGGAAAACTCTTGACTTTATTTTATGTAAAGATTTCTATCAATTCTTCATTTCTTAAAAATAACCTTCCTTAAGTACCCAATTTGGAATACTATGCACTTAGAGAGATTATTTAATCCCATACAAGGATTTCTTCAATCTACATACATAAATTTTATCTTTCCCAACAACAAAGACATAAGGATGTTCAATGTAAACTTCCTCATCAAGATCCCCATTAAAAAATACAGACTTTACATCCATTTGAAAAGATTTGTAACTTCATTGTGCAGTAATTTTAAGAAAAATTCTGATTGTTTCTAACCTTTCCAACAGATCAAAAGTTTCATCAAAATCAACACCTTCAATTTGTGGGTAACCTTTGTACACTAATCTTACTCTGTTTCTTATCACTTCACCTTTCCCATTCAACTTGTTCCTGAAAACCCACTTTTCACCAATAACATTTTTGTTATCTGGCTTAGGAATAAGTTCCCACGTATCATTATTTTCTATCTAATCCATCTCTTTATTCATGTCCTGAACCCATACAAGATACTCAAAATCTTCATTCACATCATTCATATCAACTTTTGAATATAAGTATATGTAATAACATTTATTGTTCTTCTTGTTTGAACCTTTTGATGTTGATTACCAATAATATTATGAGATTCAACTTGATTCCTCAGCCTAGGATGAGATTTTCAGGTATCTTCCTCATCATTAGAAATAGATGAGTCTGATTCTTCTTCTTGAGTAGGATTACAATTGTCTATATCCTTATTATAAATGTTTTCCTTATTCTGTTCAACTTCCTTATCTGTATGAGTATATTTATGTTCTTCTATATTTTCAATAACTTTAACATCAATGGAATCAACAATTATTATTGTTTCTTTGTTGAAACATTTGTATCCTCTTCCTTCTAAAACATATCTAAGAAAAATTCCATCTTTACCTTTCTACTCAAACTTTTCCAAAATTTCCACCTTTCTTCTTTATAATGCATGGACTCCCGAAAACTCTTAAGTGTTTCAAACTTGGATTTTCTCCATAAAACAATTCGTATGAAATCCTATCCAAACTTGGACTGTAGAAACATCATTTTTGAATATACATAGCGGTACTCATGGCTTGCCTCCAATAGTAATGAGAAAGGCCATGTTCAAGTAACATAGTTCTTCCCATTTCCACACAACTTATATTCTTTCTTTCAGCTACCCCATTTTTTTGAGGAGTGTATGGGGAACTATACTCATGCCAAATTCCATGATTTTTAAGATAAATTTAAAATTATTCATTCTTATACTCACCACCATTATCATTTCTTAACTTCTTCACTAAATACTCACATTCCTTCTTAGCTTTCCTTCTAAAACTTTTAAACATTTTCAAAGCATCTGACTTATGTTTCATATACATAACACAAGTAATGTGAGTAAAGTCATCAATGAAATTGATGAAGTACTTATCTTTATTTTTTGATTTTTTTCTCATTGTCCCACAAATATCAGAATGAATAAGCTCTAGGGGTTGTTTTAAACAAATCTCAACTTTCTTATGCACTGAGTTTGTAATTTTTCCATTCTGACAAATAGTGAAACACCAATCTCTTCTTCTTGACAAATCAGAAATATCACGAACACTATCTCACTTTGATAACTTGATCATGTTTCTTTGATACATGTGCCCCAAACTATTATTCCACAATTTATTCTCTTTCATCATTCTCAAATAATAAGAGTTTTGTATTTCACCAACTTGAAACAAGTTTCCTTTTGTATGTTGGACTCTTGTAACTATCTTTCCATCTTCCTCGCTTTTCACATCAAATCCATATTTTTTGAAAATAATTTTGTTACCCTCATCACAAATTTTTGAAACACTTAGCAAGTTGTGTTTTTTCCCATAAACATATAATTTTTTCTTATATTTCATCTTTTCTTTCCCAATAATGGATGACCCAACACCCTTGATTCTCAAGGATTCATCATTGCCAAATGTCATTGTTCCTTATTTAAAGTCTTTCACATTCTTCAACAACTTTAAATATTCTATCATATGAGATGAAAACCCACTATCAAGAATCCATGGTCATTCTCTTTTTGTAGCTTTTAAAACGGTTTCAACAATAAGAGCTTTTTCTTCTCCCTTTTATTTCTTCACTCCTAGATTTTGAGAATTGTTAAGAAACTTTTATTGTGCCAGTAACAGAGTAAGAAAACCCTTAGAAAAATTTATAGGTTGTTCACATATTTCAAAAATAGTTTCCAAGGGTTGGAACCTATTTTCAAATTTTACTCCAAGCTTCTCAGGTTTATTCAAAACAACATTTTCAAACTTCTTTCTTTGAGGAGATTGAATTATCCTCAAACTTTGTCTTCCATAAATTGTGGAATAATATTAATGTTGTTGGTTGAAACAACACATATTTACAGTATGTTTTAATCCACCACAATACCAGTAGTATCCATAAAAATAATATCTACCTCTGAAACTTCCATACTGACTGGAGTTGTGAACATGTTTCTCAGCAACCTTCTTGCTTTTCTTATTTAAATCACAAAACTTTATATTATCAATCAGAATCTTCTTTTTCAGCTCGATTTTCTTTCCAGATTTAATGGAATCAAAAGTATTAGATTTTTTTTGGATTTATAGTAATTTTAAACTTCTAAATTCTCCACTTTGTTAATCTTGGCCACATACATAACTTTCCCAACTTTCTTCTTTTCAGAAACAATTTCATATTTCTTCTCACCTTTTGAAGGTAAATTTTGTTGAACCTTCTCAGGTTTCTCATTATGAGAAATTTCAATAACTCTAGAGATAGAGATTTTGAAACTTGTACCTTTATGTTCATCTTTAGAAAGTTTTTCTTGGAAAAGTTTCAACTCTTCTTATTTTTCCTTCAACTTCACTTCTAGATATTCATTACAATTCATTTCTTACTCAAGAGATTTATTTAAATCATCTATTTCTTTCACCAGCTTTACTTTCTCATTAAGTAAACATTATTGATTTTTTTTGAGGAATTTTCATTCTTTAACTTCCTGATTTATTTCTCTTTCCTTCTAATCTATCTCAGAAATTCTTTCAATTTTTCTTTCAAATGATATTTTAATCGAGTTTCTTCTTCTTTAGAAATAATGCTTTTGAATTCTTTATTATTCATTGTTACAATAAAAGTATTCTCACCAAAATACTCAATATATTTTTCAGACTCACCATCACTATCTTCTTTTTCTTATTCTTCTTTATCTTTATATAAGAAACTTCTTATTTTGCATTTAAATAATTTTCTACCTTTCCCTCTGGAAAAATATTTATCTCTATCACCCATTTTATTTCATGATCTTATTGGTTTTATTTCTTCTTCATCATTATCCTATTATTTCTTTCTTCAGGGATAATTAGTTACAAAGTGACCAACTACTCCACATTCAAAGAATTTCAAGGTAATTTCCCTTTGTATTTACCTATATCTCTTTTCACATTTTTATAAAACAAGGATAAAATATCATCAAGATTTTTACATAACTCATTTTTGGAATTATAATCACCATCTTCTTCTTCAATAATAACCTTCTTTGATTTTTCTTTCTTGGTATCATTGAAATACATTTCTCTATAAACTTTGGTTTTTCTTTTTATAACTTTCTCCCTTCTCATTTCATAAGTAATGAGCGCGCTATGCCAATAATTCAGAGATAATGTTTCAAGATCTCTATACTTTAATGAGGAAACTTTAGCATCAAACTTTTTGGGAAGGATTCTCAAGAAATTTTCAACAACTATATAATCTTCTAACTTTTCACCAAGGAATCTGATAGTGGTAACAATGTCATTTACCCTGGTAAAGAAGTCCCAACTGATCCATACTCATCCATTTTCAAATATTCATACCTCAACCTCCATATTTGTAATTGTGCCTTCTTCACATTTGTATTGCCTTCATATATGTTTTTCCAACTTGTCCCATATACCTTTGGATTTAGAAAAACCCTTCACTCTTAAAAATTAACTTTCAAAAAATCATGATATTAAAACATTCTTGGCTCTTCCATCATTCTCAAGATTCTTCTTATCAACAAATATAAGAGAAATTTTTTCATCAATAGGAGGAAACCCATTTTTTGAAACTTCAAGAACATCATATCCAATAGACATGAGATAAGGCAATATTCTATCTCTCCAGATATGATAATTATTACCATCAAAAACTAGAATTCCTTTATTTTTCACACAATTCAGATTCTCCATCAACTTATCTTCAAAACTTCAGCAAAAAATAAGTGAAGGGAACCTTCGACACTAATACCAATTTTAAGTTCCCAGTTAGGATAATTGTATCACTAAGAGGGGAGGGGGTGAATCAGTGATCAATTTTTCTTTTATGTTTCCTTTCTCATGAAACAACCTTCACCTCCTGTTAAATATTTCTCTCCCTGCTGAAAAAAATAAAACACACATCCATAGGAACACAAGTATTTACAAGGTTCACTATTCAATAAGAATAACTACATCCTTGGTATGGTTTGAAAATGATCCAATACCACACAATCCACTAGAAAAAAATACTTTTATATGGAATAAAATGAGTAGGATAAACCCTTTCACTCATGTATCACTATATAAATAATCCAATAGTGCGTATACTCTTTCTAGCACAAATGATGTAATACAAAGTTTTTGTAATAAAACACGTTACTGTGCTTCTTTATCAACTTTCAAAAATGTATTACTTTAAAAAAATTCTTCACATTTTTACCCAAAAGCTGGTAAGAACTTCCTAGACTTTGTAATAAAACTCATTCTGATTTTCCCAGTTCGATTCTCCAAGCCCGATTGTCCCAGTCTGATTGCCCAATACGGAAAATATGACTATGTCAAAATACAGTTGAGATAATTCTTAACACTTTCTTCCTTAGTCCAGAAAACCTAATACGATAATCCTGGTCCGATAATCCAACCCAATATAATGACCAACTAAATACGATGATAAGCATAATATAATAATTAAATGAATATGATGATCAACCGAATACATTGCAATCTTGTCTCTTCTCCTTTATCTTCTATCCGACATGAATTATTTAAGAAATATCAATATGAAAACTTCTTCTCCATATAAATGTGGATCTTCACTCTCTTTATTACTAAACAATACTTCTATCAAAAAAGTACAATGTACTTATCACCTTTTATACTCACCCCAAAAATGGTTTGGGTGGGATTATAAAATCATTTCCTGCTTAACCAAATTTTCTGAATCTGAATATTTCCTTGAATTTCAGATACATTTATGAATTCTTAAATGCTTTTCAACTCTTCTTGATCCTTATTGAATCTTATAAAAAACTTTAGCTCTTATTCAGACTTTCTTCACAAACATCAATCTGATTCTGATTCTCCATTCTGATTTGCTCAGTATGATTTCTTCCTTACGATGCTTTGTACCAAATGTATATATGAAGAAATAGACAAATTTAATCTTCTTATAAAACCTCATTCTGATTTTGATTCTCCATTTTCATTATGATATTCCTCATTATGATGAAGATAAATTTAAAACAACAGTTTCCTCATTACGTTGCTCTGCACCAAACAAAATTAATCTTCTTCGAACTTCAAGATCCCCTTTTGACAACACATCCAACCATCTGTAAGTGAGATTATTATTCTTATTTCCTCTAAACCAATGATTTTTCTTTGCTTCACCTAGATAATTTTTCAATTTTATGTCTCTTGAGACATTTTTAATACAGAACTTCTTTTTCTCTTTATTGGTTTCAAACAATTCTGCCTCTGATGAATACAGTGACATACTGAATCTGATGAACCGATATCAGTGGCTTATTCTTTTTGAATATGATACTAATTATCTTTCAATACTCAAATTCTTTCTATTTTATAATTACGATTCCCATCATCTTAATTCTTTGAAGATTTATATCTTTTGGATTTTGGTCTCACTGAAAACCAGCACCTTCAGTTTCTCATATTTTCCACAAAACTTCCTAGCCTTCAAACAAATATGAATCCAATGAACTCATTACGATGACCAAAAATCTTCAACTTCATCAACTTTATTATTCTTTAAACTTTTAGTAAGTATCATGAAATCCTTCATGACTTTGAATACGTTGAAGATCAACTTTAACATCGTATGACTTACCAAGAAAAGTATTGTAACTTCCCTATATTTCATCACCATATTTCTTTCCTTCTTAGACCAAATAAGATTTTCTTGAAAACAATCAGACTGAATATGATTGGTAGAATCTTTTCTCTCCCCCTTTAGTTCATCAATATTGAATCACAAGTTTTATAACTTACTTATGATTTGTGGGAAATACAAAACAATAAAGTATCATCACATTTGTTATCGTAGTCATACAGACTCTGATTCTTCCCCATTATGATCAAACCATTCATTCTAGATTCAATGTGAATCAGATGAGCATTTTATTCCACCTAGATTCTCCTCAATACGATGGAATTTCATAAACATTATGAGTTCAATTTCTTAAATATGTTGTTTAATCTGATTTTCACCAAATAAAAAGTGAGGTGATTTCTTATCTTAATCTTCTTTGACAACAAAAGACAATTCCTGAAAACAATCACCATCCTTATCACCTTGGTCCTAACATATATTAAATATTTTAAAATATATGTACATGTATAAATACATGTATGAATGTGTATTTGTGTATATATAAGTGTGTGTAGATGTGTATGTGTACATATGGATGTTTGTAATTGACATAAATGTTACGAATTATTTTTTTAATATTTTTTTTAATTTATTTAATTTAATTTATTCATTTATTATTATACATACATTAATAATGCTAAAAATATATTTAATCATTTTGTAATATATATATATATATATATTTACTATATATACATGTAATATTTTTAATATAATTTATATGAATAATATTTATTCATTTTTATTTATTAAGTTTTAACATTTAAAATATGTTTGAAATTTATATAATTAACCTATCTAAATGTTTTTAATAATTTTGTAATTTAAATATTTAATTATACAATTATATATATATATATATATTTAAATATTAATTAAATTATAAATAAATAAATAAATATATACTTAAATAATTATAAAACTATAATAAATATATTTAAATAATAAATATAGTTATTATATTTATAATTATATATTAATATATATATATTTATATTTATAATTATATATAAATACCATTTAAATATATTTATTTATAATTATACTTATATATAAATAAATACATATTTAAATGATTATAAAATTATAATAAATATATTTAAATAACAAATATATATATTTATAATTATAATTATAAATAAATAGATAGATAGAAGCATGAGTGCTTCTCTCTAAAGAGGAGATCCTCCCTCTCCAGCCTATGATGGAGATCGATCGAAATCGATTGTTTATGGGTATGATCAAATGCAATTTGATGTTTTGGGGGCATAAAGAGCTCTTTTCCATTTATTGTCCACATAAGAAGCCTGGTTTGGTTAAAGCAGACTTGAAAACCAGTGGAATTAGCCACTCAAAATCCATCATCTCTGTGGATGATCAAAATCATTTTGATGTGGTTGGGCACAAAGATCTATTTGGTCTCTCTTATTCATCCAAGGATGATCTGTCTCCAAATTTAGGGAAGATGAATTGTAGAGACGATATGGAAGGCGATGACTATATGAAAGAAGAGGGCTGTGACCATGGTCTGGTTCGAATCATGCACATTAAGGTTCAAATACTCTTTTGCTGGGACATCACAACCTCTTGAATCCTTCTCTTGAGATCCTCCTTAAGGAACCTAGGATTGGTCTTTTGATGAGGCCAAAAGATCCTGGTCATGGGGGAGGAGTTAGGGAAGATCTTTGGGAAGAATTTAGGCAAGTCTTGAAGCTTGAGAGATGTGAGGAAATGTGGTTGTGAGGGGTGATATTTATAGTGGAGGGGAGGAGGGTTTTCATAATATTTAATTCATTAGTTTATTAATTTCCCTCAATACCAAAAATAGTGATGATTAAATGACCAAAAATAGTAAATAGGGCATGTTAGTTTGAGATTTGGGTGCTTACACCACTCATGATGTCAGGAATAGTGGATTTAAATTATAATGTATTTTACTATTCACAAAATTCAAGTATTTCAGAAAAATCCCAAAAAATTACCCTAAATTTTTTTGACGTGTAGAATAAAAAAATGAACTCCATTATATGAAAATATTTTTATAAATATGATTAATTTAATTTTTAATTAAAATCACAATTTACTTGAAAAATAGAGATTTTAAAATTAAAACTCATTTAATAATACTTTCAAAAATTACATAAGGTCTTACAAAATTATATTAAAACTAGAAGACATAGAATTGTTAATTTATGAACACATTTTAGGAAAATAAATTTTGTTTTAAATTAATTAATTATTTATTTATGACTTACAAAAATACTAATAATTTTACTATGGTCATATTATAACTTATAAGATGCCTAAATTTTATTTAATCATTCATGGGTGAGGTTACTATTATTTTGGATGATTTAATATTCATAAGGGTTACATTAATATCCATAAGGGTAGGTTACTATTCATAAGGGTATGTTCCTATTCACCAAAAATTATGTTTGTTCTCTTAGACTCAAAAAATCACCCTGAACGCAACCATGTATGTCAGATTTTCAAAATTCAAAACATAGAAGTGGAAAACTTATGTTTAATGGTCACATAGTATTTAGTATCATGATATTTCATTATGTTTCCTAATGTGATTATACTTTAAGACATACTTAAAATAAGGGAATTCTATTAATAACACATTGGGTCGTTACATTCCCCCCCCCCTTATGAAATTTCACCCTCAAAATTTCGTTTTACACAAATAGTTGAGGGCCTCTCCTTTATCACCTCCTCCGGTTCCCAAGTGGCTTCTTTAAACTTATGGTTCCTCCACAACACTTTGACAAGATGGGTTGTCTTGTTGCGTAAGACCTTATCTCTCCTATCCAAAATCTTTGATGGCTGCTCCTTATAAGAGAGATCATCTTCCAACAGTACCGCCTCTGAGTTCAGTAAATGTGAGGGATCTGGTATGTACTTACTCATGAGTGATACGTGAAACCCATCATGAACTTGAGCCCTATTCGGTGGAAGTGCAAGCCAATAGGCCATGACTCCTATGCAGTTAAGGATCTCAAAGGGGCCAATGTACCTTGGGCTTAACTTTCAGTTCTTTCCAAACTGCATGACTCTATTCCATGGTGATATTCGAAGGAAGAATTTATCTCCAACTTCGAACTCCAAGTCCCTTTGATGGTTTTCAGTATATGTCACGAACCAGGCCGGGTCTCCATCTGACTCGGTGCCCGACCCGGTCCGCGGCATGGCCCGAAGGGCGTTCCCGATCCCCACGGGCTGGCATAAGTACCTGGGTATCAAAACTAGCACATGGGAATGATTTACCCGAAATAATAAACACAAAACCTCTGATAAGTTGAATAAAATAAAACTGTGAACTAACCACCAAACATACCCTTAAACTAAAATCAACTTTAAAGATTTACAACTTGAACCAACATCCAAAAGAAAACGACAACAAAAGAAACTCAACTCAAACTCAAACCTCCAAGCAACATGAGAAACCACATCCCCAAGCTACCAACATCAACCTGCACCGGAAGACCAACAACATCCAGAACCACCCTCACTAAGCACGATGTCACAACCTGGAATACACAAGAGAACAAGGCCTACATACACTCAAAGGTGTATGTAGGGTGTGAGCAAAGAGCCCAGTAGGACGTCACCCAAAAAAAAGGTTCCACACATAATTATTAAATGACAAATACATTTGAAATATTAACTAAATAAAAGAAATAGATGCTTGAACAGTTTAAAAGAAAATATAATTAAAGAAAATAGTTTCAAATGGAACAACTTAAATTAAAACACACGCACCCTTATTTAAAAAAAACCAACATTTCACACCAACGAGCATAATGTAACCAATGAGCACTAATATGGGAGAGGCCACATGGGTGTTAGCTAGCTTGGGTCCCTAGATCTTCGTGTCTCGGTGAAACGTGGCTTAGAAGGCCACGACCCTCAGAAAACGTGGCTTAGAAGGCCACGACCCTAAGAAAACGTGGCTTAGAAGGCCACAACCCTAAAAAAGGAATAGGTTTAGTTAGTGTTTCAATCGTCAGTCCTATTAGTGAAACCGGGTCGAGTCACCTCCGGAACACTTGCCCACTAGTCTAGTCCACCCTCCTAGCTACTCGGGCTTCCTTATTTGTGCTCAAGAAAGTTTCAAGTTCATGTCACACATCACACTTATGCATAAAATCTCAACAGGGTACTTACACACACAAAACACCATTTGCACACTCAAACCCTCTTTTAAAACCATACACACACCAAAATCTTTTCAAAACACAATCTACATATGTTACATATTCAATTGAACAATTTGCGCAATAATAAAAAAAACACTTATCATTAAACAAACCACCACTTACACATATAAATACCATTTTGAAATAAGGTGCACACTAAAAAAAATCATAAAACTAAATCTGCATCAGTTACACAACCAATTAAAACAACTGCACAGTAAAAGAAACCACTTTCAACTTCAAACACACCATTAAAAGATTTTATTAGACAATTTTCACACACATCGCATGACTTTACGCACCAAAAAAATTTACACAATTTACTCCAAACAATTTGTTTTACACCCTTAATAATTATTTAATGAAACAATTCAAATTTTCATAAACAAATTTTTGAAAAGAGAAAAGACACCGCTTTACAGGATAGACCGACCCAAACTCCCTTACACGACCACACGCACACGACGTTACCTCTGGAACACAATATGCATTACACACACAATTAAATAAGTCACTCACACAGTTGAAAAGACCATTACTACAGTTAAACAAACCGCCAAAACAACTTGCCAACCCATAAAAAAAACGTCGCACGACTAAAACGCCAAAAATCAACTCAAAAACTCATTTATGACTCGATGCATATAGATGCTAAGCCAAAAAACCACTCTCACTCTTTTCACGTTCTAGAAAATAATTTGCACAATTATAAAACACTATTAAATAGTTTAGCATGAGTTTTCCACAAAAAGAATTACCCACATGCAACATAAACATGTTACTACCAAATCAAATACGCATTAGATCTCAACAACAACCAAATTCACAGTAGTAAAACTAATAATTAAACATGCTAAACCAATCAAAATCACTAATTAATTCATCAAACAATAAATATGTGTGGAACCACCTACCTTGATGTCAAACCTTGAAAATTGATGAGAGAACTTCAAATTCTAGCGCGAAACCTTAATCGCGCACCGTTTGCACCACAAGGAACCTAGCGCAAACTCAAACACATAAATTCAAACCCAAAAACTCTAAATTAAAACCCCAAAATTAGAACATATACCTGCTTAAAAAAACAACAAGGAGAAATACTTAACCGGGGGGTGTTCGCCGGACGGAGCAGGGGGTGGCGATTCGGCTCTTCGCCGGATGAATCAAGAGTGAAATAGTTCCGAGCAGGGGAGGCTGGGCATCAGCGCGACGTGGATGGATGGGCTGGAGGAACCCACTGAGTATGAAGGGAGGTAGAGGTCACTGATGGTGCGTACAGGCGAGAGAAACGCCGGTTGGAGATGAGGTCGGTGGATGGCCACGATGTGGCGCGACGGGATATGGGAGGAAGGGGGGTGTCGCGATGCTAGGGGTAGCTAGCCGAGGAGCAAGGCAGGGCGGCGGTCAGGGGAGCGGCGCGCCTGGAAGCTGGGGTCCGGGCGAGTGCTCAGAGCAGGTGGCAGGAGGCCGGGGTGGCCGGACGAGAGGGGGGTTGGTCTATCAGACGACGCGGGGGAGAGGTGAAGCAGGGGAGGTGCGATGATGTGAGAGCAAGAAGGGGGGGAAGGCAGTGGGGTTAGGGTTCGAGGGGTCTAGCGCGACAAAGGGAGGGGTGAGGAAAATAGAGATAGTGGGAAAATAATAATAATAAATAAATAAAAATAATAATAAATAAAGGAAATAAAACCTAAAAAAAACCTAAACCATTTAAAATAAAAATGATAATATTAATGAAAATAATAACAATAATAATAATTGACATAATAATAAAAATAATAAAAAAATAAAAAAAATAAACATAATAAGAATTATTATATAAAAAGAAAAATTACAATTTCTATTATTATTAAAATAATACTTTAAACTCCACTTATTTGTTTATTTGTTTATTTAGTTATTTCTTATCTTAATTAAACCTCATTTAGGTCATTTTTTATCCTTTATTTGCTTTGGACATCGGGCAAGCGTGTGGGGGACCAGGTGAGGCCGCGCGGTGACCTAGGCGAGGCCGCGCGACTTCGGCAGCTGCGCGTTGAACACTGTCAAGGCCAAAATGCTCATTTCTCAGCGCAAGAGCGCAAAACCCCAGTCGGGCTCAGCCCACATTTCATATATGAAAAGAAAATAATAATAATAATAATAATAATAAGTAGATAAAATTATAAGATAAAACATAAAAATTAGAAACATGACGCAGCGCGAAGTCCGGGTGTGACAATTCTCCCCACCATAATGCTTTCTGTCCCCGGAAATCCACAACTAGAACCAAACCCCAAAGCAGAAAACCATACTCCCTTAAGGTTCAAAGGGGATCCCCACAAACATCAATAAAAGAGAGGCAAAAGTATCGTGCTCAGAGGGAGTGACTCAAAGACAACTTTAAGAAACTTGCAAAAAGACTTTTTGATATGTGTCGCCTGCCCCAAAGTGCTAGAACGCCTCCAATTGACTGATCAAGGAAAAGAACTCTCACACCCACGAAGCCAACTTCACAAGCTGAAACATCTCAAGCAATATTAAATGAAAACCACACCATTTGGTTAGAATGAACAAACTAGGTCAAACCACATCCAAGAAACACTCTTATCACTTATCACCCAGTCATCCTTAGAAACAGAACCAAAAGGTCAACATGGGGAAGCCCGAGGGGCTCCCCACCATTAAGAACCTAAAAACGCCCAAGGCGAGACTGGAAGACCGAAACGGGGAGGTCCGAGCGGACTCCCCACCATTAAAGAAATGTCCAACACCGATTCATTCCAGAGACATTCGTGCGAGACCCAATGTGGGTCTCCCCACCATTAGAACTAACGGAAGGTATAGGACTTTGAAAATTTCTCGATAGTGACCAAACACCCCACCACAAGGGGCAGGGAGGGAGGGTCCCGACTACCGGGGCGTTAAAACCATAACCCAAAACAAACCAGCATCTTCACGTCCCTAGATGAGCACTATTCAAATTTGAGACCATTTAACCCAACAGACCCCATAAAGACCACTAAAAGCGATTACATCTGGTGGGATGCAACCCTCAGGACTTTAAAGTGATGAGACGATCACGCCTCCTCATAGCCACGGGAAACCCCACACACCTAAATGGGTCGTTTGGAAAGGAACAATCATAGAAAACAATTTAAACCTCCTTCACCTTCAATACCAACGACAGAAATAAGGTTGGGGTCCCGTACACTCCCGGGGTTCTTGACCACGTGCCAGCTTCACTCAGAGGCCTATGGCTGGAGCCCTGATGTTTGAAACATCTCCTGCCTCGCATTCAGGTATTGAAGACTCCCGAGCGGAGCTTCTCCTTTTGGTGCCACACACAATCATACTGCACCCGTGGCAACACCATCAGACACAACACACCATGACATCCAATTACTCTCACACTGAACATTCACCCGAATGAGAGCTTAGATGGTACACGCACATCACCGCTTGTTACACTGAATGAGAACATGACACCACAAATCGTCACCGAGAATGATCATTTTTTTTGAGAGAAACATTACACTGAGAAAGAATTTAAACCGCGTCTTAAACAACACATGATTCCTGCAAACGACCATAACAGCCTCATACGACTGGGTCTGCTAAACTAGTGGCCTAATGTAGACCCTTTATTAAACTAAACCAACAAAGGACCAAAATTCTTTTAGAATAGTGGCATGCACCGACCATTCTTGGTTGCCTCTACCTTTTCCCCACTGGAATCTCATTCACCATTTCCAAACATAATTTTCAAATTAATGAGGTCAAACTTCACCCTTAACAATTAAAGAGAACTCACACTGCAAGATGTCACCGAACATGACCCTTGCAGCCGATGTAAATACCACAAATCCCTTCAAGACACTGGTCAACACTAAAAATTATGAACCGCCTTCACCCTTCCCCACTGGATTTCCTTTCGCCATTTCCAGGGGAACCTTCAAACACGACAATGTCAAACTTCATACTTGACGAGTCGGAAACTCAAAAGAACAAAACTCCCTTAAACTCCCATCGCGTCTGTCATCCCGTTGCGAGAGGATATGCTTAGTTGTAAAAAGGAGAGGTGGGTTCAATTCTAGAATTCAAGAAGAGATTCCTCTGATCAACTGGAGGGTTGGCCAACGGCAAGTTTCATGTAGCCACACTTCAATCACATGTCAACGCTTTATGGGGGACATACACTAGTCAATAAAGAAAACCATGGACCCAACCAAACTGGTCCAACGGTCAAGACCTACCACAAGAGAACACAAAACGTGCAGGGGGAACCACTGCAAGGGATCCCCGATGTACTTTTCAAAAGAATTCACTAACTACATGCTTGCATACCAACTTACAAAAAAGAATTCAAATTTAGGACACAATTCATTTAGAAAAGATTCTCAGCTCAAAATTCCTCACATCCGACATGTCAAAATCACAAGGACACACCATGCAATCACCGGTTACTAGAACACCAAATTTTCATTTAACAAAACATTTTGAAAAAAATAAGAAAAACTTGTGGGTTGCACAAACACCAATGATGTCCCATGGGCCTCGCACATGCATGTTCCCATGCCACCCAGCACCCACCTCATATCCATCCAGACACTCATCCACTCCTGTCATTAACCCTTTCTCTTTCCATATACACTCATTCATGTGGTTTCCCATGAGAACACCAAGGATCAAAACCAAACCTTTCCATTTTCCAAAACCAAAACATCCAACCCACACTTTTCAAACCTCATACCTCATTTTCTTTTTAAAGTGATTTATTTCAAAACATTTTCCAAAACATTTTCCAAGACCAAATCATTTTTACTTAAAAATAAAATGTCAATAATTCCAAAACAAAGAAACGAAGAACGGTTCAAGAGAAAACTAGTGTCAGCGGGTGACTGGAACATATGGTTTGCGGCCATACGCCAATCACGCCACTGCCACAAAGGGTATTCTAGGATAGCGTCCCCAGCTCTACATGGTTTTCCAGACCCTGTGAGGTCACTAGGACAACTGACCCTACTCTCTTTTTCATTTCCCTTAAATAAGATTAACCACACGGACCAAAGACCCGTACAAAAATCAACTTACTTTGGTAACTCGAGTCCCGCCACAAGGTGTGCTGGCTAGACACCTTACTTGTAGCCAAGACGTCGAGTCTTGAAAACCTTAACTCCAATCTACCACGACTCAATCCCAAAAGGAAATGAACCAAGAGAGCAAACCTTGCTCTCTGATACCATTTTGTCACGAACCAGGTTGGGTCGCCATCTGACCTGGCGCCCGACCCGGTTCGCGGCATTGCCTGAAGGGAGTTCCTGATCCCCACAGGCTGGCACAAGTGCCCGGGTATCAAACCTAGCACGTGGGAACAATTTACCCTAAATAATAAACACAAAACCTCTGATAAGTTGAATAAAATAAAACTGTGAACTAACCACCAAACATACCCTTAAACTAAAATCAACTTTAAATATTTGCAACTTGAACCAACATCCAAAAGAAAACAACAACAAAAGAAACTCAACTCAAACTTGAACCTCCAAGAAACATGAGAAACCACATCCCCAAGCTACCAACATCAACCTACACGGGAAGACCAACAACATCCAGAACCACCCTAACTAAGCACGATGTCACAACCTGGAATACACAAGAGAACAAGGCCTACATACACCCAAAGGTGTATGTAGGGTGTGAGCAAAGAGCCCAGTAGGACGTCACCCCAAAAAAAAAGGTTCCACACATAATTATTAAATGAAAAATACATTTTCAATATTAACTAAAGAAAAGAAATAAATGCTTGAACAATTTAAAAGAAAACGGAATTAAAGAAAACAGTTTCAAATGGAACAACTTAAATTAAAACACATGCACCCTTATTTAAAAAAAACCAATATTTCACACCAATGAGCATAATGTAACCAATTAGCACTAATATGGGAGAGGACGCATGGGTGTTAGCTAGCTTGGGTCCCTAGATCTTTGTGTCTTGGTGAAACGTGGCTTAGAAGGCCACGAACCTCGAAAAATGTGGCTTAGAAGGCCATGACCCTTAGAAAACGTGGCTTAGAAGGCCACGACCCTCAGAAAACATGTCTTAGAAGGACATGACCCTCAGAAAGGCATAGGTTTAGTTAGTGTTTAAATCGTCAGTCCTGTTAGTGAAACCGGGTCGAGTCACCTCCGGAACACTTGCCCACTAGTCTAGTCCACCCTCCTAGCTACCCGGGCTTCCCGCTTTGTGCTCAAGCAAGTTTCAAGTTCATGTCACACGTCAAACTTATTCATAAAATCTCAACAGGGTACTTACACATGCAAAACACCATTTGAACACTCAAACCCTCTTTTAAAACCATATGCACACCAAAATCTTTTCAAAACACAATCTGCATATGTTACATATTCAATTGAACAATTTGAACAATAATAAAAAAACACTTATCATTAAACAAACCACCACTTACACATATAAATACCATTTTGAAATAAGGCACACACTAAAAGAAATCATAAAACTAAATATGCATCAGTTACACAACCAATTAAAACAACTGCACATTAAAAGAAACCACTTTCAACTTCAAACACACCATTAAAAGATTTTATTAGACAATTTTCACACACGTCACACGACTTTACGCACCAAAAAAATTTACACAATTTACTCCAAATAATTTATTTTACAACCTTACTAATTATTTAATGAAACAATTCAAATTTTCATAAACAAATTTTTGAAAAGAGAAAAGACACCGCTTTACAGGCTAGACCAACCCAAACTCCCTTACACGACCATACGCACATGACGTCACCTCTGGAACACAATCTGCATTATGCACACAATTAAATAAGTCACTCACACAGTTGAAAATACCATTACTACAGTTAAACAAACCGCCAGAACAACTTGCCAACCCATAAAAAAAAACGTCACATGACTAAAACGCCAAAAATCCACTCAAAAACTCATTTATGACCCGACGCATATAAATGCTAATCCAAAACACCACTCGCACTCTTTGCACGTTCTAACAAATAATTTTCACAATTATAAAACACTATTAAATAGCTCAACATGAGTTTTCCACAAAAAGAATTACCCACATGCAACATAAACATGTTACTACCAAATCAAATACGCATTAGATCTCAACAACAACCAAATTCACAGCAGTAAAACTAATAATTAAACATGCTAAACCAATCAAAATCACAAATTAATTCATCAAACAATAAATATGTGTGGAACTACCTACCTCGACGTCAAACCCTGAAAATTGATGAGAGAAATTCAAATTCTAGTGCAAAACCTTAATCGCGTGCCGTTTGCACCGCAAGGAACCTAGAACAAACTCAAACACATAAATTCAAACCCAAAAACTCTAAATTAAAACCCCAAATTTAGAACATATACCTGCTGAAAAAAAACAGCAAGGAGAAATACTTAACCAGGGGGTGTTTGCCGGACGAAGCAGGGGGTGGCGATTCAGCTCTTTGCCAGATGAAGCAGGAGGGAAACAGTTCCAAGCGGGGGAGGCTGGGCATCAGCGCGACGTGGCTGGATGGGTTGGAGGAACCTGCTGAGTATGAAGGGAGGTAGAGGTCGCAGATGGTGCGTGCAGGTGAGAGCAACGCCGGTTGGAGATGAGGCCGCTGGATGGCCACGGTGTGGCGCGACGGGATATGGGAGGAAGGGGGGTGACGCGACGCTAGGGGTAGCTGGTCGAGGAGCAAGGCGGGTCGGCGGTCAGGGGAGAAGCGCGCCTGGAAGCTGGGGTCCGAGCGAGCGCTCAACGCGGGTGGCAGGAGGCCGGGGTGGCCGGATGGGAGGGGGGTTGGTCCGTCGGACGACGCGGGGGAGAGGTGAAGCAGGGGAGGTGCGACGACGTGAGAGCAAGAGGGGGGGGGAGGCAGTGGGGTTAGGGTTCGGGGGGTCTAGTGCGACAAAGGGAGGGGTGAGGAAAATAGAGATAGTGGGAAAATAATAATAATAAATAAATAAAAATAATAATAAATAAAGGAAATAAAACCTAAAAAAAATAACCTAAGCCATTTAAAATAAAAATGATAATATTAATGAAAATAATAACAATAATAATAATTGACATAATAATAATAAAAAAAAATAAACATAATAAGAATTATTATATAAAAAGAAAAATTACAATTTCTATTATTATTAAAATAATCCTTTAAACTCCACTTATTTGTTTATTTATTTATTTAGTTATTTCTTATCTTACTTCAACCTAATTTAGGTCATTTTTCATCCTTTATTTACTTTGGACATCGGGCAAGCATGTGGGGGACCAGGTGAGGCCACGCGGTGACCTAGGCGAGGTCGCGCGGCTTCGAAAGCAGCACGTTGAATGCTGTCAAGGACAAAACGCTCATTTCTCAGCGCAAGATCACAAAACCCCAGTCGGGATCAGCCCACATTTCATATATGAAAAGAAAATAATAATAATAATAATAATAATAAGTAGATAAAATTATAAGATAAAACATAAAAATTAGAAACATGACGCAACGCGAAGTCCGGGTGTGACAACATAGCTCTTTTTCCGACTCTGAGAAGATTTGATATGTTTCTGGATGACTTAAACTTCTCTATCATCTCTTGCACAAGATCAGGTCCAAGTAGTTTTCTTTCTCTAACTTCATCCCAACAGGTTGGAGTTCTACATCACTTTCCATAAAAAGCTTCAAATGGAGCCATATGAATACTCGAGTGGAATCTATTATTGTATGAGAACTCAACCAATGGGATATGCTGATCCCATCCACCTTTGAATTCTAAAGAGCAGGCTCTTAACATATATTCAAGCGTCTGAATAGTCCTTTTATATTGGTCATCAGTTTGGGGGTGGTAGGTCATGCTGAAATTTAATTCAGTACTCAAAGCATATTGAAGACTCCTCCAAAATTTATATGTGAACCTTAGATCATGGTCAAATACAATCTAGAGTGGAACACCATGCAGTCTCACCACTTCCTTCACATATATCTTTGCAAGCTGTTCAAGTGAGAGATCTTCCTGAATAACGATAAAATGGTCAGTCTTGGTGAGTTGGTCAACCACAACCCATATCACATTATTTCCCTTGGACATCTTCGAGAGACCCTTGAAAAAGTCCATAGTGACATTCTCCCATTTCCACATGGGTATAGGAAATGGTTGCATCATCCCTTTGGAATTTTTTCGCTCTGCTTTAACTTGCTGTCATACCAAGCACCTTGAGACATATTCCACAATCTCCTTCTTCATGTTATCCTGCCAGAAGTGTTCTCGGAGATCTTGGTACATCTTGGTTCTACCAGTATGGATAGAGAATGTTGAGATATGTGCATTATCCAATAGATCCTTCTTTATCCTAGGTTATGAAGGCACACAAAGTCGTGTTCCAAACCGGATCACACCATCATCATCAATATGGAACTCTTGCAGCTTCCCATCCTTTACTACATTCACCTTCTTTTGTAACTCCAGATCATCCCTTTGTGACTCCTTAATCTTCTATTGGATAGATGGTTGCAAAATCATTTGGTCAAGGTATGTTGTATCCCCTTCCCTTATGATTTCCAAATCCATCCTTTGAATATCAAAAAAGATAGGGTCTTTCTCAATCTGTAACATGGATAGAGTAGCAGGTTCTTTTTTACTTAGAGCATCAACTACCTTGTTCGCCTTTTCTAGGATGGTAGTTAATAGAGAAATTGTAGTCCTTTATTAGCTCTAACCATCTCTTTTGATTCATGTTGAGCTCCTTTTGTGTAAATATATACTTTAGGATTTTATAGTCAGTGTATATGTCACACTTCTCACCATAAAGGTAGTGCCACCAGATTTTCAAGGAAAAAATCACCGCTTCCAGCTCTAGATCATGCATTGAGTAGTTCTTCTCATGGATCTTCAACTATCATGAGGTGTAGGCTATCACATTATAATTTTTCATAAGTATGCAACACAAACCTTTCTTTGAAGCATCACTGTATATCACAAAACTTTCTCCACTTTTCGGCAATGTGATTATAGATTCAGTGATCAACCTTCTCTTTATCTCCTTGAAGCTTACCTCACATTATTACATCCATAAATAATTTACCCCTTTCCTTGTTAACTTAGTTAGTGGGATTTCCAATCATGAGAAATTTTACACAAAACATCGGTAACACCCACTAATCCAAGAAAACTATATATTTCTATGACACTAGAGGTCTTGGGCCATTCCTCAATCACCTTTTTTTTGAAGGGTTCGTAGAAATTCCCTCTCCTGTGATCACATGTCCCAAGAACTTGACCTGATTCATCTAAAAGTCACAATTGCTGAACTTGGCGTACAACTTCTCCTTCATCAATGTTACCAACACAAGTCTTAGATGTTCTTCACGCTCCTCCTTTCTCTTGGAGTAAATGAGAATATCATCAATAAACACTACCAATTTTTTTTCAAAGCAATGTATAAAGACTCTATTCATCAAATCCATGAATATTTTAGGGGAATTAGTAAGTCTGAAGGGAATTAACAGAAACTCATAATTCCCATACCTTGTATGGAAGACAATATTCTAAATATCTTCCTTCTTCACCTTTAGCTGATGATATCCAGAACGAAGATCCACCTTTGAGAAGTATTGAGCTCCTCTTAATTGATCGAACAAGTTGTCAATCCTTGGAAGATGATACTTGTTCTTTATGGTGATATTGTTTAGTTCCTGATAATCGATACACAACCGCATTGATCCATTATTATTCTTCATAAAGAGAACTGACGCACCCCAAGGTGATGCACTAGGGAGTATGAACCATTTATCCAAATGCTCTTACAACTGCTTCTTTAACTCCTACAGTTCGATAGGAGCCATCCTATAGGGACACTTTGAGATAAGAGTAGATCTAGGAATGAGTTCTATTGATAACTCTACCTCACGATCTGAGGGAAGTCTGAGTAACTCTTTGGGAAATAAATTACCATATTCCCTCACTATGGGCATTTATGCAAGGTTGTCACTTTCCTTTGACTCAACCATTTGGGAGAGGTAAACTTATTCATAGGGTATCAATTCCCAAATCATTGAAGTATTTTTCAAAGGAGATTCATGATATTCCTTTAATTTGTAGAGGAGCATGTGATTGTTCAGAATATGAAAATATATTTCCTTTTCCCGACAGTTGATATGTGCTCTATATAACGAAATCCAATCTATTCCCATTATAACATCTAATTCCACCAAGGGAAGTATTATGAGATTCGCGAGAAGAATCTTCCCACATACACCAACAAGAGAAGATTCAAACACTTAGGTTGAAATGATTACACCACTTGGTGTTTTTACAGATATATCTACTTCAAGGCTTTAGGGATTTGATTCTATAGTTCTAGCAAACTTGTAAGATATAAAGGAATGTGTAGAACCAGAATCAAATAAGTTTTTTTACATTATTGAGTGAATACGAAGTTTACCTTGTAAAACTTCATTATATTTCTCCACTTCCACAGTAGTGATGGCATAAGTCTTCCCTTGTTCCTTTGTCTTTGGTGGCTACTGACACTAATTACCCCCGAGGACTCGAGGTTTAGTATGCTGGATTGCATAGTGCCCTTGCTCCCTATAGTTGTAGCATTGAACCATGGGTGGGGATCTCCTTTATACCACTATGTTCTACTTCCTTATCATGTCTTTTCGACACTCTTGATCATGGTGACCTTGTTTCCCATACTTGAAGTATTTCCCCATCCCTTTGAGGCAGTTCCCATGATGCAACTTCCCACATTTTTGGCATGTGGTTCATTGAGTTTTCTTCCCACCTTTATCATTAGATGCTTTAGCTTGAAACTCCATCTTTCGTTTCTTATCACTATACCCATGGGACCATTCTCCAAACTCCATCTCCACTTTTAGGGAACACTGAAAAACTTCTTCATAACTCCCAAAGTCTCAAATTGCAAGAGCCTTTTGAAGGTGTGGATTCAATCCACTAAATAATCTATCAATTTTCCTATCATTATTGATAATAAAATCTGAAGTGTACCTTTAAAGACTTGTGAAATTCACTTCATAGGTCATGATAGATTCTCCTTCCTTTTTCTTGAGCTCTATGAATTCTATCTCAATCATTATACAAAGAGTTCATGGGGCATACTTGTTAAGAAACATGATCTTAAAGTCTTCCCATTCCATATCTTCAATTTCATCACTTGGCTTGGTGTTCTTAATCAAAGCCCACCATTCCTCTCCTTCTAGACGATAAACAACTAGTGTCACCTTCTTTATCTCAGAACAGTGAAGCATAGAAAAGATCTTCTCTATGGATTTGACCCACTATTTCGCAACTAGTAGATCATAAGATCCACTAAACGTCGGTGGTCATTGCCACATAAAACACTTGATGCCAGCTGCTCTCTCTTGGGTGAAGGAGGATATTCCTCATTATTTAGGTTATTATTCACAACCTGAGATGGTTGGGTAAGAATCACCATGAAGTTTTGAACTCCACCTTCTTAATCATTGGGGATGTCGTTCGGGCAATCGTTGAATTAGCCCTCGTACTGGTTGTTGGCCTGGTTTCTCCTGGTTCCCATCATTTTCTAAAATAGAAAAGGTCAGAACAAAACATAAGTAAAAAAGTCGTGAATAAATAACTAATTCATTTGTATAATTAACACTAAAATAATATCTTATGGGATCCCTATGTTTAGAAAATATTCTTGTGTTCATATTTTAACTTAGTCGATACTAGAGGTTTTCTCTAGGGTTCACTAATCCTAATTCCCAAATTAGCTAAACCTTGCCTCTGATACCAAATATAGTGACCTTGCCTTTTCTTACATTACTATTAAATCATTATAAAGATAAACAATATAATATTATTACACCATGAGGATCCATAGGGTTAGTGTCTTTGGAAAACTAGGACTAAACATAAAATTTATTTAATTCATTATTCTCAAGCTTCTTATTATCCCTTGAAAACTCCTTAGTTTACATAATCACCTGAGGATATACATCAAAAAAGGGTGAACTAAAAGACCAGTAAGGGGATAAATAAGAACAATATATCATGGGGTGAGCATAATCATAACATCATCATCAAAATCATTATAGGAATCATTAGATAAAGGCATGGAATGTGGCAATGCATAAAAATAAAACATCATGTCTTAGTGGTCATCTACCACACACAATTATGAACAAAGATAACATCATGTTCACACATCATTTCACTTTAACTCATGAGATTCATCACTTTACCCAATGCATTGGAGTTTTTTATAATTATGGGTGCACCCATCACATTCA
Source organism: Viscum album (assembly GCA_963277665.1). Taxonomy (NCBI): domain Eukaryota; kingdom Viridiplantae; phylum Streptophyta; class Magnoliopsida; order Santalales; family Viscaceae; genus Viscum; species Viscum album. Next base: position 1,753,859,381 of record OY728151.1, read on the forward strand.
AACATTCATATTGTGCTATATAATTCTAGGTGCACCTGTCTCATCATAATATTTACATCATCGTGTATGACACATTGAAAATATGTGAAACATGAACATAAAATAACCCATGGAAAGAAATGGGTTTCACATAATAAATCATACAATCATAAAAATTTGGTTCTCAAAATAAATAGGGAATATCATTCTTGACATAGAACCATTTACCAAGAGTGAAGAGTGAATCAATCTTCGAGAAGTAAAAAGGGTGTGTTTATTTGAAAGAAGAGTTCTTTTGGAAAACACTGGGTTTTTCACAAAATAAATTAGAGAAATTTTTTATCCCAGAAAATTAAATATAATTATGAATAAATTATTTTTAATGCATATCCAACTAAAAATGGTTTGAAGAGTGAAAACCCCAAGAAAGAGAGTTGAGTTCGAGAGTTTCCCCTTACATTGTATCCAAACACTTTATTCACTTTAATGTAATGTATAATGACATTACATTAATTAATTAGAAATTAAATAACCTTTTATACAAGGATATGGTTCATTATGGTTTCATTAAGTTCTTTTATGGGCCTTTGGATGAGTTGTAGAGTTTAATTTTTTTGTTTGGGAGTGTTAATTTCCTTAGCTTTTATGAACAATTCACTTGTATTTATGAACGAATGTTCATTTGAAATGTGGTTGAACATCAAAATTTGTTAATATATAATATTAGTGACATTAAAGAGATATAAATGATCTTATAATGATTTTTTTATATACCATGAGTATGAATCATTAGATAAAATTTAATGATGATCATTTTTGGTTAATTTGGGTAGTTTTTCGATCACAACGAACATGTTTTATTTTATCACTTAGTGTCATGTAAATAAGTAGTTCCAGAACATAAAAGGAGATAAAACATACAATTTAAAATCTTTTTTTCAACCATTTTATAGTTTTATTTACAACCTTGAAGGCGTTGAAGGAAAATGGAAGTGCATCACCCATGATGTAGGTAAATTAACACATCACAAGCAACGATTTCATTTTTATTAACAAAGAGAGGGAGGGAGGATTATAATGAATAATATTCCATTAATATGATATCATAACATTATATAAATCACAATGGAGTTATCATGAAATTTTTATAAGAGAATCTGAGGATAAGATAAGAAAATAAATGAAATTTGAAAGGAAATTGAAAGAAAAGAGAGAGGAATTACCTCTTGAATCCTCCGCTTGAGATCCTTATTAAGAAACCTAGGCTTGGACTTTTGATGAGTCAAAGATCTCCTGGTCATGGGGGAGGGGATATGGAAGATATTTGGGTAGAATTTAGGCAAGGATTGAAGCTTGAGAGGTGTGAGGAAATATGGTCGTGAGGGGTGGTATTTATAGTGGAGGAGGGGTTTCATAATATTTAATTCATTAGTTTATTAATTTCCCTCAAGACTAGAAATAATGATGATTCCATGACCAAAATTAGTAAATAGGGCATGTGAGTTCTATATTTGGGTTCTTACATCACTCATGATGTCATGAATAGTATATTTAAATTATAATGTATTTATACGGCAAATTAATGTATTTTACTATTCACCAAAAATTCAAGTATTTCAGAAAAATTCCAAAAAATTAACCCTAACCATTTTTATACATGTAGAATACAAAAATGAACTCCATTTTATGAAAATAATTTTTTAAATATTATTATTTTAATTTTTAATTAAAATCATAATTTACTTGAAAAATAGAGATTTTAAAATTAAAACTGATTTTTAATGCTTTCAAAAATTACATAAGGTCTTATAAAATTATCTTAAAACTAGAAGAAATATAATTTTTAATTTATGAAAACATGTTAGGAAAATAAATTTTCTTTTAAATTAATTAATTAATTATTTATGACTTACAAAAATACTAATAATTTTATTGTGGTCATATTATCACTTATAAGATGCCTAAATTTTATTTAATCATTCATGGGCGGGATTACTATTATTTTGGATGATTTTCTATTCATAAGGGTCATAATACTATTCATAAGGGTAGGTTAATATTCATAAGGGTAGGTTACTATTCACCAAAAATTATGTTTGTTCTATTATACTTTAAAAATCACTTTGAACACAACCATGTATGTCGGATTTTTGAAATTAAAAAAGTGGAAAAATTATGTTTAATGGTCACATAGTATTTAGTATCATGATATTTAATTGTGTTTCCTAGTGTGATTATAATTTAAGTCATACTTATAATAAGGGGATTCTATTGATAAAACATTGGTTCGTTACATTATTCCACCCTTATGAAATTTCGCCCTTAAAATTTTGTTTTACACAAAAAGTTGAGGGTACCTCTCCTTCATCGCCTCCTCCAGTTCCCAAGTTTCTTCTTCAAACTTATGGTTCCTCCACAAAACTTTGATAATATGGGTTGTCTTGTTGTATAGGACCTTATCTCTCCTATCCATAATCTTTACTGGTTGCTCCTCATAAGAGAGATCATCTTCCAGCTATACCACCTCTAAGTTTAGTACATGTGAGGGATCTGGTATATACTTCCTCACGAGTGATACGTGAAACACATCATGAACTTGAGCCATATTCAGTGTAAGTGCAAGCTGATAGTCCACAAATCCTATGTGATCAAGGATCTCAAAGGGGACAATATACCTTGGGCTTAGCTTTCCTTTATTTCCAAACTACATGACTCTCTTCCATGGTGATATTCAAAGGAAGACTTTATATCCAAAGTCGAACTCCAAGTCCCATCGAAAATTGTCATCATAGCTCTTTTTATGACTCTGATTAGATTTGATATGTTTCTGGATGACTTGAACCTTCTCTGTCATCTCTTGCACAAGATCAGATCCAAGAAGCTTTCTTTCTCCATCTTCACCCCAACAGGTTGGAGTTCTACATCACTTTCTATAAAAAGCTTCATATGGAGCCATCTAAATACTCGAGTGGAAGCTATTGTTGTATGAGAACTCAACCAATGAGAGATGCTTATCCCATCCACCTTTGAATTCTAAAGATCAGGATCTTAACATATCTTCAAGTGTCTGAATAGTACTTTTAGATTGGCCATCAATTTGGGGGTGATAGGCTGTGTTGAAATTTAATTCAGTACTCAAAGAATGTTGAAGACTCCTCCAGAATTTAGATGTGAACCTTGGATCACGGTTAGAGACAATCGAAAGTGGACCAACATGCAGTCTCACCACTTCCTTCACATATATCTTTGAAAGTTGTTCAAGCAAGAAATCTTCCTGAATATAAATAAAATGGGAAGTCTTGGTGAGTCGGTCAACCACAACCCACATCACATTATTTCCCTTGGACGTCTTCAGGATACCCTTGAAAAATTACATAGTGACATTCTACCATTTCCACATGGGTATATGCAATGGTTTCATCATCCCTTTGGACTTTTGTTTCTCTGATTTAACTTTCTTACGTACCAAGCACCTTGAGATATATTCCACAATCTTCTTCTTCATGTTATCCCACCAAAAGTGTTCTCGGAGATCTTGGTACATCTTTGTGCTACTAGGATGGATAGAGAATGCTGAGCTATGTGCATTATCCAATAGATCTTTCTTTGTCTTGAGTGATAAAGGAACAAAAAGTTATGATCCAAACCAAATCACACCATCATTGTTGATATGGAACTCTTGCAGATTCCTATCCTTTACTATATTCACCTTCTTTTGTAACTCCAGATCATCCCTTTGTGCCTCCTTAATCTTCTCTTGGATAGATGGTTATAAAATCATTTGGAAAAGGTAGGATGTATCCCCTGCCCTTATGATTTCAAAATCCATCCTTTGAATATCCAAAAAGATAGGGTCTTTCTAAATCTATAACATGGATAGAGTAGTAGGTTATTTTCTACTTAGAGAATCAACTACCTTGTTTGCCTTTCTAGGATGGTAGTGAATAAAGAAATCGTAGTCCTTGATTATCTCTTACCATCTCCTTTGATTCATGTTGAGTTCCTTTTATGTAAATATATAATTTAGGCTTTGTGGTCACTATATAGGTCACACTTCTTACCATAAAGGTAGTGCTGCCAGATTTTCAAGGCAAAAATCAAGGCTACCATCTCTAGATCATGAGTCAGGTAGTTCTGCTCATGGATCTTCAACTACTATGAGTCATAGGCTATCACATTATCATTTTTAATGAGTACACAACCCAATCCTTTCTTTGAAGCATCGCTGTATATCACAAAACTTTCTCCACTTTTTAGTAGTGTGAGTATAGGTGTAGTGATCAACCTTCTCTTTAGCTCCTTGAAGCTTCCCTCACATTCTTTCGTCCATACATACTTTATCCCTTTACTTATTAACTTAGTTACCAGGCTTGATAATCATGAGAAATTTCTCACAAAATGTCGGTAGCACCCAACTAATCCAACAAAACTACAGATTTCTATTTCACTAGAGGGCCTGGGCCATTCTTTAATCACCTTTGTTTTTGAAGGGTCCACAGAAATTCCCTCTCTTTCTATCACATGTCCCAAGAACATTACCTGCTTCATCCAAAATTCACACTTTATGAACTTGGCGTACAACTTCTCCTTTCTCAATGTCACCAATACAATTCTTATATGTTCTTCATGTTTCTCCTTTCTCTTCGAGTAAATGAGAATATCATCAATAAACACTACCACAAATTTGTTGAGGTAATATCTAAAGAATCTATTCATCAAATCCATGAATATTTCGGGTGAATTAGTAAGTCTGAAGGGAATTACCAGAAACTCATAGTGCCCATACCTTGTATGAAAGGTGGTCCTCTAAATATCTTCCTTCTTCACCTTTAGTTGATGATATCTAAAACGAAGTTCCATCTTTGAGAAGTATTGAGCCCCTCTTAACTGATCAAACAAGTTGTAAATCCTTGGAAGAGGATACTTGTTCTTTATGGTGATCTTATTGAGATCTTGATAATCAATACACAACTGCATTGATCCACCATTCTTCTTCACAAAGAGTACTGGAGCACCCCAAGGTAATGCACTAGGGCGTATGAACCCTTTATCCAAATGCTCTTGAAGCTGCTTCTTTAACTCCTCCAGTTTGATAGGATCTATCCTATAGGGATACTTTGAGATAGGATTAGCTCTAGGTATGAGTTTTATTGAGAAATCTACCTCACGATCTGGGGGAAGTCTGGGTAACTCTTTGGGAAATACATCACCATATTCCCTAATGATGGGCATTTTCACAAGGTTGGCACTTTCCTTTGACTCATCCATTTGGGCGAGGTACACTTCTTCATAGGGAATCAACACCCACACTGTTGAAGGATTTTTCAAAGGATATTCATGATATTCCTTTCATTTTTAGAGGATTATGATATTGTTTGGAATATGAAAAGATATTTCCTTTTCCCGACAGTTGATATGTGCTCTATATAACGAAAGTCAATCCATTCTCATTATAGCATCGAATTCCACAAAGGGAAGTATTATAAAATTTGCGGGAAGAATATTCCCACATACACCAACAATAGAAGATTCAAACACTTGGGTTGTAATGATTTCACCACTTAGTGTTTTTACAGATATCTCTACTTCAAGGTTTTGGGGCTTCAATTCTATAGTTCTATAAAACTTACAAGATATAAAGGAATGTGTAGAACCCGAATCAAATAATAGCTTTTCTATTCTTGATTGAATAGGAAGTATACCTTGTATGAATTCATTATCTTGATCCACATCCTCCATAGTGATGGTATAATCCTTCCCTTGTTCCTTTGGCTTTGGTGGCTGCTGACGCTGATTACCCTCGAGGACTCGAGGTTTAGTGCACTGGCTTGCATAGTGCTCTTACTCCCTACAGTTGTAGCATTGAACCATGGGTGGATATCTCCATTATTCCACTACATTATCCTTCCTTCTCGTGTCTTTTAGACACTCTTGAGAATGGTAGCCTTCTTTCCCACACTTGAATCATTTCCCTGTCCCTTTGAGGTAGTTCCCATGATGAAACTTCCCACATTTTTGGCATGTGGGTCATTGAGTTTTCTTTCCACCTTTATCATTAGATCCCCCAACTTGAAACTCCATCTTTCTTTTCTTATCACTATAGCCATGGGACCATTCTCAAAACTCTATCTCTACTTTGAGGTCACACTAAACAACTTCTTCATAACTCCCAAAGTCTCAAATTGTAAGATCCTTTTGAAGGAGTGGTTTTAATCCACTAAAGAATCTATCAATTTTTCTATCATTGTTGATAACAAAACCCAAAGCGTACCTTGAAATCCTTGTGAAATTCACTTCATATGTCGTGACAGATTCTCCTTCCTTTTTCTTGAGATCTATGAATTCTATCTCCATCTTTGCATGAAGAGTTCGTGGAAAATACTTATTAAGAAACACGATCTTAAAGTCTTACCATTCTATCTCTTAAATTTCATCACTTTGCTTGGTGTTCTTAATAAAAGCCCACAATTATTTTCCACTGAGACGATAAATGGCTAGTGTAACCTTCCCTATATTAGAATAGTGAAGTACTAAAAAGATATTCTCCATGGAGTTGACCCACTATTCCACAACTAGTGGATCAGAAGATCCACTAAACTCCAGTGGTCGTTACCACATAAAACACTCAATAGTTAGCTGCTCCCTATTAAGTGAAGTAGGATGTTACTCATTATTCAAGTTATTATTCATAACCTGAGATGGTTGGGTAAGTATCACCATGATGTTTTTAACTCCACCTTCCAAAGCATTGGGGATGTTTTTTGGGTAATTGTTGCATTGGCCCTCGCATGGGTTGTTGTCCTAGTTTCTCCTGGTTCCCACCATTTTCTAAAATAGAAAAGGTTAGAAAAAAAACATAAGTCAACAAGTCATGAATAAATAACTTATTTATTTGTACAATTTATACTAAAAGAACATCTTATGGGATCCCTATGTTTAACAAATATTCTTGCATGTATATTTTAACTTAGTTGATACTAGAGATTTTCTCTAGGGTTCACTAATCCTAATTCCCAAATTAACTAAACCTTGGCTCTGATACCAACTATAGCGACCATGCCTTTTATTATATTACTATTACATCATTATAAAGATAAAAAACATAATAGTATTACACCATGAGGACCCATATATTTAGTGTCTTGGGAAAACTAGGACCAAACATAACATTTACAACATCAAACATAAACATTTATTTAATTCACTCTTCTATAGCTTCTTATTGTCCCTTGAAAACTCCTTAGTACACATAATCACTTGAGGATATACATCAAAAAGGGGTGAGATAAAAGCCCAATAAGAGTATAGATAATAAAAATATATCATGGGGAGAGAATAATTATAACACCATCATCAAAATCATGAGAGGAATCATTAGATAAAGACATGGAATGTGGAAATGCATAAAAATGAAACATCATGTCTTAGTGATCATCTACCACACACAATTGTGAACGAAGATAAAATCATGATAACACATCATTTCACTTCACACAATGTATTGGAGTTCTGTATAATTCTAGGTGCACCCATCACATTCAAACATTCATATTGCACTATATAATTCCAGGCGCACCCATCTCATCATAATATTTACATCATCATGCATGCCACATTGAAAATATGTCAAAAATAAACATAAAATAACCCATGTAAAGAAATTGGTTTCAAATAATAAATCATACAATCATAAAAATTTGGTTCCCAAAATAAATAGGGAATATAATTCTTGACATATAACCATTTACCATAAGTGAAGAGTGAAACAATCTTTGAGAAGTAAAAAGGGTGTGATTATTTGAAAGAAGAGTTATTTTGGAAAACACTGGGTTTTTAATAAAATAAATCAAAGAACATGTATATCCCAAAAACAAAAGATAATGATTAATAAATTATTTTTAAGGCATATCCATACTGAAAATGGGTTAAAGAGGAAAAACCCCAAGAAAGAGAGTTGGGTTCGAGAGTTTCCCCTTACCTTGTATCCAAACACTTTATTCACTTTAATGTCATGTATAATGACATTATATTCATTAATTACCAATTCCATAACCTTTTATACATGAATATAGTTCATTATGGTTTAATTAATTTCTTTTATGGTCCTTTGGATGAGTTATAGAATTTAATTTTTTCGTTCGGGAGTGTTAATTTCCTTATCTTTTATGAATGTTTCACTTGTATTCATGAATGAATGTTCATTTGAAATGTGGTTGAACATCAATATTTGTTAATATATAATATTAGTGACATTAAGGAGATATAAATGATCTTAAAATGAATTTTTTTATGTACCATGTGTATGAATCATTAGATAAAATTTAATGATGATCATTTTTGGTTAATTTGGGTGGTTTTTCGATCACAACGAACTTGTTTTATTTTATCACTTAGTTTCATGTAAATAAGTTAGTTACAGAACATAAAAGGGGATAAAAAATACACTTTAAATTATTTTTTTTACCATTTGATGGTTTTATTTATAGCCTTGAAGGCGTTGGAGGAAAATGGAAGTGCATCACCCATGATATAGATAAATTAACACATCAAGGGCAATGATTTCATTTTTATTAACAAAGAGAGGGAGGGAGGAGTATAATGAATAATCTTTCATTAACATTATATCATAATATTATATCAATAATACTAGAGTTATAATAAAATTTGGATAAGAGAAGTTGAGGATAAGAGAATAAAAGAAATGAAATTTGAAAGGAAATTGAAAGAAAAGAGAGAGAGAGGAATTACCTCTTGAATCCTCTTGAGACCCTCCTTAAAGAACCCAAGATTGGCATTTTGATGAGGCCAAGATCTCCTGGTAGTGGGGGAGGGGCTAGGGAAGATCTTTGGGTGGAATTTAGGCAAGTCTTGAAGCTTGAGAGGTGTGAGGAAATGTGGTCGTGAGGGGTGGTATTTATAGCGGAGGGGAGGAGGGTTTTCATAATATTTAATTCATTAGTTTATTAATTTCCCTCAAGACCATAAATAGTGATGATTACATGAAAAAAATAGTAAATAGGGCATGTGAGTTTTAGATTTATGTGATTAATCATAGAAGTAATGACACTACCTCTGCTCAATCATAGAGGTAATCTTGATATTTTCATAATAAAATCATTGTCCATAGAAGTAATGGACTACTCACATAATAATTATTTTCTTATACATGTGGATTCTTTTATTCGAGTTGAGATGGTTTGTTCGAATATTCTCATGATCATAAGAGATTATACTTCATGGCTATAACTGAGATAATGAAAATAAGGAAACGGGTCAAGAATGTATACAACCATTATGAAATGGTGAATTCATACTACTTATTTAATTAATTTTACATCATTTTATCTATTATTTGTAAGTTAATTTCCTTATCATTTTAGTCTAATAATTATTTAGTTTTTTTCATAGATCTTTTGAGAAGTCATATTTTTCTTTCAACTATCTACAACAAGTTAGAAAATATAGAACACGTTCCTTTCTAATAGAAGAGGAAACCACATGCTGCCTAAAACGTAAGTGTTTTAGGGATCATGTGGTTTCTCTTCCATTATAATGGAACATGTTATCTATTTTCCAACTTTTTGTAGATAATTAAAAGCAAAACACATATCACATACTCAATTAAACACACCTCAATTTGATACATAGTGTTCTTGATATTATTCAGACTGTATGTTTTTAGTTTATAATTTATATTTTAGTTCGAAACACACATCACATACTCAAGTGTGTGTTTTAATTTAAAATTGACATTAATTTCAGTAAAAAGAAAAAGTGACACATTTAAAACAAATAAAATACAGTCATATTGTTTTGATACTTTAGGAAAATAATCCATAAGTCATTTATGATGTGTAATAATCAAACCTACTTCAATATGATGCACGATGTGACTGATATAACTCCAAGTGTGTATTTTTATTTAAAATTGACATTAATTTTAGTAAAAAGAAGAAGTGATATACTGAAAACCAATCAAACACATTCAAATTATTTTAGTACTTTAGGAAAACTATCCATAAGTTATTTGTGACATGTAGGAATCAACCAAACCTCAATCTGATGCATGGTGTGACCAATATGACTCAAAGTGTGTCTTTTTATTTAAAATTGACATTAATTTTAGTAAAAATAAAAAGTGACACACTCAAAATCGATCAAATGTATTTAGATTATTTTGATACTTTAAGATAATGATCCATAAATAAGTTTTGATGTGTAAGAATCAACCTCACCACAATCTGACACACAGTGCGACTAGTATGACTCAATTTGTGTCTTTTTATTTAAAATTGACATTAATTTTAGTAAAAATAACAGGTGACTTACTAAAAACTGAGAAAAAACATTCGAATTATTTTGATACTTTAGGAAAACAATCCATAAGTCATTTTTGATGAGCAGGAATCAACTTCACATCAATTTGACACATGGTGTTATTGGTATGACTTAAATAGTTTATTATCAGTTTAAAATTGTCATTTTAGTTCAAAATGTGTTCCACTCACTAAAAACCAACCAAACGTGCTCCGATTATCTTTATAATTTAGGAAAATGATTAATAAGTTAGTTATGATGTGTAGGAAGTAGTATCACATCAAACAGACACACGATGTGACCGATATGACTCAAAGTGTGTGTTTCCATTTTCAAATGACATTTTAGTAAAAAGAACAAGTGACATACTGAAAATAGATAAATCACATTCATATTATTTTGATACTTTAGAAAAACAAACCATAAGTAATTTTTTATGTGCAGGAATCAACCGTACCTCAATCCGACTCAAGGTGTGTCCGGTATGACTCAAAATGTCCATTATCAGTTTAAAATTGACATTTTAGTTCAAAAAATACCACTCATTAAAAACTAATAAAATTCACTCTTATTGTCTTAATAATTTATAAAAACAATTCATAAGTCATTTTTGACATGTAAGAAGTAGTCTCACTTCAAACTGACACACTATGTGACCGGTATGACTCAAAGTGTGTGTTTCCAATTTTAAATGACATTTTAATAAAAAACACAAGTGACATACTCAAAACTAATAAAACACATTTGGATTATTTTTATACTTTAGGAAAATGATTCATAAGTCATTTGTGACTTGTAAGAATTATCCACACATCAATATAATGCACGGTGTGACTGGTATAATTCTAAGTGTGTCTATTTATTTAAAATTGACATTAATTTTAGTAAAAAGAACAAGTGACATACTGAAAACCAAGAAAACACATTCATATTATTTTGATAATTTAGGAAAAAATCGATAAGTTATTTTTGACATGTATAAATTAATTGAAACTCAATATGAGTCATGGTGTGACCTGTATAACTCTGAGTGTTTCTTTTTATTTAAAATTAACATCAATTTTAGTAAAAATAACAAGTGGCATACTAAAAACCAAGAAAATGTATTCATATTGTTTTGATACTTTAGTAAAATGATTCATAAGTCATTTTTTATGTGTAGGAATCAATATCACCTAAATATAAAGCATGATGCAATCAATATGACTCTAAGTGTATCTTTTTATTTAAAATTGACATTAATTTTAGTAAAAAGAACAATTGACACACTGAAAAATAAGAAAACACATTCTTATTATTTTCATACTTTATTAAAATGATCCATAAGTCATTTTTAATGTGTAGGAATTAACCACACCTCAATCCGATGCATGGTGTGACCGGTATGACTCAAAGTGTCCATTATTAGTTTAAAATTGAAATTTTAGTTCAAAACGTGTGTCACTCACTGAAAACCAAGAAAACACACTCCAATTGTCTTGATAATTTAGGACAGTGATTCATAAGTTATTTGTGACATATATGAAATAGTCTCACATCGAAACAACACATGATGTGACCGGTATGACTCAAAGTGCATGTTTCCAGTTTTGAATGACATTTTAATAAAAAACACAAGTGATATAATCAAAATTGATAAAAACATTCATATTATTTTAATACATTAGTAAAATTATCCATAAGTCATTTTTGATGTATAGGTTTCATCCAAACCTCAACCCGACACACGATGTGACCGATATAATTCCAAACAAGTCTATTTATTTAAAATTGACATCAATTTTAGTAAAAAGAACAAGAGGCATACTAGAAACTAAGAAAACACATTAATATTGTTTTGATACTTTAGTAAAATGATCCATAAGTCATTTTTGACATGTAGGAATAAAATGAAACTCAATATGATGCACGGTGTAACCAGTATAACTCTAAGTGTGTCTTTTTATTTAAAAGTGACATTAATTTTAGTAAAAAGAAAAAGTGATATATTGAAAAATGATCAAACATATTTGGATTATTTTGATACTTTAGGATAATTATCCATAAGTCATTTTTGATGTATATGAATCAACCACACCTCAATCCAATGCGCAGTGTGACCGATATGACTCCAAGTGTGTCTTTTTATTTAAAATTGAAATTAATTTTAGTAAAAATAACAAGTGACATATTGAAAACCAAGAAAAACATTCGAATTATTTTTATACATTAGGAAAACCATCTATAAGTCATTTGCGATGTGTATAAATCAACTGCACCTCAATCTGACGCATGGTATGTCCGATATGACTCAAAGTGTCTGTTATCAGTTTAAAATTGACATTTTAGTTCAAAACATGTGTCACTCACTAAAAACCAAGAAAACATGCTCTGATTATCTTGTTAATTTATAAAATCTATTCATAAGTAATTTTTGATGTGTAGAAAGTAGTCTCACATAAAACTGACACATGATGTGATCAGTATCACTCAAAGTGAATGTTTCCAATTTCAAATGACATTTTAATAAAAAACACTAGTGACATACTAAAAAAAATGAGAAAACACAATTAGATTGTTTAAATACTTTAGGATGATGATACATAAACCGTTTTTGATGTGTATGAATTATCCGCACCTCAATCTGACATACAGTGTGACCGGTATAATTCCAAGTGTTTCTATTTATTTAAAATTTACATTAATTTTAGTAAAAAGAATAAGTTACATACTTAAAATCAAGAAAATTCATTCATATTGTTTTAATACTTTATAAAAATTACCCATAAGTCATTCTTGATGCGTAGGAATCAACCACACCTCAATACGATTCCTGATGTGACCGGTATAACTACAAGTGTGTCTTTTTATTTAAAATTGACATATTATTAATGTATTCTTTCATATTAATGTTTAATTTATTTCTTCATAGTATTACTGACATAAGATTTATTTTCTTATATAGGTTAATTCTTTTTCTTGGGTCTAGGTGATTTGTTTGAAAACTGATACCATGGTCAGACATTTTTGAGAGGGGATTGCGGGTGCCAAAGATAATGAAACATTAATGTTTTTAAATATTTGTGGATAGTGATTGTAAATATAATCATACAAAACATTATTTAAAATGTATTATGTAAAATTTATTTCAATTAAATTATATATTTGCATACAGATTACAGGTATGTGCTGTAGTGTACTGTTATTCAAACAACACACTATAACAGGTTGGGCCTTTATTAACACTATTTATAACACTAATAAAGGGAGCCTTTATCAATGATAATGAAAGAACTAATAAAGGGGAACCTTTATCAGTGATAAACTAGCACTAATAAAGGGTTTCCTTTATCAGTACTTTGTTTATAACTAATAAAGGGACCCCTTTATTAGTATTTTTTTAGTATTGATAAAGGGGACCCCCCATTTAACGGCGCTAAGGACAACAATACCTTTTTAGAATTGTTAAAGTCCTTTTTGTGTGCTATTAAAGGGATTATCTTTAGTAGTGATTATTGAATAATATAACCCCTTCCATGTACTAAAACATTGAAATTTTCTTTATCATAATTAAAATGGTATATATATATATATATAACTAGACCAACAATAAATTATTTATTTAAGAATATGTCTTATTATCATCATTCAATTCAATAATGTATACTTATTGAAAAAAGATAACAAGATCAAAACATTTATAAGTAAAAGTGTCAACTGTAATAAACATAACAATTATTACATATGATAAAACTTACTAAGCAACAATGCCCGTATTTTCAACATGTACAATAAATTTTTTGGGTGATAACTTTTTTGTCAAATGGTCGACAATCATAATATTTGTGCTAATATGTTTAATTGACACCTTATGTTTATGAAATCACCTTAATAGAAAATTACTTTAATTCCATGTGTTTAGAACCTTTGGAATATCATTCGTTATTTGAAAATAATATTACCGTGACATTGTCATAATAAATTTTCAAGGGCTTAGCGATATTGTCAGCAATTCCAAGTCCTGAAATAAAGTTTTGCAACCACATCCCTTTAATTATTGCCTCAAATCATACTAAAGATTCAGATTCCATGGTCGAAGCAACTATAACTAATTGCTTTACACTTTTCCACGATATCACTCCATCAACTAGAATATACACATAACCAAAAGTGGAATTTCTTGTATCAACATAATTGGAAAAGTCTGAATCAAGGTATCTAGTAACCTCAAAATGATTGGACCTTTTATAAGCATTCATGTGATCATTTGTTCCTTGAAAACATCACAAAATTTCTCTTTGTATCTCTCCAATAATCTAATCCATGATTGATTTGGTATCTTCCCAACATACCAACTGCACAATTAATATTTTGACTTATACATATATTATCATACATTAATATTCCAACAACAAATGTGTAAGGAGTTCCTTCCATCTGTTTTTGATTCAAATCATTTTTGGGACATTTATTGAGATTAAATCTATCTCTTTATGAATTGGAACCGGTGATTCTAACCATTTTTCTATCTTTTACCTCTCTAAAATTTTATTAATATATGTTTTCTGAAATATTCCCAATAAACCTTGAGTTCTATTACAAAATATTTCTATTTTAACCACATATTTGGATTCTCCCTTGTTTTTCATTTCAAAATTACCAGAGAGGAATTTCTTAGTCTCACATAATATACCAAGATCATTCACAATAAGTAATATGTCATCAATATATATAATCAAGAATATAAATTTAGCCCCACTGATTTTTTGGTATATACATCGATCAGTGATGTTCTCTTTAAATCCAAAAGATACAATGGTATCATTAAATATAAGAGACAATTTTTGGGAAGCTTATTTAATTACATATATTGACTTCTTAAACTACACAACATGTGAACCTTTCCTTCAATGGAAAACCCCATTGAATAATATATGTATATATCCTCCTCTATATTTCCATTTAGAAAGGTTATTTTAACATCCATTTGATGCAACTCTAAATCATATTGAGCAACCAATTCCATAATAATTCTAAAATAATATTTCTTAGAAACTAGTGAGAAAGTTTCCTTATAATCTATGTCATCCCTTTATGCAAATACCTTAGCAACAAGTCTATACTTTTAATGTTCACGGTTACCATGAGAGTCATGTTTGGGTTTGAAGGCCAATTTAAACCCAACAATCTTTCATCCTTCAAGCAATTCCACAAGGTCCTATACTTTATTTTGTTCTATGGAATTTAACTCACATTTCATGGAATCTAACCATTTGTTAGAATTATTACAATTAATGGATTGACCATATAAAACTGGATCATTATCAATGATAAGATCACTTTATATCTCATGTAGACATACCACATAATCATTATAAATAGATGAATTTCTTTACCTTTAGGATCTTCTTTACACCATTTCTTATGGTTTTCAATCATTTCAACATTGTGAATTTGGGAAAAACCATGTTGTTGTTTTACATGATTATTTAGTGATGCAATAAATTAAGGAACAAAAACATTTGAAGTTGGAGTATAATAAAATGAAACTTGAACTCTAAATTCCACAATTTCCACATTTTGTGGAACTTTACTCCCACTAGATTCACTATTCTCAATAAATCTAGCACTTCGAGTTTCAAAAATTATCATACTATGGTTAGGAAAATAAAATATATACCCTTTTTATTTTTTTGGACAACCAATGAAATGTCCATTGATTATTCTTGTATCCAATTTTCTTTCTCGTGGATTGTAATCTCTTATTTCTACCTAACAACCCCATACATGCAGGTATCTCAAACCAGGTTTCCTACCAGTCTAAAGTTCAAAAGGAATCTTTGGAACAACTTTATTAGGAACTCTATTCAAAAAGTACACAGAAAATTTTAAAGCATACATTCACAATGATAAGAGTAAAGAAAAATTACTTGATATGATCCTAACCATATCCATCAATGTTTTGTTATGATTTTCTTTTCATGAACAAACCCGAGACATCGTGAAACCAGACACCCAACCTGGACCATGACATGAATTGAAGGGCATTCCTGATCCCCATGGGCTAGTGATAAGAAGCTTTATTACTAAAAAATAGGTCTTTAATAGCACTGGATTTTATCAGTGCTAGCAAAAAAGTACTGATAAAGGGGTCCCTTTATCAGCGCTTTATTTTTAACAGTCATAAAGGGTACCCTTTATCAACATTTTATTTTTAGCGCTGATAAATTGTATCCATTATCAATGCTTTTTTAGTGTTGATAAAGGTCCCAAATAAAATGAAATAATTAAACAAATAAAAATTAAAAATGAGTAAATTTTAAAAAATAAAAACTTTATTAAAAAAATAATTATTGATAAAAATGAATAAATTTAATATACACATATATAAACTATTAATACTAATAAATATAGTATATATATTAAATATATAGATATGTAAAATGAATAAAATGAAATAATTAAAAAAATAAAAAAATGATTAACTTAAAAAAAACATTAAACATTTAATTAATTAAATAATTATTGATAAAAATAAATAATTTTAATAAATAAATAAATAAATAAATAAATATATATTATAAATATTAATAAATAGTATATATTAAATATAGATATACAAAATGAATAAATTGTAATAACTAAATAAAGAAAATTAAAAATGAATAAATTGTAACAATTAAAAAAAATTAAAAATTTATAAATTATAATAATTAAATAAAAAATAAAAAATGAATAAATTAGAAAATTATTAAAAAAATTATTAATGAAACAATTATTAATAAAAATGAATAATTTTAATATATATATATTATAAATAGTAATAAATAATATACATTAAATATAAATATAGAAAATGAATAAAATGTAATAATTAAAAACATATTAATGTCTTATTCATTTTTAATGGTTTTTATACATAATTTTTCATTAAAACATTTAATATAGAAATATATTCATATATATTTCTATATATAAAAATGTATATAATATTTCCTAAAATATGATTTATATAATATAAAATATTTATACTTTACATAAAATAAGTCATATATTTAGTGAAGAATGGTTTATAATTAAAAATTAATATTAATTAAAATTACCGACTAATTGCATCGACTAATGGATATAATTTAATGTTCTTTGATTTTTTAATTTAACATATATCAAACGTGTATTATATTGATTTCACACACACACACACACATATATATACACACAATTATTGAATTTTTATATACAACACACACACAAATATTTATGTAATTAATGAAATCTTATATAGAAATACATACACCTAATATTTATGTAATTTATTTAAATTTTAGTATTCATTTTAGAATTTCATTACAACATGATACATTTAGTATATTATGTCTTTAATTGGTAATTTTTTTTATTTTTAATATTATTATAGTTAGGTATTAATTCATTTTTAATATTTTTTATTTTTTATTTTTTTGGGAATTTAATTATTTTATATTATATATTTAAATATTTACTATGTTTTAATATTTTCAATATACATTCATCTTTTATCATATTTTCAAAGGTAGTAATCTTTGTTTGATATGTTTTCTCAATTAGATTAATATTTTTTGTTATATATACCCTTTAAGTTAAGCCCCCTTTTGATTCATAAGTGAAAAATTTTATGTTATTGTAATATGGATTGACCATGGTTCATCAATATCATTATATTGTTTATGTTATTATGAAGGGGGTTAAAGGGTGTTCGAAGGTGTGAGTGAGTTTATGTTTGTTGAACCATTTTAATGATTATCTTTATTTTATTTAGATGTGTTATATTATATTTTTCACCTCCACTTACATGTCATGGGAAACCTTGGGTTGCTTGGTGAAAGATCTAAGGATGAGTATTTCATTAGTGTATGAACACAATTTTCACTAAATAATTAATTTTAAGATTTTAGACCAATTTATCTATTAATTTGTTCAGAAATATACCTTGATATATATTTTATAAATAGATCTACAAGGTTCTTACATGATTTTACACAAACAATTATTATGGTTCCATTTTATAATAATTATCTCACATATCATGTCTAAAAGTAATATGTTTAGACTTTACATTATACATGAAACTATAATATTTTGACATTATTGTTCCACTACCATAATTAATTTAATTAAGAGGCATTGGAATATTACATAACTTAAATTCCATTAATAAGTTTATGATTCATTTTTTTCCGTTCTATAAGTTGTTAAAGTATTAAATTATGACTCTAATGTCGAATGTGAAATTCTTATTTATTTATTTCCCACCCCACAAGTGATCCAATCTCTAAGAGTAAATATCCATCCAAATTGGGATTTATAATCTCCCATGATGTTATTTCAACTTGAATTAGTGCATACTTAATGTAGTCAGGTAATAATTATAAAATAAACTTGATTTTTTATCCTTCTTTAAGCATAAAAATATTCTAATTATACATTTCCAAAAATCCACACTAGAATTAATAGAATATTAATGCATTTTACAAACCACAAATGCGATATTGGGTTTATTATATTATATCACATATATTAAAGAATAAACTGCACTAAAATGTTCATGTTGTGATATAATTATGTCAGTATTAATAAAAAATTTAACACTAGAGTCAAATGGAGTATTTTCATCTTTAAAACCAATAAGATCAAATGTATTCAACATATTCACAATATTATGAGACTGACATAAATAATTACCCCACTATGTATTCTTACTTTAATAATTAGTATAGTATCTATTATTCTGATTTTATTCATTTTTAATACTTATTTCAGTCACCATTAAAAGTAATAAAGTATTTTTACCTCCACCAGTTAATAGACCATTTAATTAAAATATATTAGAATAAAATAATTCTAACATTTTTAAATTCTTCCAACACTATTTTTTTTTACTTTTTTAGATTATATCTATGCTTCATATTTATTTAATTTTCCTTTAAAATTATTTAAATTTAATTTCTTCATTACTTTCATTGAATTAAAATTAGTATGTGCAAAATGGTTATGTCATATATCATAACATATCCTCATCGAGACCCCTTAAATCACAGATAAGAACATATAAGCCCCCCAAATATCACCTTTAATAGGTAATGAGTTAATAACTAGGGATAACCTAGCTCTTTCAAATTGATGGGCCCGTAAGGGGTGCTGTGCGAGTTAGGGTTCCCGTCACCGCCGCTCCAGTTTCGGCACAGGTTTGCAACGATTCTTCTTCACAGTGGTGCATCTCAGCAAGATCGGATGTGTGATGGCCTCTCCCCGCTCATTCATCTCAGTTTTGGTTGGCATTGGGTGGCGAAGCCTCTCCACGGTGGCTCTGGTTTCTGCGGATGGTTTCTGGAGTTAGTGTCCTCCGCGCCTTCTCGGCTCCCTCGGTGGCGTTCTTCCTCAACAGCACTGGTCACTTCTTGCTTTGGTCCTGGACAATTCCGAGAGGTGAAATCTCTCTGCGGTGGTGTCGATTTTTGCGATTGGATTTGGGAGTCGGTGTTCCTCACGTCGGCCTCAGCTCTCTCGGTGGAAGATCCAGCTACCAGTGGTCAGCTTCGGTTGTTGGCATCTTTCTGCGGTGGATTTGGTAGTTTTGGTGCGTCGAGACTTTTCAGGTGACTTGCATTGGCACTGTTTCGGGTGGACTCGGTTGCAGAGGTCTGTGACGACATTGGGGGTTGATGCCACTGGTTGTGGAGGATCTTCATCTCATATCCGAGGCCCCGTCCCTATGCGTTGGCTCCGGAACTGTGTGTCTTCCAGTTCTGATGTGGTTGTGGGTTGCTTCTTCTTGTTTTGTGCTGATAGACCATTGTTGGGGTGGTTTGCTGAGGATTTTTGCATGTGATATGGGGGTGGAGATGGGTTTTGTGTTTTCTGGCTTGAGAAGGCAACGGTGGGAAGACAATGGTGGTGATGGTATCCTGGTTTGATGTTGGTTTTAAGGGGTTGATTTGGTATGTGACTGGTGTTTTTTGAGTGTCACAGCAAGGAGGTTTTGTCTGTTTGAACAGTTTGTTGTTTGAAGATGGTAAGTTTGTAATCCATATGAATTCATGAACAGACTTCAGAAGAGGTTACAGAGCTTGCGATTCATCTTTTTAGAGTTTTTTGGATTTGGTTGTTTGAGAGGGTATGGCGTCAGCCATCAGATCGGGCCTGTTCTTTGACACAGGACACTTGCTTACCGATTAGCCTTGCAATGGTGGAGAGCTTCTTCATGTTCAAATACTGGGGAGGAGTGGTTCAATGTTGTCATTCTATTTTTATTATTTCTATTCTTCGAGTGTGACTGTCCTATGTCCATGATGTCTTTGGGTTTCCACCCACTTCATCCCTTAAAAGGGGGTTTTATCAAATAAAAAATATTTGAAGGCCCTCGGGCCGTTGGATGGAGTTAATAACTAGTTCCAATTATATAATTCTCACAAATGGGAGGCATTACCCCTTTTTGAGAACACAATGGATTACAACTACCATCCTCATCAGCTTCATATCCCGAACAATTATTATTTCATTTTGTTTCTTGAGACTCATCCCCCATCTCTTATATGTTTCTTGAACTACTCTGAGTAGTAGTCATCCAAAATGATCACCAGTACCCGATATGGGATGACTACTTCTTAAAGTAGTTCAAGCAATATAGGTGGATATCCACAAGATACGGGGGATGGGTATCAAGAAATAAAATGCAATAATAACTGTTTAAGAGATAAAGCTAATAAGGATGACAATTGTCTATAAATTTCACCTTTAGATGAATTCAGAGGACAAAAACTAATACAGTGGAGTAATTATTTTCTTAAATTCAATTACCCATTTATTTAAAAGCATATTGAAATTTTTTGAAACAATCAAATACTGGGTTCCCCTTATTATAATTATATATAACTTTCACCTTGATAATGAATATCTTATGCATATTTATTTATTTATTGTATAAAATGAATATTTTATGAACCTAATAGGATAAATATGAATAAAAAATGAATGAATTCTAATCGTTTGACTAAAGTGTATGAATATGGAGTTAAAGAGTTCATCAAGTTTTTAATAGAGCATTCATATGACCCTTCTCAAATCCTTTATTCATGTTTAAATTGTTTTTATTCAAGAAAAATTACTTTGGAAGAGTTAAAAGAACATTTCATTTTTCACAAAATAGATTAGATCTATAAATGTTAGGATAAAAATGGGAAAAAACTGAATGTGTACACCGATTGGGATGATACTACAGTTTATGGACCATTTGATATGAACATTAGTGTAAATTATGATAGAGATCACATGGAAGAAATGATAATGGAACTTGAAGATGACCTTCATGATTATCCAAAGTTGTTTTAGAAGTTAAATAGCTGTGCTAAGAGACCATTGTATACCGGTTGTATTAAATACAAAACATTTTCAGTTGTATTAAAGTTATATAATTTAAAAGTTAATAGTGGATGGAGAGATACCAGCTTTACATAACTACTTGGTCTGCTGAATTATATGTTACCAAAATAAAATGAACTTCCATGTCGAACACATGACACTAAATTAATTCTAATTTAAATGGTCATGATCTATAAAAAAATACATGCTTTTCCAACTGATTGCATATTGTTTTACAAGGACTATGAATCACTCATAAAATTCCCTAAGTGTGGTACAGATCAATATAAGAAAAATGAATCAAGTCATTCAAAGGGTGTATGGTACTTTACTATCATACCATGGTTTATAAGACTATTGGAATTCATGAAAATATGAGATAATTGACATGACATATAGATATAAGAATTAAATATGGGAACCTATGTTATCCAGTAGATTATCCCCAATTGAAGAAAATTGATTACGAGTATCCTGAATTTGGAAATTATCCAAGAATATTTCATCTTGCATTTTATATATATGGAATAAATCATTTTTGTGTATAGAGTAGTACTCATAGTACATGTCCCATCATGTTGGTAAATTATAACTTTTCTCCATGGTTATGCATGAAGCGCAAATACATTATGTTGTCTCTACTTATAACTGGACCAAAGAAACCCGGTAATGATATTGATGTATATTTGGCTCCATTGATTAAAGATCTGAAATTGATGTGGGATACATGTGTTACAATGTATGATTCTAATAGAAGTGAAGAATTCAAATTGAGGGCCATGTTGTATAGGATGATAAATAATTTTTCTACTTATGATATTTTTTTAGGCTATAGCATTAAAGGAATGTTGGGGTGTCACATTTGTGAAGAATGCACACACTCAGTTTAGTTGGAACATTCCTTGAATACTTTGCGTTTAGGAAATTATTTTTTTTTACCTCGATGACATAAATATCAATCCTGGATGACAACATTCAATGGGAATACAAAAAAAGGTATAACACCATCTCCACTAATAGGTGATAAACTATTTGATAATGTAAAAGATATTGACATTGTTTTTGGTAAACCATTTTCGAAAAACCTTACGAAATTAGGTTGGAAGAAGAGATAAATTTTCTTTGAATTACTATATTGGAATTGTTTGTATGTTAGACATTTTCTTAATGTCATTCATGTAGAAAAAAAATATTTTATAGTATTATTGGATCGTTACTAAATATTCTTAGAAAAAGGAAAGATGGAATCATAGATAGGTTGGACATGATTGACATGAGGATAAGGGAAGAGTTGGAACCATATAAGGGAAAGGGCATACTTTTCTTCCTCCAGTAGCTTACACTCTATGAAAATAGAAAAAATTACATTCTTTCCTTTTCCATAATGGTGTAAAAGCTCCAGAGGGGTATTCACCAAACATCAAGAATGTCGTTTTAATGACTAATTTGAAGTTATAGGGACAAAAATTACATGAATGTCATGTTTTAATGAAATATTTGATGCTTGTTACTTTCTATTTCATTATGTCTAAAAATGTACGATATACATTAACCAGACTCTACTTTTTTTTCAAAGTCATATGCAATAAAGTTATAGACCTCACGAAGTTTCCCATCATGAATAAGGAGGTTGCAGTAATATTATGTGAATTATATATGTTATTACCACCATAATTGTTTGATATAATGGTCCACTTGATGGTCCACTTGGTTAGAGAGGTTTAACTATGTGGTCCTGTCCATTACAGATGGATGTACCCCATTGAATGATATATAAAGATTTTGAAAGGGTATATAAAGAATCAAAGTCATCAAAAGGCTGTATTATAGAATGATATATTGTTGAAGAAACTATTTAATTTTTTACTGATTACCTATCAGATATTGACAACATCATCCTCCCAAAGTCTTGTTACAGTAGACGCCTTATGGGTGAAGAGATTTCTGGAAGAGATGTTATTGCAATTACCATAACAGAGAAGGATTACATAATAGTGAATATGTTGATCCATACTTTAAAGCCAAAAAATTAATTCGTAGAGATTTGAATCCATCAAGTGATAAAGGATGGATATAAAATACCCATAATCAACATTTTATAGGATGGTTCCGATATCAAATTAATAAGAAGTTATCTAAAAATATGAATTCAATTTCTGAATGACTTCGATGACTAGACATGGGACCAAATGAAAATGTTATATATTGCATTGGTTTTGTAATCAATGGTTATATATTCTATACAAAAGAACATGATGACTACAGTATAATGAAAAATAGTGGATTTATGCTTATGGAAGAAGCAATGCACATATCTGGTTCCAAGGATAGAAATACGATTTATGAAAATATGTCATATTTTGGCATTATCAAATAGATATACAAGTTAGATTATACAACATTTCAAGTATAGATTTTCTATTGCAAATGGGTTGACAATAGGAGTGAAATAGAAGTTGATGAAATAGGCTTCGTGAAGGTGAATTTCAGTATGGAAGGGGAAAAAGAAAAGACATTAACAATGGAATCAAACATAGTGTAAGTATTTTATGTCTCAAATACAGCAAACAAAAATTGGTTGATTATCATGTTGGTGACTAAAACAATTGTAGGGTCAAATGAAAATTCAATCGAGGATTACCCTTTCATTTGGAGATCAAAATCAGTTCATACTGATCCTAATGTATATAATGTATTATACTTTAGAGGGGACCGCAAATAGGGGATTTGGATTCTCTATTTAGGAAAAAAATCCCTAAAACCTTTAAAAAAAGAAAGAGAGTTCAATGAGAAGGTAAAAGTGTTTTTTAATATACTATATTTTTTATTAATAATATTATCTATTCTCTAATACATTAACATAATCTATATTAAATGTTTGAATACTTTAGTAGACAATGTATTCTACACATGATTATGTTACCAATCCTATAGAAGAATATACTATAATGAAGGAAACCCCTTGGGAATATGTAAAGGTAATGTTATGACATACTTTCCCTATTTTAATGAAAAATTATACAATGAAACGTTGATTTAATTTTCATTATTCCTCATAGAGTTCTTTTATTTTAGAATATTTTTATCTATATTTCATTCCTTTCTACATCAAAACTTCTACAGTCTTCTTCTCCTACAAAACCTTTTCACCCCCATAGTGTTGGAATTTATCACTTTCCTTCAAGTTCCTTCCACTGACTTTGTAGGAAGAGTAGTGGTACTGAATTTGATAAATAATAGAGGTAATATTGATGTTTTCATAGTAAAATCATTTTCCATAGAAGTAATTTATTGTTTTATATTTATGTTTAGTTTATTTCTTTTTAGTATTACTCACATAAGAATTTTTTTCTTATACAGGTAGATTCTTTTGTTTGAGTGGGGGTGGTTTGTTCAAAGCTTCTCATGCTCATGAGAGATTAGAATTTGAGGATACAACTAAGATAATTAAAACAAGGAAATAGGTCAATAATGTATACAACCATCATGAAAAGGTGAATTCATACTACCTATTTAATTAATTTTGTCACCATTTTATCTAATATTTGCAAGTTAATTTCCTTATCATTTTTATATAATATTTATTTAGTTTTTTAATATATATTTTGGGAAGTCATATTTTCTTTCAAATATCTATAATAAGATAGGAAAGAGATAACATGTTCCTTTTTGATGGAAGAGGAAACCCATTTCCACCTAAAATGAGAAGTGTTTCAGGGAGCATAGAGTTTCTCTTCCATCAGAATGAAACATGTTCTATTTTTTGGTATTTTTTTATATAGTTGAAATCAAAATTCATATAGCATACTCAATCACCCACACCTCAATATGATACATAGTGTTCTCAGTATGACTCAGACTGTATGTTTTTAGTTTATAATTTATATTTTAGTTTAAAACACACATCACATACTCAAAATAAATAAAACACATTAATATTGTTTTAATACTTTAATAAAACAATCCATAAGTCATTTTTAACATGTAAAAATCATCCTCACCTCAATATGATACATGATGTTCCTGGTATGACTCCAAATGTGTCTTTTTATTTAAAGTTGACATTAATTTTAGTAAAAAGGACAAGTGACATACTAAAAACCAAGAAAATATGTTTGGATTGTCTTTATAATTTAGTAAAACAATTTATAAGTCATTTTTGACATGTATTAATCAATATTACATCAAACTAATACATTATGTGACCAATATGACTAAAAATATGTGTTTCCAGTTTAAAATTACACTTTAGTAAAAAATATAAGAGACATACACAAAACTAATAAAACACATTATAATTGTTTTTATACCTTAGGAAAATGATCTATAAGTCATTTTAGATGTGTAGTAATCTTATTCATCTCAATCTAACACACATTGTGACTGGTATAACTCAAAGTGTGTCTTTTTATTTAAAATTAACATTAATTTTAGTAAAAAAAACAACCGGCCTACTCAAAATTTATAAAATGCATTCACATTTTTTTTATATTTTATTAAAATGATCTATAAGTCATTTTTGACATGTAATAATCAACCAAACCTCAATCTGATACACTACGTGCCCAGTATGACTCAAAGTGTCCGTTATCAGTTTAAAATTGAAATTTTAGTTCAAAAAGTGTCACTCAATAAAAACTAAAAAAATGTTTATATTTTATTGATAATTTATGAAAATGATTCATAAGTCATTTGTGATGTGTAGGAATTAGTTTCAAATCAAACTGACACATGATGTGATTAGTATGACTCAAAGTGCGTGTTTCCAGTTTAAAATGACATTTTAGTAAAAAAGATATGTGAGGTAATCAAAACCAATAAAAATCATTCATATTGTTTTTATACTTTAGTAAAACATTCCATAAGTAATTTTGGAAATAGAGGAATCAGTCTCATCTCAATCCGACACAAGGTATGACCGATATGAATCAAAGTGCATCTTTTTATTTAAAATTGACATTAATTTTAGTAAAAAAGAAAATTGATATACTCAAAACCAAGAAAATTAATTCATATTGTTTTGATAATTTGTAAAAAGATCCATCAGTCATTTTTTATGTGTAGGAATCAGCCACACCTCAATCTGATACACGATGTGTCTGGTAAGACTCAAAGTGTCCGTTATCAATTTCAAATTAAAATTTTAGTTAAAAAAGTACCACTCACTAAAAACCAAGAAAAAATGATCATATTGTGTTGATAATTTATGAAAATAATTCATAAGTCATTTTTGATGTATAAGAATCAGTCTCATGTCAAATTGACACATGGTGTGACCAGTATGACTCAAAGTGCGTGTTTCGAGTTTAAAATGACATTTTAGTAAAAAAAAAGTGACATACTCAAAACTGAGAAAAAACATTATTATTATTTTGATACTTTATTATATTAAAATAATACATAAGTCATTTGGGACATATAGGAATCATTCTCACCTCAATTTGATGAACGATGTGGCCGGTATGACTCCAAGCATATCTTTTTATTTGAAATTGACATTAAGTTTAGTAAAAAAGAAAAATGACATACTCAAAATCAAGAAAAAACATTCATATTGTTTTTACAATTTATGAAAATTATACATAAGTCATTTTTTATGTGTAGTAATCAACCTCACATCAATCCGATACACAATGTGTCCGGTATTACTCAAAGTGTCTGTTATCAATTTAAAATTGACATTTTAGTTCAAAAAGTGTCACTCACTAAAAACTAAGAAAATGTGCTTGAATTGTCTTGATAATTTAGGAAAACAATTCATAATTCATTTTTTTGACATTTATGAATTATTCTCACATAAAATTAACACACAATGTGACTGATATGACTTAAAGTGTGTGTTTCCAGTTTGAAATGGAATTTTAGTAAAAAAGACAAGAAACATAATCAAAACCAAGAAAACACATTCATAATATTTTAATAATTTAGAAAAATGACCCATAAGTCATTTAGGATGTGTAGGAATTAGTTTCACCACAATCAGACACATAGTGTGACCGAAATGACTCCAAGTGTGTCTTTTTATTTAAAACTGACATATTTTTAGTAAAAAAGAAAATCTGACACACTCAAAACTAAGAAAACACATTAATATTGTTTTTATACTTTAAGAAAATAATTCATAAGTCATTTTGAATTTTATTAATCAGAAAAATCTCAATTCAATACATGTTGTGACCAATATGACTCAAAGTGTTTGTTATCAGTTTAAAATTGACATTTTAGTTCAAAAAGTTTTATTCACTGAAAACCAAGAAAATGTACTTGGATTGTCTTGATAATTTAGGAAAAAAATTCATAATTAATTTTTAATGTGTATGAATCATTAACCTATCAATCAAATATACAATGTGACTGGTATGACTCAAAACACATTTTCCCAGTTTAAAATGACATTTTAGTAAAAAAGATAAGCGACGTACTCAAAACTGAGAAAACGTATTCAGATTGTTTTGATACTTTAGGAAAATGAACCATAAGTCATTTGGGATATGTAGGAATCATAATCACATCAATTTGATTCATGGTGTGACCAGTATAAATCTAAGTGCATATTTTCAATATATAAGTGTCATTTTAGTTTAAAATGCACATGACATCGCCAAAATCGAGAAAATGAGCCTAGATTGTTTTATCACAATTATATCTACTATAAATTAATTAATTTAATTATAATTTTTATATTATTATTATTTAGTTAATTTTCATAGATATAATGCTTGAATAAGAATAAGAAATGGTGTGACGTGCAAGAATCAACCACAAATCAATCTGATATGAAGTGTTCCTGGTATGACTCAAAGTTTAGTTTAAAATTAACACTTTCTATTTAATTTATTTCTTTATATTATTACTAATATAATAATTGTTTTTTTATATAGGTGTATTATTTTTCTCGTGCAGGGGTGTTTTTTTGACAATTGCACGAGTTAGGGTCAGGTGAAAAAGACAAAGGAACCTTGATGTTTTTGAATGTATGCAATAATTTGTACTTACTCATGTAATTGTATAAACCAATGTTTAAAATGTCTATAATATAGTGTTTTTTTTTGTATTTGTGTTATAAATTTTATTTCATTTAAATTCTATATTTTCACTTGATTTTTATACATTTTGGTGCCTTTTCTGGTGTTGTAGTGTGTTGTTACAACACACTATAGTATGCCCCTTTATCATCACTATTACATGCACTGATAAAGACATCATTTATCAGCACCTCTAAAAGATCTGATAAAATCTCTGTCACGACCCGTCCTCGGGGCCCGTGCCGTGACTACCCCAAGCCCGCCTTCCATAGGCCAGGGACTGGCGACTAGCACCAAGGCGTAAATTCCCATTAAAAAGGGAAGGCATTGCCTTTGTAAAGTAAACAAACACCACAGAGCAAGCAAGCATAAGTATACACTAAGTAAAAACAGAGTACAACAGTAAGTGCAGAAAGTAAGTGGGCTAGTATACAAACCCAAACTGAAATTAAAGTACAACTGGAAAGGGAAAACAACAACTGAAAAGTAAAACCGCAACGCCGAGCTGTCCACTGGAAATCCCACATGAAGGGTGAGTACAAATAGCCTCTTCTGCTCCTCGGGTCCAGCCGACCGCTCCAAGTACGTCCCGTCCAGTGGTCAACCTCCAGGCACCATCCTGTTCCGCAAGCCTCAACCACGATCAGCACTGTCCGTCGTCTGCAACCAACACAACGTAGTGCGGGCATAACCCATGAAGGGGTGAGTATAAGCTACTCAGTAGGGACCCCGATACCCCCAAAGGTCTCCCAAAATCCACAAAGGATAATCCACAAAGGAAAGATACAATCATGAAGTAACATCCGAAACTGCTTAGGTATATGCCCATACATATACCTAAGTTATCAATTCTCGTTCGACTCCAACATCCGAACCCAAGTACAACCCAGTCCACACAGGAAAGCAAACGTAAATCCACACAGGATAGCACAACACAATACACAAAGGAAAGCAATCAAGATTCAGCTCACACAGGTTTACTTCTACGTATGACGATAGAGATGATCATATATATCCACTGATTCATCTAAGCCGTCGAACCCACAAAGTATCGATAGGTACTAACCCCCGCAATGACCCACAAAGGATCTGACCCACAAAGGATCGATAAGTAACTAACCCCTGCAAAGACCCACACAGGATCGGACCCACACAGGATCTGTAGGCGCTGGCTCACACAGAACCACTGAGCGCTGACCCACACAGGATCAGACCCACACAGGATCGGTAGCACTGATCCACATAGGATCGCTGAGTGCTGTAGTCGTCGCCGTCGAATCCACTAAGGATCTCTATACAATCATCGTAGTCGTCACAGTCGCAAACACAGCCAGCACTAGGGTTCCCGCACACAACAAGCTCGTTCGGGAGGGTCCGCTCCATGAGCCGTGAGACAGATACATCAACTGACACATAGTCCAGAGTTGATGTATCCAAAAGTTCCGTATCATCAACAGGAACTCAACGTCGCAGACGACACGTCAATCGGACGCCCGGTCTGAGAGTTATTGGCTTTTTCGTCCCAGGGGCCCGGTTGGTTTTTAAGGCAAAACCAACCCAACCATACTCCACCTGCGTCCAAACTTCGGGAGGAGTAAGCCAAAAGATCCGTCTCACTTAGAGGAATCCAAAAAAGTCGATGGCACGTCAATCAGATGTCCGGAGATTAAGATATGAGCGTTTCCGATCCGAGGGCCCGGTTGGTTTCGTGTACGAACCAACCCAGCCGAACCCAAAGTATTCCGAAACCTTGAGTGTGATATACCGAAACGACCGCCTCGATCTAAGGATCGCATCTCAACTGACGGTGCGTCAATCAAAGGCCCATAACACAAGTTATGGGTGTCCGACCAGAAAAGATTCGGTAATAAGGAGTTCGGGCCCGGTCCGACCCGACCCGATACCCCCGGGGTCGACCCGAACCGGGTTGACCCGAACCGGGTCCGGGTCCAGCCCGCTTGGGCGTGGCTCGGCCCAGCCTGGGTGCGGCCCAGCGTGCTGGCCAGGCGCTCGGCCAAACGACCGAGCCGTTTTGGCGTGGGGGGGGGGGGGTGCCCCCCTGGTTGTAACCGCGACCCCCTTTAATGGGGGCCGTTTTGTTGGCCAGACGGGGGTTTGAACCCCCAGCTGTCCTCCTGTCTGGCCGGCCCGCCCTGGCCGGCTGGTTTCTCCTACCACGGGACCGGCGATGGCCGATCCCCTCCCTGCTCCGACACCGGTGGCCCGGAACCGGCCTCCGGTCACCCTGCTCCACCGCGGCCCGGAACCGGCCGCAGTTTTGGTTCGTTCGGCACGGCGCGACGGCGCCGCACCCCTCCGCCGCGGCCCTGCTTCGGCCGCGGTGTCTTCGGTTCTCTCCGACACGGCGCGACGGCGCCACGACTTGGTTCAACTTCACGGCGCGGCGCGACGGCGCCGCATATCACTTTCCGCACCATACCGCGCGGTGCGACGACACCGCGCCATTCCCGTTCCAACACATTAGAAACAATAACAAGGATAAGGGAGGAGGGTCGGCCGTGTTTGTGCGGTCCAGCCCCCTCTCATTAATTGAAAACATTTTGTCATATAATCATGAAGTACGACAAAGTAGAATTCACGAACGAAATAAAATAAATAAAACCCCTACCTCGTGCGAGCTTGAACGGAGGTTCGTCGAATGAGGATTCGTCGTGGGAAGAGACGTCGCGGAAGGAGACGTCGTGGAAGAATACGTCGCGGAAGAATACGTCGCAGAAATGGCGTTCCTAAGAAATTACCAGTGCTACAGTTCCATCGGTGACCTCGGAATTCGATTCCGAGCACCGGTTCAAAAGATAGAAATTCCCGCTCGTTCGTTCACTGAACGTACCCGAGCTAAACTTCGGATTGAAATTTCGGGCACACCGGGCCTCGGAATCAAGTGCCGTCAGAAACTGCGTTCTTGTAAAATCCCAAAGAAAATTAAAAAAAAAAATTCCCTTGAATTTTATGGGTCTTTACATTACTCCCACCTCAGGGATTTACGTCCCCATAAAGATACATCGAAGACTAGGGAAACAAATGTGGGTACTGAGCACGCATCTGACCCTTCCGCTCCCAAGTGCTCTCCTGGAGGTTCCCGTGCTGCCATCTGATGCGCACTAGAGGAATCGACCGTCCACGTAGGACCCGCTCCTATCGATCCTCGATCTCCACTGGGACCTCCGCGAAAGTCTCCCCATCATCAACGTCAAGCTCCCCATGGTCAATGATATGCGTCGGGTCGTGCACGTATCTCCTCAGCTGAGATACGTGGAAGACGTCGTGCACCCGGTGCAACTGAGGTGGTAGAGCCAGGTGATAAGCCACCTTGCCAATCCTGCTGAGGACCTAGAATTGTCCGATGAAGCGTGGAGACAACTTGCCGCCTCGGCCAAATCTCCGCAAACCACGTCGTGGTGAGACACGCAAGAAAACGTGGTCGCCATCCTCGAACTCTAGTGGCCTCCGCCACCTATCAGCGTAAGACTTCTGCCAGCTCTGAGCTGTCCTCATCTGCTCCTGGATGACCTGGACCTTCTCTATCATGGCCCGAACCATCTCTGGTCCCATAAGTGCTGACTCCCCAGGGTCTGTCCAGCACAAAGGAGATCTGCAAGGTCGGCCGTACAATGCCTCGTATGGTGCCATCCCGATGGTGGAGTGGTAACTGTGGTTGTACGCAAACTCCACCAAGGGTAGGTGGTCCTCCCAGCTGCGACCAAAGTCGAGGACACATGCGCAGAGCATGTCCTCGAGAGTCTGAATGGTCCTCTCCGTCTGACCATCTGTCTGAGGGTGAAAGGCTATGCTCAGACGTAGCTGTGTCCCGAACGCCTCCTGCAACCCCTTCCAAAGCTTGGAAGTAAAGCGAGAATCTCGATCGGAGATGATAGATGATGGCACACCATGAATCTGCACAATCTCTTGAACGTAAAGTTGTCCCAATCTCTCCACTAAGCCCTGCTATCTGATGGGTAAGAAGTGTGCCGACTTGGTGAGTCAGTCGACAATCACCCAAATGGAGTCGTGACCTCTGGAAGTGCATGGAAGTTCAGTCACAAAGTCCATAGATATTCCATCCCACTTCCACTCCGGGACCTCCAAAGGCTGTACCAAGACTGCTGGTACCTGGTGCTCTGCCTTCACCTGCTGGCAGGTGAGGCATCGAGGAACGAACTCTGCCACAACCTTCTTCATGCCCAGCCACCAGTGCTGTCGTCTGTGATCCTGGTACATCTTCGCCACTCCAGGATGTACCGCCAAAGGAGAAGTGTGAAAATCTCTCAGCACTTCCTCCCGTAAAGAAACTGGTACCAAGGTACGTCCTATGAAAAGGACATTGTTCTCTACTCCAAGGAGAAACCATAAGGTGCCTGTCCTGAGGATATCTGTGCACTCTGCGTCTCACAGTCAGCGTCCCCTCGCTGTGACTCTCTGACCCGCTGCAGTAGTGGAGGGGTGATTGTGAGAGACTGAAGGAAGGCTGCTCCATCTCTATCCACGCCTCTAGGGGTGCTGGTCAAACTCTGTCTCAGCTCCTGGAAGCTCTGTTGACATCTGTCTGACCACATGAAGGGTTTCCCCTTCCTCCTTAACGTTCTGCAAAGCTGCAATGATTTCTCCTTTGCCGAAAATGGAAATCCGGTCTCATCCCCTGGATGAACCACGTTCCTTGCCTAATACAGTCAATCTCGTCATGATTAGTTAATTCATGGCATGGATGACGTCGTAAGGCCTCGACGCTGCTACCAAGAGATCCAACCGTTACTCTCGCCTCCAAGGGTTGAGTCACACTGTAAGCATCAGTGTGTGGTCACTGGGTCTCCTCCAGTAAGAATCTCGCAAGTGAGGGTCAAGTCAACAGTTTTTAACTGGAACCTCTTAGTATTAACAAACAAAATACAAGAAATCAAACGTCACTATTGCAAGCGTCTTTTATTACTTCAACTCAAAGTACAAGGACACAAGGCAACACAAACAAAGAAGACAGAGGCATTATGGTCAAGGGCCTCTATGCCTGGAGCAAGTCCCGCACTTGTCCACCCGCTTGCAGAGCTCCATGATCGTAAGATTCAGCTTCCTGAAGCTATGCTCTCCCCTGAGGTCGGGGTGGACCTCCTGGTGGTGGTGGTGGTAGAGCCTCAAAACGTCGTCCACCACCTGCCGCTCGACCAGCTCCTCGGCCTCGTCCACCTGCTCCCTGCGGACCGCCACGGTCGAACCTCTGCCTCTGCCTCAGTGGTTCCTCAACCGACTTCTGCTCCTCTGCATGGCGGGTCGGGCAGTCACGAGCCATGTGGACCTGCCCGCCGTATGCATAGCACTGTCTTCCACTCGTAAGACTGGTTCTGCTGCGTGTGCCCCGCACCTCCGAGCCAGTATCCTGTGGTCGTCCGCCCATTGGCCTGGCCCGTTTGGACCTCTGCGACATCTGTCTACTGCCGGCTGCAGAATACTCCGCCACGTGCTGCCCTGCGGTGGGTCTCGGCACTGGTGTAGACTCAGCAAGAAAGCTCTCGATCAAAAGGGCTCGCTCCAGTACTCCTGTCTGAGTCGGAATGCTGAGGGAGATCAGCGATGCCCTGATCTCATGTCTCAATCCCTGATCAAAGGTCCGGGCTCAGAAGAATGGGTCCCGTACCATGTCGGTCGAGTAGCGTGAGAGATCGGTAAATCTCGCCGAGTACTGGGCGACCGTCAAGCTGCCCTGCCGTAGCTAAAGAAGCTCCTAGATGCGCACCGCACAGAGGGTGGCTGGGACAAACTCCAAGAGGAAGAGGCTCTCA
Source organism: Viscum album (assembly GCA_963277665.1). Lineage (NCBI taxonomy): Eukaryota > Viridiplantae > Streptophyta > Magnoliopsida > Santalales > Viscaceae > Viscum > Viscum album. The sequence goes on from OY728151.1 coordinate 1,753,893,867, forward strand.
AAGTCCGTCCAGAGAAGAGATGCCTCATCGTGCACCTGGAGAATCAAGCTCCACTATCTGCCTGCTGCTGCGTGCAGTAGGCTCGCTGCGAGGATCATCATGAGGTCTGCTGGTGTCCTCACTAACCTGAAAACTCTCACCACTGCCTCCAGCCAGTCCTCGGCTGCCTGGGGGTCCGTCTCCCCGTGGAACCTGGGCGGTCGCTGGTGTTGGAACTCATGCAGTGCACTAAGGCGATGTGCATCGTCAGCGACTGGGGCTGGAAGCATCGGTGGCTCGGCGGGTAGAGCTACTGCCGGTGCTACTGCTGACAAAGGGCCCTGCACCGAGGCCTCGTCACTCGGTGGGCTGTCGTCACGCTCAACTCTCGGAACCCTAGCTGGCTGCCGTCGTGGGTCCATCCTGAAAAGAAACAGGTGCGCCATGGTCAAACAGTATACCTGGTGAGCTGACACAAAGTAATCACAAAGAAAACTTGAAACACACATGCAATCAATGTTTTCGTGCATTAAGTCGGAAATCAGAAGTCAGGGTCCTGGTGTACGGATATATCGGCCGCCGCACCAACACTGGACTCCCTGGACTGATAACCACACCCAATATGCTTAACACTATTGCTTCACATAGAAAAGATCAGAGTCCCAAGTTCTGTGGTAGAACCAAACTCCTCTGATACCAATTTGTCACGACCCGTCCTCGGGGCCCGTGCCGTGACTACCCCAAGCCCGCCTTCCATAGGCCAGGGGCTGGCGACTAGCATCATGGTGTAAATTCCCATTAAAAAGGGAAGGCATTTCCTTTGTAAAGTAAACAAACACCATAGAGAAAGCAAGCAGAAGTATACACTAAGTAAAAACAGAGTACAACAGTAGGTGCAGAAAGTAAGTGAGACAGTATACAAACCCAAACTGAAAGTAAAGTACAACTAGAAAGGGAAAATAGCAACTGAAAAGTAAAACCGCAACGCCGAGATGTCCACTGGAAATCCCACCTGAAGGGTGAGTATAGATAGCCTCTTCTGCTCCTCGGATCCAGTCGACCGCTCCGAGTACGTCCCGTCCAGTGGTCCACCTCCAGGCACCGTCCTGTTCCGCAAGCCTCAACCACGATCAGCGCTGTCCGTCGTCTGCAACCAACACAACGTAGTGCGGGCATAGCCCGTGCAGGGGTGAGTATAAGCTACTCAGTTGGGACGCCGAGACCCCCGAAGGTCTCCCAAAATCCACAAAGGATAATCCACAAAGGAAAGATACAATCACGAAGTAACATCCGACACTACTTAGGTATATGCCCATACATATACCTAAGTTATCAATTCTCGTTCGGCTCCAACATCCGAACCCAAGTACAACCCAGTCCACACAGGAAATCAAACGTAAATCCACACAGGATAGCACAACACAATCCACAAAGGAAAGCAAACAAGATTCAGCTCACACAGGTTTACTTCTTCGTATGATGATAGAGATGATCAGATATATCCACTGATTCATCTAAGCCGTCGGACCCACAAAGGATCGATAGGTACTAACCCCTGCAATAACCCACAAAGGATCTGACCCACAAAGGATCGATAGGTAACTAACCCCCGCAAAGACCCACACAGGATCTGTAGGCGCTAGCTCACACAGAACTGCTGAGCGATGACCCACACAGGATCGGGCCCACACAGGATCGGTAGCACTGATCCATATAGGATCGCTGAGTGTTGTAGTCGTCGCCGTCGAATCCACAGAGGATCTCTGTACAGTCGTCGTAGTCGTCACAGTCGCAAACGCAGCCAGCACTAGGGTTCCCGCACACAACAAGCTCGTTCGGGAGGGTCCGCTCCATGAGCTGTGAGGCTGATACATCGACTGACACATAGTCCAGAGTTGATGTATCCAAAAGTTCCATATCGTCAACAGGAACTCAACGTCGCAGACGACACGTCAATCGGACGCCCGGTCTGAGAGTTATTGGCTTTTTGGTCCCAGGGGACCGGTTGGTTTTTAAGGCAAAACCAACCCGACCGTACTCCACCTGCGTCCAAACCTCAGGCGGAGTAAGCCAAAAGATCCGTCTCACTTAGAGGAATCTAACAAAGTCGACGACACGTAAATCGGACGTCCGGAGCTTAAGATATGAGCGTTTCCGCTCCGAGGGCCCGGTTGGTTCTGTGTACGAACCAACCCGGCCGAACCCAAAGTATTCCAAAACCTTGAGTAGAATATACTGAAATGACCGTCTCGATCCAAGGATCGCATCGCAACTGATAGTGCGTCGATCGGAGGCCCATATCACAAGTTATGGCGTCCGACCGGAAAAGATTCGGTAATAAGGGGTTCGGGCCCGGTCCGACCCGGCCCGATACCCCCGGGGTCGACCCGAACCGGGTCCAGCCCGATTGGGCGCGGCCCGGCCTGGGCACAGCGCGCCCAGCGCGCTGGCCAGGCGCTCGGCCAAACGGCCGAGCCGTTTTGGCGTGGGGGGGGGGGGGGGGCGCCTGCCCCCTGGTTGTAACCGCGACCCCCCTTTAATGGGGGCCGTTTTGTTTGCCGGCTGGGGGTTTGAACCCCTGGCTATCCTCCTGTCCGGCCGGCCCGCCCCGGATGGCCGGTTTCTGCCACCACGGGACCGGCGACGGCCGGTCCCCTCCCTGCTCCGACACCGGCGGCCCTGAACCGGCCGCCGGTCACCCTGCTCCGCCGCGGCCTGGAACCGGCCGCGGTTTTGGTTCGTCCGGCACGACGCGACAGCGCCGTGACCCTCCGCCGCGGCCCCAATCCGGCCGCGGTGTCTTCGGTTCTCTCCGACGCGGCGCGACGGCGCCGCGACTTGGTTCAACTTCACGGCGCGGCGCGACGGCGCCGTGTATCACTTGCCGCACAATACCGCGCGGTGCGACGACACCGCGCCATTCCCGTTCCAACACATTAGAAACAATAACAAGGATAAGGGAGGAGGGTCGGTCGTGTTTGTGCGGTCTGGCCCCCTCTCGTTAATCGAAAACATTTAGTTGTATAATCACGAAGGACGACAAAGTAGAATTCACGAACGAAATAAAATAAATAAAACCCCTACCTCGTGCGAGCTTGAACAGAGGTTTGTCGAACGAGGATTCATCGCGGGAAGAGACGTCGCGGAAGGAGACGTCGCGGAAGAAGACGTTGCGGAAGAAGACGTCGCGGAAGAACCGTCGCGGTAAACGGCGTCACGTAGTTGGTCTCCAAGGACTCGGCGTTCTTCGACGGAGTTCGATGCGTTCTTCGCGTTCTTCGTGTTCTTCGACGAAGAAGATGAAGAACTCTAGCTTTCTTTAACTTTTCTCCCCAAACCTCTCAAGCAATAAATGTTCCAACCCCAAAATAAAATAATCTTACCTATTATTTTATTAACACAACATAACATTTGAATTTCAAGAGTTTAAAATTCAAATAACCACACTTAACTCACTTAATTAATAACATAAGTTATTAATGTTTAAGTTATCAAAAGTTAAAGGTGAGTTGAGGGGGGTTGAAGAATATAAAGGGGTGGGGTTTGTGTGGGCCCCACCACCCTCATAACCTCTCTTGGGAAGTTGGGTAGTTACCCAACTTCCACCCAAAGCCTTAAACCACTAAAAGAAAATAAAAATTGTAGTTAAATTATAAATTAAACTTCCAAAATTTTTATCATCTTCTCTCGGGTAAACGCAACTCCGGAAATAGCGTTCCTAAGAAATTACCGGCGCTATGGTTCCATCGGTGCCCTTGGAATTCGATTCCGAGCACTGGTTCAAAAGATAGAAATTCCCGCTCGTTCGTTCACTGAACATACCCGAGCTAAACTTCGGATTGAAATTTCGGGCACACCGGGCCTCAGAATCAAGTTCCGTCAGAAACTGCGTTCTTGTAAAATCCCAAAGAAAATTAAAAAAAAATTTCCCTTAAATTTTACAGGTCTTTTCAATATCCCTTTATTAGCGTTTCTAAAAGTTTTGATAAAGGACCCCTTTATCAATACTAAATAAAAGCACTGATAAATGAGGTCCTTTATTAGATCTTTTCTAGCATTGATAAAAGCCCAAAGATTTTAATCACGCTCCAGTAGATTGAAATTTTCTAGTACTAATAAATGAAAATTTTAGTGCTGTTAAAGACCTATTTTTTAGTAGTTCTAGGCATAGAAAAATTATCTTTGTAATAATTTATCCCTTAAAAACATAAAAATCAGGATCTATCAAGAAATAGGGAATAAATATCACCATAAAATATATCAAAAATAAAATAAAACTCTGAAAAAGTGCACAATAATACAATACATATTGAAATAAAAACAATAGATAACATGAGTTCCATAGAGGAAATCATACCAAATCAAAATTTTATTTCATTTTCAGAAAAATCCCACTTTTTGGGGTTAAGTGCTAAACCTCACAAAAGAGTGGAAACAAAGCATCAAGATGACAACCAAATAGAAAAAATAGAACCAACCATAACTACATAGGCTACCCAGTTGGGTCAGCCCAATACTTCCAAGATAAGTCCCTGATATCATTTTTTAGGTGTGAGGTGATGTATCCCTCTAAATTCATATCAATAAAATTAGTTAACTCTAGATATGACTTGATGTCAAATGAAATAGGACAAAAATATAGGAACATGACATCGAGTTACAAGGTGCACCACACCATATGTTCTTTACTAAGATTCTCTAGATGTATCCCTTAATCAAGACTATCCCAATTCTATGTAGTCAAGTATTTGTCCCAAAAATCTTTCCCTATTGATTTATTATTTTTTAGACTTTCTGAACTTACTAAAATTCACCATAATCTTGGCATTAAGAACCAGGGTTCTCATAGATCCCCCTTCTTCTAAACTTTCGAAGATTCCCCCACCTTTGAGGGGTTAGATTATAAGGGAACCTTTATAGTTATCAAGGTTCCCTCTATTCTATACTCCAAAACTCCATGGGGAACACCAATATTCCCCATTGATCTAGTCAACATAGGTTTGGGAAGGTAGGACTGGTCTTTTTGTTTCCTAGTCTTCTTCTTGTTAGGGGATGAAAAGTTCCTGGAATCCCTAGGGTATTTTTCCATTTCTTCCCACCCGAATAGAAAAAATATTCCATAAGTTCATCTTCTTCCTAGTCTGATACAAAAGTATATCCTAAATCTATATCTCCACCATTAGTGAGATAATATTTTGGAGAAATTTTCTTGCCCATCACCTAACCTACTTCATCACCCTGGGGTTACTTCTTCTTCTTCTTAGATCCTATTATTTTCCAATTCTTTTTCTCATTAGAGTGTATGAAAACCTATCCCAAGGGATTAAATTTTTTATGTATTTGAACCCCTTGTGAGTCCATTGTATCCCGGTTGTACATCAGGACATACATTTTCTATTTCCTTTTTTTTCTACTTGCTGAGGGGGATCAACACCACCTCTTGGACGTCACATAACTCATATTTTCCACTATCTGTAAGCACCTTATCCAAAAACACACCCCCCTATCAATTTTTATTCTTAGACTAATATTTATTACTATCTAACTCTGATAGTATACTTTCAAAATTTTTGGACACACTAGGATCCCCTTTCTACTGTAGAAAAACCTTCTTGCTTGCGGCGATGGGGTCACCCTGGAGGGTCACACCACCAACGGAATTAGGTTTCCTAACCTCTAGTTAAGGGGTCATTGTCTCACTGATAACCACCATATACTCTTGGTCAACAAAACAAGGATCACTAAAAACCTATTGTGGGTTTGAGTTTTCCCACAACCCAAATTGAATCTCCTCAAGATCATCCCCACACCTCTCAGTCTATATTTCAACTAGTGGAGGTCAATCATTCAGTTGGGAAGCACCTGAGGCATGCTTATCCCCAACATCACTAACAATATGACCCCTATATAATTACTCTATATTATAAACAGCCAGGGAATTTTTGAAGACAACCCTATGACATTCAACATAATCGTGACCTTGTCAAAAACACATTTTACAAATTTGAGGCCACACTTTATAAATAACCTGGTGTTTGAATTGATATTCCCCTTCTATACTGATCCAAATAAACTTAGGGAGAGATTTTTATAAGTCATATTATATACACAGATGAGCATAATCAGGATTCTATAGCGATGTTGAATGCATATACGAACATAATAATCTACCACAATCATTTCCTACAAGTCTCAAATTTTCTAGATTGAAAAAAGGTATGGGTAATCCTGGAAGGTGCACCCAAATTGTAGTTGAAGGAGGGTCTTAAACCAAATCATAGTCAATCAACCATATAAACAAAATAAATATGAATAAACCAAAATACTGACATTATCTTAATAACTCCCTCATAAAATCATAATCCTCTTGAAAAATAATAAATAAGATCTTTGAATCATGAAGACTAATCAAAACTTAGTGTTTCAAACCCCAATCCGGCCTTACATGGATCATGAAATCTCAAAAACATAGAAATATGTGATTTAAGAGAGATAATGACACTGATATAAGCTAATCCTAGGTAAATTATAATTTGAGGGAGGATATATCCACTAAAAAAATACCCTCTAATAACCTATAAACCTTTGGGCCTAGCTTGATAACCAAAATCTTCGAGCATTGAGTCTGTGCAGGAAGATGAAGCTGAGGAGAAATAGGTCACTCCTACCTCATTGGAAGGTGATTATCCACTAAAAGGGGATAATATTCATTGTTAATATTTTAATATTCAAGTGATTAAATGTCTATTAAAATTAATTTTAGTGTATTATATTAATTGGACTTCATTTCAAATCATTTGTGCAATTCATGTTTAAAGTGAAAATTTGGGATGAATCAATCATCTGATTGTGGAATACATTATTTTAATTATTTTAATTTTATATTTTGGGATATTATTTAACACTTTTTTTGGAATATTTTTTCTTTTAGGATTAATTGATTAATCATAAATTAAGATGAACATTTTTGGGAATGAATGTAAAAAGTTCTAGAAAAAGCATAACGGGCCTTAGGCCCATCAAGCAAAAGTGGGGCAAAAAATACAAGTCCAATGAATCTAAAATTTTAACTCTATAAATAGAAAATTATGGGAATAATTTTATTCAATTGTTTCTGGAGTTAATTAAGAAGTTTTCATGGTGATCCAAGTGGTCAAAGATGAATATTAAATTTATGGCTAGATCTGAACGCCCATAAAGTCATCCCACCATTTCGATCATAACTTCCAAAAAGTTAATTAAGTGGGCATGAAATTTTTACATTTATTATAGGAATATTGTATAAATATATTTCTCTTCTATTAACATCCATTATTCTACCTTATTTAGTTCCAAATTCACACGTCAAAAAGGGGGATGAATTTAGACGATTTTCCTGGTCAACTTTGAAACGTCTAATTTCCTTTGATTTATCACCCTACTTTTAACTCTCCTAATTTATGGGGAACGAATGTATTGATAGGGGATCAAAACTAGTCTCCTAATATTAATATATAAGGAGTTTGTGGTGAATTTAATTAGCATCGAATATTTTTCTTTCAATTTTAATTTCTCGCTTTCATTTTGTAATCGCTTCTTCAATTTCTCTAATGTAAGTTTTTTATATCACATTAGTTTATTAATAAAATTTCATCTTCAAAAACTTTTATATTCTCCTTAATATCACTTTTTTACCATTTACTTAGGTATTAAATCTATTCACATCATCTTTTGTGAAATTCTTCACACAATGGTGGAGTGATCGTTATTTCAATGTTTTTCTTCTTCAATTCCGCCCTCATGAGTATACTTCTCACTTCCATTGGTAGAATAACATCAATGTAGGGATAAAAATCTAATGGATTGATCCAAGGGAGTATTAGGGGATGTATTGGATTTTATTTTATATTCTTAAATTCTTAAATTTTTTCATTATTTTAAGAGTTCCTTTCTTTGACTTATCTTTCTTTTTTGTCTTCACTAACTTTAACAACTACACATTTTGAGTGCTAGTATGATCTAATTATTTGGAGTGATCATGAAAGTTATACTATAAATTAATTTGTGATTAGAATTGGTATTGAGTATTTATTGAATCTAATAATGATATTTATGAGTTATCTCATTGATTTGATACCTCTTGAATTATTGAACCAAAAATTCATAGAAAAATAATTACATCCATTCTACCCCTAATGAAAACCTTGGATAAACCCTTATTATTTAATTATTTAAATTAAAATAATTATTTGTTTCATTAATATATTTAAAAAAATTATTTTATTAACATTATTATTTTAGTTTCACAATTTAAATCAACACTATAGTTGGAAACTTTATAGCCAATCCTCCATAGAATGTGCGTGTCTGTAGGTTTCTTCTTAGGTATATATGGATTCGATCCCTACCTGTACTACAACAACCACATATAACTATAAGGCAAATTTGGAAAAAACCAAATTTTGGAACCATTTATGGGGACCCAAGTATGTAACCTTAGATCCTATCATTCTATTCTCCCCATTTTCTCTTTTCTCACCCCAATTTCTCTTATATTTTCCTCTTTCTATTTGTGTGTCTCCTGAAAATATCAAATAAAAATCTCCATCCACTCCAATGGATTATCTTCAAAATTACATCATCATAAACCCATGTTGTAATAAAATTACAAGTCAAAATTGTAAAGCCACACATCTAGGGAATTTATTTGAACACACCTTGTATGATTACCCCACATATGATGAGATGAAAAATCAATGGGATGATGAATGTTTAAAAATTAAATTTCCATCCCTCTCAAGTATGGTTGAAGAGATCAATCATAAATAATTCCATGATGTAAAAACTCTTATCTAGCCTAATCCCCAATAATTACTTGAACAATTGTGTGGAAAAATGGATAAAATGAATTCAGAAGTTTCATCCTTGAGAGTTGAACTAAAAATCTTTGAAACAATTATAGAACCCATTACCAGTCAAGTTCCCCCCACCTCAACATTGATAGAATAATATTGTTACCCACATAAAACTCTTGATTTTACTGAATAACCAAACTTTGAATCTATGGGACTTTAAGAACATGAATGAATTGTTGAAGAGTTTTTAAATCAGGAGGAAATTAATTTTTTTGGATTTACAAGGGGGAAATTTGTCTTCATGGAATGAATGCCCTAAATATTGTTCCAATGATGACTTTTTTAGAAAAAATAGTCATTAAACCATTGGAAAAAATCTCAAGATTCAATTCCATACCTATTCTTGAAACTTAACTAGAAAATTTGGGGTTTTAAACTTCTATTCAAAGGGAACCAATTCCGTTGAGAAATTTTGAAAATGAAACTGAGTTCAATTCCAAGTCCCTACTCATGTATGGATGTATTAGCTAACCCAATATCGAATTTAAGGTCTATACATACTATCTCAAGCCTTCCATCATTGGGGATAATCAAAAACATTTTTTCATCATTTCATTATCTATTTAAGCTAATAAATAGAAAATTCTTCTTGATGTATCATGCAATATTAGGAAAGAAATTAGATAGACACATTACGATATTTATGGTACTATCTCATTCACTGATACCTATATGAATTTTATTGAATCAATTTTAAAACCTTCATTCCAACCACAAGGGATACTTAATCTCATTCAAGTTTAAGTGGAGAAATATGGGGTCATTAAAATTTTGAAAGTTGGTATTGGATAAGTTGGGGGGTCCGAGTCAAGCTAACAACTTTAAATTAAGCACTTTCCAGGAGACAACCTGGATTTTGAATTTTTTATTTTATTTTATTTTATTTTATCTGTTTTGGTGTTTTTTATAAGGGAACCCCTTTGGGTTTCCAATGTGGTCTAATGTCTCTTGTGTAAGAGATTTAGGCGTTGAATCGTTTTTAGTATTTCCAAATAAAACCCATGGTTTCTAAAGTTCAAACCCAACCATCAATCATCCCCAAGGAGTCTATACATGACATGAATCCAAAGTGATCAATTTAATTTTGAAGGGTCATCAACATAAAATCATGTGATTTTATTCCATGATTTCATTTCAAATCACATTCTCCCCCTCTTTCTTCGCAATTCTAATATCACTCTTCTTTTCTCTTTCAAAACTGAGGGCAATTTTATTCGAAGTTGGGGGGAGTGAAAATCTGAGATTTTGAAAAAAATATTAGGCTTTTATGAAAAAAAATTAATTTTTTTTGAATGCATTAATTTACATTGTAAAACATGAAAACTGAATGTAAAATGATTTTAAATTCCATGATTATGATTTTAATGCATGTTTATGTTCATAAGCATAGTTTTTGGAAAGTGTGGTTGTCTAATGTGATTTTTCAACATTAACATTTTAATCCTTTTAATCAAAATTGAATAATGCACGTCCATTGGATTTTTGGGTCGAAGTTTGAGTTCTTGGGTCCCATTCATTATAGTATGGGCTTTGGGTTCACTTTTAGTTTAATTTGAGTATCCAAAAAAAAATGAAAAAAATACCACATAATTTTTTTTTCAAAACGAGTGGCTTCCAAAACTTATGGATCAGAACTGCATAGATGTCTTGCCCAGAGTTAGGCTTTACATCTCTATTGTAGACCATGTAATTGAGAATACATATGATGTTTGGTACTTGGGGATCGTGACTCCATTGTTATCTTGCATAGAGTTCGTCTTTTCATATCTGTTGTGGTAAAAAAATGGCCCAAAAAAGAAAAAAAGGATAATCATCTTAAAGTTTAATGTGATTCCCACCTAGCGCTTTTATTTTTTCCCATTGAACAAGAAAATGGTCCCCATGTCTTTTTTGATGCACAACACATCATCACGATTAATTGAAATTGGATGAAATGTGGTAATGATTTTGAACAAAGGAATGGTATTAGGCTTGGGATATTCTTGTGAACCTAGCTTGTGTGAAATGATTTTTATAGGTTTCATGATTATTTTTCATGATGTCTTTTGGTGAGAATTGTATGTTAAAATCTTTTTGAAAAAGATAATTCAATTTCATATTTTTGAAATAATTTTTTCTCGGGACTAGAAAAACTCAACTTAGGGGGTGTGGTTAGCCACTAAAAGGGGATAATATTCATTATTAATTTTTTAATATTCAAGTTTTTAAATGTTTATGAACACCAATTTTAGTGCATTATATTAATTTAACTTCATTTCACATCATTTGTGCAATTTATGTTTAAAGTAAAAATTTTGGTCCAATCAATATATACTTGTGGAATACATTATTTTAATTATTTGAATTTTATATTTTGGGATATTATTTAACACTTTTTTTGTAATATTTTGTATTTTATGATCAATTTATGAATTATAATGGAATATGAACATTTTTGGGAATGAATGCAGAAAGTTTTGAACAAAGCATAATGGGCCTTAGGCCCATCAAACAGAAGTGGGGCCCAAAATACAAGCCCAATGAAGATCAAATTTTAACTGTAGAAATAGAAAATTATGGGGATAATTTAATTAAACTATGGATAGAGATAATTCATAAGTTTTCATGGTGATCTAGGTGGTCAAAGATGAAGATTAAATTTATGGCCATATCTGAATGACTATAAAGTCATCCCACCATTTCGAGCATAACTTCCAAACGGTTAATACAGTGGGAATAAATTTTTTACAGATATTATAGGACACCTAGAAGAATATATTTATCTTATATGAACATCCATTATTTATCCTTATGGAGTTTCAAATTCATATGTCAAAAAGGGGGATGAATCTGGATGATTTTCCTATTCAACTTTGAAAGATCCAATTTCCTTTGATTTTTCACCCTCCTTTTGATTCACCTAAATTACGGGGAAGAAATTTATTGATGGGGTATCGACCCTACACTCCTTATATGAACATATAATGATATTATGGTGAAGGTAATCATCATTTAATGTTTTTACTTCAATTATAATTTATCGCTTTCATTTTGTAATCGCTTCTTCAACTTCTCACATGTAAGTTTTTTATATCACTTTAGTTTCTTAATAAAAGTTCATCTTAATCAAATTTTATATTCTAATTAATATCAAATTGATACCTTTTCCTTATGGAGTTAATCTATTCACACCATCTTTTTTGAAAATTTTCACACAATGATGGAGTGATCATTATTTCAATGTTTTTCTTCTTCAATTCCACCCTCGTGAGTCTACTTCCCACTTCCATTGATAGAATAACATCAATGGAGGGATAAAAATATAACGTATTGATCCAAGGTATTAAAAGGGGATGGATTGGATGTTATTTTATGTTATTAAATTCTTAAATCTGTTCATTATTTTAAGAGTTCCTTTCTTTGACTTATCTTCTTCTTTGTCTTCATCGACTTTAACGACTAAACATTATGTGTGCTAGTACGATTAAATTACTTGGAGTGATCATGAAAGTGATACCCTAAGTGAATTGGTGATTAGTATTGGTAATGTGTAATTATTAAATTGAATAATGATATTGAGAAGTTATCTCATTTATTTGATACCTCTTGAACTATTGAACGAAAAATTCATAGAAAAACAATTACATCCATTCCACCCCTAACAACAACCTTGAATCAACCCATATTATTTAATTATTTCAATTAAAATAATTAGTTGTTTCATTCGTAGACTTGAAACCATTATTTTATTAACATTAGTATTTTAGTTTCATAATTTAAATCAACACCATAGTTAGAAACTTTATAGCCAATCCTCCATAGAATGTACGTGTCTGTAGGTTTTTCTTAGGTCCCTGTGGATTCGATCCCTACCTGTACTACAACAACCGCATATACCTATAGGGTAAATTTGGGTGAAAATAGTATGGGAGGGTCCATCATGGCCAACATTTACCGTTTGGTCGTCGTCGAGAGAGGTAATGAGGGATGGTGAAATGAGGAGCCGTTATAACTGAAATCCCACCCTAGAGGAAATACAAGCACTGGTCCAAGGGATAAAATTTAATAAACCAAAAGAATAAAATATATATATATATGAAATTCAGGTCAACATCCCACTTTTACACCACTATAACCCATACTTTACTAGCACAAGAATGAACCACCACAAAGCGGTGCCTTGTTGTTACCTGTATTTGACATAAAAAAGTCAACGCACAACCATTGGGTGTATACAGGGTGTGAGAAAAAATCCCAATAGAGTCCCAACAAGGATTCCATAAGAAAAATTTATTAAATGAACCAATTATTCTCTTTAAATAAGTAAAAATATAAAGAGATAAGATTTTTATAATTTTATATAAACCAGGAAGAATAATCGCATTTCACCAGTTTAAAAGAGAGGCATAAATAAATAACCAATATGAAAATAGAACATTCTAGTACCATGGTAAGGAGTCTTAAGGTATACCAAGTATTGGTTAACTAGGATCCACACACCTCAATGACCAATGAAAAATAACCAAGTGCACATGAATCCCTGGAACCTAGGCCTAGGGATTGAAGATCACCAACATGTGTCTCCCTACCTTAAAAATGTTTTATTTAGAGTTATAGTTTATATCCAATGTTAGTGAGGCTAACCGAACCTAACCATGCTTGTCATAAATTACCCACTTAATACCAATGATCCCATGGGTTTTAAACCTCTCAAAGAGGTTCCATTTTCACAATTAAAAACCATTTCAAGGAGCATTTATTCAATCAAAATTTATCTATTCAAACACAGTACAAACAACCCCAAAACCGAGCCAAAATCATGCCCTAAAAATCAATTTCATCATAAAATTAATTTATAACTTTTAAAAACACTTTCAAGAAACTAAAATCATTCAGTTAAAAAATTTAAAAACCAATTTAAACATGCATAAGAAACTGAGGTTCATATGATAAAACCATCTTAAGAAAACACCTACCTCAAACACTTAGAACTACTAATAACCAGCTAGGATCTATAATTAGAAGGGAGAAAAGACTCCTATAAGGAAATAGAGACACATAAATCATGATATCCCAATAAAAAAATTCAGGTAAAACAAACCCTAGTCCATAATATACTTTGGGTGGAAGGAAAACACAAGTGAGAATGAGGAAATACTAAAGGAATATGAGGAAAACCACTTACCATGAAGATAATTAAAGATATAGGGTAAATTCCCACCAAAGTTACACCAAGAATAATGGATATAAGAGGTTCATATGATAGAGATATGATTGGGTTATATACTATAAAAATAAAGGTAATAATAAGGTTAAATCAAACCAAGGGAAAATGGTGAAACTTAAAAATTTAAGAACCGAGCTGATAGGTTCATTGCATGAAACAATATTCATGATGTGAATCTATTCAAATTGATTTGTTCATGACATGACATGTGATTTATATTGTGGACCATAAGTTATGGCAATTGGGTTCTCTACCTTGATACATTCATGACATAAATGATGCATTCACATCGTGAATCACTAGAGCAATAGTGTTTCATCTCCTTCAAAGAGCTAAAACACCCAAAAGACAAATAATATAGTGACTCTACTTTTCTTGCATGACTATTACATCATTTTAAAGAAAAAAACATAAAATAATTACAAAACCAGGATCCAAAGGTTTAGTGTCTTGGGGAAATTAGGTCCATACATAACTTTTACATAATAAAACATAAACATTTATTTAACTCCTTCTCTAGCTTCTTATTATCCCTCATGTTCTCCTTAGTATAAGTATTAACCTGAGGATTTACACCAAAAGAAGGGGTGAGCTAAAAGCCCAATAATAGGATGAATAAGAGACATGAAACATGGGTGAACATAATCATCATCAACATAATATAATAAAAGGATCATAATCATAATCACAAGAGGAAACATTAGATAAAGGCATGGAATGTGGCAATGCATAAAAATGAAACATCATGTCTTAGTGGTAAAATACCACACATAGTTGTGAACAAAGCTAGCATCATATTCATTAATATTTCACATTATCTCATGAGATTCATCATATTACCCAATGCATTGGAGCACTATATAATCTTGAGCGCACCCATCACATCATAACATTTACATGCACTATATAATTCTGGGCTCACCCATCACATCATAACATTTACATTATCATGCATGCCACATATAAAATATATCAATATTGGACATAAAATAAACCATGGAAAGGAATGAGTTTCATTTAATAAAGAATAAATTCATAAAATTTTGAGTTCCTAAGATGAAAAGGTAAAAATATTATTGTTTTAAATCTTGATTTAAGAATAAACAATCTCAGAAGAAACAATCTCATGAGAAGTAAAAGATGTGTTTTTTTAGAAAGAAGAGTTCTTTTGAAAAAATCTTTTCATTTTTCATAAAATTATATAGGAAACATTTATATCAAATAAAATAAAAGGGAAGGAAAAATAAATTATATTTATATAAAAATAAAGGAACATTCATACTGAAAATAGAGTGAAAGAGAGAAAACCCAAAGAAAGAGTGTTGGGTTCGAGAATCCCCTTACTTTATGTCTGAATGATTTCTTCACTTTAATATCCTATATAATCAAATTAAATTCATTAATTTAAAAATAAAAAACCTTTAATACATGAATTTAATTCATTATAGTTTTATTAAGTTAATTTATGGGATTTTATATGAGTTATAGAGTTCAATTTCATCGTTTGGGAGTGTTTGTTTTCTTGGTTTTCATGATCGGTTCGCTTGTATATGAGTATGAAAGTTCATGTAAAATGGGAACGATTCTATAAAATTGAAATTATATGTTATTAATGGACATAAAGAAGTTTATTTGGTATTATATTTCTTTTTTTATATGGTATTAGGATTAAACATTAGATAAATAGTTAATGAAAATGATTTAATTTATTTGGCGGATTTTATTACCATTATAAGCTTGTATTATTTTATTTAACATCATGATTATATATTGGTTATAAAAAATTAAATAACTTATAATATTTATAATAAAATCTTATTTAACTATAATTATTGTTTTATAGCAAGCCTTGAAGGTGGTAGTGAAAAATGAAAACGCATCCTCCATGGTGGCGGTAAATCGACACACCACGGACAATATTTTCATTTTTAGAATAAAAGGAAAAGGGAAGTGATTAAAAGACAAATTATTACATTAAAATAATAAAATTATAGTATATAAAATATAATATAGTTATAATTTCTCTTAGATAGGTGTAGGAGAGGATAGGATAAGAAAATAAATGAAATTAAAAAGAAATTAAAATAAAAAGAAAGAGGGTTTTACGTCTTGAATTTCTCCTCCATGATAACCTCCTTCGGGAAAAGGGTTTGGTATTTTGATGAGAACAAGAGAACATGGATGTGGGATAGGGGCTTGGGAATATTATTGGAAAAAACTTGGATAAAGATCAAAGCTTGAAATGTGTGAGGATAAAGGGTGGTGAGGGGTTGTATTTATAGAGGAGGAGAGGGGTGTTTTCTCATTATTTTATTCATTAGTTTATTATTTTGGCTCAAAAATATTAATTGTTTGAGACTTATAAAAAAATATATTAAAATAATGAAGGTTAGTTTGAGATTTTGGGCTCACCTAATACTTAAATCATCTATGACTCAATAATTCATGTATTTAGCTTTTATCGTAAATTATCATATTTTACTATTCAAAAAAAATCCAAGTATTTTAGAAAAATACAAAAAATTAATCCTAACCATTTTCAACATTTAGAATTAAAAAAATGAACTCCATTTAATGAAAATAATCTTCTAAATATGAGAAATTTAATTTTTAATTAAAATAATCATTTACTTAAAAAATATCAATTTTTAAATTATAACTGATTTTATAACACTTTGAAAAATTAAGTAAGGTCTCATAAAATTATATTATAATCATAGGAAAAAAAATGTTAATTTATGAATCTATTTTATGAAAATAAATGTTCTTATAAATCATTATATTAATTATAAAATCGTAAATAAATATTTGTGACTTATAAAAATACTAACACTTAATTAATAAATTTTAAAACATTTATTTACTTATATTATGATATAATTATATCATATTATTACTTATAATATGCCTATATTTTATCCATACTTCAATAGGTGAGGTTACTATTCTATTAGCCAATTTACTATTCATAATGGTCACAATACTATTCCAAAGGTCATGTTACTATTCCACTGGGATAGGTTCCTTAATTTCTAGAAATACCTCTTATTTCATTCATTATTTATTTAAAAAGTTTGTATAGTGTTCTCTAAGTGATTTTATGTTCTTTATACTACAAGAAATAATTATAAGAAGGGAATTTCCATTGATAAAATTTTGGGTCATTACATTCTCCCCACCTTATGAAATTTTGAACTCAAAATTTCATTTTACATACTATGGTGAAAATAAGTGAGGTTAATTCTCCTTTATCTCTTCCTCTAGTTACCATGTTGCCTCTTTGTACATATAGTTCTGCCATATTACTTTGACCATGTAAGTAGTCTTTTTTCATATAACTTTATCTATATGGTCCAAGATCTTCACTGGCTTCTCCTCGTAAGAGAGATCATTTTCCAATTATACCACCTTTGGATTTAGTATATGTGAGGGGTCCGATATGCACTTCCTCAAGAGGGATATATTAAATATATAGTATACTTGAGACATAGTTGGTGGAAGTACTAGTCGACATGGCACAACTCTGACTCAATCATGAATCTCGAAGGGTATGAGGTACCTAGGACTCAGCTTTCCTTTCTTCACAAATCTCATGATCCTATTCCATAGAGATATGTAAAGGAATACCATGTATCTAACCTTAAACTCTAGGTCCCTTTGAAGATTTTCTACATAGCTCTTTTTTTTGACTTTGGGTTGCCTTGATGTGTTGCTGAATGGTTTTCATCTTTCCCACCACTTCTTAGACTATTTCAGGTCCTAACAGCTTAGGTTCACCAACTTCATCACCACATGCCTGTGTTCTACATCTTTTCACATAAAGGGATTCATACGGATCAATTTGGATGCTCAAGTGGAAACTGTTGTTGTAATAGAACTCAACTAGAGGAAGATGTCGGTCCTATTCTCCTTTAAAGTCCATAGAACATTCCCTCAACATGTCTTCCATTTTTTGAATAGTTCGTTTATATTAGACATCAGTTTGAGGATGATAAGCTGTACTAAAGTTCATCTTAGTGTTTAGAGAAAGTTGGAGACCTTTCCAGAACTTAGAGGTGAATCTCAGATCTCAATCAAATACAATCGATAGTGGTACTCCATGCAGCCTTACCACTTATCTGATGTATATCCATGCAAGTTGATTCAGTGAGAAGTCCTATCGCATTGTGATAAAGTGAGTTGTCTTTGTAATACGAACCATAACAACCCATATAGCATTGTTTCCTTTGGATGTCTTCGGAAGTTTGGTGACAAAGTCTATGGTGATGTTTTCCCTTTTCCATGTTGGTATGGGTAATGGTTTCATAAACCCATTATAATGTTTTATTTTAGACTTCACTTGCTGAAATAACATACACTTTTATTTATAATCAATGATCTCCTTCTTCATATTGTCCCACTAATAGATCTTTCAGAGATCTCAATACATCTTTGTGCTCCCTAGGTGAACAGAGAAGGTTGAGATATGTTCTTTATTCATAAGCTCCTTCTTTATCTCTGTATCAGATGGTACACATAATCATGAGACAAATATTAAAACTCCTTCCTCATAAATTTTAAACTCTAAGGATTTCCCCTTTCTCATAGATTCCATCTTCTTCTGAATGTTCACATAATTTCTTTGAGCATCCTTTATTTTATCCATGAGGGATAGTTGAGAGATAATTTGAGAAAGGATTGATGATGTTCCTTCCTTAATGATTCCCATGTCCATCCTTTTCAAATCAAATAATATTGAATCCTTATCAATTATAATCATTGATAATGTTTCAGTATCCTTTCTACTTAGATCATCTGCCACTTTATTCTCTTTTCTAGGATGGTAGTAGATTGAGAAGTCATAATACTTGGTGAACTTTAACCATATTCACTAGAATATATTAAGATTCTTATGTGTGAATATATATTTTATGCTCTTATGATCAATATATATTTCACTCTTCGCCCCATATAGAAAATGTTGCCAAATTTTCAGCACAAAGATCATAGCTGCCAACTCGAGATCATGTGTACGAAAGTTTTTCTCATGAATTTTCAACTACCTTGAGGCATAGGCTATCACTTTATCATTTTTCATCAGTACACATACTAATACCTCATTTGAATAATATACTACAAATAGTTCCCCACTTGTCAGAAGTGTGAGTACTGGTGTAGTGATGAGCATCTTTTTTAACTCTTTGAAGTAGTCTTCACATTCGCTAGTCCAGAAAAAACTTTTCTCTATTAAAATTGAGCTTGGTTAGTGGGTTTAACAATCATGAGAAATTATTAAAAAATCACCAACAATACACATCTAGACTAAGAAAACTAGAGATCTCCATTACAGATGTTTGAATGGTCCACTCTTCGATTTCCTTTGTCTTGGAAGGGTCCATAGATATTCCTTTACTGGTGATAACATGTCCCAAGAATGATACTTACTCCTTCTAGAACTCACATTTACTGTACTTTGCATAAATTTTCTCCCTTTCTAGAGTCGTTAGAACAATATTCAAATTCTCATCATGTTTCTCCTTTCTCTTGGAGTATATCAGAATATCATCAATAAATACTACCAAATATTTGTTGAGGTAATCTCTAAAGACACTATTCATCAATTCCATGAATATTTTTGGAGCATTTGTGAGTCCAAAAGGAATCACTATGAACTCGTAGTGTTCGTACCTCATTTGAAATGCAATCTTAGGAATATATTCCTTCCTCACCTTTAATTTGTGATATCCCGACTGAAGGTCCATCTTAGAGAAATAATTGCCCCCACATAGTTGATTAAATAAATAATATATTTATGGAAGGGGATACTTGTTATTTATAGTGATTTTTTTGAGATCATGATAATAAATGCAGAGGCGCATTGATCCATCCTTCTTCTTGATGAAGAGGACCGATTAAACCCATGGTGAATGGTATTGGCATTTTAGTAAATAGGGGCCAGTTGTGTCTGGGCCTGGTCCAACCCGGTCGGACTGACCTGACCAACCTGGCTCAGAGGTCCCACATGACCCAAATCGGTCTGATTGACACAAAACAGTTGGGTCTGGGTCAGCCTGGTCCGACCTAGATATTGGGCCAGGACCATTGGGCCTTTTTGGACCCATCTTGGTTTGGCCCTGGGTCTAGCCCACCGGGTCGCCCAGTGACCCAAATTTATCCAGCCCAACCCATAGTGGCGGGCCAGTCTCCTCCAGTGCGGAAGCCATGAGGGCGTCTGGTTCATGCGCCCTATGGCCGGCTTAGCCGGCCGCCCTGTTCGGTCCCGCACGAGGTCCCCACTGGACTGCGTGCCAGTACAAAGCCGTGGCCCACACGGCACGGCCCGCTCCACCGACACGGCTAGTTGGCCATTTCCCGCCTCCACCAGCCATTGGCCAGAGCGCTGGTGGCTCCTACTGCACCATCGCGGCCCGAGATGGTCGCAAAATCCTCCTCGGTGTGCCATTGTAGCACGCCGAAACCTGCCCATGGCCACCACCAGTGCCTGCGCACTGATAGGATTTTCTGCAGACCATTGGGTCCGCTCCGGTGGTACGTTATTCGGACCATCTACGCCTCCAGCCTCCATGTGGTACCATATTTCCTAATATGACCTCAAAAATGATCTGCCATCAACTCGGAGGTTTTACCACAAAGAATGCACAAGAACACCCATAATGGAGTGGCTCGGGCCTTGTTAGTGTCATCCCACACCCTCCGCGTTAGAGTTTTTAAAACATGGGGGAATAAGATTACGATTCTAACAAAATTAATCCCGATGAAAAACCCTAAGAATGAGCACCCTATCGCATGAATAAGGGATCTACAGATCAACCTGTTTATGGATTGATTCAAATTTTTTGTTTTGGAATGAAGAACGGTGAAACTCAAAACACAAAAAGTAAACCCCTGCCTAAGATAGATGTTGGTCGAGGAAGAGCGGGGTCACACGCCTTCATTCTCCATTCTTGATCCGTCGTACACATTTCTAGCAATCCTTCGAAGGGTGGAAGGATAATGCGTTAATCATTTGTCATTGGAGAGGATTACTCGGTGTAGATTCGTTAGAGAAATTCCCCGATCTCCAACTGTTTCTCAAACCTGTTATCTCATTAAAAGAGAAACGCATCACACCGTTTCTGTTAAGATGCATCATCGCATTGTTACACTATTTAATTTATAAAACAACATCTCTGTTACACTTTATTTAAGGAGCCTCATTAATGGGATTCATTTAATGAGTTTCGTTATCTCCTCATCACTGCACCACAGTGCCGACGTGCCACCGCTCAACGGTGAGGAAAAACAAATAAAATAACTTTTTAATTTATTTTATTTCTCTTCTAAAAGGTTTGAAAATTAAATTTTCCATGGAACCATGATGGTAGAGGTTAGGTTCATTCTTAGGTAATGTCTTCATTCCATACACAATGGTGCCCTCATATTTTCAATCCGAGCGTCTGTTTAGAAGTTTCCAAAACCGCGCACGCTCACCATATTCATTCGCTTAAAAAAAGTTCCAAAACTATCTTTCACCCTCGACCCATGCTAGTTGAGGTTAAGATACACCTAAGGGAGAAGTTCCCTCATGAGCTCAATGGTACTCTCTTATTTCCAATATGAGTTACCATTTAAGAGTTATAAGCATTTGACAATAAAATAATTGTTACTTATTTATTTTATTTACAGCCAAAAACTAACTTCCACTGTTGGCCCGCGCCAGTCAATGTCAGGCTCTACCTAAGGAAAGAATACCCTCATGATCTCAAAAGTGGTCTCATATTTTCAATCCAAGTAATCTTTCTTGAGTTATAAGCATTTGAAAAATAAAATAATTTTTATTTAATTATTTTATTTACTGTTATTCCATTTTTGTGTTTTCTCATTGGAGGCCTATGCCGACTAAACTTAAGTCATTCCTAGGGTAAAACCGCCATCCTGAACACAATAGTGCCCTCATATTTCTGATTTGGGAACCTGTTTAAGATTTATTCCACTTTTTTAGGAAAACCACTCATGTACACTATTTAAAACTTAACATTTTTTGACAGATCATTTCGGGCCTTAGAATTGCATTCCGTCTTAGTTCCTAGTCTCAAAATAATTATATACAATTAAAAAAAATTACATGGAATTTTTGGGACATTACATTACCCCCACATTTAGGGATCCATGTCTACATAAGCCAAAACAAGGCTAAATAAACAAATGGGGGTATTGAGCACGAATATGAACCTCCTTCTACCATGTACACTCCAGGAGATTCCCGTGCTGCCATCGAACGTGCACCAGAGGGATAAAATGTCCACGAAGGACCCAATCCTGTCGATCCTCTTTATCCATCGGGAACTCTGCAAATGTCGTCCCATCATCAATGTCTAGCTCACCCCAGTAGATAACATGCAATGGATCGTGCATGTACATCCTCAGCTGCAACACGTGAAAAACTTCATGCAACCGGTGCATCTGTGGGGGAAGATTTAGGCGGTATGCTACCTCTCCAACTCTGCTCACAATCTATAAAGGGCCGATAAACCTCAGAGATAACTTGCTACCCTAGAAAAATCTCCATATCTCTCATCGAGGAGAGACTCGTAGGAATGTGTGGTCCCCCTCCTTGAATTCCAAGGGTCTCCATCGCCTATCAGCATATGACTTCTGTCATCTCTATTCAGTCTTCATGCCCTCTCGAGTGACCTGCACCTTCTCAGTGGTAGCCTATACCATCTCTGAACCCATGAGTGTTGACTCCCCTGGGTTTGTCCAACATAAGAATGACCTGCATGGTCATCCATACAATGCTTCGAATGATTCCATACCAATGGTGGAGTGGTAGCTATTGTTGTATGCAAACTACACCAGTGGTAGGTGGTCCTCCCAACTATGACCAAAATGAAGAATGCCAGCTGAAGCATGTCCTCAAAGGTTTGTATGGTCCGCTTCGTTTGACCATCTGTCTGTGGGTGAAAGGATGTGCTCAAGTGTAGCTAAGTCCAATGCCTCCTATAATCCCTTCCACATTTAGGATGTAAAGATTGCATTACAATCTGAGACTATTGTAAATGGGACTCCATGGAGTCAAACTATCTTCTGCACGTAGAGGCGTCCTGGGATCTCTGCTGAACTCTATTCTCGAATGGGTAGGAAGTGACCCGACTTGGTGAGTCGGTCTATGATCACCCAGATGGTATTGTTCCCCCTAGATGTACATGGTAAGCCTGCCACAAATTCAATTGATATCCCATACCACTTCCACTCTGGTACCTCAAAGGGGTTGTGTCAAACCTACTGGAAACTAGTGATCAGCCTTCACTTGTTGATAAGTAAGGCATCTCGAGACAAACTCTACCACTGCCTTCTTCATCCCCAACCACCAGTACTAATGTTGGAGGTCCTAGTACATCTTTGCCACACCTGGATGTACCGCTAAAGGGGATTTATGGAACTCCATCAACAACTTCTCCTGTAACACCATTGGTACAACTGTTCATCCTCTGAAAAGGATGACGTGCTTCCCACCTAGCGAATATCCATTAGGGGCATGCCCTACAGACATCTAGGCATGTGTGGTCTCGTAGCTGGCATCTCTGAGTTACGCCTCCTTGACTCATTGTAAGAGTGGAGGGGAAACCACCATCGACTGAAGATAAGCTACCTCATCTCTACCCATAAATGATATATGAAGTGAGTACAACTACTCTGAGGCCTTGTTCAGTAGTTGTGAACTCGATCTCCAGTTGAGAGAATCTGCCACCACATTCCCCTTCTTAGAAGTATAGACTATCTCAAATTCATAGTCCTAGAGGAACTCTATCCAAAATCACTATCTCAGATTCAAATCCCTTTTGAGAAAATATATACTTGAGACTCTTGTGGTCAGAGTAGATGATGAACTCTTCACCCATCAAGTTGTGTCTCCACATCTTCAGGGTGAAGACTACCACTACCAACTCAAGGTCACGAGTTGCATAGTTTTTCTCCTACAGTTTCAACTATCATGATCCATAAGTAGTCACTACTTACCCCTATATCAGGACACAACCAAGCCCAATTCTTAATGTGTCACATTATCCCATGTAATCGACGCCCTCCTCTCGAAACCTCAATATAGGAGCACTTGTCAGCTCTTCCTTAGTTACTGAAAGGTCTTTTGGCATCCTTCTATCCACATGAAGGGTTTTCCCTTAATTGTTAATGCTTTCATGGGTGCTGTCTCTCTAGAGAAGTCAGATACAATCCTATGATATTACCCAGCCAACCCAAGTAAACTCTGCACCTCAGTAACACTCTTGGGTGGCTCCCAAGAAAGAACCAACTCAATCTTTTATGGATCCACCACAACTCCAGCCTCTGAGATGAGATGTCCCAGAAAGTGGAACTTTCATATCCATAACTCAAACTTCGAGAGATTTCCGTAAATATGGTGCTCTCAGAGTGTGTCGAGAACCATCTTTAGGTGCATCATGTGCTCCTCCTGAGATGTTGAATACACTAAGATTTCATCAATGAATACCACTACAAATCAGTCTAAGTACGACTAGATGATCCTATTCATGAGTCCCACAAACACTTTTGGGACATTCTTCACACAAAACATCATCACTAAGTACTCTTAGTGGCTATAAAAACATCTAAGATCCATCTTTGAGATGTCCTCATCTCATACTCGAAGCTGGTGATAGCCTGATCTAAGGTCTATCTTCGAGAAACATCTCACCCCCTTCAGCTGATTGAAGATTTCATCCATCCTTAGTAGAGGATACATGTTCTTCACGGTCACCTGGTTCAGGCGCTGATAGTTGATGCATAAACTCAAACTTTTATTTTTCTTCTTGGAAAGAAACACTAGGGATTCCCTATGGTGAAACATTGGCCCTTAAAAACCCCTTCCTCTACAAGTCTTCCTACTGTACCCTCAGCTCCCAGAGCTCTACAGAAGCCATCAAATATGTAGGTGTAGACATCAGTGCCATCCTAGGGTATATATCCATGCATAAATCTACCTCTCTATGAGAAGGTAGTCTTGTAAAATCCTCTAAAAAGACGTCCTCATACACGTCCAAGTCTCTAAGACTAACGTCAGTTTCCTGATTTCCCACTACTAACATCCAATGGCTGTGATCATCCAAAGAACTTTCAACCACAATGGTTCTCTCTAGCACCCTAGCATAAGTAGGAATGTATAGAGGAATAAAACTGGCTTAGATGTCCCTAAACACATCTCGCTCAGAGGTTCGAGCCTTGATCACTGGTCACATAGTATTCATCAAGTACCTGGAAGGGTCAGTATGCCTCGATGAATACTTAGCTACCGACATGTCATCCTGCTGAAGCTGTAGAAGATCTTGGACACACACAAACCTTAGCTTTTTTAGAAAGATCCCCCTTTTAGAGAGAGGTTATCAAGATCTGTCCATAGAAAAGTCACCTCATCATACGATTGGGTGATCTAAACACCATCATCTCCCTGCTGAGCCTCGCAGAAGGCTCACTACCATGACTACTATCTAATCAAATGATGCCATGACTAGATGGAAAACTTGGTCACCACCTCAAGCAAGTCCTTAGCTGCATATGAGTTGGGATCGCCTCAGAACCCGAGGAGTCTCTTTCGTTGAAACTCATGTATGGAATTGAGCCTACATGTTTCCTCTACCAGTAACACCAGTAGTAACTACTAACCAATGGGTAGTGGAAAATTTGGGACACTGCCCAAAGGTTCCATCTCTGGAAGCGGTCCCTGTACCAAAGCCTCATCACTCTGTTGACCATCCTCATGGTTACACACTTGAATCCTGGATGGCTATCTGGTGGAGGCTTCTTGAAAGAGATCATGATGAATCACGATTAATAGATTATACCTGGTGAGATAACTCTGACTTAGAAAGATCATGAGAAAACATTTGAAGATGCATGCAACCAGTGTTTTCATGTACCGAGTCAGAAATCAGAATTCAGAGCCTTGGTGTATGGATACATTGGTTGTTGCCCCAACAATGGACTCCCTGGCCTGAATGCCAAACTCAAAACACTTAACACTATTTCCCCATAAAAATTTATAGACACTTAGTTCTTCTAGTAGAACCGAACGCCTCTGATACCACTTTTTCACAACCTGCCCCCAGGGCCTGTGCTGTGACTACCTCAAGCCCACCTTCCAAAGGCCAGGGGCTAACGACTAGCACCAAATAGGCATATACCAGAAGGGAATTAATTTTCCTTTAAACCTATACACACTTACATAGATCAAATTTCAGAAAGTAAACACAAAGTAAACCACAGATGTCACTGAGACAACTACAGAGAGTACACTACAAAATGAAACTACAAAGGGTCCATAATACAATCCCAAAACCACAAAGGAAAGTAAAACTGCCACAATACATCCACTCAAGACCCCACCTGAAGGGTAGGTGAAGGGTAGTTTCCTATAACCGTAGAAGTATGATCATCCATACAGTATCATTGAGTACTACCTAGTCCTATCCCACCAAGGTTTCTATCGAAGTGTCCTTCCATCCCGTCTCACTGAGAACCACCTGGTCTTGGACCACCAAGGTCTCTGTCGAAGCATCTGTTTGCCCCGTCTCACTGAGCACCACCTGGTCCCGGACCACCAAGGTCTTTGTCGAAGCATCAATCACCTGCATAGGACACGACACGTGCGGGCGAAGCCCGTGCAGGGTTGAGTAACACAATAATTAGTAAGGAAACCTAACCACAAAGGAAATACCACAAATTAAAGTATACACGAGGTACTATCATCTCACACAAGTATAATATAAAGTATAGAAATAAAGACTATTAGTTGTAACATAGAACACCTTGTACTTATGAGGTATTCATCCTTGATGAGTATCGTGGGTATGCTAGGTCACACAGAGTTTCTCCCCACCATGGGCCTGTCGGGTCACATAGAGTCGCTTACCACTTAGGCCATTATAGTTGATCCACATAGGGTCGCTTGTAGCTGATCCACACAGGGTCACTTGTAGCTGATCGACATAGGGTCACTTGTAGCTGATCCACATAGGGTCTCTTATAGCTGATCCACATAGGGTCACTTGTAGCTGATCCACACAGGGTCTCTTGTCATCCATAGGATTTCTTCATATATCACACTTGATTTTGGGAGAATCCACTCCTCAAGGAATTATTCATATTTCAACTTCCATGAAAACCTCCTTAGAGCATGCCAAAAGAACTGCCTTTTTGAAAAGGTTCTAATGCCGTAAATAGCTCATCAATCGGATGACCGGTCTGAAATATATGAGAATTTAGTAAATAGGGGTCAGTTGTGTCTGGGCTCAGTTCGACCTGACCAACCCGACCTGGGGGTCCCGCATGACTTGACCCGGTTTAGCTGACCCGACCCAACCCAGTTGGGTCTGGGTCATCCTGGTTTGAATTGGCTATTGGTCCGTGTCAAACCTGACCTAATTTGACCGTGGGTCCAGCCTATCGGGTCACCCAGCGATCCAAATCTATCTGGACCAACCCACACTGGCGGGCCAATTTTCTTTCCCAGCTTGGGCTGCCTAGTGGCCCAATTTTATCCCCCAGCCCAGCTCGCAAAAGCGGGCTGGCTTTACTTCAACCCGGGCCACCCCATATCCTGGTTTTCACCCCCCGACCCAGACGCTAGGAGGGAGTCCATTTTGGGTCCCACAACTGACTTAGTTGGCCTCCATGTCCGGTCCCGTACGTGATCCCTACTGGACCACGTGCCAGCATGAAGTTGCGGCCCACACAGCACGGCCCGCACTACTAATGTGGCCGGTTGGCTGTATCCCACCTCTAATAGCCACCGAACCAAGCGCCGACAGCTCCTACTGCACCACTGTGGCCCGAGGCGGGCTCAACATCTTCCTCAACATTTTGTCATTACGCGCTGACACTCGCCCATGGCCATCGCCACCGGTCACCAGCGTCTTTCTTCAGACCACTGGGTCCACTTCAGTGGTCCGTTCTTCAGACCGTATGCACCTTCGGCCTTCATGGGGTATCATATTCCCATCTATGACCTCAGATACACTTCGTCGTCAAATCAGAGGTTCAGCCATGAATAATGCAAAAGAATGCCCATGAAAAAGGGGCTCGGGCCTTATTTTTGTTGACCCTCACCCTTTTCATTATAGTTTTTAAAACATGGGGGGAGAAGATTATGATTCTAACAAAATTAATCCTGATGAAAAACCTCAAGAATGAGAACCATCCCGCAAGAAAAAGCAATCCGCAGATCAACCTGTTCATGGATTGATCTGCATTCGTTGTTTTAGAATGAATAATGGGGAAACTCAACACACAAAAAGCAAACCCCTGTCTGGGATAGAATTTGGTCGGGGAAGAGTGGGGTCGTGCACCTTCATTCTCCTTTCTTGATCTGCCCCCATGTTGCTAGCGATCCTTTGAAGGGTGGAAGGAGAATGCATCTGTCATTAGTCGTTGGAGAGGATTTATTGCCATAGATTCATCTCAGAAATTCATTGATCTCCAAATATTTCTCCAACATGTTATCTCATTAAAATAGAAATGCATCACAATGTTTCTGTTACGCTGTGTCGTCACATCGTTACATTGTTTCATTTATGAAACAACGTATCTGTTACGCTTCAGTTAAATAGACTAATTAATGGGATTCATTTAATGAGTTTTATCATTGCCTCATCACCACACCGCAGTGCTGACGTGCCACCGCTCAATAGTGAGGAAAGACAAATAAAATAATTTTTTAATTTCTTTTATTTCTCTTCCGAATGGTCCAAAAATTAACTTTTTCCCTCGACCCACGCCGGTCGAGGTTAGGTCCATTCATAGGTAATGTTTCCATTATGGATGCAACGGTGCCCTCATATTTTCAATCTGGGAACCCATTTAGAAGTTTCCAAAACTGTGCATGCGTGCATTTTAATTCGCTTAAAAAAAGTTCCAGAAACTATCTTTCACCCTCGATGCACACCAATCGAGGTTAAGCTCCGCCTAAGGGAAACATGCTCTCAAGAGCTCAACTATACTGTTGGATTTCCAATTCAAGTTACCATTTAGGAGTTATAAGGATTTAAAAATAAAATAATTGTTACTTAATTATTTTATTTCTGGTCAAAAACTAACTTCCACTGTTGGCTCGCGCCGGCCAACGTTAGGCTCTGTCTAAGGAAAGAATACCCTCATGAGATCAACAGTGGTATCCGATTTTCAATCCGAGTCAGCGTTCATGAGTTATAATCATTTGAAAAATAAAACATTTTTTATTTAATTCTTTTATTTACAGTTATTCCATTTTTGGGTGTTTCTCACTGGAGGCCTGCACCGACTAAAATTAAGTCACACCTTGGGTAAACTCACCATCCTAAATGAAATGGTGCCCTCAGATTTCTGATCCGAGCACCCTTTTAAGAGTTATTCCACTTTTTCAAGAAAAATTTTCATGTGTGCTATTTAAAACTTAACATATTTCAATGGATCATTCCGGGCACTCTGGGCCTTGGAATCACCCGTCATCTTAGCACTTGGTCTTGAAATACTTCCATATAATTAAAAAAATTACATGGAATTTCCAGGACATTACATGCATACTCCACTTTATCTCATGAGATTCATAACATTGACTAATGCATTGGAGTGCTATATAATTTCGAGTGCACCCATCACATCATAACATTTACACGCACTATATAATTCTAGGTGCACTCGTCACATTATAACATTTACATTATCATGCATGACACATAGAACATATATCAATATTGGAAATAAAATAACCCATGAAAAGGATTGGGTTTCATTTCATAAATCATACATTCTTAAATTTAGAGTTATCAAGATAAAAAGGGAATAATATTCTTGGTATCAATCTTGATTTATGAAGAAACAATCTCATGAGAAGTAAAAGATATGTTTTTTTAAAAAGAAGAGTTCTTTTGGAAAAATCTTTGAATTTATCATAAAACCAGATTAGAAACATGTAGATTCCAAAAAAGAAAATGGAAGAAAAAATAAATGATATTTATAGAAAAATAAAGTAATATTTATACTAAAAATGGAGTGAAAGACAGAAAATACAAAGAAAGAGAACTGGGTTTGAGAATCCCCTTACCTTATGTAAGAATGCTTTCTTTACTTTAATATCCTGTATAATCAAATTAAATTAATTAATTTAAAAATACAAAACCCTTTATACATTAATTTTATTCATTATAGTTTTATTAAGTTAATTTATGGGGTTTTCTATGAGTTATAGAGTTTAATTTCATCGTTTGGGGGTGTTTTTTTCTTGGTTTTCATGATCGGTTCACTTGTATATGAGTATGGAAGTTATGTAAAATGGAAATGATTTTATAGAATTGAAATTATATGTTATTAGTGAAAACAAAGAAGTGTATTTGGTATTATATTTCATTTTTTTATATGGTTTGTGGATGAATCATTAGATAAATAGTTAATGAAAAAGATTTAATTTATTTGGCGGATTTTACGACCATTATGAGTTTGTATCATTTTATTTAACATCTTGATTATATATTGGTTATAAAACATTATATAACTTATAATATATATAATAGAATCTTATTTAACCATAATTATGTTTTTATTATAATCATTTAAGGTGGTAGTAAAAAATTAAAATACCTCCTCCACGATGGTGGTAAATCGACACACCACAGACGATATTTTCATTTTTAGAATAAAAGGAAAAGGGAAGAGATTAGAAGATGAATTATTCCATTTAAAAAAAATAAAATTCTAGTATATAAAATATGATAGATTTATCATGTCTCTTTTATAGGTATAGGTGATGAGAGGATAATAAAATAAAAGAAATTGAAAATAAATAAAAAAAGAAAAGTGTTTTACATCTTGAATTTCTCCTCCTTGAGAACCTCCTTAGGGAAAAGGGTTTGGTATTTTGATGAGACCAAGAGAACCTATATGAGGGGGAGGGGATTGAGAAGATTATTGGGTAGAAATTGGACAAGTCTCAAATCTTGAAAGGTGTGAGGATAAGGGGTGGTGAGGGGTGATATTTATAGGGGAGGAGAGGATCATTTTCTCATTATTTTATTCATTAGTTTATTATTATTTTGGCTCAAGACTATAAATAATTTAAGAATTATCACTAAATATATTAAAATAATGAAGGATATTTTGAGATTTTTGGCTTACATCAGCCTTACATCATCCATGACTCAATAATTAATGTATTTAACTTTTATCGTAAATTATTATATTTTACTATTCACAAAAAATGTAAGTATTTTAGAAAAATACCAAAAATTAACCATAACAATTTTTTGAAATGTAGAATTAAAAAATAAACTCCATTTTATGAAAATAATTTTATAAATATGATAAATTTAATTTTTAATTAAAATCATCATTCAGTTGGAAAATATTGATTTTAAAATTATAACTAATTTTATAACAGTTTGAAAAATTAAGTAAGGTGTCATAAAATTATCTAATAATCATAGGACAACAAAAATTTAATTTTTGAATCTATTTTATGAAAATAATTTTTCTTTTAAATAATTATATTAATTATAAAATTGTAATTAAATATTTATGACTTAAAAAAATACCAACACTTAATTAATAAATTTTAAAACATTTATTTAATTATATTATGATATAATTATATCATATTATCACTTATAGGATGCCTAGATTTTATCCATAATTCAATAGGTGAGGTTAATATTCTATTGGCCCATTTACTATTCCTAATTATCAGAATACTATTCCAAAGGTCATGTTACTATTTCATCAGGACAGGTTCCTTAGGTTTTAGAAATACCTATTATTTCATCCATTATTTATTTAAAAAGTTTTTATAGTGTTATATAAGTGATTTTATGCGATTTATACTATATGAAATAATTATAAGAAGATAATTTCCATTGATAAAATTTGGGTTGTTACAAATAAGATTGGCAAGAGATAGAAAAAAAATTTAAACAAACATTTTATACCTAAAAGTAATACTAGGATGTGATAATTATCCCTACTATACTACTTTTCACCCTCATAAATTCATGTTGAATAAGGTTGATACAAGAAGAGGTGATACCATTTCTCCCTCATATTTAATTATCGCTCCCAAGTCTCATGAGAATATATTCCATGATGTGACAATTATACCCATCACATTGCTTTTTTTTTCACCCATAAATTCAAGTTAAAGAAGGTTGATCTAAGAAGAGGTGAGTTCATTTCTCCCTCATATTATATTATCAATCCAAAGTCTCTTGTGACTCTATTCTATGTTTCCACAGTACTCAGACCAACAGAATAAATTTCTCATATAGGACATTTTTTTAGGAATCAACAATCTAAACCGGTTGCTCAACCATTGACACATCCAACTCCAAGTTTATGTCTTATCAACTCAAAATACGAGAAGGTTTAGGATGATATATCTTAAACTAAGACACATGGAATACATTATGGATCAAAGACAATTGATTTGGAAATAAAAATCGATACTTCACCTTTCTAATCCACTCAATAATTTCAAAAGGAACTATATATCTCAGAGACAACTTCCCTTGATTTCCAAGCCATTAGTGACCTAGTTGAGGTGAAAATTTCAAAAACACTCAGTCACTAACCACAAAATCCAAAGGATAGTGCTAAATACCCACATAAGATTTATGCTAACTTTGGGATGTCACAAACCGCTAACAAATAGTTTGGATCATTATCGTCATCTCCCAAACAATACTCAGCCCAACCAAAGAAGCTTCACCGACATCATACCAACAAAGGGGTGATCTACAATATCTACCACACAAGGCTTAAAAGGGAGTCATTATAATGGATTAATGGCAACTATTACTATAGGAAAATTCAACCAGTCCAAAATAACAATCCCAAGCGCCTCCAAATTTAGGACGCATGCAAAAAGCATATCCTCTAGAATCTAAATCAATCACTTTTTTGTCCATTTGAGGATGGTAGTCTATGCATAGTTTAACTTGAGGTCTCATAACTTCCTAGAGTCATTTATAAAACCAAGAGGTAAACTGGGGATCCCTATACAAAAAAATAACTGATGGTACCCCATGTAACCTCACAAACTCATGCACAAAAAACTTCCCCAACTCTTCAACTTTATTGGTATCTTGAATTGGGATAAAATGAGATGAATTGGTTAATTAGTCAATCATAATCCACATGAAATTATTCCTTCAGGTATTCTGAGGTTGTCTAATAATGAAGTCCATGAACACCTTGTCCCATCTCTATATTGGAATAGATAGGGGTTGAAGAAAACTAGAAGACTTTTGGTTCTCAAACCTAATATACTGGCACTTGTAGTAATGGGATATGAAATTGAATATATCCCACTTCAAACCAGGCCAAAAGAACCAATATTTCATTCCATAATACGTCTTAGTAGTGCTTGGGTGAACAACCCACTGGGAGCAATGTTAATATTCCATCAAAACCTTTCTCGCTGAATGCTCACTAGAGAAACACTAGTTCCTTCCCCCTTTACATCTAAGTGAATGTTAGAAATGAATCCCATGGGGTTCCATCATGACTTTAGGGGTTTTATTTTTACTAGGAGAATCAAAAAACATTCCAATTTCTTGGGGTATAGGTGATGTAAAATTAAAACGATTGAAGGTACCCCCCCATAACCTCTGCCTAAGGTTCATGTTCTTTTGAGAAAAGATATAGATCAAACTTTTGTGCTCAGAATAAGTGGTAATCATTTCCCCAAAAAGTTAATGTATTAAAATATTAAGGTATTTCATGATAAATACTATATATAGGTCATGGGTGGGGTAGTTCTTCTTGTGTAGTTGAAAATTATGAGAGCCATACACCATAATGTGACCCCCTTGCATAAGAGCACAACACAAACCTGTTCCCAAAGCATCAAAATACACCACATATCCCCATATGATTTATGGTAATATAAGGATAGGGTTTGTGAAAAAACATAATTTCAAATCATTGAAGGAAGCCTGACATTTAAAATCCCATGACAATTTCACTCCCTTCCTAGTGAGAGAGGTCAATGATGATGCAATCTTTGAGAAATCCTTTACTAACTACCAGTAATATCCTACGAGATTCAAGAAAATTTGAATCTTAAAAATATTTCGTGGATCCTCCCATGACATGAAAACTTTCACCTTCTCAATATCAACTGAGATTCCATGATCTAAGGCCACATATCCTAAGAACTTCACTTCTTATATCTGGAAGTTGCATTTTGATATCTTAACATAAAGGAAGAGATCTCTCAAGGTTCCCAAAATAGTTATTGGATAAAGTTCATGCTCTCCCTCAGTTCTTGAATAAACCAAGTTTCCATCCATGAATACCATAATGAAGGAATTTAGGTATTGGTGAAATATCCAATTAACTTGTGCCATAAAGACTGTAAGAGGATTATTCAATCCAAACTACATCACAAGATACTCAAAGTGACCACATATTCTCTTTAAGGTAGTCTTTAGAATGTCTAAATACTTAATTCTGAGTTGGTGGTATCCATACTGAAGATCAATTTTTGATAAGCACCTTTATTCTTTTAATTTATAAAAAATTAATTGATGTAGGGAAAGGGGTACTTATTTTTAATCATCACCCAATTGAGCTTTCAATAATGGACACATAAATAGAGAGTCCCATGAGACTTATAGTAAAAGAGCATTGGAGTTTCCCAAGATGATACACTCAGATTGATGAATCCTTTAGCTTCCAAACCATCCATATGAACTTTCATCTCCTTCCTTCAGTTCCATATGATAGGAGGTTATAGATATTGTATGGGTCACTGACACTAATTTTATTAAGAAACCCACTTCTCTTTTTGGAGGCAGACCAGGAGAGTTGGTTGGAAACACCTCAGGAAACTCCTTAACAATCGGGGGAAGTTCATAACTTGAGGTTTCCTCTTCGAGCTCAACCAAAAATAAGGAAATAAACTTAAAAATATACATAAGAAGAGGTCCTTATCATCTAGAACTTGGATCTCAATTCCCTTAATGTTGAATATGCACTAAAATAATTGATGGAATAATTTAGGTGAATTTATCTTCCACGCGGTTTAATTAATAAAAATCCATTATGAATGGATTAAATGAATAAAATATTCATTAAATAGGATTCAATTAATTAATTATAATGATAATAATTGTATACATCCATCCAACGGCCCGAAGGCCTTAAATTTTTTATTATTATTAAAAAAGAAAACCCCCCTTTTAAGGGATGAAGGGGGAAACCCTAACAGACATCATCGACATAAAACATTTCATAACCCGAAGGCTAGGTGAGATAAACCAAACTAACAACATGAAGATACCCCTCCCCAGAAAATGATCGTGAAAATATCTCCACTGATGCAAGGCTGAACGACAAGCAAGTGTCCTGTGTCAAAGCATAGGCCTGATCCGATGGCTTCCGCCATACCATCTCAAACGTCCAAATCCAGAATAATTGTATACTGATACATTAAATATGATCGATGTGTTTCATTAAATGAAACACTTCATGGATGGCTATATAAAGGGATGTGACCCATCTTATTGTGGACAACTGATTGTCTTCAAGCCTCTCAAAGCTTTATTTCTCCCCGTAGCTTGTTCATCACCCTTTGTGAAGATTCTATGACCAATTTAAGTGTATGGGAGTCCTCTTATTGAGATTGGGATTCACAGGCTGATGTAATATCGCAAATCTAGGAAGTTTTTTTTGTTTCTTGAGTGATCTTCATCAAGAAAACTCATTAGAGATTATTTCATTGGCTATCAACATACACACTTTCATGTTTATTTATTATATGTTGATTCTATCAAAGATAGATCATATATATATATATATATTTGGGTTTTTTCTTCCCCTTATATGCCCATATGAAGGACAAAAAAAACCCTTTAGTGGTACAAAAGGATAGACTTCTTTGATGAATCAACATGTTTATTTTTTTAATAAAGAACACATTTTACAAATTATGAAATGGGATATTTTAATCCTAAAAATGAATATGAAAATTCATATTTAAATTTAGAAATTAAATAAAAAGTTTATTTAATTATTTATATTTTTCATGTTTATAAAATGGTTTATAAAATAGGAATAACATTAATAATTCAGGCTTAATAAAATTTATTTTATTTTACATTTTCTAATATGAAAAGTTCATATTTATTACTCTTGTTTATGAAAATAAATAATGTATTTATTTTAATCAAGAAAAATAAATTATTAATTGGATTAAATTATTTATAAAATTGTTTATAAATAATGAAAAGGTTTTATGGAATGTTTATGAAGTTTATAAAATAGTGTTTTATAAATTAATTAACCATAAATTGTTTATGGTTAATGGATTAAATGTTTATAAAACATTTATTTCAAATATTCCTTTAATATTAAAGAGTTTATATTAAGAATATCTTTTTCAAATTAATATGATTTATAAATGTTATAAATCAAAATAAAGGGTATTGAAACCTTTTTACCAAAATTATATGGCATATTTATAATCTTTAAATAAAGTTCTTATTTAAGGATTATAAAAATTATTTATATTTTTTTATGAATCTCATAAATATGGTTAAAATATAAATGGTGTTTATATTAATAATTATGAATTGTTCATAATTAATTAATTTGAAATTATTCAAATTAAAAGGAGACCTTATTTAAAGATATTATTTAAACTACATCAAAATGGTTTTGATTGTTTATTTGATCAAAGGTTTAAATAATAACTTGAAATTCCATATAATAAATTATATGGAAGAGTTCATGAAGGAACTCGAGGTACAAAAGAAGTATGAAAAATGTGCACTTTAAATTTTTAGGTTTGGATTCATGTCAAAAACAATGAATCCAAAAAACCCTTTTCCTGTATTACTTAAAGGAGCTCATGTAATTCAATTTAAGCACACAAAAAAAATCGAATGAAAGCGTAAATAACACCTTTTTTTATTTGAATTTGCTGGTTTGATTCATGCACCGTCGACGTGTCGTGGCTCAAAGGCACCAAGATAGGTGTCCTATAGATCATTAAAACATGTAAAATAGCTTTTGGATCATCTATATATTCTTCCCAGGTGATAGAATCAGAAATCAAATAGGGGGATGAATCTGGATGATTTTACTGTTCAACTTGGAAACATCCAATTTCCTTTGATTTCTCACCCTCCTTTTGATTCACCTAAATTATGGGGAAGAAATTTATTGATGGGGCATCGACCCTAGACTCCTTATATGCACATATAATGATATTATGGTGAAGGTAATTAGCATTTAATGTTTTTACTTAAATTATAATTTCTTGCTTTCATTTTGTAATCGCTTCTTCAACTTCTCACATGTAAGTTTTTTGTATCACATTAGTTTCTTAATAAAAGTTAATCTTCATCAAATTTTATATTATAATTAATATCACATTTATACCTTTTCCTTATAGAATTAATCTATTCACACTATCTTTTGTGAAATTTTTCACACAATGATGGAGGGATCATTATTTCAATGTTTTTCTTCTTCAATTCCGCCCTCGTGAGTCTACTTCCTGCTTCTATTGATAGAATAACATAAATGGAGGGATAAAAATCTAATGTATTGATCCAAGGTATTATAATAGGATGGATTGGATGTTATTTTATGTTATTAAATTCTTAAATCTATTCATTATTTTTAGATTTCCTTTCTTTGGATTATCTTCTTCTTTGTCTTCATCGACTTTAACAAGTAAACATTCTGTGTGCTAGTACGATCCAATTACTTGGAGTGATCATGAAAGTGATACCCTAAGTGAATTGGTGATTAGTCTTGGTAATTTTTAATTATTAAATTTAATAATTATATTGAGGATTTATCCCATTTATTTGATACCTCTTGAACCATTGAACAAAAAATTCATAGAAAAAACAATTACATCTATTCCACCCCTAACAAAAACCTTGGATCAACCCATATTCTTTAATTATTTCAATTAAAATAATTATTTGTTTCATTCGTAGACTTGAAACCATTATTTTATGAACATTAGTATTTTAGTTTTATAATTTAAATCAACACCATAGTTAGAAACTTTATATCCAATCCTCCATTGAATGTACGTGTCTGTAGGTTTTTCTTAGGTCCCTGTAGATTTGATCCCTACCTGTACTACAACAACCGCATATACCTGTAGGGTAAATTTGGGTGAAACTAGCAGGGGAGGGTCCATCATGGCCAACATTGATCGTTTGGACATCATCGAGGGAGGTAATGAGGGATAGTGAAATGAGGAGCTGTTATAACTGAAATCCCACACTAGAGGAAATACAAGTACTGGTCCAGGGGATAAAATTGAATAAACCAAAAGAATAAAACACATATACATATGAAATTAAGGTCATCATACCACTTTTACACCACCATAACCCATACTTTACTAGCACAAGAATTCACCACCTCAAAGCGGTGCCTTGTTGTTACCTGTATTTGACATAAAAAAGTCAACACACACCTATTGGGTGTATGTAGGGTGTGAGAAAAAATCCCAATAGAGTCCCAACAAGGATTCCATAAGAAAAATTTATTAAATGAACCAATTATTCTCTTTAAATAAGTAAAAACATAATGAGATAAGATTTTTATAATTTTACATAAACCAGGAAGAATAACCGCATTTCACCAGTTTAAAATAAAGGCATAAACAAATAACTAATATGAAAATAGAACATTCTAGCACCATGGTAAGGAGTCTTAAGGTATACCAAGTATTGGATAACTATGATCCTCACACCTCAATGACCAAGGAAAAATAACCAAGTGCACATGCATACCTGGAACCTAGGCCTAGGGATTGAAGAACACCAACATGTGTCTCCCTACCTTACAAATGTTTTAGTTAGAGTTATGGTTTATATCCAATGTTAGTGAGGCTAACCGAACCTAAAAATGATTGTCCTAAATTACCCACTTAATAACCATGATCCCATGGGTTTTAACCCTCTCAAAGAGGTTCCATTTTCACAATTAAAAACCATTTCAAGGAGCATTTCTTAAATCAAAATTTTTCTATTCAAACACAGTACAAACAACCCCAAAAGCGAGCCAAAATCATGCCCTAAAAATCAATTTCATCATCAAATTCATTTATAACTTTTAAAAAAACTTTCAAGAAATTAAAATCATGCATTTAAAAAATTTAAAAACCAATTTAAACATGCATAAGAAACTGAGGTTCATATGATAAAGCCATCTTAAGAAAACACCTACCTCAAACACTTATAACTACTAATAACCTGATAGGATCCATAATCCGAAAAGAGAAAAGACTCCTATAAGGAAATAGAGAAACATAAATCATGATATACCAATAAACAAATTCAGGTAAAACAAACCATAGGCCATAATATACTTTGGGTGGAAGGAAAACACAAGCGAGAATACAGAAATACTAAAGGAATATGAGGAAAACCACTTACCATGAAGATAATTAAAGATATAGGGTAAATTACCACAAAACTTACACCAAGAATAAAGGATATAAGAGCTTTATATTATAGAGATATGATTGGGTTAGATACTAGAAAAATAAAGGTAATAATAAGGTTAAATCAAACCAAGGGAAAATGGTGAAACTTAAAAATTTAAGAACCGAGCTGATAGTTTCATTACATGAAACAAGATTCATGATGTGAATCTATTAAAATTGATTGGTTCATGACATGACATGTGATTTATATTGTGGACCACAAGTTATTGAAATTGGGTTCTCTACCTTGATACATTCATGAAATAAATGATGCATTCACATCATTAATCCCTGGAGCAATAATGTTTCATCTCCTTCAAAGAGCTAAAACACCCAAAAGACAAATAATATAGCGACCCTACTTTTCTTACATGACTATTACATCATTTTAAAGAAAAAAACATAAAATAATTACAAAACCAGGATACAAAGGTTTGGTGTCTTGGGGAAATTAGGTTCGTACATAAATTTTACATAATAAAACATAAACATTTATTTAACTCCTTCTCTAGCTTCTTATTAGCCC
Organism: Viscum album; assembly: GCA_963277665.1. Classification (NCBI taxonomy): domain Eukaryota; kingdom Viridiplantae; phylum Streptophyta; class Magnoliopsida; order Santalales; family Viscaceae; genus Viscum; species Viscum album. The sequence goes on from OY728151.1 coordinate 1,753,933,946, forward strand.
TCGTGTTCTCCTTAGTACAAGTATTAACCTAAGGATTTACACAAAAATAAGGGGTGAGCTAAAAGCCCAATAAGAGGATGAATAAGAGACATGAAACATGGGTGAACATAATCATCATCAATATAATATAATAAAAGGATAATAATAATAATCATGAGAGGAAACATTAGATAAAGGCATGAAATGTGGCAATGCATAAAAATAAAACATCATGTCTTATTGGTAAAATACCATACATAGTTGTGAACAAAGCTAGCATCATGTTCATTAATATTTAACATTATCTCATGATATTAATCATATTAACCAATTAATTGGAGCACTATATAATCCTAAGCGCACCAATCACATCATAACATTTACATGCGCTATATAATTCTGGGCTCACCCGTCACATCATAACATTTACATTATCATGCATGCCACATATAAAATATATCAATATTGGAAATAAAAAAACCATATAAAGGAATGAGTTTAATTTAATAAATCATAAATTCATAAAATTTTGTGTTCCCAAGATGAAAAGGTAATAATATGCTTGGTATCAATCTTGATTGAAGAAGAAACAATCTCATGAGAAGTAAAAGATGTGTTTTTTTAGAAAGAAGAGTTCTTTTGGAAAAATATTTTCATTTTTCATAAAATTATATTGGAGAAATTTATATCCAATAAAATAAAAGGGAATGAAAAATAAATTATATTTATATAAAAATAAATGAACATTCATACTGAAAATAGAGTGAAAGAGAGAAAACCTAAAGAAAGAGGGTTGGGTTTGAGAATCCCCTTACTTTATGTCTGAATGATTTATTCACATTAATATCCTATATAATAAAATTAAATTTATTAATTTAGAATTAAAAAACCTTTAATACATGAATTTAATTCATTATAGTTTTATTAAGTTCATTTATGGGCTTTTTGATGAGTTATAGAGTTCAATTTCATCGTTTGGGATTGTTTGTTTTCTTGGTTTTCATGATCGGTTCGCTTGTATACGAGTATAAAAGTTCATTTAAAATGGGAATGATTCTACATAATTAAAATTATATGTTATTAATGAACATAAAGAAGTTTATTTGGTATTATATGTCATTTTTTATATGTTATTAGGATGAAACATTAGTTAAATAGTTAATGAAAATGATTTAATTTATTTGGCGAATTTTATGACCATTATAAGCTTGTATTATTTTATTTAACATCATGATTATATATTGGTTCCAGAACATTAAATAAATTATAATATGTATAATAAAATCTTATTTAACCATAATTATGGTTTTATAACAAGCCTTGAAGGTGGTAGTGAAAAATGAAAACGCATCCTCCATGGTGGCGGTAAATCGACACACTAGAGACAATATTTTCATTTTTAGAATAAAAGGAAAAGGGAAGAGATTAAAAGATGAATTATTACATTAACATAATAAAATTAAAGTATATAAAAGATACTAGAGTTATCATGTCTCTTGGATAGGTGTATGGGAGCATAGGATAAGAAAAGAAATTAAATTAAAAAGAAATTAAAATAAAAAGAAAGAGGGTTTTACGTCTTGAATTTCTCCTCCATGAGAACCTCCTTAGGGAAAAGGGTTTGGTCTTTTGATGAGAACAAGAGAACCTATATGTGAGAGAGGGTCTTGAGAATATTATTGGAAAAAACTTGGACAAATATCAAAGCTTGAAATGTGTGAGGATATGGGGTGGTGAGGGGTTGTATTTATAGAGGAGGAGAGGGGTGTTTTTTCATTAATTTATTCATTAGTTTATTATTTTGGCTCAAAAATATTAATTGTTTGAGACTTATAACTAAATATATTAAAATAATGAAGGTGAGTTTGAGATTTTTGGCTTACCTAAGACTTAAATCATCTATGACTCAATAATTCATGCATTTATCTTTTATCGTAAATTAGCGTATTTTAGTATTCACAAAAAATTCAAGTATCTTAGAAAAATCCAAAAAATTAACCCTAACCATTTTTCAACATTTAGAATTCAAAAAATGAACTCCATTTTATGAAAATAATCTTCTAAATATGAGAAATTTAATTTTTAATTAAAATCATTATTTACTTGGAAAATATCGATTTTAAAATTATAACTGATTTTATAACACTTTGAAAAATTAATCAAGGTATCATAAAATTATATTATAATCATAGGAAAAAAAATGTTAATTTATGAATCCATTTTATGAAAATAAATTTTCTTTTAAATCATTATATTTATTATAAAATTGTAATTTAATATTTACGACTTATAAAAATACTAACACTTAATTAATAAATTTTAAAACATTTATTTACTTATATTATGATATAATTATATCATATTATTACTTATAATATGCCTATATTTTATCCATACTTCAATAGGCGAGGTTACTATTCTATTAACCAATTTACTATTCATAATGGTCACAATACTATTCCAAAGGTCATATTACTATTCCACTGGGAAAGGTTCCTTAATTTATAGAAATACCTCTTATTTCATTCATTATTTATTTAAAAAGTTTGTACTTTTTTCACTAAGTGATTTTATGTTCTTTATACTACATGAAATAATTATAAGAAGGGAATTTCCATTGATAAAATTTTGGGTCATTACATTCTCCCAACCTTATGAAATTTTGACCTCAAAATTTTGTTTTACATACTATGGTGAAAATAAGTGAGGGTACTTCTCCTTAATCTCTTCCTATGGTTCCCATGTTTCCTCTTTGTACTTATAGTTCTGCCATATTACTTTGACCATGTGAGTAGTCTTTTTTCATAGAGCTTTATCTCTATGGTACAAGATCTTCATTGGATTATCCTCATAGGAGAGATCATTTTCCAATTATATCACCTCTGGATTTAGTATATGTGAGGGCTCCAATATGTACTTCCTCAAGAAGGATATATGAAGTATATAGTATACTTGAGACATAGTTGGTGGAAGTACTAGTCGATATGCCACAATTCTAACTCGATCATGAATCTCGAAGGGGATGAGGTACCTAGGACTCATATTTCCTTTCTTCACAAATATCATGATCCTATTCCATAAATATATGTAGAGTAATACCATGTATCTAACCTTAAACTCTAGGTCCCTTTAAAGATTGTCTACATAGCTCTTTTTTTGACTTTGGGTTGCCTTGATGTGTTGCTGAATGGTTTTCACCTTTCCCACCATTTCTTAGACTATTTCAGGTCCTAATATCTTAGGTTCACCAAATTCATCACAACATACCGGTGTTCTACATCTTTTCACATAAAGGGATTCATATGGATCAATTTGGATGCTCGAGTGGAAACTGTTGTTGTAAGAGAACTCAACCAGAGGAAGATGTTGGTTCTATTCTTCTTTAAATTCTATAGAACATTCCCTCAATATGTCTTACAGTTTCTGAATTGTTCGTTTAGATTGTCCATCAGTTTGAGGATAATAAGCTATACTGAAGTTCATCTCAGTGTTTAGAGAAAGTTGGCGACCTTTCCAGAACTTAGAGGTGAATCTCAGATTTTGATCAAATACAATCGATAGTGGTAATCCATGCATCCTTACCACTTATCTGATGTATATTCGTGCAATTTTATTCAATGAGAAGTCCTATAAAATTGTGATAAAATGAGCTGTCTTTGTAAGATGATCCATAACAACCCATATAGCATTGTTTCCTTTGGATGTATTTTGAAGTTTGGTGACAAAGTCTATGGTGATGTTTTCCCATTTCCATGTTGGTATGAGTAATGGTTTTATAAACCCATTATAATTTTTTTTAATTTTGGACTTCACTTGCTGACATAATAGACACTTTGATGTATAATCAGCGATCTCCTTCTTCATATTGTCCCACCAATAGATCTCTCAGAGATCTCGATACATCTTTGTGCTCCCTAGGTGAATATAGAAGGTTGAGATATGTTCTTTATTTAGAAGCTCCTTCTTTATCTCTGGATTATATGGTATACATAATCATGATAAAAATATTAAAACTCCTTCCTCATCAATTTTAAACTCTAAGGATTTCCCCTTTCTCATAGATTCCACCTTCTTTTGAATGTCCACATCATTTCTTTAAGTATCCTTTATTTTATCCATGATGGATAGTTGAGATATCATTTGAGAAAGGATGGATGATGTTCCTTCCTTAATGATTCCCATGTCCATCCTTTTCAAATCTAATAAGATTGAATCCTTATCAATTCTAATCATTGATAATGTTGTAGTATCCTTTCTACTTAGAGAATCTGCTACTTTATTCTCTTTTCTAGGATGGTAGTAGATTGAGCAGTCATAATACTTGATGAATTTTTAACCATATTCATGGAATATATTAAGCTTCTTATGTGTGAATATATATTTTAGGCTCTTATAATCAATATATATTTCACTCTTCTCCCCATATAGATAATGTCACCAAATTTTCAGCACAAAGATCATAGCTGCCAACTCTAGATCATGCGTATGATAGTTTTTCTCATGAATTTTAAATTACCTTGAGGCATAGGCTATCACTTTATCATTTTTCATTAGTACACATCCTAATAACTTCTTTTAATAATATACTACAAAGATTTCCCCACTTGTCAGAAGTGTGATTACTGGCATAGTGATGAGCCTCTTTTTTAACTCTTTGAAGCAGTCTTCACATTCGCTAGTCCAGAAAAAACTTTTCTCTATTACAATTCAGCTTGGTTAGTGGGTTTAAAAATCATGATAAATTATTCAAAAAATCACCAACAATACACATCTAGACTAATGAAACTACAGATCTCCATTACATATGTTTGAATGGTCCACTCTTTGATTTCCTTTATCTTGGAAGGGTCTATAGATATTCCTTTACTGGTGATAACATGTCCCAAGAATGATGGATCATCTATCTAGAACTCACATTTACTGTACTTTGCATAAAGTTTCTCCCTTTCTAGATTCTTTAGAACAATATTCAAATTCTCCTCATGTTTCTCCTTTCTCTTAAAGTATATCAGAATATCATCAATAAATACTACCAAAGATTTGTTGAGGTAATATATAAAGACACTATTAATCAATTCCATGAATATTTCTGGAGCATTAGTGAGTCCAAAATGAGAACTATGAACTTGAAGTGTCTGTACCTCATTTTAAATGCAATCTTATGAATATCTTCCTTCTTCACCTTTAATTGGTGATATCACGACTGAAGGTCCATCTTAGAGAAATAATTGGCCCCACACAGTTGATCAAATAAATCATCTATTCATGGAAGGGGATATTTGTTGTTTATAGTGATTTTTTTGAGATCATGATAATCAATGCAAAGGTGCATTGATCCATCCTTCTTCTTGATGAAGAGGACCAATGAAACCCATGGTGAATCACTCAGGTGTATAAAACTCTTGTCCAAATTCTCTTGTAATCGATTCTTTAGTTCTTCCAACTCAATGGTCTCCATTCTATAAGGTGTCATTGATATAGATAGAGATATAGGAATAATTTCAATTAAAAACCCAACCTATTAGTTAGGAGTAATATTAGACAATTCTTTGGGGAACACATTAGTGTAGTCCCTCACAATGGGAATGTATTTAATCGTGATTCTCTACTTTGTCTCAATCATTTGAGCCAGATATGATTGCTCATAAAGTAATAATATCCACACTTGAGATGATGGATCCAAATAAGATTCATCCTCCACCTTACACATGTATAGAATTGGAGGATTCTTCAGGATGTGAAGAGTGATCTCCCTTTCTCGACAGTTGATGTTGTCTTTGTATAAAGATAGTCAATCCATGCAAAAAATAGAATCAAACTCCAAAGGAAGTAAGACAAGATTTTCTAGGAGGTTTAGTTCATAAATAGTAACTGGGGAGGATTTATATACTTTGTATGCAACAATTTCCCCATTTTCTATTCTCATAGATAACTCAACCTCCATATTTTGAGGTAGTGTTTGAATAGTTCTACTAAACTTGCAAGATATGAAAGAATGCGTAGAACCACAATCAAATAGTACATTAGCTATTATTGAATGATTAACCAACATACCCGACACCACATCATTATCAGGCTCCACCTTATCAATAGTGATGGCATAATCCATCCCTTTATCCTTTGGATTTGGTGACTGATAATTCTAATTGCCCTCAAGGACTTGGGGTTTAGTGCACATTCTTGCATTGTGATTTTTCTCCCTACAATTGAAGAATTTAACCATGGGTGGTTCTCTCCTTTCCTCCACCACATTTTCCTACTTCATCATGTATATTCAAAATTCATGAACTTAGTGGACTTCTCTCCCACATGTATAGCATCTCCCCATCCCTTTAAGGCAATCCCATGATGCTTCTTACCACATTTTTGACATGTGGGTGGTTGATTTTTCTTTCCACCTTTTTCATTAGATCCTCTAGCTTGAAACTCTATCTTTTGTTTCTTATCACCATAGTTGTGAGACCATGCACCAAACTCCATATCCACTTTGAGAGAATATTTAAAAACTTCTTTATAACTCCCAAAGTCTCAAATTGATATAGCCTTTAGAAGGTGTGGTTTTAAACCACTAAAGAATCTATCAATTTTGCTATCATTGTTGATAACAAAACCCAAAGTGTACCTTGTGAGCCTTGTGAAATTTACTTCATAGGCTGTGACAGATTATCCTTTTTTCTTCTGATCTATGAATTCTCTTTCCATCTTTGTATGAAGAGTTCGAGGGAAATACTTGTTGAGAAGCATTATCTTAAAGTCTTCCCACTCCATATATTCAATTTTATCCTTCATCTTGGTGTTCTTAATCAATTTCCACTATCGGTCAATCTCACCATCTAAATGATAAATGGATAGAGTCACCTTCTCCATCTTAGAACAATAAAGCAACAAAAATTTCTTCTCCATCGTGTTGACCCACTGTTCTGCGATGAGTGGATTATAAGATCCACTAAATGTCAGTGGTCATTTCCGTATAAAATAATCGATATCCAGTTTCTCCATCTTAAGTGAAGAAGGATGTTCCACATTATTTAGTTTATTGTTCATAGCCTGAGACAGCTGGGTAAGCATCACCATGAAATTTAAAACTCCACCTCCCAAGGCATTGGGGATGTAGTTTGGTAAATCACTACATTATAATTTTCATGGTTTGTTGGTATGGTTTCTCTTAGTTCCCACCATTTTCTAAAATATAAAAGTTTAGTACCAAACATAAGTCAACAAGTGATGAATAAATAATTTATTACTTTGTGAATTTAAGTCTAAAGGAATATATTATGGGATCCCTTTGTTTATAATTTTATAAAATAAAGCTTCTTGGGTGCTTACATATACTTAGTATCATACTAAGGGTTTCACTAAGGCTCTCTAATCCTAATTCCCAAATTAACTAAACTATGCTCTGATACCAACTATAGAAACCCTAATTTTCTTACATGAATATTACATCATTTCAAAGAAAAATAATATAAAAGCATTACAAAAGTGAGATCCAAAGGTTTAACATCTTGTGAAAATTAGAACCATACATAACTTTTACCTAATAAAAAATAAAAAATTTATTTAATTCCTCCTTCTCTAGTTTCTTATTGGCCCTCATGTTCTCCTTAGTATAGGTATTCACATGAGGATATACATCAAAAGAAGGGGTGAGATAAAATCCTAGTAAGAGGATGAATAAGAGACATGAACGGGTGAGCATCATCATTATCATCATAATATAATCAAAGTACCATAATCATAATCATGATAGGAAACATTAGATAAATTCATGTAATGTGGCAATGCATAAAAATGAAACATCACGTCTTAGTGGTAAAATACCACACATAGTTGTGAACAAAGCTAGCATCATGTCCACACATTGTCATGACTCATCCCCCAGGGCCCATGCCGTGACTACCCCAAGCCCACCTTTCATAGGCTAGGGGATAGCGAGTAGCACCAAATAGGCATATCCCAAAAATGGAAGACATTTTTCTTTAAACTTGTACACATGCACATCACTCAAACTGCTAAAAGTAAACACAAATTAAACCAAAATTGTTACTGAGACAACTATAGAGAGTACAATACAAATTCAAAGTATGAAGGGGATAGAATACAAGACCAAAACGATAAAATAAAGTACAACTTCCACAGTCTATATACTTGAGACCCCACCAGAACGGTAGGTGAAGGGTAACTGCCTATAGTTGTAGAAGTACACCTTTCCATCCCATATCACTATGCACTACCTGGTCCCGAACCACCAAGGTCTCTGTTGAAGCATCCATCCGTACCATCTCACTAAGCACCACCTGGTCCCAGACCACCAAGGTCTCTGTCAAAGTGTCCATTCGTCCCGTCTCACTGAGCACCACCTGGTCCTGGACCAACAAGGTCTCTGTATAAGCATGAATCACCTTCACGAGACATGACATGTGAGGAAAAAGCCTGTGTAGAGGTGAGTAACACAATACTCAGTAGGGACCCCAAACCACAAAGGAAAGATCACAAAGTAAAGTATAAACAAGGTACTGTCAGCTCACGTAGGTATAATCTAAAGTATAGAAAGTAAGACTGTCAGTCGTAACACTGAACACCTTAGACTGTTGAGGTACTCATCCTTGATGAGTACCTTGTGTATGGTGGGTCACACAGAGACGCTCCCCACTGTGGGCCTACCGAGTCACACAGAGTCGCTTACCACTTAGGTCATTTTAGCTAATCCATACAGGGTCTCTTGTAGATGATCCACACAGGGTCTCTTAGAGCTGATCCACACATGGTCGCTTGTAGCTAATCCAAATAGGGTCGCTTGTCAGCCACATGATTTCCGCACATAGCACACTTGATTCCAGGAGAATCTAATCCTCAAGCCATTCATCATATTTCAACTTCCATTAAAACCTCCTTAGCGCATTCCAAAAGAACCAACTCACCGTGAGGGTTCCAATGCAGTAAATGGATCGTCAATTGAACACCTGGTCTGAAAGATATTGGAATTTTAGTAAATAGGGGCCGGTTGTGTCTGGGCCTAGTCCGACCCGGTCGGACTGACCTGACCAACCTGGCCCGGAGATCCCGCATGAACCGACCCGATTCGACCGACCCAACCTAGTTGGGTCTTGGTCGGCCCGGTCCTGCCTAGCTACTGGGCCAGGACCATTGGGTCTTGTTGGACTCAACCAGGTTCTGTCGTGGGTCTAGACCACCGGGTCACCCAGTGACCTGGATTTATCCGACCTAGCCCATAGTGGTGGGCCGATCTCCTCCAGCCCGGATGCCAGGGGGGAATCCAGTTCATGTGCCCCACGGCCAGCTTAGCCGGCCGCCCTGTTCGGTCCCGCATGAGGTCCCCACTAGACTGCGTGCCAGCACAAATCCGTAGCCCACACGACACGGGCTGCTCCACCGACGCGGCCAGTTGGCCGTGTCCCTCCTCCACCAGCCACTGGCCAGAGTGCTGGCGGCTCCTACTATTGCACCACGGCCCGAGATGGCTAGAGAATCCTCCTTGGTGTACCATTTTAGCACACTGCCACCCACCCATGGCCGCCACTGGTGCCTACGCACTGATAGGATTTTCTGCGGACCATTAAGTCCACTCCGGTGGTATGTTCTTCGGACCGTCTGTGCCTCCAACCTCCATGAGGTACCATCTTCCTTGATACGACCTCAAAAATGCTTTTCTATCAAGTTGGAGGTTTGACCATGAAGAATGCACAAGAACACCCACAACGGAGTGGCCCAGGCCTTGTTCGTGTCAGCCCACACCCTCCGCGTTAGAGTTTTTAAAACATGGGGGAATAAGATTACGATTATAACAAAATTAATCCCGATGCAAAACCCTAAGAATGAGAACCCTCTAGAAAGAATAATGGATCTACGGATCAACCTGTTCTTGGATTGATTCAAATTTTTTGTTTTAGAATGAAGAACGGGGAAACTCAAAACACAAAAAGTAAACCCCTATATGAGATAGATGTTGGTCGAGGAAGAGCGGGGTCGCATGCCTTCGTTCTCCGTTCTTGATCCTCCATCCACATTTCTAGAGACCCTTTGATGGGTGCAAGGATAATGATTTCATCATTTTTAATTGGAGAGGATTCCTTGACATAGATTCGTTAGATAAATTCCCCGATCTCCAACTATTTCTCAAACCCGTTATCTCATTAAAAGAGAAATGCGTCACAACGTTTCTATTATGATGCATCGTCACATTGTTACACTGTTTCATTTATGAAACAACATCTATGTTATGATTCAGTTAAAGATCCTCATTAATGGGATTCATTTAATGAGTTTTGTCATCTCCTCATCACCGCACCGCAGTGCCGACGTGCCACCGCTCAACGGTGAGGAAAAACAAATAAAATAACTTTTTAATTTATTTTATTTCTCTTCTGAAAGGTTCAAAAATTAACCTTTTCCATGGAACCGTGGCGGTAGAGGTTAGGTTCATTACTAGGTAATTTATTCATTTCATATGCAATGGTTCCCTCATATTTTCAATCCGGGATTCTGTTTAGAAGTTTCCAAAACCGCGCATGCACGCCATTTTCATTCGCTTAAAAAAAAGTTCCAAAAACTATCTTTCAAACTCAACCCATGCCAGTCGAGGTTAAGATCCACCTAAGGGAAACATTCCCTCACGATCTCAATGGTACTCTCTTATTTCCAATCCCAGTTACCATTTAAGAGTTATAAGGATTTGACAATAAAATAATTGTTACTTATTTGTTTTATTTATGGTCAAAAACTAACTTCCACTGTTGGCCCACACGAGTCAATGTTAGGCTCTGCCTAAGGAAAGAATACCCTCATGAGCTCAACAGTGGTCTCATATTTTCAATCCGAGTAATTTTTCTTGAGTTATAAGCATTTAAAAAATAAAATATTTTTTATTTAATTGTTTTATTTACGGTTATTCCATTTTCGGGTTTTCTCATTGGTGCCCTATGCCAACTAAACTTAAGTCATTCCTAGGGTAAAACTGCCATCCTGAACACAACGGTTCCCTCATATTTCTGATCCAGGAACCCGTTTAAGAGTTATTACACTTTTTTAGGAAAACCACTAACGTATGCTATTTATAACTTAACATTTTTTGACAGATCATTCCGGGCACTCCGGGCCTCAGAATCGCATACCGTCTCAGTTCTTAGTCTCAAAATAAATCCATACAATTAAGAATAATTACATGGAATTTTTTGGGACATTAAATTACCCCCACCTTTAGGGATCCATGTCTGCATAATCCAAAACAAGGATAAATAAACAAATGGTGGTTCTGAGCATGAATATGAGCCTCCTTCTTCCATGTACTCTCCTGGAGATTCCCATGCTGCCATCGAATGTGCACCAGAGGGATAAACTTTCCAGGAAGGACCCGATCCTTTCGATCCTCTTTATCCATCGGGAACTATGTAAATGTCATCCCATCATCAATGTCTAGTTCACCCCAGTCTATAACATGCAATGGATCGTGCACATATATCCTCATCCACGACATGTGAAAAATGTAACACCCCAAGCTTTTACGATACACTTCTCTTTCAATAATGAAATAACTTGCATTGTACGCAAGTTCGAGATTTTAACACATCGCGACCAATCAATGTAGCAGTTATGAATAGTAATACCCACTTTTTTAAATTATATAAATTTTATATTTCAAAATGGACTTCATTTTTGTATTCGGAATATCGAAATTATCCTAAGTTTAATTTTTTGTAATTTTCTGAGAACTTCCAATTTTCTATAAATAAAGAAAATACTTAAAAACAAATTTTTTAATAAAAATAATTTCTAGTGATAAATTATACTATTGAGTGGATTTAAAGTATAATTAGAATATATTTTTACCATTTTATCCAATGGTGTTCATTAGAATTAATTTCAATTTGAAATTGGACATAAACAATTGTCAATCTTTTGATATATATTGCTTCTTAAAAACACGCTATTTGTTGTGACCAAAGAAATTAATTATTAAATTAATTAAATAAGATTATATGTTTTTAATTTTGTAAAATAGACATCATTTTTGAATTAGGAATATCAAATATAGCTTAGGGTGAATTTTTGGTATTTTTCTGAAAAACTTCAATTTTTGATAAATAGTGAAACCACTAAGTGGTAGTTTAAAAACTAATTTTTCATGTAAATGAAACATTACCAATTATATGATTTTATTTTCAAAAATACGACATACATTGTTGTCATTAGGAAGTAAAATGTGGTTCAATGGGATTGAAATAATTTTTTGGTGAATAGTAACTTAAGTTTTATTAATCGCGATTAAAGGTAAAAATGATATTATAAAAATATGAAAATATCTTGACACTTGTCCTACCCTTATTGGATGATTCATGGACGACCAATACAATCCATGGGCCAACTTGGGGACCCCATGAAGCCACTTGGGTAAGAAAATGACATTAATAAATTTTTATTTAAAGTAAAAAATAAAATTGTCACAAACATGTGTTGTTTTACTAATACAATTATTACATGGGGTTATATAAGTTAAATTTTAGACTATAAATATTCATTGAAAAGATAAAACAATTTCATATATCATGGTGTTTTTTAATAATTTTTACACATTAAATAAATTAAATTTTTTATAACACCATGATGATGCAACAATTACCTCATTAATTAACGATTTAAATAAAATGAAAAGATAATGTAAAATCTAAGACTTAAACTTGTCAAAAACCTATTGGATGGGTAGATTTAGAACCCTTATCACCTTATCCTCGAAATATATAATTTTGTGACCTTTGAAATCCTAAAATCACTTCATAATAATGTAACATTTCATCACTTTCCAAGAGTGCCCCTCCTCTCCTCTTATAAAAGGCCCCCACCTCTACCACCTTATTCACACCATCAAAGCCATTTGGCTCAGAAAACATTTGCCTAAATAACCTCTCAACATTCCTCCCTTCATCCTAGAAGCCTCACTTTGGGCAGAAGTCTTCCCAAGGAATCCTTTGGATCAAATCAAAAAGAGTTACCCGATTTTAAGGTAATGTCTTCTTTTATGTTCTTTTGTATTATTTTGCTTCTCCAACACCTTAAACTATTTTTATTCCTTTATTTTGTAACAAAACTAGTATCTTCAATATAATAGGATGTTTTTATGAGAATTATTTTATTTACACTTACACACAACTTCGTCTAATGGTTAAAGAACATACTGTTTCTGTGGGTGGAGAATTACTGCCTCACAAAACGATGATTGTTCAATATTATTTTAACACCTATCATGGTGGCCATTACGATGAAACTATATTTATTTATGATATATATTATATTTATTTCATCTCTATGCTTCTGTATTTTACATTTAAAACATACCTTTATGCTTTTCATGTTGTGAAAATGCGATAATTTCATTTGAGGAAGTGTGGACTACCGCCCCCTCAAGTGATGTGACTCGTTCATGCAATACATGGAATGTATAAAGAATGAAATTAATGAAATTATGTGAACTATATAATATATATATTATAATATAATTATAATATATATATATACCATTTATTTTTAATTCCATTAAATACAAAATAGAAATGAATGTAGCGTTCATGCATACGTACGACTTACCGTCTCCATGAACGGTGCATTTCATTTCTTACCTATAAATGTTATGTAATATTATAAATGAATGTATATGCTGGATATATATGATATATATGATATCTATATCATGAATATAATTCTGTATATAATTTATATTTTACCACATGAACAACTTGTAATTATAAGAAGTTAATTTTTGACTCAAGTACCAAAGATCGACAAAACTACCGTTATTAACTTAAATAATTACATAATGTTCATAACATGGTAATAAGTGATATAAAAGGAATAATTAACTTGAAAAACGTTTTTAAGAAATTAGAAATTAACTCTAGTGTATTATTCAGGAGGTTAAAGAACGATCGAGTCAAGTCGGACATGAGGTAAGGGACTTCATCTCAATCTTCTTTCATTGAGGAATATTTTGTTTTAATACAAAAATTTCTTTTATACGGTGTATAAACCCCTTTTTAATTTTATGTTTATTCAAAAGGAATCTTTTTTATATGAAGTGTTTTACTAAACGACAAAAGGGAATGGTTTTTTTGTCGTACGTATGCGGCGACAACGACTTCTCCACCGCCGTGACTATTATTTGAGTTTCGGCTTCCTCTACAAGCGATAACTTTTTTTTAAATGAAAAATAAATACCAAGTTTTAACTTTCTTTTATTTTGGTATTGAAAATGGTTTTGACAGTGTTTTTATTATATCAATGTGTTGTATTGATATCTTGTGATTGAAATGTGGAAATATTATGTTTCATTTATGCATGTTTTATGTGATACGATTATGTTATGGTTTATGATATGTTTAAACCTGTTCATATGAGGAATGCATTGGACTTAATAAGTGACGGGTGGAGCCTGCTATAGATCCTCTATGCATAAATAGGTCTCATGAGACAAAATAGTGTCTTGGCACGAGGCCTTGACAAAATATTATTTTTAGTCTTGGCACGAGGCCTTGGATACGTTGTTATGATAGTATGACATTATGCATTCCATCATTATGAAATTGGTTATTGATATTGCATGTGATTATTCGACTAGTAGAATATCCATGTGAATAAGTAAATGGAATTATTTCATTTTATTTTTTCCATATTATGCTGAAGTTGAAGTTTAAAAGGCTTTTATTTTAGTTATACATTGCCTTAAATGTTTATGTTTATTTATGAAATTTTCCGCTGTATTGTTATCCTTACTGAGAATCTGAGCTCACCCCTTTCAATGTTTTAATTTTTCCAGGATGTGATGAAGTAAATTATGAATGACCCGCAGGGATAGTATGAGGGGATATGAAGACATGATGTTTTTGTAGTTTTTTTTACTTTATGATGTAATGTAAGACTTATGAATGTATCTAGTGTTTCCAAGGATACTAAACTAATCGGTCTTTCAAGAATTGATCTTTTGTGATCATGCCAATGTTATGCAATAATGCACTGGCTCTGGGTAACTAGGGTCAGGGCGTTACAGTTGGTATCAGAGGCCGTTTAGTACTAAAATTGGAAGCTAGATTTAAATAAACTTTGATTAGAGCACATAGCCCAAAGATAGACTTTGAGGATTAATATATAAGAACTTCCTAGAATTTTGGTATTATAGAGATTTTGTGAGTTTTTCGAGCAATACATCCCTGTCTGTATACGAGCAGGTAGAGGCGGCTCTGACACAGATGTACCTAGGGGTAAAACCCAAAAACACCGCTTTGAGCTAGACTCGAACGGGAACTGGTGCATGACAACGGGCCTTGCTGCACTCATGGTTACGACACTCCTGGGGGATATTCTTAGGATAATTCTCATTTTCTTTAAAAACCATTATTAAGGGTTTATGAGTATATACATCCTCAAAGAAAACATTTTTATGATTATAGTTCAATTTATGTTAAGTGTTTTACAATTATGGAATTATGTATTTTGATTCATAAACTAATCTAGTTTATGCCATTGTTTAGAAATGGCGCCTAGTGGGAGGAATGGAAACCGTATCAATGCACACACTCCATGTAGGGATTTCCCTCCTTCTCAAGATAATTATAATGGAGTTGGTGATACAACTGGTGCTGATCAGCTTATCACCATACCGAGAAAACTCACTCAGGTTATGAATAATAACCTTACCCGTATGGAGCACCCTGATCCGCAATGTGGAGGATCAATGTTAGAACTCTTCATCAGGAAACAACCACCAACATTCAATGGGAGTATAAATCCCTTAGTAGCTGAGCAATGGATAAATTCGTTAGAGAAAATATTCCATGCCTTGGGGAGTAGTGAAAGGGAAAAGGTTATCATGGCAGTTTACCGCCTCACTGAAGATGCTGATCAATGGTGGTCATTGATTCAAAATACAAAGGAAGATGAAGAAGTATCAAGTATGTAATGGAGAGAGTTCAAAGATATTTTATTAGAAAAATACTTTCCTTGTGACCATCGAGAAGATATGGAAAGACAATTTTTGAGTCTGAGACAAAAGGAGGATGAGAATATCGCAAAGTATGAGGCCAACTTTACAAGGTTAGTGAGGTATGATGCAGATTATATATGTAACCCAAGAAGTAAGATTGATCATTTCTTTGATGCTTTAAAACTGTTTCTCCGTCGAGCATTAGTATCACAATCTTTCTCAACATACGAAGATATATTCTCGTGTGCTATCAAGACAGAAAAGGAATTCTCTAAGTATTATGACAACAAAGTAAAGTAAGAGAAGAAGAGAATGGTGGAACAAGAGATAGATAAAGGGAAAAAGAGAAAGAAGGATTTTCTATTATGCGATAATTGTGGAAAGAATCACCCTGGTACTTGCCTAAAAGGAATGAGAGTTTGTTATAAATGAGGAGAAAAAGGTCACCAGGCTAGTGATTATAAGGGAAATAAAGAGGCTATCAATGTTGAATGCTACAATTGTAGAGAAATGGGGCATTATACAAATGAATGTCCTAAGCGTCAGGGAAACTTACCTCAAAAAAGGACAAGGGATCAAGGCCAAGCTTATGCTGTTACTACAGATGAAGTTGAATAATTATTGTATTTGTGTTTTTGGACTCAAGAACTATATTATGGTTATAAGAATAATGTGAAATATATATAAGGATTGTACTGAAGTAATTGTTGTTTTCATTAAGGTTTTAATATGATGAAGGTAATCATATTTTTAGTATGTGACAATAAGAGAAACCTTACTTTGTTTGTGGAATCTGATGTTACAATTGATTTTGGAATTTAGAGACCTTTTAGAGAAAGTATAGACAAAGGTATTTTGGATAACTATAAAGGTTGGAATGGATTAAGTTTAACTTTGGATAGTATTGTTTAAGGTTAAAACATTTCTGAAGATTATTTTTGGAATATTATAGTACTATAGTTTCAGGAAAAGGACAACCTACAGGTTGGGGGATAACCCGTCACGTCGGACAAAGCTGTAGGAATCGAACCCACAACCATAGTGCGACAGGCCTTTATTACCTACCACTAGCCTACAGGAAGTCCCTAGTTATTACAAAATAGTTTTCCTAATCTAAATAGTATGTGTTAATATTTGGAACCTTGTACTATTAGGATAAATATAATATTTTTGAGTTCTATTACCTTTTGGAGTGAAAGATGGGTTTGTGGTAAAAATTTAGTAAGGAATTAATGTCTACATGAAAAGTAAGTATATTTCCTTACATTATTAGTAAATCTCATAAATAAATTCTTGAACTTTATGAAAGGTAACTTAAAACAAAAACGTTGTCGGTTAACTTTTCCTACTGGGGAATCAAAGACCGTTTAACCAATCACAAGTTTGTGATTTTATTGTAGTTAACTTCCTCCTAATCCTGTTTTATACAACTCTCCATCAGACCTTGATGGTCTGTTTTTCCTCCATATCCATGTTTTCATAGAATCCTAGTATTGGATATCTCGGACGACCTTTGTACTTCTCTTTCTTTCTTTTAAAGTTATATTTTTATTAACCTTATTTCTGATGTGGGTTTTCCACAAAGGTATTTTCTATTTTCAACCTTTTATTTTCGAAGAACATTTTCAAATTGTGAGGACGCAATTTATTGAAGGAGAGGAGAATGTAACACCCCAAGCTTTCACGATATGATTCTCTTTCAATAATGCAATAGCTTGCATTGTACGCAAGTTCGAGATTCTAACACACCGAGACCAATCAAAGTAGTAGTTATGAATAGTAATACCCACTTTTTGAAATTATATAAATTTTATATTTCAAAATGGACTTTATTTTTGTATTCTGAATATCGAAATTATCCTAAGTTGAGTTTTTTGTAATTTTCTGAGAACTTCCAATTTTCTATGAATAGAAAAAATACTTAAAAACAACTTTTTTAATCAAAATAATTTATAGTGATAAATTATACTATTGAGTGGATTTAAAGTATAATTAGAATATATTTTTACCATTTTATCCAATGGTGGTCATTAGAATTAATTTCACTTTGAAATTAGACATAAACAATTGTCAATCTTTTGATATATATTGCTTCTTAAAAACACGCTATTTGTTGTGACAGCGGGAATTAATTATTAAATTAATTAAATCAGATTATATGTTTTGAATTTTGTAAAATATACACCATTTTTGAATTAGGAATATCAAATATATCTTAGGGTGAATTTTTGGTATTTTTCTGAAAAACTTCAATTTTTGATGAATAGTGAAACCACTAAGTGGTAGTTTAAAAACTATTTTTTCGTGTAAATGAAACATTACCACTTCTGTGATTTGATTTTCAAAAATCCTACATACATGGTTATCATTAGGAAGTAAAATGTGGTTCAATGGGATTGAAATAATTTTTTTGGTGAATAATAACTTTTAAGTTTTATTAATCGCGATTAAAGGTAATTAGTGAAATTTAAGGTAAAAATGATATTATAAAAATATGAAAATATATTGACACTTGTCCTACCCTTATTGGATGAGTCATGGACGACCAAGAAAATCAATGGGTCAACTTGGGGACACCATGGAGCCACTTGGGTAAGAAAATGACATTAATAACTTTTTATTTAAAGTAAAATTAAAATTGTCACAAACATGTGTTGTTTTACTAAAACAATTATTACATGGGGTTATATAAGTTAAATTTTCGACTATAAATATTAATTTGAAATCTAAAAATATTTCCTACATCATGGTGTTTTTTATAGTTTTTACATATTAAATAAATCAAATTTTTTATAACACCATGATGATGCAACAATTACCTCATTAATTAACGATTTAAATAAAATGAAAAGATAATGTAAAATCTAAGACTTACACTTGTCAAAAACCTATTGGATGAGTAGATTTAGAAACCTTATCACCTTATCCTCTAAATATATAATTGTGTGACCTTTGAAATCCGAAATGCACTTCATAATAATGTAACATTTCATGACTTTCCAAGAGTGCCCCTCCTCTCCTCTTATAAAAGACCCCCACCTCTACCACCTTATTAACACCATAAAAGACATTTGGATCGGCCAAACTCTGCCCAAATACCCTCTCAACATTCCTAACTTCATCCTAGAAGCCTCACTTTGGGAATAAGTCTCCCCAAGGAAGTCTTTGGATCAAATCAAAAAGAGTTACCCAATTTTAAGGTAATGTATTCTCTTATGTTCTTTTGTATTATTTTGATTCTCCAACACCTTGAACTCTTTTTATTCATTTATTTTGTAAAAAAATCAGTATCTTCAATATACTAGGATGTTTTTATGAGAATTATTTTATTTACACTTATATACAACTTCGTATAATGGTTAAAGAACATACTGTTTCTGTGGGTGGTGAATTACTGCCTCACGAAATGATGATTGCTCAATCTTCTTTTAACACCTCTCATGGTGGACATTATGATGACACTATATTTATTTATTATATATATTATATTTATTTCCTCTATATGCTTCTATATTTTACATTTAAAACATACCTTTATGCTTTTCATGTTGTGAAAATGCGATAATTTCATTTGAGGAAGTGTGGACTACCGCCCCCTCAAGTGATGTGACTCGTTCATGCAATACATGTAATGTATAAAGAATGAAATTAATTAACTTATGTGACCTATATAATATATATATTATAATATAATTATAATATATATATATACCATTTAGTTTTAATTCCATTAAATATGAAATAGAAATGAATGAAGCGTTCATGCGTACATACGACTTACCGTCTCCATGAACGGTGCATTTCATTTATTACCTCTAAATGTTATGTAATATTATAAATGAATGTATATTCTGGATATATATGATATATATGATATCTACATCATGAATATAATTCTGGATATAATGTATATTTTACCACATGAACAACTTGTAATTATAAGAAGTTTATTTTTGACTCAAGTACCAAAGATCGACAAAACAACCATTATTAACTTAAATAATTACATAATGTTCATAACATAGTAATAAGTGATATAATAGGAATAATGAACTTGAAAAAGGTTTTTAAGCAAGTAGAAATTAAATCTAGTGTATTATTCAGGAGGTTAAAGAACGATCGAGTCAAGTCGGACACGAGGTAAGTGACTTCGTCTCAATCTTCTTTCATTGAGGCATATTTTGTTTTAATACAAGACTTTCTTTTATACATTGTATAAACCCCTTTGAATTTTAAGTTTATTCAAAAGGAATATTTTTTATACGAAGCATTTTACTAAATGACAAAAGGGAATGTTTTTTTTGTCGTACGTATGCGGCGACAACGACTTCTCTGCCGCCGTGACCATTATTTGAGTTTCGGATTCCTCTACAAGCCATAACTTTTTTTTAAATGAAAAATAAATACAAAGTTTTAATTTTCTTTTATTTTGGTATTGAAAATGGTTTTGACGGTGTTTTTATTATATCAATGTGTTGTATTGATATCTTGTGATTGAAATGTGGAAATATTATGTTTCCTTTATGCATGTTTTATATGATACAATTATGTTATGGTTTATGATATGTTTAAACCTATTTATATGAGGAATGCATTAGAATTAATAAGTGACGGGTGGAGCTAGCTATAGCTCCTCAATGCATCGGTAGGTCTCATGAGACAAAATAGTGTCTTGGCACGAGGCCTTGAAAAAATCTTATTTGTAGTCTTGGAATGAGTCCTTGGCTACATGGTTATGATAGTCTGGCATTATGCATTCCATCATTATGAAATTGGTTATTGATATTGCATTTGATTATTCGACTAGTAAAATATCCATGTGAATAAGTAAATGGCATTATTTTATTTTATTTTTGCCATATTATGCTGAAGTTCAAGTTTAAAAGGCTTTTGTTTTAGTTATACATTGCCTTAAATGTTTATGTTTATTTATCAAAGTTTCCGCTGTATTGTTATCCTTACTGAGCATCTGAGCTCACCCCTTTCAATGTTTTAATTTTTCCAGGATGTGATGAAGTAAATTATGAATGACCTACAGGGATACTATGAGGGGATATGAAGACATGATGTTTTTGTAGTTTTTTTTTACTTTAGGATGTAATGTAAGACTTATAAATGTATCTAGTGTTTCCAAGTCTACTAAACTAATTGGTCTTTCGAGACTTGATCTTTTGTGATCAAGAAAATTTTACGCAATAATGCACTGACTCTGGGTAACTGGGGTCGGGGAATTACAAAAAACATCATACAACCGGTGCATCTGTGGGGGAAGAGCTAGGTGGTACGCTACCTCGCCAACTCTGCTTAGAATCTAGAAAGTGTTGATGAACCTCGGAGATAACTTTCCGCCTTGGAAAAATCTCCATATCCCTCATCAAGGAGAGACTCATAGGAATGCGTGGTCTACCTCCTTGAACTCTAAGGGTCTCCATCACCTATCAATATAGGACTTTTGTCAGCTCTATTCAGTCTTCATCCTCTCTCCGAGTGACCTACACCTTCTCAGTGGTAGCCTATACCATCTTTGGACCCATTAGTGTTGACTCCCCTGGGTCTGTCCAGCATAAGAGTGACCTACATGGTCATCCATACAGTGCCTCAAACAATTCCATACCAATGGTGGAGTGGTATCTATTGTTGGACACAATATCCACCAGTGGTAGGTGGTCCTCCCAACTATGACCAAAATCAAGAATGTAAGCATGAAGCATATCCTCAAAGGTTTGTACGGTCCACTTTGTTTGACTATCCGTCTATGGGTGAAAGGATGTGATCAAGTGCAGTTGAGTCCAATGCCTCCTGTAATCCCTTCCACAATTGGGATGTAAATATTGCATTACAATCTGATACTATTGTAAATGGGACTCTATGGAGTCAAACTATCCTCTGCATGTAGAGGCTTCCCAGGATCTCTACTGAACTCTGTTCTTGAATGGGTAAGAAGTGAGCCGACTTGGTGAGTCGGTCTACGATCACCCAGATGGTATCATGACCCCTATATGTACATGGTAAGACTTCCAAAAATTCAATTGATATCTCATCCCACTTTCACTCTGGTACCTGAAAGGGGTTGTGTCAAACCTACTAGAAACTAGTGATCAACCTTCACTTGCTGACAAGTGAGGCATCTCGAGACAAACTCTACCACTGACTTCTTCATCCCCAGCCACCAGTACTAATGTTGAAGGTCATAGTAAATATTTTACACACCTGTATGTACCTATAAAAGGGATGTATGGAACTCCATAAACACCTTCTCTCGTAACACCATTGGTACAACTGTGCATCCTCTGAAAATAATGACGTGCTTCCCACCTACCGAATATCCATTAGGGGCATGCCCTGCAGACATCTGGACATGTGTGGTCTCGTAGCTGGCATCTTCGAGTTACGGATACCTGACTCATTGTAAGAGTGGAGGGGAAACCACCATCGACTAAAGATAAGCTACCTCATCTCTATCCATAAAGGATATCTGAAGCGAGTACAACTACTCTGAGGCCTTGTTCAGTAGCTGTGAACTTGATCTCCAGCTGAGAGAATCTGCCACTGCATTCCCCTTCTTAGGAGTATAGACTATCTCTAAGTACTAGTCTTAGATGAACTCTAGCCAAAATCACTATCTCAGATTCAGATCCCTTTTGAGAAAAGATATACTTGAGACTCTTGTGGTCAGAGTAGACGATGAACTGTTCACCCATCAAGTAGTGTCTCCACATCTTCAGTGTGAAGACTACCGCTGCTAACTCAAGGTCACGAGTCACATAGTTATGCTCCTACAGTTTCAACTATCGTGATCTATAATAAATCACTACTTTCCCCTATATCAGGACAAAACCAAGCCCAATTCTTGATGCGTCACATTACCCCACGTAATCGACGCCCTCCTTTGAAAACCTTAATATAGGAGCACTTTTCAAGATCTTCCTTAGATACTAAAAGGTCTGTTGGCATCCTTCTATCCACATAAAGGGTTTTACCTTCATTGTCAATGCTGTCATGGGTGATGTCTCTCTAGAGAAGTCAGATACAAACCTTCGATATTACCCAGTCAACCCAAGTAAACTCTGCACCTCGGTAACACTCTTGGGTGCCTCCCAAGCAAGCACCAACTCAATATTTTATGGATCCACCAAAACTCCAGCCTCTGAGATGACATGTCACAGAAAGTGGAAGTTTCATATCCAGAACTCACACTTTGAGAGATTTCTGTAAAGCTGGTGCTCTCAGAGTGTGTCTAGAACCATCTTCAGGTGTATCGCGTGCTCCTCCTGAGATGTTGAATACATTAAGATTTCATCAATGAATACCACTACAAATCAGTCTAAGTACGTCTAGAAGATCCTATTAATGAGTCCCTTGAACACTTATGGGGAATTCTTCATACTAAAAAACATCACTAAGTACTCTTAGTGGATATAAAAACATCTTAAATCCATATTCAAGATGTCCTCATCTCGTACTCGAAGCTAGTGATAGCCTAATCCAAGGTCTCTCTTTGAGAAACATCTCTCCCCCTTCAGCTGATCAAAGACTTCATCCATCCTTATTAGAGGATACATGTTATTCATGGTCACCTTGTTCAAGCGCTGATAGTTCATGCATAACATCAAGCTTTTATTTTTCTTCTTGGAAAATAACACTAGGGCTTACCTATGGTGAAACATTGGCCCTTAAAAATCCCTTCCTCTACAAGTCTTCCTATTGTACCCTCATCTCTCAGAGCTCTGCAGAAGCCATCAGATATATAGGTGTAGATATTAGTGCTATCCTAGGGTATAGATCCATACTTAAATCTACCTCTCTATGAGGAGGTAGTCTTGGAACATCCTCTATAAAGACATCCTCATACTCATCCAAGTCTCTAGGAGTGACGTCAGTTTCCTACTTTCCCACTACTGACATCCAATGGCTGTGATCATCTAATGAACTTTCAACCAAAATGGTTCTCTCTAGCACCCTAACATAAGTAGGAATGTATAGAGGAATAGAGTTGGCTCAAATGTCCCTAAACACATCTCACTTAGAGGTTCGAGCCTTGATCACTGGTCACATCATATTTATCGAGTACCTAGAAGGGTCGGTATGACTCAATGAATACTTAGCTATCGACATGTCATCCCACCAAATATATAGAAGATCTTGGGCACACACAACCCTTAAATTTTATGGAAAGATCCCCTTTTCAAAGAGAGGTTCTCAAGATCTATCCATAGAAAAGTCACCTCATCATACGATTGGGTGATCTAAACACCATCATCATCCTACTGAGCCTCGTAGAAGGCTCACTGCCATGAGTACCATCTAATCTAACAATTCCATGACTATATGAAAAACTTGGTCACCACCTCAAGCAAGTCCTTAGCTACATATGAGTTGGGATTGCCTCGGAACCCGAGGAGTCTCTTTCGTTGAAACTCGTGTAAGGCACTGAGCCAACATGTTTCCTCTACCAGTAACACCAGTAGTAACTACTGACCAACGAGTAGTGGAAAATCTGGGACACTGCCCAAAGGTTCCATCTCCGGAAATGGTCCCTGTACCAAAGCCTCATCACTATGTGGAACATCCTTGTGGTCATGTACTTGAATCCTAGCCGACTGTCTAGTGGAGGCATCTTGAAAGAGATCATGATGAATCACGATTAATAGATTATACCTGGTGAACTAACTATGACTTAGAAAGATCATGAGAAAACATTTGAAGATTCATACAACCAGTTTTTTCATGTACCGAGTTAGAAATTAGAATTCATAGCCCTGGTGTATGGATACATTGGCTGCTGACTCAACAATGGACTCCCTGGACTGAATGCCAAACTCAAAACACTTAACACTATTTCCCCATAAAAATTTATAGGCTCTTAGTTCTTTTAGTAGAACCGACCGCCTCTGATACCACTTTGTCACAACCCGCCCACAGGGCTTGTGCTGTGACTACCTCAAGCCCACCTTCCATAGGCCAGGGGCTGGTGACTAGCATCGAATAGGCATATCCCAAAAGGGAAGGAGTTTTCATTTAAACCTATACACACTTACATAGATCAAATTGGGGAAAGTAAACACAAAGTAAACCACAACTGTCACTGAGACAACTACAGAGAGTACACTACAAACTGAAAGTACAAAGGGTCCATAATACAATCCCAAAACCACAAAGGAAAGTATAACTGCCACAATCCATCCACTCAAGACCCCACCTGAAGGGTAGGTGAAGGGTAACTGTGTATAACCGTAGAAGTATGCTCGTCCATCCCGTATCATTGAGAAATACCTAGTCCTAGACCACCAAGGTCTCTGTCAAAGTGTCCTTCCATCCTGTCTCACTGAGAACTACCTGGTCTTAGACCACCAAGGTCTCCATCGAAGCATCCGTCTGTCCCGTCTCACTAAGAACCACCTGGTCCCGGACCACCAAGGTCTTCGTTTAAGCGTCGATCACCTACATGGGACACGACGTGTGCGGGCGAAGCTCGTGCAGGGTTGAGTAACACAATAATCAGTTGAAATAATTCTATATAATTAAAAAAAATTACATGGAATTTCCGGGACATTACACGCATACTCCACTTTATCTCATGAGATTCATAACATTACCCAATGCATTGGAGTGCTATATATTTTTGAGTGCACCCATCAAATCATAAAATTTACATGTGTTATATAATTCTGGGTGCACCCGTCACATCATAACATTTACATTATCATGCATGACACATAGAATATATATTAATCTTGGAAATAAAATAACCCATGAAAAGGATTGGGTTTCATTTCATAAATCATACATTTTTAAAATTTAGAGTTACCAAGATAAAAATGGAATTATATTCTTGGTATCAATCTTGATTTATGAAGAAACAATCTCATAAGAAGTAAAAGATATGTTTTTTTAAAAAGAAGAGTTCTTTTGGAAAAATCTTTTCATTTATCATAAAACCAGATTAGAAACATATAGATTCAAAAAAAGAAAATGGAAGAAAAAATAAATGATATTAATAGAAAAATAAAGTATCATACATAATAAAAATGGAGTGAAAGATAGAAAATCCATAGAAAGAGAACTGGGTTTGAGAATCCCCTTACCTTATGTCAAAATGCTTTCTTTACTTTAATATCCTATATAATCAAATTAAATTCATTAATTTACAAATAAAGAACCTTTTATACATGAATTTTATTCATTATAGTTTTATTAAGTTCATTTATGGGGTTTTATATGAGTTATAGAGTTTAATTTCATCGTTTGGGGGTGTTTGTTTTCTTGGTTTTCATGATCGATTCACTTGTATATGAGTATGGAAGTTTATGTAAAATGGAAATGATTTTATAGAATTGAAATTATATGTTATTAGTGAACATAAATAAGTTTATTTGGTATTATATGTCATTTTTTATATGGTTTCTGGATGAATCATTAGATAAATAGTTAATGAGAAAGATTTAATTTATTTGGCGGATTTTACGACCATTATGAGTTTGTATCATTTTATTTAACATCTTGATTATATATTGGTACCAGAACATTATATAACTTATAATATATATAATATAATCTTATTTAACCATAATTAGGGTTTTATTACTATTATTTAAGGTGTTAGTGAAAAATGAAAATACATCCTCCACGATGGTGGTAAATCGACACACCAGAGTCAATATTTTCATTTTTAGAATAAATAGAAAAGGGAAGAGATTAGAAGATGAATTATTCCATTAACATAATAAAATTATAGTATATAAAATATACTAGATTTATCATGTATATTTTATAGGTAGAGGTGATGATAGGATAATAAAATAAATGAAATTGAAAATAAATTAAAAAAGAAAAGGGTTTTACATCTTGAATTTCTCCTCCTTGAGAACCTCCTTAGGGAAAAGGGTTTGGTATTTTGATGAGACCAATAGAACCTATATGTGGGGGAGGGGATTGTGAATATTATTGGGTAGAACTTGGACAAGTCTCAAATCTTGAAAGGTGTGAGGAGAAGGGGTGGTGAGGGGTGATATTTATAGGGGAGGAGAGGAGCATTTTCTCATTATTTTATTCATTAGTTTATTATTATTTTGGCTCAAGACTATAAATAACTTAAGACTTATCACTAAATATATTAAAACAGTGAAGGATATTTTGATATTTTTGGATTACATCATCCTTACATCATCCATGACTCAATAATTCATGTATTTAGCTTTTATCGTAAATTATTGTATTTTACTATTCACAAAATTCAAGTATTTTAGAAAAATACCAAAAATTTACCCTAACCATTTTTTGACATGTAGAATTAAAAAATAAACACCATTTTATGAAAATAATTTAAAAAATATGATAAATTTAATTTTTAATTAAAATCATCATTCAGTTGGAAAATATTGATTTTAAAATTATAACTGATTTTATAACACTTTGAAAAATTAAGTAAGGTATCATAAAATTATCTTATAATAGTAGGACAAAAAAATTTATTTTATGAATATATTTTATGAAAATAATTTTTCTTTTAAGGAATTATATTAATTATAAAATTGTAATTAAATATTTATGACTTACAAAAATACCAACACTTAATTAATAAATTTTAAAACATTTATTTAATTATATTATGATATAATTATATCATATTATCACTTATAGGATGCCTAGACTTTATCCATAATTAAATATGTGAGGTTAATATTCTATTGGACAATTTACTATTCCTAATTGTTACAATACTATTCCAAAGGTCATGTTACTATTCCATTGGGACAGGTTCCTTTGGTTTTAGAAATACCTATTATTTCATAAATTATTTATTTAAAAAGTTTTTATAGTGTTATATAAGTGATTTTATGTGATTTATACTATATGAAATAATTATAAGAATATAATTTCCATTGATAAAATTTGGTTTGTTACAAATAAGACCGGAAAGAGATAGAAAAAAAAATTAAACAAACATTTTATACCTAAAAGTAATACTAGGATGTGATAATTATCCATATTATACTACTTTTCACCCTCAAAAATTCATGTTGAATAAGGTTGATCCAAGAAGAGGTGATACCATTTCTCCCTCATATTTAATTCTCGTTTCCAAGTCTCATGAGAATATATTCCATGATGTGACAATTCTATCCACCACATTGCTTTTTTTTCACCCATAAAGTCAAGTTGAAGAAGGATGATCTAAGAAGAGGTGAGTTGATTGCTCCCTCATATTCGATTATCAATTAAAAATCTCATGTGAATCTATTCTATGTTTCCATAGTACTCAAACGAATAGAATAAATTTCTCATATAGGACATTTTCTTAGGAATCAACAATCTAAACCGGTTGCTCAACCATTGACACATCTAGCTCCAAGTTTATGTCTTATCAACTCAAAATACAAGAAGGTTTAGGATGATATATATTAAATGGAGACACATGGAATACATTATGGATCAAAGTCAATTGATTTGAAAATTACAATCGATAATCCACCTTTCTAATCCACTCAATAATTTCAAAAGGAACTATATATCTCAGTGACAACTTCCCTTGCTTTCCAAGCCATTAGTGACCTAGCTGAGGTCAAAATTTCAAAAACACCTAGTCACTAACCACAAAATCTAAAGGATATCACTAACTACCCATATAAGATTTATGCCAACTTTGGGATGTCACAAACCACTAAAAAATAGTTTGGATCATTATCGTCATCTCCCAAACAATACTCAGCCCAACCAAAGAAGCTTCACCGACCTCATACCAAAAAAGGGGTGATTTACAAGATATACTACACAAGGATTAAAAGGGAGTCATTATAATGGATTAATGGTAACTATTACTATAGTAAAATTCAACCAGTCCAAAATAACAATCCCAAGCGCCTCCAAATTTAGGACACATGCACAAATCATATCCTCTAGAATCTAAATCAATCACATTTTTGTCCATTTGAGGATGGTATTCTATTCATAGTTTAAATTAATGTCTCATCACTTCCTAGAGTACTTTATAAAACCAATAGGTAAACTGGGGATCCCTATCCAAAACAATAACTGATGGTACCCCATGTAACTTCACAAACTCATGCACAAAAAACTTCCCCAACTCTTCAACTTTATTGGTATCTTTAATTGTTATAAAATGAGATTAATTGGTTAATTATTCAATCATCACCCACATGAAATTATTCCTTCAGGGATTATGATTTAGTCTAATAATTATGTCCATGAACACCTTGTCCTATCTCTATATTTGAATATATAGGGGTTGAATCAAACTAGAAGGATTTTGGTTCTCGAACCTATTCAACTGGCACTTGTAGCAATGAGATATGAAATTGAATATATCCCACTTCAAACCAGGCCAAAAGAACCAATATTTCATTCCATAATACATCTTATTAGTGCTTGGGTGAACAACCCACTGGGAACAATGATAATCTTCCATCAAAACCTTTCTCGCTTAATTATCACTAGAGAAACACTAGTTCCTTACCCCTTTATATCTAAGAGAATGTTAGAAAAGAATCCCATGAGGTTCCATCATGACTTTAGGGGTTGTATTTTTACTAAGATCATCAAAAAAAACATTCCACTTTCCTAGGGTATAGGTGATGTCAAATTAAAATGATTGAAGGTAATCCCCCAACAACGTCTGCCTAAGTTTCAAGTCCTTTTGAGAAAAGATATAGATCAAACTTTTTTGGTCAGAATAAGCGGTAAACCTTTCCCCAAAAAGTTAATGTATTAAAATATTAAGGGTGTACATGATAACTACTATATATAGGTCATGGGTGGAGTAGTTCTTCTTATGCAGATGAAAATGATGAGATCCATACACTATAATGTGACCCCCTTGCCTAAGAGCACAACCCAAACCTATGCTCAAAGAATAAAAATACACCACATAGCCCCATCCGATTTATGGTAAGATAAGGATAGGGTTTGTGGAAAAACATAGTTTCAAATCATTAAAGGAAGCCTGGAATTTAATTCCCATGACAATTTCACCCCCTTCCTAGTGAGAGAGGTCAACGATGATGCAATATTTGAGAAATCCTTTACTAACTACCAGTAATATCCTATAAGATCCAAGAAACTTTGAATCTTAAAAACATTTTGTGGATCCTCCCATGACATGAAAAATTTCACCTTCTCAGTATCAATAGAGATTCCATGATCTAAGGCCACATATCCAAAGAAATTCACTTCTTAGATCTAGAAGTTGCATTTTGATAGCTTAACATAAAGTAAGCGATCTCTCAAGGTTCCCAAAATAGTTATTGGATAAAGTTCACGCTCTCCCTCAGTTCTTGAATAAACCAAGTTTACATCCATGAATACCATATTGAAGGAATCTAGGTATTGGTGAAATATTCAATTCACTAGTTCCATAAAGACTGTAAGAGAATTTTTCAATCCAAATGACATCACAAGATACTCAAAGTGACCACATATTCTCTTTAAGGTAGTCTTTATAATGTCTAAATTCTTAATTCTAAGTTGGTGGTATACATACTGAAGATCAATTTTTAATAACCAACTTTCTTATTTTAATTTATAAAAAATTCATTGATGTAGGGAAAGGGGTACTTATTTTTAATCATCTCACAATTGAGCTTTAAATAATTGACACATAAATAGAGAGTCCCATGAGACTTCTGGTAAAAGAGTATTGGAGTTTCCCAAGATGATACACTCAGATTGATGAATCCCTTAGCTTCCAAACCATCCAGCTGAATTTTAATCTCCTTCAATTCCTTAAGTTCCATATGATAGGAGGTTATATATATCATATTATTCAATGACACTAATTCTATTAAGAATCCCACTTCTTTTTTTTGAGGCAGACCAGGAGAGTTGGTTGGAAACACCTCAGGAAACTCCTTAACAATCGGGGGAAGTTCATAACTTGAGGTTTCCTCTTCAAGCTCAACCAAAAATGAGGAAATAAACTTAAAAATATACATAAGAAGAGTTCCTTATCATCTAGAACTTGGATCTCAATCCCCTTAATGTTGAATATACACTAAATTAATTGATTGAATAATTTAGGTGAATTTATCTTCCAGGCGGTTTCATTAATAAAAATCCATTATGATTGAATTAAATGAATAAAATATTCATTAAATAGGATTCAATGAATTTATGATAATGAGAATAATTGTATATAGATACATTGAATATGGTCGATATGTTTCATTAAATGAAACACTTCATGGATGGCTATATAAAGGGATGTGACCCATCTTGTTGTGGACAACTGATTTTCTTCAAGCCTCTCAAAGCTCTATTTCTTCCCGTAGCTTGTTCATCACCCTTTGTGAATATTCTATAACCAATTTAAGTGTATGGGAGTCCTCTTCTTGAGATTGGGATTCACAGGCTGATGTAATATCACAAATCTAGGAAGCTTTTGTTTGTTTCTTGAGTGATCTTCATCAAAAAAACCCATTAGAGATTATTTCATTGGCTATCAACATACACACTTTCATGTTTATTTATTATATATTTATTCTATCAAAGATAGATCATATATATATATATATATTTGGGTTTTTTCTTCCCCTTACATGCCCATATGAAGGACAAAAAAACCCTTTAGTGGTACCAAAGGATATACTTCTTTGATGAATCAACATGTTTATTTTTTTTAATAAAGAAATTTTTTTACAAATTGTGAAATGGGATATTTTAAGCCTAAAAATGAATATGAAAATTCATATTTAAATTTATCAATTAAATAAAAAGTTTATTTAATTATTTATATTTTTCATGTTTATAAAATGGTTTATAAAATAGGAATAAAATTAATAACCCAGGCTTAATAAAATTTATTTTATTTTCCATTTTCTAATATGAAAAGTTTATATTTATTACTCTTGTTTATAAAAATAAATAATGTATTTATTTTAATCAAGAAAAAATAAATTATTAATTGGATTAAATTATTTATAATTTTTTTATAAATAATGAAAAGGTTTTATGGAATGTTTATGAAGTTTATAAAATAGTGTTTTATAAATTAATTAACCATAAATTGTTTATGGTTAATGGATTAAATGTTTATGAAACATTTATTGCAAATATTCCTTTAATATTAAAGAGTTAATATTAATAATATCTTTTTTCACATTAATATGACTTATAAATGTTATAAATCATAATAAAGGGTATTGAAACCTTTTTACCAAAATTATATGGCAGATTTGTAATCTTTAAATAAAGTTCTTATTTAAGGATTATAAAAATTATTTATAATTTTTTTTATAAATCTCATAAATATGGTTAAAATATAAATGGTGTTTATATTAATAATTATGAACTGTTCATAATTAATTAATTTAAAATTATTCAAATTAAAAAGAGACCTTATTTAAAGATATTATTTAAACTACATCAAAATGGTTTTGATTGTTTACTTGATCAAAGGTTTAAATAATAACTTGAAATTCCATATAATAAATTATATGGAAGAGTTCATGAAGGAATTCGAGGCACAACAGAAGTGTGAAAAATGTGCAATTTAAAATTTTAGGTTTGGATTCATGTTAAAAACAATGAATCCACAAAACCATTTTCCTGTATTACTTAAAGGAGCTCATGTAATTTAATTTAATCACACAAAAAAATTTAATGAAAGCGTAAACAACACCATGTTTATTTGAATTTGCTGGTTTGATTCACTCACCATCGATGTGTCGTGGCTCAAAGGCACCAAGATAGGTGTCCTATAGATCATTAAAACATGTAAAATTGCTTTTGGATCATCTATATATGTTTCCCAGCTGATAGAATCAGAAATCAAATAGTTTTATGATGTCCCTTCGATCATGTGAAGAACACAAACTTGATCGAGAAAGTAGGATTGATCCGACCTTGTTCTTCCTTTGAAATCTCTATTTAAGAACATGAGAGGAGAGGATAGGAGATACTCACTTACTATATTTTTCCAGATGGTGGATAACACTATTAAAGAGGCCAAAATGAGATTTTATACCTAGGTTATACTTTCTAAAATCGTACTTTGGTCCCTGGAAAGTAACAACCTTCATTTTAGACCTTTGCGCACACGTATGACTTAATAAACTTGTCATAAATGTCAAAAATATTTTATAACTCACTTGTAGCACTATAAAATATTATTTTATAAAATTAAAACCATTAACTTGGAAAGTGATCTCCTTAAATAATTTAATTAACCTTGAACATCCTATGTTCCTTAAAAAAATTATATTTTCTCGTATTCACTTTTATGATCAAACAACTTTTGAATACCTTGATAAATAAATTCAATAATAATTATTCTAAAATTAAATAATATAATTGAATTATTTTTACTTACAATTGATCATACTTAGACATTCACCGACCCTTGCATGTGGGGCCCACTTCTTGCTAAACTCTTATTCATTAGAAGAGGTGGAACACGTGGCTACACTTAGTGTGTGACCTTCTATGTCCTTATCTTAATAAAAATGAGTCCAACCCACATACCAAGAGTGAATTATTGAAACCCATCATGACCCCTAAGAAGATAAGGAATGTCATAGCTATAACTACCTCCTATGAACACATTCTTTATAATATAATCTCTTTGTCTCACTATATCTCATAAAGTAGGATGAACACTTGTATTATCATAATTTTTTTGATTTGTATATTTCACAACCTTACTGGATGGACTTACCTTATTGTACCATGACCATGGATTTAATGAATGCACTACCATCCTAGTTAACCTGGGCCCATTAGATATCTCTTCATCAACCCAGAAGAGATAAATTCTATCTTTATCATTCAACCAATGCCATACCACCAATGACACACATGGTTTTTTCCTTGCATCAAAGAAAGAAATCAAATGGTGCACATTAATAATGATGTTAAGTTCTAAGACCAATACACATGTTCATAGATAGGAAAACCCAATGAAAATTGAAACATGTAGTGTTCCTATTGGTGGGATAGTCCTTATTATCTCATCTACTTGAGATCACCAAGAGCAAACTTCATGAGAAGAAGTATCAATGATTATGATCCCCCAACACCTGATAGTCAGACATCATCCTTATCCCATTAGTATGATGTATCTAAACCATATGACATATATTTAATATTACTATAATAATATCTCAAGGTTATCATTATAGATGGGAACTGCTATAACCTTTTTATGCAACACATAACCTAAGGACATTACCATGTAAATAGTGGATGCATTAGTGTCAATATTATTATGGTAAGAATAAACACATGTATATATCAAACTGTATACATGTAATGGTTTGACAACCCAGTTATTGATAGAATATTTTTTTTCATATTTATTAGTATTCTTTAATTAAATATTTATATTCATTATAAATATATTAAGTAATTCTTCAAAGTTAAGAAACATAGTTTCATTAAACTCATTTCTTATAAGGTTATATTTAAAAGTTTAATTTTAAAATTATAGAATTTTAATTTTAAAAAATGAATTTCATTTTTGAATTCATCATTCCAAAATAATCTTAGAATTATTTTTTGATAATTTTCTAAAATATTTTTTTTCAAGGAATAGTAAAAAATACTAATTTTTATTGAAAACTGTAGTTTATTTTAAAGTATTTACAAGGTTAAATTATGTTTTCTATTATTTTTAAATTGAAATTAGTTAATTTTTATTTTAAATAATATAATTATGGTTTTTAAATGGATTTTATACTTGAATTTAGTATAAAATATTTTATATTTTAAAAGGGCATTTTTCTAAAAAACTGTTTTTCATTACGTCTTTTCAGTTTAATTTTAAATTAAATTATAAAAATTATATGTTTTGAATTTTTAAAAATGGATTCAATATTTTTAATTATAGGTTAAAAATTTATTAAATAGTTCATTTTTATTTTTGGATGATATGAATAGTAAACTTAATAATTTTTATTACCACGGTAAAAGGTAAATTGTATAATTAAGTTTAAAAATAAAATGGTAAAGACTAGAAAATTATCATAAAAATTTCCCAAATTTAATTGAATGAGTAATTTTAATCCATAATCATTCAAGTTTTGGTTATATGTCCATTTTTTTCCATTTCAATATGATTATAACCTTTATAATATTTTATTTAAAGAAAAGTCAAAGATGTCACACTCTTATTTTTAATAAATGTTATATTTTTAATATGGTGTTATCCATAGGATATGTTCTAATAAAAATAATCCTTTAAAATATAAAATATTTATCTTCATAATGGTATTTTAGTTTTAATTTAGGGAAAAAATAATCACCTTAAATGTTTTTACAGCACTGGTGTAATAATTATTCAATTATTTGAAAAATTAAATAAATGATAATAAAAATATTAAATAAATATAATTTGATATAATTAATGTGATCCATGAATTTTATATTTGAGCTTGAAATTTTTAGGATATATTAAAATAGTTTTTTTAATTTTATTTATTTTATTGATGTTTTTAAAGTCAAAGTAATGAATAGAATCACATTTGAAAATAATGATATTTTATGGAATTAATATTTTAATAAATTATTTAAAAATCCTAAAAATATTAAATAAGAATAATGGGGATAATATAAGGTCACAAATTTCATCCACTATTCATTTATAGTCCATTTGAAAGCATTTTTATCCAGAATAGTCTTATTATATTTTAATATTTTGAGAAATTCCAAGAGTGTCCATCCCCTCTCTTATAAAAGGGAACCTATTATTCTCATTTCTTCACACTTGAAGACCATTTTGTTTCATATAATACCTACCCAAATAATTTTATATAATACATACCCACATTATTAAGGTATTTTTTTAGATATAATACTATCCTTAGTAGTCTTAAGGTGTTAAGGAAAGGAGGATTTCCAAAGAAGAGGTATAGTTTTTATTTGCATGTTCAGTTTTTTTCTTCTTCTGCATATTTAAAATATTATTAAACCACTACAAAATAATAAATTCAGTACCCTAAATATACTTATATGTTATTATGTTAGTTTATGACCCATATCCACCTCCTCTTCCCTCATATGGGATAAGAAATCATCATTCATGTGTACGGAGGACTACCGCCTCGCAAACCGTTGTCATTTGTTTCCCATTATCGCCTCTCATGGATTGACATAAATATGGATTTAAAGTATATATATGATATTTATAACATATTTATACTTTTTTAGTTATGTTATCACATACACTTTCTTACTTTCCATTCCATAGTTGATATGATAACATCGCTCGTGTGTAGGTGGATTACCACCTCACGAAGCGATGTGATACATTTTTCAATAACGCTTTACATGAAAAGAAATAAGGATAATGTTTTTGAATATATGTGATATACACGAAATTTTTATGATATTAATGACATATTTATCATACTAAAATGAAAATATATCATTTTCTTTCTTACCTTTCCATTCACTGAAAAATGATAACATCATTCGTGCGTACATGTGGACTACCGCCTCCACGGAGCGATATGATTGTTTTTCCAACACCAAAACACATGGATGATATATATATATATATATATATATATATATATATATAAGTTCATTTAATAAAATAATATGATATATATTTCATGAATATTATCCTGAATATGATGTAATAATTACCATTTTAACCATAATCAACATACCAAAGTCATTTTGGACTTATGAATCAGATATCATCAAAACAACCAATGTGAAATTAAAATGATTAATAACATAGTAATAAGTGATATAAAAGGAATAATAAAATTTAAAATGGTTTTTAAGTAAGTATAAATTAACCAAAGTTTATTTTTCAAGAATATAAATATTGTACGTGATGATTTGAACTCAAGGTAAGAGAATTTTTAAAAAAAAATCATCTTTTAAAGCTACTCTTTCAAGTCTAAAAAATGTAAAAAGGAATGTTTTTTAACTAATATTATGTGAGAAGATTTTTACACTATAATTATGCCTCAATTATTTGAATCTTCCTTAAAATTTTATTTTCAAATAACATGTTTTCATTTATGAGTGTGTAGCTTTTTAAAAAAGAAAAGTGATTTAAAAATGGAAAATTTATTTTCCTCAAGAATGTTTTTATGCAATATTTATGTGTTATGATTATGTTTTGGTTCTTGGGAATTGTTTTTTAGGATTCTTGGTTCTATAATAAAACAAGGGTGGGTGATCCTATTATAACTCTCCAATGCATTGAGTAAAGGGGTGGAGTTAACTGATTAAGTTTCTCCTAAGAGATTAGGGGAGTATACTGTGACGTTTATTAAAAATGTAACTGTGATGGTTACTCCCTCTATAAATGTGAGAGATAAAATATATGTAATAGTGATATAAAAATAATGTGAAAAATTACCTTTTTGATTTATTCTTTCTATGGATTTTATAGGAAACTTATGATTTCATAAGGTAAGATAAAGAGATTACGATTTATGGGTGAAAGTTATAACTTTAGGAAAAGTTTTCATGAAACCTTTATGAGTTTTTATATTGAATTTATGTTATATTAATTTTTTTTATGAAATTGTTGGGTATATAAGGAGATTTATTAGGCAATAAAATGTTTATTTTGTGCCTGAAGTTTAATTTGAAAAAGGAAAATTTTTATAAGTATTTATAGACTAATGATTTCTATATTTCTCTTTATTTACCTTACTAATCTCTTTATGATCATTATAAGTTTTAAATTTTTTTTCAAAGGGTTTAAGGATGGGTAAAGGAAAAAAATAAGTCAATTTTAAATTCATGAATATTTATTATAAAAGAAACCATTTTTTATTTAATTTTTTTTAGTGGGAAAAATTGATATTGAGTATAAGTTTCCACTTGTAATATATATGTTTGTTATGTATAAGTTATGAACCAATTCTATAAAAATATAAACCTAAAAGATCTATGAGAATGTAACAAATTTAATTCTTGTTAAATTTACTAGAATATGTAATGTTTAAGGCTAGTTCTTTACAGTTGGTATTAGAGTAAGGTTTTGATAACTTTATAGGTTAAGATAATGTTAATAGAAAACTATTTATGGTTATTTTAAAATGATGTAACATTTTAAGATTACTATAATGATTCATCAAAAATATGTCTGTTCATAATGGTTTTCTGCAGGGGAAACAAGGAAGCTAAAGTTGGAAGGCACTGAGAGGATTATATCCTTCCAAATTTGCAACTCAGAATGGTCAGAATTAGAACTGAATAGTTTTTTACGGTAATGACTCAGTTTATGCAAGATATAAATAGTAGTGGAATCCATGATATAGAGAAACCAGATCTACCACAAAAGAATATATAGATAGTGGAACCTTTTATTAGGTAACACCCACCATTATTTAGTGGATCTTCTAACACAGTGGTAGTTGAGGGGTGGATTAAATCCATAGAAAATATATTCTATGTCATGGGATGCTCAAATCATCAAAAGGTAAGTCTTTACATTTACCATTTTGAAGCTGAAGTTGACTAGTGGTGGTCTATGTTTAAGAATATTAGAGATAGAGAAGATATTTATGCTTTGGAATGGGATTAATTCAAAGATATTTTTCTTGAGAAATATTTTCCTAAGGAGATTTGGTTTAGGATGGAAAAAAATTCTTGGAATTGAGGTAGGAGGATGATTCAATGGCTACATACAAAGAAAAATTCACCTAATTTACAAGGTATAAACCACATTTTATCTATGATATTAATAGTAATATTAATCAATTTTACTTAATATTGAAGCCAAAATATTTAAGGAAACTAGCTTCCTGATAATATAAAATTTATGAGAATATTTTTCATTGTGTGGAGAAGGTGGAAATAGAGTTTGATGATGATATTGTATTCTTTGAAAAATAAGAGAAAAAGAGGTCAAGGTGGCATGAAAAGGGGAAGGATGTATCAAAGAAGTTTAATGGTAAGAAAATTAAGTTTTTAGTTCGTGAGAATTGTGGTAAAAAACACATTGAGGAATGCCTTTTGAATTATGGTAAGTGATTATAATGCAGTAAGATTGGGAATATGGATTGTAATTGCAATGAAAAATATCATGGTAGTGGTAAGACCAATTCTGATACACAAACAGTAAAATGTTTTAAATTTAAAGAGATGGTTCATTACATAAATGAGCATACTAAGAGGAACTCAAATGATGGGAAGCAGCTAGACTATAAGTAGAAAGGTGTGGTGAAATAATTTTTAACTACTTCAGTAGATGTTGGTCCATCAAACGAAGTGGTATCAGGTACATTTTTTATTTATTCATATTATAAAAATGTATTATTTGATTTAGGGTCTATACATTCTTTCATATGTAAGGATTTTGTTTGGAAAATTAGAAATTCCACCTCAATAAATGGAACCATAACTTATGGTAAAAACACTAGGGGAAGTATTAAGGAAAAAATAAATTATAATAATCTTCTTCTCATTTTCTATGTAAGGAATTTAACTGAAAACATTGTTTTCTTTCCCATAGTAGAGTTTGATGTTATTTTGGGTATAGATTGGCTTTCTATTTACAATGCTAAGATAGATTGTAGAGATAAATAATTTTTTTTATAAAGATTATCTATTTGTATACAAGAGTGAACCCATGCCATTGATAACATATCAGGAAGCTAAAAAACTATTAAAAGATGGAAATGAAAGTTATCTTGCACATATTTTTGAAAACAAGGGAACTGTTCAAATTAATGATGTGACAATGGTAAATGAGTACCTAAATATTTTTCCTGATGAGTTGTTCGATGTAATACCTAATCGAGAGGTTGAATTTACTATTTACTGAGTTTTTGATGCTAATACAATTAAAAAAAACCCTTATTGAAGGGATCAAGTAGAACTTCTAAAAGTGAAATAGTATTTACAGGAGTTGTTAGATAAAGGTTTCATTTATCCTATAACTTCACCATGGGGTGATCATATTTTATTTTTTAATAATATAGATAGGTTTCATGAGTATCTACATTGATTATAGAGTTTTGAATAGAATTACTTTTAAGAATAAGTATCTGTTGCTTCATATCGATGACTTGTTTGATCATCTCTATAAAGCTCAGTATTTTTTGAAGGTTTACTTGAGCTTTGGGTACCATTAACTGAAGGTTAATAATTATGAAATTATGAAAACAACATTTTATAATACATATGGGCATTATGTGTTTGTTGTTATTCCATTTGGATTGAAAAATTACCCCACTACATTTATTGATCTTATGAATAGAGTATTCCTTGAATATTTTGATAAGTTTGTGGTTGTTTTTATTGATGATATATTGGTTTATTCAAAAATTTATTAGGATCATGAAAAACACCTAAGGATTTCTCTAAAAACCCTAAAAGAAAAGTAGTTATATGAAAAATTTATCAAATGTGATTTTTGGTTACAATATATTTCTTTCTTTAAGAACATTATAAATAAAGATGACATTATAGTTGATCCCACCAAAACAAAAGTGGTTGATGAATGGCCATGACCTACAAATGTTATTGAGATTTGAAATTTTCTTGGATTATTATGCTATTACTGGTGGTTTGTTGAAAACTTTTCATGGTTATATAGCTCAATAAATAAGTTAACATGAAAAAGGTGTTAAATTTATCTAAAAAAAATAATGCGATGATTATTTTCAGGAATTAAAAAGAATATTGGTGAATGCTCTAGTTTTGGACCTACCCTCAAGAAATAGTGATTTTTTCATCTAAAATGATCCTTAATTGAAGGGACTTGGTTACATTCTGATGCATAATTATTGGATAATTTCTTATGATTCATAGTAATTGAAACCTCATGAGTAAAATTATCTTACACATTATTTGGAATTAGCTGTAGTTGTTTTTTCTTTAAAAATTTGGAGACATCATTTGTATAGAGCCAAGTGTGAAATATATACTGATCATAAAAGTTTGAAGTATATATTTACTCTGAAGGAGTTGAACATGAGGTATAGAAGATGGATAAAATTGATTAAGGTATATAATTGCATTATCCATTACTATTATAGAAAAGAAAAAAAAGTGGATGATGATTTGAGATGGAAAAATAATGCTACATTAACCATGTTACACTTGGAACATGACCCTTTGGTTAAT
Source organism: Viscum album (assembly GCA_963277665.1). Lineage (NCBI taxonomy): Eukaryota > Viridiplantae > Streptophyta > Magnoliopsida > Santalales > Viscaceae > Viscum > Viscum album. The sequence continues at coordinate 1,753,974,963 of OY728151.1, forward strand.
GATTTAATGAATTTTAGTATAGAAGTTGTGGATAAAGGAACCTCCTCTATTTTTTAGGTGTTAGTTCAATCATCTCTGTCAAAAAGAATCAAGCAAGCTCAAAAGTATGACCGTGAGTTATAGAAAAACGTATAATTGGTTAAGAAGGGTAATTTTATTGAATATAATGTTGAAAAAGAATGTTTTTTGAGATTTGGAAAAAGATTATGTGTGCCATGTGATTCCCAGTTGAAGAAATAGTTGTTAAGTGAAGTTTATAATTCTCCGATTTCCATTTATCCTGGAAGCACTAAGATGTACAAAGACCTTCAAGAGTATTACTGAGGGGATGAAATGAAAAGATATATTGCTAAATTTACCATGATTTTTTTACTTCTCAATAGGTTAAAGCAGAAAAACAATTACCTAAGGGGATTCTTTAACCTTTTCCAATTCTAGAGTGGAAATGGGAAAATATATCCATGGATTTCATGGTGGGACTACCAAAGACTTCTTAAGGTAATGATTAAATTTGGGTTATTGTTGATTGAATGACTAAATTTTCACATTTAATTCCCATTCAAGATACTCTATCTTTAGATTAGCTTTCTAGACTATATCTTAAGGAGATATCCAGGTTACATAGAGTTCCTCTATCCATTGTATTTGACCATGATCCTAGGTTCACTTATAATTTTTGGAAAGGCTTTTAGAAGTCGATGAGCATGGAATAAAATTTCATCACAACCTTTTATCCTCAGTCTGATGGATAGTTGGAATGAAAAATTCAAAACTTGGAAGAAATGATTCATGATTATTCAATGGATTACCATGGAAGTTGGGATCAACTTCTTTATTTAGTTTAGTTTTCTTATTATAACAATTTTATTTCCAGTATACAGATGACATCTTTTGAGGCATTATATAGAAATCGATGTCGAACTCTATCATTTTGGGATGAAGTAGGTGAAAGAAAGTTGATGAGACCTGAATCATTAGATTAAGTGGTTGATAAGGTGAAAATGATTCATCAACATATGAGAATAACTTAGATCATACATAAAAGATATGCAGATAATAGGAGGAAAAACCTTTCATTCGAGGTAGGTGATCATGTTCTTCTTAAAATATATTCATGGAAAAGTGTTATTCATTTTGGTAAGAAGGGAAAGTTAAGTCCATGATTCATTATACCATATAAAATCCTAAAGAAATTTGGATCAGTTTCCTACCACGTGTCCTTGCCTCTGATTTTATCCCAGGTACACAATGTTTGTCATATTTTGATATTAAAAAAGTATGTTCTAGATTTATCCCATGTTTTGAACCCCAAAGTAGTTCAGTTGAAAGAGAACCTTTATTATAAGGAATGTCCTATTCAGATTTTTGACCATAGAGAGAAAGTATTTTGGAACAAGGTAATTAACCAGGTTAAGGTTTTTTGGAGAAATCATATGGTTTAAGAAACAACATGAGAATCTCAAAATGCTATGAGGTAAAGGTATCCCCACTTGTTTAATAAGAAAATAAAATTTAAGGACAAAATTTCCAAGGGGGGGGGGAGAGAATGTAATAACTCAGGTACTGATATAATATATATATTTCATATTTATTAGTATTATTGAATTAAATATTTATATTCATTATAAATATTTTAAGCAATTCTTAAAATTGAGAAAAGAAATAGTTTTATTAAACTCATTTTTTATAAGGTTATATTTAAAAGATTAATATTAAAAGTATATAATTTTAATTTTAAAAAATTAATTTCCTTTTGGAATTTAGCATGCCAAAAATAATATTATATTTTTTTTTGTAATTTTATGAAAATATTAATTTTTCATGGAATAGTAAAAAATACAAATTTTTATTGAAAAATTTATTTTATTTTAATGTATCTACAAGGTAAAATTATTTTTTGGATTAGTTTTAAAATTAAATTAGTTCATTTTGATTTAAAATCATCTAATTATGGTTTTTAAAAGTATTTTATACTTGAATTTAGTATAAAATCATTTTATATCTTAAAAGGACATTTTTCAGAAAAACTATTTTTTGTAATGTTTTTCAGGTTTAATTTTAAATTAAATTATGAAAATTATGTGTTTTGAATTTTAAAAAATGGATTCCTTAATTTTAATAATAGGGTTAAAATTTATTAAATAGGTCTCTTTTATTTTTGGACAATATGAATATTAAACTTTATAATTTTTATTACCACGGTAAAAGGTAAATTTGGTAATTAGGTTCAAAATAAAATAATAAGGACTATAAAATAACCTTGACATTTCCCAAAATTTAATTTTATGATTAATTTAATCCATAATCATTCATGTTTTAGTTATATTACCATTTTATTCCATTTTTATATGATTATAACCTTTTATAATATTTTATTTAAATAAAAGTCAAAGACGTCACACTCTTGTTTTTAATAAGTGTTATATTTTTAATATGGTGTTATCTAGAGAATTTGTTTGACTATAAAATTATTTTGAAATATAAAATATTTATCTTAATAATGTTAATTTATTTTTAATTTTTAGGGAATAAATAATTACCTTAAATGCTTTCACAACATTGATGTAGTAATTATTCAATTATTGGAAAAATCAAATAAATGATATTAAAAATATTAAAATAAATATAATTTGATATATTTAATGAAATACATGAATTTTATAGTTTTTCATGACATTTTTAGGATATAATTAAATAGTTTTATCAAATTTTACTAATTATTTTGATATTTTTAAATTCAAAGTAATGAATAGTATTAAATTTGACAATAATGATATTTTATTGAATTAATATTTTATTAAATTATTTAAAAATCATAAAAAATACTAAATAAGAATAAGGGGAATAATATATGGTCTAAAATTTCACCCCATATGAATTTATATCCCATTTTGAAGCTTTTGTCTCTAGAATAGTTTTATTATATTTTTGTATTTTGAGAAATTCTAAGAGTGCCCCTCCCATCTCTTATAAAAGGGAACTTCTTCTTATCATTTATTCACACTTTAAAACCCATTTTTTTCGGCCAATACCTAAAAAAATAATTTTATACAATCTCTCCCCATATTCTGGAGGCCTTGTTTTAGTCATAATACCATTCTCAATAGTCTTAAGGTGTTAAGGAAATGAGGATTTCCAAAGGAGAGGTGTAGTTTTTATCTGCATGTTTAGTTTTTTTCTTATTACACCCCATTAAAATATTATTAAACCATAATAAAATTATAAATAAATTATCCTGTATATACTAATATATTATTATGTCAGTTTAATGACCAATATCCATCTCCTCTTCCATCACATGGGATACAAAAATCATCATTCGTGTGTATGACAGACTACAACCTCATGAACAAATATCATTCGTTTTCCATTATTTCCTCTCATGGACTTAAATAAAGATAGATTTAAAGTATATTTATGATATTTATAATATATTTATACTTATGAAGTTATGATATAATATATAATTTCTTAATTTTCATTCCATGGGGGATATGATAATGTCGATTGTGTGTACGACTGACTACCACCTTGCGAAGCGATGTGATTCATTTTTCACTAATTCTTTAATGGAAAGTAATAAGTATAATGTTTATGAATATATGTGATATACATGAGATTTTTATGATATTAATGACATATTTATCACACTAAAATGAAAATATATCATTTTCTTTCTTACCTTTATAGTCACTAAAAAATGAAAACATCGTTCGTGTGTAGGAGTGGACTACCGCCTCGACGAAGAGATGTGATTCTTTTTCCATCACCAAAACACATGGATGATATATATATATATATAAATATATTTAATAAAATAATATGATATATATGTTATGAATATTATTTTGGAGATGATGAAATAATTACTTTTTTGACCATAATCAACATGCCGAAGTCATTTTGGACTTATGAACCGAATATCATCAAAACATATGGTGTAAACTTAAATGATTAATAACATGGTAATAAGTGATATAAAAATAAGATTAAATTTTAAAAAGGTTCTTAAGAAAGTCTAAATTAACCAAATTTCATTATTTATTAAGATAAATATTGTACGTGACAAGTCAAACTCAAGGTGACTTTCTTTTAAAAATCATCTTTTAGAGTCACTCTTTTAACTTTTTTTTAAAAAGTCAAAAGGAATATTTTTTAACTTAAAATGTGTGAGAATATTTTCCTACCACCATTAAAACTACATTATTTTAATCTTACTTTATAATTTTACAAGTTTATTTTCAAATAAAATGTTTTAATTTATGAGTTCACAACTTTTTAAAAAAGAAAAGTGATTTCAAAATGGAAAAGTTATTTTCCTCAAGAAAGTTTTTTATTAAATATTTATATGTTATGATTATGTTATGGTTATTTGGAATTTTTTATGAGGATGAGTGGTTCCGTTATAAACTGAGGGTGGGTGAGCCTGTTATAACTCTACAATGCATTGAGTAAAGAGATGAAGTTAAATAATTAAGTTTCTCCTAAGATATTATGGGAATGTACTGTAATGGTTATTATAAATTTAACTATGATGTTTACTACTTGTTTGGAAACAAGATATATATTATATGTAATATTTATATGAAAATAATTCCCTAATTTACCTTTATGATTTATTCTTGTTATGTATTTTATAAAAAACTTATGATTTCATAAGGTAAGCTAATGAGATTATGTTTTATGGGTGAAAGTTATAAATTTATGTTATCTTACAATTTTTTTATAAAATAATTGGGTAGAGAAGGTATTTTTTTAAAGCAATTTTTATTTTGATCCCAAATTTTAATTTAAAAAATATAAATTTTTTAAAAATATTTATGGACTAATGATTTATTTATTGCTTTTTATGTACCTTACTAAGTTATTTATGCTCATCCAAAGTTTTAAAATGTTTTTAAAACTATTTAAGTATGGGTATTGGAAAAAATAAGTCAATTTTAAAGTCATAAAGATTTATCGTGAAAATAAATCATTTTTTTAAAAAGTTTTGTTTGGTGGAAAAAATAGATACCAAGTATAAGTGTCCACTTGTAATGTATGAGTTTGTTATGTATGTGTTATGAACTAATTATCTAAATATATAAACCTAAAAGATATATGAGAATGTATCAAAGTTAATTATAGTTAAATTTACTAGAATTTTTAATGTTTAAGGATGATTCCTTACAAATGGCAATCAAAGTTCATAAAGGAGTTGAGTCTAGGGAACCCACTCACAAAACTCCCACTTTCACTAGATCTAATTGTTAACAATTCTCAACCATCTATATCTCACATGAGTATCAAGATTTTTCTAAGACATGAATTAGTTACAGGGTCTGAAAATTATTCTCTATGGTTATTATTCTAACTATAACTTTACCTCTATGAGGAAAATCCCTTAAGAGATGAAACTTTTTAAGTATATGCTTTGTCCTCTAGTGTGACCTAGGATCCTTGACAAGAACCACTACTATGGTATTATCATAGTATATTGTAATAAGGTCTTCACTGATATGTATAATTCCAAGCTTGGAAACAAATATTTGTATCCAAAATACTTTTTAAGTTGCATCAGAAGCCTCTATATACTCTGATTTTCTTGTAGAATTAGAAACCATAGAATACTTCGAGCTCCTCCAACTCACTGCACCACCATTCAAGCAAAAGAAATAGTCTGATTAAGATTTTATATCATCATGATATATTTGGAAGATAACATTAGTGTATCCCCTCATAACTAGATCTTCATATCCTCCATACACCAATTATATATACTTTGTATGCCTCAAGTATTTTAGGATAGTTTTTAAAGCTACCCAATGCAGCTCTCCTAGATTGGCTTGATATATACCCACCATGATTAAAGCAAAGGTGACATCAAACGTAGTATATAACATGACATACATGATAGATACCACTACTAAAGCATAAGGTATTATAATGATTATTTTAATATCCTATTATGTTTGTGGACACATCTTCTTAGATAGATTAATTCCATGTGACACTAGCAATAATCTTCTCTTGGATTGTTCCATATTATACCTTTTGAGTACCTTGTCCATATATGTACTTTGACTTATCCCAAGAAGCCTCTAAGATCTATCTTGATAGATCTTTATCCCTATAATATAGGCTGATTCACCTAAGTATTCCATGGATAAGCATTCATTTAACCAAGTGTTCACTAATTATAAGAAATGAACTTCATTTACCAATAATAATATATTATAAACATATAATACTAAGAAAATGATGACACTTCTACAAACTTTATTATAAATAATTGACTCACTTTCATTCTCAATGAAACCAAATTCTCTTATGGCATCATCAAAATGATCATTCCATGATCATGATACCCACTTCAATCCATAAATGGAACTCTGTTTCTTTTACACTTTATTGGCACTCTTTGACATAATAAACCCTTCAGGTTGTATCATACAAACATATTCAACTAACTTTATATTTAGAAAATTAGTTTTTATATCCATTTTCCAAATCTCATAATCTTGGAAGGATGCTATTTCAAGTGATATTTTTATGGATTTCAACATTACTACTGGTGAGAAGGTTTTGTTACAGTCAATTCCTTGACATTTCCTAAAACTCATCACTACCAGCCATGCCTTATAGGTTCTTACTTGACCATACATGTACAATTTTTTTTGAATAACCATTTACACCCAATAGGATTTAAATCAGCTGGTGGGTCTACTAAAATTAAAACTTGATTTTGGTATATGGAATCTATTTCAGAATGCATAGCTTATTTCCATTTAGTAGCATCCTTGTCATATACTAATTCCTTGTTGGTTAGAGGTTCGTTATTCTCTAGGAGTAATGTTTCACTAGACTTGGTGATAAGAAAACCATATATGTATGATTATTTAACCTCTCTAGTAGACCTAAATAATAATTGTGTCTTGGAGACATCTTTCTCTCCCACTATCTCTTGTGGAGATTGTTACCGTACCAACTCTTATGCATCTGGAGCATCAACTTCATCAAATTTAATCTTTCTCCTACCATTTCCATTTTAAATGTGTTTCCTTTCTATAAATGTATCATTTATTTCTACAACCACCGTTATATATGAATGTTTATATAGGTAATATACTTCAATCTTATTATGATAACATATAAAGGTGTACTTTGTGCTCTGAGATGCTAATTTTTCACTAGGTATAGTCTTGAAAAAAAGCCTTGCATCCCCATACACACATGAGTGATAGACTAGATTTCTTTCTATACCAAAACTAATATGGAATCCCATATACCAATTTAGCTGGTACTCAATTTAGTGTATATTCCATAATCAACAATGTATATCCCCAAAAGGATAATGTTAGAGTTACATGACTCATCATCGATTTGACCATGCCAAGTAGGGTCTAATTACTTCTTTCTCTAACACCATTACACTGAGGTGTATAAGTAGGAGTGATTTGGTAAATTATTGAACACTCTTTTAAATTATTGATGAAATATTTGTTAATATATTATCAACCATGGTTTGAGTGGAGTTTAATAATCTTCTTACCAAGTTGATTCTCTACTTCATTATGACATTCCTTAAACATGCTAAAGGAATCTAACTTCTACATAATTAATTAGATATATCCATATTTACTGTAGGAATTGATAAAAGTAATTAATTAAGAAAAACCACCCTTTCCTCTACTGAAAATAGACCACATAAATTAGTATGAACCAATTTAAATGTTTCTTTGTCTCTTTATCCTTTTGTAGTGAAAAGTGCTTTGGTCATTTTACCTTTTAAAAAAGAATTACATACATCCAAGAGTTTTAACTCTAGGGAGTCTAAATACCCTACATGATGTAGTTTTCATAAATTCTTATTTTTTATATGACCAAGATTTAAGTTCCATACATGGGTAGGATATAACTCGTTCTACCTAGATTTTTCATTGATTGTCAATAATAGATTTTCTAGTTTATGTATTGTTGGAGTTGGTGCCCTAGAACCAACTTCTGTGTACTTTATGATAACCCATATTCATAATCTTGAATATTAATAAACTTATTATCACATCATGATTTTCTTATGAATAACATATTATGTGATAATTTCTAAGAGTTTCTATCGCATAAAAGGTCATAGTAGTTCCCCGCAATGATGAGAACCCAGAATTTCCAAAACAATATTCTTAAATATATGTTCTGTAGATGAATGATATCGTTTGAGGTACAAAAATGATACAGGCTATCAGGGGTGTAGACTCATAGAACTTTGAGGCACCTTCTCATGGTGTACGCCCGTAGTAATATCAAGTGTAGGATATTATGAGAACAAAACCCGCCTATAGGAAATCCACATTCATATGCGTCATTAGATGTTCCTATATGTGGACATGTGTATTGACTCTTATACTTTAATATTATTATTAATGAATATTATAAGTCAAGTACTTTTATGTATTGACCAAAACTGTGATGATATATGTTCACAGTGAGGTAGGATATGTTGGGTGCGACATGAGTAATATTACATTAATGAATAATACGAGAAATGATATATCCCTTATGTTCTTTAACAGAAGTTGATATCTTAGGACCTTTGATGGAAATTATATAGCCTAAATAAATCCATGGCCATGATGTTTTTTGGGAAATTTTGATTTCTTAAAAGTGAAATAAAGAGACATCGAGCACATAGGTTGATGGCCCCAGCATACACCCTGCTTTATTAGAGATATCATGATAAAATGATTATATTACACAGTGATCATATGTATGAGGGATTATGTTTTTGTGACATTAACTTCTTTATTTATGGGTGCCTTATCATGTTGCTAAATTCAAACCTTGGAATTTAGGCTACTTCGCCCATTGCCACTAAGAAAGAGGCCTAGAGGGTCACATATTAAATGTATCCAGAATATCAGTTAAATAATATATTATTATTTATTATTTAACAAGTTGAATAAATATTATTTCTATACGTGGTTTAATAATTATTAATTTTTGCTTGATCACATATATTCCATCACTAGTTATTCGAGAGAATATCATGTGAGCATAATATTTATTAAATATTTATTTTCTATTTAGTGAATATAATATTTATTTATTTATTGGAGAATAATGCAGTGATATTTATTTAATAAATAAATATACATTATTCAAGGAATGATAAATATTATAGAGGAATGGAGGATTGATTTTAATGGTCTATTGAGAAATAATATATATTGAATATTATTTGAATAAATAATATTTAATTTTAATTCTCAAGTTAAGAGCATGCTGTGAAATAATATTAATATTATTATTATAGACATGGGGTTCCGTAAGGGATTAATTATATAATAAAGGGAACTTTTACAATTATATATTTATAACACTAGCGATATATAAACCCAATTATATTATTTTCAAATAGAAACAATTCATTTTGTGTTGTGCACAACAACAATCGAAGAGAGTCCTATCAAGTCCTAGAAATATACCTCTCCAAGAATTATCCCAAGAACGGAGAGAAATCTTCCTCCTCCTCCCACTCTCGAGTATAGAGAGATCAAGGAGAATGCTTTAAAAGTGATTCTCATGGTGATCAAAGGCGAATGATTCAAGTGATAGGATCTGGCATGCTAGTAGCCATAGATTCCTATGACGACATTCAGAGATTTATAAAACACATGTGGATCACCGCTAGAGGGAATATTCTCTTGATTCCTTTAATGAAATGGAAATACAATGTAGTTTTGTCTAATTCATAAATAAATTAATAATTCACGTAAGGTAATTCTTTAATTGATTAAATTAATTATAAATAATATGCAATGATCCTGTTCTTGGTTCCAATGTTCTATCCCTTGTTTGTTTTTCTTTGATTCAATTCCATTGATTACAAAGTTTATCATCATGTAAATATTGTATTTATCATCAATCATGACAAAAAGAAAAGTTGGTAATGAACCATCACATTCTTCCGCTATGTCTATAACCTTCAAGTGGCATCATAGAGGCCACATAATTATTTATAATTATTTAAAAGATTATTGATTGATTTATGGATTTTCCATTTAGTTTTCAATTCAAGTTTAATAATTATTTAATCCAAATTGTGAGATATTATTCTTTCTATTTCATTTCTATTAGATATAATCAAATCAATTAATTTTATGAAGTAAATAAAATTGAATTTCTTATCCAGAGGTGCCAAGGATTCTAGCTAGATAACATAAGAGTACACATCATGTAACCAGAGTTACATGTCGTATACTAGTATTCAATGCACCAATAATTAATTCAGAATTAATTCAAACCATGTACATTGAATACATTCGGTGCATTTAATTATACACCATGTGTTGATTGGGCTAGTCCGGCACATGGTCAGCCAGAGTAAACACCATATAGCCCATGTACTAGGCATGTAGTCCTGTCGTCACAAGTAGGCCATATATCTTCTTACATGGCCTACCTGATTGGTGACCATGTAACTCAGATACCACATTACATGTATCCCATCTACACATTGTGTACTCTAATATTTTCCATGGCATAGTTTACATGCTGAGTCTCTAGGCGTGTGCTGCAGATAGACGGTGAGAAGGGTACACACTGTTTAGATGGCTTGTACACACTATGTACTTATACCAAATTATATAAAATTAAAATTAATTTATTATACTGTGCAAAACTTATCAAAATGTGATTGTGTGTGGTCATTAAGTTGATAATACATGCCATGTGATGGGTTTTAATATATATATATATGTCTAATTAATTTCTTCATAATTTTCAGTTCTTCATATCATGCGTGAGTTGTATTTTAGTTATTAATCCACGTGCATTGAAGCATAACACATGATAGAAAAATCATGTAATTCATGTAATCATTAATTTTTTAGTACACATCATGAAAGTACATGATAATTCATGTATTCCATATGTCACAAGAGTAAACAATATAAGAGTATAAGACTTATTGGGTAGATTCGGATGAGTATTCACCATGTTTTTTCTAAGGTGCATTTATGTACATAGTTAATTTTTAAATAAATATATTTAATTTATTTAAAATTATTATGGATGAGAATATCAAGGAAATTCATATGAGAATTAAGATAAAAGAATTGATTAACTAAAAAAGACAATTAATTGATTTGATCATGATTTATCTTAAATAAGAATGATTATAATTTAATACTAATTTTATTAAATGCGTAATTACTTGTATAATAATGGATGATGATGATCTTAGACCAAGACCTTTGTATGTGATTAGTTTTATTTAATTTATTATTAAATTAAATTGGTGGCTTGTGTGTCATCTCTCATCTCATTATGTATGGGCCTGCATTCCCATGGTTTCTTTTATGTAAACCCCTTCCTCTAACATTTGTGTGAGTAAAAGAATATGTAATGGATAGAGATCCCAAGCTAGTGGAGGCAGTTTAATTTTGGAGTTGAGGTGAAACCAACCCAAGATAGATACATAGGTGGACAGGTGGAAAGCTGAAACACGAACCTGAATTGGTTCGAGGTGTTTTCCCCCTAGGTTGACAGTTAGTTTACCATCTACTAGATAAACTATCCATTAGTAAAATATCATGATAATACCACCTTTTTATTTTATTTCTGTCAAGTTGAATGGTTATTTCATTATGGATGTTTTGTTATGATCACATACATTAATGAATTAAAAAGAATGAAATATAGAACTAAAATAAATTGGATTATGTGTAAATATTATCTGAGACATGGTTAACCAGTTAAGTAAATCCACTTAATATTAACAAGGATGAGATAAAGATAATAATTGGAAATTTATGCATAAAAGATAAAATCCTTCAATTATATATATTAATTCAGTATAACCTTCCACTACTTCAGTTAAAATCAAACCATAGTTTAAAGTGCTTGAATTGCCAAATTTGGGGTGATTTCAATTATCAGGGAGTTCAAACAATAATTTTTGGGTTGAATTAACTTAGTTCCCATCAAGGATTGACTTCAAAATCAGGGCTTAGTGTAATTGAGAGGAAAGAGTTGAGGAAATATAATTTAAGGATTTTAATATTGAGAAGTCCACTCAACAAATCAAGAAAATATGAGTTAATGCAGTTGGAATTTGGAATGCCTACCTAAAACCATTCAATTTTTTTGACCAACCAAATTTTGGATAATGATAAGGGTAATATGGATCCTTGATACTAGAATGTACAAGAAATATGATGTTATAAATCCAATGGCATGGGTTATTAGGTTTTAATAAAATAGTGGGAGATTAATAAATATAATATTTATTTATATATATATTTTATTACATAAAACACTAAAAGTATGCTCATATTATTTATAGAAACAATAATAAAATGAATTTAAACATATCACTACAATCTATACTTGAGAAGGATAACCTTGTCAATGACACAAATTGCCAAGAGTGGCAAAGGCTCTTGTGTGTTATCCTATTCCATGAAAGGAAATTATATGTGATATAAGAACCTATTCCTGATTCTCCTAGTAATGAGGCTAGTGAGGAAGAGTTATCTCTCTACAAGAAACATTTGAATGATGATACAGATGTTCAATTTTTCATGCTATCATCTATGACTAATGATATTTTGAAGCAACATGAGGAAATGGATGCATATAACATGACATCTCACATTTGGGATCTCTATCAAGAGAATATAAGATAAGAGAGATACACGATCTATAATGATTTGTTTACAACTAATATTGGAGATTCACTTCCAGCTGAGCCTCATATAGTGAATCTTATTGGCTACATTGAACAGTTATACATCTTAGAGATTAAATTCTCAGATGAGTTGCATACAGATCTCATACTTTCCTTACTAACCAAGAACTTCTATAGTTTTATTGTTAATTAAAATATGATCAATAATGAGAAGAGACCTTTTGAAATTATTACTTTGATTTTCCAAGTGGATAAGTACATGGGATGTGACAAACCCAAAGACCTTATGATGAATAAGAAAATGAAGAATAAGACGAAGGGGCCCGAGACTCATAATAAGTATAAAGATCCTAAGCACCATCCTTAAAAAAAGAGGAATATTCAAAGGCATGGAAAAGAAAAGGATGTGGTATGTTTTTCATGTGGAAATCTTGGTCACTTGAAGAAAAACTACACCCAAAAGTAAGGGGGAGCTAAATGTTCATTCGTTATCGAGTGTAATCTTTCAATATCTATGCATTGGGTATTAGATATAGCTTGAGGTGCTCACATCTACATCCAAATTTAGAAACCAAGTAAATTCCAAAATATTTATAGAGGATAGGTGGATTTGAGAGCTGCTAATAGAGTGAGACTGGATGCTCTATCCATTGGTAACTGCCACCTTTCATTTCCAATGGGAATGATTTTGGTTTTAAAATATTGTTATTATATACCAACTATTACCAAGAACATAATTTTTGTTTCATGCCTAGATGAAGATGGGTTTATTTTCAAGTTTGGAAATAAAATTTCTTTCTTTTATAAGGACAACATATGTTATGGTATTATGCATTTAAATAACGATCTTTATGTGTTAAATTATGAAAACCAAGTATTGAAAATAGACAACAAATCATGTTCACATGACTCATATAACACCCAGCTATGGAATCACCATCTTGTTCATGTAAATGATAATTGTTTGATAAATATATTTCAAGTTGGTTATTTAGAATCTTCTAAGATAAAACCACTTGAAAGATATCGTGATTATTTACAAGGAAGAATGACCAAACTGCCATTTGTTGGACCGAGTGAAAGGGCCATAGAGATTATATGATTGGTACACACTGATGCATGTTGACCATTTATAGTATAATATAGAGGTGGGTATTCTTACTTCATAACTTTTACTAATGACTTAAGTAGATATGGTGATGTCTACTTGATGAGGTATAAGTCTGAGTCCTTTGAGAAATTCAAAGAATTCAAGAATGAAGTAGAGATTCAACTTGGAAAGAAGATAAAGAAGCTTAAATTATTTAGAGGTGGTGAATATCTTTACCAAGATTTTATCGAATTTCTATGAGAGTTTGAGATTCTATCTCAACTCACTCCACCTTACACACTATAATGGAATGATGTTAGTGAAAGGAGGAACCATACCTTATTAGACATGGTAAGGTTGATGACAAGTCATGCATATCTTCCATTATCCTTTTGTGGATACGCATTATAAAATTCAAAAAATACATTAAAATGAGTACCAAATAAAGAATAAAATGGAATTACCTTCGAGTTATGGAGTGTAAATAAACCCATTTTTTCGTATACACGTGTACAAGGTTGTTGGGCGTTTGTTAAGGCCTTCTCAGGAAATAAGCTAGAACCCCGGGGAATAAAGTGTATATTTATAGGGTATCCCAAGGAAACAAAGGGATACTACCTATACAATACCTTATACAAGAAAGTGACTATCATCAGACAAGACATCTCCATTTATAGGTAGCACATCCTCAAAAAGGATAGTAAGATAAAGATTGACTTTGATAAAGTTGATTCTCAAGATACACAAAAGTTGGTAGAGGAACAAATTCCATAGGTCCCCATGAAAGAAGTAGTTCCTAAAACATAAGTACCATATAGGAGAACAAGAGAGGTAAGAGAACTAAATATATATGGTTTTCTAGTCACCAAAGATAGTGAATCATTATTATTTGACAATGATGAACCTCTCTCTTAAAAAGAGGAAGTAGAGATATCATAAGCTGTAAGATGGTAAAAATCCATGAATTATGAAATGAATTCCATGTATCAAAAATAATTTTGGGTTTTATTCTATACTCCAATTTATGTAAAGACCATAGGGTGAAAATGAGTATTCAAGAGAAAACTGGACATGAGAGGTAAAGTAAATACCTATAAAGTAAGGATAGTGGATAAAGGGTTTAAACAACATTAAGGAATTGAATATGATGAAATATTTTCACTGGTTTCAATTTTTAAATCAATCAAAATTATAAATTATATAAAATATTACAATAAATATGAAATTTGGTATATGGATGTAAAAACTAAATTCCTTAATGAGAACCTTCAAGAAGATGTCTATATGACACAACCAGAAGGTTTTTTCACTCCAGGTGATACCAAAAATATTTTCAAGTTGTAGAGATCCATTTATGGATTAAATAAAGAATCAAGGTCATAGAATATTCAATTCAATGAAGTTATAAAAGAATTTTGTTTCATTAAAAATGAATGTGTTCCATGTGTTTACAAGATATTTAGTGGAAATGCAGTCATTATTCTAGTAGTGTATATTGATTAAATATTACTTATTAGAAATGACATACCTATCTTATAATCTATTAAGGACCGGTTAAATAAGTTTTTCTCCATGAGGGACTTAAGTGAAGCAGCCTATATTCTAGGGATCAAGATCCCTCATGATAAATCCAAGAGGCTTCTTGGACTAAGTCAAAGTACATACATTGACTTGGTACTAAAAAAATTTAGTATAAAAAAATACAAGAGGGGATTGGTTCCATTGTCACATGGTTTACATATTTTTAAGAAAATGTGTCCTCAAATACAACGGGAGAAAGATAAAATGAGTAAGATCCCATATTCTTTAGTGATAAGATCAATCATGAATTCCATGTTGTGTATTAGACTTGATGTTTTCTATGTATTGAGCATGGTAGGTAGATATCAAGAAGATCTAGGAGAACAACATTGGCCTGTTGTTAAGGCTATCCTCAAGTATATGAGAATAACTAAGGAAAATTTCCTGGTGTATGAAGGAGATGAGGAGCAGTTCATCAGGGGTTATATTGATGCTAGTTTTCAAATATATCTAAATGATCTGAAGTTATAGTCATGATATGTTTTCTATCTCGACAAAGGAGCTGTGATATGGAAGAGTTCAAAGAAGCTAGTTGTCATTGATTATACAGTAGAGTCTGAGTATATAGAGACTTATGATACAACCAAGGAATCTATTTGTATACAAAACTTTATCTAGGAGCTTGATGTTTTACCTATAAGTAAAGACCCTATCACATTGTATTGTGATAATACTGCCACGGTGGCTCTTTCAAAAGAGCCAAGTTCACACCAACAGAAAAATCATATACTCTGAAAGTATCACCTATTGAGGTATTTTTATCAAAGGGGTGAATTTTTAGTAATAAGAGTACCCACAGAAGATAATTTTATGGATCCCTTGACTAAAGACCTATCTCATTATAAGCATGAGTATCATGTGAGAGCTAGAAAACTGAAGGTTGTTAGTAGTTGGCTCTAGTGTAAGTGGGATTTTGTTAGAGTTGGTGACCTAGAACCAACTTATTTATACTTTATGATAACTTGTATTCATAGTTTTGAAAATTAATAAACTTCTTATCACATCATGATCATTCTTCTGCATAACATAATACATGATAATGTCCTAAGAGTAGCTATCTCACTAAAAGGACATAACGGTTCCCTATTATGATGAGAAACTAGAAGTTACATGAAAATATTCTTAAACATATTTTCTATAGCCAGAATATATCATTTTAGGGACAAAAATGATATATGATATCAAGGGTAGAGACTCATGGTACTTTGAGGCACCTTATCATGGTGTACACACTTAGTAATATCCACTATAGGATATTATGAGACGAGACCCACCAGTAGGAAATCCACATTCATATGTGTCATTGGATGATCCTATCTTCGGACATGTGTATTGATCCTTAGACTTTAAGATTATTATTAATTAATATTATAAGTCACATACTTTGATGTATTTTTGAAAACTGTGACAATATATGTTCATGGTGAGGTAGGATACATTGGGCGCGTCATGCGTAATATTATAATAATGAATAATGAGAGAAAGGATTTTCCCCTTATGTTCTTTAATGGAAGTTTATATCTTAGTCCCTTTTATGGAAATGTTATATCCAAAATAAATCTATGGATGTGGTGTTCTATGGGCAAGTTCAATTTATAGAAATTTAAAGAAAGAGACATCAAGCACATAGGTTGATGGCACCAGCATGCAACCTACTTGATTATAAATATCATGATAAAAGGATTATATTACATAGTGAGAGTCTATATGAGGTATTATATTTTTGTGGCATTAATTTATTTATCTATGGGTTCCTTGGTGTGTTTCTAGATGATAACCTTGGACTTTAGGCTACTTCTCATAATGCCACCGAGAAAGAGGCATAGAGGGTCACACACTAAGTGTATCCAGAATCTCTGTTAAATAATTTATTATTATTTATTATTTATCAAGTTGAATAAATATTATTTCCACATGTGGTTGAATAATTATTCATGTTTGCTTGATCTCATATATTCCGTCACCAGTTATTTTAGAGAATATTATGTGAGCGGAATATTTAATAAATATTTATTTTCTATTTAGTGAATATAATATTTATTTATTTATCAATGAACAATGCAGTGATATTTATTTAATAAACTAGTACTCCGCCCGTGCAAATGCACAGGACTATTCAATTTTCTTTCAAATCATCTGGTTCTGTGTCATTCAAAAAAAATTGTAATGTCATTTTACTAAATATAATGTTTAGAATAAAATGATGATAATAAAGTGAATGGGGTGCTCGTGACATGAGGAAATGATGTGAAGACTAATTGTGATAGATATGGAACATGATGGAATGGAAGAATTAGAGATAATAGACATAGATGAAACAAAAGGTGGAGGTGAAGGTGAAGTTGGAGGAAAGAGGCGAGATTGTGATAAATGGTGGAAGGCATCCTAGAGAGAGTTTCAAGGTTTCTGAATTTTGAATGGAGTTGATGGGATTGAGAAGATGTTGGGGTAAGGATTAGTAGGAATCATGATTTCATTCAGTTCGGTGTCATTGAAAGGTAATATAGTTTGGATTTCGCATTTTTAACCTATCATCATCATAAATAAATTTCACTTTATGATGAAAATATTATAACACACCCTTGATTTAATTTCATAATAATTTTTAACATTATATATATATATATGTCATTATGTCCAGAAGAATACCAAAATAGTTCAATTATAGGATTATTAGTTGGTACTGGAATCATGGTATCATCCATGAAAACGAATCTATACTGTAGAATACATAAATAATTTGGATAACTCAAGAGTTCTTCTCCAGGAATATTTATGAGTCTTTGGTGAACATTGAACCTATGATAGTGGAAGTATTCTATACTATTTTGATCAATTCTCTCTAACCTATAATCATCTAGAATATCTATGTAATAAGAAATAAAATTACTGGATGGTTCATACATATGGAATATTTCTCATAAAAATACCACTGACACAATGGATTTCATGATTTTATATTCCATAAAATATGATGAAAATTATGCACTACTAAACTAATATAGTGAAAAAATATTTTTTACATCTCATATTTATCCTATAATTAAACATTTTTATATGAAATAACAAATGATGAAAATTAATCATTTTCCACAATTGTAACAGACTACAAAATTCAATATGAATAATCATAGGCCTTAAAGTAAAAATTCCCAGAACATGAGACATTCATGAGATGGTCACTTTTTTAATACATAATGAAATTTCTTGAATTCACCCACATCCATGGCCACATGACTTATAAATACCCCTTCAATTCCACATTAAGAAGGTACTTCAAAACATAGACTTTTTTGGTTAAGGGGAAACAATCACAATGTGTAGAAAACTTTACTTCGATGCTAGAACATCCTTGTAGACTCAAAAGGAAACCAAAATATTCCCAATAATCTGCATCCACTATATAAAATCCCTAAAAAAGGAAAAAAGTAGAACACATGCAGTCAGAAAGGGTCCATTTGTGCCATATATTTTTTTTTACACATTCTGTATAGACTTCAATAATTGTGTGTGACATGTGGATGTAAAAATCATGAAGATCAAACTAAAAACAGTTCAAGAAAATATAGCTCTTGTTTTACCTGGAATTTAATTTCTGAATAATAGGTAATAATCCAGGATCTCACCACATAAAAAATCATCCAACATGTATATATACTAATACAAAAATGTTTAAAATTAATAGTACATACTAATAAATAATGAAATATCCAAATTTAAAGTTCAAATGATAGAAAATTGATAAGAATAAATATTAATGTATGCATGTTATGTACTGAAGGAATGCATTTTTTTGTGCCTTTCTATTTCCTCTCATTTTATATACTCAATTCTGTCATTAGGCTCCAAAGTGTGGTCATCGATAAACAAGTATTTATTTTTATATGTTTTATGGAGGATAAATGACCTAATTTGATGCTCTTATCTTTGTTACATCCCTTGTACATTGGTTACAAAATCACATTAAGAAGGTACTGTAGAACATAGAGTTATTTGGTTATGGGGAAACAATCAAAATGTGCAAAACACACCCCTAAAAGACAATAACCTACTAATGTCACATAAAAACATAAAACAACTATTAATGTTGTATGCATGTACTTTAACCAAGAAAGATGTATTAGTATCAAGGTGAATGATAATATCTTAAAAAAAATATCTGTTATCCAATAAATGATTACTATTTCAATCATAGAACTATCTAGTGGAAAGTCTCTAAGAAATTAATAATATCCCTATAAAAATTGTGAATGGTTTTAATTTCCAACCAATTGATATGATTTCCATCTATGAAATGAAATCATTATTCTTGGCATGGAAATATTAAAATTTAATATGCAGTTTCAGAAAGAGGATATGAGAGTTCTCTATTATTTAATTAGTTTACAGTTGTAGAGCTTTTAGTAATTGGGAATCAGGTCTACTAAAATAAATACAAATATAAACAGTATAATAAAACATGACTCTATGAATACATATTGAAAATTAACCTGCAATGCACTCAATATTAGGAAGTATTGATAATTAGAAGTATTAAACACATAGCCACCAATAACCGGTTCAAAATCTTCATGGGATACAAAAACCTACAACAATAACTTGAATCATCTATAAATAACATATTCATTCAAATCATGATGACAATAGAATAAAATCTCAAACATACCAATTATGAGGCATGCACCAATGATCCAAAAATACCTGAAAATACAGTAAACTATATGTTATAAAATGGAAAATGTAAAATAATGGCAAAAACAAAAAACACAAAATTTAAAAATTAAACTATTTTAATTAAAAATTTAATATACATAACTAATTGATAATCCACACAAAACATTAAACTGATTCAGTTGATTATATTTTACAACATACTTGTACTATGTGGGGACAGTGGTGAAGGAAGAAGGATGGTGTTAAGAGTTGGGAGAGCTTACATAATAGATTGACATGTGATTCAAAACAATAATCAAATAAACAAATAAATCAAAGTTTAACAACACGATGGAAAATTAAAATGAATAAGAAAATGGAAATGGATAGGTATCGGTTGAAGTGTCGACCTTATTCTCAATCACATCACTCAATCTATTGTCAGGACACTTCTCTAGCTACTTCAGGTGGCAACAATCAAGCCCAAAAGACCCCCCTCATTTTTCAATAGTATCTGATTCCTGGGCATCACCATGTAAAAATATAGTCATACCACAATTATATTTAGAGATATAATAATGGTTTATAGATATGATTTCCACTATACCTATTGAATTAATTCTTAGTATAGTAGAGTGATATGACTCTAAAATAAGTGGAGGAGTACACCAACCTGATTACATGCAACTCAAGAGTGGGTTATTTCAGTTAGTTCGGGTTTCTTGATCATAAAGAATGACATTCATGTATCTCTCTCATGCTTCATGGAAACCAAAATATTAATAACAAGACAATGATACATAAAATTAAGAATCACATATCACCATTTGTTATATTTCAACTCAAAGAACATAATCAATTAACAGATATGAAAACAAAGATAAAACTCATGAACTGCTTCCAAAAAACATAAATAATGGACAATATCATGTAATTTTTTTAAATTAGATATGGTGAAATTTTAGAATACAATAGTGGATGAAAAGAGATGAAGTTTACAGTAGAGTTAAGATTGTAGTAAAAATTGTAAATTGAAGTTACCATCACTGGATCTAGGTGATAATGACATTTGGGATCCTCTTAGCGTGCTTCTTGTAGATGTTGGTTTAGATAGAATAATATTTTGAAGACATTTTAATCCTGTAAAAGTGAAATTATAGTGAATATTTACAATTGTAGAATGAAAAAAATAGAATAGTTTAAGGTGAACAAAATTGAAATAACATAACCTGATTTTCATTTTTTTGAGTTGTCTTTTTTGAAGCCTTACCTCTGTACATTCCAATTGTGATTTCATGTTTGTATTGTTTATATTTTTATTTTATTGTCAAGGAGTTGAACATAATAAAGTTATGCATTACTATGATCAGAGTACATATAATATATCTTCGAATCCCAAATAATATGTCTACTGTGCATGTAATCTTTGACAAATATAAGGACACAAATGAAATATATATTAAATATAAACTAATGGAACTCGTAATCAAAAATATGAATGGAATAAGATTCACTTACCCAAAAATACAGAAGACTTATGCAATGAGAAAATAAATAAAAACCCTACTAAGAAAGATAATTGAAGAAACAACAGCCGAGTAGATTAGGGGTAGGGTGAAATAGAGCCCCATAATAGGAGATATATACTATTAATGCTTCAATAAATCATTTTTAACTGCAATTAAATCAGGGTGGACAATAGGGAGAATACTTATATTAAATAAGCAATACATACCTGCAATGCACTCAATCTGAGGAAGTATTGATAATTATAAGTATTAAACATATTTCCACCAATAACCGGTTCAATTTTTTCATGGGATAAAATAACCTGCAACAATAACTTGAATCCCCTCTAAATAACATATTCATTCAAACCACGATGACAGTGGAAGAAAATATCAAACATACCAATTATGAGGCATGCACCAATGATCCAAAAATACCTGAAAATACAGTAAAATATATGTTATAAAATGGAAAATGTAAACTCATGGCAAGAATAAAAAACACGAAATTTAAAAATTAAACTATTTTAATTAAAAATTTAATATACATAACTAATTGATAATCCACACAAAACATTAAACTTATTCAGTTGATTATAGTTTACAACATACCTGTACTATGTGGCGACATTGGTGAAGGAATAAGGATGGTGTTAAAAGTTGGGAAAGCTTACATGATAGATTGACATGCGATTCAAAAAAATAATTGAATAAACAAATAAATCAAAGTTTAACAACATGATGGAAAATTAAAATGAATAAGAAAATGGAAATGGATAGGTACCGGTTGAAGTGTCGACCTTATTATCAATCACATCACTCAATCTATTATCAGGACACTTCTCTAGCTACTTCAGGTGGCAACAATCAAGCCCAAAAGATCGTCCCCCTCATTTTTCAATGGTATCTCCTTCCTGGGAATCACCATGTAAAAATATAGTCATACCACAATTAGATTTAGATATATAATTATGGTTGATCGATATGATTTCCATTATACCTATTGAATTAATACTTAGTATAGTAGAGTGATATGGCTCTAAAATAAGTGGACGAGTACACTAACCTGATTACATGAAACTCAAGAGCGGGTTGTTCCAGTTAGCATTTATGTATCTCTCTCATGCTTCATGGAAACCAAAATATTAATAGCAGGACAATGATACATAAAATTAAGAATCACATATCACCATTTGTTATATTCCAACTCAAAGAACATAATCAATTAACATATATGAAAATAAAGATAAAACTCATGTACTACTTCCAAAAACATAAATAATGGAAAATATCATGTAAAACTTTTAAATGATATATAAATAAATTTCATCATACAATGGTGGATGAAAAGAGATGAAGTTCACAATAGAGTTAAAATTGTATTCAACATTGTAAATTGAAGTTACCATCACTGGATCTAGGTGATAATGTCATCTGGGATCCTCTTAGTGTGATTCCTGTTGGTGTTGGTTTAGATGGAATAATATTTTGAAGACATTTTAATCCTATAAAAGTGAAATTATAGTGAATATTTATCGATGTAGAATGAAAAAAATAGAACAGTTTAAGTTGAAAAAAATTTAAATAACACAACCTGGTTTTCATTGTTTTCTGAGTTGTATTTTTTGAAGCCTTGCCTCTGTACATGTCGATGGTACTTACATGTTTGTATTGTTTATATTTTTATTTAATTTTCAAAGAGTTTAACATAATAAAGTTATGCATTAATATGATCATAGTACATATAATTTATCTTCGAAACCCAAATAATATGTCTATTGTACATGTAATATTTGACAAATATAAGGACATAAATGAAATATATATTAAATATACACAAATGGAACTCTTAATCCAAAATACAAATGGAATAAGATTCACTTACCCAACAATATAGAAGACTTTTATGCAATGAGGAAATAAATAAAAACCCTACTAAAAATGATAGTTGAAGAAACAATAGCCAAGAAAATTAGGGGTAGGGTGAAATGGGGAACCATAATAGGAGATGTATACTATTAATTCTTTAGAAAATCATTTTAAACTGCAATTAAATCAGGGAGGACAGTAGGGAGAATACTTGGATGATGTAAGGAATACATACCTAATGTGGAGGTCTCAATCTGTATTGTCTCTGAATTAGGTATTGCTGATGGTAATAGGTTCATGAAGAACTTGTCGGCGTCATCCACACTGGTGGTTGGTGAAGTAGAAAATGAAATGGTATGTGGTAGCGGAACCAAAGGTAAATATTATGGAAGTCATGATTTTGAAGAGTAATAATTGGAGATATTGATAATAGGAAGACGAAGGAGAAGGTCATCGAGGATTTTGCAGTTAATGAATGAAAATATGGAGCAGTAATTTTTTATCAATAACCTGATTGTGATGATAGATGGGTTTTGGTGAAGGGGTTCATAAGTGAAGGATATATCGGAGCCGAGCATGCATGACTCCTCCTTCACTGATAACTAGTCTTTTCTGGTAAATGAATGTGAAGACAGAGGGATGAGAATGACTGGCCTTCTGAAGCAACGAATGAAGATTCGATTTTTAGATGGAACCATACAATGTCAGATGGCGGAGTAGAAGAAGGTTCTTGAAGCAGAAGAAATGGTCATAGGAATTGGTTTTCACAGGTAACTCATTAACAATTATAGAAGGGGTAAAGGTAGGTGGCTAAAGAGGAAGAAGTAATCATGAGTGAAGACAGATATATTGAAATCTTGTTGAAACCCTTGAAAATAGACAGGCTAAGAATGAGCGGGAGAGGGAAGATGTCGAGGGAGAAGAGTAGCACAGAGTTAATTTGTGATTTGGGTTGATGTAAATTAGGTGGTAGGAATTGAGGTTGGGTATGCGGGTTAGGAGGAATGAGTTGTGGGAGTGACACATGTCTGGAAAAAATCCTTCTTTAGTAAATATATAGATAGATAAATATACAATTATTCAAGGCCTAATAAATATTATGGAGGAATGGAGAACTGATTTTAATGGTCTAGTGAGAAATAATATATATTGAATATTATTTTAATAAATAATATTTAATTTTAATTTGCAAGTTAAGCACATGTTGAGAAATAATAATAATATTATTACTATAGACATGGGGTTGCAGAAGGGATTAAATAAATAATAAAGGGAACTTGTTCAATTATTTATTTATAACCCTAATGATATATAAACCCAATTATATTATTTTTAAAGAGATCCAATCCATTTTATGTTGTACCCAACGAAAACTAAAGATAATCCTCTCAAGCCCTAAAGAACTCCCTCTCCAAGAATGATCCTAAGAATGGAGAGTGATATTCCTCCACCTCCCACCCTTGAGTCTAGAGAGATCAAAGAGAATGTTTTGGAAGTTCTATTAGAGATAAAATGTAAATGATGAAAGCTCTATGATCTTCCATTCAAGCTCTCAGAGAGTCCTACTATGACATTTGGAGATTTTTGAAACATGTGTGGATCACCGCTAGAGGAAATCTGCTCTTGATTCCTTTAATGCAATGATGGTAGAATGTAGATATGTTTTCAGATCCATCAAATAAGAAATAATTCACAAAAGATAATTCTTTAATTTATTAAATTAATTATAAATAATATGTGATGATCATGTACTTAGTTCCATCATTCTATCCCTTGTTTGTTTCTATTTTATTCAATTCCTTTGATTACAGTGTTCATCGTTGTGTAAATCTCATATTGATCATCAATCATGACAAAAAGAAAATTTGGGCATGACCCATCGCACACTTCCACTGTTCCCAGAACCTTCAAGTATATACAACACATTATTAAGATGTGCCATACCATAACATATGTTATTCTTATACATAAGAAAACATCTATTTACAAACTTGAAATAAAATCCCATAGTGTCTAAAATCGACATTGAGATTAATTTTTTGGTAACATATGGTACATAATAATAATTATTTAGTACAAGAACCATCCCACTAGGCAAAGTAAGATGATAATCTATCACTGATAATGCTGATAGTCTCAAACCATTTTCTACTCAAATATATTCTTAACCTTTTGAAATTGTATTAAATCTACTTGGTTCCTATATCTTAATAAAAATGTGTGAGCCACATGCAGTATCCAATACCCAACTTTTAGAAATAAACAGATTGCATTCAAGAAAAATATACCTAAAGCAAAAGAATCAAATTTCTTCTTCTTCCTAGTTGTTCAATTATTATTCCAATAGACTTTATTACCACATGCAAAGAATCCTGAATCCTTCTCATTTATCTCCCTATGTATCTTTGGATTATTGAAAGTATGATGCATTGGTGTCTTTGAATTATACTTAGCCCTTGGCACTTTATACTTTCCTTTCCTCCTCTTGTTCACTATAAGGATCAAAGAGTTGGAATTATTCATATCCTTAGCTACTTGGAGAACTAAATCCAATAAATCCAAGAGTGAATTATTCATGTTATTAATATTATAATTAGCAATTAAAGTCACAAAGCTACGTGGTAATGAGGAAATAATGAAACTGGTTTCTAGTTCTTGGTTCAATTTGAACCCAAGGGACTCAAATCTCTTAATGCACTCGATCATATTAAGTACATTAGGTCCTTATTGATTTCATTATACTATCCTATATCTATACATAACAATTTATATCTCTTATATTTCTTTTTTATCTCTCTCTTAGTTTAATTCTCGGAGACAAGACAACATTTGGAAAGTATCTTTGTCCTCATTTATTTTCAGCAACTCACTGGACATAGATGAAAATATGAAACAATGAACATATAATGCATCATCCATATTATTATTATATTTATCTTTATCTACATTGATTACTCCCTGAGGGGATCAATAGGAAGTGGGGATTCCAACACATAGACCTTCCTATCTTAGTAAAATACTATGAGCAATCACCTATACCACTCTTAAAAGATATGTAAGGTCAAGATATTATCTTTATACAATATTGATCATAGTGAAATTGATCCAATGGAATTGGTTATTTCCATTTTTATCTACAACAGATAAACTTATAATATTAGTACTTTATCTTGATTAATTATAAATATTTTCAAATTATTAATTCTAAATATATCCCACTATTTTATCAAATCCTAGTAGCCCTCTACTACTAGATTCGAAATACCCCAGTCATTGAGTATTATAGTGGAAATGACCCTTAAAACTCTCTTCATATCCAGAGCTATGACATCACCACTACTATGAGAGTTTAAAGTAGTCTTTTTACTAACCAATCACATTAACTCAAGGCTCTTTGATATGTTGAGTAAAGTCTCATATCCTACAAAGAATTACTTTTCATTTCTCAATGTTTTTTCTTTAATGTCGCAACAAGCAAGATATGACTACTCTTTTACTATTAAATTTAGTTAAGTTGACCCAACACTCTCATAAGAACTCCTCGATATTAAGAGGCACTCTCAACTAGGGCTTACGAGCACCTAGAATAATTAGTTGTGTCCAAATTCAAGCGATGAAAGAAATATGATGAATTAATATTTTCTTTGAGGGATTTTGTATTTTAATATCAATGAATTAAATACTTTTCTATTTAACATACTTGTTATATGTGATCACTCTCACAACTCAACCATGCTTTTAAATAGAAAAAACTCACCACACATGTTAATTTTATCTTTGTATGCTTGTTTATTTTTATACTATGTGATCACACATAATAAATACAGATTCAAAAAATAATAAACCATGAAAATGAATGAATAAATAAATAAATAAATAAATAAATAAATAATGACACAATCATGATCTGTTAACTATTGGTTAATCCATCGAGTGATTAATGGATTAATCAAGACCCTAGGGGAATTCCTTAAGTCAATACCTTACTTGAATTGTATCACCTACAACTCCTGTGAACTTCACTTGTTTGTTCTATGCTAACTCTCAACTCAAACCACATCTTTATGAACTCCTCTGATCTTCACAATGTATACTCACATGTAGGTGAGGGTAACTTGGGATGAAAAATTACATTTTATCACTTAAATGTGGACATGAAAACCCTTATACAAATTAAATATTGAGGTATGATTTGTAAATAATCAAAATGAAATAATTATTAAATTTTAAAAAAATTAAATGCAATAATTAAATTAAATAAATAATAAACCAAACATGAATAGATCGGTCTCGACTCATGATCAGTCAACATGCAATTATACTACATAAGAAAAAATAAATTTTCTAAAATTAAACTCGAGGGTTTTTTAATGATTTAACTTGCATTAAAATAATTTTAATTAATTATCAATACACCCCACAACACCAAAAATAATTTTATTCAATCCTAGATAATTAAATTTAATTTCTATTTTTTTCATAATCTTTTGAGTCCATTTTTATCTAAAGAAGATCCCCAAAAATTTATTTTTAGTCTAGTTGTAATGCCTCGACCCTAGTTACCTAGATTCAGTGAATTATTACATAACATTGGAATGATACAAGGAATCATGTCCCGAAAGGCCGATTAGTTTAGTAGCCTTGGAAGTACTAGATACATACACAAGTTTTACATTAGATCATGAGATAAAAACAAAAACAACATTTTTTCCTATTTGAAAACACTTATATCCCTTAGCCTATCCCTGAAGGTCAACCATAAAATACTTTTTCACATCCTAGAAAAAATAAAACCTAGAAACGGGTGATCTCAGATGCTCAGTAAGAATAACAGTATAGCAAAAACTTTATAAATAAGCATAAAAATTTATGGCAATGTATAAACCTAAAAAAAACGCCTTTTAAACTTAAACTTCAGCATAATATGGAAAAGATAAATCAAATAATTCCATTTACTTATTCAAATGGATATTCTACTAGTCAAATAATCATATGTAATATCAATAGCTAATTTCATAATTACAGAATGCATAATGCCGGACATCATAACCACATAGTCAAGGCCTCGAGCCAAGAATACAAATAAGATTTTGTCAAGGCCTTATGACAAGACACTAGTTTGTCTCATGAGACCTACCGATGCATCGGGGAGCTATATCAGGCTCCAACCATCACTTACTAATTCCAATGCATTCCTCATATGAAAAGGTTGAAACATAACATAAACATTCATATTAAAACTAGTATACGAAATGTTAATACATTAACTATAAACCATGAATGTAATAAAAATAAAAAATCCACCGTAAAACATATCACAAAACCTTTAATAAAATATTTAAGATTTGTATCATAATAAATAAACTTCAAAGAAGTATAAAATCCATTAAAGGATGTTGTTATAGATGAAATCAAAACTATTTGAGAGAAATATCTCTTTCTATTTTGAAATCATTTAAAATTCATGTAATTATAAAAGAAAACATTTATTTTGAAAATATTCTTATAATATTGTAAGGGAAGCTTCAAAGGTTTTATAATAGTGGATAATAACCACACCAGTCGTATAAGTTAACAAAACATTCTTACCTTAATTTGTCAAAAAGGTCATAAAGTACCTTGTTTGGAGAACAACAGAAAGATTCATTTCAAACCATTTTATAAAAATTAAAACAAGGGTATTAATGACTTTAACCCATAGTTTAGTAAATAGTAAAAATGTTTTGAAATACATTTTTAAGAAACATATATGTGGATGATAAAAAGGTCCCAGTAGACACTTACGTAAAAACAACCTTGGAAAATAACGAGACTGTGAAATTAACCCTTACCTTGTAATTTTCCTTGGTCGGGGGTATGTTAACATACTATATAATAGTTAAATCATTTTTATTAAATTATATAAGAACCACATACATAAATATAATATCATATATTATCTTTTAATACTACTTTTTTAATAATATTTTAGTAGTATCATTGTTTTGGGTGTTAACTGATTCGTTTTCCTTTATATGTTTTGTTATGTAAGTCATGTTTGTTATGGATTGGATGTATTTGATTTATATCCATAATGATATAATGTTCTTAAATATTATTTTTAATAATCAAATGAAAAATATTCTTGAATGGTTACGATGGGGAATGAATCTCATCGTGTTTGTGGAGACGATAATCCGTATGTACACACGAATGCTACTTCCATTTCATTTTTTTTATTTTAAAAAGAAATAATACCAAATGATACATAGGTATATTATTATTCCAGTATAATATAATATTTTATATACATTATGTAAGTTCATTAACACCATCCTCTATACGTTCCATGTATGGAATGAACAAGTCATATCACTTTGAGGTGGCGATAATCCGCACTTCCTCAAATGAAATTATCATATATATACAACATGAAAAGAATAAAGGTATGCTATAAAAGATAATTAAATAAGATTTTATATTAAATAAATTTCATAAATATCATATATAATTACAGTTTCATCATAATGGACACCATAAGAGGTGGTAGTAGAAGATTGAACAATCATCGTTTCGTGAGCTTGTAGTTCACCATCCACAGAAACATTATGTTCTATACCCATTAGATGGAGGTGTATGTAAGTGTAGTTCAAATAATTCTCATAAAAACAACCTAGTATATTTAGGATACTGGTGTTGTTATAAAATAAAGTAATAAAGAGAGTTTAGGGGGTTGGATAAGTAAAATAAAAGAAAAGAACTTAAGAGGAGATGTTACCTTTAAATCGGGTAAATCCATTTGGTTTGAACCAAAAGGATTCCTTGAAGTGACTTATGCCTAAGGTAAGGCTTCTAAGAGGAATATATGGATTTAGGGAGCTTAATTGGGAAGATTTTGGATGATACAAGGGTCTTGAGAGGTGTGAGAAATGAGTTATATGTGAGGGATATTTATAAGGGGGAGGAGGGGCTCTTTAGGAATGTTTAAAAATATTATTTTATTATATAACGATTTTAGGTTTATAAAGGTCAAAAAATCATTAAATTAAAAGATAATATGACTAATGTTCGAAATAAAATCATCCAATAATAGTTGGACAAGTTTTGGATATTGTTTTAATTTTTATAATCTCATTTATTTAAATCATTCATTAATGAGGTACACACTACATAATTATTGTGTCATAAATAATTTTATTTATTTGATGTCTAAAAATTGTAAAAAAGTACCATGATGTAGGAAATATTTTTAGATTTCAAATTAATATTTATATTCAAAAAGATAACTTATATAACCCCATGTAAAAATTGTTTTATTAAAGATATATGTTTATGTCATTTTTGTCTTTACTTTAAATTAATTAATATAAAGTGTCATTATCACTCTCAAGTGGCTCTATGGGGTCCCAAAATCGACCCAAGGATGACCATGGTCGGAAATTTATCAGTAAATAGGGTTATGACACATGTTAGGGTAATTTAATATTATTATAATATTATTTTTTACCCTTATTTACTGGATTTACCCTTTAACCATGGTAAATAAAATATTTACCAAAGTAATTATTCATAATGTCTAAAAATAAAAGTTACCTATTTACAAAATTTGAACCTCATAATTCCAAATATGGAATCCATTTTTCCAAATTCAAAACATAGAAGTGGAAAAAATTAATTTAAAATTAATTTATGTTGTCAAAACAAAAAGCGTGTTTTTAAGAAATAATAACTATCAAAAGATTGACACTTGTTTATGTATAGTTTAAATGTGAAATTACATCCAATGACCTAAATTATATTAAATGATAAAAATATAATCTAATTATACTTTATAATCACTCAAATGTATAGTTTAACACTATAAATTATTTCTATTAAAAAGTTTTTAATTAAAATTTAGTATTTTTCACTATTCATAAAAAATTGAAAGTTTTCAGAAGAGTAAAAAAAATTCACCCTGAGCTAATTTTGATATTCCGAATGAAAAAATGAAGTCCATTTTGAATTTTTTTTATAAAATTTCAAAAAGTGGGTATTACTATTCATAACGGCTAGTTTGATTGGTCGTGGTGTGTTAGAATCTCAAAGTTGCGTATAGTTCAAAATATTGAATTATTCAAAGGGAAACGTACCATGGAATATTGGGGTGTTACACTAGTGATGGATTGGGCTGGTCAAACCTAGACTACACCGGTCCAACCCAAGTCTAGTTGGAATTTTTTAAAGGACATACAGACAAACAAACACACACACATATTAAAAATGAAAGATTTTAATGGAAGTTTTGATCAAACTTTCATGGGAATATTTTTGTTTTTTTAAAACAAAATCAAGATTTTGAGGGAAGCTTTTCCCCTTTTTTATATTAAACAAAAACAAGTTTCAAAGGGAATATTGTCCCTTTTTTTCATTTTTAGAAACTTAATCAAGATTCCAAAGTAAGATTATATTGCTGAAGAACTACCCCAACTGGATTTTGGTTTATTAATCTAACACACAACATAATCACATCGCACTTCGGCTAAAAATCTATCACGCCAATAGCCATTAAAGTGATGAAAAAATAAAACATTAATTTTCATCACAATTTTTACACAAAACCTGTCAATCTTGGATTGACCATATGTTGGTGATATGAACTTAGATAGACACTCCTTTAGTTATGATGTGACCATATCAAAACCCTATTTCTAAATCATAGAAAATTTAAATGAAATTTTAAAATTTTCAACTTAAATAATTACATATTCGTTCTAATACAAATTGAAGGAACCCGGGGTGCATCGAAAGCATGAAAAACTTGAAATTTAAAATTTTGGGTTTGGATTCCCGTTAAAAAAATTGAATAAAAAAACCTTACCCAAATTATTAAAGGATCATGTGTAGTTCAATTTAATCATGAAAAATGAAATCAAACAAAAGTGAAAATGGTACCTTCTTCATTTGAAGTTACCGGTTTGATTCAATCACCATCAACATTTCTTGGATCAAATATGCCAATATAGGAATCCTATAGATCATCCAAATATTCAAAAAATCTCCTATATCATTTATCTACATTTATTGGGTTCTAGAGTAGGAAATTGAAGAGCTTTACGATGTCCCTTTGATCACATGAAGAACACAAGCTTGATTGAGAAAGCAGGATCGATCTGAACTTGTTCTTCCTTTAGAATCTCTCTCTAAGAACTTGAGAGGATAAGAGAGGATAGGAGAGAGTATCTCACTAAATTAGTCCAAATGGTGTATCTCCCTATTCAAGAGGCTAAAATGAGATTTTATACCTATTTTATACTTTCTATAATTGCACTTTGGTCTCTGGAAAGTAATAACCTTCCTTTTAGACCTTTTCACACATGTATGACTTAATAAACTTGTCATAAATGTCACAAATAATTTATCACTCACTTGTAACACTATAAAATGTTATTTGATAAACTAAAAACCATTAAATTGGTCCATAATATCCCCAAATAATTTAACAAACCTTGAACATCCTATGTTCATTCAAAAAATTATATTTTCTCATATTCACTTTTATGTTCAAATAACTTGTGAATACCTTAAGAAATAAATTCAATCATAATTATTATAAACTTTAATAATATAATTGAATTATTTTTACTTGTGATTGATCATACTCGGACGTTCACCAACCCCCACATGTGGGGCCCACTTTTTCCTAAACTCTTAGTCATTAGAATAGGTGGAACTTGTAGATACACTTTTTTGATGACCCTCTAGGTTCTTATCTAGATAGTAGAGAGTTCAAACCATAGACTAAGAGTGGATTATAGAAACCCATCATATCCCCTAAGGATATAATGAATGTCATAGTTACAACTACCTCATAAGAATACGTTCTGTGTAATATAATCTCTTTGTCTCATGATATCTCATAAAGAAGGATGCACACTTGTATCATCATCCTTTTTTTCTTTATATATTTTTTGACCTTACTGAATGAACTTACCTTCTTATACTATGTAAATGTATTTAATGAAGGTACAACCATCCTATTAAACTTGGTCCCATGAGATATCTCTTCCTCAACTCAGAAGTGAAAAATTATATCTTGATCATTCAACCAATGTCATACCACTAATGATGCACCCAACACAAGCTACCTCAACATAACTTTAATGTCATGGTTTTTCCTTGTATCAAAGTACGTGATCAAATGGTACACATTGATAATTATCTCAATTTTGGAGAGCAATATACATGTTCATAGATAGGAACAACCAATGACACCTGAAACATGTGGTGTTCCTATTGGAGGGTCAGTCCTCATGATCTCATCTACTCCAGATAACCAAGTGAAAACTTCATGAAAATAAGTCTCAATGATTATAACCCCACAAAACCTGATATTTAGACATCATCTATGTCCCATCGGTATGATTTATCTTTCTTGACCTCAGTTTTTAATTGCATTTATTAACTTGAATTCACTTACTGGATATAATTTGTGAATATTAGTTGTTATAGATATCATTAATTGAATTCTCTCTTGATTAAATCCTCCCTAGATATAGGGACTTGGGGTTGGACCACCTACAGGCCTAAAGGATTATTCCTTGTCTAGAAAGGTGAATGGGATTGACTATCTGTTGCTCTAGGTTTACTCATATGGATATTATCAATCTCATGTTTCTCTATACCTTTACATGAAAATTTCATATACCTTATGCATATAATGAATTCATATATGAATGAATATGTTTAGATTTTATTTTTGGGTGAGTAACATAAAATTTTGGGTTGTGAAAAAAGTTACACATTAATGTGGTTTGAACACATTAATTTGGTGGTTGGAATAGGGATTCCAAAACTAAATCATTAGAAGCATGCATACACAAAAAGGAATAAAACATGAGAAGATAATGATTACATAATAAGTAATAATTATATATTAAATACGCATAAGATGTATATTAAATTAGAGATACTTTAAAAGGATAACCCATCAAATACTAAGTGTGATTTTCCTTCCAAAGTTTAATTTACAAGACCTAGATCATTCAACCGGGTAGATTCTTCCCTAGAATTGTGCCCTTGGATTATCTTTTTTTAGTCTGTTCTTGGTGTTTTCTTTGGGTTACACTTAGCTGAGAAACCCTTAAGATGGATACCAGAGGAATATAGTTGAGCTTATCCATATGATAGATTTGGATAAAGAGTTATTGAAACATGTATTTCATGTATATATTTTAGGGTGTTTCAATTCATTAATTTTCATAATATAATTGATATTATTGCCAATATTTGTACAATTTAAATTGTTTTGAAATTTATGATAGGATATTACCAATATTTTGAAAATATAAAAAATAGATTATTATTGTGAGTTAAAGGGATTTTTCACCATGACACTGCAATAGAGCTAGAATTGCATGATTCACATCATGAAAACATTTCATGTCATGAAAAAATTTCATATCATGAAATATTACATGAAGTGAAACCAAGAAAGAACACGAAAACAAGTTGAGAATATTTCAAGGTCCCAAACATTACACATCATGAAAAACTAACACAACATGAAATTTTCAAGACGACCCAAAAATAACCAGATTCAATAGAATTAAGGGTGGAGACCTATTTTATGACCTCGGGGCCACCCAGGATCACTTTTTAACCCATTATGATTCCATTGAGTGCTTCATAATCCCTTTTGGAGTCTATAAATAGAGGAATGAGCTGTTTATGAAAAGGGAAATCTAGAGACCAAAGTCTAGGGAAAGAAGCTGTGCTACTGTAGGGTCCTCCACCACTTTCTCTCAGGTTTTCTTTATGTTTTATTTTCTTTATTCCTCTCTATTAATCTACTTTCATAGGATGAGAGGGTAAAATCTTCCATGGTCTAGGGTTATGTAGAAAAAGAGAGAAGGTGTTGCTGTATTTATGTATTTTTATTCATGTTTTGTATTCCTGCAATTTGATTATTCAATTCCAATCCCTTTCTTTTATTTTTTATCCTGACCATTGTTAATTGAATCTAAAAGGGCATTTTAAATTACAAAACTGGTTAACCTAAATTAAGTCATAGCCATTTTCGCATTGAGGGAAACCAGGTTTAAATATGGTATCGAGAAAAACTCAATTTTGCAAAACCATAAATTACCAGACCAAGGGAAATAGGGGATTTCTGTGTTGAGGAGAGGATAAAATAACCATTGGATCCACCCCATATCAACTCTGATGCGAATCATGGATTAATAAATTTATTTTCTAAAATCTAATTACACTTGAACCTTAAAACTATAAAACCTTGGCAAATTTTCAAACATTATTTTCAAAACCCAAACTTCTTTGTTTTGTTTTCTCTCTTTCTTTAAATCATTTTCAAAATCAACATTTGTTTTATTCCATCTTTCTTAAAATAAATAAAATAAAAAAATTTTACTTAAAATGAAAATTAAACTAATTTCATCGTCTTCATGGGTTCGATCTTGATATTTTTAAAATATTTGTATTAATTAATTACACAAAACTGATATAAGTTTTATAAATTTTTATTTTGATCAGACTCGAGGGAAATAACGACATCCTTTGGGCCTGTTAGTTATCTTATCAAATATCCAAGAGTCACAACTATTGTGATTGGGATGATTACCTACCTAAATAATTAAGTGATGAGATGAATTCCCCAAAAGACTCATTTCTTAGTGAAATATGGATCTTGGCTCACAAAATGGATATGATGTATGATGTTAATAATTTTAGTAGGAGAAATTTCATTAAAATTCCTTAATGAAAAAAATATAAGACATGATATTCATCTAAAAAAATTTATATTGTATATAAATGAACCATAATCATCAAACTAAACTTTAAATTAATCCTTAAATGGAGAAGTAGAATTTAGGCTCCTAAGATCAATATCTTAAGAAAATTCATTAAGGAATAGAAATTTTCCATGTGTTAGCATAATTCATTCCTAAGTAACCAATTATTGAAATTATTCAACAATAAATTAATATGATTATGAAATTATGGAATGATTTATTTAATGTCTAAAATTCACTAGATTCTAATTAACCTAAGTAATTATAGTCCCATATACTCAATTTGATTGGGTATGTTAATAATATTCAATATGATTGAATATTCTTGGAGAGACTAAAGAATTACTATAAGGCCTATTTTGGTTAATAAATTTACCATATTTACGTTGATGGAAATTTCTAGACAATATGAATTAGATCAAGAAAATTTTACCCAATATTATCAAAATTCTAAGAATAAATGAACTAGGAATACAATGTCTAAGTTCTGGTGCTGTATTGAAAATAAAAGGAGGTAAAAGTTCAAAACAGGAAGAGAAAAAGTTGGAAAGTCCAATAATATTTATTTAGGATTCCATTCAATGTAATTGGAAACCTGAAAGTTATTAGGAATGAGTAATAATTCTATATGATGGGATTATACAGAATACTTAAAGAAGTTTTAGGAATCTTCTTGGAATATCCATGTTAGGTATTAATTTTAAAGAAATGGATTCTTTGATTTTGAAGGGTATGCAATACCAAGTGTATGTTTTAAAATTGTTTTAAAATATACAAGAGTTCGAAATCATATAAATAATTTAAAATATATTATAGTTTATATTCAAGTGATGAAGTAAATATTTTCTACATCAAAAATTTGAATGTAAAGGAACGTTTCAAGCTCAGATGAATTGAAGTAAAGGATGTGTATCTTTATATAAATTCTCTTATATGATAAGATGTGTTAGAAAAGAGTTATTATGAAAAACATGAGATGATTAATTTTATGCAATGGATTTATGATTCATTGGATTCTGTTACATGTTTTTAGAAGAAGACATGCATGAAAGTGTTTTATCTAGGTTAAAGTGTTTATGTTAGCTATTTGTTAAAATATTATGGAATGTGACTCCACCAAATAGTTGTGTATTTTAATGAATAACATATTCTTTTTCAATAAAATAATATAAACAAACATAATTACATATTTGATATGGAAACAAATTTTTTTTATATTCCTATTAAAAGGAAATAAGTGTTATTTCCCAAAACACAAAGTAGTTTATGTTAAGTCTTATAAAGATATTATGAAAAGAATAAAATGTCTAAGAGTCTAATGGGAGTATAATAAAACTTATAGAAGTTCAAAGTTAACAAATAAAATATTATTCCTATTTAAGTTTAAGTTATTCTTCACTTCATTTCCTAAAGAGTTAGGATTTGAAACAATATTTTTTTAAATAGTTATATTTAGTTACTATGAGAAATTTAATATCATTATTAGCAAAAGGATTATACCAGTATGAGATTAAAAGTGATTCTTCACTTAATTTCCTAAAATGTTTAGGATATATGATGATAAATAAATGAAAAGAGTTATATTTAGTTATAATGTGAAAGTGAATTATACTTGGTATCCTAAAAGATGTTTTAGGTTATAAAAATAAAGAAAATGTAAATAATTATATTTAATTACTATGATAAAGTGAATATCACTATTGTGATAACTCATTTACAAAGTGAAATTCAATTTATTTCCTAAAAGGTTTAAAAAATAATGTTAAAGCGAAATGTAAATGGTTACATGTGTTTACCAATAATTAAGTGAATGTCACTTTATCCTAAAGAAGTTTAGGATATACAATATAAAAATTTAAATGGTTAAATTGACCTCAATGAGAAATTCTGATGGCATAATTTCATAATTGATGATGGTGTTAATATTAGAAAGCGGTTTAAGTAGACAATAAGAGATAACATTATGTTATTAAGTTGAGGATTTTTAATATAGGTTCCAAGAGTTGAACCTAAGGAATGTTATTCCCAAGTTTCACCAATATTCAAACCAACTTGCTTTATAAATGTTACTAACTAAGAGGTTAGTGGGAATATTTTATTAGATGAGAAGATAGGGATGTGAAGGGAATTAAATATGGATGTAATGTTAAAATAACATTATTAAATCAATAAAATGAGATTCATGTAGAATCTATGTATGTTAAACATATAAGAGATTGGTTGTAAGGGTTGTAAACATATCATGAAATTATAATAAAGGAAATATCCATTTATCATTCATTAATGTTTGATGAAACTTTACTTTATATGAATGGTTTAATGATAAATATCCCATCAAAGTAAAAACTTTGAGTTGTCCCTAATCTATAATCATCATGGAGTATTATGGGATGTGATAATATGTTAAAATTATCTTTAATTGATTCTTGTACTTATTATGAAGGGTTTTATATGAGATATGAATGATTGATTCACGAGTTAATAAGTAGAGACTTATTACTTGGACAAATACATGAAAGTATATCTCATGGAACTTTATATGATGATATATATACTTAGGGGTGTATTCTTATTATAAATTATTCTTACCTTAGGTTGGTGAGATACCTATCATGAGAACCTTTATACCTTGATACCCTACTTACGTAAGTCAATATATGGACTTAGCTAATATGGGGGTGGTTGGGTATATACTGATCATTTCATCAGTTAGAGCGCAACCAAGATGAGATTTTTCCACTTATGATAATCTAAATTTATATACACATTTTGGATACATTTATTTAAGGTTTAATAATGGTTTATTTTATAATGCACTGGGTTTTGTTTTTTTGCAAGAAATAGGAATTTAAGACTCAAATAAAGAATTTATGAAAATTGGAAAAAACAAGATTTACACATTGTGAAAGGAGTTCATGATGTGTATTCTTTAATCACAGTATACCTATAGATCCACAAGCCAACATATGAAAAATTACATGATGTGAATCTATTACATGACGTGTACATACATTACACATTTTGATATTTTCAAAATCATAATCCCACTAAAAGTGAATCAAGTACACGACGTACAAAATTTACATGATGTGAAATGTTTGAGATATCACCCCATCAAAGATACATGATGTGGATTTCACAAGATCAAAGATTTTATAAAGGATATTGTGGATCTGAAGTACATG
The DNA here is from genome assembly GCA_963277665.1 of Viscum album. NCBI lineage: Eukaryota > Viridiplantae > Streptophyta > Magnoliopsida > Santalales > Viscaceae > Viscum > Viscum album. The sequence continues at coordinate 1,754,014,286 of OY728151.1, forward strand.
ATGTGAATCCTACTTTCACATCATGTAAAAGTTGAGACATAATCCACTTAAATCCATTACACGATGTGAGGACTTTACATGTTGTGTACTTTTCGAGCCTATAAATTTACCAGTGCCTCTGCCACACATAGAATCTATAGACTTACATTCTTTCTCTTATTTATTCTTATATTTCTCTTCTATTTCTCTTATAAACTAGTTTTAATTAATTCCTTTCCTTGTTTTATTAATTCCTTTTCATTTTTTACTATTCTATGATTGTTATTTTCCCATTTCATTTCCACCTTCTGTTTCGATGCCCATTTCGATACCAATCACCATTCGACTTTAACTCTTGAGCTGTTTCTTCATTGTTTCTTCATTAAAAGTATGTTTCTTATTGAATATTATTTGTTTTAACTTTGGATTTCTTATTTATAAATTGTTTTATGATTATGAAAAGCATGTTTCCCACTTTATCACTTTCATTTAACCCCATCATGTATGGCTAATCCACTTAGGGTTAGGGGTCAAGATTAGGGGTGGTTTTAACCTAATGAATATATAAAATTTATCTTGGTAACCATATTGTTCGCAACCAATTTTAAAAAAATTGTAAATCTAATTCAATTGTACCTACCCTGACCATCGAATGTGTAATCAAATGACCATGACCTAGTTAGTATTGATCAGGATAAGAACAATAGCCCGTACATTTATTTATGGTTTAATAATAATTTATTCGATAATGCATTAGTTTTTGGTTTGTTTTTACAAGAACTAATAATTTAAGACTCGAAGAAAAAATTGCTAAAAATTGGAAAAAATAGGATTTATAGTTGTGAAAGGAGTTCATGACATGTATTCCTCATTCACAACATGCCTGTAGATCCATGTGCCAACCCATGAATAATTACATGGCATGAATCTATTAAATGATGTGTATATACATTGTACATCATAAGATTTTTAAAATAAAAATCTGACTAAATGTGAATCAAGTACATGATATACAGAATTTATACAACATGAAATATTTGAGATCTCACCCCATAAAAGATACAAGCCATAGATTTTGTAAGATTGAATATTCTATGGAGGATATTGTGGATATAAAGTATACAATTTGAATCCTAATTTCATGTTTTGTAAAAGTTGATACAGAAGCCACTTAAATCCATTACACAACATGTACTTTTTGAGCCTAAAAATTTATCAGTGCCTTCAATGCATACAAAATCTCTAGACTTATATTATTTCTCCCATTTATTCTTATATTTCTCTTCTAAACTAGTTTTAATTCATTTATTTAATTATTTTATCAATTCATTTACATTTTTACCATTCTACGTTCATTATTTGCCCATTTCATTTTTGCCTTCCGTTTCAACACCTTTTTTGATACCAAACATCATTCGAATTCAATGATTTCATTGTTTTTTCATTATTTCTTCATTCAAATTAAGTTTTTTATTGAATATTATTTGTTTTAATTATGGGTTACTTAATTATATATTGTTTTATGATTATGATAATCATGTTCCAACTTTTTCACTTTTTCTTAACCCCGTTATGTGCAGATAATCCACTTAGGGTTAAGGGTCGAGAGTAGGGTTGGTTTGAACCTAATAAATATCTAAAATTAATCTTGGTAACCCTATAGCTAGTAACCAGATTTAAAATAAAATCAATCTTATTCGATTTAACCTACCCTAACCATTAGAGGTGTAATCAAATGACTATGACCTTGTGGGAGTTGATCAGACTTGGAATGATAACCTATACATTTATTTAAGGTTTAATCATGCTTAATTTTACAATTCACTAGTTTTTGTTTATTTTTGTAGGAAATAGGAATTTAATACTCAAAGAAATAATTCCTAATAATTGGAAAAAATAGTATTTACACATTGTGAAAGGAGTTCATGTTGTAAATTCCTCTTTCAGAACATGCCTGCAGAGCTACAGGACAACCCATGAATACTTACATGATGTGAATTTGTTATAAGAAATTTACATACATTACACATCATGAGATTTTCAAAACCATAATCCCACATAAAGTGAATCAAGTACATGACATGCATAATTTACATGATGTGAAATGTTCGAGATCTCACCCCGTCAAAGATACAAGCTGTAGATTTCATAAGATTGAATATTTTATGAAGGATATTGTGGATCTAAAGTAAATGAAATAAATCCTACTTTCATTTATTTTAAAAGTTAATACAAAAGACACTTAAATCCATTACCTGGCATGATGATTTTACACATCTTGTACTTTTTGACCCTATAAATTTATCAACGCCTCTACCATGCACATAATCTCTGGAATTATGTTATTTTTCCTATTTATTTTTCTGTTTCTCTTCTATACTAGTTTTAATTCATTCCTTTAATTTTTTTATCAATTAATTTTCATTTTTTACCATTCTATGTAGGTTATTTTTCAATTTCCTTTTCACCTTCCGTTTTGATGCCCATTTTGATACCAATCGCTATTTGACTTCAACCCTTGCACTGTTTCCCCATTTAAAGTAATTTTTTCATTAAATATTATATATTTTAATTTTTTATTTCTTATTTATAAATTTTTTTATGAATATGAAAAGAATGTTTCCCACTTTATCTCTTTTGTTCAACCCCATCATGCATGGATAATTCACTTAGGGTTAGGGGTTGATAATAGGGATGGTTTGAACCTAATGATTATCTAAAATTGATCTTGGTAACCATATGGATAGTATAAAAGTTTAAAATAATTTTATATCTCATTATATTTGACCCACCCTTACCATCAAAGGGGTAATCGAACAACCATGACCTAGTTGGAGTTGATCAGGCTAGGACCAATAGCTTGTGATTCTTTCTGCCTAGAAGCCAATATTCCTATGATTATGTTTTCAAATAATTTGGAATAAGGAGTAGTTTCTCTCTTAGGTTGATGAAATTTGTTTCACCAACATCAATTGGTGTCATTTTCACCACTTTTCAACCCATGCCATAGGTCCATCCCATGTTAGATTTAGGATTATCCTTTACCTATAATCTAAAATTGTCCCTAAACCCTTAATTTAATCTGTTTTAAAACCAAATATAATTAGTTTTAGTTAACCCAAACGAAAGAGATTGAACTTTATGAATCCTCCCCAAAAAGGTTCTTACTACTGGGTTGCTTATCTATAAGATGTATCTATGGGTTTGACCCCAGACTTCCACTTACCATGTCTTAGTAGTCAAGTGTAGTTTGGGATATTAATTTCTAATCTAATCACACCTAGAGGATTTAACAACATCTTCTGGGTGCATCAAATTTTGTCTCTGTTGTCAGGGAAATCTATGATTAGGAACAATGACCTTTAAACGAACCTTAGATTACCTCACCTCCTCCCCCTTCTTCTTTTTTCCTTCCCATTTTCTTTTTATAATATTTTTCACTCATATACTAGAACCTACGTTTGCTTCTTCTGAGCTAGTGCATGCATCAGGGCCCTCTTACTTTCTCAAGGATCATTTAAGCTTAATAAATTATTCCTTTTGATCCCAAGATCAATCAATCTTTAGCTACACTCTGATGCTTTACAATGGTTGATCGCAACATTCTTTCACCACTACACCCTCTTGATGCTCAATATGTGCCACATGAACATCAAGGTGGGTGACAAGCATTATAAGAGCACACTATCATGGATTATGAATTACCTTCCATCAGTGGTGCTGCTCTCAACATTTTTCACCTACATATTTAGGAACACTCCATTGAGATCAAACCCAGAATCATTCATATGATCTAGAACATGGGGTAATTTAGTGTAATTCAAAGAAAAAACCCCCCATGAACACATTTCAAAATTTCTTGAGGTTTGTGATACCTTTTTCAACTAAGGTGTATTATCAGATGCAATAAAACAAAATTTTTTCCCATTCTCCTTGCACGACCAAGCCAAGAATTATCTTAAGAGTCAAGATCCCGAGTCCATCAAGAATTTGGATGATTTAGATAATAAATTTATTGATAAATATTTCCCACCAATCAGAACCTAGAAGCTCATAAATGAGATTCAAAATTTTAATCAGGTGGACAAAGAATCATCATGGGAAGAATGAGATCACTTTATGGAGATAACCCACAAGTGCACACATCACAAACTCGATGTGTGGCTACAACTTCAAACTTTCTACCAGGGACTCCAGCCTACCTCCCGCACTATTGTGGACACCGCTACTGAGAGAGATCTCATGCTAAAGACACCTGAAGTTGGAAGATCATTGTTAGATGAAGTATTATACAATTCCAGTCTATGTAAAAGTGACAGGGGACCACCCGACATGGAATCCATCAAGTGGAAGAGACTGCTCACCTAGAAGACTTGGTTGAAAATCTCACAAAGAAGCTAGAATCTTTTTAGCTTCCTGCTTCACCACCACCCCTCTATTTCCTATCATGGAGATCCAATATTATGAGATGTTTGGGGGCCCACAACCTTATAAATAATATATGAGCCTCAAATTAAATATTTTAATTATGTTAATTATAATAAAAAAATCAATAGTACTGGTATCCCCAACCATACCAGCAGCTATACTACTAGAAGAGGTCAGCTCACCAGCCGCAAAAACAAAACCAAGGTTATTATCAGTAGAGGAGTGGTCAAGTGGAACCAAGGAATCAAAGAACACCTAGGTACCCACCTCAACACCCAGCTCCTCATCCACAACATTAATTTCAACAACCTTTTACCCCTAGATCTTAGTAGTTTCCACATGCTCAGGATCAGTAATTCTAACAAGATCTGCTAATACCACCACAAGAAGACCAAACTCTTCAATCTAATCTTGAAAAACTATTAAATACCTTCATACATAAAGAAGATAATAGGATGAAAACCCAAGAAACTGAAATAAAATAACAAAGGGGTTCCCTCTGAAACCTTGAGCACTAAGTGGGACAAATCTTAAAGACCCTTTCATATCAATTACTGGGTACTTTGACTAGTAATACCAAAACTCATCCAAAAGAGGAAGCTAAGAATGTTGTTCTTAGAAGTGAAAAAATGTTGTATTTTCAGAAGACATATTAATAGGAGGAAAAGAATACAAAATATCTTAAAAAATGTTCTTCATTTATTAGTATAGATGACGATTCTAGCACAACTAAAGCTAGTTAGGAGAAAAATCTAAAATCAAAGAAAATTGAAAAAACTACAGTTCAATAGAAACCTAAAAATGAATAATTATATGTGTAACTTCCACTATATAATTACCCTCTCCCCTTTATAGAGAGGATAACTCAATCCAAAAGAGAGGAGAAATATTTTTTTTATGGAAATGTTTAAAAAATTACACATCAACTTTCCCTTTGCAGAAGAAATTTCTCAAATTCCTGCATATGCCAAGTTTTTTAAAGTATTTATATTAAGTAAGAGGAATATGGAATACATAAGATTAATCTCACCAAATGAATAATTCTCCATATTTTTTCAGCATAAGCTACCTCCCAAGATGTGAGATCCCATAAGTTTCTATATTCCTTGCACTATAGGGACATGAAATTTCAGAAGAGCTTTGTGAAATCTTGGTGAAAGTATTCATCTCATACCTATGAGTTTCTTTCAAAAAATGATGATAAAAGAGTTAAAAACAATGAGAGTGTAACACCCCAAGCTTCCACGACACGCTTACCTTTGAATAATATAGTAGCGTGTGTTGTACGCAACTTCGAGTTCTAACACACACCACAACCAATCAAACTAGCCGTTAAGAATAGTAATACCCAGTTTTTAAAATTTTATAAATTTCATATCTCAAAATTGACTTCATTTTTGGATTTGTAATATCGAAATTAGCCTAGGGTAAAATTTTGGAACTTTTCGGATAACATTTATATTTTGATGAATAGTGAAAATTACTAAATTTTAATTAAAAAGAACTTTTTTAATCAAAATAATTTATAGTGATAAATTATGAATTTGAGTGGTTTTAAAGTATATTTAGAATATATTTTTACCATTTAATACAATTTTGGTCATTGGACATAATTTCACAATTAAACCGGACATGAACAAGTGTCAATCTTTTGATAGTTATTATCTCTTAAAAACACGCTTTTTGTTTTAACAACAGGAATTAATTTTAAATTAATTTCTGCCACTTCTGTGTTTTGAATTTGGAAAAATTAATTCCATATTTGGAATCAGGATGTCCAAATTGTGTAAATAGGTAACTTTTATTTTTAGACATTTTGAATAATTACTTCGGTAAATATTTTATTTACCATGGTTAAAGGGTAAATCCGGTAAATAAGGGTTAAAAAATAATATTATAATAATAATAAATTACCCTAAAATGTGTACTAACCTTATTGGTGGATAAATTTCCGACCATGGGCATCTTTGGGTCGATTTTGGGACCCCATTGAGTCACTTGTAGGTGAGGGACACTTTATTTTAATTAAGTTAAAATAAATACAAAAATGACATAAGCATATATCTTTTAGAAATTTTTTTTTACATAGGGTTATATATGTTTTATTTTCAACTATAAATATTAATTAGAAATATGAAAATATTTCCTACATAATGGTATTTTATTTATAATTTTTAGACATTAAATAATTTAAGTTATTTATGACACAATGGTGATGCAGTAATTACCTAATTAATGAAAAATTAGAATAATTGATATTATAAATACCCAAATAAATGTAATTTGAGACTTTTTATAAATACCAATACTTTTATAGGTTAATATGACATGTTAGAATTGATTTAATTAAATTTTTTCGAAGTAATCATTCTTTTATGAGTTTTACAAAAATCAATTATTGAATAGTGTCAAAATTGACATAAAAGAGTTTTTAAAACAAATATTATATTATTAATTGATATTAAATTCATAAAAATATAAGGTTCGGCCAAGAGACTTATATCATGATAGGTGTATCATTAATGGATCACTTGGGGGTCGCTTGGATTTATATAGTATGTTTATTAACCATATAATATAAAAATACAAAGAGACATTGTAAAAGTGAAACTAATTAACTAAGAGTTAATACTTAAAGATAAGGTTAATATAGTAACCCAAACCTGTCTAAATCCTATTGGTTGAGTTTTTTTTTCGACCTATACACACCTTAAAATTTAAATAATCCACTTTGGAGCCATTATAAACCCAATATGAATTTATTATAAAATAATATTTCTAGCTTTTCCAAAGGTGCCCCTCACCCCTCTTATAAAAGGGCACTCCCCCTTATCATTAATTCACACCTTAAAAGCCTTTTTATTTGGCCAAAACCTGCCCAAATACTCTCTAAACTTCCCTCACTTCATCCTAGAGGCCTTACTTTAGTCAGAAAGCCAACCTAAGGAGCCCTTTTTATCAAATCAAAAGGAATAACCCGAAGAAGAGGTAATGATTTCACCACCCTTTTTCATGTTCCTTTCTTCTTCCACTTATTCTTTCTTTTACAATTATAAAATAATAACTCTAGTATATTATATATAATTTTATGTTATTATAAACATGGTACAACCATATTTCAGTATTATATCTGTCCTTTAAATGACATGTCACCATACGTGCGTACGTACGACTTACCGTCTCCACGTCGTGGTATAATTGTTATTCAAAACATTATTATTTGGATGGGTATATTAATGATGTGTAATTCATGTAAATAATAAATATAACATGATAATGATTCTGTATATATGATATAACATCCAATTAAATATTATTTTAAATTCAAAAGAATGATATTGTCGCTCGTGCGTACGTACGAACTACTGTCTCCACGAACGCGATGAGATTCATTCTCCATCGTATCCATTAAAGTCTAATTATCATTTTATGATTAATAATAATGTTTAAGGACTTAATATCATTCTGTATATTAATAAGATACAACATATCCATAACAAACATGGCTTATGTAACAAAACATATAAAAGAAAATGAGTAAGTTAACACCCGAAACGACAATAATATTAAGATATCATTAACAAAGCAATGTTAAAAGATCATATATGATATCATATTAATGTATATGATTCTTTTATAATTTAATAAAAATTATTTCACCATTATATAGGAGGTTAACCTACCCCCAACCAAGTAAAAGTACAAGGTAAGGGTTTATTTCACAATCTCTTCATTATCCGAGGTTGTTTATACGTAATAATCTACTAGGACTTCTTTATCATCCACATCCATGTTTCTTAAAAATGTAATTTAAATTTTTTTTACTATCTACTAGAATATGGGTTAATGTAATTTATACCCTTGTTTTACTTTTTATAAGAGGTTTATAAAGGAATCTTTCTATCGTTTTCCAAACAAGGTGCTTTTTAACATTTTCGACAGAATTAAGGTAAGAATGCCTTTTTTAACTTATATGGAGGGTGCAGCTATTTTCCGCCATTATAAAATCTTCGAAGATTCCCTTACAATATTATAATAAAATTTTCAAAGTAAATGTTTTATTTTATAATTATTTGACTTTTAAATTATTTCAAAAAAAGAGATATTTCTCTCAAATAGTTTTGATTTCAACTATGTCAACATCCTTTGATAGATTTTAAGCTTATTTGAAGTTGATTTATTATGATAAAAAACTTCCATATTGTATTGAATGTTTTGTGATTTGTTTTACTGTGGATGTGTTATTTTTATACCATTCATGGTTTATGGAGAAAGTATTTACATTTTGTATGCTAGTTTTAATACGAATGTTTATGTTATGTTTAAACCCGTTCATATGAGGAATGCATTGGACTTAATATGTGACAGGTGGAGCCCACTATAGCTCCTAGATGCATCGTTAGGTCTCATGAGACAAACTAGTGTCTTGACACAAGGCCTTGACAAAATCTTATTTCTATTCTTGGCACGAGGCCTAGGATATGTGGTTATGATAGTCTGGAATTATGCATTCCATCATTATGAAAGTGGTTATTGATATTGCATGTGATTATTCGATTAGTAGAATATCCACGTGAATAAGTAAATGACATTATTTCATTTTATTTCTGCCATATTATGTTGAAGTTCAAGTTTAAAAGGCTTTTGTTTTAGTTATACATTACCTTAAATGTTTATTATTATTTATGAAATTTTCTGCTATATTGTTATCCTTACTGGGCATTTGAGCTCACCCCTTTCAATGTTTTATTTTTCCCAGGATGTGAAGAAGTAATTTATGAATGACCTGCTGGGATAGTATGTGGGGATATGGGTGTGGACTATGGAGACTATGTTGTTGTAGTTTTCATTTTATGATGTAATTTAAACTTTATAAATATATCTAGTGTTTCCAAGACTACTAAACTAATCGGTCTTTCGAGACTTGATCTTTCTTGTGATCATTCCAATGTTATGTAATAATGCACCGACTTTGGGTAACTGGGGTCGGGGCTTTACAGTTGGTATCAGAGGAAGTTTAGTACAAACCTTGGAAGCTAGATTTAGATAAAATCTGATTAGAGCACATAAACCTAAGATGGAATTTGAGGATTAGTAAAGAAGAACTTCTTAGAATTTTGGTATTGTAGATATTTTGTGAGTTTTCCGATCAATACATCCCTGTCTGGATACAAGCAGGTAGAGGCGGCTTCGGTAAAGATGTACTTAGAGGTAAAACCCGAAAACACCGCTTTAAGCTAGACTCGAACGGGAACTGGTGCACGACAACGGGCCTTGCTGCACTCTTGGTTACGACACTCCCGGGGGATATGATTAGGATAACTCTCATTTTCTTTACAAATCATTATAAAGGGTTTATGAGTATATACATCCTCAAATTTTTTTTTATGATTATGGATTATATACATAAATATCTCAATTTATGTTAAGTATTTTATAAGTATGGAATTATGTATTTTGATTCATAAACTGATCTAGTTTATGACATTGTTTAGAAATGGTGCCTAGTGGAAGAAATAGAAACTGTATCAATGCATGCACTACATGTAGGGATTTCCCTCCTTCTCAAGATAATTATAGTGGAGCTGGTGATGCAACCGGTGCTGATCAACTAATCACCATACTGGGACAACTCACTCAGGTTATGAATAATAACCTTACCCATATGGAGCACCCTGATCCACAACGTGGAGGATCAATGTTAGATCGCTTCATGATGCAGCAACCACCAACATTCAATGGGAGTACAAATCCATTAGTAGCTGAGCAATGGATAAGTTCTCTAGAAAAAATATTTCAGGCTTTGGGGAGTAGTGAAAGGGAAAAAGTTGTCATGGTAGTTTATCGACTCACTGGATATGCTGATCAATGGTGGTCATTGATTCAAAATACGAAGGAAGATGATGAAGTATCAAATATGGAATGGAGGGAGTTCAAAGATCTATTCTTAGAAAAATAATTCCCTCATGACCATCGAGCAGATATGGAAAGGCAATTTCTGAGTCTGAGACAAAAGGAGGATGATAATGTCGCAAAGTATGAGGCTAACTTTACAAGGTTAGCAAGGTATTATAGAGATTATATACGTAACCCAAGAAGTAATATTGATCGTTTATTTGATGGGTTAAAACCATTTCTCCATCAAGAATTAGTCTCACAATCCTTCTCGTCGTATGAAGACATTGTCTCATGTGCTATCAAGATAGAAAAATAATTCTCTAAGTCTTATGACTTTAAAGCAAAGCAACAGAAGAAGAGATCTGCTGATCAATCTGGAAATGGAAATAAGGGGAAGAAGGGAAAAGTTGAATATCCATCCTGCAATAAATGTGGGAAGAAACACCCTGGTACTTGCTTAAAAGGAATGAGAGTTTGTTACAAGTGTGGTGAAAAGGGCCACCAAGATCGTGATTGCAAGGGGAAGAAGGAAGCTACCAATGTCCAATGCTACAATTGCAGGGAGATGGGACATTATGAAAATGAATGTCCTAAGCGTCAGGGGAACTTACCTCAGAAAAGGCCAAGGGATAAAGGCCAAGCTTATGCTATCACTACTGCTGAGGTAGAAGCTCCGAAAGACGTGGTGGTAGGTAATTTAATGGTTTCCTCAAGTTTAGAAAATGCATTATTTGATTTTGGATCATCGCATTGTTTCATATCTTCCCAGTTTTCTAAGAAAATTAGATATTTCCAATTTCATTTAACAAGGGAGTTGTCAATTAAAACTCCTAAGGGAAGTATCATTGCAACGAAGTTTTGTGAATCAGTCCCCATTAGAGCACATAAATGTTCTTTATCCGCTGATCTCATCGTCATACCTATGATTGAGTTTGATATAATCCTCGGTATGGATTGGCTTTCGGACTATGATGCGAAGATTTATTTTAAGAATAAGTAGGTTATGATTTTTGATGATGATGATAAGGAACACCTTATCTTTAGAGCAGAATCATCACCACCTAATTCTTATCTAGATCCACCCCCAATAGCTCAACTAAATTCAATTATTGGGGAGGAAGAGAATGAAATGACTATGGGTGAGGAAATGAATTTTCAAATAGAGAATGTACCTATTGTGAAAGAATATGTAGATGTGTTTCCGGAAGATTTACCTGGACATCCTCCAGAATGAGAAGTTGAGTTTTCCATTGATTTAATTCCTGGATCAAGGCCTATATCGAAGACCCCTTATATAATTGCCACTGTGGAATTAGTTGAAATAAAGAAACAACTAGAGGAATTGAGTAATAAGGGATTTATTCGCCCTAGTGTTTCTCCTTGGGGAGCCCCTGTTCTTTTTGTTAAAAAGAAAGATGGATCTATGAGGTTATGTATCGACTACAGGGAGATTAATGCTATAACAATAAAGAACAAGTATCCCCTACCTCTCATTGATGATTGATTTGAACAACTTCATAGAGCTCAATACTTTTCAAAGATTGACCTTCGGTCTAGATACCATCAGTTGTGTGTGAAGAAGGAAGACATTCCGAAGACAGCATTTCGAACCAGGTACGGGCATTACGAGTTTACGGTAATGCCTTTTGTGCTGACTAATGCACCCTCTGTATTCATGGATATAATGAATAGAGTTTTCAAGGAATATCTAGATGAATTTATGGTGGTATTTATTGATAATATCTTGGTATACTCCAAAAGCTACGAAGATCATGAAAATCACTTGCGCATTATCCTGAAGTCTTTGAGAAGATATGAATTATATGGGAAGTTTAGCAAGTGTGAATTCTGGATTCAGGAGATTTCTTTTCTTGGACATATTGTCTCTAAAGATGGAATCTCTGTTGATACTTCTATGACCAAGGAAATACAAGAATGGACTGCACCAATGAGTATAATTGAGGTACACAGTTTTATTGGTTTGGAAGGTTATTATCGACGTTTCGTCCAGAATTTTGCCCGATTGGATAACCCATTAACAAAGCTCACACGTAAAGGGGTTAAATTTGTTTGGACAAAAGAGTGTGAAGAATGTTTTGAAGAACTGAAGAGAAGATTAGTCAATGCTCCTATATTGACTCTACCATCGGGGAATGATGGGTTCGTTATTTATAGTGATGCATCGAAGAAAGGACTTGGTTGTGTCCTTATGCAGAATGATAGAGTTATTACCTATGCATCACGACAGTTGAAAATTTATGAGCAAAACTATCCTACTCATGATCTCGAGTTAGCATCTGTGATATTTTCTTTGAAGATATTGAGGCACTACCTCTATGGTGAAAAATGTGAGATTTATACTGATCACAAGAGTTTGAAGTATATTTTCTCACAAAAAGAAATCAACATGAGGCAAAGGCGATGGCTTGAAATACTCAAGGATTGTGATTGCACGATACACTACCACCCGGGGAAGCTAAATAAGGTGGCAGATGCTTTGAGCAGAAAAGATCATGGATTTTTGAACATGATGAGAATTGAAATGGATCCTATTTTTATGGATCTAGTAAAGTTGGATATGGGAATCACCATGGAAGGTGAAACATCAATGCTTTTTCAAATGGTTGCCAAACCATCTTTACTAGAAAGGATAAAGAGTTCTCATACCGATGATGAAGAGTTTCAGAAGAAGATTAAAGCTGTGAACGATGGGAGATTAAGAGACTTTGTGTATGAAGAAGGAACTTTAAAATTTGGGAAGAGACTTTGTGTTCCCAATATACCTGATCTAAAAAGGGAATTGTTGGATGATGCTCATAGTTCCAATTTCTCTATACACCCTGGGAGCACAAAAATGTATAGAGATTTGAAGGAACATTTTTGGTGGGACAACATGAAGAGGGAGATTGCTGATTTTGTGTCAAGATGTATGGTTTGTCAACAAGTGAAAGATGGAAGGCAACAACCTGGTGGAGTATTGCGACCTCTTCCCATACCTGAGTAGAAATGGGATAATATTACGATGGACTTCGTCATGGGGCTACCAAAGACTCCTAGAAAGAACGATGCAATATGAGTCATTGTTGATCGTCTTAACAAGTCAGCACATTTTCTTGCTATAAGAGAAGATTTACCACTTGAATGGATAGCAAGACTATATATTAATGAAGTTTTGAGACTTCATGGAGTACACTTATCGATTTTTTCTGATCGTGATCCCCGTTTTACTTCAAGATTCTGGAAAAGTCTTCAGAAAGCCTTGGATACTGAACTTCATTTGAGCACTGCCTACCACCCTCAAATAGATGGACAATCATAACAGATTATTCAAACCTTATAAGAAATGTTGAGATCATGCTCACTTGACTTTTAGGGTATGTGGGATCAATATTTACCTCTGGTAGAATTTTACTATAACAATAGCTTCCATTCGAGTATTCAGATGGAACCATATGAAGCGTTATACGGAAAGAGATGTCGCACACCAACTTGTTGGGATGACGTTGGTGAAAGAAAACTTGTAGGCCCAGAACTGGTGGAGGAAACAATGGAAAAAATAAAGGTAATCCAAAACCACATCAAAGCAGCTCAAAGTAGGCAGAAGAGCTATGCCGATAATTGAAGGAAGGATTTGGAATTTCAAGTCGGTGATCATGTTTTCCTAAAGGTATCTCTATGGAAGGGAGTCATAAATTTTGGTAAGAAAGGTAAATTGAGTCCCAGGTACATCGGACCTTTCGAAATTCTAGAACAAATTGGGACTGTAGCTTACCATTTGGAAATGCCGCCAAGTCTCTCTAAAGTTCACGATGTGTTCCACGTATCTCTGTTGAGGAAATACATGCCTGACCCAACACATGTACTCACCTATGAGGAATTTGAACTAGAACCTGATCTGTCTTACTGCGAAGAGCCCATCCGGATTGTTGATACGAGAGAACAAGTACTGATAAATCGGACGACTCGTCTGGTAAAAGTTTTGTGGAGAAACCATAAGATGGAAGAGGCAACGCGGGAACCCAAGGAACTTATGATGAAGAACCACCCGAGTCTTTTCATGCGGTAGTATTCTATAAATTTAGAGGATGAAATTATTTGAAGGAGGGGAGAATGTAACACCCCAAGTTTCCACAATACGCTTCCCTTTGAATAATACAGTAGCGTGTGTTGTACGCAACTTCGAGTTCTAAAACACACCACAACCAATCAAACTAGCCGTTATGAATAGTAATACCCACTTTTTAAAATTTTATAAATTTAATATCTCAAAATTGACTTCATTTTTGTATTAGGAATATAGAAATTATCCTAGGGTAAAATTTTGGAACTTTTCAGATAACATTTATATTTTGATGAATAGTGAAAATTAATAAATTTTAATTAAAAACAAAATTTTTAATCGAAATAATTAATAGTGATAAATTATGAATTTGAGTGGTTTTAAGGTATATTTAGAATATATTTTTACCATTTAATACAATTTTGGTCATTGGACATAATTTCACAATTAAACTGGACATGAACAATTGTCAATCTTTTGATAGTTATTATCTTTTAAAAACACGCTTTTTGTTTTAACAACGGGAATTAATTTTAAATTAATTTCTGCCACTTCTGTGTTTTGAATTTGGAAAAATAGATTCCATATTTGGAATCAGGATGTCCAAATTGTGTAAATAGGTGACTTTTAGTTTTATACATTTTGAATAATTACTTCGGTAAATATTTTATTTACCATGGTTAAAGGGTAAATCCGGTAAATAAGGGTTAAAAAATAATATAATAATAATAATAAATTACCCTAAAACATGTCCTAACCTTATTGGTGGATAAATTTCTGACTATGGCCATCTTTCTGTCGATTTTGGGACCCCATGGAGCCACTTGTAGGTGATAGGGACACTTTATTTTAATTATGTTAAAATAAATACAAAAATGACATAAGCATATATCTTTTAGAAAAAAAATTTTTACATGGGGTTATATATGTTGGATTTTATACTATAAATATTCATTAGAAAGATAAAACTATTTCCTACATAATGGTATTTTATTTATAATTTTTATACATTAAATAATGTAAGTTATTTATGACACAATGGTGATGCAGTAATTACCTAATTAATGAAAAATTAGAATAATTGATATTATAAATACCCAAATAAATATAATTTGAGACTTTTTATAAATACCAATAATTTTATAGGTTAATATGACATTTTAGGATTGATTTAATTATCTTTTTTCGAAGTAATAATTCTGTTATGAGTTTTACAAAAATCAATTATTGAATAGTGTCAAAACTGACATAAAAGAGTTTTTAAAAGAAATATTATATTATTAATTGATATTAAATTCCTAAAAATCTACGTTTCGACCAAGAGACTTATATCATGATAGGTGTATCATTAACGGACCACCTGGGGGTATCTTGGATGTATATAGTAAGTTTATTAACCATATAATATAAAAATACAAAGAGACATTGTAAAAGTGAAACTAATTAACTAAGAGTTAATACTTAAAGATAAGGTTAATATAGTAACCCAAACCTATCTAAATACTATTGGTTGAGTGGTTTTCTACCTATCCCCACCTTAAAATTTAAATAATCCACTTTGGAGACATTATAAACCGAATATGAATTTATTATAAAATAATATTTCTAGCTTTTCCAAAGGTGCCTCTCACCCCTCTTATAAAAGGGCACTCCCCCTTATCATTAATTCACACCTTTAAAGCCTTTTTGTTCGGCCAAACCCTGACCAAATACTCTCTAAACTTCCCTAACTTCATCCTATAGGCCTTCCTTTAGTCATAATTCCAACCTATGGATCCCTTTTGATCAAATCAAAAGGAAGAACCCGAAGAAGAGGTAATGATTTCACCACCATTTTTCAAGTTCCTTTATTCTTCCACTTATTCTTTATTTTACCATTATAAAATAATAACTACATTATATTATATATAATTGTTATTATAAACATGTTACAACCATATTTCAGTATTCTATCCATCCTTTGAATGACATGTCACCATACGTGCGTACGTACGACTTACCGTCTCCACGTCGTGGTGTAATTGTTATTCAAAACATTATTATTTGGATGGGTATAATAATGATGTGTAATTAATGTAAATAATAAATATAACATGATAATGATTCTTTATATATGATATAACATCCAATTAAATATTATTTTAATATCAAAAGAATGATATTGCCGCTCGTGCGTACGTACGGACTACCGTCTCCACGAACGCGATGAGATTCATTCTCCATCGTATCCATTCAAGTCTAATTCTCATTTGATGATTAATAATAATATTTAAGGACTTAATATCATTCTGGATATGAATAATATACAAACTATCCATAAAAAACATGGCTTATGTAACAAAATATATAAAAGAAAATGAGTAAGTTAACACCCGAAACAACAATAATATTAAGACATTATTAACAAAGTAATGTTAAAAGATCATATATGATATAATATTAATGTATATGATTATTTTATAATTTAATAACAATTATTTCACCATTATACAGGAGTTTAACCTACCCCCAACCAAGGAAAAGTACAAGGTAAGGGTTTATTTTACAACCTCTTCATTATCCGAGGTTGTTTATACGTAATAATCTTCTGGGACTTCTTTATCATCCACATACATATTTCTTAAAAATGTATTTTAAAACATTTTTGATATCTACTAGAATATGGGTTAATTTCATTTATACCCTTGTTTGACTTTTTATAAGTGTTTTATAAAGGAATCTTTCCGTCATTTTCCAAACAAGGTCCTTTTTAACCTTTTTGATAGAATTAAGGTAAGAATGTCTTTTTTAACTTATACGGCGGGTGCGGCTAATTTCCACCATTATAAAATCTTCAAAGATTCCCTTACAAGATTATAATAAAATTTTCAAAGTAAATGTTTTATTTTATAATTATGTGACTTTTAAATGATTTCAAAAAAAGAGATATTTCTCTCAAATAGTTTTGATTTCATCTATGTCAACATCCTTTGATGGATTTTAAGCTTATTTGAAGTTGATTTATTATGATACAAAACTTCCCTATTGTATTGAAGGTTTTGTAATTTGTTTGAATGTGGATGTGTTATTTTTATACCATTCCTGGTATATGGAGAAAGTATCGAAATTTCGTATGCTAGTTTTAATACGAATGTTTATGTTATGTTTAAACCCGTTCATATGAGGAATGCATTGGACCTAATATGTGACGGGTGGAGCCCGCTATAGCTCCTCGATGCATCAGTAGGTATCATGAGAAAAACTAGTGTATTGGCACAAGGCCTTGACAAAATATTATTTGTAGTCTTGGCATGAGGCCTAGGCTATGTGGTTATGACAGTCTGGCATTATGTATTCCATCATTATAAAAGTTGTTATTGATCTTGCATGTGATTATTCTATTAGTAGAATATCCATGTGAATAAATAAATGGAATTATTTCATTTTATTTCTTACATATTATGTTGAAGTTCAAGTTTAAAAGGATTTTGTTTTAGTTATACATTTCCTTAAATGTTTATTCTTATTTATGGAAGTTTCTGCTATATTGTTATCCTTACTGGGCATTTGAGCTCACCCCTTTCAATGTTTTATTTTTCCAGGATGTGAAGAAGTAATTTATGAATGACCTGCTGGGATAGTATGTGGGGATATGAGTGTGGAATATGGAGACTATGTTGTTGTAGTTTTCATTTTATGATGTAATGTAAACTTTATGAATATATCTAGTGTTTCCAAGACTACTAAACTAATCGGTCTTTCGAGACTTGATATTTCTTGTGATCATGCCAATGTTATGTAATAATGCACCGACTCTGGGTAACTGGGGTTAGGGCATTACAGAGAGTATCACTTCAACTATTTTACCAATCAGTCAAATACCCTTGATGACTTCTTGAGGATATCTTAGTCAAAATTTGAAAATTAATATTTCCTGCAGATTTACTTATCCTGGATATGGAGGAAGAGGGTGACATTCCTATAATTATAGGGAGACCATTTTTCTCCATTGGGAAGGATTTTATTTATGTAAATCAAGGACAACTGATATTCAGAGTTAGTGATGAATAGGTAATGTTTGACTTAAAAAGGCTTCTAAGTAATCAATGACTCATTTGACTATCAATCCATATTTCATACTGATGAGATAGATGATTTTATGATCATTGAGGATAATAGAGAGACCCAATCTCCAAATGAAGATGAATGTAGTGACTATGAGGGTTTAAATTACACTAAACCTATGATAATGGATATATTCCCACCATTCATTCCCTTATTAATCAAACTACCAATGTTGGAATTAAAAACTCTATTTAGAACCCTAAAGTACTCATTCTTAGATACTATAGTTTCACTTCCATTCATTATCAGTGTAGAAACGAACTAAGTAAAAGAATAAAAAACTCATTGAAGTCCTTAAGAGACACAAAAATTCAATTTCCTAGGGAGTGGATGACATTAAGGAGATCATAAACATGATATGCACCCTCAAAATTTTATTAGAAGAAGGTGATAAGCCCAAAAATCAACCCCAGAAGCGAATCACCCCTCCAATGAAAGAAGTATTCAAAAGTAAGCACTAAATATTATAGATTCTAAAATGATTTTTTAAATCTCTGACAATGAGTGAGTGAGTCCTCTATAAGTCATCCCCAAGAAAGGCTTCTTAATAGTAGTTAGAAATAATGGAGAGGATTTAATCTCAAATAAAACCATTAATGGATGGTGAGTATGTGTTGAATATAGAATCCTCAACATGAAAACCCAAAAGGATAATTTTCATTTAACTTTTATGGATAAAATGTTGGAAATAATAGCTGGGAAAAAATTCTATTGTTTCTTGGATGGATATTCCAGGTACAATCAAATCACAATAAACTTAGTTGATTACTTTAAAACTAATTTTACACGTACTTCTGGAACCTTCGCCTATAGACGAATGTCATTTGGAATGTGAAATTCACTGATAAAATTTCAATGATGCATGACCCTTATATTTCATGATATAATAGATCAATTACTAGATATATTTATGGAATATTTCTCAGTTTATAGAAGATCCTATAAAGTGAAGTTTGTCTATGTAATTTGGATCTAGCCGTGAAACACTACGACAAAAAGTTCCTAGTATTAAACTAAAAAAATGCCACTTTATGGTCCAAGGAGTCATAGTCATCAGAAAAAAATATCAAAGAAAGAAATGGAATTTGATCCAAAAAAAATTAAAGTCATTAAAGACTTACCTGATCCCATAACCATGAAAGGAATAAAATGTTTTTTAGTCCATGCGAGATTGCATCATCGATTCTTATAAGACTTCACAAAGATATCCTAGCCATTGACACACCTCTTATAAAAGTGCACTTATTTAAATTTCACTGAAGAGTATCAATGGGAATTTAATACTTTAAAGAATAGAATGGTGGCCACTCTGGCCATCATTTCACCAGATTGGGATTAGGAATTCGAGCGGATGTGTGACGCCAATGATTTCGTTGTAGGCATTCTTTTAGGACAGCAGGTCAGACATATCTTCTATCTCATTTATTCTTCTAGCCATACAATTAATCCGGGTTAGGTCAATTATATGACCACTAAAAAAAATCTTCAGCAATTGTTTATGCATTTGAAAAATTTCAATCATACCTCACGTTTTCCAAAGTAGTGGTCTATACTGATCATATAGAACTACATATTGAGTAAAAAGGATTTCAGACCTTTAATGATATATTGGATCTTACTAATATAGGAATTTTACATAATAATTAGTAATACGAAAGGGACTGAGAATGTCATTGCTGATCACCTATACAAACTCCCACTTCCCAACATTAAGGATAAGGACAATCTAGATATTAAGTAGGAATTTCCTAATAAAATGATGTTTAATATAAATACTCAAGCCTAACCATGGTTTTATGATATTGAAAACTATATTTCCATGGGAACACTTTCCCCCACATCTCTTACCAACAAAAAAAATATATTCTTGGTCAAAACCTCACAGTATTATTGAGATGAGTTGTTACTATTTAAGAAATGTGTTGATGGATTAATATGACATTGTATCCCTAAAGTTGAATTTTAATTCATACTCAAGATGTGTCACACATCATCGACTGGAGGACATCATGGGCCTAAACATAGTGTGGCTAAAATCCTACAAATCAAACTTTTCTAGTCAACACTCCATTGGGATGTAGGGATTTTCATCCATAGATATAATCAGTGCCAGTGAACATGCAACATTGGAAAAAGAAATTAAATGACCTAGAATTACATTCTAGAAGTAGAAATATTTGATCTATGGCGAATCAATTTTATGGGACAATTCTCAAATTATCATGTGAAATTTTACATCCTGGTCAGCATGGATTATGTTTCAAAGTGGGTGGAAGCTATGGCCACCACCCATTACACAAATTTGGTGGTCATGAAATTATTAAGGAAAAATATTTTCATGAGATTTGGATTTCTATGATTTCTCATTAGTGATTGGGGAAATCACTTTGAAAATAATGTTATGAAAGGATTTCTTGTAAAGTATGGAATTTTTTATAAAACTAAAACTTCCTACCACCCACAGAAATGTGGGAAAGTTGAAGTGCTGGACCGGTCACTACATGACCTCAAGTGAGTCTCCCCATACACCAGAGGCTACCGACTAGTAACGAGGGTGTAAGGATAGCAAGTGGGGAGACTGTACCCTCTTATTAGAGTAAAAATAGTGGACAATAGTAGTAAATATCAGAAGTAGTGAAAATAAATGATAAAGCAATGAAAACATAACTGTATAACACTTGAATAAAAAAATGGAAAATTCCAGTTATACAACAGATGAATGCATGCCATGTAGAGATACATATTTGAAAATAGGAAATAGAATAGCATGCTTTACAATACAATACAAATAAAGAAGAGAACTAAAAATTCTGAAGGCAAACTCCATGAGAATCCTGAGCTCCCACTCAGTCCTCTACTTCTAACTCCAAAGTGTATGAAAACAACAAAATCCTGCAACCAAATAGAATCTACTTGGGTACTATAGTGCAATGGAAGCCCGAGTAGGGTGTGAGATATAAATCTTAGTAGGCTGGAACCACTAGTGTCTACCCCAAATCCAGACATTCAATATATAATTTAAACAGTGTGAAAACATGTATAAATAAGGTAAGCAGTACAATGTAAAATACCCAAGTACCTGCTTCAGCCCTCAGCAGGTGTCAGAACTTGCACTATACATTTTATATACATACACAAAAATTGTCACACATTCATTTCATGTTCATTAACAATTCAATTACATTGATTTATACTAGTCCCAGGATCCGGCCTAAGCCTGACATTCCCTATGTGAGTAAGCACACAAATGTCTCAAGAGACTATCTAAATAATAAAAGTAAGGACCAAATCCAAACTTGTGCTTTGCTTTGGAAGATTCATCACAATAAAACAATTAATCATAAACGAACACCTGGGGATCTCTCACGCTAAATCCTCATTGGTTAAAACATTCCATTAATTAAATATAACCAACCAACTGGAAAGCTCTCATGGACAATCCCCCTTGGGTCAAACATCTACACCAGGCTCTCACGACCCCGTGTTAATAAACATGGAAACCCCCACAATTTTCCTAGTACAAGGCACTCATGGTCTCTTGGAAATAAAAATGGCATACAACATTCATTAAAGGATCTACATGAATCCAAACTATTACATGGATCAACTTTAATCAAAGCACATTATCGTCATTAAAGGCTCTACATGCAATTCAAACTATTACATGGATCAACTTTAATCAAAGAACATTATCAGTATTAAAGGCTCTACATACAATTCATATTATTACATGGCTCAACTTAATCAAAGAATAATCATAGGCATTATATATAATCAAAGAACTTCATGTAATCTAAAATATTACATGGTAGAAACAATTATCAAAGCACCTCATGTAATATAAACTATTACATGACATGTAAAATTTATCAACAACTCCATCCTAATCTAAACAAGGCATGGAAAACAAACATGCCTCACAGGCATCCTAGGCCAACAATCATAACAATAAATCAAGGGGAACACACCCATGGGGTGTCCCATAAACAAGGAAAACAACCTTAAGCATCATTAATTCAAAATCTTAAATTAATACATGATAATTAATTAATTCAATAATTAATTAATTAAATCATATCTCTTTAACCAATTCATCAATTGATTAACCATTTACCATTTAATATGTAATAATTAATCAATCCATTAATTATTACCAGTTTTCAATTTATCTTTAGAAAATGTAAAATAATCATTCAATATTCTCAATATTCAATAAATTACACAATTTTACAATTCATATATTGATAATTAATTATTCAATTAATTACCCTATTACTCATATTTCCCCATTCAATCATTTAATTTTCCAACTGATATATAATCTATTACGTAATTAACATTCTGTGACATGGGGTAAAAAGGCACACATAAGGGTGTCCAAGTCCAATGCCATTTAAGTCTCATTTACAAGGAATATCCATGGAGTGCTTCCTATTTAACCATTTAATGTAGGGGGAATAAAATCAACATATTTTCAATAGCCAACAATACATGATTAAAACCAACACATGGTCACGTTATCATTTATCTCATATGGACAACATCATTTAAAAAAATCAAAAGCCTTGCATCAACATATCATGTATCGACATCAATAGGGATACACATAAAATCCCAACCACAAGCAAGCAAGATATGACATTACCACTAACCAACAGTTTATCTTTAATCAGCATTTTAAGAAAACTTAGTAGTTCCATAGTCAAGGAACTCACTTTCTCAAATTATTTAAAGAATCAAATAGGCATTCTTAAATAAAGAGATAAAGATTTGGGACCCTACCTCAGGGTGGAACCAGATTAATACTCAGTAGCTTGACTTAATCGGAGACAACTAGTTGCAATAAGAACGTAGTCGCATGAGCACACACCTTATATATATATACACATACTTATATATGCGTGCACGCCCTACAAAGTAGTTAGAAAATTACTAATTCAAAAATAGGAGACCAAAACTAATGCAGCAAGGCCTACACACCTACACCTATATACCTGGGACTCATACAACATATTAGAATCCAATTTAGATGGTGAAAAACCAAACAACAGTATAAATATTTACCTTTCAATCAACTTCGATTAACCAAATCGGCCCAAACCACCCCGCCTCAGCAGCGGTTGCCAGAATGAGGACCAACGGGTCTTGAGAACACTGTTGCACAACCCTAGAACCGAAGAACACCAAAAATTTGGGTTAACACAAAACCTTAAATTCAGACAAAGCTAAATCAGATGCTGAAAGAGCTATGAATCATCAAATAAATGAAGAAGGACATCGAAGAAGGTCATACCTTAAAGAATAAGACCTCAATTAGGAAGGAATTGTGAGAAAACTCCTGCAGAAGGAGGAGGCGTCGTGACATTCAAGTCATGCTATATGGGGTTTCATTCGGGGTTCTGCATGCCTGGTGTTGGTCATTCCAAGAGGAAGATGCCTTGTGGAGAGGTCTGGCCATAGAGGTAGAAGGTAGGAGACTCAGAAGAGGGAGCCGCATGGAGGAGGCCTGTATTGGTGCATCGCGCCTCACTAGGGATGATGAAGAAGGCGTGGCCCTCCTTTGGGGTTTCGTAAAATCCTAAAAAAACATAAAAATTAATGCCCCAATTTAAATGTAACTAATATTTTCAATGGTATTTAGTATTGTAATGATAATAATAATAATAATAATAATAATAATAATAGAATTTTTATTATTATCACCCTTATATTTATTCATTTAAAATCAATCCTCCCCAAATAAATTATTATTATTCTTTATAATAATAATAATAACAACCATAATTAATAATACTTTTCACACTCTTAAAAACCATAATAATAATAATCACATTATTATTATTATTCAAACTTTAGATAAAACCAAAAACCCCCATTAAATAAAAATTCTTCTTCATTAAATTCCTCATTTAAATTAAAATTACATGACTTTAAATTAATCAAGAAATCTATTTCTCACAATTAATTAAATTCTCTTTCCCTTGAATTTAATTAATTAACATAACATTAATAATAATAATATCCTTATATTATCATTATTAAAACATTTATTTATTTAATATAAATAAATAACACATTTTAAGAATTGGGTAACCGCACGACTTGACCCACATAGTTTGACTAATCGTACGCAACCCGTGTGTTCACTAACGGATACCCGGGGTATCCCGCATCGCTAACTCGTATGGTTTGATTGACCATGCGTATCCTGACATTAACGATTTAAAGTGGTCCATGTGTGAA
The DNA here is from genome assembly GCA_963277665.1 of Viscum album. Lineage (NCBI taxonomy): Eukaryota > Viridiplantae > Streptophyta > Magnoliopsida > Santalales > Viscaceae > Viscum > Viscum album. The sequence goes on from OY728151.1 coordinate 1,754,038,998, forward strand.
ACTTTATTCTGACTCTAGGTCTTAAAATCGGTTTATCCATTAATTACTAAAAATTTTAAATTCCCTTGGAATTTCATCCGGTTTTGAAAACACAGGTTCTTTCAAACTACCCACCTTAAAAACTTCTCGCCCCCAAAAAGCTATTGGGAACCACTACAAATTCAACCAACCTACCAAGGTCATGTAGTCTCATTTTAATGGGCGTGTTGCGTACCCAAATGTCAAACACACCTTAAACCATTTCACAAGCCTAACAACATTAAGCCTTTAAAACCCAAGACAAAGGTCACTTTATAGATTAAACAACGAATCAAAGATTATATACGAGGCCATTACAAGGACCTCGTAAAAAAAAGGTTGAATCTTTATCAACCAACAGAAATAGCTTTCACATGCTTCCTCAAATACATCACGGACCCAAAACCCACACTCTCCCTTTAACTAACGACGTTCCTTTAAAACTATTCCAAAACCATCTGCATGTACACCATAGTCCTTACCTAACCTCCAGTGACATTTCAAATTCAAGACATAACAAGGATATTTTAAATACAACCATTCCCAACACGAATAAAGGCATAGCCCCAAGAAACCACACATCCCGTGTACCACCCAGAAAGAGATTTAAAAAAAAACCCATGACTTGTGAACTTTAGCACGGCGTATAACCGACGCTATATTAGTGCCTCTATAATGTGTTCAAGATAAGGTACAAGATCGTCACATTCAAGAGAGTTCACTAAGAGAACCCAAGGTCTCCAAGAAGATCATTCGAAATACTATCGGTTGACTCTATTCAAAAGGATTGGCATCACCTGCCAACACATCATCAACCAAACGTCGATGCCTATATCACCCAAAGAATATGTGTTCTTTCCAACCTTACTATAGAAACTATTCCAAAATAAGAAGTTTCTAAAGGGTTTCACCCACTTTCAACCTCATAAAAGTTGTGCTACCAAGAAAGCACTGACACATTTACCAGAACCGATACAACACTACCCACCATATGATTGTCCATGTTGTTGCCAGAAAATTTTAGCCACTCACCAGTGAGCTATTTTAGAACACATTAAACACACATGTGTAATCCCTCAAACCACAATCACTACATAAAAACATGTTCCATGAAAGCTATAATTTAAACCAACCGGCATGTCAAAACACCCATATCAAAAAGTCCTCCTGAGCAGTGGGATGAAACTGATTCTTTAACACTCTGTTCACTCTACTACAGAGGTGACCTGAAACCATACTCAACTGCACAAGAAGATTTATATCAAAGTCGTGTTTCCTCACACAATGATTATCCTGGATGACACCATAACTAGATGTCCATTTAATAAGAAGAAAAGGGTCAAGCAACCAACCAAGTAGCTGACGATGCCCTGGCCATGTCTATCCTGCTGAACCAAGAATTCCTCAATGCTCATTCACACATAATCAAGGTACAATGACCACCCATCCGAACGAGGATGTATCTTTAAAACTGAAAAGTCCTACAAGGGACAACAACACCCAAATGGAACCAATGTTTAAGTTTACAGTAGAAACAAGGAAATTTAGCATCTAAATTCCTTTTAACTAAAGGGAGACTTCCGAGGGTCCAACTTATTCAATTTAGGTTCTTCAAAAGCAACCTCACAATAGTTCAGTTCAATTAAAACTCAGCAGTTTTACATTTATAACTATTTTCAAACACACATGGTTATATAAGTCTTAGTCACATGGGTGGACAACTACCAATAGATAAGGAACCCATACACCTTACCCCTAGAATTTGGCTGCCATCTAATGAAAATCAGTTCACTTTATAGTTTAATTTATCATCCCTTTTCACAAGTTTGAATACACAGGTTACCCTTTTCCCATTTATAAGGCACACATACACCCTACAACTAAAAACTAGTTCTATCATAATCGCAGCCAAATAAATTTAGCTAAATCAACCAATCATTTATCAACAAGCTAACATGTCACTACAAGTAGCTAACACCGAGAAACATGTTGAAACCACTAAAAAATTCCATAACACAGAAGCAAGATACATAATCAAGATAGGAAACATGGCATATTATCACCCAAGCATGATAATTTTATCATTGAAACATGCTATCTAAAAAGGCATGCTAAATAAGTACAAGACAAGGCATATATTCAAGGAACACAATGTATATTAGCAAGCATCATACTAATGAAACTACATGGCGTGGAATATATGAATGGAATATGAATCTCTAAGTGCCTAATATGATGCATATAATGCAACTTCCTTGCCATATCAGGCTAAGAAAAATTTTCAAAAATTCAAAAACCAATAAGCAGCGGAAAATACACCAGTCACTCAAGGTGAAATCATATCAACTGTAACCTCAAACAGTATAAAAAACAATTCCCTTCCTTGGACACTTAGTCATTTCCCATACATGGGGTGATCATTCCCAAGAAAGACTATTAAAACAAGCACTAAAATATTCCTAGTCTCCTGTCTACCAACCCAAAATAGAAAGACAAAAGGAAAAGGAGCTCTGATAACACTTTGTAACGTCCCAACTCAGATCACCCCTAAACCGGTGGTCGGACCGGTCACCACATGACCTCAAGCATGTCTCCCCACATTCCAGAGGCTACCGACTAGCAGCAAGGGTGTAAGTATAGTCAGTTGGGAGACTATACCCTCTTATCAGATTAAAAATAGTGGAAAATAGCAGTAAATAGTGGAAGCAGTGCAAATAAACAATAAAGAAATGGAAACATAATTGTATAAAACTTTAATAAAAAAATAGAAAATTCCATTTATACAATAGATGAATGCATGACATATAGAGATACATATTAAAAAATAGAAAATAGAAAAACATGCTTTATAATACAATACAAATAAATAAAAGAACTAAAAAGTCATAAGGCAAACTCCATGAGCATCCTGATCTCCCGCTCGATCCTCTTCTCCTAACTCCAAAGTGTATTAAAATAGAACAATCCTGCAACCAAATAGAATCTACTCTGGTACCCCAATGTAATGGTGGCTTGAGTAAGGTGTGAGATATAAATATCAGTAGGCCAGAACCACTGGTGTCTACCCCAAATCTAGAAATTCAATATATAATTTAAATAGTGTGAAAGCATGTATAAATAAGGTAAGAAATACAATGTAAAATACCCAAGTACCTACTTCATCCCTTAACTAGTGTCTAAACCTGCACCATACATTTAATATACATACACAAAAATTGTCACACATTCATTTCATGTTTATTACAAATTCAATTACATTGATTTATACTTGTCCTAGGATCCGACCTAAGCCCAACATTCCCTATGTGAGTAAGCACACAGATGTCTCAGGAGACCATCTAAACAATAAAAGTAAGGACCGAATCCAAACTTTTGATTTGGTTTGGTATTCACATCACAGTCAAACAATTAATCATAAATGACCACCTGGGGAGCTCTCATGGTAAATCCTCCTTGGGTCAAACATTCATTAAATATAAACAACCACCTAGAGAGCTCTCATGGTCAATCCCCCTTGGGTCAAACATCTACACCAGGCTCTCATGGTCCTGTGTAAATAAACATGGAAACCCCCATAGTTTTCCTAGTAAAATGCTCTCATGGTATATTAGAAATCAACATGAAATAAAACATTAATTAAAGGATCTACATGAATCTAAACTATTAAATGGATAAACTTTAATCAATTCACATTATCTACATTAAATGCTCTACATGCAATTTAAACTATTACATGGCTCAACTTTAATCAAAGAACATTATTAGCATTAAAGGCTCTACATGCAATTCATATTATTACATGGCCCAACTTAATCAAATAATAATCACAAGCATTATATATAATCAAATAACTTCATGTAATCTAAGCTATTACCTGATAGAAACAATTTATCAAAGCACCTCATGTAATCTAAACTATTACATGACATGTAAAATTTATCAACAACTCCATCCTAAGCTAAACAAGGCATTCAAAACAAACATGCCGCATAGGCATCCTAGGCCAACAATAATAACAATAAATCAAGGGGAACACACCCATGGGGTGTCCCATAAATAAGGCAAACAACCTTAAGAATCATTAATTCAAAATCTTAAATTAATTCATGCTAATTAATTAATTCAACAATTAATTAATTAAATCATATCTCTCTAACCAATTCATTAATTGATTAACCATTAACCATTTAACATGTAATAATTAATCAATCCATTAATTATTACCAGTTTCCAATTTATCTTTCGAAAATGTCAAATAATATTTCAGTATTCTCAATATTCAATAAATTCCACAATTTTACAATTCATATATTGATAATTAATTCTTCAATTAATTAACCTATTACCCATCCTTCCCTATTCAATCATTTCCATCCAATGGCCCGAAGGTCTTCATTTTTTTATTGATTATTGATAATCCACCTTTCAAGGGGTGAGGTGGAACCCTTACAAGGCCCGTAGGCGTAAATATTACATGGATTATAGGCCTTAGAGGAATTCATTGCCCATAGGATTCAAACATTACATAAAACCTAGACTAAATACTTGGAACTGCTCCTCCCCATCATCTTCATCAAGAAATCAGCTCTCCACCTTCGCATTACTGTTCGACTAGGCTATCCCGTGCATGCACAAGATTTTCCTGATGACAGGTGCCATACCCTCTCATTCTTGCAATCTGTGTAGCTTCTATTGTGGTGAAATCTCCTTGCTCATCCTACTTAGATCTTGTTACTTGTAGGTTGTCTGGTTTTCATCTGCACTTAAGGTGGCCTGAAGGCCTTGAGGTGGCCCAAAGGCCTTATTGGCCCAAAGGCTTGGGTGGCCTGAAGGCCTTAAAGGACTCAGGGACCAAATCGGTGGCCCGAAGGCCCAAACAGGGGAAAATTCCCAGCTGCTACAGTTCCAAACAGTTCCTGCTATAGTTCCCGCTATAGTACCTACTACAGTACTGCACAGTTCCCGCTACAGAACTACTACAATACTTCTACAGTACCCGAAAATTGTGCCTCCGCCTGGATTTGATCCCGGGTTGCCTGGATGCACTTAGGAGTCCTCACTAACTGGGATGAGGCTCATATGCCCATTCAATCATTTAATTTTCCAACTTATATATAATCTATTGTGTAATTAACATTCCATGATATGGGGTAAAAAGGAACACATAAGGGCATCCAATTTCAATGCCATTTAAGTCTCATTTACAAGGAATATCCATGGGGTGCTTCCTGTTTAACAATTTAATGTACATGGCATAAACTCAACATATTTTCAATAGCCTACGATACATGCTTAATACTAACACATGGTCATGTCCTCATTTATCTCATGTGGAAAACATCATTCAATAACATAAAAATCCTTGCATCAACATATCATGTATCGACAACAACAAGGATACACATAAAAGACCAACCACAAGAAAGCATGATATGACATTACCACCAACCAAAAATTTATCTTTAATAAGAATTTTAAGAAAACTAAGCAGTTCCATAATCAAGGAACTCACATTATAAAATTATTTAAAGAATAAAATAGGAATTATTAAATAAAGAGATAAATATTTGGGACCCTACCTTATGGTGGAACTAGATTAATACTCTGCAGCTTGACTTAATCGGCGACAACCATTTGCAATCAACACGCAGTCGCACACACATACACCTTATATATATATATATCTATATATATATATATATATCTACATATGTATATATATATGTATATATAATTATATACACAAACATGCCCTGCAACGTAATCAACAAATTACTAATTCAAAAACAGGAGACCAATACCAATGCAACAAGGCCTACACACCTACACCTTTATACCAAGGACTCAGATAAAATATTAGACTCCAATTTAGATGGTTCAAAACCAAAAAATGATATAAATATTTACCTTTGAATCAATTTTAGTGAACCGAACGGCCCGAACCCCCTCTCCGTCAGCGGCGTTTTTCAGAACATGGAATAATGGGTCTTAAGAACACCATTGCACAACCCTAGAACAAAAGAACACCAAAAATTCAGGTTACCACAAAAACCTAAATTTGGCCAAAGCTAAATCAAATACTGAAAGAGTTTCGAACTACTAAAGAGATGAATAAGTACATATAAGAAGGTTATACCTTAATGAACCAGACCTCAATCAGGAAGGAACAAAGAGAGAACTCATGCGGAAGGAGGAGGCGTCACGCCATTTGGGTCGCGCTATAGAGGGTTTTGTCCGAGGTCTTGCACACCTAGTGCTGGTTGAACCAAGAGGAAGATGCCTTGGGGAGAGGTCTGGACATGGAGGTAGAAGGTAAGAGACTCAGAAGAGGGAGCCACATGGAGGAGGCCAGCACTAGTGCGTCGCGCCTCACCAGGGAGAAAGAAGAAGGCGTGGCCCTCCTTTGGGGTTTCCTAAAATCCTAAAAAAACATAAAAATTAATGCCCCAATTTAAATGTAACTAATATTTTCAATGTTATTTAGTATTGTAATGATAATAATAATAATAGCATTTTTATTATTATCACCCTTATATTTATTAATTTAAAACCGATCCTTCCCCAAATCCATTATTATTACTCTTTATAATAATAATAATAAAAACCATAATTAATAATAATTTTCACACTCTTAAAAACCATAATAATAATAATAATAATAATTACATTATTATTATCTTTCAAACCTTAGATAAAACTCAAAACCCCCATTAAATAAAAATACTTCTTCATTAAATTCCTCATTTAAATTAAAATTCCATGACTTCAAATTATTCAATAAATTTATTTCTCACAATTAATTAAATTTTCTTTCCCTTGAATTTAATTAATTAAAAAAACATTAATAATATTAATATCCTTATATTATCATTATTAAAACATTTATTTATTTAATATAAATAAATAACACATTTTAAGAACCGGGTAACCGCACAGCTTGACCCACATGGTTTGACTAACCGCACGTAGCCCGTGCGTTCGCTAACGGATACCCGGGGTATCCCACATCACTGACTCACAAAATTTGAATGACTGTGCATAGCCTGAAATTAATGATTTAAATTGTTCCACATGCAGAACTTTATTCCGACGCTAGGTCTTAAAATCTTTTTATCCATTAATTACCAAATTTTTTAAATTCCCTTGGAATTTCATTTAGTTTTGAAAACATGGGTTCTTACACCTACCACCCACAGAAAAGTAGGAAATTTGAAGTGTCTAATAAGGAAATTAAAAAAATTCTATAAAAGATAGTGGCTATAAGTATAAAGGACGAGATTCTCAAATTGGATGACACACTTTGGGCATATCACACAATATATAAAACATCCATTAACACTACTCCATTTTTCTTGTTTGTGAGAAGCCATGTCACTTGCTTGTTGAATTAGAGCATCACTTTTATTGGGTAGTTAAGAAACTAAATTTGGATGCACAAAAGGCCGAGGAAGTAAGAATGCTACAAATTGATGAGCTGGAGGAAATTAGAAGGGATTCTTATGACAATTATTGTTTTTACAAAGAAAAAAAGAATAAATGGAATGAACAACCCATTACATGATGAATATTTACACCAAGGGATAAAGTTATGTTTTTTTAATTCCCAATTAAAACTATTCCTTAGGAAGTTGTAATCCTAATGGTTGGGTCCCTTTATAGTTATCAAAGTGTTCCCCTATGGGGTGTTCAAAATTCAACAAGGTGAAGCACCATCCTTCAAGGTCAATGGATAGATACTAAAAATTTATCAACAAACAATTCATGATGGGTGTTAGCTTTATTTTGAGTTCAACTGATTCTTTTTTACATCCATCTATATGACAATTTTATTGTTATCACTTTATGGGAGGCAACCCACAATTTTCTATTTTATTTATTTTAGCCATGTGCTTAGGATCTTTATTTTCCTTTTCAAAAATTTTCTATCCATCGGGCATTCCAAACCTTATGTGTAGTCACTTATTACATTTATTTGAGATTAATTATCATATTGTTGATTGTGTGTACCTACCCATTTTTATGGTTCCATTTTTTTAACCTCTTTAGACTGATGTTTTATCTAGTTCATGTATTTTCTTTCAAACAACCTTTACAGGTAGTATAATTTACAAACACCATCCAAAAAGTTTCCCCATGGCATGAATTTCACAATAAGGATCTCTTGATTCCCTATTTAAAAAACCTCAATTACCATTTAATTTTTTTCTATGCTTCTATTGATACCTCTCCCAAAACACTTTCCAGAATAGTGTGGACACCGTCTCATTTTAAGTGTGAAGGAGTCTTTCTTGATCTTTATTGTCGATACACTTGTATTTTTTCCTGTTTTCACTTATCTAGGAAACATTTTTCATTGAAATCATGCTTTAAACTTGAAAAATCATTACATCCATTTAAATAAAAGAAAAATTTAGGTTGGAGATTATTAAAATCAATATTTTAGTCTTATTTATATTTTTAGCATGATTATTGAGTTGAGTAATTTAATTCTAAATTCTAGATTCTTGCAATTTATTTTGATTGATTCATTACTAGATACTATACCCTGAGTGATTTCCAATTATTTTTGTATACTTATATTCCTTGAGAGGATTCTATACTTACACTATCATATTATTTTTTGAGCATATTTCTAAAGAGATACTTGAGAGATGTAAACCTATCAGAACTTGCATTGAGATCTTATTGAGGAAATATTTGTGATATATTTTTCTATGTGACCCACCTGTACATATTTCCTTCTTTATCCCATAATATCCATGAATGACCTTATTAGGATGGATTCATTTCAATCCTATTATCCCTTCCTACCCTAATCTTGGTACGATGCATGATTGTCTTTTGAACAAGTGTGGGGGATTTTTCACTAATAATATACATGAGATGTTGTTATCGAGGAGACTTATGGTGGAACATTTTTCAAATTTCTATGATATGGTTCATGATTAATTCTTCTATTTTCTATACCTATCCCATTCCTTAAAAAACTGAGCTATGTATTAGGAAGGTCAAAAATCACCATTACCAAACTGATGAATATTATGATGGATCATATGTGGTTAGTTTATGGATGTGATATTTGGCCTAAATATGATTTTTGAAAAATAAATAAAAATTAAAATATAGGAACACAGTAAATTCTTGATACTTACTTGACATATTCATGGACCCACTGTGATCTATTTAGAGCATGGACATATTTTTTCTAGGAGTATTTACTTCATTGTACTTTTTACGATTATCATGCATTATACCATAGAGCTTACCCCCCCCTTTTGAGCTTGATTTTTATCATATTACCAAACAACCTCAACCTCAGATACATCAAAACCTTATTTCTTAATCCCTCATGATTGATTTTCTATTTGTATTTATGAAGTGGAGATTTTAGAACCAATGAAAGCCTATGGTTAGAAACATGTATTCAGGTTATGAGCATAAATACAATTAAATTTTACCTTGAGTGATGAGAGAAAATTTACTGTGAGGTAAATTGAAAAATGGGTATCGTGTCTAAGAAATAGTTATGAAAATGTAATTAAAGGAAGCAAGAATCTGAATAAAGAAATTTAATATGAGGCATGACTAATTTTATCTATAGGATTGATTATGGACGAATTACATTTTCTGTTTACACTTTGTTTTATTTTCCAAGCTGTAATGCACATTTCTTGCTTGTAAAATTGTTTCATTTGGAATCCTTGTTGAGATGATTTCTTCTTGAGGACAATAAATTATTCAAGTGTGGGGGAATTTGATAAGGAAAATTTATATACACATTTTGGATACATTTATTTAAGGTCTAATCATGATTTATTTAATAATTCACTAGGTTTTTGTTTGTTTTTATAGGAAATAAGAATTTAAGACTCAAATAAAGAATTACTGAAAATTGAAAAAATCAGGATTTACACATTGTGAAAGGAGTTCATGACCTGTATTCCTCATTCACAACATGCTTGCAGAGCCATAGAAAAACCCTTGAATACTTAAATAATGTGAATCTTTTACATTATGTGTACATACATTACATGTCATGATATTTTTAAAATCATAAACCCACTAAAAGTGAATATAGTACATGAAGTGAATAATTTATATGACATGAAATGTTCAAGATCTCACCCCATTAAAGATACATACCATGGATTTCATAAGATCAATGATTTTCTGAAGGATATTTTGGATTTGAAGTACATGACATTAATCCTACTTTCACATCATGTAAACTTCAAGATAAAAGCTACTTAACACGAATTAAACACTTTACATGCTGTGTACTTTTCAAGCCTCTAAATTTATTAGTGCCTCTATGGCACACATAATCTCCAGACTTATGTTCTTTCTACCATATCTTTTTCTGCTTCACTTATATTTCTCTTCTAAACTAGTTTTAATTCATTCATTTCCCTTTTTATTATATTCTTTGCATTTTTCACCATTATAATTATGTTATTTTTCCATTTCATTTCCGATTTCCATTTCAATGCCCATTTCGATACCAATCGCTATTCGAATTCAATTCTTGCACCGTTTCTTCAATGATTCTTCATTAAAAGTAAGTTTTTGATTGAATCTTATTTTTTTAATTATGGATTTATTATTTCTAATTTTTTTATGATTATCGAAGCATGTTTCCAACTTTATCACTTTTTTTAACCCCATCATGAGTGGTTAATCATCTTAGGGTCAGGGGTTGAGAGTAGGGGTGGTTTCAACCTAATGAATATATAAAATCGATCTTGTTAACCCTATGTATAGTAACTAAATTTAAAATAATTTTCAATATCATTTGTTTGCACCTACCCTAACCATCGAAGATGTAATCAAATGACCATTACATAGTTAGAGTCAATCAGGTTAGGACCAATAACCTATGATTATTTCTAAATAGAATCCAACCTTCTTGCACATAGGTTTTCAACTAATCTAGACCAAGGTGTAGTTTCTAGCTTAGGTTGATCCAATTGGTTAGACCAAGATCAATTGGTGTCTTTTGTACCACTTTAGAGCCTATTCCAGAGGTCTATCCCAAGTTAGATTTAGTATTATCCTTTAACTATACCCTAAAACTGAGCCTAAAACCTTTATTTAATCTATTTTAAAACCCAAGATACTTAGTTTTAGTTAACCCAAACTAAAGAGAGTGAACATGAGGAATCCTCCCCAAAAAGTTTCTTATCGTTGGGTTTCTTATCTATATGCTATCTCTATGGGTTCGGCCCCATACTTCCACTTAATATGCTTTAGTAGTCAATCATAGTTTGGGATATAAATTTATAATTTGATCACATTCAGAGGATATAACTACATATTTTGGGCAAATCTACTTGTATGAAAAGAAAATACATTTGGACATTAATAGAATTATACTAAAGAAATGCATGTCCATGCTTAGTCGAAACAAAAGAGGTGTGTTTAACTACTCATATGAGGGGAATGTGTTGTACTCATCTGTTAGATGAATGAAAAGTGATGTATTCATAGACTTGGTCAGTATATTTCTAAGAATTATGAAAACATGAGTTGGATATATTATATTGACATGTTTCATGTCTATTGGTCACTTGATTTCATAGAAAAATGGATTATATAGGTGTACATATGATGTATATGATAGATCTAGTGCTGGAAATGTTTATATAGAGATATGATTATGTTTGATAAAGATCATACTGGATCCCTTAGTAGCTTGAGTAGCACTGATTCATTTCTATAGGATACTCTTTTTATTATATCTATGAAATATATATTTTATATTTGTTGTCAATGCTGCTAAGGTACAAAAAGTCACAGTTAGGCCTCTAGATAAGGATTAAGTTTTAGACAAAGTATTTGTTCTAAAATGAAGTGAGTATAGTTAAACCATATCCAAAAAGTGTTTTGGATAAATTCACAAAGAGTTTTGATGTTTTTCATAGATTCTTTATTAATTCCAATTCAAGTGGGATATTGTTGAAATGCAGTAAAATAATTGATAGAATATTTAATTTAGGTGTACTTATCTTCCATGTGGTTTCATTGATAATAATCCATTATGAATGGATTAAATAGATTGGATATTCATTGAATAAGATTTAATGAATCAATTAAAATGAGAATAAACGTATTTGGATACATTTAATATGGTTGCTTCATTTTATTAAATGAAATACGTCATGGCTGGCTATATAAAGGGATGTGATCCCTCCTATTGTAGAAAACCGATTTCCTACAAGTATCTCAATGCTCACTTCCTTAACATAGCATGTCATCACCCTTGGTGAAGATTATAGCACCACTTCAAGTGTATGGGAGTCCTCTGATTGAGATCAGGATCCACAAGCTAGTGTAATCCCTTAGTGGTAGAAAGATTTTTTTTGCTGCTTCGATGATATTCATCAAGAAAACTCATTGGGAATTAAAAAATTGGCTATCCAAGTACACAATTTCATTTTCTTCATTTATTACATTTTTATTACATCAAAGATATATCACATATATATATTTTGTTTTTTTATTTGTTTTCATGTCCATATGATGGACAATAAAAATGATTTACTTGAAACATCTGGGAGTTTCCATTGGGCGCAAAAAAGAAAACCCACTAATGATAAAATTAATCAAAGATTTATAGGAAACCATATAGTCTATATTGATAATAAAATCATAGAGATTCATTTTAAGAACTAAGAAATATCAAAATAAATCAAAATCAAATATAGAAAAGGTTCATGAGGGGTATCGAAAACCCCACTCACTTTTCTTTTTGAGTGGTGTTGCAAAATCCATGACATATAGAATGTGTTCCATTAGGATATTCAAAAGATTAATAATATGGTTTTCTATAAAGGATTGAGAGGCACCTGTATCAAATATAATAGTTTATATAAAATAAACAATAAAAATAGTACCTCTCATAGTTGTAGGTCCCACCTCAATTTCCAATAGTGACACTTCCACTGCATGCAACAACTTCATCCTAGAAGATGACTACTACTTACCACTAACCTAATATCCAACCCTTATCTGACTCTATCTGTAACGCCCCGACCCCTCTAAACCAGAGATGGTAAATTACTTGTTATATTGGAATGGTTAGAAGGAATAAAGTCCCAAAGGAATGATCAGTTTAGTAGTCTTGAAGAAACTAGATACATGTATGTAACTCAAATTACATTATGAAAGGTAAAAAAGTACAATACATAATAAAAACTAAACACTGCATCCATAAAAACTCAATAAATGATCTCATCTTCATAACCTGCTGAAAGTAAACTAATGAAAGGGGAGAGCTCAAACGCTCAGTAAGTGTTAAAAATAATGGAAGCATGAATCAATAATAACTTAATCATAAACTACTTTTCATACTAAATATGGCATAGTGAATAAATGAAAAACTCACGCCATTAACAAGCTGAGAATGAAACTGCATCCATAGATTTTTTCATAGTGAAAACCTCATGGATAGTAATAAATGATAATGAATAAAGATAATTATTATTAATTGGATGTCATGTATCTGGAACATGATACCATAATACCGTTAAAATGATTTCGTTTTGTGGGTAGAAACCCATCTGATTTTTGGAAACAAACTCGAAGGGTTTGTCGCCAACTGATTTGTCTCATGAGACCTGCCGATGCATCGAGGGGCTATAGCGGGCCCCACCCACTGCTTCATGTCTAAATCATTATTTATACATAGATTCAAAACAAGAGAAATATTCCTTTACATTATCCATATAGAATAGAGGATACAAATTCATCAATATTTCCACAGTCAAAACAACATTCAAAATAAATACCGTATGTAAAATGGTATACGGCTTAGAAAATAATCTTATCCATGATATAAAAATATGGAAATTTAAATGGAATATAATTTCAATTGAAAATTGATCTCCAATGGGCAGTAGGTACACTACATAAGAAAAAGTAGGTTCACAATACTAAGAAAGTCACAATGAAGTGAAAAATGAGACAAAGCTCGTTACCACATTGTAATCAATTGAGTCGTATGACCAAAAGTTAATAAACCCCAAATGAATCATAGAATAATATGAATATAAATATAATAATTATAATATATATCAAATTTAAGTACACCTATACCACATATAATAAATACGAGGCGAACAATGGAAATCCCACAGAATTGAAAGTGAGATGAGAAAACCCCTAACAAACATTTCGGCATGGTAACGAGTGTTCTTGTGAGGGATTAATGAGAGGTAATGGGGTATCCCATTATTTAAATATCATAAGGTCAGTATGGGGGAGGTGAGAAACATACCCCATCATTAGGTATTAAAAATAAAAGGGCACAACATAGGGGAGATTCTTGAACAAAAGTGAGAGAGATGATCCCTTACAAAGAACATATCATTAGATTGAGGACCAATAAATGAAATAATTATTTGTGGAAAGAATAAAACCTCAAAATAAAAGTGGATATACAGAATAAAAAAATCATAGGTCATTCACACATACTCTGAGAAATACAAAAATAATGACATAGATGTGTAACTCAATAAATGGAAATTGAGTTAAGATATCCCTTACAAAGATTGTATCATTAGAGTGGGGATAAATTAATGAAATATTTATGTGTGAAAAATAAAAATCCAAAAAATATAATTGTATATACATTATAAAACAATCAAAGGTAATTCACACATATTATTGGGAAAATGTAACCAATAAAATAGAAGTTTAACTCAAAGAATGAAAATTGAGTTTAAGCAATCCCTTACCTTATGCTCGAAGGTGTTCTTGATTGTTCTTAACGACCTGAATAATCAAATTTAGCTTCATTAATTAATAATTAAATAACCTAATAAACATTTAATTTATATTTTATAACCTTATTAAGTTCATTAAAGGTCTTTTTTATGGGTTTAATAGATTCAATTTTATTGTTTTGGAAGCATTTTCTTCCTTGGTTTTCATGATTCGTTTACTTGTATTCATGAATGAAAGTTCATTTGAAATGTGGTTAAAAATAAAGAATTTTTAATATATAATATTAGTGAAATTAAATAGATGTAAATGATCTTATAATTATTCTGGTTATATACCAGGAGGATGACTCATTTTATGTGTTAATGATAAACACTTGGATTTGGCTTGGCAGTTTTGTGAACAATGAACTTTTTTTGTATTATTATTCCATATTATGAGTGTGTAAGGATTTAAGAACATTAAAAATGATAAAATACATATATTATGATCTGGTTCAACCATTGAAAATGTTTCATTACCAGTCTTCAATATAGTAATGCAAATTGAAAACCCATCTTCCTTGAGTGTGATAAATTGACACATCTCGGATGGTGTTTGCATTTATAGTATAGTATAAAAGGAAAGGAAGAAGAGAAATTATGATGAAATATTCCATTAAATAATTAAAATCCAGTACATGTATGGTATTGTAATTATCATGAAATTTGGATGAGGTTAGGTGAGAAGAGAGAAAAAAATAATGGAACTTGTAAAAGGAATTGAAAGAAAAAGGAAGAGAGGCTCACCTCTTGAGTACTCATCTTTGAGAAACTCCATAAAACCTTTGATTTTGACATTTTGGTGAGACCAGAAGGCATTGGACATGGGGAGAGGGATTGGGAAGTGTATTTGGATGAATTTAGGCAAGGATTTAAGCTTGAGTGGTGTGGGAGGAAGAGGGGGTGAGGGGTGGTTTATATAGGGGAGGGGAGGAGAGTTTTCTAAATATTATAACCATTAATTTATTATTTCTTCACAAGATAAGAAATAGTGAGTATTCCATGAACTATAATAGTAATATATTCATGTGAGTTCTAGATTTGGGTGCTTATATCACTCATGATTCTAGGAATAGTTAATTTAAATTATAATGTATTTATACGGTAAATTAATGTATTTTACTATTCACCAAAAATTCAAGTATTTTAGAAAAATCCAAAAAATTCACCCTATCCATTTTTTGATGTGTATAATCCAAAAATTAAGTCCATTTTTCAAAAATATTTTTCTAAATATGATTAATTAAATATTTAATTAAAATCATTATTTAATCAAAAAATATACACTTAAAATATTCATCTTCATTTTTAAGGTGCCTAAATTTATTTATACATTCAAGGGTATAGATACCATTCATAAGATTCATATTTCTATTCATAAGGGTAAGTTACTATTCATAAGGGTAGGTTACTATTCATAAGGGTAGGTTACTATTCACCAAAAATTAAGTTAATTTTATCAGACTCTAAATAAATTACTGATCACAACTGTGTATGCCAGTTTTTTGAAATTCACATCACAGAAGTGACTAACTTATGTTCACTTGTCTAGGTTATAACAAATTGGTCTTTGTAGAGACTCAGTGATCCATGCATTCTATAATAAATCTATTTATAAATTCTTGGGGTGTTACACTATCCATGAGATGAGTCATCCTTGCCTCCATATGATTATGGTTGAAAACCCAATGCCTTGGTAGCATCTGACTATAACACTAACCCCTTCAGTTCTAAAGGGCATGAACCACTTTTATAGGAAGATAAGGTCAAAAAGAATCATTGAAAATGAATTAGATATCCACATGAGAGGAAATATTTTGGAGCTTCTAAGAAAGAATATTTTATATGACCTATCTTGACACATTATTAGTAATTCAGAGGACCTATGCTAGCCTCCATGGAGGGCATGCAATAAGTCCATTTCTAAAATCCACCATCACTCCCTCTATTAACCTTATTATTCTTCTTCTTCCTTCCATGAGGGACATTATAACCACCATCGATCAAGGGAGTAATACCAAACAATATTGACTTTTCTGACTGATCAAGTTTTTTCATAAGCGATCTATCAACAATCTCAACATAGGTGGAATGTTTCAGCATGAAGACATGGGAATAAATATCCAACCATAATACCATTTGATACCTTTGGGACTTTAACTTCTCATTTGATACAAACATAGGTGAGAAAAGGAAAAGTCTGAAAAAATGGATGACATACTCTATTACTATTTTATCACTTTGTTGAAGGGTGAGGAACTCCATGGAGTTATCCTAAACCACTATTTCTAGGTAAAACTACTTAGTAAAATAGATTTAAATCTTTTACACTCAAAACCTTCATGATACTATGTCATAACCACTGAATCCCACCACCTGTTACTAAGGCCTTCAAGATTAAAGATAGAAAACTTCACCTTAATATAATCTAGTGCCTCCAAGAAGTCAAATATACTTTCAATTTTTCCCAACTAGCCCTCTCCTTCCTAAGGATCATTCATCCCATGGAAGTATTGTGGTTTCTGGTGAATAAAATCTTGGGCTTGATACCTATATCAACCCTTATATAGATCCAATTATATATCTTGATAAGGGACTAGAGATTCACCTTAGTCCATAGCATAGACATTGTACACTACAACTTCGATAGGATTATAATCAATAAGAGGATTTTCCCATGGAACGTTACCTGAAGAACCCACCCAAGAATTTTTTGGAAGTCTACCAGGGGGCATGGTACTACACGACACTAATGAAAAAAAGGAAATCATCAAAAATGGAAACAACCTCAATCCAAATCATAGAATTATCATGAATCTATTTGAGATCCAGAAATATAATCAAATTATAACTCAAAACACCTATTTCTTAATATCCCATGGTAACTTAAATCTCATCATTATGAGAGCTAGCCATAAAATCACCCACAATCTACCCCTTAAGTCCTGATAGTCCTATCTTCTATCTACCACAACATCCCAAATCGTATGAACTGAAAACCTCATTTGATACCAATTTTTCACAAACCAACCCAATAAATCCCTAAAATAGACACCCAAGTTAGCCTACGACATGGATTGAAGGGAATTACCAATCCATTCATGATGGTGACCAGTGTGACTCAGCCATGCTTGTTTATGACATTAGAACAAGACAAACCAAATTGGCATGAAAGCTGACAGGTAAATGGATAAATTACATTGGAAAAATCTCTTCCCTTAACTACTTCATCACGCATACCTTTCGGGAGGCGAACTACATTGCGGATGGCCTTGCAAAAAAAGGGGTGTCAGAAGAGAGGGACATACATATCAATACCATTCCTAGTGATTTGGTCCCGCTTCTTGTCAGGGACAAATGTAAAATGTTTGCTTTTCGTCTTGTGTAATGTTTGTTTTATCAATTTTAGAGCTCTGCGCTCATCTTTATAAAAAAAAATATCATGAATAAAAGAAAACTATGACCAAGTGCAGAACAAGACAAGATGGATCCAAATACAAATAAGAGATGATAAGAGTGCCATGTATGAGTTTCATGTAGAAAATAAAAGCATTGGTCCAAGGGATAAAATAGAATAAACCAAATGACTACACCACATCTCCAAATTACATGTGGGTCATCATCCCACCATGCCACCACCACAACTTGTACCCAACTAGAATGAGAACCCACCACCTCCATGTATTGCCTTTTCATTACCTGTATCAGAAATAATAAAGTCTACACACACCCATTGGGTGTATGTAGGGTGTGAGAAAAAAGTCCAATAAGGTCCCACCAAGTATTATTTAATAAGAATTTATTTAATGAACCAATTATTCTCTTTAAATAATTAAAAATATAAGTATACAATATTTTCATAATTTTTCTTAAAACAAGAAGAATAACCACCTTTCATCAGTTTAAAAGAAAGGAATGAATAAATAATCAATCTAGAAATAGAACATTCTAGTGCAATGGTGAGGAGTCCTAAGGTCTATCAGGTATGGGCTAATTAGTATCCTCACACATCAATGACCAATAGAAAATAACCAAGTGCACATACATCCCTAGAATTAGTACTTGGGATTGGATATCACCAACATGTGTCTCCCAACCTTAATAATGTTTTAGTTAGAGTTATACCATATATCCAATTCTTGAGAGGCTAGCCAAACCTAGGTGTGTTTTTCCTAAATTATTCACCTAATACCCAGACTCCCATGGGTTTTCCCCCTCTCAAGGAGGCACCATTTTCAAAATTAAAAAACATTTTAAGTGCAGTTTCATCCATCATAATTCATATTTATCAAATACAATACAAAAAACCCCAAAACCAAGCTAAAACCATGAACTACAAATCAATTTCATAATTAATTCATTTATAACTTTCAAAACCAGTTTAAGGAAACAAAACCATGCCTTAAAAAATTTAAAAACCAATTTAAACTTGTATAAGAAACCAAGCTTCATATGATAAATCTATATTAATAAACAATCCACCTAAAATACTTGTAATTTCCAATAACTAGATGGGATCCACAAGTTGAAGGGAGAAGAGACTCCTAAAAGGCAAGAGAAAACCCTAAATCATGACATCCTAACAAAGAAATTTGGATCTAATAATCCCTAGGCCACCATAGACTTTGTATGGAAGTAAAACACAAGAGAGAAGGAGGAAAGACTAAAAGAAGATGAAGAAACCCACTTACCATGAATATCCTTAAAGATCTAGGGTGAATTCCCACCAAAATAAAACCAATAATGAATGAGAGGAGAGGCTCAGGTGAGAGAGATATGGATGGGTTTTAGACTGAAAAATTAAGGGAATAATAGGGTTAAATTGAATCTAGGGAAAATAGGGAAACTTAAATTTTTAAGAACCGGGCCGAAAGGTTTATATCATAATACAAGATTCACACTGTTAATCACTTTGAATCAAATTGATCATAGCATGAACAAGTGGTTCATGTTGTGAACCACAAGTTATATAAATCATGATCTATGACTTGATACATTCATGGCATAAATGATGTATTCATGTAGTGAATCACTAAAAAAATAGTTCTTTATCTCCTTCAAAGATCTAAAAAACCCAAAAAATGGATAAGATCGAAAAAATATAGAAAAAAATTCAAACAATAATTTTATACCTGAAAGAAATACCGAGATGTGAAATTTATTCTATACCATTTTTTGTGGTGTGCTTAGCATAGTGTGTTGTGCACATATACCATGAATTTCTAGAAACATTGCAAATGGAATAGGATTTTTCCCACTTTTATAAAATCTTCTATAATATTAACCACCCCTGTTAGACTTTATAACCTTAACCTTTT
Organism: Viscum album; assembly: GCA_963277665.1. NCBI lineage: Eukaryota > Viridiplantae > Streptophyta > Magnoliopsida > Santalales > Viscaceae > Viscum > Viscum album. The sequence goes on from OY728151.1 coordinate 1,754,059,096, forward strand.
TATCAAATTGCTTCTCAACTTCATTTACATAAATTTACAAGGAATTTATTACTTGATATTTACCTTATAATAAATAAACATATCCATAATGTAAAAAATTATCAATAAATATGATAAATTATTTTTCCTTACAAAAATAATTGGCATCAAGAGGTCCACATATATCAGTATTTATGATCTCAAGGAGTTGATAACTTCTAATGGCACCTTTATCTGTGTGTTTTTTTGTTTTACTTTAATATAATATAAACAAATATTTAGGTCAGTAAAATATAAATCTGTAAGGATTTAAATCTTAATCAATCACTCCAATATTTCTTTGGAAATATGACCAAAATGTTTATTCCAAAAATAAACAAACTTTTCATTTACTAAACCATGTTTAGTAAAAAAATTATGATGCAAGGTCATAAGTGTTTCAATATAAAAATTACCAAGATTTATTTTATATAAACCATTCTATAATAAACCATATCTAATCATGCATGTATGATTAAACAAACTAAAGCATACATTACCAAAATTAAAAGAGTATTTAACAACATCATGTTTTGATAAAGAAACAAAATTCATAGATATACTTGTTACATAAAAGATTTCATATAATTCTAAACTATATCCAATGTAAAGTATCAAATGGGAATCCCCAACCACTTCCACTGGAACCTTCAATCTATTCCCCATGAAAATGAACTTCTCAATTGGTCTTGTGATTTAGGTTGAAAGGAATCACTAAATAATATTATAAACACGAGTCATATAAGTAGAATAAATCCACCATGTATTATGTATAACTTTAGTTAAGTTTGTTTCAAAACAAAAATAATAATTTTACATACCTTTCTTTTCAAACTAAGCCTTTTTTTTCTGTCAATCCTTTTTGAAATATCCAACTTTACAAAAAAATTGAATTTATATTTATTTATGTTATCTAGGTTCTTTCTAGAGGACTCATTAACTTTAAATGCATCCTTTCACTTTCCATGATTCTTTATACCATAATCATTTCCTCCTTTATGATGTACATAATGGATAGAGTGGATTCTTTGACTCTTTAACCATGTTTCCTCTTAAACTTAAATATTTTGAAATTAATGCATATTCCATTTATATTTAATGGTGTTGTAGTTCATTTGAAATGGTCTATACTTAGATGACAATGAGTTTAGTACAAACCACATAAGGAAACTTTTATCCACTTCAATTTCCAAAGACTTAAGTCTTTCCACAATATTTGTCATTTCAATGACATTCTCATGCATGGTACGAGAACCATAAAACTTCACATTGTTCAATGTACTCATTAATATACCAGTAATAGATTTTTTAGAAGTTTGAGATCATTCCCCAAATTTTTTTATAAATTCTTTATGACTTTTAGTTTTGGGCAGACTATATGTGATGTTACTTACTATGAACATTCACATGAACATCAACCTCAACTTGTTTGAGATTTCACATGTTTAATTATATATTTTATCATCATCACTAATATCATCTATAATACTAGAAGGTTTATCTACTGGAGTGTTAAATCAAGATCTAATACACCAAGGTAAAATTGTATTTTCTCACTCCAATCAATGAAATTTAATCCATTAAAGATCATAACAGTTGATGCATAGGAGTGAAATGGTAATGGAAATATAACTGCAATAAACACATTCTTAAAATTAATTCTTTTAGCTATAGATAATAATATATTTATTCAAAAAAATTGTTTAACATAAAATGTGTAATTTGTTTCATCTTTGGGTGATACACCAATTCACAATCATATTGATACTAATCAAATTAACTTTATTCATAAATAATACATGAATTAATTATAAATATTTATTATATTTGGATATATAAATAAATCTCATAATGCACACACACACACATATATATCTCCAATAATTATATTCATAAATTATAAGAATACACATATTTCCTTTGAGCAACTAATAAATATCTTATATCAATGAATTTAAATTACTCATAAAATATCATAATTGTATCAAATTTATAAGTAATCTATATATATCTTTTTTTTATATTTTTGGAAATATATTAACTTTATTATTTGACTACTTTGGGGATTAAAAAATATTATACAATAATGTTCCAAATATAAAACATCATAGCATCATAATAATATTATTTTAATAACACACATATTTTTTATTTAAAAATTTATCATCATACACTGCATACTGAAAAATTAGATTTTTAAATACTATTATTATTGAATTTGATTCCATGTTCAGATATAAAAACAATCACATAATTACTCAAATATGGAAAAATATATATTTTAGAACCTCCCTTTAATACTACATGTTAGTTTATCTTAATCTACAAGAGAGGATTTTGAAATTTGTTTTTATCAAACCAAAATAGAAAATAATTTTGAATAAACATAGAATAAAATTTAAAACATACCTTGATCCATGAAATCCCTTGTTTTTCTCCTAAAGAAAAAGGATTTCTACCCTTTTCTTTATTCTCTCTTATGCACAATTTGATGAAACATACCATAATAAAAAATTCCGACTTAATGGAAAGGAAAAGACCTTTTAAATTGGGATAAAATTGTTACATGGGTAGTTTTATAATTAATTTTATCAAAGCCCATTAAGGTAAAAAAATTAATTCTCCATTAATGTGATAAAATTAATTTTGTCAAAGTCCATCAATCTGACAAAATTATCCCTGATTATCCTATTATAATATTTATTAAACTTAACATCACATGAATTATTCCAAACAAATGTGTTTTGATAGTTTACTTTATGGTGGAAAAGTATAAAGTTTTAAGTCTTGAAATTATGGAAGGATACATATTCTTAAAGTTCCTTACAAATAACTAAATGAAGTGGACTCTTAATTGGTTGAACTTTGGACATAGTTGATTAGTTTATATATTTTCAAATGGTGGTGTTCCTTTGTGATATTTTCATTTTCCTTCTCTATTGTTCATTATTTATTAGTGATTGGGTTTTTAGAAAGTGTGGAGTTGATGAATGAGTTTTCAAATTGTGTTGTGGAAGGAGGTTTATAGATTTAAAGATCCATGGGGTGGAACTTGAAGGATGTGGTGAACGAGTAACTTGTCTTCTTCTTCTCATTCTGTTCCCCAATGGGTTTTAGACCTAGGTGTGTGAATGGTTTAAGAACTGAGTTTTGAAGAGTGTATTTCCCTAGGGTTGGAAATATTTATTTTATACCACATATTTTCTCATATTTAAAGAGTGGAGTTTCAATAGATGTTTAAAGGGTTATAAACCAAAAATGGTAGTTTCAATGGATGATTCTCAGAGGATGATGAATTGGTGCATGTATGATATGAATGGTGTCTATAAATACATGATGTTTGGAGGATATGAAGTTTTAAAGATTCAATTCATGAAAGTTAAATTCATATGGTGGCTCCAAAAGGTGTTTAAAAATTACGTGTTTTCTAGATGGTGGATCTTGATATGTAAACTATGTATTTTAGATAGTATATGTGTTGTTCCAGATAATGATTTTTTTTGGGTTTCTATGGATTGATTGACAACCTATAAATGTAACATAAAAAACAATAAACCTCATTCCCAAGATTCGCGATGGAAAAAACACAAAACTATGCATAACTAAAATGAATAAATCATGTGCCTTACACTGATGATCATACCTCCTCCTCGATCTTCAATCCTTATGGTTGATAAAGATCTCTTATAGGAGAAACAAAAAGATCCCTCCCTCCATGGTGTATCCATAAGTTGTATTGAATCACCCATCACATGAGAAGGACCATTATCCAAGTCAAAATATTCTATTATCTCATGGAATATGAAGAAGAAGAAAGAAGAGAGTTTGGGAGGAGGTAGAAACAATAAGAAGTTAGGTGGGGGATAAAACCACCCATCTTAATTCCTTGACCTAATTTTATAGACTCCAAGGACTTACATAACCTAGATCATAAAACCCATCCATCTTGGCTCTGAATCGAATCATGACAAGACTCAAAGGTCATTCCCAACCTCTACGAGCTGGTGACTAGCATTCAATCATACAACAAAAATCCAAGGTAATAATTTTCCCAATCTGAAATAAGATACATGATATAAAAAGAGAAAGATAACCAAGAATAAATATTCTATAAATAAAAGAGTTCCAATAGTAGTGATACAACCAAAGGTAGAAAGGTAAAATTTCAAAGTACTTATCTACAAAAAAACCAAAATAAAGGACACCAAAACTATCCACTAATACTCCATGTGATAAATGGGTAGTGTCCTACCATCTCACCACTAGCTACCCATACCCAATTGATAAAAAACCTCACCACCTAACTGCAACACCTTTCCTTTTCCTGCATCAGATAAAACAAGGTCTACACACCTCTGAGGGAGTGTGAAGGGTGTGAGCTAAATAGGATTAGTAAGATCCCACCTTGGTGTTCCATATCAAGTCTCTATCAAACAAATACAATATTAAAAATCTTTAAGAAACCATGGAATGATAAGAAGTTACATATTTTTATATCAAAAACATGGTAAACAATTCCCCCTTTTCACAGTTCTAAAACAAATTCCAGATAATACAAATACAAATAATAATATCAATAAACCATTTACATTTATCAAAACATTATTCATATCATATCAAATCTATAATAGTACAAAATCCAAATCATAATGGAAACAACCACTAGGATAACAAAGGTTGAGCTATCTACATCACTCGTACCCAAATAAAAAAAAATTAATAGTTCACACTCAAGTACCTACCATCAATGAATCCATAAACTAAGGGATGAAGGAACAAACTCGAAAGTGAACCCCATACAATGTCAGGATCAAGTTCCCAAATCCAATATATCTATGATCTAGGAATAAAGGAGAACCATAGAAAGCGAACCCACTTAAAATTTCATTAGACAAGGAATAGTAATAATCCCTCCACCTAGGTACCCAAGGTTCCCATGTGTGGTATATTTAAAATTAGTTTCAAAAATCTTATCACATTTCACAAAGAATTCCAAACAACCCTTTTCATCAAAAACCTAATTTTAGAACCCAATTTTCAATGCTTTTAAAATGAATTTATTTTACCAAAATGTTGGGAAAATCAATCTTTTATCAAAACCCCTTTTAACACACATAAGTCAATCAATTAAAGGATTATGCCAATTAATTTAGAAAAACATTTATAAAGCAAGGTCATTCATAGTTCATATAATACATGCTAGAGACAGAACCACCTACCTCAAATTTAGGTCACGCACCACCTAAAATAGGATCCATACATCATAAGGAAAGAGATTTCAAGAGAAAGAAATAGGAGGCCTTAAAAAATGATTACCAAAAATTAAAATCATATTTTCATAAGAAAAAGGTTTATTGTAGTAGATGGACCAACACATACCTTAAGAATCACACACGTCATATCATGCCAATTGGAGATTCGGCCTTCATAAGAAAACTGTTTAAGGTATCTAGAAGGGATTTAAGAAGAATCATAACATGATAAATAGATCCTAGAAACATATCCTATAACTGCTACCAATTCTTAGAATAATATAAGAGATAAGAAATAATGAGAGGGAGAATTAACTAAAATTACCAATTCACTAACAACTGATCGAATTGAGAATGAAATTACAAGAAGAGAAGTTAAAAAGATCTTAGAATTACAAGGGATAGAATATCCAGGTGAAATGGTTAAATTTGGTTTGAAAAATAGGGATTAGAGGGTTAATTAAGGGTTTTAGGGATATTAAATTATAATTAATCCTTTAATCGTCTGACCCAACCCGATGCCATTGGATACCATCGGCTAGACAGTGGCCACTAAAACTATACAACGGCTATTAATCGGCCTATCAGATAGCTAATAGAAGCTCACCAGCTATTTGGTGGCCCCCTATATGCATTGTTCAACCCAATCCATTTAGAAAAACCCCTGGTTCACCTTTGACACCACTCATACCTAAAAAACAACATCTTAAACTTAAAATGAGATGTACCTAGATCTGAGATGTTATTATTATCCATAATGTAGGACTTTTTATCCATATAAAGTCACAAAAAATAAAGATTCTCCAAAAATAGGTGAGGCTAATGCTCCCTTTCCAAAGATTCACACTCCCAAGTTTCATGAGAATCTGATCCACACTACCAACCAACATAATAGAATTCCCATGAAGGAATTTAATATAAGAATCAATTATTTCCATTGGTTTCACCATAATATAAACATATATATTTAACTCAATATCCCCCAAGTCAGAATATGGGAAGGACCAGGGTGATAATTCTTAAGCTGAGATATGTGGAAAACATCATGAATTCCTATCAACTGAGCCAATAATACTAAATAATATGCAACATGTCCATCCCACTTAGTGATCTCAAATGGTATAACATATCTTGGATCTAACTTCCCCTATTTCGCAAGCTGAAGGTTACCCAACCAAGGATAAACTTTCAATAAGATCTGAACACCAATGAAAAACTCTAAAGGTTGACATCAATGATCTTCATAAGACTTATGTTGACTCTGATTTGAAACCAAACATTGATTCATATTCTGGATCCATACCGACATACTTTGAATGAGACTTGGTCCCACAAGAGTGGAATCCACCACCTATGACCAATAAAGGGGTGATCGGTATGGGTGACCATAAAAATCATTGAAGGGATTAATTCTAACCAATCAATGGTAACCGTTATTATAAGAGAACTTAAATAGTACCAAATTATTTTCCCATGATCCTCCAAAATCCAAGACGCTGGAATGGATTATATCCTCTCGAATATGAATAACATAATTTTTTTGACCATCCATCTATGGATGGTAATTTGTACTCAATATGACCCAATTCCCCATCACCACTTGGAGAATCTTCTAGTTTGGGAGGTAAACTAGGGATCCCTATTAGAGAAAATATTAGAGGGGACCTCATGATACCTCACAATCTCTTGCATTTATAGCTTACCCATATATTCAACCTTGGTGGTTTCCCTAATCAAAATAAAATGATCTCATTTCATCAATAAATCAATCACCACCCATATAAAATTCTTTCCTCAGAGATTCCATAGTAATACAATAATGAAGTCCATGGACACCTTATCCAATTTCCATACTAGCACTAGAAGATACTAGAGCAGTCCAAAAGGATTTAGGTGCTCTGCTTTTATCTACTGGAAGGTGTATCAATGGGACAAAAAATCAGCAATGTCATACTTCATACCCAACCAAAAAAATCCCATCTCATGTTATAATACATCTTCATCATGCCATGATGAAAAAACCATGAAGAATTATGACTATCATGTAACACTGAATTCGTGACAGATGATGGAATGAAAAATTGATTCCTAAATTAAAGAATCTCATCAAAGGGGAGAGACCAACCGGTAATAGTCTCCCCACTATATAAGGTTTCCCTAATTCCTATAAACTCATTATCTTATTTCCGGTCCTATAGAATAGACTCAAGGAGATATCATGAAAACTGAACACTGGTCAGAACCATACTTGAATGATCCTCCTTTATGTCCATATGTAGTTGAGTGAAAATCCAAATAAGGTTCTAATTCTCTTTTGATTCTAAGAAATTATAAGAAGAAACATTCCTATTGAGAGCATAAACAAAAACGTTCCCCTTCCCAGAAGTATAGGTGATAGTAAAGTCAACTATCTGGAGGAATTCTAACAATCTCTTCTACCTAAGGTTGAGGTCCTTCTGAGAAAATATATAGCTTAGTATCTTGTGATTAGAAAATACCAAAAACCCCTCCCATAATAGATAGTTTCACCAGCACTTAATCACATGCATTATAGTGACGAACTCTAGATCATGAGTGGGATAATTTTTCTAATATAGTCAAAGATGAAGAGAGTAATATTCCATAATGCGATCCTCCCTTATAAGAACAATACCTAGACCATAACTATAGGAATCATAATATACCACATATCCCGTACTGGTTTCTGGAAAGATCAGAATAGGGTCCAATGCTAGAATCCATTCCAAATCCTCCAAAGAAGTCTGGAACTTAGAATCCCAAGAAAATTTCACCCCCTTCTTAGTAAGAATAGTAAAAGGAAATTCTATATTTGATAATTCCATGAAAAATGATTGATAACACCCATCCAGACATAGGAATCTCCATATCTCAAAGACTTTTCATGGTTATTCCCATGAAAAAACAACCTTCACCTTCCCAGGATCGATTAAAAGTCTATGTTCTAAAATATTGTGCCCAATAACTTCACTTCTTTGATCTAGAAATTGCATTTCAATAGCTTCCTATAAAGGCGATGAATCCTCAAGATTTCTAGAACCAAAACTATATGGATCTCATGATCATGATTGGATATCAAATAAACCAAGATATCATCCAAAAATACCATGAAAAAGGTGTTGAGATATTGATGGAATATATAGTTCAAAAAATCCATAAACATTGTAGGAGTTTATGTTAAGAAAAAAGTCATTACAATATATTCATAACAAAAGCAGTCTCTGGGACATATGACTCTAAAAATCTAATCTAATAATACCCCGATTGAAGATTTATTTTCAAAAACCACATTTCACCCTTTAAACAATCAAATAGGTTATCCACACAGGGTCAGGCATAATTATTCATTATAGTCACCCAGTTCGGTTTTTGATAGACTATATAGGGATTTAAAGAACCATCAGCCTTCTTGGAATAGATCATAGAAGTCACCCATGATGAAACCCTAGTACAAATAAATACCTTCTCTAGAAGATCGTTGATGCACCTGATTTGTGTATATATTTTTGAAAACTTTATTGAAAATAAGAACATGATTTCATCAAATATCTACTACTTAGTAAACAAATACTCTAATTTTGGTGATCTTGTTCATTTTAAGGTGATTTCTTGCCAAACACACAAACCAGGGGAAAACTGAGAAAATTTACAACTACACAGTGTGTACATATATACACGCCATGTACATTCAGACTCACACACGGGTTGGCTTGGACAAGTACACGCCCAAGTGAACAGAAGCATATACATGTTGTGTATTAAACTACATGCCGTGTATAGTCTTCTAGAAGCAGATGGCAGTTGAGAAGAAGTCTACACGCCCATGTGACAAGCCGACTATTACACGCCGTGTACCCAATCTGCACGATTTTTATAGTGTTCTAGAAGTGGTTGGTGGCTGATTAATGAGAGTACACACCATGTGTGGCTATGCTACATGATGTGTACATCCACCTACCAGGTAGCGCTATGTTCCAAGTTAAAGACGACATGTTAGGCCACCCACCAGTAGAGAAAAAGATGGAAAAAGTTTGTTGACAATTCTACACAACATGTACTTTGGACACACGCCATGTACTTCTATTTTCTATAAATAGAGGCCTTGGACTCTGATTCAAGGGTGTGGAGAAAGGGGTGAAGGTCCGAAGAAAAGAACCTCTTCTTCCATGCTTCCACCATTTAACTACTTCTCCATTCTATCACTCTACCAAAGAGCCACTCTCCCCTCGAAGTTTCTGTGACGATCACATCAGGTATCAAGGGTTTTGTTTTTATATTTTTCTATATGTGTAACTAAAAACCCCATGTGTTGGGGTTGTGGGAGATGATGAGTTGTGATTTATATTAGTTGTTATGAATGTGTTTGTTCTTTTAACTTATTCTTATTCTTCTTTAATCACTTCATCTTATCACTAAAAATTCTAAGCCAGACCAAGGGTAGAATTTTTGAGGATTAAAAAGAAGAATAAAGATGAATATTTTCATGATCATTGGAAGTATTCATTGACTCAAAATGGACTAATCCAGATAAAGAACTTTGAAACACTGACTACCGGACCAAGGAGTTAGTTTCCTTAGCTCTGAACATAAGTTTACCAGACTAAGGAAACTTTGTTACAAATTGAAACCCAGAGTTTTGGGTTATTATGAACAACAAAACTTCATAAAAAATTTCATATAATAAGAAACCTCTTAAGAATCCACATCCCCCACACATTTCCTTCCTTATTTGCATCAAAATCAATTTTCCCGTATTTTCCTTTATTCGGTTAATTAATTTTTTTAATAAAAACTTAAATACAATTACTCCTTGTATCCAAACATCAAGAATCGAATCTAAATTTAGAAAACTTCACTAAGACAAAAATAAAAACTAGATAAGAAAGACAAAAATAACTTATTTTTCTCTACAGATCGACCCCTTACTGGTACTATACTCATTATGGTAAAAACAATTTGGGACACCGATAACATACCTTCGGTAAAATGAAATACCAAATTTTGCTGCTGTTGTCGGGGAATAAGTGAAAAGTTACTTTTTTCCTTGTTTTACTTTAGTTTTTATCAAATTTCAGTGGAAGTAAAAATTATAAATTCCCACAAATTCCTTTTCTAATCTTATTTCTGTTTATCTTTCTTCTTCATCATTTATGCTTGGTGTGTTTCGTATTGTGCAGGTTTATAGGTGTATGATCAACCACCTCACTCATTCCAAGAACGCTAAGTCTTTGGGGTTTTTCCCACTTAACCCAGAGATCAAATGGAAATTCTTGAGGTGAAAATGAGCACTCATGGCCGAGCATAACCAAAACAATCCAATGGTGCAGAATGAAGAAGGAAATCTAGCTGCTATCCAAGGAGCTGGACACCCGTTTGGTCTGGAGGATAACCGGAACCAGAAATCTACACTTTCTCCAGGGTATGGACCACATAAAATCCAATAGTTCCAACCAGAGTGGATTCCATTCCTACAGCCAGGTTAGAGGCCGTACTTTTACCCTCAGGAACAACAATATTTGCAGCCTCCACACCCTTAGCAGCCACCTCCACATCTTACTCTCATAGAGTACGACCTATCATCTATTCATGGAGTAGACATAGGCATCATTCGTCCACCGGTGTAGGCCCAAAACTTCGAGATCAAGCCTGCTATCATGCAGCTGATCCAAAAAACCATTCAGTTTGGTGTCTTGCCCAGTGAGGACCCCAATGCCCATCTCTCAAATTTTCTGGAGGTTTGCGACACGTTCCGCTACCATAGAGTGTCCACAGATTCTATTTGTCTTCGCCTCTTTCCCTTCTCTATAAGGGATAAGGTGAAAGACTAGATTAAAGGCTTTACACAATGATCTATCCTCACATGGGAGGATCTAACCCATGCATTTATATCTAAATACTTCCCACCTTCGAAGACAATAACTCTGCAGAATGAAATACACAACTTCCAACAGCATGACTCAGAGTCATTATACGAATCATGGGAGCGCTTCAAGGAAATTTTTTAAAAATAGCCACACCATGGACTCCCACTTTGGATGCAGTTCCAAACCTTTTATGGATGGATGATGACAAATACAAAGTCTGTGGTAGATGTTACTGCTGGGGGTACAGTAATGAGGAAGTCCCCAGAATAACTTTTTGAACTACTGGAAGATATGTCTGCTAATAGATTCTAGTGTAATTATGAGTGGGTAACACATAAATGAGTTATGCATAACATTGATGATACTACTATGCTTGATTCCCAGTTGGACGCTGTGTCCAAAAATATCGACACACTCAATCTGAAGGGCACGTCCTAAGTACATGTGACAAACCATCTAGCATGCTGTGAATGTGGTGATAACCACATCATGGGAGAATTCCCGGGTTCTTTAGGTGGCCCTTCGATGAGTGAGGTGAGTTATGTTGCCCAAAATTGAGGGACAAACCAATACCAGCAGTACCAGAACCCAGAATAGTGTGATCAACAGAACACAAGTTGGGGCCAACAACAACAGAATTCTCCACCCCAACGACTGCCCATCTATAGTTAGCCTCCTTATCAAAACTAGTACTCAAGATAGAAACATCCCCAACATGGATCTTATCAGTAGCAAGGGTATCAAAACCCTCACCCACAACAGCCGCAACATCCACCACCTCCACCAGCTGCACAACCACCTCAGTAGGAGAACACCTCAAGGTTAGAGGATCTCATGAAAAAATTTATATCTACTGTTGAGACCAAATTACAGAACCAAGAGGCTTCCATTCGAGGCCTGGAGAACCAAATTGGCCAGTTGAAAAAACAACTCTCGAGGAGGCAACCCGGTACACTACTGGGTAACACTGAGAAGAACCTGAGGGAGGAGGCTCATGATGTCACACTATAGAGTGAAAGGGAACTACAACAGAACCAACCAACATAGCCTGGTGAACCTACACCCCCACGGATGACAAAGGTATAGTTACATACCCCTCCTCATCCAAAATCCCACTAGGTGAGGCTTCACAGAATAAAGTAAGGGAGGTTGTCAAACCCTTTGAGACCGCCTTATCCTTCCAGGAGAGAATGAAGTAGAGAAATATGGACCACCAGTTCGGAAAATTCATGGATGTATTCAAGAATATGAACATTAATATTTATTTTGTAGAGGCACTAACGCAGATTCCCACTTATGTGAAATTCATGAAGGAAATTCTCTCCAACAAAAGGAAGATGAAGGATCTCGGCACCATTGCACTGACTAAAGAGTGTTCAGCAGTCGTCCAACATTCGATCCCTCCCAAACTCCTAGATCCAGGTAGCTTCACTATTCTATGCACTATTAGACCCTGTGAGTTTGGGAAGGCCCTCTGAAACTTAGGGGATAGTGTCAACCTCATGCCCCTAGGAGTTTTTAAGAAGCTGGGATTCAATGATCTAAAGCCTACTTGAGTAGCCCTTCAACTTGCTGACCGATCCATCAAATATCTAAAGGGGCTACTGGAGGACGTATTGGTCAAGGTGGGAAGGTTAATCCTCCCCATAGATTTCATCATCATCGATATAGAGGACAACCAAGAGGAACCTCTCATATTGGGAAGGACTTTCTTGGCCACGTGGAAAGTATTGATTAACGTGCCCCAGGGAGAGTTTATTTTCCAATTAAGATACGAGAGACTCTCTTACAATGTTCTTAAAGCCATCAAACATGCATCATTGTCAGTTCATGAGAGTTGTTATATAGTGACTACCATGGTTGATCACTTGAGAAAAGAAGAGGATGATCTGGTATGTTCTTTTTCCTCATATAACTTGGTGTTTCTAGACATTCTAGTTAATGAAGAACTAGAGGACCTGCAATTCCTAGAAGGCCAGGGTGGACACTATTGGTAACGTGCAGTTATACCCGATATTCTGGAGTGGGAAAAGGTGAAACCACTTGTACCTTAGATTCTAAAGGCACCTGAACTCAAACTGAAGCCGCTTTCGTCTTCTTTAAAGTACGAGTATTTGGGAGACAATCAAAAATTGCCTATCATACTTAGTGAAACACTATCAAAAGAGCAGGAGGATGCACTTCTACATGTTTTGAAATAGGGGAATCTTGCTATTGGGTGGACAGTTTCAGATTTGAAGGGCATCATCCCTACCATTTTCACCCACGAGGTGCTGCTTGAAGAAGGTGCGGAGCAATCTCGACAACCACAGCGACACCTGAATCCCCCCATGAAGGAAGTTGTAAAGAACGAGGTGATTAATTTGTTGGATTCATGCATCATCTATCCCATCTCGGATAGTATGTGGGTGAGTCCCCTACAATTGGTACCCAAAAGGGGGGTATCACTGTGATTTCAAATGATAAGAATGAGCTCATCCCCACACGCACTGTCACAGGATGGAGAGTTTGTGTAGACTACAGGAAGATGAATGACGCCATGAGGAAATATCATTTCCCCTCTTCCCTTTATGGATCAGATACTAGAGATACTAGTGGGGAACAACTTTTACTGCTTCATCAATGGCTATTCTGGATACAACTAGATTTCTATTTATCTAGAGGATCAGAAGAAGATCACATTTACTTGTCCCTACAGTATGTTTTCTTACCGAAGGATGCCCTTTCACATGTGCAATTCCCCTGCCACCTTCTAGTGCTATATGTTGGCTATTTTCCATGACATGGTGTAATAGATCTTGGAGGTATTCATGGATGATTTTTCCATTTACGAAAAATCATTCACCACTTGTTTGCGACACTTGGAGTTAGTTATGGAAAGATGCAAAAACACTAACCTAGTTTTGAACTGGGAAAAGTGTCATTTCATGGTGCAAAGTGGCATCGTCCTTAGCTACATAATCTCAGAAAAGGGGATAGAGGTAGACCCGACAAAGATAGAAGTCATTTCACGAATTCCTATTCCGACTTCTGTCATAGCCATCCACAACTTCCTTGGGAATACAGGATTATATAGGCGGTTTTTCTGCAACTTCTCAAAAATATCCCAACCCCTCACCAATCTTCTGACCAATGATGCCGTATTTGAGTTCGATGAGCCATGCACTATAGCTTTTGAGCACCTGAAGCAGCGCCTGGTGGAATCTCCAGTGATGATTTCTCCCAACTAGGAGGAACAATTTGAAGTGATGTGAGATGCCAGTGACTACACAGTAGGAGAATTCATGGGCCAGTGGCTTGACCAGATTTTCTGACCTATATATTATGCCATCAGGATTCTCAATGAGGCACAGATGAACTACACCACCACAGAAAAGAGATGCTGGTAGTGGTTTTTCATTTGACAGGTTACGTTCTTACTTAGTGCTATCTAAATTTATTGTTTATACTGGCCATGCAGCACCAAAGTACCTACTGGACATGAAAGATGCGAATCCATGACTAATACGATGAGTACTCCTCTTACAAGAATTTGATCTGGAGATCCGAGACAAGAAAGGGAGTGAATACGTTATTGATGATCACCTCTCCCACCTGAAGTTGCCTCATTTGGAGAAGGAGGAAGATCGAGAGATCATGGAGGATTTCCTTGATGAGAACCTCTTTTCAATTAATCAAACACATAGACCTTGGTATACTAATATTGATAATTTTTTTGTTATGGGTTCCGTTCACCCCGACCTCTCCTTCTAGCAAAGGAAGAAATTTCTATTTTATGTCAAGAGGTACTTCTGGGAAGATCCTCTTCTATTCCGATCCTGTGGAGATGGGGTGATCCATAATTGAATCCCTAAAACTAAAGTTCATGGTGTCTTGGAATTCTATCACGCCTCGCCAGTTGGGGGACATCATGGGCCTGACCGTATGACAGAAAAGATCCTACAGTTTGGGTTTTTTTGACCCACCATGCATAGAGATCCTCGATCCTTTGTTTCCAGTTGTGATCGATGACAGAGAATAGGTAATGTGGGCCATAGAGTTGAGATTCCCTAGCACCCCATCCTGGAGGTTGAGATTTTCGATGTTTGGGGCATAGATTTCATGGACCCTTTCCCCCATATTTCTGGAACACTTACATCCTGGTCTGTGTCGACTACATCTCCTAATGGGTAGAAGCCACTACTACAACACAAAACACATCCATGGTAGTCATGGGATTTTTAAAGAAACATATTTTCTATAGGCTTGGTGTTCCCCGAGTACCGATCAGTGACAGAGGTACCCCCTTTGACAAAAAATTAATGAAAGGAATACTGTCAAAGTACGTCGTGAAGCATCATATGGGGACACCATATCATCCCCAGTCTAGTGGACAAGTGGAGCTCTCCAACTGTTAGCTCAAGCATATTCTGGAAAAAATAGTGAATACTTCGAGGAAAGACTGGTCCAAGAAGCTAGATGATGCTTTGTGGGCATATCAAAATGATTTCAAAACACCACTAGGGATGTCCCCATTTTGCCTCATCTATGGAAAGCCATTCCATCTTCTAGTAGAGTTGGAGCAAAAATCATACTAGGCCATCAAGGCCCTGAATTTTGATCTGAAGGCTGATGAAGAGAAGCATAAGTTCCAACAGTCGGAACCTGATGAAATCAGATTAGAGGTGTATAAGAACACCAAGCTGTATAAGGAGAAGATGAGAGAAATTCAAGACCGAACGATTTCATGAAAATCTTTCCAACCCAGTGATCAGGTACCCCTTTTTAACTATTTCCTTCGATTATTCCTAGGGAAGTTAAAGTCACGATGGTCAGGACTATTCCAAGTTATACGAGTATTTCATCATGGGGCGGTGGAAATTTCTCGAGAGGATGGCCAACTATTCAAGGTGAACGGATAATGACTAAAGATTTAGCATCACATAGAGGACATGGTGGGAATGATGTCCACCATACATCTCAAGTAAAGCATAGGTAAGTCAGTTGGG
This sequence comes from Viscum album, assembly GCA_963277665.1. Classification (NCBI taxonomy): domain Eukaryota; kingdom Viridiplantae; phylum Streptophyta; class Magnoliopsida; order Santalales; family Viscaceae; genus Viscum; species Viscum album. The sequence continues at coordinate 1,754,075,236 of OY728151.1, forward strand.
CCAACAACCTAAAAACAAAGGCGCTTCCTAGAAGGAAACCCAGAGGATACAGGCCATGTTCCACCAATCTAAATGGTCTGTAATTTTTACTTTTTGTTTATCTTCTAACTATTATAAATATATATTTTAACTAAGTAATAAATAGGGATGATAATGGTTCCAATGGTAAGGTCACTGGAGTTTATCTGAGCCGTCACCGGTTCGAATCCCTCCCGATCTACCTTCGGCACGGGGTTCCTCCTTTTTATCTTCGTTTTTTCTTACACGGCATGTGTGGTATTTTTCATTATATATGTATTTGCTTATAAGAAAACCCATGATGAGGATGGATTGGTTGGCCAGGGTCGTAACTTGGTTCCAAAAGACCCAGGTTCGAATCCTGACAATCGCCCCGTTTCCATCATTTGTCCTATTAATAAAACCACATGACATGTCTTTCACTATACATAGTGTGCGCCATGTTTTCATTTATAAACTGAATAGATTTTCAACATAAAGAAATTCATGCAGGTGAAGTTGGAAAATTGGCAGAGTTTCGGCCCTGGATCTAAAAGACCCAGGTTTGAACTCAGCTAATCTCCCTGCTTCATCCCTTTTTGTATAATTCAAAACCACATTCTGTGCATTTCCTTCTTCCCATGTAGTTTAAGCCTTATACATTAAATATATTTGAATAAGAAATAGGAGCAGCAATACAACCTTTGATCCAGTGGTTGAGGGATTCCATTTGGAACGGCTGATTGCCGGTTTGAACCTCACCCCAAGCACCGAACCAAAGGTTGTACTTCTCTTTTCCCAAATTTAAAACACACGATGTGTATTTCCTGATACATTACATGTATAGTTTTATTTTTGATAAATTATGTATATATATATATACATCTATTTGTATTATTTTAATTATTAATATTAATTATTATATAGTTTATTATAATAATTATATATCTATATCTATATATATCAAAAAAAATGTGGTACATGGAATGTATCATTATACTACACACCATGTATCGCGACTATAAAAGCTGCGCCCCACCTAGCTTCATCCCGTGTTGCGTGGAACTCCCCTCTCTCCCTGTTTCTTCTCCTGCACGCCTGCTAGCCCTCCCCTTCCCTAATCCGTGGATTTCAGGCGTTTTAGCTTCTGATTTCTACTAAATTGTGATCCTCGGTCCAGGTACACCCTTTGACACCCTTTATTTCAAGTTTTCATAGGCGTTTAGGGTCATTTGTGGATCAACTGACCATTCGGATTCCACGATACACGGGCACGATTTGAAGAACACACGCCATGTACTTTTGTACATGACCACACATTGAATTATTCGCAATTTGTAAACTACATGGTGTGTATGTTCGGTACACACCGTTTACCTTCCCCCATCATGCCTGGGTACCTTTTTCACATGGCCTCACACACCATGTTCAAGTACACGACGTTTCTGTTCGGTACATGCCATGTATACTATTTCGTTCGGCCAACCCGTTTCTAGCACTTCACATGACCATATCACCTTTGCTCTTGAACACGCCATGTTGTCCTCTCACATGGCATGTCCCGTGTTTTTAGATCTACTAGACGATGGCCGTGTCTTTGCCAACATAGGACCAGGACCACTTTGCACGAACACGACGTGTATGTTCGGTACATGCCATGTATCCTTCTTCTGGTCTATCCCTTGTTCACTCAGTGTGTCTATCCAGAGAACACAGGATGCTAACTCACCCTCACTACATGCCGTGTACTCTGGATATATACACCGTGTAATTTTTATTTTTCATTTTTCTCACATTTTCTTATTTTCCTTTTTATTTTCTTTTTATTTTGTTTGGTCTTTATTTATTTTTTAGGATATGGCAGAGAGAGACCCTTCATGTGAGAAGTGGTCTGCTTCTTCCACTGAGGTCAAGAGGCCCATTTTTCATCGGATCTGACTTTGGCCTGCAATGCTACCATCTCTGGACTCTCTGGTGTACCAGCCTCCTATGCTAGCCATCCTTCCACCACCCTCTTTTTTTGCAGAGGCTGGTCCTAGTACAGCCGTACCTCCACCATCCTGCACAGAGCCTCCGAGCACCACCCTTTCTTCCCCACCAGCTATCACTCCACCTACGTTTTCCTAATTCGCAGCTAGTCCATCATCGACCACCCCATCTAGAGAGACTCCAACTTCTGTAGCCACTCTAACCCAGAGCTAGTCCCCACTGCTGCACCTCCACCAGGGCCCGGCCCTGTAGGTGTTCCCTACCCTTTCATGGTGTTCCCCATCACCGACTTGGCGCACGACAGAGTCCGATGTTTCTCTCACTGCCTGTTTCCATTGAGAAGCTGCTATCTTGATAATAGTGTCCCCTAGTAGCTGGGAATCTGGGGAGATTTGGAGGATCTCCTTGGGCACACTCCATTACTCACAATATTCCAGGTCATAACTCCTATTTCCATAGATTAATTTTTGGAGTTTTCTGCTTCCTTCGAGTTTGACGGAGCCGAGTACCGAGAGACGCCTAGCGATGCAGTCCCAGTGGTTTGATTCTTTCTAGGCGGACGACCTTTCTCTATTACTATGACCGAGTTTGGCCAAGGGTGCGGTTTCTATCCTCATCCCATCACCCACCCCCTGTCTCCACCCTGACCCAACCCGAGTGCTCTGAGCTCATTGCCATGTGGCGGGATATTGCTGGGCCTGACCACCGCTATACCCCCACTTCCCAGAAGAGTACCCTCATCACTAACCCTATCCTCTTATTCACCCACTAGTGATTTAGCTCCATCCTTTTCCCCCTCCATGAGAATATGGGGGTCTTGACCGACCATGACATGGAGCTCCTCACCTGTGTCATCCGGTAGGACTACCCGGACCTCCCTTACCTTGCAGCCTCCTATTTCCATGCCATGTTTACTGGCCATCAGGGAAACATGAACTATGGGTTTTACACCACCCACCTTTCCCACCACCTTGGGGTTTTTGAGCCTTCCCTTCCCCATGACTGGCTAGGTTCCCCCCAATGTATGGATTTTATCTTGCTTATTCTCATGGTATTGGTCCAGAAGTAGGGGGGAACTTATGTCCTTGCCCAGGCACCACCCCAACCACCTACTAACCCTCCTACCCCTGCCGATGTACCTGCTCCCCCTTTCCCTCCCCTTCTGGATTCCCCACCGACCCCGTTTTTCTGACCTTCCTTATTCTACTATTCCCTATACTTCGCCTACCTCCATAACCTCGATCGATCTCTCCTTTTCCCTCCATGTAGCCACGGTGGAGTAGCACTTGGTTCGTCTCAATCAACTTCTGGACCGACTAGAGAATATGTTAGAGATTCTTCTTCAACATCATGGTATACCATTACCCCCACCACCTGCCCCTACCATGGCTCCTGGACCTTCTTCCGTAGCTCTACCACCGTTTACTGCACTGGCCACGGATTCAGTTCTCCTCTCCACTACGAGCCCAACTACTGCCACTACTATTGTCAGTCTAGGGATTATTGCCAAGAATCCTATTACGAGTACAACTCCAACGGCTTCGACTCCTATAACATCTCTTCCGAGTGAAAATTCCAAGCCTCCAGTTTCCACGGCTCCTGATCCTTCTCTACCGGCTTTTTTTGTACCAGATGATGCCTCTTCTGAGGTAACCCCCTCACTAGTTTTTAGCCATATGTGTTTCATTATATATATTTGTGATATCTTTTTCCTGTGTATGTTGTGTATGATTGTAGTGTTCTCTCTCCACGACCGTCACAGGTACCCTGGCACACTTAGGGCAACACTTATCCACCACTTCCCGTATTTCTTCACCTAGACATGAGGGGAGTATTGTTTTTCACTTTTTCCATTATTTTATTTTTCTTTATTGATTTACTTCTTTCCTTACTTCCCCTTGTTCTGGTCCCTTTTTGTGTTCTAAAATTCCCTTCAATATCTTTTTGTGGCACTTGGAGGACCCTGTGCGATATTAAGTATGGGGGAGCATCTCTCGACCAATTTAGTCTTTGCCCTTATCCTCATCTAGGATACATCATTATTGGAAGATATATTTGAAAAACGTGAAGAAATTTTGGTTAATCATATTTATAAATAATAAAGCTAAAAGTGGAAAATTTTTAAAAAGTTGCATGCTTACTTTGATTTGCAAGTGTTTTAAAATGATCACTGATATAGTTTAAATTGAAACTTGAAATCCTTGGATAATTACATTGTTTAGACTAATAAATTATATACAATCCATGACCTGATTGTCTCTTTATTTGTTTTTCCCACTCCTGAGAGGTATTCTAAAATCTTTTTCATTTTATTCCTAATACCCTCTTTATAGAGAGATTATTAGGATATACATAACTACCAAAATTTTCAAGTTCTCTTTTCGAAACATGAAGAATTTTTGAATTATATTAAAATGATTGAGGCATTATATTGTTTTAACCCATTTATCTTGAGGCCTACCCTACATCTGATCTTTGTGAAGCCCCTAAAAACAATGAAAAACCTTTATAGGAAGCCATATTACAAGATTATTTCCTTTCCTACCCTAATTATTTTATGATTTTTCATTATTATTCACTTGAGCTTAAAATAAGGGATTGACAACACATGGAATTTTTTTGTGAATTATCGTGAAATTAAAGTATGGGGGAGAGACTCCTGATCATTTGGGACCAAAAAGGGCTCCAACCCCTTATTTTTGGAATTTTAAAAAGGTCCCTTTTGTTATTTAAAAAAAAAAATAGAGAGACAAAGGAACCTTATACTCACTTTTTTGGTTTGTGAATCCTACCTAATTAAAGGATATGGCAGTGATGTGATCATTTGACAAATATTATTGAGGATGTTTTTACACTGAGCTTAATTTTGAATATCATGCACTATTATTTAAATAATTTAGTCTCCTTTTTCAAGCCTTAGAGTTATTTTTCACATATTTACCTATCAACCCTTAGCCACAAAGACATCTGATCCTTATTGAAAATCCCTCATGTTTTTTGTAAATCAATTTTATGAAGTAGAGAACTAGATTTCTTACAAACCTATAGATAGAGTGTATATATCTTCGATTGAGCATAACTTTGATTTAAAATATCTTTAGTGTTGATTATATTATTGGTGAGGTAGATCATCAAGTGGATTTATTATTTTTGAAAGGTTGAAACATGTGTTTAAAGGCGGATGAAAGTAGTTAATTGAATTGTATACGAGGCATGATTAGAATATTTTATAGATTGGAACTGTTTTGTATCTTTTTAGAATTTTCTCCTATGACTGTATCATTTACATTTATGATTAACTGAATTCCTCCCTTTTAAAATATAGATTCTTTTAATTAGATGTTGAGATTTTCTTGAGGGAAAGAAAATGACTAAGTATGGGGGAGTTTGATGCACCCGACCTGTGTATAAATTTTCACAAACTTTATTGAAAATAAGAACAGTATTTCATCAAATAACTACTACTTAGTAAAAAAATACTCTAATTTTGTTGATCTTGTTCATTTTCAAGTGATTTATGGACAAACACACAAACCAGGGGAAAAATGAGCAAAATTTACAACTACACAACATGTACATATATACACGCTATGTACATTTAGAATCAGACACAAATTGGATTGGAAAAGTACATTCCCAAGTTACGAGAAGTACATACACATCATGTATTAAAATACATGCCGTGTATAGTCTTCTAGAAATGGATGGAAATTGAGAAGAAGTCTACATGCCTATGTGTCCAGCTGATAGTTACACGCCATGTACCCAATCTGCACGTCGTGTGTAGTGTTCTAGAAGCAGTTGGTGGCCGATTAACGAGAGTACACACCCTGTGTGGCAGCGCTACATGCCGTGTACATCCACCTACTAGGTGGGACCATGTTCCAAGTCAAAGATGGCGTGTTAGGCCACCCACTGGTGAAGAAAAAGATGGAAAAAGTGCATTGAAAATAATACACGGTGTGTACTTTGGACACATTCCATGTACTTTTATTTTCTATAAACAGAGGCCTTGGCCTCCAGTTCAAGGGCATGGAGAAAGGGGTGAAGTCCCGAAGGAAAGAAGATCTGCTACTATGCTACCACCATTTAATTACTTCTCCATTCTACTGCTCTACCAAAGAGACACTCTCCCCTCAAAGTTTCTACGATGATCACATCAGGTATCGAGGGTTCTGTTTTTATCTTTTCCTATATGTGTAACTAAATACCCCGTGTGTTGGGGTTGTTGGAGATGATGAGTTGTGATTTAGATTAGTTGTTATGAATGTGTTTGTTCTTTTAACTTCTTTTTATTCTTCTTTAATCACTTTATCTTATCATTGAAAATTTTGAACCAGACCAAGGGCAGAATTTTCAAGGATTCAAAAGAAGAATAACGATGAATATTTTCATGATCATTGGAAGTATTCTTCGACTCAAAATGGACTAAGCCAAATAAATAACTTTGAAATAATTACTACCAGGACAAGGAGTCAGTTTCCTCAACTCTGAACATAAGTTTACCAGACCAAGGAAACTTTGTTACAAATTGAAACCCAAAGTGTTGGGTTATTATGAACAACACAACTTCATAAAAAATTTCACCTATTAAACAACCTCTTAAGAATCCACATCCCCAACACATTTCCTTCCTTATTTGACTCAAAATCAATTTCCCCATATTTTTCTTTATTCTGTTAAGTAATATTTAAAAGAAACTTAAATCTAATTACTCCTTGTATCCAAACATCAAGAATCGACTCTAAATTCAGAAAACTTCACTAAGAAAAAAAAATAAAAACTAGATATGTTAGACAAAAATAAATTCTTTTTTCCCTACGAATCGACCCCTTATTGGTACTATACTGTTTAGGGTAAAAACAATTTGGGACATCGATAACATACCTTCGGTAATATGATAGACCAATTGTCTAGATAGATCTTGAGATCTTTCAGCTCAGCAGGTGACATATGATAAGTGAGTATAAAAATTTGCTATGAAATCGACACTAGATAAATAGATAACTCTACCTCCCATTTTGGAGTAAGGCCAAATAAGTAATATGGGTAGACCTTGAGGAAATCCTGAACAACCGAGGGAAGACTAATAAGGGAGAAAACATCATCAATCTCAACTACAATGACAAACAATAGACTCCTAAGCTCTTGGAAAGAAGATCCTTCATGACCGGACTTTAAATATCACTCTCCATAGAACATCCTAGAGCTTCCATTGGCATAAAATAATGAAAAAAAAACTGATGATAACAATCAATCTAAGCTCATGAGTGAGATGAAAATCCATCCCGGTGATGAAGTTGAAAAGGTCAAAATTTAGAACCAAGAAATACAAAACTAACTCTGAATCATATATTGAAATAGAACAAGATAGAAAATAAAATCCCTACTCTTACTCTTTCTAAGAGGCTTCACTAGTTCTATAAAAAAGGATATGATCTTCATCGTAAGTTTCATCACATCAAAAAATGATAATATATAAAAGTGTTTTAGACACCTATATAAAACATAGAAATTTATATAGGAGATTTAACAAAGATAATACCCATCACTATAATCAGGTCTGCATGAACCTATGATAGAAACTCATCCACTATTTTAAAGTTATCCACTGCTAAGGCCTGTGGCTATATCCCAATAGACTTTGAATCTTCTGACTACGCCGTTGTGGACTTCAGATATGAAGATCCCAGTCCATAATGGGGCACATAAAAAGCCTAAAAGAACCTTTTTAAATGGCCTCAATAGCCACAAGCACTGTAATTATTTACGAGTGTGGGACAAGACCTTCAAGTGTACCCTACCATACTACACTGATAGTAGGTCAAGGGAACACCGCTGGCTGATGCTAATGGTTCTAAGGATTATTTCTATTAAGAACCACCTCCACCACCCTTATGATTATCATGTCACTTCCTACTCTTTCCATGTGTGCCATTGTGTGTGAGGATATCAAAAGATTCCAATATTTATTACCATATCCATTTATTCATTATCACCCTATTGACTATCTTAGAATTAGTAGTGAGCTTCAATATAATACCTATGATAGGATGTTAGGACACAAACTATATTGGTACTTATAATCCTTCAGTTGATCATTCATCACCTAAATGATCTCCCTACTGCAAAGAGAGAAACTCCAAGTACATTTCAATCATTAGAGATTCTGGGAATAATTACTAAAAGAAAAGGGTCTTGAAGCCATTCCACTCCAAGACCACATACTGATTTTCATGTACCATAGAATCCCACCACCACTTTCTAGGACCCTCAATATTGAACATTGTGCATTTCCCACTAATAAAAAACCAATGTTTAACAATGATGGTATTTATTAGCACTACAAAAAATCATTGTTAAATGACATATTTATTAGTGATAAAGAAAGTGTTGATAAATTTAACCTTTTATCAATGCTTTTTTTAGTACTGATAAATGAAACCTTTATCAGTGATTTTTTAGCACTGATAAAGATAGATTTTATTATCATTTTTTAGCACTGATAATGGTTCGAATAAATAAAGTTAAATAATTAAATAAATAAAGAATAAAAAATTATTTTATTAAAAAAATATTAGAAATTTTTTTAATTAAATAATTATTGATAAAAATGAATAAATTGATTATAAATTATTAAATATTAAAAATTTTATTAATTAGATAATTATGTTAATTAATGTTAATAAATTGTATATATTAATATATAGATATATATTAATGTATATAAATATGATTTATATATTAAAATATATTTATGTGGTTTAAACTAAATAGTCATATATTTAGTGAATAATGGTTTATAATTAAAAATTAATATGAATTAAAAATACTGACTAATTGCATAGTGTAATAGATATATAATTGAATGTTTTGTTTGATTTTTCAATTTAACATAGATCAAATGTGTGTTATATTGATTTCACATATGTGTTATTAATGCATTTTCATATACAATGAACACACAAAAAACTTATCCATTTTTTTAATATTATTAAAGTGTAATTATTTTTAATTTATTTAGTTTCCGTCATTTTTAACATATATGCATGCATGCACTTAAAATTAGAATAAATATTATTTTTAAAAAATATTTCTATAATTATAAATAAAAAATTATAAAATTATAATAAATATATTTAAAAAGAAATATATTTAATATATTTAAATTTATTTATATTTATTAAGTATATATATATTTAATTTTTTTTATAATTATAATTATAAATTATTTATCAGCACTTAAGTAATAAGCACTGATAAAGGTAGGTCTTTATCAGCACTTTTTTTCACTGATAAAGATGTGGCTTTATCAATGCTAAAAAAGAATTAATAAAATCAATGTTTATCAGTGATAAAACTTTAGCACTAATAATTATTCCTTTTATTAGTGCTTATTACTCAAGTGTTGATAAAAGGACTCTTTATCAGTGCTTATTTGTAGGCACTGATAAAAGTGTCCTGATCTATTTAAAAAACCCTAACCATTTGTGAACCCGTCACAATATCAGAAGCTATAAGTGGAATCCACCCACTAACAATGCTTCAAATCGGTGAATCGAAGCTCGAATCACACCACTCGACTACCTCCAGTTGCTTCAACATCATCATACATCTTGTGTATTTGTTGTGTGAAGAGTGCGTTATGACCCGTGGCCGTCTGCCTGGTAAGGGCGGCTCCTCCATTGTGGGTAAATGGGAAACCCGACTCTACGAACCCGAGGAAAGGATGCATAGCAGTAGTAGGGGCGTTAAGACTGGAGCTTTTTTTAGTGCTAGCAGGAATGCAATTGAATAAATCCCATCCACCCAAAAATGAGCAAAGCGAATACGGAGAGGAGGAACCATGGTGTAATCTCTTCTCTTCCAGTGCTGAGGTATATAAAGGGAGGACCAGGGGCTAGTGGGTTGGGGTATAGAGCCATAAGTGTGGTAGGGGGGGGGGGGTGACAGAGGACATGCTCTTAAGACAATCCTTGTGATTTTCTTTGTGTATTATTTGTTTCGTTTTTTATTTCTTGTTCAATGATGTCATGAGTTATTTATGGTCTAGTCCTTTTTATACTATTTTTATTTTAGTTTATAAAAATAATGATTTTTTTATGATATGTTGTTTGATTGAATACCGATTTAGATATCCTCTTTTGGTCTTCTTAAATTGTTGTTTTAAATCAATTTTCTTCGCTCTCTACATCTATACCCCAGCTTACTCCACAAGATTAATTTTGTTGCTGTTTTGAAATCATAGAAAATTACCTATGGTACAAAGATAAAACAAGTAAATAAATATTCATGCCACTGTATAAACATTGGAGGTTTTGGATATAAAAACCTTAAACAAACAAGGAAATTGATTTATCAAACCAATTCTCAGTTTCTTGATGGTGCGAAGCAACAACAGAAGATGATTTTATGTAATTCATATAAGGGAATTTATTTATTTAATTTTTTTTAAATATTTTGGTGTAAGGGTTTTTACTTAATTTTTTATGAGAATTGTGTTGTTTTATTTTAAGAGAAACCTTAGTAAGGGTGATACCATATTTATTTATTTTTAGTGGCTTTATATTTTCAAAATTAGTATGGGGTTGTATTTATTTTAATATGTTGTGATATTCTACTATAAGGGTTACATATTTTTTTATAAATTTAAGTTTATTTTATAATGATATATATATTTACAATAGTTTGTTTAGGGGGAGAAATACAATGAAAATCCGACTCTACACCAATAGGGAATAACTAGGTGAGACTCGAACCCGAGAGCTCACCGAGACCCTGTAGAGTTTCTACCAACCGATCTGGACCCTAAGCGCATATATATATATATATATGTGTGTGTGTGTGTGTGTGTGTAAATATATATCTTTCTATCTATTTATATGAATTTTCAGAACTTATAAAGGAAGGTTGATTTTATAATTATTTATTCACAAATTATGGTTCTGGATTTCCAAATTTGGAAGAGATTATATTTATTTTCATTAAAAATAATGTTTAAATGTGTATTTTTTTTGTAATTATGTGTATTATAAATTCCATGTAATATATATGTTTAAATGTGTATGGGATAGACATTATAAGAGTTGGTGTGTGTTTTTCCCTTGTTTGTGATATATCTTGTTGATGTGTATTATTACTTTATAACAAGTTCTTTATGAACCTCACTAGAATATCAAGGATGGATCAATGTGTATTATATGGCCTCCTTATAATCCTTCATATGGGTATATTTACTGTGAAAACCTCCCTAGAATCCTTGGGATGGATCGGTGTGATGACATGACATCCCAAGAGTCTTGAGAAGTTTTTAAATATTTGATATGCCATTAATTTTAAATGTAATAATTCCTTAGGTTGCTACATCACTTGTTCCAAAAAATAGAATGAAAGTTATCAAATTATATATATTAGAAATTATTTCAATTTATTACTTGAGACTCATCCCCCGTCACTTTTATATACAACTGTCATCCTCATCATCTTCATCTCCCAAACATCAATTATTACAATTTGTTGCTTGAAACTCATCCCCCATATCTTTTATATTTCTTGTACTACTATGAGAATTAGTCATCTCATGTATGACTACTTCTTAGATTATTTCAAGCAATATAGATTCATGTCCACAAGAGATAAAGGATGTTTCAAACAACAAAATGCAATGATAAATGTCCAGGAGATGAGGTGATGAGGATGAGTTGTCTATAACTTTCACCTTTGAATGAATTCATAGGATAACTCCTTCCATAGTGGATTAATTATTTTCTTAAACCCAATTACCCATTTTCTTCAACATACTGAAATTCTTTGAAACAATCAAATGTTGAGTTTCCCTTATTAGTATTTTCTATAACTATCACCTTTGATAATGAATATCTTATGTGTATTTATTTATGTATTGTAAAAAATTAATCTTTTATGAACCTAATAGGATGGATATGAATCAAAAATGGATTCACGCTAATCATTTGACAAATGATTATAAAGATGGAGTTAAAGAGTTCATCAAGTTTGCAAGAGAGCATTCCGACGTCCCTTCTAAAATCCTCTATCCATTTTTACGTTGTTTTTATTCAAGAAAAAATATTCTGGAAGAGTTGGAAGAACATTTTATTAGTAACTAAATATATCAAATCTATAAATATTAGAATAAACATGTGGAAAAACTGAATGTGGGCACTAATTAGGATGATACTATGATTTATAAATCATTTGATATGAATAACATTATAAATTATGATGGAGATCGCATGGAAGAAATGACAATGGAAATTAAAGATGACCTTCATGATTGTCCAAATTTGTTTGAGGAGTTAAATATATATTCCAAGAAACCATTGTATACCGGTTGTATTAACTACACAACATTTTCAGCTATATTGAAGTTATATAATTTGAAAGCTGGCAGCAGATGGAGTGACACCAACTTTACAAAACTACTTGGTCTCCTAAATGATATGCTACCAGAAGAAAATGAACTACCATGACGAACATATGAAAATAAAATAATGTTACTTTAAATGGGAACGATCTATAAAAAAATACATTCTTTTCCAAATGATTGCATATTGTTTCGCAAGGAACATGAATCAATCATAAAATTCCCTAAGTGTGGTGCAAATCGATACAAGAAAAATGAATCAAGTACTTATAAATATGTATGGTACTTTCCTATAATTACATGGTTTAGAATACTATATAGATGTCAGGAAACTACGAGACAATTAGCATGGCATGTATATACAAGAATTAAATATTGGAACATACGTCATTCAGTAGATTCGCCTTAGTGGGAGAAAGTTGATTACGAGTTTCCTGAATTTGGAAACGAGCAAAGAAACTTGTGTCTTTCATTATCTATAGATGGAATTAATAATTTTAGTGTATAGAGTAGTAATCATATTACATGGACCATCATATTAGTAAATTATAACTTTCCTCCATGGTTATACATGAAGCCTAAATACATTATGTTGTCTCTACTTATACATGGACTAAAGTAACCCAATAATGATATTGATGTCTATTTGGATCCATTAATCGAAGATATGAAATTGATGTGGGATATAGTTGTGACAATGTATGATGCTCATAAAAGTGAAGAATTCACATTGAGGGACATATTGTATGGAATGATAAATTACTTCCCTGGTTATGGAAATTTATCTGGCTATAGAATTAAAGGAATGTTGTGGTCTACCATTTGTGAAAAACACACATACTTAGTTCATTTAAAACATTCCTTGAAGACTGTGTTTTTATGAAATCAGAAATTTTTACCTCAATGACATTAATACAGATCCTAGATGACAACATTCAATGGGAATATCGAAAAAGGTACAACAACATCTCCAGTAATGGATGATCAACAATACAAAAAAGCAAAAAATATTGACATTGTTTTTAATAAACCATTTTCAAAAAACCTTAAAAAATTATGTTGGAAGAAGAGATCAATTTTCTTTGAATTACCGTATTGGGATTATTTGTTTGTCATGAATTTTCTTGATTTCATGCATGTATAAAAAAATATATTTGATAGTGTTATTAGAATGTTACTAAATGTTCATGGAAAAACAAAAGATAGCTTCAAGGCCAGTTTAGACTTGATTGAAATGTGGATAAGGGAAGAGTTGGCACAAGTGAAGGGTAAAAGGAATAATTTTCTTCCTCCAGTAGATTACACTCTATAAAGATAGAAAAAAATTCAATTTTTCTTTTTTCCTTACTGGTGTAAAAGTTCCACAAGGGTATTCATAAAATATAAATAATGTCACGTCAATGACTAATTTGAAGTTATAAGGACTAAAATCACATTATTGTCATGTTTTTATGAAACATTTAAAAACCATTACTTTCCATTGCATTATACCTCAAAATGTATGACAAACATTAATTAGACTATGTTTCTTTTTCAAATCCATATGTAGTAAAGTTGTAGACCTGGAAAAGTTTCCTATTATGAATAAGGAGATTGTAGTCATATTATGTGAATTAGAGATGTTCTTCCCACCATAATTCTTTGATATAATGGTCCACTTTATGGTTTACTTGGTTAGAGAGGTTAAACTATGTAGTCCTTTCCATTATATATGGATGTACCCCATTAAATGGTATATGAAGATTTTAAAAGGGTATGTTAAGAATCGAAGTTGTCTAGAAGGTTGTATTGCAGAATGATATATTGTTGAAGAAGCTATTGAATTCTGTACCGATTACCTATCAGATATTGAAAGTGTTAGTCTCCCAAAGTCTCATCACAGTGAATTCCTTATAGGTGAAGGGATTTCTTAAAGATATTTTGTTACAATTACCTTAATAGATCATGAGAAAGAACACCTTTATATATTACATAATAGTGAAGATGTTGATCCATACATTGAATCCCACTAAGAAATTCTTAGATATTTGAATCCACCAAGGGCTGAAGGATGGATATCAAATACACGTAATAAATAGTTTATAGGATGGTTTAGAGATCAAATTTATAAGGAGTTATCTAAAAATATGAATTCAATTACTGAACAACTTTAATGGCTAGCCAGATGACCAGATGAAAATTTTATATCTTACACTGGTATTGTAATCAATGGTTATACATTATATAAAAAAAATGATGAATTCAGTACAATGAAAAATAATGGTTTTATACTTGTGGATGAATTGATGCACATATCTAGTTCCAAGGATAAAAATGCAATTTATGTAAATATGTAATATTTTGGCATTATCGAACAGATATACAAGTTGAATTATACAACATTTCAAGTGTCAATTTTTCACTGCAAATGGGTTGACAATATCAATGGATTGAAATTTGATGAAATGGGCTTTGTGAAGGTAAATTTTATTATGGAAGGGGAAAAAGATGAGCCATTCATAATGGGATCATAATAAGTGAAATTATTTTATGTCTTTGATCCAACAAAGAATAATTGGTCGATTGTCCTACTATAGACTAAAAAAATTCCGAGTTAGATTAAAGTTCAATCAAGGATGACCCTTTCATTGGGATATCACAATCTATTCATGTTTTTCCCAATGTAGACAATGTCTTGTATATTTGAGGGGACCAAAAATTGGGGATTTTTATTCTTTATAGAGGAACCAAATCCTTGAAACATTTAAAAAAACAAAGAGAGTTCAATGAGAAGGTAAAAGTGTTTTTTAATATATTTTGTTTTTACTCATTATATTATATGTTCTCCAATACATTAACATAGTCTAAATTAAATGTTTGAATAATCATATAGACAATGTATTCTACACATGATGATGTTACCGATCCATTATAAGAACAAGCTATAATGAAGGAAACCATTTGGAAATATGTAAAGGTAATGTTACCATATAATTTCTCTATTTTACCAAAAAATTATATAATATAATATTGATTAAATTTTAATTATTCCTTGCAGAGTTCATCTATTTTAGAAGATTTATTTCCATGTGTCATGCCTTTGAAAGAAGAGCAATGAAGGTGTCTCTGCTCAATCACAGAGGTAATCTTGATGTTTTCACAGTAAAATAATTTTCTAGATTATTAATGTATTGTTGCATATTTATGTTTTATTTATTTATTTTTATTATTACTCACATAATAATTGTTTTCTTATATAGGTGGATTCTTTTATTTGATTTGGGGTGGTCTGTCAATATTTCATACTTTTCTATACAAAAACTTCCACAGAATTCTTCTCCCATAAAAACTTTTCACCCTTATAGTGTTGCATTTATCACTTTCTTTCAATTTATCTCCATCGATTTTTTAGGAAGAGAAATGATGCTACCTCTTCTCAATTACAAAGGTAATCTTGATGTTTTCACAGTAAAATTATTGTCCATAGAATTAAAGTATTGTTTCATATTTATGTTTAATTTATTTCTTTTTAGTATTACTCACATAATAATTGTTTTCTTATATAGGTGGATTCTCTTGTTTGAGTTAGGGTGGTCTATCCACATTTCATGCCTTTCTACACTAAATCTTCTATAAGATTCTTCTCCCTCAAAACGTTTTCACCCCTATAGTGTTTTATTTATCACTTTCTTTCAAGTTCTCTCCACTACCTTTGCAGGAAGAGCAATGATGATGACTCTGTTACATTATAAATGTAATATTGATGTTTACACAGTAAAATAATTGTCCATAGAATTAATATATTGTTTTATATTTATATTTAATTTATTTTTTTAGTATTACTCACATAATAATTTTTTTCTTATATTGGTGGAATCTTTTGTTCGATTTAGGGTGATCTTTCAATATTTCATACCTTTCTACACCAAAACTTCCATAGACTTATTCTCTATCAAAACCTTGTGCTGACATTTATCAATTTTCTTTTAATTTTCCTCCACTGATCAATCAAATAGGTAATCTTTATGTTTTCACAGTAAAATAATTATCCATAGAATTAATGTATTATTTCATATTTATGTTTAATTAATTTATTTTTAGTATTACTCAAAATAATTATTTTCTTATGCAGGTGGATTTTTTTCGAGTTTATGTGTTTTGTTTGAAGCAGCTCATGTAGTGTTGGAAGTTTGATAAATAAAGTCAATGGAAATCATGTTAAAAATGAAAATTAGATTTTTTTAGAATTTATGATGTGTAGGAATCATCCACACCTAAATCTGACACACGATGTGACTAGTATGACTCAAAGTAATTCTTTCTATTTAAAATTGAAATTAATTTTAGTAAAAAAGACTACTGACATACTAAAATCTAAGAAACAATATTCATATTGTTTGATACTTTAAGGGAAAAATCCATAAGTAATTTGTGATTTGTAAGAATCATACGCACCTCAATCCGATACACGATGTGATCGATATGGATCGATGTGTCCCGTATCATTTTAAAATCAATATTTGACTTTAAAAATTGTCACTCACTAAAAACTAAGAAAATGTGCTAAGATTTTCTTAATAATTTAGGGCATCGATTAATAAATCATTTGTGATGTGTAGAAATTAGCCTCACATGAAACCAATACACAATGAGATCTGTATGAGTCAATGTGCGTGTTTCAAGTTTAAAATGACATTTTAGTAAAAAAGACAAACGACTTTCTCAAAACTGAGCAAACACATTCAGATTATTTTTATACTTTAGGAAAATAATTCATAAGTGATTTAGAACATGTAGGAATAATCCACACCTTAATCTGAAGCACAGTGTCACCTGTATGAGTCTAAGTGAATATTTATTTAAAATTGACATCAATTTTAGTAAAAAAAAATTGACCTACTCAAAACCAAACAAACAGATTCAGATAGTTTTGATACTTTAGAAAAATGATCCATAAGTGATTTTAGAAGTTCATGAATCTTCCATACCTCAATCTGATGCACGTTATGACTCTAAGTTCAGTTTTTTATTTAAAATTGACTTCAATTTTAGTAAAAGGCCAACTGATCTACTCAAAACCAAAAAAACACATTCAAATTGGTTAAATACTTTAGGAAAATGATCCCTGAGTCATTTTTAATGTTTAGGAATCCTCCTCACCTCAATCCAATACACAATGTGATCGGTATTAGTCAAAGTGCGTGTTTCAATTTCAAAATGAAATTTTAGTATAAAAGGCAAGTGATGTACTCAAAACCAAGAAAACACATTCAAATTATTTTTATACTTTATTAAAACAACACATAAGTCATTTGGGATATGTAGGAATCATCTGCACCTCAATCTGACACATGGTGTGATCGGTATAACTCAAAGTGCATCTTTTTATTTAAAATTATCATCAATTTTAGTAAAATGGACAACTGTCCAACTCAAAACCAATAAAACACATTCTTATTGTTTTGATACTTTATGAAAACGATCCATAAGTCATTTGTGATAGGTAGGAATTAGCCACACCTCAATCTGATACATGATGTGCCCAGTATGATTCAAAGTGTCCGTTATCAGTTTAAAATTGATATTTTTGTTCAAAAAGTGTCACTCATTAAAAACTAATCAAACACACTTGTATTTTATTGATAATTTAGGAAAATTAATCATAATTCATTTTTGATATGTAGGAATCTGTTTCACATCAAACTGATACACGATGTGATCATAATGAGTCAAAAGTGCGTGTTTCCAGTTTAAAATGTCATTTTAGTAAAAAAGACAACTGAAATACTCAAAACTGAGAAAAAAAATTCATATTGTTTTGATACTTTAGGATAACGATCCAAAATTCATTTGGGACATGTTGGAATCATACCCACCTCAATATGATGGACAGTGTGACTGGTATGGCTCCAAGAGCATCTTTTTATTTAAAATTGACATCAATTTTAGTAAAATTAACAGTTTCTATTAATTTATTTCTCTATATTATTACCAACATAAGAATTATTTTCTTATACAGGAGTTTTCTTTTTCTTGAGAAGGGGTGGTTTGTTCGGTAAGAGCATGAGTCGGGTCAGGATTAAAATATAAAGGAACATTGATGTTTTTAAATGCATGTAATAATTTGTATTTATGTAATTGTATAAACCAATGTTTGAATTTTCTATAATATAGTATTTTTTTCTTGTTTTTGTGTTTTAAATTTCATTTCATTTTAATCCTATATTTGGACATATTTTTGTTGATATATGGCATGTTTCTGGTGCGGTGGTGTGCTGTTACAGCAGAATCCAGTGGTGCTATAGCGTGTTGTTACAACACACTACAGTATGGCCTTTTATCAGGGCTGATAACAGACACATTTATCAATGATTTTAAAAGCACTAATAAAGGTATAATTTATTAGTTCTTCTACGAGTGCTGATAAAAGAACATTTTTTTTGCTTTTATAAGTGCTGATAAATGGTGCCTTTAGTAGCACTAAATGAAAGTGCTAATAAAGGGGTCCTCCATTAGCACTAAAAAGATTGATGATAAAGGTCTCATTTATCATCACTTTTTTAGCACTGATAAATGACCCCTTTATCTGTGCTTTTTCAGTGCTGATAAAAGACCAGGTATTTTAACCTCGCTCATGTAGTCAACACTTTTTTAGTGCTAATAAAGGACATTTCTAGTGTTGTTAAAGGCTTATTTTGTAGTTGTGTCCCCTCAACAAACTTAGGCACCTCCATGAAGTCAAAAACTTGATCAATCTCATCCAAAAATTACTTTGCATATTGGGGATCATTTGTACCCTTAAAGGACACATGATTATTGTGTAGGAGCTATCATGCTTGATCCCTATCTCTTCTATCTTCTGGTTTCACCTCAATAGCTTGGTTCTTAGTAGGTGGTACATTCTGTTCCACAACAAGAACAACCCATATAATAACCTCTAAGAGATTCTGACCTAGAGAAGGATTCCCTTGAAGAACATCTCCCATTGTACCCTCCCAATTAACCCTTAGAATATGTCTTATTGGAATATTTCTATATACCAAAAAAATAATCAAATTAATAAAAAAATATTAGTTTAAACCTGAATAACACAAGAATAAACTAATATCAAGGTAAAAAAATATAAGAGACACACATCCCAACATCCCGTGGTGAATTAAGGCTCGTCATGACAATAATTGACCAGGAACTCACCACAACCTACCCCTTAAGTCCCAAAAATCCTATCTTCTATCTACCAACTTCCAAAGACTGATAATAACCATGATCTGATACCAAATTTTCAAAATTAATCCCAAAAAACCCATTCATCTAGGCTCTCAACTGAACTATAGAAATACCTGAAGGAATTCTCAATCACCATAGGCTGATAACTAGCACCATTAACATCCAACAACAACCAGAGGGGATGTTTTGACCAATATGAAATAAGAAACATGGCATACAAAGAGAAAGATAACCAAGAATAAATATGCTATAAATAAAAGAGTGTTAATGGTAGTGATAAAACCAAAGTTAGTAATGTAAAATATTATATTAAATGTCCAAAAAACAACCAAAATAAAGGACACTAAAACTATCCACTTCTACTCTATGTGATATGTGAGATGCATCCCACTATCTCACCATCAACTACCCATACCCAGTTGACAAATAACCTCATTGCCTCACTACGAAGCCTTTCCATTTCCTACATCAGATAAAACAATGTCTACACACCCCCAAGGGAGTCTGTATGTTTTAAGATAAACATGATCAGTAGGATCCCACCCAGGTGTTCCATATAAAGTCTCTATCGAAAAATCTCAATATGGTAAATCTTTGAGAAAACATCGCATGATAATTAATTTAATGGTTTTATATCAAATACATGATAAACAATTCCCACTTTTCATAGTTTTTAAACAAAATCTATGTAATAAAAATTGAAAGCATACTTTAAATAAACCATTTAAATTTATCAAATCTTCATCATATTATATCAAATCCATAATTGTATAAAATCCAAAGCACATTGGTAATCAACCCTAAGATAACTAAGGTTAGGATAGCCAGTTCGCTTGTACACAAATGAAAAAAAACGAATAGGGTGTGCTCAAGTCCCTAGAGTCAATTCATCCATAAACTAGGGATTGAGGAACACTAAAACAAGATAACCCCTATAATGTCAAGTTAAAGTTCCTAGAGCTAATATATCTATGATTTAGGAATAGATGGGCATCCTAGAAATTAAACCCCCTTAAAATTTCATTGGACAAGGCCCAATACTAAACCCTCCACCTAGATACTCAAGGCTCCCATGTGTGGAGTATTTCAAATAAATTTCAAAGAGCTTATCACATTCCAAAAACAATTCCAAACAACCATTTTCATCGAAAACATGCTTTGAAAACCAGTTTCACAATCCATTTCACAATGATTTGAAAACATATTTCTTTTACAAAAATGTGGGTCACAACCATATTTTCTCAATTTTTTTTACACATAAAATTTAATAAATTCAAGGATCATTTAAATTCATTTAGAAAACCATTTATAAAACTAAGAACATTCATGGTTCATAGAACATAGGATAGAGACAGAGCCACCTACCTTAAATTCGGGCTGCACACCACCCATAAAAAGATCCACACGCTAGAAGGAAAGGGAATTCAATTGAAAGCAATAGGAGGACCTAAAAAATGATTCCCGAAACTTAGAATAGTGTTTCCATAAGCATAAAGGTTAGTGAATAAGATGAATCAACACATACTTCAACAATCACATGTGCCACGCCACACTAATGTGAGATCTAACCTCTGGAAGAAAATCACACAAGGGATCAAGAAGGAATTAAATAAGAATCATAATGCGATCAATAGATCCTATAAACACAACCTAGAACTGCTACTAAGTCCTATAAAAATGAAAGAGAGAAGTAAGAATGAGAGAGATAATTAACCAAACTTACCAATTCATTGAAAATTGATCAAAATAGGATTGAAATGGAAAGAGAAGAAGTTTGAAGGAGCTTAGAATGTCAAGGAAGAGACTCCCCAATAGAACTAATCAAATTAGGTTAGACAAAGAGGGATTATAGGGTTAATTAAAGGTTTTATAGGGATTAAATTATAATTTTTCCCTTACTTGTACGGCTTATCCCGATGCCACTAGCCACCCGTTGTCTACCATTGGCTACCCGATGCCTATCACTGACCAGTTAGTGGCCACTATAACCTTTTATTGGTTATGGAATAACATACCAATTTTCTAGTGGAAGCCCACCAGCTAGACGACAACACTAGAATCCATACATGGCTTCTTTCCAAAGCTATTAGTCGGCTGGTGGATCCCTATAGCTACTGTTTAGACCCATCCCTCTATAAAAAAACATGGTTCACCTTCGACACCACTCAAACCTGAAGAAAACCTCTTAAACATAAAAATAGACATACCTAGATCTGAGATGTTACAAGGAAACTCTTTGAATACACACACATTTACTCATAAATTATGAGTAAATTCCTTTGGTTGCAACTACTTTTAACCCTTGACCAATTTATTCTCCATAATATATTTCATCACATAAAATATTGTATATCAATGATAGTTGTAGGAGATTATTTAGCATTAAAACTTAACATATGATTTCCCAAGGAATCATATTCTTCCAAATGAATTGTATAATATGATTCAATGCATCATGCCTCTTATAATATAATCATATGATATAGTCTCATAGTATAATATGATAGACTTGATAAGTGGCATGATTTCTCATGCTCTATGATATATATAAATATTCTGGGATACAACAGATGTGGAGACCATTTAAAACAATGATTTTCATTAGTTTCTTTGGATAAATCCTCAGAACTAGATGATAACAACCCCAAAAGTTTCAAAGAGAGTATTTTTAGACATGTAATTTATGAACAAGAATTATATTTCTTTATAATTATTTCTTCATTGATGAATCTGGTTGAACTTATAGTACTATTTTTTCAATAAAGGATCCAAATAAAAATACCTCGAGAGGTATCTACACATTCTCCACAAAACAATAAATTTTATTAATGAAACTCTGAGTGATGATGTAGAGGTACTAGTAATCTTACATCACTTTCAATCAATCGCAATAATAATCCCCTTAGTTTTGAAGGATTCATCCTTCTTCTCTTGATCTTAAAATGGAGGATGGGGATTGAAGCCTTGTTTTTGAGAGCATTCACTACTACAGATTCATGTTTATCAACATTCCTCCTTATTATATTTGTATTTAAATATTTATATAATTATTACTTATTCATTATAAATGAGTAACTTATTATAAATATCTTTTTTTAAGTGTAATTTTTAATATTTTTATCTTTATTTTAATATTTATTCATTTTTAATATTTTAAAATTATTAATTCATTTTTAAATATTTTTGAAATTTATTCATTTTTAGTTATTAAATTTTATTCGTTTTTAATATTTATTCATTTCTTATTCTCTATTTATTTTTTAAACTTATTCATTTTTAATAGTTTTTTAATTTATTCATTTTTAATAATTATTTTCTTAATAATTCTATAGTTATTCATTTTAATATTTATTTATAAATGTTAATTTATCAATATTTAGGATTTTTAACATGTCTGTAATTTACATAATTAATATTTATTCATTTTTATTTTAATATTTTTTATTTAAATTTTTATATAGAAATTATTATTTATTTTTAATAAAAAATATATTACAAATATTTTTTATTTAAATGAAAATTTTAATATTTATTCATTTTTATTTTAATATCTATTCATTTATATTATTTTTGTAATACATATAATTTCTATTATTTATTTATTTGTTTTTAATATATTTATAATTTAAATAATTAATATTATTTATTCATTTTTATGAAAAAGGTCCATCCAAAAGCCAAAAATCTTGAACATTTATTAATTGTGAAAGAAAAAATAATAGACAAACATGAAAACGAATGAGGTGAAACAAAGAGACATTCCCTCGCGCAGATAAGAAAAATATTGATCAAGAAATTCAAGATCATTTCCATAATCATAATCATAATCATAATCATAATCATAATCATAATCATAATCATAATCATAATCATAATCATAATCATCATCAGTCATTTCTCACCCCGACTGTGAATTTCTTTGATTGTGAATCCCAAGGATCCTCTCCTTAGACCTTTCATGCTTTGAAGTGAGCTGAATCTTTGATGTCTTGGAAGATGAACTGGTAAAAAAATTCTTGGGTAGACTGGAATAATCCTTTCATGACATTATTTTTAGAGGAGTCGGAGCAAGAACTTCTCTACTGACCATCTTTCCCTTGCCATTTAAAACAACATATTTAAAAGAGATAGGATCAACACTTCCTGTAGATCAGAGGTGAGTGGTATCAAGAATAACCATCCACATTTCCTTGTCACTTTCATCATCTGAAACATTACCCCATTTACCAGATATTCTTGAATAACTGAAGATGTTTTGGATCTATTGAAGATAATCCATGCTCTACTGAACATCAGATTTCCTAGTCCTATAATCTTGTAGAACATGCCCTGAAAAGTCTGCATCCAATGGCTGTAAAATGTAACACTTCTCATCAGTTGGTGAATGAGAAAACCCAGGAACAACACCAACAACCACATTTGTAGACTGTCCCACCTCACCAGTGTGCGTCGCATCCTAACCAGTGAATTGCATGATAGTAAAATTAGAGCTACCAACCTACTGAATATGTTCCAGTGTAAAATCACTACACCTGCAATCTGATTCCTCATTTCCATTAACAGGCTCACTAATAACATTTTCAACCTGATTCTGCTCCATACCAGTACCTACAACATCCATTTGAGACCCATTCCTATTCCCATAATTTTATTTAGGCATGTAGAAAGAACTAGTAGCAGACAATGAAGTTCACGCCTTCTCTAAATTCACCACCAGATATTTATTCTTGTACATTATAGCCCCTTGATTTCAAGACTGACTATCCAGATAATCTACCAGCTTCTTCCCAGTATTCCTGGGTACTTAATGTCCATGTGGCCTAGATTAATTCATTTTACCATTACCATCATAGCCCTTTGAATTATGTCCCTTAAAACCACACAAATCATAAACTTTCCTCCTACATTTCAAATCCAAATCACCAATATATTTTTAATTTTGATAGAACTTAGGACAATTATCATATTCAACATTGATTTTTATATCATTAGTGGGAGTAGTGAGAGTCACATTGCTAAAAATAGTGGAAATAAAATCAATTTAAACTGGAATTCTTGAAAAATGGCCATACCTGACATGTTTTTTCTCCTTTTCCAGGAGAATCATAATTCCATTGGTAGCAACAATATCATGCAAGATTTTTAGATGCCATAAAATCTAGTTGAGGTCATGCAACCAGATCCATACCCATTAAAAATAATTATTAAACCTTTACACATTAAAATCCATATTCCATTAATGTAGATGAAACATTACCAACTTCAAAAGTAATGAAATAGAGGACCACTCATAGATACTAGCTTCATCCAATTGAAACAAGTAGTGAAAAAAACCTATGCCTAAAAAAATACACTTACAATATGAAAACCACCACATAAAGGTGATCCTATGAACAAGATATTTATGCCTCCATGGCTTCTGATATTTGGGAAGAATAAACCTACCAATTAGAGAGTTCTTACCCAAATCCAGATGTTCTGAGAAGGCATAATGATTATATTTAACATGGGATAATGACCCTTTCTTGAGGATTTTACTAGCTAATAAATCCTTAAATTCCACCAGAGGATGCCGAACAGGATCAAAACTTTGGTTAGTGGAATCAACCAAATTCACTTTGGCTACCGAAACCCCTTCAGTCCCGTATTGAGCAACAAGAATCAAAGGTGGCGCCTAGGTCACCATAAATCTACATACATCATCCTCTCTAGTCACCTCCACATATTGTCCTCTCTATCCAAGTTTCTCCATTATCACCTCAACATATTATAGAGAACTGGGTCAATGAGATCCTCATACTTCATCTACTAACACCATCGTAGATTGAGGGTGGTTCATCTTAATCACTTCAAACATAGAAGATCTGCAAACTCTACTTGAATCTTCTGCCACCTTTGCAGATCGAAAGACCTCATTCACCTCAACATCCAACATTGATGATCGACAAATATCTAATCGACCTACTTCCACCTATGGATATTGGTGTGCGTCAATTGCCTTAGTTACCATCCCCTTGTTCCATAGAGCTCCACTCGTTTCAACCGAGATGATAGTTACACATCGGCGAGACAAATCCATCTCATCCACCCTGACCACTCTATAACACGTGCATTGAGATCCACAAGAACCTTGACCTTTATCAGCACCTATGCCTCCTTCTAAAAGGATATTTCTAAGGAAATGGAGGAGAAACATATTTGAGTGAAATTACCTAACTAGAATGCCAGAATCAACATAGAAACAGAGCTCCCAAACCCTCACTATATTTTTAAATAAACATCATTTATTCATTTTTAATATTTTTAAAATTTATATAATTAATATTATTTATTCATTTAAAAATTATTTTTTTTAAATTTTTAATATTTTTATATTTTATTAATTTTATAATTATTATTATTTATTCATTTATTATTTATTTTTATATAATATGTAATTTATTTAATTGTTTAAATTTAAATTTTAATTTTTATAAATAGGTATTTATCATTTCTAAATTTAGCGCTAATAAAGATATAAATTAGCACTGATAAAAAGTTATTTTCATTTTAATGTTGATAAAAGTATGTTTTATTAGCACTTTTTTACTAGCATGATAAATCCTTTCTATTCTTTTAAAATAACCCTAACAGTGATCGTTGCTCCTCATGCCATTAAATCTCTCATAAAAACCTAACCTTATTGCCTCCTCCTCTGAATTTTTTGAATGAATCAACCCTCGAACGAATGTATGTTTGTTTATAGTTACTTTTTTTTAATCATTCTTGTATATTTTTTCTCATTTTTTGTTGTTCTTCCTAGATCTTCTTAAAACACATGAATTTTAGGGTTTCCTATCCTTTGTGTCTCAAAGTTTCATTTTGAGGGTTTCTCTTGGTGTCAAGTGCCACGATTTTTCCAATTCCTCCTCTATTTATACCTAAAACAATTTATTATACCCCATATTTGGTTTTATGTGATGATATTTTTAGTGGCTTGGGTTTGTGATGGTAGAGTGGTTGACAGTGGATCCTTCTCAGTTTCCTTACTCTCTACTTTGAGTTTCTTGGTGCCTATTTTTCTTTTTAGCATCAATGGATATAACCTCATCATGACATGCCAATAATGTATTTTATTCCTAATTTAATGTGCATGAGGTGTTGACATTAGTTCATTGTGCATTCATTCTTCATGTAGTGTTTAGCTAAGCTTCACTATCTTAATTTTATAATTCGTAAAAATAAAATAAAAAATACCCATGTGCACATAACATAGAAACATATGCGCATACATCATGCATATAATAAAATCATAAAATAATTTACCCATATTAATATATAACCCACATAAATCTATGTATACTTTATCAAATGTACATATATCTCTCTCAAAGAATAAACAATGTTACAGATTAAATATAAAATCCATAAAAATAGAAATATTCATGTACAAACAAAAAATTATAAAAACACTTATATAAAGAAGAATAAATACCAAATAAAATTTAATAATACTAAACAATTATAAATATTTAACAATATTAATTAATGCATATATTAAAACACAAAAAAATAAAAATAAAACACAAACTAATATAAAAACTATATATCACCTAATATAATTTAAAGAGAATAAGACTATAAATCACATATTATGTAACACTAATAAACTAAAAAATTAAATCACATGGAGCGGTGGTTTGAAATGCATCAAAACCAAGAAAAACAAATTCCCAAACAATATCCCCCTTTTGATTATTTCAAAACATTACCAAGGGTCCAACTGATTCTCCCCCATTTTGAAATGATAAAAAAATACAAGACCTTTTAAAATATATCATGAAAAAATAAAATAAATAGAGGATAAAGTAGAGAGAGCATGGCAATCTTCTATTAAACAATTAAACATGAATGAACAAAAAAGTATGGTTGTGTCCACCAATTCTATTGTTTCCCAATATACCATGCTAGACCCTATTTTATTCTATAATGGTGGGTTCTTGGTGGTTTTAGGATTATGTATAGGGAATGTGTCCCACCAGTCCTTTTTTTGGTTGGGTCTCCATTTTTTTAAGATGTTTAAATTCCATTATTTTAATAATTTTTTATAATACATTGTTTGGTTGGGTCTTCATAAATTTACAAACGTAATAACCATAATCATTGTCATTGCATTGTTTCAAACACTAAAGAAACATTTATAAATATAAGTAATTTACTTTGATATATGTTTTGATAGTGAAATATTATTATATATACCCTAATACATATCTAGATACATAAATCCATAGGTTTCCTATGTACATTGATACTGATATGGAGGGAATTATCTCCCTTGATGAATCCATTTCAAAAAATAAAATGATTTATGACATGTGACTTCTTGTAATAAAAAATTGGTTTTCTTATACATTATATTCATATAATTCTTCATCTTTATATATTCCAACAAGTTTTTAATGAAATGATAATTTATTTCAAATATTCTGACTATATGTGCGTATATATAAAGAATAACCTGTTAGGATTATAAGCTCATACCTTCTCTGTATTTATTTTTTATTAAATATGAATATAATTGAATCAAGTAGTATGAATATGAATTGAAAATGGATGAATGTAAATATTATAATAGAAGAGTATGGGGATAAGGTTAAAGAGTTCATCATGTTTGAAAAATATCATGCTTATGACCCTTATCAAATCCTTTGTCCATGTTTATGTTGTTGTTATTAAAGAATAATTAATCTGAAGTAGTTGGGAGAACACTTGATCTACCATAGAATAAATTGAAGTTATAAATGTTGAACTAAAAATAGGGAATAAATGAATGTTTCTAGTGTCTGGGATAATATTGCAGTTTATAGATCATCTGATATGATTACAAGTGTGAATGATACTGACGATCATATCAAGGATATGATTACAAGTGTAAGTGATTACAAAGATCACATTGAGTAAATGAAAATTATAGTTGAAGATGAATTTTGTGATTTTAAAAATCTATTTAAGAAGTTAAAGAGATATGTAAAGATTCTACTATATGCTGGTTATGCTAAATATACAACATTTTTAGCCATACTGAAGCTATATAATTTGAAAAATGACAACCAATAGAGTGATGCCAACTTTACTGATCCACCTAATCTCTTGAATAATATGCTACCATAAGATAATGAAATTCCTTTCCAAACATATAACACTAAACAAATTCTATGTTCAATGGATATGATCTATTAAAGAATAAATTCATGTCTAAATTTCTATATATATTTTTGTAAGTATAATGAATCACTTAAAAAATTACCTAAGTATGGTGTGTCTCGATACAAGAAAGGTAAATAAAGTACTTCAAAATTTTTATGGTACTTTCCAATCATTCCAAGGTTTAAGAACCTATATGAAAGTCTGTAGTCTGTAATACAATTTACATGACACACAGATACAAGAAATTAAATAGGAAACTTCATCACCCAAAAAGACTCTCCACACTAGAAAAAATTGATCATGGGTATCTTAAATCTAGAAACAATATGAGAAAATTAGATTTTAAACTATCTACAAATGGAATGAATCCTTTTAGTATATAAAGTTTCACTCATAGTACATGGATAGTTATACTGGTAAATAATAACTTACCTTCATGGTTATGTGTGAAGTGAAAATACATTATGTTGTATTTTCTTATATTAGAACCAAAAAAACCATGTAATGATGTTGATGTTTATTTAGATCCATTGATATAAGATCTAAAATTAATGTGGTATTTGGGTTCTTAGTTGTATGATACTTATAGAAATTAAGATTTCATGCTGATATCCATGTTTTATGTGATGATAAATAAATATCCTTCTTATGGAATTTTTTTAGGAGATAACATTAAAGGAATTTTATGGTATCCCATTTGTGGAGAAGGTATACATTAAATTATGTTAAAACATTCCTCCAAGACCATGTTTCTAGGGAATCCCAAATATTTACCTCGATGACATAAATACTGATCCAGGACGATATCATTCAATGAGAATTCAGAAAAGGGTACAACATTGTCTCCCCTAAGAAGTGATCAATAGTTTGATAAATCAAAGGATAAGGTCACTATTTTTTGTATACATATTTCTAAAAATCTTATGAAAACTGGTTTGAAAACAATATTAGTTTTTTTTGAATTACCACACTAGAATTGTTTGTACATCAGATATTTTTTTGATATTACAAATGTAGAAAAATATATATGAGATAGTGTCATTAACACGTTAATAAATACACCTAAAAAAAAAAATAATGAAACTAAGGATAGGTTAGACATGATTGACATGGGGATAAGGGAAGGGTAGGTGATAGTGAAGGGTGAAAGGTATACTTTTCTTCCTCCACGAGCTTACACTCTTTCCAGGCAATAGAGATATCAGTTTTTCTACTTCCTGAATGATGTAAAGGTTCTTGAGGGATATTTATCAAATATAAATAATATTGTTTCAATGACTGATTTGATGTTAAATGGTCTAAAATCACATGAATTTCATGTTTTGATGCAAGATTTAATAGTTGTATCTTTACATTTATGTCTTCCTAAAAATTTACAACACACATTAATCAATATTTGTTTGTTTTTCAAAGATATATGCTGTAAAGTTATATACTTGGAAAATTTTTCTAATATATAAAAGGAAATTTCTACCATATTAAGTGAATTTGAGATGTTCATCCCATTTCCCTTCTTTGATATAATGATTCACTTGGTTAGAGGGACCCTACTATGTGGTTCTTTATATTATAGATAGATGTACCCCGTTGAAAAATATATGAATATTTATAAAGGGTACATAAAAAATCAAATTTGACTATAATTATATATTATAGAGTGATATAATATTAAGGAATATATTGAATCATATACTAAATTCTTGTCCAATATGGATAAAATTAGTCTCCCAAAATCTCATCACAATGAGCACCTTATGAGCGAAGTAATTTTTAGAAGATATGTTGTTGCAATTACCATTACAGAGTGGGAGTAAGCTCACATTTATGTTTTATATAATAGTTTAGAGGTTGCATCATATGTTGAAACCCACAAAGTAATTTTTAGGAATTTGAATCTATTAAGGGATGGATGTTGGATATTAAATACACATAATTTATAGTTTATATGATGGTTTTGAGATCATATTTTTAAGGATTTATCTATAAATCCAAATTAAATTTTAGAATAACTTTGATGGCTAGTGAAGGGACCAAGTGTGCATGTATTATCTTATAATGGTTATGTAATTAATGGTTATAAATTTCATATAAAATAATTGTATGAGCATAGTATGATGCAAAATAATGGAGTTACACTTATAGTGGAAGCGATGCATGTATCTAGTACAAAGGATAAAAATACAATTTACATGAATATGTCATAATTTGGTATCATCAAAAAAATATAGGAGATGGATTATACAACATTCAAAGTGTTTATTTTTTGATGAAAAATGGGTTGTTAAAATGAGTGGAGTTAAAATAAATGAATTGGGATTCGTGAAAGAAAATTTCAGTAAGGAAGGGTTTATGGATGAACCATTCATAATGGAATCACATGTAGTACAAGTATTTTATTCCATGGATCTTATAAACTAAAATTGGTCGATTGTTCTATTTTCAACTAAAACCACTTTAGGGTAAAATTAAAATTTCATTGATGATGAACCTTTCATTGGGATATCACAATCATTTCATGGAGGTTTAAATATAGATGAAGACATGTATGTCATAGGGGACCATAATTTGGGGATTTGGATACTAGATAAAAGTAGCAAATCCATTCAACCTTTAAATAAAAAAAGAGAGTTCAATAATCAGGTTAAAGTTTTTTAATATATAGTTAGTTAACTCATAATATTATGCATTAACTACTTCATTTACATAATCTAAATTAAAATTTAAACTAATTCTAAATCTAATGGTGTTTCAACATAAAAATTCTCCTAATCCTAAGGAAAAATAGATTTCTCTACATGCTAATGCTACCAATCTTGAGGAAAATCATATTGATAATGTTAAAATTGAGGAAATGGTAGAAGGTGAATTACCTATATTTGAGAAAAAATAGGAACATAATAGTGAAATAACCTTAATAAAAAAATATTAGGGAAATAAGAAAAGACATAAAATTTTAGGTTGGATGGAATTCACATGACCCGCATGTTAACACCCAACAAGTCTATTTTCTTTAGTTACATCAAGGTTACCACTTGAATGAACATGCTGATTGGTATAGATTTATAGAATAATGTTGTTCTTATGATAGAGAGACTAATTTGGGCAGATATTTGGGTAAAATTATCATATAAATTATCTATTATACTGAAAATAATAATAATTAAATGTTGATTTACTATTAATTATCCCTTGAAGAGTGTATTTATATTAGATAACTATCAAATAAAATTTGTATTAATTTTTGTTGGATTGGATCATAGAGCCTTTCAAAAAATTATTATAAATAATTATCTTAGGGATACTGAAGGGAAATTAAATCCCCCCCACTACATATATATGAATACATGATAAATCAAGAAACATTTAATGAGTTTATTAGTCATTGTGAGGATGCATCATTTTAGGTACATTGTAATTGTTAATATTTTACTTGAAATTATACATATTAATCAATTTTATTAAGAATTATTAATTTATGATACAATAATTGGGTGATGAAATAAGCAGCGTGCATCAAAACCAACACACCCCTACCATAAATAAAGGATGGGGTGCACTTCACTTGAAAAAAATGGTATCAATAATAATTTTATGTGATATGAATCAATAACATAATTATGTTCCTTTGTTTATATGTAGATTGATGAATACATATCCAAATCATATTTCATCCCACATCATGTTCTATTAAAGGAGGCTTGTGTAAATAAAGAGGGGAAACTAGTAGATAAAAACACACAAAGAGTATGAGAATCATGTGTAAGTATGTAATAAAAAAAGTATGATTTAAATCCATATTAAATAAAAATTAATACTTATTTTACTATATATTTTTATCCATTTTAGACACAAGAATCACCATTGGCTATACCCAATGAATGACTACTTTTAGTGACCAAAATAATATGGTCAGGTCAGAGGTGTAGGTTTTAGAGAATTGTCTCAAGTATAATTTGAGAAATAAAATACACATTGGGATAGAGATAAGAAAATATATTACATGTATGAATATATAAATTATCTAAAATAAAAAGTTAATTATCATTCTAAGTTTTTAAAAAAGCTTATGGAAAAAGATTGAGGATAAAAAATAACACAGAAACAACCACTACACGATGAGAAAACCCCCATCTTTGAGGCTATCTGTTCCCCTCAAAGTCCCAACTTACCATAGGTAATCAATTTTATCACAATTATTTCTATAAAATGTGAATCATAAAAATACTAACACCTTTTATGTACTAAAATTATGCAGAGTGAAATTGATTTTGATTAATATCTATCATCACCCACCCATCACCTTGTTGTGAGTTTTTATATATATTTTAAGGAGATATTATACACAACAAACAAATTATAAAATATCATATGATATTAGGGAATAATTTATTTAATGAGCTGAGTGCCAAGCAACCTATCCCCCTTGATGATCTGGATGTTCATATAGTTGAACATACTATTAAAACTTTTGTATCATGACTATTTAATTTGGAAAAATAAATGATGATTATGAGGTATATCATTTCCATTTTATTTTCCATAAAAAACCTTTAATAATTAATGAAAAAATGTATGAACCAAGTAATGTTATCATATATGGATAAAAGTAAGAAGAAAGGAAGGTCGAATCAAAACAATATAAAGGATAAACCAATAAATAGAAAATACCTTCCAAGAGTACCTTTACCCTGCCAATTCAACTGTCATATTTAATAACATTAGAAGTTCATGTTGATACAACCTTTAAATATAATAATACCACCTATATTGAATTTTAAGAAAAAAATATATAGATATTCCATTCCAAAAATGATTGATCTTGAGAGTATAAATGAAATTCTCAAGCATGAATGGTCATGAGCCTTAGTTGTGAATGTATACACGAGGTACATTTTCATTAATTAGTTTGTCCAAAAAATTGATCCACCATGCTAATTATTGTTAAATACTATTCATTTTTTAAAGGAATATATATCTATACTATGTGAAGGGAAAACCCTATGAACAAAAATTTAGACTCTTGAGTCCTCACATCACATCTACAGATAAATATTCATTAGATAGAATTGGTATTTCAATAATAATGGATCCACTAGATGTAGAATTTAAAAACAAACCTTCATATGATAAAATCTTCTCAATACCCACACTAAGGGGTTAAAACTATATAATATAATCATATAAAATATATTTTTATTTCTTTGATAACTTATTCCTTTTTTGTTTTTTCAGAAGCATTGGATTCCCATTCCAATATATTTGGATACTCTAAATATTTTTTTGGATCCAATGCATGGATATCCCACAAATCAACCACACATATTTTTATTTATCAATTTGTAATACACTACATTCAACATTTTACAAATAAAATTAAAATTAGATGTTTTAAAGTATGTTTTAATTTAAATATTGTTATGTTAGGGAGACATTTAAATATAATCAAAATCATGGTATGAGGATTTCATATGATCACAATAATCCTAAGGATTTCTAGAAATGGATTAGTATTAGGGTATATATAAAAATATTCCACTATAAAAATATAGTTAAAAACAAATTACTTATTTTACTCAATATTTCTATAGTTTTTGAGACAAAATAATGATGATTGTAGTTATTACATCTGAAAATTTATGGTAGATATCATATTCCATCAACCAAATAGCATCCACATAGATGTATTTCTGATGATAATTAAAATTTTATTTAAAATATTATTAAATGTTTCTTTATTTATTTTTTTCCATTACTACCAGGACTTTTTTCAGTGTATGTATTCCAAAGAGGAAGTATATTTTTTTAAAAATGAGTGGGGAGAATACATGGTGTTAGAATATTTGCAGACATCATGAAGAGATGATTTCCTATCATGTTTGCATTTTTTTTATTTCACATAGATCATGAAGAGTTAGTTTATCAACTACTTATTTAGTATTGAAGCTATTAATTAGTGTGTGATATATAGGAATATATTCCATACAGATTTTAAGGTCCCTTTTTATAAATTTTGTGTCTATAAATAACATAAAAGGTATCCATACAGAGTCAAAGGCCCTTCTTTAAGTATAAAATCAACTCCCCTTTATAATCCCACTTCAAATAAAATTCCAAATACTCAAAAATGAGAAAAAATAGTCAAATTGTATTGATAAATTAGTAAAATGATCCAAAAAGAATGAATTACATACTCAAAAAAAAGAACACACACTATTATTATCTGAATACTTTAGTAGAAAAATCCATAAGTTATTTGTGATATGTATAATTTAAACATAATTTAATATAAAATATGGTGTTCCTGATATGATCCATAAAACACACACCACCTAAGTCATTTTTTTACATGTAATAATCAACCGTACATTAATTGGATACACAGTGTAACCAATTTGACTGAAAGTGCATGTTTTTATTTAAATTTGGTATTTTAGTTCAAAATACACATCACATATTTAAAACTAGGAAAAAATGCCTATATTTTCTTGAAAATTTGGAAAAAATATCAATAAATCCTTTGTGACATGTAGGAATCAACCACACGTCAATCCAATACATGATGTTTTCGGTATGACCCAAAGTGCATGTTTTTATTTTAAAAGTTACATTTTAATTTAAAACATGAATCAATCACTAAGAAACCAAGAAAAAACATTTATATTATCTTCATACTTTATGAAAAAAAATCCATAATCCTTTTTTATATGGAATCATCCATACGTCAATCTGACACTCGATGTGGCTGATATGACTGAAAGTGAATGTTTTTAGTTAAAATTGGTATTTTAGTTCAAAACATGCACCATATACTCAAAACCAAGAAAATAAACACAAATTGTCTTTATAATTTAGTAAAATGATCCATAAATTATTTTTGACATGTATAAATCAACCTCACATTAATATTACACACAATGTTCCCATTATGACTCAAAGTTCATGCTTTTAGTTTAAAAGTGAAATTTTAGTTCAAAATGTGTGCCACTCACTAAAAACCAATAAAACACACTTGGATTGTATTTATATGTTAGTAAAATAATCTATATGTAATTTGTGACATATTAGAATTATCTACACATAAATATGACACATGATATTACCAGTGTGATTGAAAGCATGTGTTTTTATTTAAAATGGACATTTTAGGTCAAAACATGCATCACATATTCAAAACTAAGAAAATGTGCTTATATTGTATTGATACTTTAGGAAAATAATCCATAAATTATTTTTGATATGTAATAATAAACCATAAATCAATATGATACAAAATGTGCTTGATATGACTCAAAGTGCATGTCTTCATTTTAAAATGACATTTTAGTTTGAAACACGCATCACTCATTGAAAATTGAGAAAAAACACTCATATTGTCATGTTACCTTATGAAAATAATCCGTAAGTCATTTTTGATGTGTAAAATTTAACTATATTTCAATATAATACATAGTGTTCCTAATATGACTAAAGGTGTGCATTTTTATTTAAAATAGACATTTTAGTTCAAAATACATGCCACATAATCAAATCAAAGAAAATGATCTCAAATTTTCTCCATACATAGGGATAATGACCCATAAATCATTTTTAATTTATAGGAATCAAGTACACATTATTCTAACACATAATTTGAATAGTATGA
This sequence comes from Viscum album, assembly GCA_963277665.1. NCBI lineage: Eukaryota > Viridiplantae > Streptophyta > Magnoliopsida > Santalales > Viscaceae > Viscum > Viscum album. Next base: position 1,754,111,640 of record OY728151.1, read on the forward strand.
CTCAAATTGCATGTTTTTTGTTTCAAAATGACATTTTGTTTTAAAATGCGTGTCAATCAATAAAAATTGAGCAAAAACACTTGAATTGTTTTGATACTTTTTAAAAATAATCCATAAGTCATTTTTGATTTGTTGGGATCATCTGAACATCATTTAGATGCATAATGTTCCAAATATGATTGGAACTATGTATTTTTATTTTAAATAGTCATTTTAGTAAAAAACACATGTCACAAACTCAAAACTAATAAAACATTCATGGATTATCTTGATACTTTAGGAAAATTATCCATAAATTATTTTTGATGTGTAAGAATCAAATTTACATAAATCTGACACATTGTTCACCCTTTAAATCTCAAATTGATTGTTTTTAGTTTAAAAGTGACATTTTAGATCAAAACACGCTTCTCTCACTAAAACTAATAAAACACCCTCCCATTTTATTGATACTTTAGGTTAATAATTCATTAGTCATTTGTGACATATAGAAATGAACCACATGTCAATATGAAATAGACCATTCCTAGTAGGACATGAAGTGTGTACTTTCAATTTAAAAGTGACATTTTAGTTTAAAACATGTATCACTTATTGAAAACCAATAAAAAAACTTTTATTGTCTTTATACTTCATTATAATAATATATAATTCATTTTTGACATGTAGAAATTAACCACATATCAATCTGACACATGGTGTTCCTAGTATGACCCAAAGTGCGTGTTTTCAATCTAAAAGTGGAATTTTAGTTAAAAAAATGCATCACTCACTAAAAACTATGAAAACACACTAATATTGTCTTGAAACTTTAGTAAAATGATCCATAAGTTTTTTTGTGACATGTAGGAATCAAATTCACATCAATCTGACAAATGGTGTGCTCAGTATGAGTGAAAGTGTGTGTTTTTATTTAAAATGGGTATTTTAGTTCAAAACAAGTGTCACATACTAAAACCTATAAAATAAGCTTACAATATATTGATACTTTATTAAAATTATCCATAAATCATTTTTATGTAGGAATGAACCATATGTCAATCTGACACACAACTTTCCCAGTATGAATTAAAGTGCATGTTTTCAGTTTAAAAGTGACATTTTAGTTTAAAATATGAATCACTCACTAAAAATCAATAAAAAACATGGATCATATTGATCTTTATAATAATTATCCATAATTAATTTTTGATATGTTTGAATTAAAATAAAATCAATATGATACATAGTGTGCTCGATATGAATCAAAATGCGTGTTTTTATTTTAAAAGTGAAATTTTAGTTCAAAACATGAACCACTCATTGAAAACCAAGAAACCACACTTTTATTATCTTGATAGTTTAGTAAAAGGATCCATAGGTCATTTTTGATGTGTAGGAATCGGCCTTCGGGCCATTAAAGGCCTTCGGGACACAGGGTCTTCGGGTCACATAGACCATGGAGTAGCCTAGTTCACACAGAACAGGCCCCAGAAGAGGATCAGAGCAATAGGAGTAGAAGCCACCAGATGTAGAGCTAACCGGATTGGAAGAATGAGAGGGTATGGAAGCCTCCATCGGGACCAGGCACCTTGCAGCTTTATACGGGGAAATGCTAGCTGATCAGCAATGCAAGGTGGGGAGCTAGGTGATCAATGACACAAAAAGTTGGGGAGGGGCAGTTCAAGTGGGATGGGCCTACGAGTCATGTATTGGGCATGGTATGCCTCTGGGCCTTCGGGTCATGTATTATGGGTTTGTTAGGCCTTGTGCCTTTGGCCTAAGGGTCATGTACGGGTTCCCCTTAAACCCTTAAAAGGGGGATTATCTATAATAAAAATAAAAAAGAAGGCCTTCAGGCCATTCGGGAAGTAAGACTCAAAATGTGTGTACTCTATTTAAAAGTGACATTTTAGTTCAAAACATGAATCACTCACTGAAAAATGATCAAGAACCCTCATACTAAATTTATAATTTATAAAAAATCTTCATAAATCATTTTTGATGTGTAGGAATTAACTACACATCAATGCAACACACAATGTGCTCAGTATGATTCAAAGTGCGTGTTTTCATTTTAAAAATGACATTTTATTTTTAAACATGCATAATTCACTAAAAAATTAACTCATATCATCTTTAAATTCTAGGAAAATAATCCATAAGTAATTTATAACATGTAAGAATTTACCTCACATCAATCTGACACACAGTGTGCCTGATATGACTGAAAATGTGTTTTTTAGCTTAAAAATGAAATTTTAGTTCAAAACATACATCACTCATTGAAAAATAAGAAACAAAACTTAGATTGTATTGGTAGTTTAGTAAAATGATCTATAAGTCATTTTTATGCATATAAATTAACTACACAAAAAATCTAACACACAGTATACCCAATATGACTAAAAGTGTGTTTTTTTATTTAAAATTGACATTTTAGTTCAAAACATGCATCAATACTCAAAACTAAGAAAATAAACTCATATTTTCTTGATCCTTTAGTAAAATGATCCATAAATCATTTTTGATGCGTATGAATCAACCTCACGTCAATTTGACACATGGTGTGTCTGGTATGACTCAAAGTATGTGTTTTCAGTTTAAAATGACATTTTAGTTCAAAACAAGAACCACTCACTAAAAACTAAGAAAAAACCATTATATTATCTTTATAATTTAGGAAAATAATCTATAAAGTCATTTTTATGTGTAGGAATTATCTAAACATCATCCGACACATGGTGTTCTTGACATGACTCAAAGTGAATGTTTTTAGTTTAAAAGTGACATTTTTGTTTAAAACATGTGTCATATTCTCAAAACCAAACAAACATGATTATATGATCTTGATAATTTAGAACAATGATACATAAATCATTTTTGTTTCATAAAAATCAACCATATATCAATATGACACAAGTGCTTATTTTCAGTTTAAAAGTGACATTTTATTAATGCATTATTGTATTTTATTTATGTTCCATTAATTTATTTATAATATGACTAACACAAGAATTTCTGTTTTATTATTGGTATTCCCTTTTTTTGTCCAAGATGTGGTGGTTTGTTTGGAAACTAGTAGCATGATTGGGCTCTTTTGAAATGGGGTCTCGAAGACAATGGAATATAAGGTCACTATATTTTTCTTGAATTTATTATAAAATGTATGGTTTGTAATAAATTATATATACTAATGAAATTTTAATTTATTTAAAATTTTACAATGTCAATTTATTTTAAATTAAATTGTGAATTTCTTTGTAAATGTATTGAAATGTTTTAATTTTTTGTGTAATATTGATGTTGTGTGTTGTAAATGTTGCAACACACTACTGTAACTGGTGTTTTTGTTAGTAATAAATATAGCACTAATACAAGCAATTTTCCCCAGTACTAAAATATTCACTGATAAAGGACACCCATTATCAATTCTTTTCTTAGAACCAATGAAGGGTGCTTTTATTATCACTATTTCTAGCGTAGATAAAAGCGCCTGAATTTTAATGGTGATTAAGATGTCAATGATTTTTTAACATTGATAATAGTAATTTCAAGCACTAATAAAAGTTAAATTCTTGAGAGAATTATCTTTGATCAAGAGTGAATATCCAATAGAATAATTTTGGGCCCAACAATTATCTTTGTTTATAAATGCTATAAGAGGGCTAATATACTTAGTGTTAGAGAATTAGTTATTACACATAGTCCTTTAACAAATATTCTAACAACTCAAGATTTTATGACTTTTTAAAATTAATTAATATTTTTTGATATCTTTCATTATACACAATAACGAGTTTAGAATGTTTTACATGAACAATGAGTTTCTTTGATAGCGAGTATGACACGTGACACCGAGTTCCAGTAAACTATGAAATAATAATATTATAAATTTGACCATTATAACCTAGCAATTAAATAGGAAAGTATGAATAGTATTAACTAATTTATAAAATATAAATATAAATTTCATAATAAATATAAATTTATTTCTAAGTTCTTAGTAAATAATCAATCAATTTTTAGTAAAGTAATTATATTATTCAAAAATATGTTTTCTTTAAAAATATTTTTTTATTGATTTTATGAAAAAAATATTATTATTAATATATATAGATTTTATAAAATATATTTGATAAAATGAAATTAATATTTGAAATCATCATATAAAATTAATTCATGGTGAAATTTTGGTATTTTTATAAAAATATTGATTTTTCAGTGAATAGTGAAAAATATCGATTTTTGTAAAACTATCAATTTTTTTTCAATAAATTAAGAAATTTAAATTCCCAATTATGTTTTAAAGTAACTTAAGTATTATTTATTAATATTTAATCTACTTAATTACTTTTTTAATCAACTTTATATTGGATTTTAAAATAATTTTATTTTTGGGTTTAAAAAAGGGTTTTTTCTAAAAATTGTTTTAAAGTGCATAATGTTTGTCTATTTTAGTTAATTCAAATAATCCATAATTAGGAATATTTTAAATTAAAATTATGAATCTTATATCAATAAATTTTAATTTATATTCATATAATTATTATCATTATATATAGAGTTAATATATAATCATCTTGTGCTTGAAAAAACACTTCTCGAAAATATACTTTTTCATCCTGTTTGTGGATTTTGTTTTAAATTTATTTTTTGAAAATTTAGAAAAATTATTTGAAAAATTAAACTTTATTTTTAAAATCATCATTCCAAAATTATATTTGGATTATTTTTTGAGACTTTTATGAGAAAAATTAATTTTTAGATGAATATTGAAGCATATTGAATTTTAATTAAAAACCACATTTTCATTTAAATTATTTATAAAATTAAATTATATTTTAAATTGGTTTTAAATTAAAATTATTTCAATAATATATATATTAATTCTATTTAGTTCGTTTTAATCAATTTATTATTGAAATTGGATATAAAGACTTCATAAACCTTTGAACATTTTCTCTTTGAGTACCTGCTTTCTCATCGCGTCTTCGAGATAAATTTTTAATTAAAAATTTCCACTTCTATTAATTAAATTTGAAAAAATGGATTCCATATTTGGAATAATAATAATTTATATTATATAATAATTTCAATATAATTTTTTACGAAAATAAATAGTAAAAATAGTAAAAATTAATTACTATGGTTAAGGTAAAAATAGGTTTACCAGGGGTTAAAATAAAAAGATAAGAGTTAAAATGAGTTAAAAACTTATCTAAAATATATTTTATTACCATATTTAGATTATATAATGTTTAATTTTTGTGAATAATCTATTTTTTATCCTTTTTCATGAAGAAAAAGTGGATGCATCTTTTTAAAAAAAAATTATAAGTGTACCACCCACCTCACTTATAAATGGCCACCCCTATCTTCTCTTATTCATACCTTAAAAATATTTTGTTTTAGCCAATAATTGAAAAAATAACATAAAAAATTACCTAATATAATACTATAATCCTTATTTTGGTCATAAATCCAGCCTACGAAGGCTTTTGGTGCAAACTTAAGGAGGTTACTCGAAGAAGAGGTAACATTCTTCAATGAACACTTTATTTTATTTCTTCCTCTACATACTTCATTTATTATTAAACCATTATGATATAATAAACTTTGTATATTAAATAAAATGTGATTTTTTTATGTTAACCTAATTTCCTTTAACCATCTCCACTCCCATAAAATAGGTTGCGAAGTCATTGTTTGTGTGTACGACGTACTACTGCCTCGCTAACCGATGCCATTCATTTTTCCATTACCCCCTCTCACGGTTGGGTATGATGATGGATATAAAGTATATATATATATATGATATTTATAAAATTATTATACCTCTGGATTTATTATATAATATACAAATTTTTACATTATATCCCTTAGGGGATACAATAACGTCGTTCGTTTGTACGGTGAACTACTGCCTCACAAAGAGATGTGATTCATTTTCACTAACAATTTTCATGAAAGATAATAAGGATAAAGTTAATAAATATATATGATATAAATAAAATAATTATGATATTTATTAAATATTTATAATTATAAAAAAATTATATATTTTTTATTTTGTACCTTTTTATTCACTGAAATATGATAACATCATTCGTGTACGTGTGGACTACCACCTTCATGAAGCGACATGACTCTCTCTTTTCATCACAAAAACACATGGATGATTTGTATAAATATATTTAAATAAATAATATTTTATTTATTATATTATTATAATTATTTAAAGATAAAATATTACTTCCCTCATTTCCATAATGATTATTGAAAAATGGAAATGTTACTCATGCATACGTATGACCTATCGTCTCCATGATCGTAACACACTTCATTTCTCAAAACCATCTTTCATGATTAAAATTAAAATTATAATTTATGTATAAATATTATAATTATTTAATTATTATTACTCTATATATTATGTAACCATGACCAAAGTAATAGGACAACAAAAAAACAAATCCAAACATACATGAAAAAACAAAGCGGTTATTACTTGAAACATGACTTTAACATGGGATTGCTAATAACCAGGTAATAAAAATACATAAGTAAATGATATATGGTATTATATATATAATTTTGGTTCTATAATATATTTATAATAAAATTATATTTATTATATAGGAGTTTCAAAGATGTATGAAGGAAGTTGAGACTTATGGTAAGGGATTTCCATCTCACTTTTTTACTTCTGTGAGACACATGCCATTTTCACCACCTATTTAATTTATGTGGGGTATATTATTCACAAGTATTTATTATTTTATTATTATACTGAAAATTATTTGGATTTAAATTTTCATTTTAGTATCTCTCTTTCATGGGGTTTACAGTTGTAATGTTACCAAATCTGTAAGGGATTTTTGTCTCAAATTGTCCTCTTGGGGACCTAAGTTATGTTATGAACCTATATTATTTTATAAGGTGTATATAATTTCACTTTTACATGTTATATCATGAATATAATTTTTTCATGATATTATATGTTTCATTTATTGTTATTATTTTATGGGGATTACGATTCAAAGTTACCAAAGTTGTAAGAGTTTTATGTTACAATATCACGTTTATCAGGATTGTTTATGATTAAGTCTATAATGTTGAAATCTTATGATATACCACTAAATAATTCCAATTAATTTTATTCTACTATGGTTATTTATGATTTTTTAAATCAACAATACAATTTTTAACTTTTTGGTGTTTGAAACAATTTAGAAAATATTTTTATGAAAAATTGGCTTTATTTATCACATCGCTCAAAAACCCCTTTTCTCCAAAAATAATGTCTTCTCAACAGGTTTTCAAAAATGTTTTTAAACTTTAAAAAATTATTTATTAAATTCATTTTCACCCATTTTTTAATTTTTACAATTTTTTTAAATAAATCTTCATGTTGTTTTCAAAATAATGATCGTTTATATTTTACCAAAATAGTAAAAAGAATCTTTATTTTTAACATGCATGGAATGAATATTATTTCTCAATATAATGATCACTCAATGATTTAAATATTACCTTAAAAGTTTTCAAAGTCCTTTTCAAAGAAAATATTTCCCTTAATATTTGGTAATTTTTTATATTTTACATAAATTATTTCTAAGTGAAAATTATTTTCAAAATGTTTTAAAAATTGATTTTCAAAGTGGAAAGGTTATTTTCCTCAAAAAATATTTTAAATGATTTTTAAAAATTACTTGATAATTTTTCAAGTTTATTTTTAAAGAAAATAATTTCCAATTTTTTTTTTATATTTTAAGAAGTGATTTCAAAGAAAATTTATCTTCCTTAAGAAACATTCCAAGTGGTTTATCTTTCAAAATCATTTTCCATCTAAAATAAAATCCTTTAATGAAACTTATGATTTACCGAGGATATGAACCAAGGATACCATTATTATTATTTCTATAAATGGTTTATGATGATGATATTTTTATGAAACCCATTTATATTCCATGAGTTATAACATGAAAAAAATTATTATGAAACCCATTTCTTTTTTGATGAGTTATGATTTGATGAGATGGTGAAATGATTACAAAACCCGTTTCTTTTATATATGTTATGATATGATGAATTTTTTGTGAAACAAATTTCATTTCATGGGTTATGATATGATGAATTATTTATGATATTGTGGCACACATATGTATGATGTTCACTATGTTATGAGTGAGACCTATATCTACATCCAATGGACTGGGTAAAGATTTATATCTAATGAGATAGAAAAGACTGGAATAGGGATTGAACCTAGTTTAGTAAGGGACGTTTTCCACTCGGATAGTCTTGGGAGTGAACCTTGACTAATATGATGATTTGGGGAGTAAACCCATTACACTATGATAGCCATTTAAGTGATCCTTGAATACTATGGAAATGATTATGCTTCTGTGTATGAAAAAAATTTATGTCTTATGAAATTATTATGCTCTCATGGATCATTTTTTTATTTCTTTTTGATTCATGTCTTATGAATCACCATTAATTTTTCCATGACTCAATATTATGATCTTTGATGTGAAAATTATGTCTTTTAATTGTCATTATCATGTTATCATATCCTTATGTTCATATTATGCTTATGTATATCCCTTGTTTACCCTTAATAAGTATTTGAGCTCACCCTTTCTTATGCTTCCTTTCCCAAGGTTATGAAGAAAGGTTTTAAGTAGGGTATATCTATGAAGAGTACTTAATGGGAATATCTTTATAATATATGTTGAAGATATTTCATGAATTAAGAAGATTGTGTTCCAAGTTTCCAAAGGTGCTAAACTATTACGATCCTTAGGAATGTGTTTGTGTAATGTATTGAATATCATCTAAAAATATGTAATATCTATTTATGATAATCCTGAATTGATATAGTTGGTATCATAGGAATGGTTTAGTTAACCTATGGAAACCAGGATGAGAAAAATTTAGTGAGATCCCTAGGTATATTTATAAGGATATGTCAAGGGATTTATATAAAGATAAATCTAAGTATGAGTCAATGTATATGAAAATGTATTATAATTTTGGTAAAGTATAAAGTGATTGTTTTACAATAAATTAAATCCCTGCATGGATAATACAAGTGGATATGGCTCTCAGCCATATATACCTAGGGGTAATAACTCTGAAAAATGAATATTGATATGGACTTTATCATTACCTAGTGCGCTATAATAAACCTCACTACACACTTGATTTGAAACTCTTAGGGGATATGGTTTAGAAATTCACAAACTCATTACGAACCATCATGAAGGATTTAAATATATGATGACTATGAATGACCTAGGATAAAACTAAGGTGTCATAGATTCAAAAGAAGGTTTCATGATTTAGAAATCCTATAAGTGATTTTTTCATGATTATGAGGCTTATCACTATGAATATTATTACTTACACTATGATTTTTGTTTTAATAAATGGAAGGAACCAAAAGGAACCAGATTAGCATTGAATGTGTTAAAAAATTTGTCGATGAACATCAAAATGGGATGATAACTGGAGTAAAGGATTTTGTGACTATTCCAAATAATTTATCATGATATATGATTAAAAATTTGAACCTTAGCCAAAATATATGACTCACCATAGAATAGAAGTATAGAGCTCTTTGAGAGTTTGGGTAATGGAGAACATAGAGGAAAAATATTCAGTTTCATACATGTTGAGAATTTGGGAATAAGCACTTTAGGGAATTTCTTAAAGGAATGAGAAGATGTTTTGAGTGTGGAAAAGAAGGACACAAAGCAAGTAATTGTAGAGGAAAGATGAAAAGTTTGGTTAATGTAGTAGATGAGAATAATAGTCTCCATTATATATCATATATCGTTGAATATTTCAAATGTGGAAAGTATGGGAATTATGAAAATTGATGTCCTAAGGGGAAATCTTGTGAAGAAAATCAGCAAGGTTGTACGAGTAATGGTTTTTCTATTGATGATGAAGAGATTATGAAATTCATATAAAAGGAAGGGGGTATTAAGGATTGAGATGTTGAATCCAAGTTAATGGTTTGAGAAGGAATTGGGATGATTTAAGTATTTATGTATTGGAATTTAAGAATTATGTTACATGAATCATGAAATATATAAGGATTGTTCAGTATAAATTTTCCATTAAATATATGAAAAATATGTTGAATGGTTCTGAAGACCTAGAAAATAAATTTAATGGTAATGTGATATTTTAGTTAAGTAAAGATAACCCTTAATATGTTCCTGATATTGAGATAATGATTTTGGGATAAAGATATTTTTGATATGAATAAATTAAATTGGATAGTATTGATGACCTTGGAACTTATTAATGATTTGTGGAAAAAGTGGTTTATATTACCATTGATGGAGTTTACAACATTATTGTATTTATGGAATATATTTTATAATACATGGTTTTATTAAAGTAATAATTAATCATGCATGTTTTCAATAATTTATTATGTTAATTAAGATTATTACCATGTTTCAAGAGAATAAAATATAAAGGTATTAAAATGTTTGGTATTTGATAATTGAGAGACACTTTATTTTTATTAGGGGATTAATGTTATATTTTTTTTTGGAAATTTATTAACCTTTTTATAATGTTTTTGGATTTTAATATTTTGTCAGTTTCATAAGTCTTACCATTTATTAAATTTTTTAAGTTTAAATTTAGAAAAGGCTTTAGATATTATTGTATTACTTCACCATATGAAGATTATGCATATTGGAGAACCTATGGTAACCATTTTGTTGTGATGATAACTAGAGATGGAAAAAATGACTTATAATTTTGTATATGGATTGTATGATCCATTAGTGCTTTAGGAATAAAAAATTAACCTTCATTTCTTAGATTTAGAGATGAATTGTAAATTGATAAAGTCATGACCAAAGGATGAAATTGTGCCTATGAAATAGAAAGATGTCAAGTAAGTACATTTTAAAATGTTCTCAGTCTATATGGGAAAGAAATTACCCAACATTAGGAAAAGGATATTAAAGTAAAATGCTATCCTATTATCATCATTTTTGATGATATAGATGACCCTTTTTACAACTCTTTGGTTTTTAGTTTTGTGGTCATTAACCTTCTCTGGATCACCCACTTTCTTGGGATCAATGATCCCTATCACTCTATAATTATTTATGATTTTCATCCATGTAAAAATATTCAATTCCAACCTATGTTATCCTATGTTCAAACCTAGTTATGAGTTATTTTAGGTAACCTTTATGTTTCCAACATTCAATTTTTAAATGAAGTTTTATTATTAAATTATAAGATGTGGGTTTTTTATGAAGGAATTTCCAAATGTTAAACATTTGATGGTCGAGATGAATATTGAGGGAGAAATTCATTTTAAGGGGGGTAGAATGTAACATCCCAAGATTTTATGATTTTTTCAAATAAATTAATGTTTTTATATATTTAATTATATGAAACATCGAGTTTATCTTGAGTTACAAACAACAACTAGTTTCTTCAATAATGTGCATGACACACGACATCAAGGTTTAGTGAACCATGAAATTCTATTATTATAAATATGACCATTATAACCAAGCAATTAAATAGGTGGGTATGGATAGTATTAAATACTTTATGAAATATACATATAAATTTCCTACTCAATAAAAATTTATTTATAAGTTCTTATTAAATAATAAATTAATTTTTAGTAAAGTAATTATATTCTTCAAAAATATGTTTTCTTCAAAAAAGATTTTTATTAATTTTTATGAAAAAAAATTATAATTAATTTATATATATTTTATAAAATTTATTTGATGAAATTAAATTCATTTTTTAAATCATAATATCAAAATTAACTTATGGTGAAATTTTGGGATTTTTTTTAAAAATGTTGATTTTTCAATGAATAATGAAAATACCATTTTTTTGCAAAACTATCATTTATTTTCAATAAATTAAGTAATTTAAATTCAAAATTATGTTTTAAAGTAACATAAATATTATTTATTAATATTTAATCAAATTAATTACTTTTTAATCTACTTTATATTGTATTTTAGTATAATTTTATTTTTGGGTTTAATAAAAGGTTCCTAAAAACCTTTTTAAAATGCATAATGTATCTCCATTTTAATTAATTAAAATAATACCTTAAGAGGAATTTTTTAAAGGAAAATTATATATCTTATATAAATAAATTGTAATTTATATTAATACAATTATTATCATTATACATAGAGTTAATATATAAAATCATCTTGATCTTGAAGAAATACACTTCTCGAAAACCTGCTTTTTCATTTTGTCTGCGGGTTTTGTTTTAAATTTAATTTTTGAAACTTTTAGAAAATTTATTTGAAAAAATAAAAGGAATTTTTGAAATAATAATGTAAAAATTATATTAGGGAGAATCTTTGATAGTTTTCTAAAAAGTTTACATTTTAATGAATAGTGAAAAATACTAAATTGTAATTGAAAACTACCTTTTTGTTTAAATTATTTATAAAGTTAAATTATTTTTTTGAATTGGTTTTAAAGTAAAAATACTTCAATTATAAATATATTAATAAAATTTATGTCATTTTAATCAATTAAATTTTGAAATTAGATATAAAAACTTTATAATCTTTTGAACATTCTCTCTTTGAAAACCTGTTTTCTCATCGTGTCTGCATGATTAATTTTAAATTATTTTTTTTGACTTATTTGAATTAAATTTGAAAAAATGATTAAATATTTTGGAATCATAATAATTTAAACTATATAATATGTTAAACTTAATTTTTGTTCAAAATTAATAGTAAAAACAATGAAAATTAATTATCCATGTTAAGGCAAAAATGGGTTTACTAGGGGTAAAATTCAAAAAAGATAAGGGTTAAAATGACATAAAAATAGTATAAAATATATTTTATGGACATATTTAGAACTTATAATGTCTAAATATCTATAATAATCTATTTAGTTCCTTTTTTAATCATAAAAAAGTGGGTACACCTTTTCTTTTCAAACAATTGCAAGTGTGCCACCCACCTCACTTATAAAAGGCCACCCCTATCCACTATTATTCATAGCATACAACCATTTTGGATCAAAGAAAAACTTACCAAATAACTACCCAAATTAACTAATCTCATCCTATAAGACTTATCATGGACATAAATCAAACCTATGAATGGTTTTGGTGCAAACCTAAGGAGGTTACTCAAAGAGGAGGTAACATTCTTTAATGAGCACTTTTATTTTACTTCTCCCTTCACCTCCTTCAATTATTATTAAAAAATGATGATATAATAAAATTAGTATATTAAATATATTTATATTTTTTTATTTTAAGGTAATTACCTACAACCATCTAAACTCCCATCAAATAGGCTATGAAATCATCATTCGTGTGTATAATGAATGACCGCCGTGCAAACCGATGTCATTTGTTTTTCCATTACAACCTCTAACGGATGGGTATGATGATGGATATAAAGTATATATATTATATTTATAACATTATTATACCTATTGAGTCATTTTATAATATATAAATTTATAAATTCTATTCCGTAGGGGATACGATAATGTCGCTCATGTGTACGGCGGACTACCGCCCCACGAAGCGATGTGATTCTTTTTCACTAACACTTTACATGGAAGATAATAAGGATAAATTTAATAAATATATATGATATAAATTAAATAATTATTATATTAATGAAATTTTTATCATTGAAAAGATAATATATATAATTTTATTTCTGACATTTTCACTCACTGAAAAGATGATAACATCATTCTTGTATGTGTGGACTACTGTCTTCACAAAGCGATGCGACTCTCTCTTTTCATCACCACACCACATTGATGATATGTATAAGTATATTTAAATAAATAATATTTTATTTATGATTTTATTATAATAATTTGAATATAAAATATTACTTACCTCCTTTCCATAATGATCATTGAAAAATGGAAATGTTACTCATACGTACATACGACCTACCGTCTCCATGATTGTAATGTACTTCATTTCTCAAAACCATCTTTCATGATTGGTATTAAAAGTATAATTGATGTATAAATATGATAATTAGTTAATTATTATTATTATATAGATTATGTAACCACGATCGATTTAATAGAAAAAAATCAAAACATACATGGAAAAACAAAGTGGTTATTACCCGAAACATGACTTTAACATAGAATTATTAATAAACAGGTAATAAAAGGACATAATTAAATCATATACGATATGATATATATATATATTTGGTTGTTTAATATATTTATAATAAAATTATATTTATTATATAGTAGTTTCAAATGCATACAAATAAATTCGAGGCTTAAGGTAAGGAATTTTTATCTTACTTTTTACTTTTGTGAGATACATGCCATATTCACCGCCTATTTCTTTTATGTGGTGTATATAATTACCATAAATTTATTTTGTAAAATTTATCCTAATACATATTTTGATTTATATATAAATTTTAGGATCTCCTTTTCACAAGGTTTATAGTTCAAAAGTTACCATTGCAGTAAGGGATTTTTGTCTCAAATTTTCTTTTTTAGAGACCTGAGTTATGTTATGCACATATATTCTTTTATGAGGTGTATATAATACCCCTTTTACATATTATATAATTAATATAATTTTTTAATTATATTATAAATTTCATTTAAGTTTATTATTTCATGGTGATTATGATTCAATGTTACCAAAGTGGTAAGAGTTTTATGTTACAATCTCATCGTTTATCAGGATTGTTTATAACTAAGTCTCCAATGTTGAAATATTATGATCTAAATATAAATAATTATATTTAATTTTATTATCCTCTAGTTATTCATGATTTTTTAAAGTAATATTACCATTTATCACACTTTTTTACTTAAAATAATTGATAAATGGTTTTAAGAAAAAATGGCTTTATTTATCTCTTCGGTAAAAAACCACTTTTCTCCTAAAATCATGTTTTCTCAAAATGTTTTCAAATATTTTTTTAAACTTTAAAAAATTATTTATTAAATATATTTTTACCCATTTTTAATTTTTAAAAAATATATTTAAATTAATCTTCATGTTATTTTTAAAACAATGCCAGTTTTAATTTTATAGAAAATGTGAAAAGAATTTTTGTTTTAACATGCACTACATGAACTGTATTTCCCATTTTCATGATCGATCATTGATTTCAAGATCAACTTAAAAATTTTAAAATTTATTTTGAAAGAAAATATTTTCTTTAATATTTTGGAAATTTTTATATTTTAAATAAATGATTTCAAAGTGAAAAGGATTTTGAATTTTTTTTAAAAAGTATTTTTCAATGTGGGAGGACTATTTTCCTAAAAAAATAAATTATTTTTAAATCTCTCTTTATAAATTTTAAATGTTATTTTAAAATAAAAGTTATTCCAAAATGTTTTATGTTTGAAGAAGTTATTTTCAAAGAATATTTTACTTCCTCAAGAAACATTCCTTGTTATTTATATTTCAAAATCATTTTCCATCTAAAATGACATAAATTAATGTAACTTATGATTTACTATGGATATGAACGAAGGATACCAGTATTATTCTTTCTCTAAATGGTTCATAATGAAAATATTTTTATGAAACCCATTTATCTTCCATGATTTATACCATGTAAAAATACTTATGAAACTCGTTTCTTTTTTTTCATGGGTTATGATTTGATGAGATGATGAAATGATTATGAAACCTATCTATTTTCCACATGTTATGATATGATGAAATTTTTACGAAACCCATTTTATTTAATGGGTTATGATATGATGAAATATTTATGATCTTGTGGCACACATATAGATGATTTTCATTATGTGACGGGTGTGACCTATATCTGTTACCAATTAATTATGTAAAGATTTACATCTCATGAGATAGACCAGAATGGAATGGGGAGTGAACCCTGTTTAGTAAGGGAATTTTTCTGGTATGATGGTATTGGGTGTGAACCTTGACTTATATGATGGTTTGGGGAGTGAAACCATTCCTCTATAATTTCCTTGATAGTTATCCTTGACTACTATGGAAATGATTTTCTTTGCATATGTGTGTGCTATAATTTTACATCTTATGCCAATGTTATGCTCTCATGGATCATGTTCTTTGATTCCTTATGACTCATGTCTTATGAACTACCAATATTTTTCAATGAATCAGGATTATGATCTTTTATGTGTAGGGTGTGACTTTAAATTGTTATACTCATGTTCACATACCCTTATGTTCATGTTATGTGTACCCATATCCTTTTTTTACCCTTACCGAGAATCTGAGCTCACCTCTTCTTATGTTTCCTTTCCCCAAGTTATGAATAAATGTTTTTAGTAGAGTATGTCTATGACGGGAACTTAATATGAAAATATTTATGGGATATATTGAGGTTCTTTCATGAATTAAGAAGATATTGTTCCATGTTTCTAAAGGTGCTAAACTATTATGGTCCTCCAGGGTGTGATTATAAAATTTATTTAATATTCCTCTAAAAAGATGTAATATCTATATATGATAATCCTGGATCGCTATAAATATATATATTCTAAGTAAACCCACATTTATTGTTATTATTATTTACTTGGCATGTGCTAACTCATGAATTATTTAAATATCATTTTATTAAAAAAATAAATTAATATTTATTTAAATGATATTAATTAAAATATATCATTTCCACCCGGTCCCTTAACTCAGCCTTTTAAAATTCCTCCACATTTATTGAACCTTTAACAATAAATATTTATTTAAATAACTAAATATCATATTATTATTCATTAAATACGTAAATAAATAATATATTCACTAATTAGTGAATAATTACTTATTTAATATTCTACTCACACATATTCTAATTCGAATAACTGGTGATTGAACTTTTGTGATTGAAATAACCTGAATGATTGTTATTCCTTAATCTTTAGAATAGTATTTATTCAAAATTTAATTCAAAAATAATATAACTAATATTCTGGATACACTTAGTGTGACCCTCTACGCCTATTTCTCAATGTCATTAGACAGTCTTTACTGAAGTCCTAGATTAGTATATAATAAAACATCAAGGAACCCATATAGAAATAGATTGATACCACAATGAAAATAAACACATATAGATTCTCACTGTGTAATATAATCCCTTGGTCTTGATATCTTATAAAAAAATTTCATACCTGTGTCATCACCATATATGTGATATATTTTATTTGACTTTCTGAAATGAGCTCATTGATAAACTACCATGTACATGGAGTTAATCATATGGTTGTATTTTAATCAAAGGTCCCAAGATATCATCTTTCTATTTAGGAAGGGGAAAATACTTGAATTACCTATCAATATCCTATCACTTTAGATGTACCCAACATACCCTACTTCACATTGAGCATACGACATTATGGTTTTTGAAAATACCTCAAAGTACACGATTCATGATATATATTCATAATAATCTCAAGTATAAGGACCAATAAAAACATCCATATATAAGATTATATAATGAAACATATAAAATGTAAAATTCCTATTAGCGTACCTATCATCATAACCTCCCATCTTGGAGATTACCAAGCGCAAAAATTCATGTGAAGAATCCTCTTTCGCTTATGAGTATCCAACACCTGATAGTTAAAACATCATTTGTGTCCCATTAGAAGATTTCATATAGACCATATGACAAATGTGTAAAGAGTTACCCATGAATATGGTTTTAACATATTGATTTGGTGGAATAAATAATATTCCAAACTAAATCACTAGAAACTTTCATACATGTAAAGGTAATAACAAGAGATAAAATGGAGAGACTAAAATCCACATTAATAATACTAATGGTTAGATTCCTTCAAAATATTTTTCTTTAAAGGCCTCGATTATTCAACTAGGTAGGTTCTACAAAATCATGATCCTCTTAAATTATCTTATGTAAGTCATAGTGGAAATGGATAACCCTAAGAGTTAGGTAACCAAATCCTGGTGCGATCTTTGGGTTACACTTAGCTAGGAAACTCTAGGAGTTAGGATACAATAAGAATGGTGTTAAGTTTATCCATATGATATATTGGACAAGGATTTATCCACTAAACCATCAAAGATTAATATATGACATGATTGGTATTATTCTATACATAAATAGACAATTAGTGATAGGAATGAAAAAGTGGAGTCATTGCTTAGTGAAATATTGATCTTGACTTAATGATGGATAAGATGAGTATAAAGAGAATTCATAAATTTAGTGGGAGAAAATTTAATAAAAGTCTTTATTAAATGTTTGTAAAACATAATACTCATATTATAAAATCTTCTTTTATAGATATATGACATCATCATCATCAAAATTGACTTTGAAATCAGTCCTTAAAAAGGAAAATCTTAATGAAATAAACTTCTTAGACTGGAATAAAATCTTAAGAATCATTCTTAAAGAAGTGAAATTCTATGTGTTATAAAAAAACCCCTTCTTGAGTAATCAAATATTGAAATTGTTCAACAAGTGAATCTAGATGCATATGAGAATAATAAAATAACTCACTTAATGTTTCAAAGGAATTAAATGTAAGATAACCAAAGAAGGATTATTATGGTTATGGAATCCATTTTGTTGTCATCATTGTAAATTTTCTAAAAATGTGAATGATTTCAAGAAATTTTTACACAATTTTCTTAATGTATTGAGGATAGATAAGCAAGTAACATAATGCCCAAGCTCTATTACTATAATGATAGTACTGGTGGGTAAAAATTAAAACCAGAAGAATAGATGTTAGTTGGAAAGTATAACAATGTTTCTTCAAGTATCTATTCAAGGTCATTAAAACCTATAGTTATAATGAAGGAGGAGTAATGATTTTGTAATATGGAATTTCATATAATAACTAAAAGATATTGAGTAACTCCATGAAATTTCCATGTTAGTAATTATTGTAATATAGATTAATTATACAATTTTGAAGGGAATGTGATACCAAATGTATACATTACGAATTTTTAAACATACAGGAGTTCAAAATCAAGGGAATAATTAATAGTTCTTATAGTTTACATTCAAGTGATTATGAAAAGAGTTGTTACATAAAATTTTTGAATGTAAAGAAGTATATCAAGCTCATATGTATCTAATCAAATGATGTGTATAGTCATATATTTTCTCTTATATAATAATAATTTTTTTTATTAACAAATAGTTGTTATAAACAATATGATATCCTGAGTTTAATACATATGGTTTTTGGATCATCAGATTCTATAACATGTTTTGAGAAGAAAACAAGGGTACAAATGTTTTATCTAGGATTAAATTGTTTATCAAGATTTTTTCTAAAATATGTGGGATTTGATCCCACAAACTTACATGATATATTTTAAAGAATAAAGTCTTATTTGTAAAAAAATTCTCTAAACACATAGAATACGATATATGATATCAAAAAAATAGTTTGTTAAATTCTTACAAAAAAGAAGTAAGAGCTATTTCCTAATACAAAATAGTTTTTGTGTCATAGCATGATATTTTGAAGAGAATATAGTGTATAAGAGGTTAATGGGAGTATGTTTGAACTTATAGAAGTTTAAGGTTAACTAATAAGGGATCA
Organism: Viscum album; assembly: GCA_963277665.1. Classification (NCBI taxonomy): domain Eukaryota; kingdom Viridiplantae; phylum Streptophyta; class Magnoliopsida; order Santalales; family Viscaceae; genus Viscum; species Viscum album. Next base: position 1,754,131,212 of record OY728151.1, read on the forward strand.
TATGTGTCATAATTCAAAGTAAATGTCACCTTATATCCTGAAAGAGTTTAAGATGTGTTGGTAAAGTAATAATTTAAATAGTTAATTTAGTTACTACATTATTTCTAGGGAAAAGTTTGATGTAAAGGGTTTCATGGATGATGATGATGTACTTAGACAGAGTTCTAATTATACAAAAAAATTTATTAGCACCATAACATTTGATGTTGTGAAGTTAAGGATTTTAAATATATTCAAGGGTTTGAACATTAATATTGATTCCTAAATATCACTATTATTCAAACTATATTTATTCATAAGCGTTACTCACTAAAGGGTTTAGAAGGAGGGTTTTATTAGGATGTCACATAGTGATGTGATAGGAATTACATAGAGACATAATGAGTTTAATAAAACCCCTGAAAGTGAAATAAACAAAAGGATGATCTAACAGTAAATCATATATGAAATGTTATATAGTCTCTTATGTATCATTTTGTTATGTATTAATAAGGAGCTTAAGAATGTAAAATGTATTAGGTTATATAAAATGCAATCTCCACTTTATCATTATTTCATGTTATCTGAATATTCATATATATATATATTGATATATGTATTATGAAGTGAAATGATAATTGACCTCTCAATGTATGATTTTGAGTTATCCCTAACCAATGCTCATCACAGAATATTATAGGTTATGAAAAAAATGTTAAGGTTAACATGAATATGATTCTTACATTGGGATATAAAATATGTTCATATGACACAAAATGAGTTTTTTTCATTGGATGTCCCATATAATATACCACATGGAGTATCATACACTAGGTTTTTATATATAATAGGGGTGCATGGTTTATATTTTGAGTCCCCACTATATGATGTTGGTGATATACCTAGCATGAGAACTTTAATATTTTGATACCTTTCTTACACAAGACTTGTGGATTACCTAAACAAGGGGTGGTGGGGAATATTATTGATCCTGTTATCGGTTGGAGCTTAACCAAAATGAGGCATGTATTCTCATATGAAGAGTATGACATCTAATCTATATACTAAGATAGATCAAATAATTGTACAAGCATGCATAGATAGTATATATGATGTGCTAATGTATTGGGTGAGGGTAATGTGATTTTATCATCTATAAAGGTGAATGACATGTGATGTATTCATCAACTCGGTTAGTATATACTCAGAGAATAAAGAATATATGAGTTTAATATATGGTATTGACATACTCCATGTACCATGGACACTCAATTTCTTAGACAAAGGTATCATATTAGAATTCATTCTTTCATATGATACATCTGATGGAAATATGATTAGATATACATGTGTTTAATAGAGATCAAGATATATACCTTTATAGCTTGAGTAACACTGCTACTTTTCTAGATATTTCTTCTGGAGAACATATTTTTATTTGGTGATTCATATTTATAATCAATACTACAAAGGACCATTGAATCACACTTTATGGTTGACTGAATGGGGATTGAGTTTGACTTAGAGATGTTTTCTAAAAGTGTTTTAGAGTATCCAAAAAGTGTTTTAGAGGATTACTCACAAGGTATTTCATATTATGTGATACATGATAAAGTTATGATAGATTTGAAAAATTGTTTTTGGAAGATATCCCAAAGGAGTTTTGTATATGATTCCATAAGTTATTGTATATGATACAATATAAGGTGATGTGGCACAAAGTCTATAAGGATTTAGTGCAGGTGAGTGATTTTTAGAGACATTCCATAAATTAATATCATACTATATGATGTATGGTGTGTCATATTGTACAAAATACATGTATACAAGGAATATAATATTCCTTGGTGTTTGGAATATAATAAAATCTTGCTATATGATATCATGATAGTGCTAACCAAATATTAATAAGATAACATTTAGATTATAAACTATATGAGCTATCATTTACATTTCATGAAGATGAAATGGTTGGGAGAATATGTACTAGCCTAAGGTTATTAGTGTAGTAACTATATTCCATGAAATTTAGTAAACACAATATAAACATACAAGTAAATACATGAGGTTCAAGAAGTGTAACGAACCAAACCTTGGTCAATGAGTCAAGCCACCTAAAATGGCTCTATTTTAATGTGGTGAGGTGCAAGAAGATAATAGAAACAATTCATGCATATTACAAAACAATAAAAACAACCTGAGTAAAATGCGCAATAATAGATCAAACATACAAGAGACATACAATCCAAGACAAAGTGGCTAAACTAGAAAAAAATTCAATACATGACCGACAAGTCTCCGTGTGACCAACCATCACCTCCAAACCTCAACACTAAAAGGTAAAGTATAACAAGAGAATATGGCATGCTATATGATGCCCTTACCTTTATGAGAATCCTACACAATAAGATCTATAACCACCCAAATGAAAAAGTAGGGAATGATAAAAAATCTTAATAGGATTCCATCACAAAATCTATACAAAGTCTAAAATCAAGAGTTCAATAGTTCTTGTTTTAAAACAAATGCAATTTTACAAATAATTTTTATAAATCAAAACCATTTATACACCATCCTTTGGTTTTCATAAAATACATTCATATTAACAAGATAAATAATATGAAAAGTACATGTGATAAGCATGAAATCATAATCAATACAATCTATGGGTATACCATAAGTTAATAATGTAAGAAATATATCCATGGAACAATCCATCATGTGAAAGCATGTGATCAAATAATCATGACATAATCCATCATGTGACAATCCAATAATAAATGAAAAATCACACCATTTGGACTTTAAAATATGGTATAAATACTAAAAATAAAAAGAAATCCCAAATCTATGCCAATGGTGGATCCAAACAGTATAACCTCTAGTGGAATTACACAAACTAAAGTGAAAGAAAACTTCAAGTGGCATTACGCACACTATGAGTGACATGTCTTTTCTCAACAAACCCAAGGTCACCCAATAATCTAAGTTTATCCAAAACCATTTAAAAATATATGATAAAAATTTATAAAACATTTTCAAAGAAAATCCAATCCACTTTGGTGCTTGAAAACCCATTTTAAACCAAAACCACTATTCAAACATTTTATCAAACACTTAGTGTGAACAAATAATATTCAAAGAAAAACTCCTTTAAAATCATGATTTTTTTCCAAAAAATACTTTGTAATTATAAATAAATTTTAATAAAAGAATAACCTAAATAAATTTACAAGAACAATAATAAATTCATATAATTAACCCTTTGTATAGAGACACCTACCTAAAGAATGGAGGTATAACTAATAGCCTTAGAAAAAGAAGACCAGGGAAGAGTAGATTGAGTCATAATGATCCTAGATATATATGAAACACATCAATAATCTATATAACCCCTTATATCTGGAATACACATCCCCCTTGGGTTCCAAAACATGATAAGAGAAGAGATATATTGAGGATATATAAATAAAAGGAAAAATCAGATCAAGAACGCTACATAACTTGATAAGATCCTTCAAGAACAAAGAGAAATCCCCAATAATCCCATGTAATAAGTCTATAAATAACCGGGGAAGGATTAGTTCAAGAGAAAATGATATTAAGGGTTATTAATCCTAAAAAAACCAAGGAAAAAAGGGTAAAAACCAAATTTTTAAAGGATTGAAGTGCCACACATAGTTAAGCCACATAGTTAGACAAACCATGCACCAACCGTGTGTGGATACTATCTCAATCCTTATGGATTTATGGGTTCCACCACATAGTTTAGTCAAACCATGAAACCCCCTTGGGAAAACATCCAAACCCTATATGGTATTCCATAGTGAGCTTCACGGTTTGAATAACCATGATCAAATTGTTTAAAATACCCCTATTAAAACATAGAGTCATCCTATATGGTTACTGTACAATTAGTACTAACCATGTGTGAACCATGAGCCTGACCTTACTTCTAAAAAAATCCCCATTTCTGACCCACATTCCCCCAAAACTTCTAGAATGACTTTAAATACAAACCAATATTAAATTAAATCATACTTGAGATATGGTGGGCATTAAAATTCTCCCCATTATGAAAGATTTATGTCTCTAGAAAGTCCTCAAGATCCTGGAATCACAAAAAGATAAGGGTACTACTACGTCATAAACAACTCACTCTCCCACATCTCATGGATATTATGTCCACACTTCTATAATACATGGACCAAAGGAATTATTTTACCATGCAATACCTTATCCTATAGATATATAATTTGAACTGGTTTCTCAATAACGGTTTTATTGGTCTTATGATCAACATCCTTCCATTAAATCACATGGGAAGGATCCAGTTGATACCTAATTAGTTGGAAAACATGAAACATGTCATGGATGAAAGTCAAATATGATATTAAGTCCAAATGATACACCAAATTTCTGAGTCTCTCCACAATCTCCAAGGGCCCCAAAATCCTTAGTGCCAACTTACCCTTCTTACCCAACCAACGATGTCCCAAGCGAGGTGAAGCTCTGAGAAAAATCTGATAACAAAACTAAAACTCTAGTGGCTGAAGATGGTGGTATGTATAGAATTTATGATCACTCTTTGCTATGAACAACCTCTTTTGGATCAAATGCACCTTTTCCATCATCTCTTGAATGAGACTCAACCCAACCAAGGACTTCTCTCCCAACTCTACCTAGAATAAGGGAGATCTATATGGACACCCATACAATGATTCGAATAGATCCATAATTATCAAAGCCTAAAAAATTTAATTATAGGAAAATCTTACTAGAGGAAAATTCTTTTCCCAAGATCCACCAAAATCATGTACGTATTCCCAAAACATATCCCCAAAAACCTAGATTTATCTCTTTGTCTATCCATCCATATACAGATGATATGTCATGATCAATTTCAACTAGTAACCCATCAAGTAATGAAAAAATTTACAGAATATAGATGTGAAACTCAGATATTCATTAAAAACAATCATAGAGGGGACCCCATGAAGTCTCACAATCTCTTAGACATACAACCCTCTAATTTTTTTTGCACTTTTTTCATCTCTTTGATAGGTAATAAATGATTCGATTTCATAACTAGATCAATGATCAATCAAATTGCATACTTCCCACTAGAATTCCATGTAAAACGAATGATGAAGTCTATGGAAATCTAATCCAACTTACAATCCAAAATGGGTAAAGGTTGAAATAAAATAACAAGTCTCTGGTGTTCCGCCTTATTTTTCTGACAAGTAAGACACCATGATATAAAATATGCAATTGACCGCCTCATACTGGGCCAACAATAATGATGTATCAAGTCATGATACATCTTAGTAGTCCCAGGAAACACATACCAATAAGACTGATGTCTATTGTTCATTAACTCTTACCTTAGAGAAATCAGAAAAACTAACCTCCTATAGAAGAACAATGCCCCAGTGGGAGACTGAGACCATTCAACCAAGGTCCCCCCACCGTGAAAGATTTCATTAAAGCATTATAACTCCATGTTTGTCACCTAATAAAGCTGAACTCACTCATCACAAGATGACTCAACTTTAATTGAAGCCAAGAACACCTATCCATGAACCTCTATCACTCCTAGAATCATCATACAGAACAAACTCATTAGAGACCACTCTTCAACTAATTCATTCATGGATTGGGTTAACAATTTTCTACTCAAGGAATTGGTGAACACATTTCATTTTCTCGGAGTGTATGCATTATAAAAATCAAAGGTCTAAAGATACTCAACCTAACATCTATATCACAAGTTCAGATCCCTCTAAGTATAAATATATTTTAGTCACTTATGTTCAGAATACACTATAAATATAGTGAGGCCACATTTTGAGTGCATTTATAACCACTACCAACTTAAGATCATGGGTAATGTAGTTCTTCTCATGAGGGAAGAATTGGAATGAGTGATAGGCCACTACTTATTTCCCATACATCAAGACACAACCCAAAACTGTACTAGAAGCATTACATAAAATGTCATAACCCGAACCCAATTCTGGAAGAATGAAAACTGGTGATGAAGTTAACATCACCTTCAGTCCCTCAAAATATATCTGATATTTTTCATTACACTAAAACATGACACCCTTATGGGTTAAAACTGTCATCAAATATTCAATCTTGGAGAAATCCTAAACAAACCGTTTATAGTAAACAACCAATCCCAAGAAGATTAGGATCTCAAACACATTTATGGGCCACTCCTAGGACATAAATTCTTGTATCATTTCAAGATCCACTGATATTCCCCTCTTAGATATGTCATGCCCTAGAAATTTCATTTATCGAATCTAAAACTCTCATTTGGAAATCTTTCCATATAGAAGATGTTCCCTTAAATTTATAATAATAATATCAAAATGACCCACAAGAACCTCCTCATACTTAGAGAACACCGAAATATCATTAAAAAACACACCAATAAAAGAGTACAAGAACAGATGAAAGATACAGTTCATCAACAACATTAATACTATAGGAGTGTTAGTGAGACCAAATGGAATAACCAGAAACTAGAAATGTAGATACCAGCTCTTGAATGCTATATTAGGTATATCCTCTTATCGATCTCTTAACTAGAGGTACCCCGACTGTAGGTCAATCTTTGAAAACAAATAATCCCTTATAAGTTGATCAAAGAGATCATAATTCTTTGGAAAGGGATATTTGTCCTTTATGGTCAACTAATTTAACTTTTTATAATCCAAAAAAGTCTAAGGATCTAGTCTTCCTTCTTAAAAAATAAGACAAGAAATGCCCATGGTGACATGCTAGGAAAAATTAATCCCTTATACTCAAGGTCAACAAGTTTTACATTAAGTTCCATTAACCCAGTAGGTACGATAAGATAAGATGGAATATAAATGGGTGGTATACTTAGGAGAAGGTTAATTATAAAACTGACTTATCTCTATGGTGTTAAACTAGAAAAATCATCATAAAATACCTCATTGTATGTACAAACCACTATTGGAAGAAGAATACCCAAACCAGGAACAATGGTATCCAAAAACAACTCTAAAAACTGGCATGATATTACCCCATCATAAGGAACAACTGCCCAAACCTTCCTGATCTAGAGTCCCACTCACCTTGAAAAACATGAGTGGACCCATTGGAAGATAAAAACTAAAAAATAAATAAATAAATGTATATATGGACCTTAACACTGACCTTCCAATCCATTCCAAGTATCAAGTTTAATATTTAAAGATGAATAACTAAGAAGTACCACACCATCTCAAAATCAACTATCATCACTCGACACATGGGATACTTGAAACATTGTTCAGACCTCTCCCAAAGGAATGGAAAGATCCAACAGAAATGACATAAGATATAAATGCAAGCCTAAAATTCCAACTTACTTTGAAAATATAAAAGAGTGACTATCACCTATATCAAAAAAATTTATCACTATATAAGATTAAATAAACACCATATATATAACAGTAGCTGCCCCTACATTATATTCTTTTGGAACATACTCTGCCACATAAATACATCCGGTATTAGCTCCTCTCTAAGCTTTATTATCCAAATGAACACCCAATTAGACCAAGGATAAGACCCACCACCCTTTTAAGCATTGGTATGAACCTATAAACCCTTGGATAGAGTGGATCCAACCTTATTTCCCTGGGACATCCTTTCATAAAAACACCTTAGATAGTCTATTAGTCTTCAAGATGAAAATTCTTATGAGTTTCCATATAGTTAGGCCTAATATGACCATGCTTTCCACATTAGTAGAAGAAAACCTGCTACTATCCTGATGAAGCCCCTAAAATTGGTCCTGAAAAAAAATGACCACCCTTTCACTTTTTTTTATGGATAGAAGACACACCCTGGCTAATAGGTGCACCAACCGAAGCACCACCCAAACCAGTATTTCCAACTCCATTTGCCTCTACCAAAGATGATTTTTTGACTACCTCTACAAAGGTTTGAAGTCACATGAGACTAAATATTGACCAAATATCTTCCCTCAATCCCAAATGAAACATTTTAGACTTTAGGTACTCGTTGGTGATTAGATCTGGGGTCAAAGGTACCAACTCAGTAAAATGGGTTGAATACTCCAGAACGGTATGGCCCCCTTTCTCCAAGGTCAGAAATTCCTAGGTCTTCATCACATGTAACATATCAAGGTAAAACTACTAGTTGAATATATTATTGAAATAAGTCTAGGTAAGATCCTCATGCAACTTAGCTTACACAATAGAGTCCCATAATCTCCTTTATGATCCCTCAAGCATGTACATGGAAAAACTCACCTTAGTTTCCTCAGGAGTCTTCAAGAATTTGAAGATCCACTCAATCCTCTCCAGCCAATACTTGGAATCCTAGGGTCCTTTGTCACCATAGAATATAGGTGGATATTACTTAGTGAATTACGTGCCATGATCCACCACAGATCCAAGGTTCCTAACACCCATTTAACCCATAGACTAAATTGTATGAATTATAGCTTCAACCAAAGAAGGGTCCACCAAAGGATTTTCTTATAGAACTTGTCTCAAAACTTCCTCATATAGATTAATAATATATTTTCTAGGAGGAATCATCTAAAAAACACAAGACAATAACTAGTTAACTTTAGGAAAAATTAAAAAATCATCAGATCAACTTCAAGAATTCATGTCAATTCCTTAAAAAAATGAGAATTTAAAGAAATATGAATTATATAGATGAAACTCAACACTTTATAAAATGGAATGATTGAATTTAAATAAAATCACTATCTAATTAATTCAAATAATCACAAACTCCAAATCTCAAACTTGGTAGAAAAAGTTTCCATCCACCCATGGTAACGCGAGTTTACACACAAAAGTGAGCTGACCAGACACCCTCTCACACTTACTACCCAAATATCAATGGTCTTAATTCCTAGATACCCAAGATATAAAACCAAAACCAGGAAGTTTTATCAAACTTTAGGCTGGGTATGCACTCTAATACCATTTTATAATGAACTATCTCTAGGTTAGCTTGACAATTCACCCAAATTGGCCCGTCATAATGTGGCGAGGTGCAACAAGATAACAAAAACAAGTCTTATATATTACAAAAGAAGATAAAAAAAATAGTAAAAAATAGATTAAACATAAATAGAAATATAATATAATCCTAATTGGGATAAATTCAATAAAATACCAATAAGTCTCCATGTGACCAACCATCACCTCCAAAACTTCCCACTACAAAGGAAAACACAACAAGAGAATCTGACGTGATATATGACACCTTTCTATTTACCTAAATCCTACAAAAAACATTTACAATCGCCCAATGGAAAAATTAGGGTATGTAGAAAAAGCCTAGTATGATTCAACCATAGAATATATACAAATTATAATATCAATAATGCATAAGTTCTAGCTTTAATACAAATATAGTTTACAAGGAAGTTTCATAAATATAAACCATTTTTAAATAATCCTTTGGTTTTCATAAAATCATTTCATATTCACAAGATAAGTAATATGAAAAGTACATATGATAAACATGACAAAATAATCAATACAATTCATGGGTAAACCATAAGATAAGCATGTTAGAAATATAACCATGACACAATCCATCATGTGAAAGCATGTGAGCGAATAACCATGACACAATCCATCATGTGATAATCCAATAATAAATGAAAAATCACACCATTTGGGATATAGAATATGGGTATACTTAATAGAGATAAAAATAAATCCCCAATCTAGGATTTTAGTGGATCCAACTAGTATAACACCTAGTGGAATTACACACACTAAGATAAAAGAAAACCTCAAGTGGAATTACAAACAAAATGAGTGGAATTTATATTCCTGATGCACCCAAGGTTATACAATGTGATAATTTTGTCCAAAACCATTTAAAAACCCATGATAATAATTTATAAAATACTTTCAAAGAAAATCCAATCCACTTCGGTGCTAGAAAACCCATTTTTTAACCAAAACCTCAATTCAAGAATTTTATTTAATATTTGGTATGGAAATTTTTTTTAAAGATAAAACCATTTAAAAACATGATTTATTTCCAAAAAATCAATTTTAATCTAAAAAAAATAAGTTCAATTAATAAAGTAAAGTAATTTACAAGAATAATAAGCAATTCATAGAATTAACACTTTGTATAGAGACACTGGCCTCAAGAATAGAGGTAGTACTAATCACCTTTGAAAACGGATATTGGGGAAGAGTAGATTAGGTTATCATGATCCTAGATCAATAAGAAACACATAAATACTCTTTCAAAACCCTAGGATCTGACATAAATACCCCCCTTAGGTTCCAAAAGATGAGAGGAGAATAGATATAGAAAGGATCAATAAAGAAAAGGAAAAACCAAATAAAGAATGTAACATAACTTGATGAGATCCATCATGAACAAAGGGGAATCACCAAGAATCTCATGGAATAAGTCTATTATAGGGAAGGATTAGGTAAAGATAAATGATATTAGGAGGTTATTAGGCCTAAAAAAGACCAATTGAAAAAGGGTAAAAACTAAAATTTCAAAGGCTTAGAGTGATGCGCACAGTTAGGCCGCACGATTAGAAAATTCATGAACCAACTATGTGTGGGTATTTTCTCTAGCCACATAGCTTCCTAGGATAATCCACATGGTTTATTCAAACCGTGAAACCCCCATGTAAAAACACCTAGACCCCACACAATCTTCCTTGGTGAGCAGCATGGTTTGAATAACCATGCTCAAACATTGCATAACACCTCTTTTATAACATAGATCTATCTCGCATGGTTACTGCTTGGTTAGTAATGACTATGACCCAACTATGTGCCTGAAATTACTTCTCCAAAAAATATTCATTTTCGACCCATGTTCCCCTGAAACCTCTAGAATGAATTTAAAGAGAAACCAAGATTATATTAAATCACACTTGAGATCTTGTGGGCATTATAGGGATAATCCTTGAAATTGAAATATAATAATATTGAATCCATTGAGATTGTTGTACTAGTGATGAGGTTCTCCCACTAATTCTCATAAGATATCTCTTCATTCTCCCATTACTACATGAGATACTTGTATATCGTGGGGGATAGAGACTCCTTTCTGAGCATTGGGAGATTCAATATCAACATGTGGATAAACCATGGAGGATGGATATTGTTTAAACACTTATTAAGTGATATTTATCAAGATTATAATGAACATGGTTTTAAAATATCATCAGTGTAAGGTGCATATATTTTTTATTCATTTATAGTTCATGTATGGTTTCAGGTTCCACACATGGTGTTTTTGGGATCCTAGGTTTTTAATTCATTTCCACTATTTAGATTAAGTGTTAATCTACCCTAAAAAATACTAGCATAAATTTTCCTTGGTTAACTTGAATATAATGATTTTAAAACCTTTAGTGAACCATTCCACGATTCTCATAATAATATATATTCATTTATTGAATAACTTTAACATTTGGTTAATTGGGAAGGCTACTACTAAAACACGTATAATTTTATTTTAAATTAAGAAAAATTCTTAAGTTTCTATACCATTCTAAGTATTTTATTAAATTAACCTCATTATTTATTTATGATTGATCTCAAGCTTAAGTTTGTTGATGATGATTCTATTTATCTATAATAGAAGCATTTACCAGCTGAGTATCACGTTTTCAAAACATTTAATAAGTACTTTTATTAAATATTATCCCATTAAAATGATAAAACCTTTTAAAATACATCATATTAATATTTCACTATGTTTTGGGTTATTTTAGCATTTCCCCAGCACTTATAAATTTAGTTAGGCCATCATTCCAACCATATCATATAAGATTCTTGGATAGTTGAGTAGAGAAATATTTATCATAATCCATGATATGGATAAACTCAAATCTATTCCTTTGGTAACCTAATCCTATTAGGGTCTCCCAGCTAAGTGTAACCCAAATAAAACACAAAAAATGGGCACCTAATTCTATTAAGGTCACCCATTAATCACTTTACTCACAAGATAATTGAGGGTCACCCACATTTGGTATGAACTACCTGGATGGATCATTAAGGTCCTAAAAAGTGTTTTCTTTAGAAAAGAATATAATATTTAGTATTTTTAAAAGGTATTTAATCCCACTATATTATCTCATTTTATTCCCATTATGTATGTATACTTATAATGATTTAGTGTGTTTTTTTTGTATCAGAATGACTATGATGAAGACAAAGACACAATAGGGGGGGGGGGGGTAGATTGTGTTTTTCAAAAACTTTGATAGATTTAGATCACCTCTTTGGTTATGCAGCAAACCTTTCCTTCTCTCTTAAAGATGAGTGAGAAGTAGAAAAAATAAGGAAAAGAACACAATAATGTATAGTGGTTCAGGGTACAAAGATCCCCTAATCCAATCCACCAATGCTCTACTCTAGGAGTTTAGTGATTTTAATAGTATGTCCTATTATCTAGATACTTATTAATAAAAAACCATTGAGTTTAGGTAGTTTACACCTTATAAGGATTTTACAGGGTCTTATGGTTCTTTTATAAGGAACAAAAAATCCACAACTTAGTATAAGAAGCTAAAAATTTACCACAACTAAGTATGAACATTTGAAACTCAAATAAATCAATAGATATTAATTTTATTGAGAAAATAGGTTTTACTTCACAATTTTAGTGGAAACTGGAATATGTATTCAGATCTTCAATAATGCACAACAGTAAATAAATCTTCAACGTTGCATACGATTTATTGAAATAATGATATTGAAAACAATAGATAGATGTGTAAGTATATATGTATCCAAAGTGTATCTATGAAAAATTATTTTTTGATATTTTCAAAAGAATATGTTATAATAAGATGAAGCAACAATGAAAATAATAGTAGTGATTCAATCAGATATATCAAAACATGTATGTCTCCAAAGTGTAGCTCTGAAGGCAATGAAACACTTGTTGTTTTCAAACACAACTTTTCCTTATACATATTTCCATTTTATATCTCCTCTATTTTTTTCCTGATGAATATTGTCTCAATTTTTATATTGTAGGTTGAACAAATCAAAATCAACTGACTCTAGAAATATCATATAATAAATCATGAATATATGAATTCAAAATCATTCAAGAGAATCATAACATCCTATAATAATAGAAATGATTTATTCCATTGAATGAAAGACTTTGAATCGATCATAAAATATATTTTAATAGATATTTACTTCTAGAGAAACTATTATAGAAATAATAGATAATATATTGATTTTAAAAACTCTGTCATTGCATAGTCAAATGTAGGATTCCTTCACGTAATGAAAAAAATCCAAATGTAGGGTTTATAATTTATGGTTTTTACCAAATATTGGTTTGATAAACAATACTTTCATTTTCTCAATTGTAGGGTTACTTCAAAATATAGGGTTGTTGATCCATACTTTTCCAACATCGTTGGGCACATGATCCATATGCATTATCTCAAACACAGGGTTGCTGAGCCATATGTTATTATTACAAATGTAGGATAAGAATAGTGTTTCCAAAATACTTCTAAACATGTCTAGAATACTTCAACAAACATTTCACATGGATAAATGAATTGAATATATTTTCATAATAAATATTCTACTGAATATTATCTTCTTGATATTCACTTAAAAGAAACTTTACTAGTAACATAAATGTAGGAATTTGTGTAATAACTCAGATTTTTCCCAGGCTCTTCCTTTGTGATAATCTAGTGTTGAGGTGTTCTAGGAGCTGTCAATGGATCATTTCAAGATTTTTCCAAATTTCTAGTTTTTTCATCAGCATTTCAGCGTGTTGGAATGTCAGTGTGTCGACATGATAGTGTATCGGTGAGTCGTGGGTGTCGGCATTAGTGAGTCAGGGGCATCGACATTGGTGAGTCAAGGGTGTTAGCATTAGTGTTTCAGGGGCGTCAGAATTGGTGAGTCAGGGGCGTCGACATTGGTGAGTTCAAGGGCGTTAGTGTTGGTAGGTCAGGGCATCGTTAGGTCATGGTGTTAGTAGGTCGTTGCGTCAGTAGGATGTGGCATCGGTAGCTCAGTGTCGGTGACTCACCCATCTGTGAATCATTTCTAGTTTTTCCCAATTTTTCTAATTTCACCCATGTTACGTGTTTTTCTCTGTTTAAAGATAATCTATCAAATCACATCCATCCATTGGTCTATCACCACCGTTTCCAAGGGGAATTATTAAATCTCAATTAATTCCAATGTGTGAAACTGCTGAGCCACGTGGCCAATCCATAATCTAGATTTTAAGTACTTCAAAATGGTCTCCCTGATTTTAGGATCTGGCCTCTTCTTCAGAGGACATCCTCTCTTTCTTCTTCCTTTTCTTTTCTCTTGGTGTTCCTAGAAACTTCCTCCTGAGATGAGTCATGTGCTTGTGCTAGAGCCCTTTCCTCTCATCCTTGGAGTTATTCCTGCGAGTTGTGCCATCCCCTATTCTTAGCCCAAGAAGGAACTTCAATCTTTGATCATCCAAGTAGGGATTTTATTTTATTTCTCTTTAATTTTGAATCATGTGGGGTGGGTATATTAATTTTTTCTTGTAATAAATGGCCAGATAATCTTCTTGAAACTATAATTAAACAATAATTTAATATGATGAAAAGATAACTTGTGTAAATAAAATAATGGGAAGGGTCTGATTTGATGTGGTATCCTATTTTATTTTGTTATCTTTGATTATCCTATAGGTGTTGTGGCTATATGGATTCTTAAAATCATGACTGTTGGTGGTATTTTCTTGTGCACTGGTGGTGTTTTGTTGTGATGTTTTCATATGCATATGTTACATGAAATATGATTAATCATATACACTCTATTAAATAAATGGATTCCCCAAGATCAAACTTGTTATGTGATCACCCAATTTATATTAAATTATAAATTAAATAACCCTTTTTGGTTAAATTTGAATATTCTTGTTTTGATGGTTGTGGTTATGTGCTATGTGTTTTGGTCTCAGTTTTGTGGGCTCGATATGTGGGGTGGTACAAGGGGTGTGTCAGTGTCTCAGTGTGAGAGTTTAATTGATTTTGGAATGGATGAACTTGTAGGTAGTTGGACTTTCCTTTGTGTGTTGGTGTCTCAGTATGAGATATTTATTGATTGTGGAATAGATGAACTTGTAGGTAGATGAACTATCTTTATGTTGTGTTGTGGTCACGAAGTGATGTTGAGTAGTGGGACTATCATGTGGTTGTGGACTTGTTATGCAATGGTACTACATTGAGGATTTTTTTGGGCAATGGGGCTGTAGGGATGGGTTGTGAGAGAAGGAATGGGTGGTATTTACTTTAAAGAAAGATAATTAATAGTAGTTGAATGGAGATGTGCAGTGGGACTGAAAGTCTAGTTTTGTGTTGTTGTGTAATGGGACTATAGTTTGGTGTTGTTTGTTTCTTGGCATGGTTACAGTTTTCAATTTCCCAGTAGTGTTGGAATAATTTAAAGTGAATCCTATTAAATAAATAAATGGAAACTAAAAAAGAAGGTTGTTGGGTTTATACTTTGATAGTGGCTGTTGTGTGTGGTTGTGTATATAGGGGCAGCAAAAAAAGTGGTGCTAGTGTGGGGTTGTTGTCTGTTGTATGAAACCTGTAGGTTTGGGTTAAATGTTTGATTACCTATATATATATATTGTAGTTACTCGTGATTTATATATAAAACCCACCCTTGTTTAGTACTATGTGCTGAACCCCTCCATTTTACAGGGGATGGTATCTTTCCCAACATCCTGATGAGAGAATGGGTGGATGGTTATGGATTTTCTTCCTCACACCCTCTTTAGGATCTTTCCACTTGGTCGTATTCAGGCATGCTGTAATGGTTTGAGGCTTACCAAATTCCAATATCCTTTAATAAAAGTTTTGTTTTGGAAAATGGGCTTAGGTTTTTACAGGTCATATGTGTTTTCCCAAGTACCTTTGGGATAAGGCCCAGGTATCTTCGGGCGTGGTGTGTGGTTGTTGAGGACCAGGTGTTTTCGAGTGTGGTGGTGGTTATTGTGGGCCAGGTGTCTACGAGCATGGTTGTATGTGGTTTGAGGCCCAGGTGTGTGCAGGCAGGTTTTGGCAGTGGGACTGCATGTGGGAAGAGTGGTAGTGTCAAGATGTTAGATCGTTAGGAATGAGAAGTTAACCAGTGGGAAAGGGGTGAGGGGTACCCAAATGTCGATGTTCTTATACTATTACATTATTTGACTTGCATTACTTGGGTGAGTGTGCCTTGGTGAGGATGGGTGGGTTAGTATTCCTTGGTAGGTGCTTGAGGTTCTAATTTTTTCTCACAGTGGCATTAGTATGTTCCGTCACTTGTGCACGAGTAGCTTTAGTTTCCCTACTGAGTATACTTGTATGCTCACCCTACGTATGAAAAACTATTTTCAGGTTTCCAGGAGGAATTTGAGGACCATGGTAGACCTTACTACCTAAGGCATCAGGATAGTTGCTATTGCTGCTTAGTTTCCTTTCTTTTGGTACATTATTTGGGAGTTTTGTCTTACCTTGCAATAGTTTTACTTTTTAACATGCATGTGGGAATGGATTCTTGGCATTAATTTTACCTTTAGTCTTTGGTATTGCTAGGATTTACCATCTTATCTCATTTTATTGGTCTATAAATTGGGTAATGCCTTCCATTTTTGTGAGATTATAAACTCTTTGTGATAGTCGCCACTCCTAGGCCTACTGAAGGTAGGACTCCGGGGTCATTATCCCTCCTTCATCTTGAGGAAGGAAGGGCATGGAATTTTTTTGTCCCTTCTTTCATCTCAAAGAAGGCGGGTTGTGATAGAATGGTATCAAAGGTGATGGTTGAGATATAGGATGGAGTTTGGGGTTAGGCATAATTAGGATTACATGTTATGGTTGGTCAATGGTGTTAGGCAATCTTGGTGCATGAAATAGGTCAGGAAAGACCGGCTAGGACACAGGATTTTAAGGCCCCCCATGATCCGATGCAAGAACTTTGGACTTACTGAATGACTAGGTGAGGCTACACTAATTGCAGGGTAGAGACCCTAGGAAAGGTACATGAATCATAATGACTTATGTTATTGTGTGTCTTGGGTGTTTTGGTAATTTAAAATAAATAAATAGTTGAAATAAAAAAATTAAGAGGAATTTTCCACACTACCTGGGATTAGGAGTTTCTTGTTTTCATTTTAAGCTATGGCACCTGGATTTCATCCACGAGTGGTATGAGTAGTCGAGGCCCAATAGGTTGATCTGGTTGACCAGTATAGGGTCGATCGAGAGGAGGAGGATGAACAATGGAAGAAGACGCTTCGTTCCTTCCAGCGACAGACTCTGGGAAAGTACAAGGGTAGCATCTCAAAAATGGAGACGGATAGCTGGTGATTGCTTTCAGATTGATCTTGGCTCCAATAGTGTACTGAGTTTCTCTGGAAGTGATCCAAATGCAATGAGTAGTGTGTCAGTGGTGGATGCTTTACCTTAGGGAGAATAAAGAAATTGAGGTTTTGTGGGTTGACATTGAGAATGAGTTCCATGTGGAATTTCTTTTCTCCACGATGAAGGCCAAGAAGAGGCAGGAGTTTCTCACCCTCCAGTAAGGGAGTATGTCGGCAAGGGAGTTGGGGATCAAGTTCAAGGATCTCCTTCATTTTTCTCTGGATCTATTTTCGGATGAGGAGTCACAAGAAAGGTACTTGGAAGTGGCACTCCGGCCTTCTCTTCAGTATGCTGTTACTCCCTTTACTCAACTGACGTACCTAGAAGTTCCAAATAAGGCTAAAGTAGTGGATAAGATGCACATGTTGGGAGGTGTTCTATGAGATGGGATCCAACTGAGTTCATCAAAAGAGAAGTCCATATGTAGTAGGTCTCCAGTGTCAGAGCCTTATAGGTTTCAGCCAGTAGAGAGTAGGACTTAGTCATTCTAGTTTTGATCTCCCAGTCCTCGCCCTTTCCCCATGGGCCTAAAACTAGGTTTTTTTATCTATGGAAGCTGTGGGCATATTTAGAATCAATTCCCTATCTGAGTGTTGTATAGTGGGGGTGGGCAGGTTCAGCGCCCACCTCAGCAGTAGCAGTTTCCGGCCAAGTCCTTCCAGCAGTGGGGGAAGCAAGCTCCCACTCCACCGAGGGGGACAGTGCCGGATGAGGCTGACCTCAAGGAACTCCTTAGGGACCTTGACCAAGGCATGTTCAGATATGTGGTCGATAGTCAAGGGGTATAGGGGTTGGGCATGGGCAGTTTCACACCACAAAGGTAGCAGTTCTAGCAGGACCATAAGTTGTTTGAGGTACGATCACCCTATTTACCACTCTTTCCTGTGCCTTGTTTTATTTAGGAGCTTTACACTCCTTTTTTCACCCATTCTAGAACATTACCTAGGTATAGATGTAGATAGACTTTCCATGCCCTTGGTGTTGATTACACCAGTTGGAGTTCAGACTAGCCTGTTTGATGTTTTTCGAGGATGTAGAGTGATGTTGGGGCCGCATCATTCTAGTGGGGATCTTATTCTTCTATAAATGTAGACATACGATGTCATTCTAGGAATATAATGGATGTTTTCCTTTCACGCTATTATCAAATGTTTCCAAAGAATGGTTATGTTCTCAGATATGAGTGGACAACGTGTAGATTTTTTTAGTGAGCGGAGTTTACAGGAGGGAATCTGGTGTGTGGAGCCCCTTATTTATTTGTTATCCAAGCTTTAAATGGGATCAATAGACTCAGAGATGGTGGAAGTTCCTAGGATTTTTAGCGAGTTCCTGGATGTCTTCCCTGAAGAGGTTGTGACTCTACCCCCTCGATGTGATGTTGAGTTTGGGATAGAATTACAACCCAGTGCCCGTCTGATTTTAATGGCTCCCTATCGGATAGAGCCTTATGAGTAATGAGAGTTTCAGATTCATGTTGATGAACTGATAAAGAATGGTTTTATCTATACAAGTGTGTTATAATGGGGTGCTCTAGTCTTGTTCGCAAAGAAGGTAGATGGTGGTCTTAGGCTATGCATAGACTACCGAAGACTGAATTAGGTAACTGCCAAGAACCGTTACCCCCTCCCAAGGATAGATGACCTTTTTAACCAGTTGAAAGGAGAAGGTTGGTTCTATAAGATTTACCTGAGGTCTAGATATCACTAGTTGAGGGTGAAGGAGGGATACATCCTGAATACTTCTTTTAGGTGTAGGTATGGTCACTTTGAGTTCATGGTCATGCCATTCGACATTACGAACGCACCAGTTGTGTTTATGGGGATCATGAACTCTATTTTCCGTGAGTATCTGGACCAGTTCATGTTCATATTCATTGATGAAATCTTGATCTACTAAAGGTTGGAGGAGGATCATGCCGAGCATCTAAGGACAGTTCTGGAGGTCTACCGACACCACTAGCTCTACGGGAAGTTGTCCAAGAAAAATTTATGGACATGAGAGGTTCACTTTATTGGACATGTGGTGTCCCAATAGTGAATAAAAGGGGACCCATTGAAGTTTTAAGCGATTTTTTCATAGATATCACCCAAGAATGTGACATAGTTTCATAGTTTATTGGGTCTGGCAGGTTACTACTGGAGGTTCATATCCGAATTCTCTCGAGTTACGACTCAGTTGACTAATTTGACTTGGAGAGACCAGGACTTCATATGGAGTGAGTAGTGTTAGGTATATTTCAGCTACCTGAAGGGGAGGCTAGTTAGTGCCCTAGTTCTTAGGCTTCCAGAGGAAGGGGTAATGTTTGAGGTGTTATGTGATTCTTCTGGTCTATGCTTGGGGTGTGTGCTGCTGTATCAGTGAGGAGTAATATCTTATGGGTCTAGGAAGTTATGTACTCATGAAGGTAAATATTCAAACCATGATTTGGAACTTACAATGGTCATGTTCATGCTAAAGTTTTGGTGGCATTACCTCATCGGGGAATGCTTCATGGTATTCACAGATTACAAGAGATTGAGGTATGTCTTTTCCCAGCGAGACCTGAACTTATGGAAGCGAAGGTGGATGGAGTTTCTTTAGGACCATGACTTCAAAATATCCTACACCTTAGCAATGGGGAATGTGGTGGACGATTCCTTGAGTAGGAAGTCATAGAAAAAAGTAGTTCAGAAGTTCACAAATGATTGGAAGGAAATGGAGGAGTTGGCTGCCTAACATCTGGGCTTGAAAGTGGAGTATGGTAGTGGTTGTATGTTTTAGATGAAAATACAATATTCTATGGTATGGTATATGGAGGAGTCTCAGTGGGGAGACATAGAGGCTGAAGTGATGCATGATTGAGTTATCCAGGGTGATGCTCTAGAGGGATGGTTGGAGGATAGTGAGAATCAGATACTGTTCCATGGGAAGTTGTTTGTCCTGGTGGCGATGTGCGAGGGAGTTCTCAGTAAGTTCCATAACTCACCCCTGGTGGTACATGCAGGATTCTCCAAGATGTAACAAGGATTGAGAGGTTAGTTTTGGTGGCCCAGAGTGAAGCATGAAATGGAGGATTTTGTGGAAAGGTGCCTAATATGTTAGAAGGTGAAGGCTGAACACTGTGTTCCTAGTGGTCTGTTTCATCCATTAGATGTTCCTAAGTGGAAGTGGGATGGAATTTCGATGTATTTTTTCACAGGACTACCCGAGGTTGAGGGAGGCTATGATTCCATCTGGGTAGTGGTGGATCAATTGACAAAATCAGCTCACTTCTTAGCAATTAAGGATTTGAGCACAATGGATGCCTTACTATAGAGGTACATGGGTGAAGTGGTAAGACTTCATGGAGTTCAAAGATCAATAGTTTCAGATTGAGATACACACTTTAATTCACAAGTTTAGAAGGTATTATAGTGTAATTTTGGAACCCAGATATGCCTTAGCACTTTTTTCCACCCTAAGACAGATGGTCAGATAGAGAGGAGCATCCAGACATTGGAGGACATGTTGTGGGAATGTGTCTTGGACTTCAGAGGATGGTGGGTATGAAACTTTCCCCTAGTGGAGTTTTCCTACAATAATAGCTATCACTCTACCATTGGCATGTCACTATTAGAAGACTTGTATGAAATACCATGTATTTTGACCGTGTACTGGACAGAGGTTGGGGTGGCAGGTATTCTTTGCCCAAAGATGGTGTAGAGCACGATAGAGAAGGTTTAGCTTGTTCGTGAAAGGATAAAGGGAGCTCAGGACTGGCATACGTCGTATGCCGATCATAGGAGGAGACCCTTGGAATTCATGTTTGGGGACCACAAGTTCTTAAAGCTCTCCTCTCAGTGTGAGAAGTAGAGGTTTGGTATGGGGAGTAATATTTATCCTAGGTTCATCGGACCTTTCAAGGTGTTGGGATGAGTTGGCGAGGTGTCATATCAACTGTAATTTCCACCAAGGTTGGAGAGGATTCACAACGCCTTTCATGTCCATCATATTCGTCTATATCTACATGATGGCTCCCATGTCCTAGACTAGGGAGAGTTGGATATTGAGGACGAAATGAGCTTTGTAGAGGGGCTGGTGAGAATCGAGGATCGTAAGGAGAACGTGCTTTGTGGATAAACTATTCCCTTGGTTCATGTTCTCTTGAGGCATGGTGTCCTTGACGAAAGTACGTGAGAATGAGAGGCATAGATGTGTGCCTAGTACCCAAAGTTGTTCTAAGATTTATTTTCGTGTTTTATTTGTGCCTTTATTAGGATGTAATGTTTGACCGCACTTGCTGTATGATAAGTTTTTTCCCTATTATCTGATTTTTTGTAAAAATTCTTGACTATGGGGAGGGGAGAACTTGATCCCTAATAAATATGAATTAATGTGGATGTGATTAAACTCATTCGGTTAAGTTAGTGCCGCCCAAAGTGGATAGTATCTTGACATGGAGGAAGGAAATCCCTAATACATGTGTCTGGATTGTGTGACGTTTGCTGTTTGTGTGGTTACTTGAGGGAGAAGAGTGGTAGTGTTTATATAGTTATTCAGGAGATATATGTTGAGGAGGTGTCCTTGGATGTTGAGGTTTTCACTCCATCTTTAGAATAACACAGGGTGGTTTACTCTTGAGAGGTATCTTATGGGATGGTTGTTTAGACCTCTTTTTCTTATGGGTTAGTTTTTGAAATTTTTGGGGATGAGAATAGTTTGGGAGGTATTTGACATAATAACCTAGATTTTCACCAGGCCCTACCTTTGTGAAAATCCAGTGTTGAGGTGTTCTGGGAGATGTTGGTGGCTCATTTCAAGAGTTTTCCAAATTTCCAATTTTTCCATTGTCATGTCAGTGCATCGGCTTGTCAGTGCACCAACAAGATAGTGCATCAGTGATTTAGGGGCATTGGCATCGATGAGTTAGGTGCATCGACATCTGTGAGTTAGGTGCGTCGACATTGGTGAGTGAGGGGCATCGACATCAGTGATTCAGGGGCGTCAATATCATTGAGTCAGGGGCGTCGGTATCAGTGAGTCAGGGGTATTGACATCAGTGAGTTCAAGGGCGTCAGTGTCTATAGGTTAGGGAATAGGTAGGTTAGGTCATCAGTAGGTCATTACGTTAGTAGGTTGTGGCGTCGGTAGCTCAGCATTGGTGACTCACCCATCAGTGACTCATTTCCAGTTTTTCCCAGTTTTTCCAGTTTCTCCCCTGTTACATATTTTTCTCCATTTAAATCTAATCTATCAACTCATAACTATCCACTGGTCTATCTCCACCTTTTCCTAGGGGAATTATTAAATATCAATTAATTCCAACGTGTGAAACCACCAAGTCACTTGGTCAAGCCACAATCCAACTTTTAAGTACTTCGAAATGGTCTCCCTAGTTTTAGGACCTGACATCTTCTTAAGCCAACCTCTCTTTCTTCATCATTTTAATTTATGTTTGTGTTCCTAGAGACTTCTTACTGAGATGATTCATGCACTCATACTGGAGCCCTTCCCACTCAACCTTGGAGTTCTTCCCTGAGTCACGCTATCACCTATTCTTGGCGCAAGAAGGAACTTCAATCTTTGATCATCCAAGTAGGGATTTTCTTTTTCTTCTGTTTAATTTTTCATCATGAAGGGTGGGTATATTAAGGTTTTCTTGTAAGGAACAACCATATAATATTCTTGAAACTATAATTAAACAATAATTTAATACGATAAAAAGATAACTCGCATAAATAAAATAATGGGTAGGGTGTGGTTTGATGTGGTGGCCTATTTTATTTTGTTATCTTTGATTCTCCAATTGGTGTTGTTACTGCATGGGTTCTAAAAATAACGACCACTGGTGGTATTTTCTTATGAACTGGTGGTGTTTCATTATAATGTTTTGATATACAGATGTAATATGAAATCTGATTAATCACAAATACACGGTTAAATAAAGGGATTCTCCAAGATCAAACTTGTTCTGTGATCACCCCAATTTTATTAAAGTGGAAATTAAAGAACCCTTATTGGTTAAATTTGAATACACTTGGTTTGATGGTTGTGGTTATGTGCTATGTGTTCTGATCTGAGTTTTGTGGGAATGGTATGTGGGGTGGTACATGGGGGTGTGTTGGTGTCTCAGTATGAGAGTTTGATTGATTGCGGAATGGATAAACGTATAGGAAGTGGGATTATCCTTTGTGTGTTTGTGTATAAATATGAGAGATTGATTGATCATGGAATGGATGAAATTGTAGGTAGTTGAACTGCCTTTCTGTTTTGTTGTGGTTGCGAAGCGATGTCGAGCAGTGGGAATACCATGTGGTTGTGGACTTGTTATGCAGTGGGACTGCATTGGGGATTTTTTCGGGCATCAGGGATGTAGGGATGGGTTGTGAGAGAAAGAATGGGAATTATTTACTTTTAATAATGATAATTGATTGTATTTGAATGAGGATGTGAAGTGGGACTGAAATTATAGTTTTGTGCTGTTGTGCAGTGGGATTGCAGTTTGGTTTTGTTCGTTGGTTGGCATAGTTATAGTTGTCAGTTTCTTGATAGTGTTGGAATAATTTAAAGTGAATCCCCTTAAATAAATAAATGGAAACTAAATAAGAATGGGGTTGGGTTTATGATTTGGAAGTGGATTTTGTGTGTGGTTGTGCATATAGGGGTATCAGCAAAAGCAGTTCTGGTGTGGGCTTGTTGTCTGTTGTGTGAAACTTGTAGGTTGGGGATGTGTGTTTCATTAACTATATATATATATATATATTTTAGTTCCTTGTGATTTATATATGAACCCCACCCTTGTTTATAACTATGTGCTGAACACCTCCATTTAACGGGGGATAGTATCTTTCCCAACTTCCTTATGGGAGGATGGATGGATGGTTACTAATTTTCTTCCTCGAACCCTCTTCAGGATCTTTCCGCTCGGGCGTATCTAGGTAGTTTTTAATGTCTTGAGTCTTACCAAAGTCCAAGATACTTCAGGCAAAGGTTTGTTTTGGATGAGGGGCTCAGGTGTTTGTGGGCTAGATGTGTTTTCTTGAATACCTTCGGGATGAGGCACAAGTGTCTTAGGGCGTGGTGTGTGGTTGTTGAGGCCCATGTGTTTTCGAGTGTGGAAGTGGTTGTTGTTGCCCAGGTGACTGCGGGCATGGTTGTGTGCATTTTGAGGCCCAGGTGTGTGTGGG
Organism: Viscum album; assembly: GCA_963277665.1. Taxonomy (NCBI): domain Eukaryota; kingdom Viridiplantae; phylum Streptophyta; class Magnoliopsida; order Santalales; family Viscaceae; genus Viscum; species Viscum album. The sequence continues at coordinate 1,754,155,779 of OY728151.1, forward strand.
AAGGTTGCGGCAGTGGTATTGCATGTGGGAAGAGTGGCAGCGTCAAGATTTTAGATTGTTAGGAATGAGTGGTTAACCAATGGGAAATGGGTGTCGGGTACCCAAATGTTGATGTGATTATACTATTACTTTACTTGAATTGTGTTACTTAGGTGAGTGTGACTGAATGAGTATGGGCTAGTTAGTATTCCTTGGTAGGTGCTTGAGGTTCTACTATTTTCTCACAGGGGCATTGGTATGTTCCCTCACTTGTGCACGAGTAGCTTTAGTTTCCCTTATGAGTATAATTGTATGCTCACCCTATATATGTAAAACTATTTTTAGGTTTATAGGAGGAATTTGAGGACTGTGATGGACCTTACTAGCTTGGGTGTTGGGATAGTTTCTTTTTCTTCTTATTTTCCTTTATTTTGGTACATTATTTAGGAGTTTTGTCTTACCATGTATCAGTTTTACTTTTGAACATGCATGTGGGAATGTATTCTTGGCTTTACTTTTAGCTTTAGTCTTGGGTGTTGTTAGGATTTACCATCTTATCTCCTGATATTTTTCCATAAAAGGGTAATACCTTCCATTTGTGTGAGACTATATACCCTTCGTGCTATTCTCTACTCTAGGGCCCATTGAAGGAGGGAATTTGGGGTCATTATCCCACCTTCATCTTGAGGAATGAAGGGCATATCACTTTTCTGTCCCTTCCCTCATCTTGAAGAACATGTTTCGTAACAATTTGTGAGCATCAAAATTGAAATAAAATTAATGAAATTGATGAATCAACACATTCTAAACAATCTCCCCCATTTTATGATCACAAAACCTATAAAAAATTCATAAAATTTTAAAATAAATTTTTAGAAGAAGAAATTTACATAACCAATAACCATAAATTAAAAAAATTTATCCTATAAATATTTCACAAATTCATATCTATATAAATTTCTCACCCTTCATCCCCGTTATAAAATTTCTCATAAACTACCCCATATAAATTTATCCATATATAGGCTTCTCCAGATTCTACCCCATGATGATAAATATGTAAACTAAAACTATAAAATTCTCCTCCTTTTTGTGACATAAAAAAAGAGTAAAAAGTAGTAAAATAAACTCACCCTAAACTCATGCTTCCTTATAAAGATATAAATATGAAATCAGTGAGTACATACAGTATTATTTTTTAATGAATAAAATGGATTTGAAAAGAACATTTTAAACAACTTTAATATCTCTTGTATATAAAAAGACATTTGAAATTCTATTAATAACTCCCCCTAATTCATATCATATAGGATATTAAAGTAAATAAAAAATTATGTCATATTTGAAAAAATTTATTTATTACTTAGATTAAATTACCATATATAATGTGATAATCAAATATTTAGTACATACTTATGAAAAATAACTAATAAAAGTATAAAATTTCAAAAATAATTTACAAATTAACTTATAGGATATATTATTACTAAAAAATTTATTAAAAATAATATATATATATATATATAATATTGATTTTAAATAATCTATAGAAAATCGAGGTGTTTAGAAGGATTGGATGGTTTATATGAACTATCCAAGCTTTGAACTTTTTTACTTAAACCATGTAAAACTCTTGACAGTTCCTCTATTATGTTTTGAATATCTGTTGTTCTTTGATATAGTGAGGAATATATACATTTTTCAACCAAGAAAACTTTTATCTTATCAATATTTGAATTAGTAATATCTTCTCTTATGAGTAGATCCATATGATTTAGCATTTCTACTTTAAATGCTTCAAAGTATTCTTTTGAAATTTAATTTTTCTTCACATCTTGATATTCCATTTATAGGACTTTATATGACTTTTTAGACATATTCAAATCCTCTTTTAACTTAACTTTTTCTTCTTTCAAGGTACTAAATTTGAAAAATATATTTTCATAAGATATTTGAGATGAAGATACTTCTAGTTCTTCAGAACCATGACATTTCTTATTTTTTTAGAAGATTTTACAAAAGAATCCTTAGCATATAGAATTGAATTTTCTAAATCAAAAGGATCACCTTTTCCACTTTTGTGAGAAAGAATTTGTTCTGAACATGAAGTACTTGATCACTTCATCTTGTTTTGATTGGTTTTCAGAAGTATTTGAACAAGATATTTTGAAGAAGACCAATACATAACTTAAAAGGTTTTAAGAATAATATTACAGGGTTTAAGGAGAAAATGCTATGTTTTTTCTGGCACATTGTAGACAACGCTTAACATTATCAAGTTGAAAAATATAGAATAATCATTAAAAATTTTGATTTCTGAAAAGGAATTTTTATAATAGAAATATTTTCATAAAAATGTTACATAATTGAATGAATAAAACTTTAAACAAAGAATGAACTTATTTGAATATTTTAATAACTTGTTTCAGCAAGTAAGAATATCTATCTTCAATATATAAATCAGTTAATATTTTAAAAACATATATGTGAAATAGTAATAAAATAATTCATGGATTAAAGATTCTATTTCTAAAGATATTTATTTTGATAAAGAACTAATTCATATTTAATCACTCCTTTAAGATCAATATTTCCATATACTAAACAGACAAGCACTTCAATATTTAACGATGTAGCTCAGTGCTATATTCCTAAAAAAAATACAAGTTCCTTTTGTAACCCTTATGATTTTGGGTACAAAAGTGTTATAATTTTTTAGGTAACCAAACATGTTTAATTTGAGTAGAGATTCAACTATTTAGGTTAAAAAATTATTTTAAATAATAAATATTTTAACACAAAAAATTTGATGTGTTCTAAAGCAATTTTTTTTTCATAATGTCCATTAATACCACAATAAAAACACTTAACATTTGACATGATTTTTCTATTTGAACCAGGAAAAAAATAATTCCTTTATAATTTTGGTATTTCACAATTACTTTATACTCCAAGTTTTTCTTTATGAATTTTATTTTTTCAAAGGATTTTATTTAAATAATTATCTCATTTTATAAGTATACTAGAAGTTTTTTTTAATGTTTCAAATTCAACCAATAATTCTTTAATCTTATTTTCATACAGATTATAAGATGTTTTAGAAGAATTAGATTTTAAATCTGTAATCTAATTTTAAAAATTTTCTCTATCTAATAGAACAACATCATAAGATTTTATAATATTTCTATTATCTTTATTTAATGATTCATATTTATCATGTAGTATAAATAAATACCTATTTAATTTCCCAATTAGTGTTTTGATAGTAAGAAGATTTTACCTCATTAGTTTGATCCATAAGATATACCATTTTTTTATACTCAGTCTCAGAATCTATAGAAGATCTAGAAGAATCACTCCAAGTGGCCTTCATGAATTCCTTTCCTTATTTTTTATAATTGATTTTCCTTTGAGATTTAATTAAAGGACAATTAAATTTTGTATGACCACTTTATTTGCATTCACAACATCTATTTTCTTCAATCCCTTTATTTTTCTTTCTATAAATTTTTTTAAATATTTTAACAAGATTAGATAAATCATTATCTAAATCTGGACGACTTGAATTAGATGATTCATCATTAGTAATTTTGTGAGAATATTCTTCATGTTTGATATACTTTTCAGATTTATCCTCTATCTAAACTTTATACATCAATAAATATTCAATAAATTCATTCATAAGTAATTTTTTACTAGTTTTGATTGACTTATAACTGTAGATATTCCATTCCACTTAGAAGGTAATACTTTGAGTACTTTTAACACTCAATATTATTGTGAAATTGGATCTTCTAAATAATTAACATGACAATTTTTTTCAATCTCCCATTCATTTTAGTGATAGTTTCATCCCCATGCATTCTAAAAGTATGAAACTTTATATTTATAGTAGTGTACCTTAATTGTATGATATGATTAGTCTCTTCATAGGAAACAATAATAGTATACCACATCTAATATATAGTAGCACAATGATAAGCTTAATTAAACTCATTAATTCCTAAAACATAGATAATAACATTCATTATTTTTGAATTGAGATCATATTATTTTTCTTGATCATCATCCCATTTTTTCAAATCTTCCTTAGGAATCTGATAAATCTTAACAAACTTTAAATAAAACCTTATTCTAAGAATTTTTAAATAAATAATCATACGGGATTTCTAGCATCCATAATTATCACTATTAAATTTAGGAGAATAGATCACTGACATAAATTCTCTAGAATCAGTCATTTTAATATTTCTTTGTACGAATATTTAACTTAGTCTTGTTAGATCCAGTAAATATTATTGATTTTAAACAAGAGAAATTTTTTAAGAACTTTATTAAAAATAGAATACTCAAAAAATAGAGCATAATTAATTATTAATATCAGATATAATCATAATAATTTTCAAGAAAAATATACCAATAGATCCATGCCTCTAATACCAATTGTTGTATCAGAATGACTATGAAAAAGAAAAAGGCACAAGAGGGTGGGTGGGGGGGGGGGGGTGGATTGTGTTTTTAAAAAACTTTGATATAATTAGATAGCCTCTATTATTATGAAATGAACCTTTCATTATCTCTTAAATAAGAGTGGGCATTAGCAATAAATAAGGAAAGGGACACATTAATGTGTAGTGCTTTAGGACACAAATATCCCATAGTCCACTCCACTATTGCTCTACTCCACGAGATTGGTGATTTTCAATAGTAGGTCCTCTTATCTAGAGACTTATTAATAAAAAAAACTAAGTGAAGGCAGTTGACACCTTATAAGGTTTTTACAGGGCCTTCTGATTCTTTTACAAGGAACCAAAAATACATTGATTAGTAAAATAATCTTACAATTTACCACTACTGATTCCAAGTAGCCGAAAATCCAATAAATCAATAGATATTGATTTGAATGATAAAACATGTTTTACTTCACAATTGTAGCAACAACTAACAAATTTATTCAGATCTTGAATAATGAACAAAAAAAATAAATCTTTAATGTTGCATAGGATTTCTTCAAACAAAGATAAAGAAAACACCAGATAGATGTGTAAACATGTATGCCTCCAAATTTTATCTCTCACAAATGCTTCATCGATATTTGTAGAAGAATATATAACAATAGATGTATCAGCAAAAACAACAACAATAATGAGTCGATCAGATAGATCAAAACATGTATGTATCCAAAGTGTAGCTCTGAAGGCAATGGCATACTTCTTGTTTTCAAAAATAGATTTTATTTATGTATATCTTTTTTGTTTATCTCCACTCTTTTTTTGATGAATATTGTTTTGATATTTATACTGTAGTTTGAATAGATCTAGGTTAACCAACTCCATAAATATCTCACAACAAATCCTGAATATTTGAATTCAAAATTATTTAAGATAATCATAACTTCCCATAATAATAGAAATCCAAATGTTGGGTTGACAATACACGGTTGTTCACAAATGTATAGTTGAAAAATAAAACTTTAATTTCCTTAAACATAGGGTTACTTACAAACATAGAGTTGTTGATCCATAATTTTCTAAAAATAAAGGGTACCTGATCCATGCATGTTATCTCAAATAGTGGGTTACTCAATATAAGGCCCCAGCTTTAAACGTTACATAATCTTGAGTTATTTCAAGAATTCACATTGAGGATCTTTTCTGATTTAGAGATTTAGAGAATTGGGCCATAACTATTACATTACAAAAAACATAGAAATAAAAATTGGACACTTCCAACAGTATCCATTTCTTCCACAACATAAAAACTTTTAACAAGAAACATGGTTTCTTTTCATGTTTAATCATCATAACTTTTCCTTGATTCCATCCTTGACTATATTCTCCCTTAAATCCTATGAAAACATTTAAAAACCTAGTATGAGCACAAAAATCTCAGTAAGGGACATAAAAATAAAGAAAAACCATTAGTCTAGTTAAAACCAGATAACCGATTCAATATTATTTGAGAAGATGAAACAAAACATTTTCACAAGAAAAACACTCATACTTTTTTCTCAATGAAAAACACTAAAACCAATAGCAAGTAATTAAAACCAATGTAGGTGACTTAGAGCATTATATACATAAAATCCTTTCAAACATATTCCAATTGGAATAACCATATTATTTACTTCCAAATTGGATATTTATAATGGGGATCAACCTTTGTATAAGCAATATCAGGCTCATCCGTGAGCTATAATTGGACTCAACCCTTCGTATAAGCTATGCCGGGCTTAACTGTGAGCTATAATGAGGATAAACCCATCATATAAGCAATATCGGGCTCACCCATGATCTATAATGGGGATCGACCATTCGTATAAGCTATACCAAGCTCACCCGTTTCATATAATTCTCATGTACCATTTCATGAATAAAACACATTCACCACAAAACCCTTTTTTGAAAGATTATTCTAATCCCATATGAAAAAAATTTCTATATAAAAATAACATTTTCATTTAAGAAACCATTTTTAAAACCAAGATACCCACATAAAGTAATAAAGGGTTTTTTTCATTTTAAAATACATTAAGGCATGTAGAGTAAGCCAAATATCAAATAACGGTTACAACGATGGAGAAGTCGTTGTCACCTTATATGTTAAGAAAACATTCCTTTTTTGTAAATAAAGTAAAAAACATGATATAAAAATATTCCCTTTGAAAACTTTGAATGAAATTCAATATTGACATAAAATTTCCACTATATTCATTTTATATCCATATAAATAAGTTGGTAATTTAATATCATAATGAAAATGATTTTATAATTAAATATTTAAACGTTCAAGGTGTCCCATACCACTTTGAAAGTTTAAACATCAATCTCCATGATTTAATAAATAACATTAGTATACATAAAATATGGATATGAAATGCCATAGTGGTTGTATATACACCTTATAAAAGAATAAAGGTGTATATTATCAAGAAATGCCTTAATGAAAGGAGATTGAGACGAAGTCCCTTACCTTGAGTCCAACTTGTCTCGTTCAGTACTTAATTTCCTGAATAATAAAATTAGGTTAATTTATAATTTATTTAGAACCTTTTTAAAATTTATTATTCATTTTATATCACTTGTTACCATTCTATAGAAATTAGTTAATTATTTCAGTTTATATCGGACTTTTTGTCGATGTTCAGTATTTCAGTAAAAAATGAACTTGTTTTGTTGCAAATTATCCATGTGGTCATAAGTCCATTATCTCCAGAATATTATTCAAGATTTAAATATTATATATATATATTGTATATGTATTTATAATATTCCATAACATTTTGAGATAAGAAATCACAATAACCATTCGTGGAGACGGTAGGCCGTACGTACGTATGAATGCTACTTTCATTTCTTCGTATTATTAAAAGAATAAAAAATAAAAGATACATATGTATATTATAATTACAATATACTATATATGTTATATATGTTAAATAATTTTATTAACACCATAATTTATATATTCCATGTATGGCATGAATGAGTCATATCACTTTGAGGGGGTGGTAGTCCACATAACCTCAAATGAAATCACCATATTTACGCATTATGGAAAGCATAAATGTATATTGTAAATAATAATTTAAGAGGAATAGAGACAATATAAATAAAATATATATCATATATAAATACAGTTCCATCATAATGTCCACCATGAGTGGTGGTAAGAGAAAATTGAACAATCATCATTTCATGAGGCAGTAGTTCACGATACAAAGAAACAATATGTTCTATATCTACTAGATAGAGGTTTGTGTAAGTGTAGGTCAAAAAAATAACATAAAAACATACTAGTATATTAGGGATACTGGTTATGTTATAAAATAATGTAATAAAGATAGTTTTGGGGGTTGGATGAGGAAAATAAATGAAATGTGTTTAAGAGATGATGCTACCTCTAAATCAGGTAATTCCTTTTAAATTTATCCAAAAGGATTTATTGAATTTACTTATACACAAGTTAAGACTTTTATAATTAAGGGAGAGATTTTGGAAGATTATTTGAGTATAATTTGGATGATCCAAGGTGCTTGAGAGGTTTAAGTAAGAGGGTAGATGTGGTGACCTTTTATAAAAGGGAGGAGGGTCACTTTAGGAAAGTCTTGAAATATTATTTTATTATAAATTGATTTTAGAATTATAATAATTAAAAAGTGATAAATTTAGAGTATAAGATGATAATGGGTCTAAATACTCTCAACCAATAGGTTTTATAAATTTTTAGGTCACAAAAGTAACCTTATCTTTTAGCTTTAACCCTTTGTTAAAACATTAACTCTTACCATGTATTCTTGTATTTTCATAATATATGGTTACTATAGTTACTATAAAATACCAAGAGAACCTAAAGTGGATCATTAATGACTTTTTCATCCTTATGTGATTCATTTTTTTGAATATTATATTTTTAGGACTATTATATCATTTACTAAAATGGTATTTGTTTTAAAAACTCATTTTTTTTGAATTTTGACACTATTTAGAAATTGATGTTTGTTGAAGTCATAAAAACTTGATTCCTTATAAAAAATAAATTAAATCATCCCTAACATTTCAGTGTAATCCAAAAAATTTGTGTATGGCAACAAAATGTTCAAATTACATTTATTTTAATATTTATAATCTCATTTATTTGAATATTTCATTAATAAGGTAATCACTGCATCGTCATTATGTCATAAATATATTTATTTAATGTCTAAAAATTATAAATAAAATACCATGATTTATTAAATAATTTTATATTTATAATGAATATTTATAGTATAAGATATCATTTATATAAACCAAATTAAAATTGTTTTAGTTAGGAGATACATGTTTATGTTATATTTCCCTTTTCTTTAAATTAAATATTATAAAAGGTCATTATCACACCCAAGTGGCTACATGGGGTCCTAAATTAGACCCAAGGATTCTAATGATTGGAAATATCTCATCCAATAGGACTATGAAATGTGTTAGGGTAGTTTTATATTATTTTAATATCATTTTTACCCTTGTTTACCTGATTTCCCCTTTAACCATGGTAAATAAAAATAATTACTGAAGTTACTATTCATAATGTCTAAAAATAAAAGGCATATATTTAAATAATTTGGACCTTAATATTCCAAATATGGAATCCAATTTTCCAAATTGAAAACACATAATTGGATGAAATTAATTTAAAATTAATTCCCATTGTCAAAACTAGAAAACGAGTTTTTAAGAAGTAAAAACGGTCAAACGATTGACATGTGTTTATGTCTAATTTAAATGTGAAATTACTTCCAATGACCATAATTGGATTAAATGATAAAAACATAATCTAATTAAACTTTAAAATCAATTAAAAGGATAATATAACTATATAAATAAATTATATGAAAATGTAGTTTTGAATTAAAATGCAGTATTTTTCACTATTCATAAAAATATAGATTTTATCAAAAATATACCAAAATTTCAAAAGAAGTAAATTTTTATGTCCCACTTATAAAGAATAAGTTTATTTTATCAAATAAAATATATAAAGGTGACAAAAACTATTTTTAAAAATGATTCTCCATCAAAAGGTGGTAAAACAACCTTTTAAAAATATTAGAGTATTTTATGCTTAAAATTGGAATCTTTATCATTTTAGGCCTCTAAAATTCATTAGATAAATGTAAAAAAATTTAAAAAATATGTAAAATCATAATTCTGTTCATTTCCACCAATAAAACGGCTAGACATTAACTACCATTTAAAATAATAATATTATTGTTGTATTATTTTTGTGTATAACTCAGTGTTGTGTGCAACATAAGATTTTGGAGAAACCCATTGTTGCATGTCGGGTACACTATCATAAATAGTGTCCCCTTTAAACTAAAATTAATATTAAATTCAAAAATATTAATAGATATGAAAATGTATTATTCTATAAATACACATGATGTTACATCATTCCCCCCTTTGGAAATTGAGTCCACACAATTTTAAAATTGGGCTCAGAAACTTCATTGAAAATACCACATCAGAAAAAGAGTCAATAAAACTATCACTTTAAAAGAAATAAAAAGGATTACAAAGGTCACCTGAGATATCATACTCCAGGGTTCCCTGTAGGAAAACATGGACATGGATGATAAAGCTAACTCTCAAAGACTAATAGAGAGTGATAGAGAACATAGTCATTAAAAGGTTATCCATCACAAAACCATAATTATGTGATGGTTCAAAAGACCATTGAAAAATGTAAATGAATAATGTTTTTGTTTTAATATCCTTTTGATAGAGTTGAATAATGAATTTACTTTCTATAATAAGAACATAAAGAAACATAATTACTTGATTTATTTCTATTTTATAAGCACAATTTCATCCTCATAATATTCTCAGAATATGATGTACATACCTAAGAATAATCTTAAGTATAAAGGATCACATGAACCATAAAGGATACCAATATCCTAAAAACGAGGTCTAAAAGTAGTCATAATTCCACATTAAAAAAATACATACATAAACATAACCCCAAAAAACATCTCCCAGAAAGGTCCTTGATAAAATATTATCACATCACATAAAACATGAGAAGGTGTGTCTAAAACCTTGAACTTATCATTATCCTTCTAAAAATAATGGGCTCTCAGGAGCTTCCATCACTTCACCGGATGTCTCAACATCAACTGTAGTAGCAACAAAAGGTTTTCCCAAACCTTTTTTTCTCTGATCATACTGATTTCCTTCCTCTGTAATTAACTTTGGACACCTATTTTTATAATGTCCCAAATCATTGCAACTAAATCATCTTACTGTAGACTAGATATATGTTATCTTATTATTGGATTATTCAAGACCCTTTTCCTTGTAGTCATGAACCTTTTGAACAAACTTACCAAACTGTTAACACTTTCCAGATCCTAACATACATTCCCCAAAATGTATTTTACCACACTTAGAACAAGTTTTGGGGTTACCTCCAGAATTCTGAGTTGGTTTCTTATCCATTTCCTGGAACCTTGAAAGTTTCTTACTATTATCATATTGTGGAACAAAAGTGTCAGAAAACTCCATTTCAACTTTCTCATCATAACGAACTAATTTTTCATAACTTATAAATTCCCAGGAGGCCAAATCTCTTCATAGACCTGGTTTCAATCTTGAGTAAAATCTATTAATTTTACTATCAATGTCTCGAATAAAATTTGGAACATACTTGGAAAATCTTGTGAAGTTTTCTTCATATGAAGCAACTAAATCATCATCATTTTTCATTAATTAAAATAATTGTTTCTCCATCCTAAGCCAAAAAACCTTAGAGAAATATTTTTCAAGGAAAATATCCTTAAATGCTTCCAATTCCATGGAATCATGATCATTTTTCTCTATAGTATTCTTAACTAATGTCCACCATCAGTCATCTTCACCTTAAAAATGATATATGGAAAGAGTTACCTTTTTATGTTCCAAACATCCCATGACTTCAAATATATTCTCTAGGGTATTGATCCATCCTTCAACTACCAATGGGTTAGATGATCCATTGAATGATTGGGGATGTCACCTCATAAAATGTTCCAATACTAACATATTATTCTCTAGTTGATCTGGATGATCTTGTGAATTGATACCAATACCATTTATAGCCTGATTCAACTACTCCATCATTGCAACAAACTTTTTAGTTCCAATTCTCACCACCTCATGTTGTTGGTTTGAAAGGTTGTTTTCATCTCGATGCCTTCCCATTAGAGCTTTCCTATTTCCTCTATGGAAAACTATTCTAAAAAAACATATTTTAGATGAAGAAACAAGGTTTTCTTAAAATTCTACATCATTTAAACTTAACCATAAAGTAAAATCCTCTAAAGTAAAGAAATTAACACCATATTAACCTCTAAAGTTATCTAAACCGACCTCTGATACCAACTATAAGGCCCTAGCCTTAAACATTACATAATATTGAGTTAAGTAAAGATTTAACATTGAGGATCTTTTCAAGTTTAGAGATTTATAGAATTAGGCCATAACTATTACATAATTAAAACTTAGAAATACAATGTGGACACATCCAACACTAACCATTTCTTCCATAACATAATTTTTTTTAAAAAAGAAACATGGTTTCTTTTCATGTTTAATCAACATAAATTTTCATTGATTCCATCCTTAACTCTATTCCCCCTTAAATATAGTGAAAAAATTTAAAAACTTTTTATGAGCACAAAAAACTCAGTAAGGGACATAAAAATAAAGAAAAACCATTAGTCTAGTTAAAACTTAAAATCCCATTCAATTTTATTTGAGAGTACGAAACAAAAAAATTTCACATGAATAACACTCATACTTTTTTCCCAATGAAAGACACTAAAACCAATAGAAATAAAATAAAACTTCTTTATGTGACTTAGATAATTATATACATAAAACCCTTTCAAACATATTCCAATCGGAGAAACCTTATGGTTAACTTCCAAATTGAAGATTTATAATGGGGATCACCCTTTGTATAAGCTATATCAGGCTCACCTGTGAGATATAATGGTGATCAACCTTTCATATAAGCTATGTAGGGCTCACCCATGAGCTATAATGGGTTCAACCCTTCATAAAAGCTATATCAGGCTCACCCATTTCATATAATGCTCATATACAATTTCATGAATAAAATTCATTCATCACAAAACCCCTTTTTTGAAAGCTTCTTCTAATCCCATATGAAAAAAATTTCCATATAAAAATACCATTTTCATTTAAGAACCCATTTTCAAAAAGAAGATACCCACATAAAGTAATAATGAATTTATTTTCATTTTAAAAGATATTAAGGCTTATATAGTAATCCAAATATCAAATAACGATTACAGTGGCAAAGAAGTCCTTATTGCAGCATATGTAAAAAGCATTTATTTTTTAAAGAATGTAAAATGATTCATATAAAAAGGTTCCTTTTTATAACTTTGAATTAAATTCAATATTGATATAAAATTTCTTGAATATTTATTTTATATCCAAATAAGTAGATATGTGATTTAATATCATGAAGAAAAATATTTGATAATTAAATCTTTAAATGTTCATGGTGTCCCATACCACTTTGAAAATTTAAATATTAATCTCCATGATTTAATAAATAACATTAGTATAGATAAAATATGGATATGAAATATCATAGTTGATGTATTTTTCACCTTATAAAATAATAAATGTGTATATTATCAATAAATTCATTAATGAAAGGAGATTGAGACGAAGTCCCTAACCTTGAGTCCAACTTGTCTCATTCATTATTTAATTTCTAGAATAATAAACTTAGGTTAATTTATAATTTCATTAGAACCTTTTTAAAATTTATTATTCATTTTATATAACTTATTACCATGCTATATCAATTAGTTAATTATTTGAGTTCATATTAGACATTTTGTTGATGTTTGGTATTTGAGTCAAAAATGAACTTGTTTTGATGCAAATTATCCATGTGGTCATTAGTAAATTATCTATAGAATATTATTAATGATTTAAATATCATATATATACATTATATATGTATTTAGAATAGTCCATAACATTTTGAGATAAGAAATCAGATTCACCGTTCATGGAGACGGTAGGCCGTACATACGCATGAACGCTACTTTCATTTCTTTATCATATTAAAAAAATTAAAATTAATAGGTATATTATAATTCCAGTATAATATATATGTTATATATGTTACATAATTTCATTAAATTTATCCTTTATACGTTTCATGTATGTCATGAACAAGTCATATCACTTTGAGGGGGCTGTAGTCCACACTTCCTCAAATGAAATTATCATATTTACACATTATGGAAAAAATAAAGGTATGTTGAAAATAAAAATTAAAAAATCATATAGAAAATATAAATATAACATATATCATATATAAATATAGTTACATCATAATTTTCACCATGATAGGTGGTATGAGAAAATTGAACAATCATCGTTTCATGAGGCAGTTGTTCGCCATACACAGAAACAATATGTTTTATATCTATTAGATGAAGGTGTGTGTATGTGTAGATAAAACGCTTAGAATAAATGCATCATAGTATATTTAGGATACTGGTGTTGTTATAAAATAATTGAATAAATATAGGTTTGGGGGTTGGATGAGGAAAATAAATGAAATGATCTCAAGAGAAGATTTTACCTCTAAATCGGGTAACTCTATTTAATTTTTTCCAAAAAGGATTTATTGAATTGCCTTATACAAAAGGTAAGGATTATCGAAAAAGGTAAGGATTTTGGGATATTATTTGATCATTTTTTTACAATACAAGGGGTTTTAGAGGTGTGATTAAGTGGGTTGAGGCAGTTTCCTTTTATAAGAGGGAGGAGGGGAACTTTAGGAAAGTCTTGAAATATTATTTTATTATAAATTGATTTTAGAATTATAATAGTTCCAAAGTGATAAATGTAGTGTATAAGATGAGTATGGGTAAAAATACCCTAAAAAAATAGGTTTTAGACAAGTTTAGGTCACAAAATTAACCTTATCTTTTAGCTTTAACCCTTAGTTGAAAACATTTGCTCTAATCATGTCTTATTGTATTTTTATAATATATGGTTACTATAGTCACTATAAAATGCCTAGAGAACCAAAAGTGAATCATTAATGAAATTTTTATAATTATATGATCCATTTTTCCGAATCTTAAATTTTTAGGACAATTATATCTTTTAATAAAATAGTATTTGTTTTAAAAACTCATTTATGTGAATTTTGACACTATTTAGAAATTTATTTTTGTTAAAGTCACAAGAACTTGATTCCTTAGAAAAAAAGGAATTAAATAATCCATAACATGAAAATTTCATCCAATTTTTTTATTTCAACAAAATTTTCAAATTATATTTATTTTAATATTTATAATATCATTTATTTGAATATTTCATTAATAAGGTAATCACTGCATCATCATTGTGTCCTAAATATATTTATTTAATTAATGATTAAAAATTATAAATAAAAAACCATGATGTATGAAATATTTTTATCTTTCTAATGACTTTTTATAGTTGAATAGATCATCTATATAAACTAAATTAAAATTTTTTTAGTTAAGAGATACATGTTTATGTTATATTTCCCTTTTCTTTAAATTAAATATTATAAAAGGTCATTATCACACCCAAGTGGCTCCATAAGGTCCTAAATTAGACCCAATTATGCCCATGGTCAGAAAAATATCATCCAATTGGATTAGGACATGTGTTAGGGTAGTTTTATATTATTATAATATTATTTTTTACCATCATTTACCTGATTTACCCTTTAACCATGGTAAATAAAAATTACTGAAGTTACTATTCATAATGTCCAAAAATAAAAGGTAATTATTTATATAATTTGGACCTTATGATTCCAAATATGGAATCCAGTTTTCCAAATTCAAAACATATAATTGGCATAAATTAATTTAAAATTAATTCCTGTTGTCAAAACCAGAAAACGAGTTTTAAGAAGTAAAAAATATCAAATTACTAACATGTGTTTATTTCTAATTTAAATGTGAAATTACTTAAAATGAATATAATTGGATTAAATTATAAAAAATTAATCCAATTAAACTTTAAAACCAATTAAAATGAAAATCTAAATATATAAATAAATTAGATGAAAATACAATTTTGAATTAAAATGCAGTATTTTTCACTATTCACAAAAATATGGATTTTATCAAAAAAATACCAAAATTTCAACGGAAGTAAATTTTGATGTCCTGATTCTAAAGAAGAAGTTTATTTTATCAAATATAATATATAAAAGTGGCAAAAATTATTTTTAAAAAGGGTTCTCTATCAAAAGGTGGTAAAATGGCATTTTAAAAATATTAGGGAATTTTATGCTTAAAATTGGATTCATTTTCATTTTAAGCCTCTAAAATTCATTGGAGAAATGTAAAAAAACATTTAAAAAATATGTAAAATGATAATTCTATTCATTCCCTCAAATAAAATAGCTAGGAATTAACTACCATTTAAAATAATAATATTATTGTTATATTATTTTTCGGTATAACTCAGTGTTGTGTGCAACGTAAGATTTTAGAGAAACCCATTGTTGCACATCGAGTACGCTATCATACATAGTGTCCCCTTTAAAATAAAATTAATATTAAATTCTAAAATATTAATAGATAGGAAAATTTATTATTCTATAAATACCTGGGATGTTACATCCAACCATACATTATGCTTACAAATGTAGGGTATGAATAGTGTTTCTAGATTACTTCCAAACACATCTAGAATACTTAAAAAACTATTTCCTGTGGATCAATGAATTGAATATATTTAAATAATAAATATTCTATATAATATTATATCCCTAAAATTCACTTAAAATCAAATTCATTAGTAACATAAATATGTGAATTTGTGAGAATCAAAACCAAAAAGAAATTAATGAAATTATTTAATCAACACATGCTCAACATGAATATTATTCCTTCCACAAAATTAATATGGTCAAACCATATTGATGTTTAACTCTTAACACAAATTATATCTTATGTTATAAACTGAATTAAAAGTTAACTATATCTATACAGATCCAAATTCATCCCATGAAAAAGGTATATGAAACCCCTTCGTATAAAGATTTAAAATCATATAAAATCAATAATACTTATAAAAAAGTCATCTTGGAGTCCCATATATCCAACCCCCACATTTCTAAACAAGTCATAAGCCACCGGGCAAATTAGTAGTCCAACCCAAAGTCCCTCTACCCAAAAATAAACTACTAGAAATATAGTATATACCAACGGTTTCAAACCATTGGTATAGGCAGAAAAACTGTTGGTATACTATATACCAACGGTTCTGCAAACCATTGGTTAGTAATCCATTGCAAAAGGCCTATACCAATATTTTTACTCTAACTATTGGTATATGTCATTGTAACCTTTAGTGTGCCAATAGTTTTATAGAAACTGTTGGTATATATTTATACCAACGATTGATAAACCATTGGGATATATAGATTACATATAGTTTACCAATGGTTTCTAAACTGTTGGTAAAAATATTCTAGAAATATACTATACCAACAGGTTTGAACCGTTAGTATAGTGTATTACCAACAGTTTATTCAAACCATTGGTAAAACTATTCTCCAATACACTTTACCAACTGTTTAAAACTGTTGGTATAGTGTATTTCCAGAAACTAGCACAACAGCCACCCATCCCCTCCATTGCATACACCTGCAAACACACAAGAAAAAAACACTTAAAATAGAAAGAAAACTCCTTCAATAGCACATAAAAAACAATAGACTCTTCCAACCATGACATTTACCACAACATAGTTTTCCCCATTTCAATCTTCACATGACAACCACTCTTCCAACTAACAAATTTCAATTTATTTGGTGAAAACATGTCATAATGGTGAGAGGACACTCACATTTCAGAGATCCCATGATAGTCAGAGTTACATACACCATTAACATAATTAACACATAATTCATAAGGTAATTAGAGAAAGTATACACATACAACAAGTATACCCATACACCATTAACACATAATTCATAAGTTAATTAAATACATAAAGAATTCAATTCAGAATTCAGGGGGTTGGGGGGGCTGTTCAGGGGTTTGGGGTGGCTGTCCAAGGGGGGTAGGGGGTGTCCAGGGGGTGGGGGTGTTCGAGGGGATGGGGTGTCCGGGGGGGGGGGTGTCCGGGGTTGGGGGGATTTCTAGGGGTGGGGGTGTCTAGGGGGTTGGGGGGGGGGGATTTCTAGGGGGTGGGGGTGTCTAGGGGGTGGGGGGGGGTGGAGTGGTGTC